>CM072535.1:32881507-34236007 GCA_036898165.1 Silybum marianum
GAACGTGAGGACAAATGAGAGTGCGACACGTGTCCCATTCAAAGAAATATTCAGACTGAATATAGTATATATTCGTCTGAATAACGCTTATTCAGTCTGAATATTTCTTTGTATATTCAGACACGTGTCACACTCTCATTTGTCCTCACATTCACAACCAAATTTGAGTTCGCATTTGAACTTTCCTCTCTCTCCTCTCTCTCTCTCTCTCTCTCTTATATATATATATATATTATACTTAAAAAGAAACAAAACGAGTATACGGATTTTTGAAATTATGATGATTTTTGTAAATACCTCGGGGGCCATATAGCCGAGCGTCCCTGTTTCACCCGTCATGTCATTAGGGTTCGAAGCTTCAACACGAGCAACGCCAAAATCAGCAATCTTAATCGTTCTACTTTTATCCAACAGCATATTTTCAGTTTTCACGTCTCTGTGTACGATCTTTTGAGAGTGCAGGTAGCTTAATCTAGTAAAAAAAAGTCGTTTTATCATCAGAACCCGTGACCAACAACTTCATAACACATAAACACCATTACAAATTCCTCCATCCGTTCCAAAAAGAAAATTACAAAAAATTGTGGATGGTTTCAAAATATACGTCCACATATCTATTTTAGTTTGTTCCATTTATTTTCAAGATTATAAAGGGTAAATAAATATATACCCTCTTGCAAGATCGAGTGCCATTTGAACGACCACTTTAAAAGCGAGCTTCTTTCTTCTGTTCTTTATAAGGTAATTCTTTAAAGCACCGCCAGGAAGATATTCCACAACGACACAACAGATGTTACTCGGCATTCCAATTTGACCGTTTTCCGTTTGTATACTTAGCTCCGAAGAACCCATTGTCGCACCTATGAACTGCATTATAAGTTATAACACGATGGATAATTTTCGGCATCAGTACATATATAATTACATAGCCATCTAAATATCTAAATATGACCCCAAGTATGCAGCTATAGACGAAACCTAACAAGGGTTTTGATTACGATAATCTACAATTTATTCAGCATTTATGAAGTCATGTGCTTCTTGATATAATTAGTAGGGTTATTTAGTTAAAAATCCGTTTTAATCCCATCCAATAACGACAAAAGATGAGTAAAGTTGAACCAAAAAAACCCTTCAAACTATAAACCGAAATTGAGAAAAACAATAAATGATACTATGTGATATAAAGAATTGCCTTCTCTTTGAATTTCTACACAAGTGACACGTTGTTTTAATAAATAGTGAAAAATCTTTAGCCAAAATTCGAGATCGTTTAAAGAAACAACCAAGATTCTTAACTCATGTAAAGGGCCATTAAGTGCCACTAAACTACAATCATGAATGAATAGTTGCAGAATATTTCCTACATAAACAATTCTTATCTCTTTATTATATAATTTTAGAACCCGCCATCACATACAAAATAGGAAAGTTGTCGCCTTCCATAAGAAAAATTCAGACAAAAAAGGGATGTGACATGAAAAGTGGGTGTTCTAAATCTTTTAATCGTTGTTTCGTAACAGTTTTCTAATAAATTTACCATTTTCAAAGTTGTGATCTTGTATATGGTCTAAAACTCTAAATCTAGTTCCATATTAGCTTACATTTTCGGTGTAAGATTTATTCATGTCCTGAATATCGGAAAATTTACAGAAATAGCCAAATCTCCCAAGCTCTTTTCACTTTATAGCCATTTTCATACCTCAATTCAGTTTTTAGCCGATTCTTACCCAACTGTGTAAGCCTTCTTCTGTATAAGGATTGGCTAAAAGATGAATTGGAGTCAAAAAAATGGCTAAAAAGTGAAATCCATTTGGCAAAATTGGGTATTTCTGTAAAATTTCCCAAAACGCACCGAAAAGACGATCTATAACTTTATCAACACACGCATAAACAATTAAACTTTAAAGATTCGTGTGCATACATTCAAGATGGAAGCTTTAAAGATTTGAAAAATGACCTTTGTGACATTAGGATGATCAAGCTTATGCCAAACCGCCACTTCTTGTGTAAATGCTGCCCTTAAAGATTGTATTTCGGCTTCCGTCCTGTGGCCCTCTTCCCCCCAGTCCAGCAATTTCACTGAGGATGACAAGAAAGCCATAGAATATTTAGCTTACTTGATTAGATTAGATTAGATTAGATTAGATTAGATTAGATTAGATTTAGATTAGATTATATGAAACAACCCATCTTTAAAACTGTCCTAATTTACAATTTACAAATTCTTTTTTTTTTCAAATAAAGCTAGGGATTATAGGCAATGGTAAAGACTTAAAAAGACTAAAATGAGGAACACCCTAACAACCATTCATTTGTCCGGTATACACATGTGCATAATAGTAATTGAAATGTTTCTTGGTTTCTATGCACATGTGCATATCGGACAATTTACTTTTATACACATGTGCATGTCACACAAATAAATGGTTTAGGGTGTCCCTCACACATATATTGACCGACGTTACACATTATTCAAATGAATTCTTTCAATGATTCACATATAAATCTTTGCTTCTTACCTTCTCACAACATTTATCATTCTTATTTTAACCGACCCGTATATACATACACACACATATATATATATAATATTAAAGTGAAAAGATTATATTAATTGAATTTATTAATAAAGTTGAGGCTGAGATCCTAATTTGTAGGCGTAAATTCATACAATAAAAGCAAATGGAAATATTATTATCATTATTATATATATATATTATATAAAAACAGGTTGGATCACATGAAAGTCAGAAAGACAAACATCATCAATCGAAGTTACTGGTATCACCTGTAGAAATTTTCAAAACCTTATCCGTGTAGGTCACGGATTACATGTTGAAACATTTTCACTTTAGCAATTACACAGAAATCAACCACCGCCACCCACCATCATTCCTCCGCCGTGTACCGCCACCACCACCATTGTGAAAAGAAAAATAGTGATTCATGCCAAAACCCCCATTTGGATTTCATGTTTTTTTCTTAAAAAAAATTCAAATTATTTCAAAACATGAATTCCTCAATGTTGGAGCTAGATGCGATTTTAAGTATTAAATATTGCAAAAATTAATTAACAATAGCTAGACTCAGAAAAGGAAATCGAGTAATTTGATGTAAAAATAAAATACGAAGAAATTCGCAAATGAGGAAGTGAAATCGGGAAAGTTAGGGTTAGAGATGACTGACCGGCGACGTCGATGCTGTCGTAGACGCCACGGTGGACGGTGCCGAAAGTACCACGAGCAAGGATACCTTTGATTAAGAGCTTAGTAGGGTCGATCTCCCACTCCTGCCTTTCCTTCTTACTAGTTGCAGTACCCTTCGACGGTGGCATGACGGCGGAAGCAGCGGAGGCGGCGGTGGCGGAATCTTCAAACTCCGGTTGCTTTTTCTTGTTCTTTTCCATTGTCCATGCTCTGTTTAGATGCCTTTCTAGCTGTTCATCTAAGCTCTTCAGATCAATCTGATCTGCCCTTACAAATCCATCATTGTTGTTGTTGTTCTCCTTCATGTTTTTCCGATCAACTGGCAAAATCAGAAAGCGATTTTCCGTTGGATGAATTGAGTTTTTCCGGCGATTAATTTCCCCCCTTTTTAATACAACGGGTTCCACGATATCCAATCGGTAAAAGATTTAGGGAGGGAGGTCTATTCTTATTGTATCGAGTAAAGTTACAAAAATGGTCCCTTGACTATCAACAAATGTCAAATTTTGTCTTTGAGGTTTTTAAAGGATCTTCGAAAAGATTCCCAAGATTTCTCCAAAATAAAGATTTTCAAAAAAAATTACATTTATTTTAAAGAGATTCCCGTTTTGGAGAACTATTAAAGTATTAAAATTTTATAATTACCTATTAAAATATTATTTATATCTTTAAATATTTATTTTCAAAGATTTTGAATGGTGATCTCAGTTGGTAAAAAAAAATTCGAGTAATCTTCATATTTGAAGAAAAAAAAAATTTCTCTTCTACTTTCTCCATTATTTAGATAGTTTTGAAAAAGTTGTTAGAGCAAAACATTTGCTCAAAATCTTCACTTTCTCCATTTTGGAGAAGCTTAGAGCATCTCCAACAGCTTCTCGAAAATGGGAAAAATTGTGAAAATAGGGATTTTGAGCCAACATTTTGCTCCAACAGATTCCCCAAAACTATCTTCAAAATGGAGAAAGTAGGAGAGAGACTATGTTTTTCTCCAAATATGGAGATCACTCCAAAAATGATTACCACATGAAACCACCAATTGAAATTTTTGAAAATAAATATAAAGAGAGAGAGAGAAAAAAAATTTAATAGATGATTGCAATATTTTAATATTATTTTTCAATATTTGGTTCTCCAAAATAGGGAATTTGTTGGAGATGAGTATAATTTTTTTAAGATTTTAGCTTTTGCTTCTCATTTTGGAGAAATTTTGGGAAATCTATTGGAGATGATCTTACATTGGACAACGCAATGGTATTGGTTCCAATTTGACAAAGATAGAATGTCAGGTCGAATGTCCCAATTCTAATAAAATTTGTATCATGACACGAGTTTGGTTAAAACTCTAACCTGACCCAACACCAATCAAATATTAATTGTAATTTATGTCGGTATTTTGTGGTACTTATGCACAAGATAAAGTTTGAAAAACTAATAACTATTTGTTAGTGCTAAGTTTCATAGTCCCTATATGTAAAATGCATACAAAATTAAGACAAATTACAATTACAAAATAAGATATTTAAAAATTATTACGAAAAATCATTCAATTTTATCGATGGAAAATATGATTATGAGCATTAGCGTTGCATTCTCGAAACTCATTTTACGAAAGAAAAAATGTAAAGGAAAAAAATGAGAAACGTAAGGAAAGTGGAAAAGAAGGAAAGAAATGGAAAAAAAATCTCGTGTTCCCTAAAACTTTTTTAGGAGATAAAGAAAAAGAAATGGAAAAAAAATGATGATTAATTTCTTTTAAAAACTTTCCTCCTAAAGGTGGGAGGAAAAGAAGGAAAGAAAAAGAAATGAATTAAAATTATTTAAAAAACTATTAAATATACAAAACTATCTTATTTTTCATTATAAATGATATAATTTTAAAAGGTATATTAATAAAAAGATATCTCTCATTTTCTCTGTGTCCTATTCAAGAGCATGAAAAATTATTTTCTTTATTTTTTTTCCCTTCTTATTCCATCTCTTTCTAGTACACAAATAAAAAATTAATTTTCCTTTCATTTCTCTCCAAATTCTAAGAACACGTCATGAATAAAAGAGTAAACTTCGCTTTTGGCTCTTAGTGTTTGTCATTTTCAACGGATTTCATTCCTAAACTTTGAAAACTCGAATTTGGTCCCTCACTTTTGTCATTTCACTATGGTTTTTGTCATTTAATCTAAAGACTGTTAGTTTTTATTTTTTTTGTTAAGTTTGTAGCGACGAAGAAGATGAATATTAAGGAAGATGAACTTAGTGGTTTAAGTTTTTAACGATAAAGAAGATGAACATCAAAGAAAATGACTAAAATACCTCTCATTTAACTGGATTTAACATAAAATGTTAATAGTCGTTATATTGAGGAAGCAAAATTGTTGTGAAATAACAAAAGTAGAGGATCAAATCCGTGTTTTTAAATTTTAAAAAATATATTCATTAAAAATGTAAACATTGGGGACTAAAAGTGAAGTTTACTCCTAAACAAAATTATGCCTTTTGGATTTATTTATTTTTCTTCGTATTTTAACAAGTACAATTCTCAGTTTTAACAAGTATAGCAAGTATAATAGATTAATAGTTAAAAACCAATTCACCTTTTTTATATGCAAAAAACATGCCATGTTGGAAATTATATGATTGTCAACGTCATGTATATTTTGATGGAAATGGTAAATTAATAATAGCATCTTTCATATATTTTTTAAAATAAAAAATAAAGATTTTAAGATAAAGATTTTGTTCTTTATATAACTCCAACTGATTTTTTAGCGTGTTATTTAAAATATAAAAACATAAAGAAAACTACAAATATATAAATTTCTTTAAAAATTTCACCCAAGGAGATAGAAATAAGATTTTTATTTATTCCAACAACAAAAATAAATTAATATTATTTTATATAAAAGTTTTTTTTAAATGCATTGAGATCATAAAATATTTAAATAGTATATTAATGATAGAATCTTTGATATAGAAAATTTATTGGAATTGAATGTAATTTAGTTTAAAAAATTTAACTTTTAATTCTCTATTTTAAATAAATTAAAAAAAATCTAATGAAAATGCTCGAAATTTGACGGTTAAATTAAATATATAGATATTTTTTATACCCAGACACACTAACTAAAAATTTTAGGTTGTATAGTAAATTAATACCATTTATATTAATGTCCCCACTTGAAACACGCTTGTTGCATATATTTTTTTCAATCAACTGACTGGAATTTTTAGGTTGTATGAGTAGATCAATTGTTGCATAATAAAAGCATATACGAACTAATCGTCATTAATATTTGATGATTACGTATCAATGAGGAAGACATATTGTTTGTTAGCACCAAGCAACACATGCGCTAAATTATGGCTACTAAATTCTTTCATTTTCCAACTAAACGTAATAATCTTAATCTTTTTATTTTTGGTTTCGACTTTTTAGTTGAATTGTTGCACGTATAGCAACCTTCTATCATTTTTTGTGGTTATATGAAATCGAACTGATGTGTTCAATAACAATATTTACATAGTGGCATACCTATGAAGCCTTGAGCAAGGTCCCACACTTAATATTTCTGCGAGCCGACCATTTTTAAGGTATGAAGGTTGCATTTGTTAATTTTTGAAGGACGCTTGGGAAAATAAAGAAATATCAACCAAAAAATAAAAAAAAATCTTTTGAAATCAAACAAATTTTTTTTAAAAGAAAATCATTTGAAATGGTGGAATTTGTCTAAAAACGTTTTAAACGACTCTATAGACCTTTAATCCACATTAAGGTCCACTTGTTTAGCGAAAACTCTAATCCACATATCTTTATATCTTTTATGTATAAACTATAGTGAACAAATTTCGGATGTAAAATATAGTTAAATTTGTATTACGTCAATTAAATATTAAAACATCATCAATATAATTCAGAAATCTTAAAATTAAATGTTTTAAACGAGTATTATGTAATAAAGTATAAATAATTAATATTTAGAAATAAATGATGATGATAAATGTTTTAATTCAAATAGATTTTTCGAATCTTTTTGAATCAAAAATCAAGGTGTGTTTATTTGAACAGAAGAGAAGTGTCATGTTGGCACATGGAAATGCCTCAACCAGAACATGTGTTCATGGCCCACTTTGCTTATATCCCCACCTCCCAAAATCCACTATTTATTTATGTTTTCCTCAATTATTAGGAATATTAATTATTGAAAGACTACTTTATAAATATATATATATACACACACACTGTACACACACATATAGGGGTAGGTTCGGACGTTCGATTGAGAATCTAATTTCCATTGCAAATTGGGAAACTAACAAGATATTTATAAGACATTCATCATGATTGTTGTAAAAAGTTATGTTCATGTTGACACATTTCATGCTCTCTATATACACACACATATAAATATATATATATATATATATATATATATATATATATACGGACGGGTTCATACAAGGACGGTAACAATTTACAGGAATGCGAGGAGTTTTTTTCATGTACAAAATCACATGTGATTTTGCACTAACTGTGGCGGACCACTTAAGTCGCATGGAAAATCGTTCGCATCATTTATGATTTTGTACAAAATCACATATGATTTTGTACATGAATCATATGTGATTTTGTACATGAAAATTTTCATGTACAAAAATAATTGGCTGAGGATTATCCTCGCATTATTGTAATTATTATCGTCCTCACATTGACCTCCCTCCGTGTATATATATATATGCACTAAAGGAAAATAATTGTACCAACGCCAAATTGTTCTATTTAGATAAGAAATCAAACACATCCAGTTCAATGAGAATCAAATTTCTTGTTTGACGATTCGAGTAAAGTACAAATAATAATGATGTTAGGAAGTTGCAATTATTTGAACGTGAAAAGGTGTACTAGGTTTTATTATATTAGGCCGTTTAACTAACGTTGACCACCTCAACTTATGTGTTCCTCCAATGATTTTGAAACGTGAAGATCTTTTTTCCATTTGTCTACTCAAAGACGCTCATAAAATAGTAACTATTATTTTGTATTTTTCATTTAACATCCTTATTTTGACCTTAAAGAAATACATCATAATCATCTCATAGCCATCATAACCACATACATGGTATCTGATTTTAGATATGTTCAACAACATATAGCTCATAACTAAAAACTTAAATAATATGAAAGGTTTACAGGCCAACTAAAAAATAAATAATGGATATCAAATACTCATATTTCGTTCCATACCGAGTTGTAATATACTGAACAACCTCAAACATAATTCAACATAACAGAGTAGTCGTAATAAATCTAACTAGTCTAAACCTTGTCCTTGCCTTTGTGTAGTCTGGCGCTCGTGCTCAGAGATATATTTAACTTGTTAGCTAAAAAGTTTACTAAGTTATATGTTTTTATATCTGATATTGATGCAACATGCAAATAAAATCTAAAGTGTGTAGACCAGATAACATACATAACTGCAATTTTAAATATTGTAGGCATGTATCATAAATAAATAAAAACATAACAAACTAAAGGTTACTAAAAAATCATACAACAAAAAATTGATACTTATGAAACGTTATATCATACATAAATATACATCTCATTTTTGAAAGTCTCATTAAAGCACATTAATCCTCATGTGGTATCTCACCGCTTCATTTTCATAACTCATACCACGTGACATCGGATGGTAGGTCTAGGTACCGTAAAATACACATAATAACTACTGTTGATGTAGTAACCTATAATTTCACCAAAACACAGTTCTAAGTCTTGGATTTTAGTATTTTTGTGTGCATAAGAACACTTATATCATCAATCTTAATCGTTAACGATTAAATCACAATTACACTAATCTCTTGCACAAATTTTGTGATTTAAACCATTGACTACTAATTATACATATGAACTCCATTTTGACTTGCCAAAACTCTTATGGCTATGGACCATGGCGGATTCAGGATTTTTGTCCACCGGGATCCCATTAAGATAGACTAAAGGCGCGTAAAGTCATCCAACGTGTTTCCGGAAATTTTTAAAGTTTTTTAGTTTATTTCAAGAGATTTTCTTATTGTTTTTGTCGATTTCGGAAGATTTTTTCGGGATTTTTATTGATTTCAAGTAACTTTTTTACTGTTTTTGTTAATCGTCGACAAGATGGGGTCCCTTGAATTTTTTTACTGGAGGGAATTAAGGTAAATACTGTATTTCTGATGTTTTTTATCCTATAACTTTTTTAAAATGTCACTGGAGGGATTGGACCCCCCCCCCCTTGCTGTTGGATCCGGCCCTGCCTATGGAGGTTCATATGCGATAACTCCAGACCATTGGTGGTCGCTTGAAATATTAGTCGGTACGTGAAAGTTGGCCCAAAAGCCCACAATTACCCAAAAGAAACTCCATATTGGTTCCCCTTATACTTCCTATCCATAGAGCGCACGTCAACTTCGTTCTAATCACTTTTGTAATGAAATCGGGGATATGTGACTTCTCTCTATCCTTGTACTTCGAGTCATTTATTTCAAACAAAAAACTTGAGATATTACACAATCAGTATCTTTACACTTCCCCTATCGGCTGCCAACGAAACGTTTCCCACATTGGTACTTCCACTGTTGTTAAGCAATTTCGATGTTTCATCCATCTTCTCTTTCAACCCTTTTCTACTCTTTCGCAGTTCTTTGATATAAGCATCAAACTAATGGACGAACGTCTTTAAAGAAACAACGTATCTCAAACAAAATCTAGAACTAAACAAAGATCAAACTTGACATAATTGACTTTATATATATTTTTGTTTGGATATCATAGTGACATGACTTTTATGTGTGTGTGTGTGTACATAGCTCTCAAATTTAGGTGCAATCAAAAAAATTGTTCTGTTTGAATATTTAAAAAGTCCATACAATTTAAGAAAAAAAATATTAATGTACAATAACACGAGATTATTATGCTTATTTTATAGAGGGTAAAATGCAAGCAATAGCAACCTACTTTCATAAATTTCTTTATTATAGCATTGTACTTTCAGTTTTACTTATTACAGCAATGTACTTTCAAATTATTTTTTATTAAGGCATTGTACTTTGAAAAATTTACCCATTATAGCAATGGGTAACTTGTTACCTTTTAAACAAGTTAACCCCCACTTTTTTTTGCTTACATGGCTTAAATAAGATGACATGGATAACATGTCATCATGATTACATGGCATTAGTAAAAAAATTCTCTTGTAATTTTTTTTAAAAAAATTCCCACTTTTTTATATTATTCTTAATTATCTCAATATTTTTTAGTAATTTCTTCACGTCATCACTTTTCAAAAAAAATTTACTCTTACTAAATTGTATGCAAATTAAATATTTTAAAGTTACATTTTTTTTAACAAATGTGATATTTTTCTTCAAAATAAATATTTTATTTATAAAAAACGTAAAACTTGTGATTTAATTTTTCTAGTTCAAAAAATA
Source organism: Silybum marianum (assembly GCA_036898165.1). Lineage (NCBI taxonomy): Eukaryota > Viridiplantae > Streptophyta > Magnoliopsida > Asterales > Asteraceae > Silybum > Silybum marianum. The sequence continues at coordinate 32,892,181 of CM072535.1, forward strand.
CTTATTTTGTACTTTTTTTAAAAAATTTAACGATATAAATTGTGTTTTAGAAATCTTCTTAATATTGTTACATTTTAATAAATATTTTAGAAATAATCTTATTAATTTAATATATTTATTGAATGATATGTCAATTCAATTTTTTAAGACAAATAGATATATTTTTTCCATATAAATATTTTATTTGTAAAAAAACATAATAATTCTTATTTTCTTAGTTAAAAAAAATATATTTTTAAACATTTTTTAATATTAGGGAAATAAATTGCCACCTATAAATCTTCTTAATATTCTTATGTTTATGAATAATTTAGTTTAGTTTAATTAGTCTAATATATTTATTAAATAATATGTAAAGCACAATGCTATAATAAGAAATGTCACATCAACAATATATTACATTTGGACAACCTACATGGACAATGAGGTGGCATGAAAACCTAGTATAGTGGGTAAATTTAAAAGAAAAAGGTTATCCAATGCTATAATGGGTAAATTTTCCAAAGTACAATCCCTAATAAAAAATAATTTGAAAGTACATTGCTATAATAAGAAAAACTAAAAGTACAATGCTATAATAAAGAAATTTATGAAAGTAGGTTGCTATTTCTTGCATTTTGCCCTTTTATAGGTTCCTTTATATTTGAATTGTTGAAGGCCCAAGCCCGATCCATTAAAGGCATGGTTAAGTCCAATATACCCAAATATCAATCCCAAAAGTTTGGAGGAAACAATTATAGCCGAACCCGTTATATTTGACTAAGACTCGAATCTAGTTGCAATGAGGTGGACTTGGTACAGTTTTTTCTTTCTAGTACTGTATACTAATCAATTATAATTGGTATGCAAAATTCTATACAAACCAATATTTAACACAGTTTTTTAACTGTCACGTCAGTTTTAGAAAATATTCTGGAAACTACACTCTATTAGAATGATTTATAACCAATTTCTTAACTGAGATCTCACCATAAAAAAATATTTTAACCAAATATAATAAATTTATAATTAAATATTTTTTATTATAATTAATACCAAATGATTATTAATTAAATAATTTTATAAAGTAAAATTAATTAAACAAAATCTTTAATTTTAATTTATAAAATGTTTTTTATTTGATAAATAAATATTTATAATTATGTATTAAAAATTTAAATGAGCAAATGATATAAAATGTTTTTTATTCGATAAATAAATATTTATAATTATGTATTAAAAAAATTTAAATGAGCAATGATATAATTTTATTTTTAAGTTTTTATTTTTTATTATGTAATATATTATTGTACTGTAATATAAATTATGTTTTTTATTTTTTAATATATTAATCTTAAATTTATAAACAATCAAGAGTGAATTATAGATTTGGTCCATGTGGTATACAAAAAATTATAACTAAGGTCCCTAAACTCAATAAAATATGGATAAGGTTCATGTGGTTCTCATTTTTTTCTTGGATAGGGTCCCTTTGTCTAACAAAGTTTAATAAAATTCATTAACTCCGTTAATTCAAGGGGCTTTTTGATCTTTTTAAACCACATGAACCAAATCTTATAATTCACTTCATTAAACATTATATAAGTTATTTAAGACATTTATTTAATATTCTACTTTTAACATATTTATGATTTTAATATGATTTTATTTTTTATTTAAAAAACATTTTATATTTCACACATTAAAAGTAAGCATACTTAATTTTCACTTAAAATATTTATTTTTTATTTAAATAACATTTAAAAAAATTATAATTTTCAACAAAATCACATATGGTTCACAATTATTTGTTTTTGTCAAAATGTTTCTCTAATCATATGAACAAATGTTGTTTGCTATAAATTAATTAATTATGAACAAATAATTAATTGTTAATCACTTATGAACGTATGTTGTTTATTATACACACATCATGGATTGATGTATGAAATAATTAATTAAGAACAAAATAATTATTTATTAACATTTGTTCCTAATTGATTCATAATTAATTATTTTTTTTTCAAAATGTTAGAAAAACATTTTCAAAGTCATATATGATTAGAAAAAAATTGTCAAAAAATAACTAATTGATTTTGTCAAAAATAATAATTTTCTTAAATGTTGTTTGAATTAAAAAAATCTTTAAATGAAAATTAAGTATGTTACTTTTAAGAAATGAAATATAAAATGTTTTTTGATAAAAAATAAAATCATATTAAAACTACAAATATAAATATGGTAAAAGTATAATATTAAATAAATAGGTTAAATAACTTATATATGTTTAATAAAATGAATTATAGATTTGGTCCTTGTGATTTAAAAAGATCAAAATTCCCCTTGAGTTAACGGATTTTGTTAAACTTTGTTAGGTAAGGACCGAAAACCATAGGGACCTTATTCATAATTTTTAAGTTTAGTGACCTTAGTCATAATTTTTCGTATACCATATGGACCGAATCCATAATTCACTCAAAAATCAAATATAATGTTACTTTTACAATTTAACAAATAAATAATTTATATCAATATTAATTAATGATCAAACTATTTGGTTTCTTTATAATCAAAATCTCATTTAATAAATTATTTATATTTTTCTTTATTATCTTAGTTTACAAAACACTAGAAACATGATGTGACGTATGACCTTTTTTATAACCTTTTTTATATTATTTATCCTCATATCAGTAAAAAGTCCTAATGTAACATTAACGTCTTGTTTGTTTTTTTCTTTTTCAGCTTTTAATTACCTTTTATGTCTGATTCGGTCAGTCAATTTCACATTCAAACTGTTTGTTTTTCTTTTATTTTCAGATTTCAGATTTTAGCACCTTTTAAAAAACAAACACCACCTAACAATCACCAAAAACAAATTTATGTTAAAAAGATATAATCACATACATCATAATTTTTATTGATAAATCTCTAAAGAACTGCTAAGAAACTATTGTAGTAGATGGATTGGTGAATTATGTCATACCCCTAGTAGGTTGTTTGTAAAGATGTCAAAGTGGTACTATGTGGCAATGACGCCGAATATGAGTTCGATCTGGACTCAACCATCTTATCATACAAGCATTTTAACCGGTCACGATCATGAATACAAACGATAGACAAACTTAAACCGATCACGATAATGAATTTCATTTTCCATCAACTTGTACACTGAAAATATAAAAGAGGCAGTTTAATGTTGATATGTGTGGCATAAAATTTCCATAGAGAGATTATATAGCAGCAAAAAGTAACCTTTGTTAAATGATAGCCAATATATGACATTCACTACAATACAATTGGATATATATATAGGAAAGTTCAAATGCGAACTTAAATTTGGTTGTGAACGTGAAAACAAATGAGAGCGTGCCACGTGTCTGAATATAAATTATTCAGACTGAATATACAAAGAAATATTCAGACTGAATAAATACTATATTCAGTATGAGTATTTCTTTGTATATTCAGACTGAATAAATACTATATTCAGTCTGAATGAGACACGTGTCGCACTCTCATTTGTCCTCACGTTCACAACCAAATTTGAGTTCTCATTTGAACCCGTCCATATATATATATATAGAGGAAGGTTCAAATGAGAATTTTGTATTTTTAAAGAAACAAAGGGACAATTGTGGATCACATATGATGTGGGTCCCACATAATATTAAATCATAAATGATTTAATATTATGTGGGACCCACATCATATGTGGTCTACAATTTGTTCCTTTAAGAAAGGTGGTTCTCATTTGATCTCTCTCCTATATATATATATATATATATATATATAGGACACCAAAAATGTCAGAGTGTCATAAGAGATTACTTTATATGATTGAAATCTTTGTGACCAAATACTCGTGTGTTCTATCTAAATATGTTATAATAAGTTTATAAGACGCTTTTAGCATCTTAAATGTCTTTTTAAAACACTTCCAAAATAAAATGTCCTATTAGCCATTTTATTGGACACTATTTGAATATTTTATTATAGAACAAGTGTTCTATAAAAAAGAGTGTTTGTAGGACACTTATTAAAAGTATCGTATAAAATGTTTAGTATGATATTTTGTTTCAAAAGTGACATAAAAAACTTTACTGATGTCCAAAAACGTCTTATTAACTTATTACAACACTTTTAAATGCAATGAATGTATCAGAACTAATTTCTTGTAGTTATAATTTGTCAAGATTAATTTAAGTATAGTTTAGGAAAACCTTCCAAGAATAAAAACAAATAACCTTTTATTAGAAATCAAAACATGTGCTTCGATTGGTCAACTCTTGTAATCTCTCGTTTATGGTCGTTATCTCTACACCAATCCTCGAAACTCTCGCCTATAAAAAAACAATCACTGGATTGGTAACAACGTTAATTACATTCAAGGGTATTTTAGTAATTATGTACCTGAGCATGGAGGGTATAAAAGACTTTTTCACCTACGGTGGTGTAACCACCCTTCACCACCTCACCTCCGCCATCCTCTACTATCCTAACGACATCGGAAAACATGAAATTCCTTTTCGATCTACTTGTCAAAATCACTTGCAAACCATCGTCAAATTCTTTCACCTCCACCGTCGGCAGCCGTACGCCGTCGCCACTCACTATCGATTGATCGTAACTTGGATTATTTCTACCTTCGTTGTTAACCAATCTTGATGTTTCATCCCTCTGCTGTTTTAGTTGTGCTATTCTTTTTTGTAATTGCTTGATGTAAGCAATTGATCGATCGAATAAAATATCCTGCGTAAAACACTGCTACGGAAATCGTTAATATATAAATATGGAAATATATATTTATAAGGAGGTAGAAATAATAATAAAAAGGGTTGAAAAGGTAAAATGAATGATCCATATAAGAATAATAGGTAAAAAAGGTAGGTAAATTAAAATAATGTGTGTGCTTCATATACATATGCATCTTTATTTTTTTTTTAAATTTACCAATAATTCACGTCCGAATCATTTATTTTTGCAATCTAAACTTTTCTATCTCTATTATTTTCACACACACACACATACATACATATATATATAGACAAATAATATATATCTATATTAAAGATATCAAATGCAAAGCAGTCAAAGTTGTGTGAATCACACGTGATGTTAATGTAAAATTATATGTGATTTAGCCGTTTTCATGTTTTTTTATTTAATTATTATTCTCGTATGAACCTGACTTTTCCTCTCTCTGTATACATCTAATTTAGCTCAAGAACATATAGAAGAAACTAAGAAGTATGTGGATATTTAGAGAAGGAGAGCCCCCACACCTTATAAGGTTGGGAGAATAAGAAGGGAACCAGTGAAGTAAGTTTGTAGCAAAGGCCTTTCATATGAGTTCTTCTGTTCTTCTCGATCGTTTTTCGCTCAAGCTTACTAGAAGAACCTCCATCATATTTCTTCATCATCCAATCGATCGATATGCGTGTATATATATATATATATATATATATGCTCTCCAGAAGATTATATATATCAAGAATAGTTATTTGGCCATATATATATACATATTAATACACATATAAAATAGGGAGCTAGCTATCATCCCCCACCTATGAAACGTTTCTATCAAAACTTTTTTCTACTTTGGGAACTATTAATACTATTCTACTCGTTTAAAATATACAAGATACTCGTATTATATTATAATATTGTTATCGTTATTATCATTATAAAATATTATCTTTATAATAATTTTTGATATTCGGACCAACTTAAAACATATCTCAATAAATTTCATAAACACTTTCTTTTTTAATCACCGGTGTTAACTAAATAATTAATTTAATCATTGGTATTCAGTAGCGTGTGTAAAGATGGTGATTTATTGTTCGAGATCCAACTTGTCTCGTTTCGTTGACTTTCTCATTGTGGTAAAACTTTTAATAGATCTTGACTTTTGTGGTGTTGTAAGCTGGTTTCTCTTGCTTGGTTGGTTCTTTTTCGTTGTGTAATTTTTTTGATTAATCTTGATATCCAATCCTCTATGCGAGCCGACTAATCCCAGAGCGACCACCCGCTTCGCAGGTAGGCCGGAGTCACCGCATTTGAACCTCTGTGGCCACAAGAGGATTTTTGTTCCTCCCTAGATTTGAACTTGTGACCTCCTGATACTTTTGACCTTTGGAGCACAAGTTCAAACCATTGAGGCACCACCCTTGTGGTTTGTAATTGAGGTACCACCCTTATGACCTCCTGGTACTTTTTCGTTGTGTAATTGATAACCCCTTTGTGGGGTTTTGCTTGGTTTGGGTTTTGCTGTCGCCTCCCTCCTTTCTATGCCTTGTAGAAAGTAGGTGTGCTTTTATTTTTAGACTGTTTTTGATGACTCGGTTGTTTTTTTTAGTAAATGAGTTGAGATCTACACCTCAATTCTATGGCATTATACTAAATTTCGAACATAACATGACAACTTAGCGAGTCTTCTTGATACATGCTTAATGAAAATTTCAATTGGGTTGGCTAAAACCTGGAGATTGAGATGAGAAATCGTGCAACAGATGAAGAGAATCGATATTTGTAGGTTTCTGCCACTCGAAATTAGGCGTCGATATATACCAAGTGAATCGAATGGTCATCTTGAGAAGTAAACGGGAGCCAGAGAATTGAGAATCTGATTTCAAAACTAAACTAGAGTGGCGTTTGTTTTTAAGAGGTGCTGAAGTCTGAAGTCTGATTTTAGTTCTGAAATGGTTATGAAACGTCTAAATGAATTAGACATAAGTGGTACGAGGCCTAGGAGTCGCATTGAGAAATAAAAGGTATTCGGAAAGTTGTATTAAGAGATTTTTTTTTAAAATGCTTAAAAAGGTAGTACATTAACCTTTGTTGATTGTTCTTAAGACTTTTAAGATTTTGTGCTTAAATTTATGGTACTTTGTGCATTAAAAATAGTTGTTAAGACTTTTCTTAAATTTGGTTTATAAATGTAGTACAGAAAAAATTAAGTAAAATTAATTAAAATTTTCAATAACACGGTATCACTGTAGCCAACCTAATTTTCTACGCACACTACAAACATGTTATGAACATAATGAACATACGATTAACTTGTTACAGAAAAAAGAACACGGTTACGAAGATTATAAACATGTTATGAAACAATATAATGCTTGTGACCTTAGCATTGTCGTATTATGCTAATATTAACTTGTACCAATCAAAATTATTGGCAGCCAATTAAGTTGGTCTATATGCTTCATTGATTGGCATATATTGGTAATTGATATCGTATTTTATTTACCAGTAACAGTTTGTACTTGATAGAGGGGAAAGAATGATATCGTGTCAATAACACTGCTACCTCTAGTTACCTATCAATATAGTTTTGTTTCACATGTAAAACAATATATGTTCAAAATTTTCACATATGAAACTATAGGGGTGGATCTCTAGTATGTATGAGTTGTTCCCGTGCACATGCTAAACTTATAAAAGGTGCACCAGTTAAATTTTGAGTGGGTGATTCGGGATATTAGAAAATATAAGAAATATCCGCCAAAAAACCGAAAAAAGTACCTCAAAACCAATAAAAACGGGAAAAAATCTCTCGAAATGAACAAGAAAACCCGAAAATGTTCTTCAAAGTCGACCGAAAAACTTAAAAATTCCTTGAAATCAAAAACGTATCGGGTGATTTTATGGGATTTTGATCTTTCTTAAATATGCACCTGCTTAGCAAAAATTCTAGGTCCACCATTACGATAGACGTTTCAATATTCATTGGTTCTTATAGTTCTCAATAGTTTTGATATTCTAAGAGCATCTCTAAATAATTTTTCAAAATGAAGACACAAAAGTCAAAATCTCTAAAAAAAAGCATTCATCTCCAACAACATCTCCATTTTGAAGAATCCAACATTAATTATATTATTAAAACATTCAATATATTTAAAAACTTTTAAACGAACTTTTATATTAATAATGAGAAAGTGGAGTATGAATAAAATATTATTTTCTTTCACTTGATAATCATTTCTGGGGTAATCTTTAAATACGGAGAAAAAAACATTATTTCTTATATTTTCTCTATTTTAGAGAAACTTTTAAAAATGTTATTGGAACATAATTTTAGTCCAAAATCTTTATTTTCCTTATTTTCTATATTTTAAAGACGTATATTGTTGAAGATTCTCTTACTAGTACTTTTTATTTACGGGCGTCGTTAATTAAACTTTTTTAAACCAAAACTATTGAAGATGTAAATAAAAAACAGATATATGACGTCATATAGAAAGAAAATTTATTTAAAATGGTTCACTATTTGATGACGCCCTTACCCACATGGCATATCGATATAATTTAAATAGCAATAAAGTTTGTGGGATCGTTATTTCATATGACCTATTATGACCAGGCCGGCCCTGGCCATGTGCAGTCTGAGTCCGTGCGACTGTACAGGGTATCAAATACTTAATGAGACATCAATTTATTATTTATTACTATTTTTTTTAATTTCTAATTGAGTATCATATGTGTTTGTTAGGATTACTACTTACTACGCTAAGGCTAAAGGTTTTTTGTTATTTCGATAATGAGTCTTGTTCTTTCATATTGAAATTTGAAAATTGAATTTTGTAATACACATGAGCACATCATTTTAACAGCAGAGTTGGAGCACATTGCACAACAATAACAACATGTGTGATATTGTCTTATTGAGCGTTTGTTCTTTGCAATGCATAGTAGAATAGATTATAAATTTTACAGTTTATCATCGTTTTTGACTTTTTGTAATTTACTATTTTAGTTAAAATTATTTATAGTTTTTATTGTCTTTTTAAGTTCCATATACGAAGTAAATGCTCTATTATTCTAATTTCAATTTTGAAAAGGGAAACTGGAAAAGAAGGAAACACGCTCTTAATCCAGATTTTATCCCTTTATCCTTCTATATTTTCACTATAACAAAATTGGATTTATAGGATGCCTAGATTATCTAAGGACTTGTTTGATTTTCATTTTAAGCTCATAAACATCACTTATGTCTGATTCGTTTAGACGTTTCATAACGATTTCAGAATTGAAATTAGACTTCATACTTCAGCACCTCTTAAAAACAAACAACACCTAACTGTCCTAATTGTATACTTTATCGAACTTATGTTTATAGGACCAAATTATAAAGTCTTTTATTTAAAAACGTTACAATAGTTTTATATGACGTTTTTAGACATTTTATAAGATAAAGTGTTGCATTAGCTATTTTACAATACATTTTTGAGAAGTATCATATAAACTAATCTTTTTATTGGCCATTTTCCAAATAGCGTCCTATAAGTTAGTTAATATAACACTTTATTTTAAGATGTCCGAAAAATCTTGTTAAAACGCATAAAAACGTCCTATAAAACTAGTGTAAAACTTTTAGATATGACGTTTTATTGGTTTGGTCATATAAAAGTCCTATAAATTATTATTTTAGGGCGCCTCTACATTTACACGTTCTATAAAATCAATTTTGTTGTACTGTTTGTAATTCGGGATGTTGGTTTATATGTCTGCCATTTGTATTTTTTTTACCACAAATAATAAAAATCTGGGTGAGAATAAGATACCTAGCTTAACTAGATTTCAACCCCTTTAAAAAGCCACATGTTTCGTCGTTTTATTTGCTTAAAAAAAGAGTAAGGACATTATTTAACATTTTCGTACAGGACATCACCCTAGAACCGGCCCTCATTATGACATATTTTGTTTGTTTGTGGGATCGTTATTTCATATGACCCATTATGGCATATTTTGTTTGTAAATATTCAATACTGAATAATTATATGTATATATATAGTAATAATCAAATAAAAATCACAAAAATATTATAAACTCGTAAAAACCGATATAAAAATAATTTTTTTACATGATTTTTTTTTATCAAAACCTATAATTTAAGATAGTGTTTTACATATATTTGGGTTCACCATATGAAATGATTACATGTGCATTTTTTTTAATTCACCTAGTGAAACAAAAAATATGCGTAAAAAATATTCATATGGTGAAACAAATACATATGAAGGTTTCATGTTATGAAAAAAAAATATGTGAAATAATATTTTAAATCTTAATATTTGATGGAAATAATTCAAGAAAAAAATTATTTTTATATCGGTTTTCACGAGTTTGTAACCTTTTTGTGGTGAAAGGTTTCAGGAAAAAATCTTAAAAAAGCTGAAAAACATTTTGAGACCCTTTCTTCTGGGGAAAAAGCCACAACAGGATGATAGCAAGCCTGGGCACGTCGGCAAAAAGAGCGCTGCCCATTCATGAAGAAAATATTGCAGAATCAAATGTGGCTCTAGTTTACGGTACCCGTTGGGCTATCTTGGCGCATGGCCTCTTTTCGCGTTGTCGACATGCATTTGTGTATAGACAATTTGCATAAATGCATACATGCGATTAAAGTTTTTTTTTTCTATACATTAGTGCATATGCACGTGTAGATGTTACAAATTACCAATATGCATTTGTGCATATTGTCTAGATGAAGGTAGGGATGAGCATACGGACCGAAATCCCGAAACCGAACCGGTACCGGTACCGAATATGATTACCGGTTCGGTGTTCGGTACCGAGATTTTTCATATTCGGGATTCGGTATTTTCGATTCGGTACTGGTACTGGTACCCATAAATCCCGAACCGAACCGGGTAATATTAAATGACACTTTCAATTTTGAATTGATAAAAAAAACCTTTCATTTTCTCAACATTATATCTTCCACTTTTATACCAAATCCACCTAAATATTTTTAAAATTTTGGTTCTTGTAATATTCCACCCAAATACCGATTTTTTCTTCATATTTCGGTTCCGTAATTTCTCCAAAACCCGATTCTTGAATTAATCGGCTCCTCCAATCCGGTTTCCGCTTAACATAGATCAATCTCAAGTAAATTTATTTATGTTTTTTATGATAATATCATCGTTTGTTTAGTGATACATGAGTTAAGTAACCATCAATTATATATAATTTATTAGAGTATGAAATTGTTCGTTTGTGAAAAAATATAATTTTAATTGGAAATATGATTGTTACAAGTGTTTGTTGTTGGTTTGACGGTGCTTCTGGTTTGACAGTGTTGTTGTAAGTGTTTTTTGTAAGTATTAAAAATAGCAAATTGGTATGCTTCTAATTTGACAGTGTTTGTTGTATAAATTATGTATAAATTGTGAGTAAATTTTTTACTGGTGTTTTTTAAATCTTTTTTATGCCAATTTAAGTTGAATGAGTTCCTCCCCACGTTTTACTCCACAATTAGAAAAACCATTTTAAGCTCTAAAAATGAATATAAACATGTCATGCATGTATATTAAGGATGAGATCGTTAAGACTTAGACTTAATTTAAATAATGTTGACACAACGGTGAAAAAGTTAGTCGTCCCTAAAAATGGTACCAAACGGTGTTAGTCCCGAAAATCCCGGTACCGAATTGCTATTACCGGTTCGGTATTCGGTAGTGTTTTTTTCCATTCTCGGTTTCGGTGCTAATCGGTATCGGTACCGGTTCGGTGCCGGTCCGGTACCGAGCTCATCCATAGATGAAGGTCTCCCAGAGTGTTATTCAGTTTTTTAAAGTTTTTCCCTGAACCTGGCCCTTTAGTAATATATATAGAAAGAGAGAGAGAGAGAGAGAGAGAGAGAGAGAGAAGTTCAAACGTGAACTCAAATTTGGTTGTGAACATGAGAACAAATGAGAGTGCGACACGTGTTTGAATGTAAATTATTCAAAATGAATAATCAAAGAAATATTCAGACCGAATAAAACTGAATATAGTGTTAATTCAGTCTGAATAATGCTTATTCAGTCTGAATAAACACAATATTCGGTTTATTCGGTCTGATTTTTTTTTTATTATTCAGTCTGAATATGACACGTGTCGCGTTCTCATTTGTCCTTACGTTCACAACCAAATTTGAGTTCTCATTTGAACACATCCATATACACACACACACACATGGGGTCACGTGAGAAGTGAAGTTAAGCTGAGAAGCTTAAGAAAGGATCTTGACCGTTCATCGGTTTTAATCTCAAACACATCCATGAATTGTGCTTGATACAGGGATTGATTCGGTGCATCATGGTGTATCTTATCTCGGTGCATCACATTCTAATGTGCATCCAAGGGTGGAGATCCCTTCTTACCCTTCTCACTCTTCTCACCATAACTCTATTTCTCACCGGAACCCAACCTATATATATATATATATGTGTGTGTGTGTGTGTGTGTGTGTGCAGAGAGAGAGAGAAAGGGGGAGGGGGGGGGGGAGTTCAAATGTGAACTCAAATTTGGTTGTGGACGTGAGGACAAATGAGAACGCGACACGTGTCTGAATGTAGATTATTTAGACTGAATAATCAAAGAAATATTCAGACTGGATACAGTATTTATGCGATCTGAATATATATGAAAGAAATTTGAAACTATAAAAGTTAACATCATTTGTTTATTTGTCAGGTACCTTTTGAGAATTTCCAGGACGATCTTTTTAAAATGGTGAGACTAATGGCACCCCTATTTTTTACTAATGGCACCACTACCAAAAGAATCTTCCTCAGACACATCATTGTTTTTTATAACTTCAATATTACAAAAGTACAAAAAAAATTGTGCATACCCCTACTAAAGGGGTACCATTAGCACACCTTTTTTAAAAAGGGGTTTTTCCAAATACGCTATAGTCTATGATAACACCTTAGTCTATGGTGTATATGATAACACCAAAAAATAAAAATAAAATAGACATATATACCTAATCCAATTGAAAGACATGATATAAAATATGGTGTATATGATAACACCCTTTAAAAATATATAGCATTATGAAAAAACTAATACCAATGATTAATATTGTCGTATGAGTTGTCTTTTTCCCATTTGGGTACAATATTGTCTTTCTTGTAATAATGGTTATTGTACGAGCACATTGTCCGCTTCAGACAAAATGCATGGGTCAAGACATTTTATGTACAAATAAGAATGGACTAAACTAAATTTAAAAGGTATATTGGACCTACATACGTGTGTGGTTGTCTCCTTTTCGGTTTTAGTCTTTAAAATGCAATAAGTGTACCAGTGGTTTTTATTTCGTGGTTCAGATAACAAAAACGTTCATCGAGTTAACATCGTTAACTCCACAACTTCGTTTAAGTACATCACATGCCCCCTCATATAAGGGGTAACAGAGTATTTTTACCCTTATTTTTTTATTCTCTTTAAAAAATTATAAATGATTTAATAATAATTAACTAAACCCTAAACTTGTTACTCCTACCCCCACCCCCTCCCCAAACCGCACCTCCCCTCGTTTGGCAACCTCCTCTTCCCCTTATGTTTCTCTTTTCCTCTCTGATCAGTAAACCCTGCCTCCTTTCTCGTTCAAACATCCAGTTTATAAAGACAACAAATTAATTACAAGTCAATTGATCAACGACTATATTATAGAAAAACGAAATTTAGTTTTTTTTTTTGAGAATTGATTAATGAGTTATAAAGAAAAATTAGGGGTTTCAAAAGATCCAACAAAGACAATGAATAGGCCATGGGTTTCAAACTATAACAAAGACATTGAATCGTCCGTGGGTTATTGTTTTTATTTAGATTTAGGTTTTGATTCACTTTTTGTATTAGGGTTTTTCTTGTTTCTTGTTTCTATTTCCATTTAGGTTTTAATTTGGGATTTTTCTTGTTTGTATTTAGATTTAGATTTAGTTTCTTGTATATGAATATGAATATGATTTCTATGTATTGGAATTTTGAATGTTTCTATGGGTAGTATTTGGTTTTGAATATTTGAATGTTTATGGAGTTTTTGTATGTTCGCTTGTTCTTGTATTTCGATTATTGAATATAACATTTGGATTTTGGATGTTCATATGTTTGTATTTGGATTTTGAATGGTTAGTGTTTTTTTATCAACCCGGATATCCATCTTGCTATGTGAGCTGACAAGTCCCAGGGCGACCACTCGCTTCGTGAGTAGCTCGGAGTCACCGCATTTGAACCTCAGTGGCCACAAAAGGATTTTAATTTCTTCTTAGATTCGAACCTGGGACCTCCAAGTACTTTTTTTAACGGCATCCATAACACACACACGCTCCAGCGGTATCGGGTCTCCATTACGGGCCAACCCACTAATCCGCTGCGACCCGGCCCAACCTAAGCTGAACCCGACCGGCAGGGAAGTGGATCTCATAGACTGGATCCTCCCGTAGCGGCCCCGAACCTGACCCCTAAGGCCCAGGCCCAAAGTCTGGATATCTCAGAATGTCAGCCGCAGGAATCGAACCCTGGTAGTGTAGCTTTCACCCCACACCCCCCAGGGATGTTACCTATCCAACTGAGCTAACACCCTTTAATACCTCCAAGTACTTTTGACCTTTGGAGCTTAAACTCTAACCATTGAGGCGCCACCCTTGTGGTTGAATGGTTAGTTGTGGTAGGTAATCGTCGTAGGTGGCAATGGTGGAAGTGGTGTTCGGCATGGTGGGTGGCAGTAGTGAGTGATGAATGTTCTTGGTTGAGAAAGATTGAGGTATGATGAAAGACAGATTTACCCCTTACGTGAGAGGCACATGAGGTGATTAACAGTTTTTTAGTTAACGGTGTTAACTTGAAGAGCAATTTATAATATGAAACACGAAATAAGAACTACTTATGTATATAATACATTTAGGAACCAAAATCAAAGTGAGGACAAACCACATAAAGTGTAATTTTACATATTTTTAAACGAGTTCAAAAAGATTAAAATAAAAAACATATGTTCAAAACAATTTAAAGTTTAAACGCTTAAAAGAATATACCAATTCAATGCTTGAAAACAAATGTGCTTTTTTTTTAAATGTGTCATCATGTAACTCTTTTTTATTTAATCGAATATTTGTTTTAAAAATAAGAGAATTAAAATTTGGAACCAGTTATAAAGGATTTTGTTTGGTTAAAAACTTAAAATAGTGTAATAATGTAGCTTTATCGATTTATTCTAGAAGACAAAAAAACATGTGACTATAACTTATAGGCTAATAAACTAATAAATAACTAACATTTTTAAGATAACGGTTAGCATATTGGCTAAGAGTTAATTTGTCAAACTTTATCCTATAATTAATAATTTCATTTTGACGTAATTTGTGAGCTTAAAATGTTCACTGTGTCACATCACAAATAGATGAAACGTAATGGCAACCTTGTCTTAAAGACCACATGAATATTATTATTTTTTGACTTTTTCTATTTTGAGTTATCTGGTTATCTTTAACAGCTATATTAAAACATGAGTTTTAAAGTTTTAAGATTTTTATTTTGCTTCAACAGCTATATTAAAAATGTATGATAAAATAGATAAAAGAAATAGAGAAGTTGGAATTTCTAACTCTAAATAAATATCTGAAACTCTATATAAGAGAAAGAAATAATATTTTAATTCTTTCCTACAAATAAAAGTTTGTTTGAATATTGCCATTGGGTCTTGTTGTTTGGATTGACTTTGGTTGTGTTCCAACTTCGTCTGTCAGTTGTTGCGTTTTTGTGAGCATGTGTCGTTATGTTTTGGCTGGTTGAGTTGTATTTTCATTGTTGGTTTGAGTGTTTTTTGGGCAAAAAAGTTGATTATCGGCAACCCTAACCGACCCCACAGGAAACCTGCCTCCAAGGACACCAATATGTATCTAATGATGTAAGAAATATAGTTAAATATAGTATATTAAAAAAACCACTTCCTACACTAATTTTTATGCGAATTGCTCTCTACATTAATTTAACTGTACAGATTATAAGCGATCATAACATTATTTTTAACGCAATATTCAATCGTTATAAAAAAAAGATAACTTCTAAAGATGATTTATCACATTGATTACGTTTTACGTAAATTTATAATAGAGACTTTAAAGTTGTTATCTGAAAATTTAGATTCACATATCTCCAAAACTGACAGTCTGACCTAATTAAATAGGTGTATATTAAATAGATATCATAAGCATGGAAAAAATCTAATTAAAATTTTGAAAAAAAAAAGAATCGAAGAACCATGAAAAATGGATGAAAAATATATCAAAATGGATGTTAAATAATAGATAATAAAGTGATCCATTTTTTGGTACAATTTGTTTCGCTCCAACTTTATTTATATTTCACCAATTTTTAAGGGGTGATATTTTTCTAAGGTGGTTGTAGTAATCTTTTTAACGATATATGTTGGATCATCTCAATCTAATGGTTCACATGAGTTATTTAGTTCTTTTTTTTTCAGGGTTCTCTCCTGATCTCATCCCATTATTAGCATATATATATATATATAGGGGAGGGATCATATGAGAACACTACCAATTTAAAGAAACAAAGGAACTCATTTGTGACCACATATGGTGTGGATCCCACGTAATATTAAATCATTTATGATTTAATATTAAATCATATTAAATCATAAATGATTTAATATTATGTGAGACTCACATCATATGTGATCCACAATTGTCCCTTTCTTCCTTTAAAAATGCAAAGTACTCATTATATATATATATATAGATGGTGGTTCATTTACAAACTAGACCAATCCTACAAATCGTACAAACCAAGTTAAAAATAATATTTTCATGATTTTTTTTTCATCAAATGCTATGATTTAAAATGTTATTACATATATGTTTGTTTCATCTTGTGAAAAAAATTACATGTGAAAAAATACATGAAAAAAATACATTATAAGACAAATGCATGTGAAACTTTGAACTTAAGAAAACAAATACATGTGAAACTTTTACATTACGAAACAAACATGTATATAATAAAATCTTAAACCATAGCATTTGATAAAAAAAATCATGAAAAAAAATATTTTTAACTTGGTTTGTACGAGTTTGTAGGATTGGTCTAGTTTGTAAATGAATCAACCCCTATATATATATATAAATACATATACAAAAGGATATATCTTGAGAGGCAAAATCATATTTGAGTTTTATTAAATCGGTTTAGTCCTTGAATATAGAAACTCAATCACTTTCAGACCAATCTTCAGTCTTTTTCCCGTTGTGATGGTAAACTTATCTCTTTTGTTAATTTATCATGAAATGACTTTACAATCTTAATTCATTTAACATATGTTTTATGTATAATATAATTTTTTGTTAAATTTACAAAAAATTTCAATTGATTGTATCTTTTATGATCCGAACATATTTTGGAAATAACTGATTGTCTCAACTTAGTTTAATTGCTAACCATTTAAATTGCAAAAGTCTTGTCTTAGAAACCCATATTTTGTGGGATTCGAAGGCCATGAGCCACAAATCGAGAAACGATTATGCTTTTTGTATTACTTTTTATTGAGTTAGTTCGAAAAAGGGTAACAACCAATCAAATCGTTATAGTAACTCTTTTGATGTGATACCTAATAACAAGTGGTTGTCCTTTTAAGGATATATTCTATGAACCAGCATGAGAGTACCGTGTTAAAATGGAACTTTGGAAGAATACTAAAGTAACCAACGTAAAATATGAAAGGTGTGGTGCTAGAGAGATGGGTATTATTTGGACCGGGCCTAACGGACCGGACTATTAAAGATGGGTCCATGTCATCATCAGTTTAGATCAAGTTAGACCGCTGGACAAGAGCTTTTTAGTCGAAATCGGATAAAAAGTAATGTCTTTTTCAGAACATTTTGAACCGAGTAAACACTATTCCGGTTTTTAGTTTTTTTTTATATATAATTTCATTAACTCCTTTTGTTCTCTTCATTTAGACGAACCGGACTAGATTTTTTTAGATGAAATAAGATCAAGACTAACCAGTGCAATCTTGGACCAAGCCAGATCACTAGTTCATGTTCGATCTTTACCTTGATAGATCCAGATTTGTCCAAACTGCTTTTAGACATATCGTGTTGACTAGAAATTGACCAAGCTGGTACTTTATTCATCTGGTCCATATGCAACTCTACATGATACTACAAATATTTGAGGATCCTTAAATATTATATCTCAACATTTGATTTCATTAAACAGAACAAAAACAAAATGGATGTAAATACATGTGAATAATACAAAATCTTACAAATGAAGCATATGTGTTAAAATCATATAAAATATCAATAATAATCTAGATATTTAATAGGGTTAGTTTTTTAGTATCATAATTTGTTAGCACTAGTTAAGCATAGTTTGAGACGATCTTCCAAAATAAAACATAGTTAACAGTTTTGTCATTTATAATCTTCACAAGTTTCGATTAACCAACTCTTGTAGCCTCTCATGTATGCTTGTTATATCGATGCCAACTCTTGAAACTCTTGCCTACAAAAACCAGTTGAATTATCGATTAGCTCGTCAAAGATTAATATTACGTACACAAATTATTAATGCAAACATGTCAGGGGTATTTTAGTAATTGTGTATATATATGCAACATGAAAAGAAAATATTGTTTTAGGTTATAGTAATAATTACTTGAGCATGGAGGGTATAATAGACTTTTTGATCGATGGTGGTGTAACCGGCATTTAGAACCTCAGCTCCTCCTTCCTCTATTATACGGATGACTTCATAAAACGTGAAGTTCCTTTTTAATCTGCTAATCAAATTCAGTTGTAAACGGGTATCAAATTCCTTTATCTTCAATATCGGCAAGATTACTCCGTCACTACTTGACACCATATGACCGTCTTTGACAATATTGCTACTGTCGTTAAGCAATCTCGATGTTTCATCCCTTTTCTCCGTCAATTTTGATATTCTATTTGTTAATTGCAAGATATAATCTATCGACTTTTCATACAGGTCCGTCTGTGTACTTAACTGTTGAAAACAATTAAATGAACGTGAAAATTTGGACAAACATTTAAATCCCTAAAATGTGTGCTACTAAAGTGACTTGTTGCTATATGGTTGCTCGTCTTGTGGTGTCGTTTGGGCGAAAATCGCACAACATATGTTGTTTGATCAATGTTTTCTCAAACTGTAAGCCACATCTCATGACTCATATGCCTTATTCTGCAAAAAACCAGAATGTAAAATGTTGTGCAACATATGTTGTTTGTACCTAAGCAATTCAATCCTAAAATTATAAAACCATAATGTTTGTGAAGTTTCATTGTTATTTTATGGTTTATATATATACACGCATCGAGAAAGATAATATATACCTTAGGAGGTTGTTGGACAATAGAGGCAAGGTTATCGCACAAGCCTTTCATTTGAATCCTCCTCATCTTCTCCTTTGTTTTTCGATCTACCTTCTTATGACCATCATCACTTTTATTCATCTTTCAAATATTCCTCCCCTCGGGTTTTAATATATGTTGATACAAGCTATATTTTTATGCTAAGTATACATTCTTAATTTGGATATATATATATATATATATATTAAATTTACAAAGTTCTCATTTGAACCTTCCTATATATATATATATATATAGAGAGAGAGAGAGAGAGAGAGAGAGAGATGTGAAACGGACATCAATCTAGGCATAACCTTATAAAATTTTATGTTCATGAAATACACCAACTTCTTTTCAACATTTAATTCTGTCTTTATATATAGAAAGAGAGTGAGGTTGATGCAATAATAATACAGATTTAACAAAATAAGAGAATAATTTTAGACCAATCATTTATTTGAATAATATCTCAAATATTTTTTTTAAATAGTCTAAAAAGGCATACATGTCAATTGTTTTATACATATTATATACAAAATGGGACATAAAAACTAGAGGTGAATATAACCAGGTACCCGACCAATTTTAATGGAGCCGGAACTGTTAATATCGGTTTCTTATATTTTGGAACCGGAACCAAAACCGTTGGGAACCGGTTCCGGTACAAGGTACCCGGTTTCAATTTTCATTTTTTTTACATTGCATACGATAAAAATATAATTATAAACCACAAAACTAATCCGATAAAAATTACCGACTTAAAGTAATAATACAACAAATAGGCAAAACTAATCCGATAAAAACTAATTATTACACAAATAAAGGGCAAATTGCATCAAAAGGTAACATACTTTATTTTGATTCCTATTAACGTACTTTTAAAACCTTTATTTTGGTACATAAAATGAAAAGTTTCACGCATTTAAGTACCTGGGTAACCGATTTAACCATTTACCGGTTACCATGCTGACATGGCAAGCGACGTGGCATACAACTCGCCATTTTTTTGTTGACGTGGCAAATGAGGTGGATTTTATAATATTAAACAATTGTAAATGTATTTTTTTAATTTCTACTGATTAATTTTAAAATCTATTATCTCATATTATATATAATACATAATTATATATATATATATATATATATATTCATATACACAGAACATCGACAAGATGAAGACAGCAACCTCGACAACATCTCCGGTCATCAGCTCTGCGTTTGTCTTCGGTCAATATCTCCGACTTTCGTCTCCGATCACCAGCTCCCACGTTTATCTCCGGTCACCAGCTCCGACGTTTGTCTCCGGTCAATATCTCCGGCCTTCGTCTCCGGCCACCATTTCCTATCAACAACTCCGACGTTTGTGTCCGGTCAACATCTTGGACCTTAGTCTCCAGCCACCATCTCCGATCACCAGCTCCGATGTTTGTCTCCCCTCAACCTCTCCGACCTTCGTCTCCGGCGGGGTATGGGTGTGGTTTCTATGGTGTCTCTATGCAATCATTCAATCTATCTCCATCTCGGTGGTGTGATGTCTCATAGAATAAAATAAAAGTTTAGTTGGATTAGACGGAGTCATGGATGATTAATTGGTGTTCATAGTGGGTCAGCTTGATTGCTTGATGAATAGTTGGTGAGTGTTGTCTTGCACCAGTAGAAATTGATGTTTGAAGGAGATGGCGGCTGGGAGGGAACGCAAGCATTATGGGTTAGGGTTTTATAACTTGAAGGGAATTAAATTATTTTAACCATTTTAGAAAAACCATTTATTAAAATGACCATTTTCTTTTTGAATTTACCAAAATGACCAAAATACAATCGAAATACATATCGAAATACAGATCAAATCGAGTGGATTTGCAATACCATCAAAACGACGTCGTTTTGGGATGAAATCCTCCGCCAGAGTTTCAATTCCTCCGCCAAATTTGGGATAGAGGTTATAATTTGCCAATTTTTTATTTACTACCCTTAGAATTAGTTAATAAATTACTTTAGGTACTTTACTTTTTAATTTTTCGTTTTACACCCTTATCACATTAACACACATACTTGTATAACAATTAAAATACGTCTAAAAAATACGTTTTTATTTTAACAAGTTACACCATTATAATCGTCTCGACAATACCTTCGAAATGAGTCCAATATTGAATATTTTTCGATTTAATTATATACTTTTAAAGTCAATTATCATCTTGATCGGTGAATACTAATATTTTTCACAAAATTCAGAATATTAATAGGATTTCATCCCAAAACGACGTCGTTTTGATGGTATTGCAAACCCACTCGATTTGATCTGTATTTCGATATGTATTCCGATTCTATTTTGGTCATTTTGGTAAATTCAAAAAGAAAATGGTTATTTTGGTAAATGATTTTTCTAAAATGGTCAAAATAATTAAATTTCCTTCTTTTTATCATATAATTTTTGATTGAAAAAAAATATATTTTAAAACTATTTTTTAAATCCACCTCATTTGCCATGTCAACAAAAAAATGTCGAGTTGTATGCCACGTCGCTCGCCATGTCAGCATGGTAACCGGTAAATGGTTAAACCGGTTACCTAGGTACTTAAATGTGTGAAACTTTTCATCTTAGTTACCAAAATAAAGGTTTTAAAAGTATGTTATCCAAAATAGGAATCAAAATAAAGTATGTTACCTTTTGATGCAATTTGCCCTATTATAAAAGGCATATTTTTTAAGTAAAAACACATATTTAATGTTTTATTTTTGTTTTTATTTTTAAGGCCATTTCATGATATATTGATATATGCACAAAAGAGAGAAATTTAAGTCAACCTATATTATAGGGGAAAAGACACATTTGGTTTGTTGATTTAGATCCAATATATTATAATAAAATTGGGTTTATAAAGTGTTCATAATTTTTAGTTTTCTTGATAATATATTTTATAGTATTTATATTTATAAGTTCAAACTTCAAACAATAAAATGTCGTGTCAAAAGTTTTTAGACGTCTCAACAAGATTTTTAGGACATTTTTAATAATAAAACATTGTATTAGGTGTTTTATGAGACATTTTTTTAGAAGTGTTCTATCAACATAGTTTTAATAAAAAAAAACTCTTTTAAACAGTGTTTTTATAAAATAACTAATAGAACGTTTATAAAAAAGTGTCTTGAAAAAACTTGTTGGGACGCTAAAAAATATGTTACAAATTTATTACAACATCTTTAAGTATAACGTTAAATTAAGTCTTATATAACATACTATTAATACACTTGGATATTTTAATGTCTTATAACCTAATTCTACTATAATAAAAGTATATCATTTTGCTACGTATCAAATACATAAGTTTGCTTCTTATTGATATCTTTATATGATGTCAATGTGAAATTATATTTATTTTGTTACTTACAAAAAGTAGGATATTATTTAAAAGTAGATAAGTTCAAAGGTTGAGAATTTATGCCGGAAATAACGAATATATTATGTCAATATTTTACGAATAAAATACCGCCTACTCTTCAGGGGTAGAACACGAACCTTGTAACCCAAGGGGCCGAAATGAATAACACATTTTTTGGTTTTTCAAATATACTTTTTAATTTTTTTTTTAAAAAGTATATTTTGAAGTATACATGATTTCTATAAAATATGAAAATTTATTAATGTCTAGTTTAACAAAAAAAAAAACCAAATATACCATTTTTTTAGCCGACTATTAATACAAAAGAGCGTTTGCTTACCACAACTGATTATATCGTTTAATCATTTCACCTTATCGAGTTCTTTTATATATTTCTCGTAATTTACTAATTTTATCTCAATATGTAAGTATATGGTCTCCTAACCCATGCACTAACACATGTTGCGTGACGAGTTACTTCTATTTATTATCGGTTAATAATATTTTATTAACTTAGAACATTATACTCAATTTATTTGATCTTATATTATCAAAACTTCATTTCAAGATATTTTGTAATTAAAATATTTATGGTCTATATTCAAATATAAAATTATTATTTTATTACTCACTATAACAAAATTAAGTTTATAGGACACTTGAAATATGGAAACGTCCTAATATCATAGTTTATAAGACTTAAGTTTATATTTTGACCTGTTTTTCTTTTCTTAATATATTTGTCCGGAGAAGTTTTGAGAATTCAAGAGAAGGTCACGGAGAGGCGAGCCGTTTATCATTACCGTTTCCTCTAAAAAAAAATTATAAAATCAAATAGGATTTTTAGGACACTTTAAAATAAATGTCGTATTAGTTATTTTATAGCACAATTTCGATAAATGTCCTGTAAACCCATTTTTTAGGGCACTTAGGTTTATAGGACACTTATATAATGTCGTATAAAATAACTGATACAATATTTTATTTTAAAATGTTTTTTTACAGTAATAAGCTCAAGTTCTATAAAATATTTTATTATAACAGCTAAATGATGATTGTAAGGTGGGAAGGTCAAGTAACTTTTTTTTTAATCAAAATTACAAATGACCTAAGCATCTATCACTATTATTATAAAGAAAAAAAAACACAGGGGCCATCCCAGCCCC
This sequence comes from Silybum marianum, assembly GCA_036898165.1. Taxonomy (NCBI): domain Eukaryota; kingdom Viridiplantae; phylum Streptophyta; class Magnoliopsida; order Asterales; family Asteraceae; genus Silybum; species Silybum marianum. The sequence continues at coordinate 32,915,884 of CM072535.1, forward strand.
TTAAGGCTTCCGCCTCTGCTACTCTCTACCATGGAAATAAAAATTGAAATCAAACATGATATTTAGCATTACAAATTAATAGAACGTTTCCTTTTCAAAAAAAAAATGAATAGAACTTTTAGTAAATTGTTTGTGAATAATTTGATGGAAAATTTATTTATTTATAAATAAATAACCCTGAATATATATATTTTTAAAAGAATTTTTTTGAACAGCAGAAGGGAGCTACGGCTCGGCCATCATAGCTCCCTTCTGCTCCCTTTTGTTGTTCTATATATATATATATACATGTATAAAGGAAAAAATTCAAATAAAAACTCAAATTTGATGAGAGAGAGAGAGAGAGAGAGAGAGAGAGAATGGTCCACATGTTAGCTGGGTAATCACAATTCTATGCTTTGCCATCCATAGACGTGGTCTTTCCAAAACTCGTAGATTGAAACTTTAAAGCGTACTTGTAAGTCCGACAATGAATGCGTGGAAAAGTATATATAATTCATACTTAAAAATTAAAATCCTTAATATAGTTGATTATTTGATCTATTTCTTATTTCAACTTTCCAATTTTGATTATTTGATATCTTTCCTGTTTTCACTTTCCACTTTTCGGTCACCATCATTTGAATACTTGGTTTTTAGAATTCTAATTTTGAATATTGTTTGGACCTTTTAATATTGATCGAAAATTGGAAATTGTTGGTTTGTTTAGTTGTTTGACAATATTTATGTTTCATTATACTTTTTATATTTAGTATATGTTTATTTTATATTATAATAATTATTTTGTGTTATCGTTAAAAAAAAAATTAGATCGGCTTCTTTGTCACCTACTTGTTAGGGGATAACATCGACACTATTGGTGTTATGGGTCTATGGATCAAGGCTAGGGGTGAGTAAAAAACGAACCGAAACCGAAAATCCAAACGGTTCGGTTTTGATTTTGGTTTCCATTCCGATCGAAAAAACCGAACCGAAACCAAACAGAACCGAAATAATATAATTTTTTAATTATATATATATATATAATAATTTATGATTAATATTATATATAATTCATACTAAAATTAATATTATATATAATATATACATTATTAATACCACAATCAATATTATATATAATATATAAAAAACCAAAAACCAGATCATTTTATACTATTCGGTTTTAAAACGAACCGAACCGAAAAAACCCGAACAAAACGTAAAAACCGAAAAAAACCCGAAGAGAACATAAAAACCGAAAACCGAACGCTTTGGATTTTCAAAAACCGAATGGCTCGGTTTTCGGTTCGGTTTCGGCCAAAAACCAAACCGAATCAAACCGTGTTCACCCCTAAAATTCAAGGCTTTGAACCCAATGTACCATGAGGTTCCAAGACTAGGATTTTGCAACTAAGCATCCGTTCACCAATTGCTTATTTGCAAGAGTAACTACCTTTACTTTCCTTATCATATAATATTTTTGGGCATCAAAATGGATTGTTGTAGGCATCTTTTACCCGGTACGTACTTATCAGATAAAAGTTCTTCATCCTTACATACTCACCTGATAAAATAAGTGGCACCCAGTAATCACTTACCCACTAAAAGCTTAGTAATGTTCGACAAAAATTAAGATAATTTGATTTAACAACAAACAAAAATATATTACAAATTAAACCACACACACATAGTCACATATATAAGTAAATTACAATTTTCGTTCCTCTGACGATTTTTTAGAATTTGCAATTTTTGTTCCTATGATTTAGAAAGTATGCTTTTCGTCCACATAGTTTATAATTTATTGCAATTTTCGTTCTTATAATTTATTATCTATTGTTGTTTCTTCATTCTTTAAGGCTGAAGAAAAGGGAGGCAAAGTGCCTAAAAGTGGTCATATACGCAGCGTTGTGGTCAATATGAAATTTTCGTAATGAGACGCTTTTTGGAGATATGAAATCTAAAAAAACGGTGTTGTGGGATAATATCATAACACACTCGTTCCTATGGGCGCAAAACAGGAGTGGGAAATAGAATATAAATTGGGTTGAGTGGTTGCAAAATCCCTTATTGGCTATTTATGTAATGTAACTGTTTCTAGCACCTTGCTAGTTTTAATAAAGTTGTCGTCGTCCAAAAAAAATCTATTGTTGTTTCTATTCTTATGAATTACAATTCTTTACTTTTTTAGATACCTTACACTTTAAGATATGATTTAAACCATGGAAAAAATAGCAATAAATTACAAGCACTAAGAACGGAAATTAAAATTTTTAAGCCTCTAAAATAAAAATCAAAATTATTAACAAACTATATGAAAATCGTAATTTAATTAAAATTTTTAAGCCTCGAAAATAAAAATCAAAATTATTAACAAACTATATAAAAATCGTAATTTACCCTATATTTAAATACAAAAAAAAATTACATTTATTATATGTAGAACCACATGTTCAATGTATTTAGTTGGTAACGTTATTTCAAAATAAATGGACGAAATAAGTTTGATACAACATGGGAAAATCCCCATGTTTGATAAGTGAAAGTAATTGATTTAGGAGTGGGCTAATCATTTATATTAAAATACAGAAAATAGGAATTTTAACAAAAAAAAAATTATTTCAATAGTTACACCATCTTATATGCCAAAAATTAAAATAGAAATAAAATAAAAATCTTTAAATTTGAAAAAATCTAAAACCCACATTTTAATAAAGATAAAATAATATTTTAATTTTTTTTACCAATAATAGACGTTTAAGAGTATCTCCAACAAATTTCCTATAATTTCTTCAAAATGGAGAAACAAAAGACAAAATCTTCAAAAAAAATTATATCCATCTCCAACAAATTCCCTATAATTTCTCTAAAATAATATTAAAATATTAAATCATCAATTAAAATATTATTTCTTTTTTTAAATATTTCTTTTTCAAAGTTTTCTATTGGTTATTTCATTTGGTAATCATCTTTGGAGTGAACTTCATATTTGGAGAAAAACCCACTCTCTCTCATACTTTCTTCATTTTGGAGATGATTGTGAGTAAGCTATTGAAGCAAAATACTTGCTCAAAATTCTCATTTTCTCCATTTTCCCCATTTTGAGGAAGCTATTGGAGATGGTCTAAGTAAAATGTTTAAGAGAAAAAAATGATATTTTATTAATGTATTGATTATTTCAATAGTATAATCAATACTACAATCATTAAATTATAATAGTTGTTGGAGTTGGAAGAACATTTTTTTGAAGATTTTGACATTTTATACTTTGTTTTATAAAAAATATAGCATAATTTTTGGAGATGCTCTTGTAATTCAGAAATCTCAAATCAATAAAAAAAACCTAGAATTCGATCTTAATTATTGATATTTTTATTTGATAGATGACGAACAAGAATAGTCGTAATTACAAGCGAAAATAGAAATACAGTTTCATACGAAATTTCATATTCCCCAAAACCCCTTATTTCCCCAAAGGAATTGTACTTCCACACTATGGCTAGGGACGGAGCCACCCTTGGCCCTATGCACTGCCCTGAAAAATCCAAGAAAAAGAACTAGTCAGCGAACAACTGAAACCAACAGTTCAAAAAGCTTGAAAATTTTAATCTAAAAATTGCTAGAAAAGTCATGCTACTCCCTTTCTCTTAGGTCTGTCTCTTTAAAACCAATGTCGTCCTCAAGAACTACTGACAGACGACCACCTTCTTGTTGTCACCTTTGAGTTCCGAACACCCCTATTTGGTGTTATTGGCCAGGTGCAATGATATTGTTGTGTTGTCCCCGAAATCGACAATCCATTTTCCGGGTAGTCATTCTATGTACTACTTTCTCTCCATATTTACCTGCTTACTTTATATTTAGATTTTTAGTACGGTTGATATGTATACTAATATCTTTGACAATCATTTTATGTAAATAAAAAATTAATAGTTAACACTTCACTGTAGATATATTTTCAATTTTTTATGATGAATTTTTTAGAGGTTCTTTTAGTAAATACGGATATTTAAAGGTTTTTTTTTCGTAAATTTCATTAGCTTGGCCCTCAATTTAATTTCTGGCTTCCATTATAACTATGGTTGCCAAATTCGAACCCTCTTTAATGCAAATACAACCATATGTATATTTGTTTGTATTTTTGCTTACTATGGAAACCGATATGAGCCCATTACATGATTATAGTTTATGATGGTTTGTTGAAAACTTAAGTTTTCGTACCTATAGTTTAACAATTACAAACCTTTCTTTATGGTTTCAATTTTTCTTTGGACTTGGCCTTTATTCTTAACTATTATTAATTGGTTCTGTTAAATGCCCCTTTGATGTGGGCAATTTAGCCATTTTACTTTTTTTAATCAATATTATATGGTACAACCTTGGAATGTAGATGTACAACCTTTAGATGCATGTACTAATCGGAGTGGTGGGCTGGTGGTGCTATGGCACATAAGACCACTAGAAATAAAAACGATCAGTGGATTGTAAGTTGCAACACATAATGTTGCTGAAAGTGGCGGATCCAGAATTTTTGTCTACTGAGGTCTCATTAAGGTAGACTAAAGGCGCGTAAAGTCACCCGACGTGTTTCGAAGAATTTTTAAAGTTTTTTAGGTGATTTCAACCGATTTTTAGTGTTTTGACCATTTTGAGTGATTTTCTTAGTGTTTTTGGTGATTTCGAAGTACTTTTTCGGTTTTTTTTATTGATTTCAAGAGATTTTTTTAGTATTTTTATCAATCGGCAGCAAGATAGGGTCCATTGGTAAATTTCACTGAGGGAACTAAAGATAAATGTAGTATCTTTTATTTTTTTCAACCTATATAATTTTTTTAAAACAATTTCAGTGGGGTCCTGTGACCCCCCATTTATAACTCTCCAGCCGCCACTGGTTGCCGATGATGTAGATAGAAGAACTTGCTACCAGTTTACATGTGTTTTTTTACCATAAGATTAATTAGAAAGGATATCCTTGTTCTCTAAAGTTGTTAAAAGATGAAAGGACAGAGGAGTTAAAGCCAATGAAGGGTAGTTACCACATTATGGCAATGTTATTTCAAAAGGATTTTAATTTTATGGAGCGAGTTATCTCAAAGCATCAAAGTTCTATCCGCATTTAATCAAGTCAATATAATTTGGTTGATAATGTTAACATTTACATAATATATGTGAAGATATATTTATATTGTGTGAAGGGATGCGAAGGTGACCACATTCACGGTAAATGGTGAAATTGCACATTCAAATCCATTACATTCGACACCTACATAAAATATAATGTAATTTTCACATAATATAATGGTACATTCACTTCTCACGCTTATCACCAAAAAAGTTTCTAACATAATCCCAAGTTTATAAATATGTAACCAATAACACACACACACATGTGTTTGTGTATGGTGAAGTTAAAGGTAGACTGACAAACGTGTCGTGTCGTATCGGGTTCATAGGTTAAACGGGTTGAGAGTGCCTAACCCTAACCCGGCCCGTTTAATTTTCATGTCGTGTCAACTAGTTTAATTTTCGTGTCGTGTCAACCCGTTTACTTAAACGGGTTGAAATGTATTACCCAAACCCGTTAATTCGTGTCTAGTTTGTATATGGTTAACATGTCCTGCCAGTTTTTGTCAGGTCTACATAGAATGTACAATCACTTTTTATTATTATTTAGTATTTACTTTATTAAAAAAACTATAAACTATAGGTTGTTGGCGCTATTTGCCTAAGGGCCTAAGAGAACTAATATAAACGGGTTATTCAGGTCATTTTCGAGTTGAAATTTTTGGCCCTGACCTTACTCGTTTAATTTTCGTGTCGTGTCGTGTCAACCCGTTTACTTAAACGGGTTGACATGTATTACCCAAACCCATTTAATTCGTGTCGAGCTAGCATGCCGTGCCAATTTTTGCCAGGTATAGTTAAAGGGAAAACGCAAAAAAAATTTGAATAACACCTTGGTAGCCCTCAATTTGGACGATATGCACTAATGCATACTAGTAATTTGTAACATGCATTTGTGCATATGTACTAATATGTAATTATGAAAGCATTGGTGCATAGAGAAAAAAACGTTTGTATGTATTAGTGCATACCGTCCGGATGGAGAGCTCCCAAAATGTTCTTCAGTTTTCTCTTTTTAGTGTTTTTTTAAAACCTCCCTCTATGTATATATATAACTTTATTTAATTGTCGAATGTATAAAAGAATTTATTTAAATTGATTGAATAGTATATATAGCTAGAAACCATAAAAACGAAATAGAAGTTCGCTAATTTTTAGAAAACGTGAAAACTAATTTAACCTGTTGCTTTATAGGTGTAATTACATATGTGAAAACCAAACATGTGAAATCACCCAAAACCATCTTATGAGTTTCATTTTTAAGATTTGATTCATATTATTTTGCATATTTTATTCTTGTTTACGAGTATAAATGTGTTTTATATATAAACGTATTTTTGTGTTTTTTTATATGCAAAAACATTAATTGACATTCAACCATAAAACTACACAGTACATATTTTGGTTTCATTTATGAAACAATACATATAAACCATCAAAAAGTTACACATCATACGAATCAATCTCAACCGTTAATCTAGTATAACAAATATCTGGTTTCACAAATATATTGATTGTTTCATAATATAAAGTGTTGATCATAATTAATAAATTATAACCATCTTCGGTAAAACAAGGACATAATTAGAAAAATAAATGTGTAAGCAAATTTATCAAAAACATTTATCATATAATATAATTATAAATTAGTTACGGTGGGTAAATCTTTCAATAATGTTGTCATCATATATACAAAACACAACAAGGGACTGTTTTTGTAATTTACTCAAAGTCAAGGAACCAAACATGGTATAAAGATTAAATGCAAGGACGATTTTTGTAATTTAAAGAACCCAAGACCGCATATTCCCCCGCTTTTATATACTCAAGCTCTGATCGTCAGTTCTTGGGGATTTCAGTCCCGATTAACTTTTTTCCCGATCACCATTTATATCGGTCGATTTTTCTTCGAATTCACTGATTCACTTTGTCGGATTCAGTTCAATTTACCTTGGAAATGAGAGTTTTTGATCGATTATTGGTAGTGATTTCTAGGTTTTGCCGCTAGATTATCTTCGTTCATGGCGATCAGAGGCATACACTTCAAGTGGTTCGTGTATCGTATCGTATATCTGATCATATATAAAATTATGTGTTTCTGTTGTGTTTTATGTTGATGAATCTGATTATTTGTTTTAATTTCGAATTTTTGCAGGTACGATGGATTTTTTCTATCAATGCTTGCGTTTAGTATGTATCCTTTTTCTTATTTGAAATGAAATTCGGATGTAATTGTGATGTATATGTACACACATATATTTTGATGTTTTATGGTCTTCGATGTATAATATGATATTATAAAGTAGCATTGTAAGGGGTAGAGGGGGAGTGATTGAGTGTTGAAGTATATTTATATATCCTATGGGAGTATGGGGCTACGGGTTCGAACATCTGAATGCTCATTCGACTAGTAGTTTAGTAGATATGAATCATGCTAATTCTACTGAAGAACACCTGTATTTAATTTAAAGTTTTTTTTTGTGAATTGTGTTATGATTATTATTATTATTCTTTCAAGGACGTTATGTTGTTTTCTTGACGATTTTAACCAAACAGAGTGATGGTTCTCTTGAGTTGGAAGCGCTACTATCTTTGTAAATTCCCATTGCATCTGTGGATAGTGGTGGGTAAACTTGTTATAATTTGGTTAAATCTTGCTTGTTTTACTGCATTTATAGAGCCTGATTTATGTCTTTCGATCAGGTTGATTACGGTGTTGTCTTTGTTTTTCGCCTCTTGATGTTTGTAGACAATGCTCTTGCAGCTGGAATGGGATTGTAAGTCCTCCTCGCCTTAGTGGATGCCATTTTCTGACTTGTAAATATGATATCCAAATGCTATGCACTGAAAGTGATGGGTAATATAGGTTTTCACAAGTTCTAACTAGGTCGACTATAGTTCATGGTTCATAACAAAGATTTAACATGGTAGGTAGTTTGTTAATGTTTTTGAGGCGAGTTATTAATGCTATTAGTTGCAAATGATTAGATGGTTTGTTTATCTGATCATAACCCATGATTCATAGATGTGAAGTAATTGACTGCCATAAGTTGATGCATGGACTCCTATCTGCTTATATAGTTGAGAAAAAGATGACGGAACTTGGAGTTTATTGTGAGTTCTCTTGCAGTGGAGTAAATATTACCTTGATAAACTTGCAGTGAGGTTTATACATGCTAGGAGGAATAAAAGATAAAGGGATAAGGGTGTTTTAGTAAATAGTGATGGTAGTTAAAAGTCAGTGTTGAAGGTAATCACAGAGGGTTAGTTGGGAGTTAGTTGAACGGCGGTGATGTTTGGGTATTATGAGATGTTCATTGCTGGATATGGAGAAGTTGCAAAATATTTAACGGATTTATTCAAGGAACAAGCGTGTGTTTGCAATGAAGAAACAACCAAGACATTTTCAGCAGTGGAAAGCAGCCCTCACGACAACACCTTTTTCTGAGACCACCTGATTTTAGTAACCATTTGTAATCGAAACTGATGCCTCAGTCTAAGCGTTGGGCGCAATTTTAATGCAGGAAGAGCAACCTATAACCTACCACAGTAGAGTGTTGGGACATAAGGACATTAAGTGCGACATAAATCGATTTACGAAAAGGAAATGGCCATAGTATTCGCGATTAAATGGAGGCCTTAGTTATTAGGAGGGAAGTTTGTAGTTTGGATGAATCAATTGAGTTTAAAGTTAATCCTAGAACAAAGAATGGTTGAACCTCAATCTCAAAAGTGGATGACAAAGCTATTGGCTTACAACTTTTGAAATAGTCTATAAGGCGGGGAGATGTAACCAAGTAGCAGACGCCTTGTCCAGATGCAGCGAGGAAATCGAATGTTCGGTGATGGGTGGGGGGACTTAAATGGAGACAACAGAATCATATCTATTGGGAAAGATCTTTTTAGAAGCATGATGAAAACGATATAACATAAGGGTTTTGCAACAACATGGTCTTCAGGGCTTGTATGGTACAAAGACAGGTTATTTTTACCTTGCTCGTTGACCATGACTCCATTGTTATTTGAAAATTTTCATGGCTCTCCTGTAAGAGGGTATTCAGGGGAAGACCAAACTGATCAAAGGATGGCAGCAGCGGTATATTGGCTGGGAATGAAACTGATGTTAGAGAAATGGTGGGTCAATCTGTGATTTTTCAGAGAAACAGAACTTTGATCGCATCACTAGCAGGCTTATTACAGCCAATTCCACCACCAATGATGGTATGGGAGGAAGCCACAATGGATTATGTTGAAGGATTACTGAAATAAGAGGGAATGGGTACTATCATGGCAGTTGTAGATCGTCTAAGTAAATACGCCCATTAGTAAGGCTGAGACATTCAATTTCAGCTAAATCAACAGCTGAAATGTCGTCAAGGAGGTGGTACGGTCACATGGTATTCCAACATTGTTGATTATGGATAGAGCCAAGATCTTTCTAAGTAATTTCTTGAAAGAAAATTTCAAGCTATAGGGGACAACATTGAAGTATACACCTGCCTATCACCTTATCGCACAATCAATCGGAAGTAGTTAATTGGTGTGTGCAACGATATTTAAGATGCTTTGTCTCAGACAAACCAAAACAGTGGAAAAGTTATTTTTCATGGGCAGAATATTGGTATAACACCATGCTTTATCAGATGCTCACCATTTAAAGCCTTGTATGGAAGAGATCCACCAATAATGTTACGTTTTAAGGAGGGTTCCTCAAGTGTACCAATGGTGGAAGAATGCTGAAAGATAGGGACGATATCTTGGATACTCTTGGAATGCATTTACTTCAATCAGCACAAAAGATGAAAAACCAAGCTGATCAAAATAGAAAGAGTTTTTTTGTATCTACTGCCATATAGACAGAAGTCGTTCATAGTATGCAACAATCAGAAACTAGTTACAACTTACAATGCACTATGGTCCTTTTCATATTACAGAGGAAGTCGGAAAGGTGGCGTAAGGCTGGAGTTACCACTTCCTATAAAAGTCCATGCGATGTTTCATATATGACAACTACAGTGTGCTATTGGTCATTATGTCTCATCGACAGAACTACCGGCGCTGTTGAACGAGGAGATGAAAATGGTATTAGAACCAGAAGAAGTACTACAGCTTCAAACCCAACACAACGGTCAGGCAAGTGTATTGGAAGTGTTGATTAAATGGAAAGGATGGCCACTTTTTGAAGCTTTTGGGAAGATTTGAAGTTTTAACCGACCAATGTTCTAATTGTCACCTTGAGGACAAGCTGAAAGTCTGGAGTATGGATAACCCGGCAGTGAGGTTTTACATACACCAGGAGGAATAGAAGATAAAAGGAATAAGGGTGTTTTAGTAAATAGTGATGGTAGTTAATAGAAGTCTTATCAAATGGTAGCAATCAGTCATGGAGGGATAGTTGGGAGTTAGTAAATGGTAGTGATGTTTGGGTATAAAAGGGCAGGAGCGTCAAGTTGGAGCGCTTTTTTTTGTGATTGTAAAGACTTTATGGTCTTGAGGGACAGTACCAACCTCTCGGATGCTGGTTGTTCTAGTTCTTAATCCAATTTGTCCATTCTTTCAAAAATTTCCCTAATTTAATCCAAAGTGCATCAAATTCACTTATGGAAATGTTTTTGTATTAATGGTTCAGGTGTTGATAATGTTTCCTTCCAAAATGTAAAATCTCTTCTTCTATGTCGATGATCATCTTAATGTTTTGTCTACCCTAGCGTATAATAAATCATTCTGGTTCACAAAGATAACATTTCTCAAATGTTATAGTTGATATTTCAATTCTTTTTCATATGATATAGGGATTATGGTCGGCAGCAAAGAGATGCTTGTTTTCTTGGAAGAGTAGTGATTCTATCCATCCTCTATGTGGTGCTATATCCATTTCTCTGGGCATGGAGTATTATGGGATCTATATGGTTCACTAGTGCACAAAGTTGTGTAAGTGTGTTATCTTTGTTTCTTGTAATTAACCAGTGACGAAGGATCTTGTCAGGATAAGAGTTAAGGTGAGAAGTGTTAGAAGGGATTTGGACCCTTGATCACTTTTAATCCCAAAACAACCCATGAATTGCGCTTTAGAAGGGAATTAATCTAGTGGTTCACTTTAGTTAGGATTGATCCAAGGGTGGAGATCCGTTCTTTCCCTTCTCACCATAACTTTCATTCTCACCGGAACCCAACCCTTAAAGCACAATGTTTATTTTAGAAGTATATAATATTTATATACGGCAAATAGAACAAATAAACTCACCCACCCTCCTCATCTTTGGTGAGGTTTGAACTCGTGAGTCCTCCTAGGAGGCCAAAGGCTCACATACCACTAGGCCAAAGGCCCTTTGGTCAGTAGCATAATCATAATGTTATTGCAAGTAAAACTTCCAATGATTGTGTTTAAATTCTTGCAGTTGCCTGAAAAGAATCAGAAATGGGGTTTTCTTGTATGGTTGATTTTCAGCTACTGTGGACTCATGTGTCTTGCTGGCTATGTAGTGAATAAGGTACTATATATATGGTTACCCAGTGTGTTTATGGAGGCTGTTTTTATTGAAATATAAGTATATAACTTTACAATCCCTCCAATTTTTGGACCTCTTATGCAGTGGTTAACAAGAAGAAAAGCTCATTTGCAACGTGCACAACAGGGGATCCCTATTTCCGGTATTTCAGAATATGGGGTAACTTTTACTGTTTTTATTTTCTCCTTGTGTGTGTTACCCTGAGCAACCTGCATGAACATGTAAAGCTGTATGAGTTACTCCATGAAGTTGATGCTTTGGGAGTTGCTCATACATTCTTTTGTACCTATCCATGGTTCTGATATACTCATACACCAAGCATTACCTACTTGTACCATTTAGGCATTAGCTACTTGTACTTTGTTTACCCAACTTACTAAAACGACTTGCTAACCCTCAGGGTATAACAAGTTCCTTTGTTGGAAGTTCACACTTCACACTACAAGTTTACAACAAATCAGTTTTATAGGACGCTAAATATGTTTAAATGTCCTAATAGACCGCCTTATAGGACTTAAGTTTATAGAACCAAACAGTTTTGCTAACCCTCAGGGTATAACAGGTTTCTTTGTTGGAAGTTCACACTTATTAACACTACAACAAAATCGGTTTTATAGGACGCCAAATATGTTTAAATGTCCTAATAGACAGCCTTATAGGACTCAAGTTTATAGAACCAAACAGTTTCACGTCCTATCTAATAGTGTTAAGATAAGTTGATAAGACGTTTTTAGGCGTGCTAACAAGTTTTTAGGACACTTTTGAAATAAAGTGTCCTTTTAGTTTTTTTTATAAGACACTTTTGAGAAATGTCTTATGAACACATCTTTTTATAGGACTCTTGTTTTTATAAGACATTTTTTTTCATATAGTGTCATATTAAAAAAAGACTAATATGACACTTTGTTTCAAATGTCCTAAAAAACTTGTTAGGACACCCAAAAACATGCTATCAACTCAATGCAACACTTATACATAGGACGCACAATTGTTTGATCCTATAAATGTATGTCCTATAAAGCATTCTATGGGACATTTAAACCTATTTTGGCGTTCTATAAAGCCGATTTTGTTGTAGTGTCCATGTTATAGTATCAGTATATCTATTATTCACATATTCAACATAGAAATACTCTTTAAACTCCCAAGATAATGAATAAAAGTGTTCTAGAGGCCGCAAGTGGCATTATTCACATTAAGTTGTTATTATAGCATGATCATGCAAGAAAGATATTTGGCACTTATGGTGAAAGACTGAAAATAGATATTGACAATGGAAGGCATACTAGAAACAAGAGTTTTTATACAGTGAATTAGCTGCTTGATTATTGCACCCAATGCTCGTTTTTTACTAAATTACTTGAGCTCGATAAATTTATTAGGATATTTTTGTTCAGAATCTTGTCGTAAGATCCTGATACTATGTTTCTTTGTTCTTTCATTCTTTTTTGGTCTGATCGGCCTTTAAATACTAACTATATAATCTTTCCAGGTGTTGGTAGACATGATTCGTCTACCAGATTGGGTGTTTGAAACTGCTGCTCAAGAGATGAGAGCCATGGAACAAGATACCACTCCACATCATCCCGGACTTTACTTATCCAGCGCCCAGGTAACAACTAATCTATGAAACCATGATGTTTTTTTTAATCAAACACTCTCGTCATCTTATTTGGCACGCAATTATATGGCAAATAAGTTATAAGTTCAAAGTAAGGTGGCGTTTGTTTTTTAAGAGGTGCTGAAGTCTGATTCCACTTCTGATTTATAAGTGATGGTGCTGAAGTCTGAAATCTGAATCAGTAAAACTGTTTGTTTTTACGTCTGAAGTCCGAAAACTGTTTTTTTCTCATCTTGGGATCAAACTGTATTGTTAATGTCGTTGACTAGGAGTCTATTAACTGTTCAACATTTGTGGGAAGATTGTTTGAAAAGTCAAAGAGTTAGAAAATAGAAGTAGAGTGAAAGAACCGGAGGCGTGGGAAGATAATAAGAGGGATTTAAGAGGTTAGGTTACCACTTATTTATTCAGACCATATTTAAGTGATAAGAGGCTCTGAAAATAATAAGTGTTGTATGCAACCGAATCTGACATGTAAAACTGGAACTTCTATTTGTTTGTTTTTTGCCTTCTAGAGTGTCTAACCTATTTTTAAACTCATCCCTCCTTGGTCACAAAATAAATGTCCACAATTAAAAAAGTACATTGTCTTAGAAATGTGTAATTATTACACTTTTTAATTATGTAAATGACAATTTTTCCCTTGATAATAGCGGGAGTGATGAACTTTTGAAAGTGAACATTTATTTTGAGACAAACTGAAATAGAAATATAGACACTTATTTTGGCACGGGAGGAGTATCTCTTTTGATGAGTGGTTTCTAATTTTGGCATGTAGAGGCAAGCAGTGGAGACGTTAATTCAGGAACTTCCATTGTTCTCGCTGAAAGCTGTTCCAACTGACTGTAGTGACTGTCCGATTTGTTTGGAGGAGTTCCATGTTGGAGATGGGGTAACATTTCTTCTTATTTTTACGTTTTTATAATTGTCAAACGTATATATAGGGGCTTAATCATTTGAGAACTCCAAGATTTGTGAGATCCGTGAGAACTTCTACCTTAAGGTTTTGTTTCACATGATTTTTTCTAATCTAAATATAGTGTTTAGTGTATTTATTGACATATATTTGTTTTAGAACGTGTTTGTTTCATATGTATTAGGTTCACAATGTGAAACTCTTTTATGTGTATTCTCGGTTTCATAGAGTACATGTGAAACAATCACATCGTGAAACAAATATATGTTAATCACTACATTGAATTCTAGCTATAGATGAAAAGCGATCCTATGAAGTAACACATGATGCAATGGTTTTCAGAGATCTCACGATTTTGAGAGTTCTCAAAAGGTCCCCTATAAAATATATATATATATATATAATATATTATAAGTATATCCCTTTATATGACCTTGTATCATTGCAACCCTTTTTATCGCTTAAACTTATAGTGTTTGGCTTTTCATACCATCGTACTTGGCTTATTGTTGCAAGCAAACCATCGTTCTAACGAACATAAGAAAATGCTACAATGTTTTTATTTTTTTTATTTACATTTACATTTGAGCAATGTCCCCAGATTGTTCATTCTTTCAAACTATAGTGTTTTGTTGGCATTTCGCAACGAAAAACCAAGTATGATGCTCAAAAAATCATGGCACTAACCGACTCCTGACATTACAACAAAATCAACTTTATAGGACTCCAAATATATTTAAACATTTTAATAAACTTCTTTATAGGACTAAATGATTGTGCTCCTTATAAAAGGGTATTACAATAGGATGATAGGGCCTCTAGCTTGTAGCCCAGTAGGCAAAGGGGCGGGGTGACTTTTCCCAAATACAAGACAGATCCCGGGTTCGATCCCGCCCCCTCCTTCCACTAGCCTCATTCATTGAGTTAGCCAAAAAAATGCCCCTCACATTGCTGTCTTTGGAGGCGGGTCCCATGTGGGGTCGGTTGGTAATCAACTTTTGCCAAATTGGATTATATGATACTTTTGAGAGGAAGTATCAACTTATTGTAACACTTTTACATAGAACGCACAATTCGTTGGTTCTGTAAACTTAAGTCCTATAAAGCTATCTATTGGAACATTTAGACATGTTTGACGTTCTATATAACCGATTTTATTGTAGTGTGGAATAACTTTTAAAAAAACTTGACTGAAAAATGCAATTAATAACAATCCTACCTTTCCTTTCTAACACGAATTTCAGGTTCGTGGCCTACCTTGTGCTCATAACTTCCATGTGGCATGTATCGATAAATGGCTTATGTTAAACATAAAATGCCCTCGATGCCGGTGTTCTGTTTTTCCCAATCTCGAACTAAGCGATCTGCCTAATATCCCACCTGATCCTGACCGTTCATCTACTCTCTCGATAACAAATCATCCTCAAACTCCACCTATTAGCCAGAGTTACCTTTCGAGAATGCAAAGTTTTCTCCTCCCAATCCGCTCAGGGAATGCAACATCCTCCACCACCACTGCCGCCACCGCCATCACCACCACCGCCACCACCACCACCACCACCTCCCACTCCAACTCCGACTCCGACCCTAGCATCAATAATGATTTTGATGTCACTTTGGAAATTGCAGAAATTGGAGGCCAAGCATCCGAGAGTCACGATCTACACACAAGTGTAGTGTGTGTACGATGACCGTTTTTTGGACAGTCCTACCGGCTTATTCAATAAGGTGTAAATTTATAAAACCTTCTTTTACAGGGTCTATGAGTTTTAGAAAAGGCTCGAGATTTTATTTGGTCCCTTTGCTTGAACTTTTCGTCACTTGTTTCATTTCGTTTGGTGTAATACAGACAGTCCTTTAGTTTATCACCGAAGGTTCGGTGTTTTTTAGTTATATTTTTCATGTGAAGGTTTTGTGTCTTTTACCTTGAAGATCCGGTGAGATAAAGAAAAACTCATCCAAGGACTCACTATGTGTTTCATGGGTCTTAATGAATATTGGTTGGTCTCAGATGACCCCAAGTCACTCTTTTAAAAGATTTTTGAAGAGAACAGCTGGTATCAACATATATTAAAGAGTAAAGTTCACTTTTGGTCCCTAACGTTTGCCAATTTTAACGGATATGGTCCTTAAACTTTGAAAACTTGGATTTGGTCCCTCATGTTTGTCATTGCACAATGATTTTGGTCTCTTCTTCTAATGTTCATTAACTTTTTCCGTTAAGTCCAATTAAATCATTTTATTCAAAAAGTAATCATAGATCTGGTTTCCATAATATATATAATCTTTAATTTTAATAGAAAATCAGGAAAATGTTTAAAATGACTAAAATACCCTTCATGTAATTTGACAAAAGGTTAACGGGCGTTAGGAGGAGGGACCAAAACTGATATGAAACGACAAGTGTGAGGGACTAAATCCAAGTTTTTGAAATTTAGGGACGATATTCGTTGAAATGACAGACGTTAGGGACCAAAATATATTAAAGTAGAAAAATCCTAGCATAATTGATGTGAGATCTAACACACCCACTCCAATGAGCAAATGGTAGACATTTACTTTGATATCATGTTAGAAATCTGGAACTCTATTAGATTGTTTTTCAAGAAAAAGAAGAAGAGAGGTTTTAATATATATCGAAATAGAAAGGCTCAAGGTTGGCTCATGTGGAACTCTAACAGTTTTCATGAGTACTACATCAAACTGATACGAACAAATCCAATATCCCTTATGCAAGTGGATGTCGCGTTGTGTCCAGTGACGGATCCAAGATTTTTGTTCATCGAGGTCCCATTAAGGTAGACTAAAGGCGTGTAAAGTCACCTGATTTGTTTCGGGAAATTTTTAAAGTTTTTTTTGGTTGATTTCAAGATATTTTCTTATTGTTTTTGTCGATTTTGAGGAATTTTCTTAGTGTATTTGTCAATTTTGAAAGATTTTTTTAAGTTTTTATTGATTTCAAGAGACTTTTTTAGTGTTTTTGTCAACCGCCGGCAAGATGGGGTCCCTTGGAAAATTTTACTGGGGGAAACTAAGGCTAAATACAGTATTTCCTATATAATTTTTTTTTAACATTTCACTGGGGGGAAGAGACCCCCCCCCCCCCCCACCCTCTTTTTGAAGGTGGATCCGCCCTTGGTTGTGTCGAGGAAGTTGCTCCGGTTTGTGTAGAGGTTTTACCTAATTTAGAGGCATTTTCTAAAAGGTGTCTTTGTTTTCATAATAGTTGTTTCTAGCATATAGTCGGCCTTCACAGAAACAATTGTTCTATCCTTTGGGGTAGTAAACAACTGATATTGAATATACTAGGTTCATTTGATTTCGTTTTTTTAGTGTAATCATGGTATAACAACTTGTATTCCTTCCTTTGGCCATCTCATCTGCTGCCACCTTTCTTATAGTTGGAAAAAGTTGCATCTTAAACTTCAATATGTGAACCATGGGTTTGTGGTAGTGTTGGTAATTTTGTACAAAAACTGTTAACATGTGTACTAACCGTACTGATTAAATTGGTATCAATTACAGTAGTGGCTAGTACCGTACCAAGTATACAAACATGGTAGGTACATACAGTTATGGATTCCGGAATTTTGGGATTTAGGGTTGGAATTTGAATTTATAACTTTTCGAGGGTCAAAAGAAAAAAAAGGTATTTACAAGAAAATATCAGTGTGTGGCCCAACCGAAAATTTGGGGGCAGGCCCGAGTCTACGCCCAGCCGGAAAACGCTCTGCTTAAGGAAAGCGTGGAAAAGCTCCAAAAAAGCATAAAAAATGTGGCCTGAAAAAGCCAATTGGTCCATTTTTCAACCCCAAAGCCTATAAAATCCCGAGCCTTTTTTCGCTCACTGAAAACGGGCTTGGAAGGCCCACACATCGTACATTTGCTCTTCAGAAAATGTCAGATTTTGAATGTTACACGAGTTCTTTTCCATAATTGTTTAACATTTCACATTTACGTGAAAGAAAAACTATCGAACTATAAGAAATAAAGATAAAACTCAAAAGTAAAGAAGTAGAAAAATAGAAAACGAACGAACCCCACCTAAATATACCTACAACCCATCTGCAAAAAAAAAAACCAAAAACAACATCAAAACCCCAACCTCCATCGTCTTGATGCCATGACTCAGTAGCTCGAACCAGGGACTCACCACTGTATAACTCTATGGACCCTGAGCACAAACCCGACCACCATGGCTGCACGATTTTCTTCAACACATAAAAGCGACAATTGTCCTGGATGGTGCAAAAATAAACAAAAGATGTTATTATGAGTTTTATTTGAAGAATTGAAATAAGTCCCACAAATTGGGAAGATGCAGATCAATAATACTATAGTCTATAAATGAATAGCATTTTCACATCCAATGCGATACACCAAAGGGTCATCGGCCCGGTGGTATGTGGGTCACCGGGAGATCCCAACCTCTGTGGAGGTCAAAGGTTCAAACCTCACCAAAGATAAGGAGTGTGTATGAGTTTTGTGTATATAAATATAATAAATGTATATATAGGGTTAGGTTCAAAGGAAAACCTCAAAATAAAAGAAAACTAAAGAACACCCTAGAAGCCCTCACGATCGGTAATTTGTAACATGCAAACGTGCATAGAACAAAAAACAGCTTCAATCGCTTTTAAGCATTTGTGCATACCGTCCAAATGGAGGGCTCCAGGGTGTTCTTCAGTTTTTTTTTTGTTGAGGTTTTTCCATGAACCTCCCTCTCTCTATATACATACAGAGAGAGAAAGAGGGGTAGGTTCAAACGAGAACAGTAACCAAATAAAAGAACACAAAAACGGGCAAATCACGTGCGAAATCACATGTGATTTGACCATTTTATTATTCTCTTATTTAGTTATTGTTTTCACATGAACCTCACTCTCTCTCTCTCTATATATATATATATACTTCAAAATATGAAAGCCCGGTATAGAAAGGGCCTATTTCTTTTATGATGCAAAGCTCAAAGATTCAACTCTCAAAGGGTACTTATCCAAAAGGCAAAAAATATGGAATTCAGCTAATAAGTGAGAGATACTGAAGCTATGGCAAAGGACCACTATCTATATACTATGATGAGTTGGTTCCTATGGTTTCAAGTGAGAACTCCAAAAAAATATAACAAGAGAACCCCTATCAATCATTGGATCTAAAAAATAGATGACCCAGATTCGAATATAACCACCCAATCACCCATATATACAATCATGGATTTAGTTTTGGCAAAATGTAACCCCGCCTCTATTATTCACAACCGTTGGATTGAAATAGATGGATCGTTCAAATGAGCTCCCATATTCTCCCTTTTTTAGTGTGTTCTCTTGAACCACCCCTAGCAACATATGGGTTCACAGAAAGTAAACGTAAAGAGCATGGCCATCCCATCTTTTTGGAGGCCCTGTTACACTCGTACTAAAACTATAAATCATCTTAAATGTTTAAAATGATAAAATGAAAAAAATATCCAAAGAGTCGGTTTTGTTTTTGGATCCGCAAATTCTGAAATTAAATAGCCGTTTTTTATTTTGAAAGAAATTAGATACGTCTTCACTAAGGTTAGTTCACAGGTCTACAAATCAGACCCGAATACAAGTAAAAGTGGGCCCCAAAATTTTGGGGGCACGGTTCAAAAACCTATATTTAACATGCTAATAGACGGCCCTGAAAAAGAGCAACATGTTCAATTTACGGTTTTCTTTTCATATACGCCAAATTCAGCTTACCCGGAGCTTAATGAAGCAACTTATTCATTCAGTGCTCTAACATCTTGATCCTCTCGAGATTCTGCAAATGTTTGTTCGCATCCTCTGTTCGGGGATCCCCATATACAAGCTTCAAATGCTCAAATTTCAAATCTTCACACTTCAAAGCTGCAGATTTACACGCCCTGATATTTCCTGATTCGGGAAGAAAAGAATGGTAATATTTTACTAGTTGACACATAACTAAACTAAAAGAAACAAATCTCATAAGGAGTTATCTGAAATATTAGACAGACTAGCTGATAACATTAAGATGATAATTGGCTCACCACTCAGATCTAATAAGCTGAAAACCACAGGGCAGTTTCCTATGCTCCTGACCATAGTGATTGCAGCCCAAACTTTTTGATGCTCATCCCTTGAAGCTCTAATAATGCAGATTTTGGTAATGTGATTCAGATATTTTACTGCAAAGAAAAAGAGGATATCGAGGTCCATATGTAATAAAGATTTTAAAACACACTCTGTAATATCCCACATTGATTGGGGAGGAGAACAAAAGTTGTCTTATAAGAGACTGGATACCTCCTCTATTAGAGGCGTTCTAAAACCTTGAGTCCAGATGTGTGGACAAAGTGGACAATATCTGGTACGGTTGGCCTGAGATGTTACAGATGGTAACAGAGCCGAGAACCGGATTGGAGTGTCAGCGGGGACGCTGGGCTCCTAAAGGGGGTGGATTGTAATATCCCACATTGGTTGGGAAGGAGAACAAAAGTTGCCTTATAAGAGACTTAATACCTCCTCTATCAGACGAGTTTTAAAACCATTAGTCCAGGTGTGTGGACAAAGCGGACAATATCTGGTACGGTTGGTCTGGGATGTCACAAAACCAAAAGAACCAGCAAATCCCACTCGAAAGTAGGGTTTAGGGTTTAAGAGCCGTATGCAGGTCTGACATTTACCCCAAAGAGTAGAGTGGTTGTTTTTGTGTGGAATATCGTAAGCAAACACACACCTATATAAAAGAAAAGAAAAGAAAAAAATGTTGCTTTTCTTGTTACTAACCCTGGAACGATCCTAGCGATGAGGCAAGACCACATTCGCCAAAGTTGATGAGAATGCTATCTTTGATTGCTTTTGATACATTATGTTGGCTAAGAATGATTGGATCATCTTTTGAAATATCTTTATTTGGATCCACAAACACTTCCATCACCATATACCTATTTTTGAATCCCACCATCAAGATCTCACCTGTTTTGGCCTACAAAATCAACAAAAGTTTAAGTTGAGCAACAAAAGTAAGCGGCTGTTTGGTTGGTTTTCCATTAAGTCATGTGTGAATAAAGCTGTTTATGTGAATTAATCTGTTTGGGAGGGTTTTTTCATAGATGGAAATTGCGTGTTTTTTTAATTAGGAGAAACAGGTTTGGAAGAAACTTGTGCATAAAGCCCCACCATTAAGCTTATTGAATAAGTCACTTTCTATATCATTAAGCCACTATCCAAAACAGTTATGTATAGCTAACTGAATTAGCTGTGGATCCAATTAAGCCGCTAACAATCAAGCCCTAATTTCAGGAGCAAGTAGAACTTCAAATTAACAATCGATTTTACAACCAAAACATCAGCAGAAACATGCAAACCAAAAAGATGAAAAAATTGAATAATTCATGGTAAACAACTAGAAATCTTACCGACTCAGAGGAGAGTAATACCCCTTTTTTCTCTCAAAATCGATAAATCAGCTCTCCGAATTCTCCGGCGGCCTCCAGGTACGGCGGCGACGGCAGCAGTAGCGAAGGATGTAATCGATTGTCGATCGGTGTTGTTAGGGTTTGTTTGCTAAAAAGAGTAAATTACAAAACTATATCCCTGGTTTTCGTCCGACTTTCAAATTTACACTTGTGTTTTGTATTTTATTACAAAATTCATCCATGACCCTCCCTAATTTGAGGGTGATTTAGTCATTTTTCATCTATTTCGATAACTTTTTTTGGTTTGTACAAATTTGAAGTGTGTATATATAAGTGTATAAAGTATTAAGAAAACGAACAAAATCCATAATTACCCTCCTTCACTTTCGTCTTCTGCATTCTCTAACAGCTCCACCTTTCTTTGATGCATCTCTATCCAGCCTCGCTCGTCTCTCCCTACCTTTTGCTTAATCTTTTTACATAGTATATGAGCAAAAGGTTTTGTTATCTATCAAAACAGGTGTTTGTTTAGCCTGTTTCTAATTAACTATCGGTCTTTTCCGATTATTGGTCATTTATCAAAATTCAAATTTAAGTATGTGAGCTATCGAGCTTGTCCTCGCTTCTACAATGTAGTCCATGCTTGTGAAATGAAAATCTATTAGGCCAAAATGCCCTCATGTGACCAACGTTTGATGGAATAGGGTTAATGGTCGTCAGGATTAGGGACAAATTTCGTAATCAAATTCATAAGAATAGATGAAAGCAAGATCAAAGGGGATTTCCTAAGGTTATAGTTTGTTTATTTTAATATTACGTTTTTTTATATTATGTGCAAACAGTTTAGAGTAAACTACAAAGTTGGTCCATGTGGTTTATAAAAAACACTTTTTTGTCCCTATAGTTTTAAACTTACAAGATGACCATCGTGGTTTGTATAAACGTTTGGATTTGGTCACTCCCTCTAACAACCATTAAATTCCGTTAAATGTGAACTATTTTTTTGTCACTTCATCGAGGTTATTTTTTTGTTTTTTACCTAATAAAAAATTACAGGAACCAAAATCATAAAATCGATCTTGATTAGGTAAAAGAAAAAAATCAATCAAAAAAACAAAAATGTCTCTCATTTAGCAAAAAAAAATTAACAACCGTAAAAGAAAGGGACCAAATTCAAAAGTTTTACAAACCATGATGCCTGTCTCGTAATTTTAGAACTACAAGAATTGGGGCGGCAATTATCGACACGACACGACACGAAAATAAACGGATTAGGGTTGAAGTTTCTGATCCGCGAACCCGTCAAATAAATGGGTCGTGTTCGGGTTGACCCAAACGGGTCGCGGTTAACCCGCCAACCAGCCAAAAAAATATATAATTTACTTAAAAGTCAAAATAGGTTTGTTTTGGTATGTCGCATCCTCCATCCAAACATCCAGTATCGCATTTTTATTTGTTTGAATTTGGTTGTGTTTGGACTTTTTATTTGTTTGAAACTTGGATGTTTGAATTTGGTTGTATTGTTAGGTGAATTTGGTTGCATTATTAGATGAATTTACTTGTGTTTGGATCTTTTATTTTTTTGTTACTTGTGTTTGGATTTTTTTTTTAAATTTGGATGCTTAATTTTGGTTTTATTATTAGGTAACCCGTCAACTCGTTTATGACCCGTCAACCCGAATGTATACGGGTTAGGGTTGCATATCTCGACACGATTAGCTAAACTGGTCGTGTCCAGGTTGACCCTCCCTGTCCCGTCAACCCGAACACGACCCGATTGCCATCCAACAAAAATGTTATTTTTGACAAGCCATGTGTTGTTTTTTTATTTATTTATTACAATTCATAAATATTTTATTATAATTATTCAACATTCAATATTATGGGATCACTTTCAGAATGCACAAGCATTCATTTTAGAGGGTGTTATTGTGATTTATCAAACATAGGGAGTTGTTTTATGATAAACAAAACTAAAGGGTCCTACAGTGTAAAAAGATATATGAAAAAGCATTGTGCTTTCCAAATTCCAATCGATAAGAATTTAGAAATTTTTACTTCAACAGATTTTTCTAATTATAAACATTTCTCGAAAAGTATTACCTATAAAAAAGAAATCATTTTTATATTATTATTAAACCTAGTAAGAATTTTTGAAATTAAATATATAAGACAAAAAAACAATATTTTATCAAAGATTGTTGTAGTCGTGGAAGATAAATATATATTTTTTAAGTTTTTGACTTTTGATTTTCAGAATTTGTTAGAAATACTCCAAACACCTTCGATACTGTTATTTATAAAACATGTGGGGTTATTGTGTAATAAACAAAACTAGAGGGTCCTATAATGTAAAAAAGAGGAGGAGCCCACGGCGAGCACGTTGGATATGTAACAGTGATGAGAGCTTTGTATATTATCCGGCGATTTTATCCACACACACCCACCACGATTTATGAATCCCACTCTCCACAAACCCTAAAAATCCTTCACCATCGGAGAAGAAGACACTGATTCATTCATTCTATATATATATATATATATATAGGTAACACAGAAGTTCCACGAAGATATGGCGGTTGCGAACGCTTCATGGGTTGCAGGAACTTCACTCCCAAATATCCCCCAAATCAGACATCCTTTGTCTTCTTGTTCTGATTTGTCTGTTGCCAGGAAATCTTTCAGTCTGAGGTTGGTATCGGGTTCGAGTAATGCCCTCAAATCGTTCCCAGTTCATACCAGTTGTCGTTGCAGCAATAATTCCGATCACGACACTTCTTCGGATTGGGATTGGAATAGGTGGACTCGCCATTTCTCCGAAATTGAGCTCGCTGAGCGTTCTGTTTCTCTTCTTCAGGTATGTTGATATGCATACTTTTACCGTAGGTTATGATCGTTGTTCATTCGTTAACGTTTTATTGTATGGATATTTAACTAATTTCACTGATAGAATCATCTCATATGGCTAGGGATTTGGAAATTATAATTTATAGGTCATTGTGTCTTAGCTTCCATTGTCATTTATTAATTCAGCCTGATAGTATTATGATTTGGGCGTGTCTTGTGATATAGCATGTTAATTTCATAAGTATATTGTTAATTTAAGCTTTGTAGAGCTTGTCCTAGACCAGTGTAGCATACTACATGCCATATAATCCTTTAGTTCATAACCATATTCAGTTTGAGTTACCATTTTCCTTCGATAAGTATTGCCAAAAAGCCTTATGAGTTGAATTATAAATTTAAGTGCTCACAGCCAGACCAGCTAGAGATAGAGAGAGGGGGCAGAGGTGGGAAACGAGGCTGCATGGAAAGCCTTGAATTTTAATGGGAAACAAAGATGAAGAATATAAAGCTCAACAGGTCTTGTGCATAAGTGGTTGGAACTTGTTTAGGATAGCATACATGTCTTGTTCGAACTGGACACTTGTGTATCACATGGTCAATTACCAGGGTTCAAGGGTGCGTCAATGGGTAGATGACAGAAGTTTCACCCCATGAGGTTTGCTGCCTAGAACTTCAAGAAAAAGATGAAGAAAGTGAAGAGGAAAGCATTAGAGGAAGAAGGGGGACAAATGGGATGGCATGAGTATTATTTATAGCATGCTTCTTCTGGGACAAGGTGGAGAAAGGGAATACATGGTTGATCAACTCACGAACTCGTTGTTTCCATTTCTAGCCACTTTAAAGGCAATTACATCTAATATATGCTAAAAACTAGGAATTTAGCATGAAAACGAGTACAAAAATCTCTCCTAGTATGGTTAAGAACCTAGACCAATATTTTGAGGTTATATTTCCTCATGAATCATGATTATCAATAGCTGCCATAGATAACTACTCGTACCAAAAAAGGGTACACTCTGATTTTTGTATATCAAACTTTGTGCTTTCTGTATGGAATTTCTTTTTGGATATTGTTGCAAATTTATCACCAACCTTTACATATTGATCTATCGGTTAGATTTGTCCTGCAAAATGCAAGTTATGCTCATGTAAGGGGGTAAGGCCAATGGCTCAAATATTCTGCAACTTGAGAAACCTGTTCATTTCTACAATAAATGTATGAATAATTAGACGATGTACAGCTACCAGTGATCTTCTGCTTAGTCAAAGATGAAAACAGTATGTGCTGCTCTTTCCTGGTTTCGCATAATGTGCAGAGTAACTTCTACTGTGAGATAGGTAAGTGAGCTTTCACTTCAAGCTCAATCTGCTGATCAGTGATCAGTCCTTTTAGTTACTCATACGAGCCTCTATGTTCTGCACTTCTTTCATGCTTACTGCTTAGTGTAGCAGTTTAGTTGTTCCTGTCTTATGTATATGTGTATATATATATATATCTATAGAGAGAGAGGGAAATCAAATGTAAACCATAAAAATGTTACAAACCTGTTAGAACCTATTCAAATCACTCAAAGTTTCACTTAAAGCTAGGATTCAAGCTGTTTCACATGTGTATGTGTTTCGTATATGAAACACATTTACATGTTTTTGTTCGTGGTTGGCATTTGATCCTGAATTGTGATCAGGTAGGAACTTTTTTTTCCATGGGAACCTTAGGAACCACTATCTTACTGGAGTTTCACATAAGTTAACATCGAAACCGACCCTATATATATATGGAAAAGATCCGGAGAGAACCTCAAATGAATGCCTTGGTACTTGCGATATATTAACCATTTCACCTGACCCTTATGTGGTCAGACTGACCCTGAGGTTTCTGTAGGGGACCATGGTTATCAATTTACCTGTAAATATTTGATGTAAATTATGTAATTATGAAGTAGCCAGCCACCCTTCATAAAATTGACATTCTTTTCTGAATCTAGGTAATTTGGGAATTTAATATGTTACACAAATACGCGTGGTCAAAAGTCTGGTGTTTTACTAATTCAGTTGTTTTAACAAGTTACTTTTGCTTTGCAGTTTCAACTAGAAGAAGCAATAGAGAAAGAAGATTTCCAGGAAGCGTCAAAGTTGAAAACAGCTATAGCAGAAGCAACATCAAAGGATAGTGTTGCTGAGATTATGTCTGAGTTGAAGGTCAGATCAGAGTCGAATGAGTAAGAAAGTTATGAATGTCTACCAATCCTGGGGCTCACTGGTCTATTTCTTTGCAGAATGCAATACATGAAGAGCGTTATCATGATGCTTCGAAGTTGTGTAAAAATACAGGAAGTGGGCTGGTAATATTATTATAATATATACTACTTAATTGCTTGTCTGTATGCTTCTGTCACACGTTCTGAACACTTCGTCACTTAGAAAGGCAGGTTTAAAACTTAAAAGAAGTTCAGAAGAATGATTAGGCTGGTGCGGTTTGATGTTGTTAGAGGAGTCGAGAAGTACCAAATCCTCAGCGCTTATTTTGTTAGATAACACAAGAACTGTACTCGGCTGGTTACAATTTTTTTGCTTGTCAGTTCAAATATACACCATGCCATTTGTCTGCTTGTTATTCTATGTGATTATATATTAAACATCCCAATTCAAGTAAAAAAATGATACTGGTATCTTGCATTATGCTGTATCTATGTTGTCATGAGTCATTGATGTGAAGAATTTATTTGAAATTATCATCATTAATGAATGACCACTCTAATACTTTCAGGTTGGTTGGTGGGTGGGCTACTCAAAAGATTCTGATGATCCGTTTGGAAGACTTATACGCATAACACCAGGTGTAGGCAGATTTATTGGCAGAAGTTACAACCCAAGGTATGGTTGTAAGAATAAGAAAGGGAAACCCCATATTTTATCTGCATTTGGTTCACTTAAATATCTACAAACAACAGTGGTGATGTTTGTTTATTACAGGCAATTGGTGTCTGCATCTCCTGGAACTCCATTGTTTGAAATCTTTGTGGTTAAAGAGACCGATGAAACGTACACTATGCAGGTAACTTATAAATCATTATTTTATCCTGATTGGAAAGATGAGGTCTGAAAATGGCTAAAAAGTGAAACCCCTTTGCCTTTGGTAGATTGGCTATTTCTGTAAATTTCCCATTGATTCTGATCCTGATGATAGTAATGTTATTGATATCTGAGAGATGAGTTACAACTAGCTTGTTACCGTTTCATCTGCTCCACAATCGGATTTCACTTTGTGAATACATTTTTTTCAAAATTAGTCCTTGTAAATTTGAAACGTGGCAATAAAATCAGGTTTACCCATTCATGGAACATTGATTTTTGCCGTTTTGGTACTTAAAAGAGTATATAACAAAGGGAACTTTTTGCAGTCTGAAGAGGATCTTTTTATTTCATGAATGTCAGAAGCGAAAGTATACATAACTTGAGCTTTAAAAAATTTCATCTTCAGCCCTTCCCAGTTTTAAGCACCAGTCACCAACCTTTATTTAAAAAACCCAAAAGAATAACGGTCCGTTTGTTAGCAGCTTAATGAGCTTAACGAGACTCGCAACTTATTTGGTCAGCTATACATGACTGTTTGGTAGTGGCTTAATGATATAGAAAGTGGCTTAATCTGTAAGCTTCTGAGGCCTTGGGGGGGGGGGAGCTTTATGCAGAAAGCCAGGTTTTTTCCAACCTGTCCTTCCCAATTGAAAAACATGCTCATTACACCTATGAAAAAACCCTCCCAAACAAAAACCTCCCAGTCTATACAGACAGCTTTATCCATACAACACTTGTTGGAAAACCAACCAAACACCTAACTTTAATTCCTATATGTTTCTAAGTCGTTTGTTAGTTCCTTCTAGTTCTATCTGCAGCATTCATCTTCCTCTTTCTGGATGTGAAAGCTAATCTTCAATCTATTTTAACAGGTAGTGTTCATGCAACGAGCTAAAACAAGTAACTCAAAAGCCTCGGCTCCATCCAATTCCTCATCCACAAAAGGAACATCGGTGGCGGATATTGAGAACGCATCTGTAATTGATGTGAAAGTTAACGACGATAAACCTGGTAAAAATGATGAGAAAAGCATAAATTTTGAGGGAGCCACTGAAGACGGGATAAGAAGCGTGATAAATTTTCTTAAAGATAAAATTCCTGAACTTAAAATAAAAGACCTAAAAGTTATGAAAGTCGATGTTGAAGAAGTGATCAAAGATAGTGATACTGTGAATCAGCTGATGCAAGAAGAAGAAGATGATGAGAAAACAACTTCGGATGAGGACTCTGAAGATGAAACTACTGATCTGGATGACCCTTTGCCTGATCGGGTTGTTGTGGGACCCACCAGTGATGAATCAGATGACACTAAGAGTTTAGAAATGAAGCTTTTTGTTGGTGGGGTTTTACATAATCGAGAGGATACTCCTTCTAAAGATGAATTAGTGCGAGTTCCTGCTGAAATTGAAGAAATGGAGAAAGACTCTTTTGTATTACATGTTCCTATGAAGAGTTATGATCATGATAATAGCGAGGAAAGTATTGCATCGAAGGTGAAAGTAGCTGCTATTGCTAGTCAAGGTGTTTCTGAACTGATGCCTCCTGATGTAGCAAAGGCGTTATGGAGTTCTGATAAAGTTTCTCGAAAGGTAAGGGTGAAATTCACAAAGCACTTGGTTTTGGGAACAGAGAAATAATTTCACGAAATTTTAAATGTCTTTCTTTCATGTTTTTGTCGTGTTGTATGGTATATTGGTATTTATATCCAAGCAGTGCACTTTGTACATAACTATATATATATATATATATATATATAGGGGCGGGTTCAAATGAGAACTCAAATTTGGTTGTGAACATGAGGACAAACGAGAGCGCGACAGATGTCATATTCAGACCGAATAATAAAGGAAAATATTCAGACCAAATGTAGTGACATTCAGTCTAAATAATACTACATTTAGACTAAACAACACTACATTCGATCTGAATGTTTTCCTTCATTATTCAATCTGAATATGACACGTGTCACGCTCTCATTTGTCCTCACTTTCACAACCAAATTTGAGTTCTCATTTGAACTTTCCTCTCTCTCTCTCTCTCTATATATATATATATATATATACTTGCAAATGTAAGAACCCGTTCCACATGGATAGAAAATTAGATTTATAAGCTCCTTATTAGCTTAAAGTTGTGGGCTACCAATTACTTCCACCATGGTTTTAAGTTATTGGGTCAGAGGCTTTACAACAAATATAATATAATATATATATATACAGAGGAAAGTTCAAATGTGAACTCATTTTTGGTTGTGAACGTGAGGACGAATCTCGGCCACTTATCCGGTCAATAAAGGCGGCTTTGACCTGGTTCCCCTCCTTTAATAATCTCCACCCTCCCATGAATCGCGTCAATCCTCCGTGATCGCGTCCACCATAACCGAAGATGTGTGGCTGAGATTCGTCCTCACGTTCACAACCAAAAATGAGTTCACATTTGAACCTAACCCTATATATATATATATATATATATATGTTTCGGAACTTGTATGCGTGGCGTTATTAACAAAGAAAAGTCCATTGTCATAAATCTGTAGGTCTCAAGGGATGTTCGTGAAATTGTCAAGTTTGCGGTTAGTCAGGCGAAGAAGCGGGAGAAATTGTCGGAGTATACAAATTTTAGTCGGATCACCACATCCAGAGGGGATTTAGATCCATTTGACGGTGAGTCCCTTTCTATTTCTCTATCTGTCCACTGTCCTCCCAAACTAGATAAGACTCTCCGTTAAGATGACAAATTGCTTCCTATATAGGCCTTTATGTTGGTGCATTTGGCCCATATGGTACCGAGGTGGTACAGTTAAGGCGTAAATATGGCAACTGGAGTGGTGCGAATGATGTCGAGTTCTTTGAGTATGTTGAAGCTGTGAAGGTTACAGGCGATCTAAACGTTCCTGCTGGCCAAGTTAGTGGCTTTTAAATTTTCTGCTTTTCTCGACAACTTGCATATATATATATATATATATATATTGCACATCTTACGGCAAGTCTAACCGATCTTTTTTATCTTTAGGTGACGTTTCGTGCTAAACTTGCAAAAGGGGGCCACTTCTCGAACCGTGGGATGTATCCAGATGAATTGGGAGTGGTAATTTGTGCATACTTCCCTTTTCTTTGCAAATGTCTCTGAATTTAAACCACCAACATTTCTATTTTTAGTTTGTCCCAAACTAAGTGTCCATTCTCAAAAAATGAGTGTCTACTTTCCTATTCTACCCTTAATTATGGGATGGAGAAAATCTCTCTCTGTTATTAAGGTAAAACTGTCATTTATATAACTAAAAAGTGTTAATAATTACACATTCCTAAAACTTAATTATATTTTAATATAATTAATGCTAGAATCTCAAAAAATGGAAAAACTGTTGGAGTTTTAATGTAGTTTTTTAAAAGATTTTGAGATTTCCTGTCTATTTTGGAAAAAATATAAACTGTTGGAGATGTTCATAATTGTTAACTTGATATTACGTAACTTAGTTGATTCAAATGCTATCTCATTTACTGACTTTTTCTGTTAGGTTGCGAGTTACAAAGGCCAGGGAAGAATCGCTGAATTTGGTTTCAAAAATCCCAAATGGGTTGAGGGTGAACTTCTCCAACTTAATGGCAAGGTAAATACTATAATTCCTCAACCCCCCCTTTTGTCTGTTTGAACTTTGTTGCTTATTTCTGATGCATTTTCAAAAACAAAAATTGAACTTTTTTTTCTATTTCTGTAACTTTGGGGAAGCTTTGTCATTTCTTTTCACACATTTAGCAGGTTTGTTTGATTTAGTTTGGTTTTATCTATAATGAGGAAAATAAAACAAATATAACAACAGAAATCGACAATATTTTTTATCGTAAAACTTTTTTACAGGGCATGGGACCATATGTCAAAGGGGCCGACCTCGGTTTCCTCTATGTTGTCCCTGAGCAAAGTTTTCTGGTGCTGTTTAACCGTTTGAGACTGCCGGAATAAGCAAGAGCAGCAGCCTAAGATTCAAAAAACATGCTGCTAGATTTTGAAGAGAGGACATTTCTTTGTTCATCACTTTCTTCTCAAAGAGGTACCCACCCTACCCCTACCCTACCCTACCCTACCCCACCCCAATAACAATGTAACTATTAAAATTATCCTTTCTTCTCTAGCTATACATGTTAGCAATAGTTTATATATCTCATCATATATGTATATTTTTTCAAATAGATAATATAACTGTTGCCTTGAAAATCCATTACTTGAACTACTTGTGTTTTGTACATTTTGTGTTCAATTGTAAGTGGGATTTCTTGGTCCCACTTGGAGTAAAGTGGGATAGAGGTCAAGTCTGTATACATCGGGTGGGATTTAGTGGGTCTGTTTGATTTGGTTATTTCTTGGTCCCATCAATTGATATATTATAATTATAAATAACAAATTAACAATTAGTGCCTGCATTATTGAAGGTTTAAGTCCAGATTGGCAATGGCCATGCAAATTGATAATGCATAGAGAAAAATATTAGCTTTAAGGAAAGGTAGATGGTGGGGTTTTTAGACTGACTTTTTATTTCCAAATTCTGCATACTTGTATATATATATATATATATATAAATTGAATTAGGTGTAGAGTGTAGATGAATTGCTTTTTAGAGTTAAAGTATTAAAGGTAAAGGGGGCAGGTTTTGTTGAAGAAAGGATCTTTATAATAAAGTAGAATAAGTGGATGCTGATGGTATCTTTACTTAAACACAAACAAAAACAAAAACAAAAACAAAAACAAATTCTGGGAATTTGTGTTTTCATGATAGCTTTTGGATTATGACATAGAACTTGTGTTTGTAATCATTACCACTTGTTTTTTATTTTATTTTAAAGATACAATAATTTGGGGTGGGATGTACACATATATACATGTTTTCTACTAATTTCTATCCCAAAGAGAAAGAGTAGTGTGACTCTTTCCATAAGATCTTGGGTGAACTTATTAGATAAGAAAATATTAACAAATATTATATATAAATAGATACAATGAAACAAAAAAAGGGCAAGGAAAGAAGCTTAATACTAATTATAGTAGGATTGTTGTGACCTATCTATTAGCTCGCTAACCCTTCCTCTTGTCCAACCTTCGGTCTATCCGTATTTGTTCCTCCCATCCATGCTAGGCTGGTAAATTACTAAACTACCCATGTAAAATTAAAACCCTAAAAACTTTTACGATTCTTTCATCTGGCTGCCTTGATTTAGCCCATCTGGACCTGTCCACGTACCGACCGGTCCTAAGGGTGCGTTTGGTATCCAGACATGGTATAACATAACAACTTTTTAGCGTTTGGTAAGACAAAATTGGATATGACTAAATAGGTAAAATGACCAACTTACCCTGATGAGTTTTTTTATATCTTTTATATATTTTGATTAATTTATGTAATTTTCAAATTTCATTTTATATCTTTTTTATTAATATTTAATAAATTACATAAATTAACCAAAATATAGAAATCGTATAAAAATAATATTTTGAGGATAATAAAGTGAAAGTTTAAAGAGTATAAAATACAATAAATAAAATTTAAAGAATGAATAAAACGTAAAGAGGGATGTGTGTACGATGTTTTAGAAGAGAATTAGGTTTTTATTTTGAGGTTATATCAGTAAATATAGGGTTTGTTCCATGTTGTTTCACCTGGTTTCATGGGGGTGGGAGTGGAACACGTCTATTCCACTATGTTCCTGTCTGTTCCACATAAAACTTCTGTCAAACATGGAAGAATTATCTATATTCTGCTCTATCATGTCCAATGTATCAAATGCACTTTAAAGGAACAGAAACTTTCAAAAATATTTTACATATTTTAATAGTCAAATAGGTCTGGAAAACAATGTACAAATGTTTATCAGGTTGAGAGTATATTATTTTAAAAGGGGTGTCTTTTATTATTTATTATTTTATTTTTAAAATGTAATTTGCTTACAAGTACTTAGTTTTTGTGAAGAAAGGTTTTTTTCCTTTTGTTTTTGGTGGGCCTTTCTTTCTCCTACTTGATTTTGTCATAGGAACCAGAATCTGAGCAGTGAGAGATATTTTATATATAATTGTATAGAGAACGGTTACAGTGAGATGCCAAACTTATTGAAGCTTAGATCAATAAGGCATCAGATGCTTTTCTTAAGACTTTTACTGCTTGTTTACTGACTGTACTTATTTCACAATATTCAGAACCTTTGGGTTTATATAATTATTTTTTTATAACAATTGGTGTCTGGGTCAGTTTACACACGCCTCGATTAATCAACTGACTCTGAAGATAAATGTTGGAGATATACTCAGAGGAGAGTCGAACTGATGACCTATAGCTTTTATTTGCTAGAAAAAAAAATGAGAATAGTGTGCAAGTATATTATTAGATTTAGGGGTCGTTTACGGTTTACCTAAACACCTACATGGTAAGACTATAATTTACTTTACCTGCTAAGATTGTAGTCCATAAAACTGGTATTGTATCAGTGTTTAAAAAGGCACACCATGACAGACATCATGGTATGATATGGCGTAAGGCACGTATCCACCGTTACAATAAGGTCTACAACGTTTTTGTAAACTGTAACTCAATGCCGTGGCGCGATACAGCGTGCGGTTTTACGAGGCGCGACTTTTAGAAAAAAAAATTAATTTTTTTTTAATTCTACATAGTTTTTGTGTTTTTAAACTTATAACTTTTAGATTTTACATTTTATAGTTAATCATATCACTCACAGTTTCATGAATTCATACATGTCATGGGCTTTACAATTAAAACAAAGTTGTAAAATTATCTTTCTAAGTTTTGTTTTGAATATTTAATCAAATATTATTTTTGTAATAGATTTTTCTTTTTTCTATATGAGTGTAAATTCTTTTAATATCATTATCCGGTTGAATAATATATAAATCTTTTATGTGTATATATAATTTTATATATGACATAACAATTTGTCGTCTTATGTAATACCTTGAAAATGTTAGTCCTTGTCATTGTCACGTCATGCCTTACACTATTTTGAACCTAGTATCATATCCAATAATTTATCCGGTATTAAGGCTGATGTCTTGCGGTCATAATTTGTTGGGATTAGTCCAGGCTAGCCTGTGACACCCTTTCAAAAAATAAAAACAATTTATCCGGTAAACATTTACCGGATAAGAGTTGCACTTCACTTACCAGGTAAGACTCTCTACCTTTATCATCGCTCTTACCGTATAATCGTCACATTCATTTAACAAGATAAATGATCAGATAAACAGTTACCAGATAAGCGTTTAAACGATGCCTTGTCATCACTATAATGCCCCTTTCATTCTAAAAACGTGTCATTTTTGTAAGTGTTTTTTCAATAACTTGATATAGAAGCACAACATTTTGATTATAAGGAGCTATCAAATTTTGGCTCTTCTTCTTTTCTCTATCTCTAGTTCACCACTTTCGTTTTCTTGTTCTTTTTTCAAATTCTTTGAACTTTTTTGGCAAACTTTCTTTGACTAAATATACTTTTCACAAGCTAAGAGGTCTTTATAAATCTGCATACGTTTTAAGTAGAGGTGAATATAATACAGTACCATGTTTATTCTTTTCAAATACTGTGTACCAACCAAGTATAACTGATACGCAAAATTTTATACCATATACTAAGCATTATACTTGATACTAACATCACAAAGGTTGAATTTACTAATTTATTAATATTAAGATATTTACGAACTAGATCTAGATGCACTAAAACCACAGAGTATCTAAATAACATGTTGATATGTGGTGTACCACTTTACCGCTTATCCTACATATACAAATATTTAAATAACCTTCATATAATATTAGCATTCATTAATAGTATAATACAAACAATCCTTGAGAAGCGATGATGGACCATGGAGATGTGGACGAGTTACTAAGGTTGTTAAAGTTGGACAAATGAATTCATTCTGGTTCTATATATCCATTCATATTATAATTTAATAAAACTAGAAATAAGAAAATTTTAAATTTAAGAATCAAAATATGTTGTATTATACTAAACTTTAATTAATAAATTATTTAAAAAATAAGTTGGTAAAATATAGTTTTACCATGATACGTGACTTTTAATATCACATATCAATCAAGTTTAGATAGTTTGTACGATATTACCAACCGGTTAGATTGGTACCAATCGAATTGGTCCCAATTAAATTTATATTGTTGATTGGTTTGTCTTTAGAGTTCTGTATGAGGTAGACTTGGCAAACCTGTCGTGTCGGGTTCAAAGTTAAACGGGTTGAGAGTGCCTAACTCTAACCCGGCCCGTTTAATTTTCGTGTCGTGTCATGTTAACCCGTTTATTTTTCGTGTCGTGTCAACCCGTTTACTTAAACGGGTTGAAATGTATTACTCAAACCCGTTTAATTCGTGTCGGGTTAGCGTGGCGTGTCAGTTTTTGTCAGGTCTAGTATGAGGGATGATGAGATTATACATTTTGTATAAAGATCTTATCAACAATTGCACAGATTGTACTTTGTTATATGCATGTTGGTGTTAAATTTGAAGTCTAAAATACATGTTTTTTAAATTTATGTATCTTATAATATATATATATATATATATATATATATAGAGAGAGAGAGAGGGGAAAGTTCAAATGCAAACTTAAATTTGGTTGTGAATGTAAGGACAAGTGAGAGCGTCACACGTGTCTGAATGTAGATTATTCATACTGAATAATCAAAGAAATATTCAGACTGAGTATAGTATTTATTCAATCTGAATAATGCTACATTCAGACTGAATGAATATTTCTTTTATTATTCAGTCTGAATATGACACGTGTCGCGCTCTAATTTGTCCTCACGTTCAAAATCAAATTTGAGTTCTCATTTGAACCTGTCCCTATATATATATATATATATATATATATATATATATATATAAGGTTTAATCATTTGAAAACCTTAAGAACTTTTGTATCATGTGTTATTTTATATGATTTTTTTTCATATCTAGACATAGTATTTAACGTATTGATTAACATATATTTGTTTCACATGTACTCGTTTTATAATGTAAATTTTTTTTTGTTTCATAAACGCTTCACAAAGTTTCATATTGTGAACTAAGTACATATGAACAAACACATTGTAAGACAAATATATGTCATTCAATATTCTAAATTACAGTGATACATAAATTTTCAAGGTTATCACAATTTCATGGATTCTTAAAAAAAAGACATATATATATATACACATATATAAAACATATGTGTGTAATATGTATAGAGATTTGTTTTGTTAAGAACTAATTTTCATCGGACATTTAGGACCCAATTATTTATGTTGAATAATAATTAATATTATTCATCATCAATTCTCCAGTTTCTCATTAAATGTATTTTTTGTGTGTATATATATACAACTTATTTCATTGAGCATTTTGGAACCGGTTATTCATGATTAATAACATTAAATAACAATGTATATTATTTATTTATGAATATCTCACAAGTATTATTCATGTCATTCATCATGAATAATTGGTTTCTTAGGTTCTCAATTAAAATAAGGGTCCTAAAGGAACCTATCCATATATATAGACGTTTTATTTACAAACCATGCAATTCTAACAAACTTTACAAACCAATCTTAGTCGTCTATTTAGTCTCATAAATATCTGATCTTATGTTGTTTTCTAATTCAAAACCATAATCATAATGAAAACATTATTATATTATATATATATATATATATATTTCAATCATAATTAAAGAATCATGATAATTGTTCATTTCCTAATATAATAGTTTGAATAGTTTATAAGAATTATATGATTTGTATTTAAAAGTTAAAACTACCTCTTATATACATGTGTATATATACATGTATATATATATATACATGTATATATTGTATTATATGGAATGGTGTCCTTTTGTGTTGAGAGGGAGAGAGATAGAGAATATGGTTGGTTGAAGGAAAAGAAAGGAAAAGAAAAGAATAAAAGGGGAAGGGAGGGAGGGGTATTGTTTGATTGAGTGCCTTTATTATAAGTTTGGGGAAAGCTTACTCTCAAAGTAAATGTTGGAACACTTTGTACTATGCACATTTATTTAGTGTCTTCTTCTTAATTACTTACCTAAATAATCAATTTATTTAATATTGATTCTTACACCACTTCTTTTTTACAACTTATTGCATGATTTTGATTATTTAATATTAAATAATCATTCATACCTCTCAAGCAAATTTTTTAATTTTAAAAAATTAAAATTAAAATATTTAAAAAATATTGTATTCTAATTCCAATAGATTTTTTATTTTAAAGATCAAATTATTAGTTATGTCATTAAAATATTTTGTCTTAAGAAAATATTATTTATCTC
Organism: Silybum marianum; assembly: GCA_036898165.1. NCBI lineage: Eukaryota > Viridiplantae > Streptophyta > Magnoliopsida > Asterales > Asteraceae > Silybum > Silybum marianum. The sequence goes on from CM072535.1 coordinate 32,953,712, forward strand.
TTTTAAACATTTAATTTTAAAGTTTATTATTGTGGAATATAATAAAAAGTAATTTATCTCCTACGATAATCATTTTGGAGACCCTTCTCCAAATTTAGGTGATGAGTAAATTACGATTTTCGTTCCTGAATTAATTCATACCTTTAAGTATAAGAGACCAAAATAATAAATAAATGTTAATCACAGGGACTGAAAAAACAGTAAATAAATATAAACCATAAGGACGAAAAAAATGAATTACAACCATAAAGATGAAAACCATAATTTCTAAACCATATAGACAAAAATCAAAGTTACTAAGGCCTTTTTTGTTTTTTCGTTTTAAACTCTTAATCACCACTTATGTCTGATTCGTTCAGACGTTTCATAACCATTTTAGAACTAAAATAAGACTTCAGCACTTCTTAAAAAACAAACGCCACCTAACAAACCACAAGAACGAAAAACATAATTTACTCTTAAAGTATTTTACACCGTCCCTCCTTATTTATCATTTTGAAAAATCAGTTAAAACAAAAAACTTTCGAAATCTCTATTTTTCAACTTTAAACAATCTATTAGAAATGACTTTTTGGAACGGTACGAGCAGACCACTTAAGCAGATACCTAGACTCCCTCGTTTTGTGTTGCTGAGACATGCGCCTAAGGAAAAAGTCTTTGCAGCCGAAGTCAGCCGAGGAGATACTGGAGCGAAACAATCAACCTATTGATATTGGAAGACCCAACGGATTTTTAAAAAAAATTCAAATTCAAATCCAAAAACTTTTTCTAAATCATATATTTTTTTAACCTATATTACATTATATTTAGATTTCTATCAAATTTCTTCTAAAAGATTCAAAAAAAAATATTTAAAAATATTTATGAAGAATATCTTTATTTTTTTATATCTTGGTCCCAAACCCACACAAAAGGTTTTTGCTTTTTTCCCTCTCTCTCCATCTCCCTTCAACTTCTTTTAAACGTTGGAACTTCCTTTCACTTCTCTTCCCACCACCGGAAAATCGCCATGGACGGTCACAAAGACAACAATCGCCACCGCAGCACCACCACCGCCGCCACCACCACCACCACCACCAATCGATCAATGTCCGACACCGACTCCCAATTCGACGAGTTCCATTCCCCCGTGAATTCTCCTCTTCAACCCGACGAATTCCCTTCTTCTCCTTCTAAAGCCATCGTCTCCGTCGACAAATACTATGCTTCATTTAGATCTCCTACTTCCAACCATCAAAAGCCTCCTCAGACCTTCAGTCTCCCTCCGCCTGCAAAAGCTCAGTCGCCTACGGTAGCCTATAACCGATCGGCGAGGGAGGAGTCGGTGACCGGAGTTACTAAAGTAAGTCCCGGCGGTGTGGAGGAGGGAACGGTTGGTGCTGGAGGAGAGAGAAGGCCGAGGACGGCGTCGCCGGGATCGAGGAGGCCGAGAAGAGAAGTGATGGTTGAGAGAGCTTCGTTAGGGTTTAGGATCTTAGAAGTGATATTAAGCGTGGTTGCCTTTTCTGTAATGGCGTCTGATAAAACTCAAGGGTGGAGTGGTGACTCGTTTGATCGATACAAGGAGTACAGGTAATTAATCCGAATTTCATTCTTTCAGTTAATCCGAATTCGAGACCAATTGGAGATTAGGATGAAATTGGGGATCGATTTTGGGGGGGAAATTCATATTTCTGATCATTCACCAAGTAAAATCCAAGTAATTAGTCAGTACTCAGTATGACTGGTATGAAGAGTGGACTAAAATCGACTACTATTTAGGTCAATCAAACATGACCAATTCTTCCTTTAATTGGTAAATTTTAAGGATTTATATCAATTCCAAGAGATTTCAATTTGAAAATATGACTTTTATCTTGATTAGGTCGAACAATTCTGCTAGAAAAGTAGAACGAATTTGTTCTTTTTTGTTCAACAAATAAAGTCAGAAAGGATTTTGCAAGTATACTGTATACCCAATTGAATGGTGCTTCTAGATAGGAGAATAATTCTTAGATTATTGTCTGATTATGTTCCATTTAGCTCCTTCACCTTCAATTCAAGAAAAAAAAGCCAACTTTATGGATGTAATTTGTTCTTCTTCTTCTTAACGTTTGGAGATCAGCTTAAACTAGGAATAATATTAGAGGAATAGAGGACTTGGTCAGGGTTGCAGACAAAGATGGTCTCTGAATTTGATGCTTTTTAAAGATGGATCCAATAAGTAAAGTTCGGAGTTGTTTGATGGGGTGGTGTTGAAATTAATGGTGTGTTTGAAACGTGGGAAACGACAGAACAATAACTTTTTGTCCCACCACGTTTCGCGTGACGCGTGACATTAGACTTTGATATGATGGGACTAAGTGTGTGCCAAAATAGGTGGAACAAAAATTTGGGAGATGAGACAATATTGATAAATTACTAAATTACCCATGTCATACTAAAATCCTAAAACCTTCCATAATTCTTTCACTTCACCCCTTACCTCACTCTCGCCCATCAAGTTCTATCATCTCCCCTCCGGTCCAGTCTAGTCCAAGTACCAAATGCACGAAACCTCTAAAGCGAAATAAAAAAGTTGAGCATACATTTTCTTAACTTACATGATTGGTGGTTCAAAATACTGTAGCGTGAAATTTTTGCTTCTTTCTTCATATATGAATGAGCTACACTACCGGTCTTCTATAACAAGTCAAATTGTAGTTACTAACTTACTATAATGCTTTTCTTTGAGAAGATTGAACCCAACCAGAAGCAACTCAGCAGCTAGTTTCTAATTAGTTGGTTCCCATTTTTTTGGTGTTAAAGAGTGCATTAAGAATGTCTAGTTTAGGAATTTAGGGGCCGTTTACCAAATCTTACCCGGGTAAGTGCTTACCGGCAAAATTCAACACTATCACTTACTTACCGGGTAAGATTTTAGTTCACAAAAAGGGCATCGTATGCAACAATTATCCGGTAAGCGCTTACCGTGGTAAGAGTCGTTGCAATCACTTACCCAGGTAAGACTCATGGTCATTGTTTTCCTTGTCTTCGCTCTTACCGGGTCAGATTTTTGGTACTTGTTATAATCCTCCGGTAAGGTAATATGGCTTGGTAAGCACTTACCCGGGTAAGCATTTGGTAAACGGCCCCTTAGTGTTCTAGTTACGTCGTTTGATAGAGTTGCTTTCAGATATTTGATTCGATAGCCAGATTCTGGCTGGTAAGAAGTACGATAAAAGAGCAATCTTATTTTTTGTATCAATACTCATTTAGGGTTGCCGGTTGTTTTACGTAATATCAAGTTTCTTTTTGTGGGTTGACTAGGTTAGACTATGTCTTTTTGTTGGCATGCTCCAGCATCCATGGTTGTACCTTTGATCTTTGGAGTTTGTTTGGCCATATTTAGCTTCTTGTTTCGATGCTTATTCTATCACCGAGCGTATGCCTCTATGTTATATGTATCCCTTTTATGCAAATTCTTGAACTTATCGCAAAAGAAAAACATTCAAATGCAACTTGAAGGTGGGTTTGGTATGCGAAGTATCATGGAAGGTTTTAGGCTTTTAAGTTGACATGGGTAGTTTAGTAATTTACCAGTCTTGTCCCATCTCTTTGATTTCTGTTCCGCCTATTTTGGTGGGATAGAAAAAAAAATGCATTTTTGTCCGACCCAAATGTGGGATAACAAGTTTTTATAATTTATCTATCTTGTCTCATCTCCCCGATTTCCGTCTCCATGTAATGTCTTGCCAAATTTGGGATAACAAGTTCTAATTTTACATGGGTAGTTTAGTAATTTACCAATCTTGTCTCATCTCCCTTGATATCTGTCTCCCTACTATGTCTGTCCAAATGTGAGGGATAACAATTTTTAATTTGACATGGGTAGTTTAGTAATTTACCAATCTTGTCTCATCTCTTTCTTATAAAAAGATAGTTATTTTAGACATCAATTTTTACCGAAAGCATCTTTCTATGGTATTATTTGATCTTATCGATTCCTTTCCTATTTTGATGGCAATAGGTATGTGGTAGCAGTGAATGCTATTGGTTTTGCATATGCAGCATTTCAAGCAATTGACATGACTTACCACTTGATCTATGGAAAACACATCTTCTCATATTCTCTTCGTCCTCACTTCGACTTCCTAATGGATCAGGTAATTACTACAAGCACACGATCTTTTATTCTATATTTGTAGTTTATATTATTTTACTTGAATGTTTCTTGCAAAATGGGCATCTATCGGATCAAAGATAAGGTATGTGCATATATTCAACAGATTCTCTATAATTTCTTTAAAATGAAGTTGAAATCTTTAAAAAAAATTACATTCAACTCCAACTGATTCTTCATTTGGAGATTCTAACATTACTTATATTACTTCTTCCGTCCTAATTTAAGTGTCCACAATTGAAATGGCACAAAGTTTTAGACATGCATAATTATCACACTTTTTGGTAAACCAAATGAACATAATTATCACACTTTTTGTCCACAATTGTTTGGTTTATCAGTTTTTTATATTCTTATTCTTTCTTTACAAAAAAGAACATAAGTTCCATAAATATAATCGCAGATATTGGCTTATCTCTTGATCTCGGCATCATCTTCGGCAGCCACAAGGGTGGATGATTGGGTATCAAATTGGGGAAAAGATGCATTCACAGAAATGGCAACTGCATCTATAGGAATGTCCTTCTTAGCTTTTGTTGCCTTTGCCCTTAGTTCTCTAATATCTGGTTACAATCTTTGTAACCAGAATTCCCTTTGATCTTTAATTTCTCTAAATATTTGATCCATTTCATTTTTGGTTTTTAAAGTAACCAATGAAAGGGGTTTTACACAAATATTTAATTGTAAACATGCTGTACAGGCAAGAAAGAGGGAATGTGATAAATCCATAAAAAGAAAGAAAGTAGGTTGCTTTTTGTAATTTATGAGGTTGTAAAATTGGGTTATTTTGTTGAGAAATAAAACAACCATTCCACTGTTATTTGCATCCAAAGACTCTCTTTTTCTAACATTTATGTATAGATCAGTTGGTAAAAGGACGGAACGACTTTACTAAATGTATAACAAGTGTAAGTTTGAATCATGTGGGAGATGGGCTTGAATCCCTCCATCCTCTGAAATGTTTCCTCACATGTGGTTCCTAGGAGGCGGTCAGGGTTGCCTGTAATCCTGCACACTCTTTATCTTTGGTGAGATTAGAATCTTTGATTCTCTGTGCTCCAATATATATATATATATATATATATATATATAGAGAGAGAGAGAGAGAGGGGGAAAGTTCAAGTGTGAACTCAAATTTGGTTGTGAACGTGAGGACAAATGAGAGTGCAATACGTGTCTAAATATATATTTAATTGTAAACATGTTGTGTGTGTATACATATATATATATATATATATAGAGAGAGAGAGAGAGAGACATCTGGAACCTTGATCACCTATAATCTTAAACCCTCCCATGAATTGTGCTTCATACAATGATTGATCTAGTGCACCGCGGTGCATCTTATCTCGGTGCACCCGAGGGTGGAGATCTTTTCTTACGTTTCTCACCTTAACTCTCCTTCTATTGAAACCTAACACTATATATATATATATATATATAGTGCAAATGTTATATATTCTACGACTTTTGAAGACCATTTTATGTATGTTTTGTGCACGTTGCTATGTCTAGATCAAAATTATTTGTGCATTCTTCGGACCTACAGTTTGTTGGGATTGAATATTGATGGAGGGTTGTCCTTGTACATTAGGGTCATTTGGTACGTGGGACACGCGACAAAAACTTGTCCTGAACGTGATATTAAACCGGACACGACATGATTGAGTGAGATAAAAATGTATTATTTTCTATGAAAATTGGTGGAACAAAAATTATGGAGAAGAAACAAGATTGGTAAATTACTACACTACTCATGTTTAGTTTAAAACACTAAAACCTTAAATAATTCTTTCACCTGCCTATCTCACTCATGTCTGGTCTTGTTTTGACTAATACTAGTGTGTACCACTACGCTTTGCGTGGTGATGAGATTATACTGTTAACAAATATGTAACTACGTTAAGTCGTTAAAATAAACCTAATTCATTGTTTGAAACTAATAAAATGCAATGTATCATTGTATTTGACTGTTTTAAATGTAAATTGTTTTAGCAAACATACACAATATTAGGGGTGAGCAAAACCCAAAACCCGAGAACCAACCCGAAAATATCACTAAAAACCTCCACCCGAAAAACCTTAAACCCGAAAATCCGAATTTCAAAGGTTTTATCGAATAAGTAGGGTCGGGTTGGGTCTCTAAAATAGACACCCGAATAACTGAAAAATACAAATATTTGTTACGCTTATACATGCTACCCCTCTCTTTCTTATATTGTAGCTTCCAAAGCTCAAGTTTTCTTCTAAAAATCGATGTGGGACGGCTTCAAGAGTGAGAAGAGGGAGAGGGAGGCATTGATGCCCTCATCCCACTATTTTGCTTCTTTACTCTACTATAAATATGGATAGAGGTCTTTTTTTTCTTGAGTTCTTCCTTCCTCTCTATGCTTGAGCCTTAGCTTTTTCTAAGAGCTTGAGTTGTAATAAAGGGTTAGTTGGGATTTAGGAATGCCCTATAAAAGAGGTGCACCTTCCTTTGGTTCAAGTTTGTTTCAAATTTAACTTAATAAACATGAACGTTTAAAACATTTTTTAGAAATTTGGGGATCGGATACCCGATCCAAACTACCCGATGTTTACGGGTTGGTTTAGTTTCGATCGCATTTCGAGGTTATCATTTCCCACCCGATATCCAATCGGGTTTTGGGTTTAGGGCCTTGAACCAACCCGACCTGTCCGATGCACAGCCCTACCATAGACCGTTGGCCAAAATGAGTCAATCCAAGAGTTTGGAGGGTTAGCCAACATGAGCCAACATGTGTTTACATGATTAGCCAAGAGAATCCAACCCCATGAAAACAAACACACCCTAACCTCCTCTCATATACCTACCATCAATTGTTAATCTTTCATCCCTCCATCAATGTGGGATATACAAAAATCTCAATGCAAGGATAATACTCAATTCTTAGGGTGTTACATCATTTCTTGTGGATCTTACTTTTATATATATAAAGATACAAATATAGATGTCGGCATTTTGTTCCTCCTTTCACAAATCTACCCACTATATTCAAACACATCAATTTCTCATGGTAATTTTTTGGGTAATCTAAAATTAGTCAAGTCTATTATTTAACGAAAAAACATTATTGTACTAACTTGTTATATAAATTGACTTATTTTGCAAAAATAAAGTAGGCCAAGTCAATCCGACCATATGAGTTGATACAAAATTATTCACCCATTTATTCTTGTACGCACTTTATATTTTTTAACTCGCATCTTCTCACCAATATGGGATGATGAAACTCAACCACATTTTAATATTTGAGAATTGTCAAGTTATCATCTATTGTTTATCCCCTCATTTCTTATACTCAATTCCTACATCCAAACTTGTATTTCCTTTTCTTATACCCTACCACATTTCAAGATTTGACAATACTAAAATTTCATTATGCCACCTCATGTCTTGAGGTTGTTGTTTTTGTATATATAAAGATATAAAGATAAAGATTTACCATTTGGTTGGTTTGGTTTTCAACCATGGTTAAATATTGCAAAAAGAGTTATCCAAAATAAGATATCTATCTAAGCCAAACCCATGAATTGGTACAAATAAATTAAATCCACTTTTCTTATATACACACCACTTTGTTCAAAACTTTTAACTCTTCACCAATATAGGACAATTAAAACTCAACCATAATTCACTATTTAAGAACACTCAATTCTCATGGTGTCACCTCAATGCCCCAAGGTTTTCATTATATATATATATATATATAAATAAAGATTTACCATTCGGTTGGTTTGGTTTTCAACCATGGTTATATACATTGGGGTCATCCAAACTAAGATATTCCCATGAGCCAAACACATGATTTGACACAAACACATCAAATCGATCTTTCTTATATAGACACTACTTTGTTCAAAACTTTTAACTCTTCACCAATGTGGGACAACTAAAACTCAACCACAATTTACTATTTGAGAATGCTCAATTCTCATGGTTCCACATCATTCTTTAAGGTTGTTCCTTTTATATATATAAAGATTGTGTCCAGTTCTGTCTGCATACCAAGCGTACCCTAAAGATGTATTTCTTAGTGTTGAATGTTTTATTGCTAATGATGTGCCAAGGTCGTAGTTAATGTATCTAACCTGACTGCTTACCGGTTTGGGTCTACTGTAATGTAGTGTTGATGGGTGATATGAAATAGGTTGGTCCATTGGTAGTTCAAGTTCAACCCATTATGCAAATAGGGTATAACGACATACTTGGAAAACCCTCAACTCAATAAATCGGTCTTATGATCAAAATGAAAAAGGTAAATCAATAGTCTAGTTATTTATGAGAATAACCCTTTGATAGTTTTTTTTTAATGCAAACCTTGTGACAGATTTAGTACTGTCTTTATCTAAGAAAGAATGTCTCTTCCTAACACAAAAATATTTTAGAGTTTGTTTTGATAGTTGGGCAATTTAAAGAAAAATCTATCCCAAAATCGTATCAACCTAAATCTCCCTTGCAATATCAGTGTTATGGAGGTTCACCTGTGATGAATCCAGGTCATTATTGGTCGTTCGGAGAATTTAGTCGGTGTGCATAAGCTGGTCCAGGAACCCATGGGCCATGGGTACAAAAAAAGTGTTATGAATATCATGAGAAAGATAAATCACATGTCTGAGTGGTGCTCATGCAAGGTAATATCTATCATGGTAATTGATTTATAGTATCACGTGACCAATTTAGTTACATAACCCATTATAACATTATTTTATTGTTTTAGTTATAACTGTTGATCTTATTTTTTTGAAAAACAATCATTCCTGGATTATGTATTTTGCTCGTGTTATAAACACAAATCACAAATTTGTTAAGGGTTTTTCCCTTTACACCCTACTATATGAATACACCCTACTCTATGGTGTATGTATTAACACTAAAAAAAAGTCAAAGTAGGCATATCTTTCTTAATTTAATTGGAGGACATAATATAGAATAGGGTGTAAAAGGTAACACCAGTTTGTTAATCATCCATGAAAAGCCTTATAAATTATAATACTTATTTATTTTAATTTCAAAAGAAGTATCATTTTCCAATTTGAGAATAAAGTAATAGTTGATCATACCGATGGTCTAATGGCAATATTTGACTATTGATCAAACTTTATACAAGTCTTGTAAACAAATCTATACTATATTACAAAGCATTTGGTAAAAACTCTTAAAAACATATTATTATGTGGTTAGTACAATTAATTAAAGCATGATTACTTAAAATTTAAAAATGGTATTATTTTGGTTATTTTGGTTAATTTTCTTATTAAACCTATATTATAATTTAAAATAAAATCTGAAATAAAAAAAGTTTACAAAAAATAAAATCTATTTTTTCAAAATTAATAAAATCGTATTATAAAATTGATAAAGACAAAAAAATAAAATACAACATTAAAATTAAAATGGATCTCGCTGCATTATGCGAGTACCCTTCTAGTACTACAAAATAGAAACTTTATTTGTGACATATAATTAATGTCACCAAGAAATGTTTTGTCTTGGTATCAATTATAGATGCCAAAAATGGGACATTCAACCGATCCTAAGACCCACCACTCATAACCATCATCTACTTGAAGGTCATCATAATTGAATTTGGGTCATTTATAAGGTCAATTCTTATTAGGCGTGCTTAATTGGGCCAAATATGATTTTTTTTTTAATATTTATTAAATGTATTAATGTTTGTATGTATTATGTATATGTTCTATGGGTTCAATATCGTCTTCTAATGATGTCAGGTGTTGTGTGACTGTGACCTTTCAACGCTATCCAAGTAATCATTCAATCCCGGATTTCCTTCCATGGTCAGCAATAACTTTCACAAGATCGTTTTGTTGGATGCATCATGTGGTACGGCCATCGTGATTCTTGAGAATAATAAGTAAGTAATAACATAAAGAAAGAGAGAAAGAGATGAGAACTAGGAGATGTTATAAACCGAAATTTGAAAACGAGTCGAAAACATGAATTATAGAGAGATTTGTGAACGTTTTTGCTTTGTGAGTTTGGCGTCTAAACCCCTACAATAGGGATGAGCTCGGTACCGGACCGGTACCGAACCGGTACCGAAACCGGGTAGTACCGAAACCGAGAGTGGAAAAAATCAATACCGAATACCGAACCGATAAGCGAAATTCGGTACCGGTACCGGTACCAGGATTTTCGGGACTAGAACCGTTTGGTACCATTTTTTGGGACGACAACCGTTTTTCACCGTTGACTATTAAACACAATAACAAAAACCAAAATCACTTAAGCGGAAACCGGATTGGAGGAGCCGATTGTGCAAAAACCGGGTTTTGGATAAATTACGGAACCGATTTTGGAGAATTGCAATAACCGAAGTATGAAGAATTGCAAGAAAAAATTGGTATTTGAGTGAAAAATACAAGAACCGAAAATTGTAATATATTTAGGAGGATTTTCTAAAAAAAAGGAAAGAGTTTGTTACCAATTCGAATAAAAAATGATTTTTTAAATTCTCCGGTTCGGTTCGGGATTTACCGGTACCGGTACCGAAAGTACCGAATCCCAAATATGGAAAATCTTGGTACCGAATACCGAACCGGTAATGATATTCGGTACCGGTACCGGTACCGGTACCGGTTCGGTTTCGGGATTTCGGTCCATATGCTCATCCCTACCCTACAACACATATCTTATTTATAGTGTTTTGGAGGGTAAAAAAACAAAAAGAATAGTCAAAAAATTGAGAAAGCGCGGTAACCTAACAGATATAAATGACTAGTTTTTTTAATAGAAATCGGGTCGTGCCATAACCGGGCCTTCAAATGGTCATGGGTTGAGTCGGGTCGGGCCGAAGAACTCTCTAAAAAACCCAACCGGTTACGGACCACGGGCTCAAATTCGGGCCTTACCGGTCCCCGTTGCGGTCCTCCATCGATTTCGGACCAGACCGGACCCATTTTGCCATCTCTAACTACAATCATGTACTTTTAAATTGTAACTTCAAATCTCTTTAGAAACACGGGAGTATCAATTTTGCATTCTGGCCTATTAAAATCTATTAAAGGATATTTAGTGGAGAGATATTTTATAAACTCAACAATTAGTGGAAACCGTATAACCAATTAGTTGAGATATTTGAAGAAATGATGTGAGTTTATTTATTATGATTTGGGTATTTAAGAAAGATTATTAGAGTTCATTTATTATGATTGATGCTTTAGATTAGAAACAATCGAGATATTAATTAAATCAAATATTCATTAGACTAAATTAACGATTGAGATTGGTTTGTATGACTTATATTAATGGTTGAGTTTGTAAATGGAACCATCTCTAAAGTTTTTGTTACCTATATTTGTCCTAAACTTCATTATAATAAGAGTAACCTATAAATTTAGTTCATATTTGTCAAAAGTAACACTTTTCATCCATAATGTTTTGAAATTACAAGATGGTCATTGTCATTTATAAAAAACATATGAATTTGATCCCCTTCATTAACGGTCGTTAAATAATTCTGTTAAATGATGGATATTTTCGCTCTTTTATAAAAAAATCTTTTATTCAATCGAAAAACATAGAACCAAAATCATAATATCGATTTTGATTGAGTTAAAAGGCACGAAACTGTTAAAATGATGAAAATGCCCCTGATATATAAACAAAATTTAACAGTCGTTAAAGAAAGAGACCAAATCTAAACATTTTTACAAACCAGACTATCTTGTAATTTTGAAACTCAAGGAACGAAAAATGTTATTTTTGACAATCCACAAGGAACAACTTTGTAGTTTACTCTTATAACAAAGGATATTTTGGGTATTTAATAATTATTTTAAAATTATGCAAGAGTAGTAATATAATGGATCATATAGCATCGACGGATTCGTTCTTAAAAAAGTTCATATACTTTTCCTATTTGTATTCAAATAATATTTAGAGTGAATTATTATTAGAGTCTCTATGATATGTTTATTGACGGGTTTATGGGTCAAAAAATCCAGCTCAAACCCATTTATTTTCGTGTTGGGTTAAAATTGTCACCCCTAGTTTTGATTTTTGTAGTATTTAATTTGTTTTGATCTTGGTTCCTTTAAGTTTCTAACTAATACCGTTAAAATAAATTCGTTAACTAAGTTAAATCAAAGATAGACTTTTAGTCGTTTTGCCTAGTTTTTTTGTATTTTTCATATTAAAAAATATAAACAATATTTTTACACACGTGCACACTTTAATTGGTTAACAAAAGATCTTACATCTCTATATCTCTCTCTCTCTCTCTATATATATATATATAGAGAGAGAGACTTAGGATCGTGTGAGAAAGAGATTTAAGGTGAGAATCGTAAGAAGGGATTTGAACCTTTGATCATTTTTTAATCTCATACCCATCCATGAATTGTGTTTCAGAAGGGAGTTGATCATGTGCATCTAGGTGCACCTCATCTTGGTGCATCTCATTCTAATGTGCATCCAAGGATGGAGATCCTTTCTTACGCTTCTCACCGGGACCCAACCATATATACATATATATATATAGAGAGAGAGAGGCTGGTTCATTTAGAAACTAGACGAAGGATAGAAACTATAGAAACTTTGGCAAATCAATATGAAAAATAATTTTTTTCATGATTTTTTTCATCAAATGCTATGATTTAAGATGTTATTGCACATATGTTTGTTTCATCTTGTGAAAAAATTACATGTGAAACTTTTACACTATGAAACAAAAACATATGAAACTTTTGAGAGAGAGAGAGAGAGAGAGGCATAATCAAATGAGAACCAAGTTGTTTGTGATAACTATGAGATCCAAACCCAACCAATCATTTTAATAATTAATGTTATTTACTAAAATAACATAAGGGGGTAAATTGGTAAATTTGACAAATGAGAAAAACCCTAAAATAACATACGCCTACTCCTTCTTAATAGTTACCCAACCTTAAGAAACCTACGACCTCCTCTAAGCTCCACCGTATCACCTCCGACCTCCATCGTATCACCTCTTTCATCCACCGTATCACCTCCGACCTCCATCGTATCACCTTCTTCATCCACCATATCACCTCCTTCAACCATCGTATCTCATCGACCGCTGTCGCTACCGCTACCACCACCACCACCACGGTATCACCACATTCATCCTAATTCCACCGGCAACAATGCCGTCGCCGGCGGGAGAAGTAACAATAGGTCTGGTAAGATAGTATCAATCCCTGTCACCGATAAGTTTAAGAACCTAAATCGGTTTGGTTTATAGTTTATACACAAATCGATTAAGAACCCATATCGGTTTGTTTTGGATTCTACATGGTGATATCACAAAGTTTTTGTATATATTTTGGGTATCACAGTGGATATCAAAGAGGTTTCACATTGGATTTCATGTATCACAATTTATCTTGTATATATTTTTGGGTATCTTAGTAAGTTTGTGTTTTATTGTTTTGAAGTTATTGGTATCACAATGGTATCATCACAATAAGTTTATTTTTGTTCGCCGGAATAAGGTTCACCGGAAGCTGTTGGTCGATCGACGGTAGGAGGAGAGAGAAGAAAGTTTTAAAATACCTAACATGCCCTTCATTAAAATTTTAATTCAAAATTACCAAAATTATAAAATTTCCTAATTTACCATTGATATGTGGTTGAGATTGTATCTCACAGTTGTCACAAATTATCCAGTTCTCCCTTGAATAGCCTCTTATATATGTATATGTGTATATATATAGAGGGGGGTTCAAAGGAAAACACTATAAAAGAGAAAACTGAAGAACACCTGGGAGCCTTCCATCTGGACGGTATGCACTAATGCATATTGGTAATTGTAACATGCATTAGTGAATATTTATCAATGCATATGTAATGATAAAAGCATTGGTGCATAGGAACAAAAAAACGCTTGTATGCATTAGTGCATACCGTCCATATGGAAGGCTCTCAGGATGTTCTTCAATTTTCTTTTTTTTAGTGTTTTCCCTTGGGGTTTTTCCTTTTACACCTTACTCTATGAATACACCCTACTCTATGGTGTATGTATTAACACTCAAAAAAAGTCAAAATAGGCATATCTCTCTTAATTTTAATTGGGGGACACAATGTAGAGTAGGGTGTAAAAGGTAACACCCTTTCCCTTAAACCTCCCCCCCCCCTCTCTATCTCTCTCTCTCTCTCTCTCTATATATATATATATATAGTATATATGTGTAGAGGAAAGTTCAAATGTGAACTCATTTTTGGTTGTGAACGTGAGGACGAATCTCAGCCACTTATCCGGTCAATAAAGGCGGCTTTGACCTGGTTCCCCTCCTTTAATAATCTCCACCCTCCCATGAATCGCGTCAATCCTCCATGATCGCGTCCACCATAACCGAAGATGTGTGGCTGAGATTCGTCCTCACGTTCACAACCAAAATTGAGTTCACATTTAAACCTAACCCTATATGTGTATATGTATATGTATTAATAAAAATATCAAAATAAATAAAATAGGATATCCTTTTGTGATGTGATTTGTTTCATTAAAATTTTATTTATATCAAAGATAATTTAATTTTTATTGTTTAGTCTTTTTCCCTATTTGGATATGAAATTTTAATATAATTAATTTTTTAATTTAAAAAAATCAAATCATAAAACACTTATTTTTATTTATTTTGATATTCTTGTTGATATGTGTGTGTAAATATTGTATTTTTATGTTTTGATAGAAAAAATTGGAAAAAAAAAGCAAAAACAAACTAAAATAGTCCTTCATTTAACTGAGTTAACATATATTTTTTAAACATTTAACTGAGTTAACATATTTATTTAAACAATTTTAATCGGAATGACATCGTCAACATAAATTAAATATCACATGACCAAAACCATAATAAACTTATGAGTGATGGAAACTATAGTCAGAAAAAAAAAAACATTAAAATACAGACCCATAATTCAGTCTAATATTTATTAAAAAAGATATAAAATTTATTATTGTAAAAGACATGTTGTTTTTCAATTTTATAATTTATTGATCCATAAAACCAAAATCAATTATTACATACATCTAAAATTGACATGACATTTCAAGACCAAACTAAAAAAATCATAAAGATGACAACATTTGAAAATGTGTTTGACTTGGCTATATTTTATTTTTCGACTGATCAAATGAATAAATTTTAAAACATAATTAAACAGTTGTAGATATTAAAATGCATAAAAACCCGTAAATTCTCTTGTTAAAAAAATTAAATTATTATTTAATACTATAAATTTTATGAAAATTAATTAAAATAGTCATTTTTACTTTGCTTTCATTTTTCTAGCTCATTTTTTTCAAAAGATATCAAAATAGTCATCAGGTTTGCAATTGCGAAGAAAATAGAAATGTAAAAGAAAAAGTTTTTGAACCAAGGGTGAAATATTTAAAAAAAAGTTTTTGAACCAGTTCACAATTACAAAGATTGAATATGTAATTTTTTTCTTTTGTAGGGACTAAATATGTTATACATTCGCAATTGCGTAGTTGTTATTGCTAAACCAAATTTTACATATTTAATCCCTGAAATTTTGAATCTAATTCAAAATTTTCTATTTTTTACATTTTTACCCATTCGTGATTGCGAACTTCGCAATTACAAACCTGATGATTATTTTGATAACTTCTGGGAGAAATGGGATAGGAGGTTAAAGTACAAGTGAAAAATGGTTATTTAAATTAATGATTGATTTCTGTTACAAACCACACAAACCGTATGCAACCAATATTTTTTAATTTTTTTTTTCACTTTTTCTTAATTATTAGGGTTGATTAGTCAATAATATGTGAAAAAATTTCATCAAGAATACATGAAGGTTGGTGAATCAAGAATATGTGAAACAAGATTCATCAAATTGATAGTTTCATGAATCAATTCATTTTCATGTAGAAAAAAAAATAATTTCATGAAGAAAAAAATTATATGAAACAAATTCATCATATTAAACAGTTTCATGAAAAAAAATTATTCAAAAAAACAATGAAACACGCGGTTTATACGGTTTGTACGAATTGACGTAGTTTGTATTTGAAATCTCCCCTTTAAATTAATTCCCCTAAGTTTTATGATCATATTTAGTCCATTAATTTATATAAGAAATAAAGAGATAAAACTATGTTACTCCATAAACATAACTTGAATTAGAACACTTTTATATATATTAAACTTTTACCAGTTTCGACATGTTATCAATTCGTCACACCTACTTATTTTATCTTATTTAATAAGTTCAGAATGTGTCGTTGCTTAAAATAATAGTTAATTTACGTGGTCCTTTTTTTTTGTTTGGTGCCAAAGACGTAAATAATGAGTTGTACCACATATTGTACGTACTTGACCTACATGTGATTTCAATTATTCCTCTTTATTTAAAAATAGAATTTATATATTCTTATTTAAAAAAATATAATTATTTTATATAAATTCAAATAATAGTCTATTTTTTTACGATTAAGAAACATTGTTCATCTATCATTATCTTATATCGTTTGAAAGATCGTAAAGTTGATGGAATTTAAATTAGTAACAACATCCTAACAGTTATGTTAAATTAAGTACAAATTTTGGAGATTAATGATACGTTTGTGTTCCAACAACTATTATATAATTTTTGTTAAAACAAATAGAAAAGAAAAGAGATTATGAAAATCTTTAAATGTGAAGCCAATATTACGAGAGAAAAATAATACTTAATAATTTCTTATCAATATGAGACAATAAATTAAGTGCATAGAAGATATAATTATATAAATAGTATTGTAATAAAATAATTAAGGTTGAAATCTTTAAAATAAAATATCTCTAAAAATTGGATGTAGTTTTTTTTTAAATATTTTGACTTTTTGACACTCTATTTAAAAATTACAAAGTGCCAATTGGAGATGTTCAAGGGTCGTTTACCAAACATTTATTGGGTAAGCATTTATCGTATGTCACTTACCTTCCAGGTGAGCATGGCAAAAAACTAGAATCTTATCTGATAAGAAGCATAACAAAGACCCAGACTCTTATCTAGTAAGTGAAAAAGAAAAATTTTATTCGATAAGTTCTTACTAGGTAAAAGTTGTTTAACAACAATCAATTTTGATAGCTGAAAATATTATCTGATAAAATAAGCCAGAGTAACATTACTATAGTAAACGTTTATCCAATAATCTTTTAATAAACTTGCCCTAAGTTTAATTATCATCATAGTTTTGCGTGCATACATGTTTAGAGGATCCTAGGTTTCATTATTAGAGTTACCATAATTCTAATAATTAATAAAGGTGCATTCTAAATATAAGTTGTCTAAAATGACAATCAAATAAAAGTACTTGTTTTTTTAATACGTATATCTACAATTAAACATATGACCCATAATTAAATATTTGTAATAAAATACATATCAAGTTGATGCGGTGGAGAGTATCTATTTTTAATCATATGTGAATTATTAGGAATATGTGGTCTATAATAATTGCATAAACTTTAAACAACAATTATCAAATTCGAACAAAGTAATTTTTATCAACTGAGCTACATATCAAAAGCACCCATCATTTATAATATATTAAAAATACCTTAAATGAAAATATTTATATAAGTTAACATAAGACAACAAATTTTAATATTTATCAAGATATGTTACAATGAAAATGGTAACGTATGTTAACCTACATTAAAACATACAGACATGAAAATTTTAATATAAGTTAACACACGATTACCATATGTTCTAATGCAAAAAACGCAATGATCAAACTGACCTCCCTTTGAAAAAGGTTTTGCACATCATTGTCCTTTGGATTAAACCATGCTCGATGCCAATAGAAGGCGATGATAACTTCATACGAGCCCCACAAAAAATGAGATTTTAACAGGAATCCAACTACTCATTTCTCTTTAAATCAAAATGTCCACAATAAAAAGGCACATGATTTTGGAAATGTGTAATTATTACACTTTTTAATTAACAAAAAAAACAATTTACATTTAATATTATAGAGAGAAATTTTCTCCATATCATAATTACAAATAAAATAGAAAAATAGACATTTTACTTTCGAAATGGAAATTTATCGTAGGACAAACTAATATAGTAATGTAGACATATACAGACCGTTTACAAAACGATTACCCGATAAGCATTTACCGGATTATTTACTATGCTAGATGAATATATGGCAAAGGCCGAGAATCTTACTCGGTAAGAGTGTTGATAAAGATAAAGAGTCTTACCCGGTAAGCGATAGGGACGATTGACGACTCTTACCTGATAAACACTCATCAGGTAAACTGTTGCATACGATAGCGTTTTGATAGACTATAACCTTATCTAGTATAATAAGTTACAATGTTGATTATTACAAGTAAACATTTACCGCTTAAGCTTTGGGTAAACAATCCCTTATTTATTATAAATAAAAGTAGTGATATAAAAATGAGAAATTTACATAAATAAACAGTCTACCAAACAAGTTTCATTTTTTAGCCATTTTCAAACCTCATTTCATTTCGTAGTCAAATATTACACAAAAGATTTATTAGCTTATGCACAAGGATTGTTTTTGGCAAAAAGAAAAAAAAGGTGAAATCTTTATGCAGAAACCTTACGCATAGACGTAAGGATTTTTTTTGGACACTGCTATTGACACCTATATGCACGGAATTTTTTGTACTTTTGTAACCTTGAAAATGTAAAAAGTTGGTTTTGATGTAGATGTGTGTAAGAAGAAATTCATTTGATAAGAGTTACATTAGAGCATCTCCAATGGGGGTTCTTATAAGAACCTCATTTTTGTACATTTTTTGCAACCTCGTCATCTCCAACCCAACACAAAAAACACAAAAAATGAAGGTGTTATCATCTCCAACCCAACAATAAAACACTAAAAAATATAGAGGTCCAAAATGTTAGCCTCTGTATTTGAATGCCAATAAATGGAACACTAAAAAATATACTAGTATTTTTGGAAAGGGTATCCTAGGCATTTGCCTAAACTAATCTCCGGCAATTTTAAGACTGCTAAAGCATGCAGCCCTGAGATAATTCCCAAGTGGCCACAAGTTGTTTGCGATTGGATTCGAACTTGGGGTAGATGGGTTATCTAGCCTCATCCCCCACAAGTTTTAACCAGTACGCCACAAGTCTTCTGATTAATATACTATACTAGTATTTTATTCAACATTTTCTAATTATTTATATAGATTAATAGTTTAACATATAAAATAATAAATACATATATTACTTTTTATATTATTATAATATTAAATATGTTTTTAGTATTGTTTTTTGAGTGTGTGGTTGTAGTTGAATTTTTTAGTGTTCCATTTTTAATATTTATAGTGTTTTTAGTGGCTATTTTATAATGATTGGGTTGAAAACGACCAACATATAAAAATGCCATTAACCTTTTTTCTCCAACCAAAAACCAATCCATTCACATATGCATAAGATTTATATACAAGAATAACTAAAAACTGAATTAAGACCCGAAAATGACTAAGGCTATGTTTGGCAAACTAGCTGATAAGTTAATGATGATGATAAAAATGATAGTTTTATAATTTAGTTGATGACTTATGTTTAAAATTTTATGAACAAATTATGTTTGACAAAAATTAGCTGATAACCATTTAAATGACTAAAAAGGACATTTTGAAAAAATAATAATTAATATTAATGAGAGTATAATCGGAAAAGATGGCAAAAATCTCCTCATAAGCTACTCAAAGTAGTTTATCAATTAACTAACTTATAAGTTAGCTTATAAATCAGCTTATATGTATTCAAACATGTACACTGAAAATAAGCTACTTTATAAGCTAGCTTATTTTTGCCGAACAATGTTAAAGATGAAAATGACTTTTGTTTAAAATTTCCTATAATAAATAAAATATATTATAATGATTTAATATAAAAAATAAAAATGAAAAGAAATTGGAATCCAGATGACAGAAGTACAAGATTTGGCCACAACCCCTATAAAGTAAGAGAGAGAAAGGCCGTATACGGAAGGAGGATACGGCACTGTCCGACACCCATCTCCCCTACCCCACGCGCCTTTCAATTCCTTTTACCTTTCTACCCTTCCTTTTTTTCTTTATTTAATTTTAAATAATGCAAAAGCTTTATTCAAAAGTTTATAATTTTAAAATATTTTTATTATTATTTTCTAATTATTAAGACGATGTAGGAAAAATTTGATGTATTTTGAAAATTTTATTTTTAACAATAAACAATTTTTTAGATAATAAATTTTATAAAAAAATTAAACTACCAAATATTAAATATATATTTTTAAAAAGTAAATTTTACGAACTATCTTAGGACTTAGGCTCAATTTATTACTTTTAGGGTGTTATATAGTTTTTCTTTAGAAATTCCATTACAAATAATCAAACACTTTTATTAAGTTATTTAGAGCGAGCTTCCTCAAAATGAAGAAAATGAGATTTTAAATCAAAAATTTGTCCCAAGAGATTTCTTAAAACTATCTACAAAATGGAGAAAGTAGGAGAGATAGTGAGTTTTTCTCCAAATATGAAGATCACTCCAAAAATGAATACAATATGAAACAACCAATAAAAATTCTTGAAAATAAATATTTAGAGAGAAAAATAATATTTTAATAGATAATTATAATATTTTTAATATTATAATCAATGGTGGGTTCTCCAAAATGGAGAATTTGTTGGAGATGGATGTAAATATTTTTGGAGATTTTAGATTTTGATTCTCCATTTTGAAGAAATTTTAGGGATTTTCTTGAAGATGCTTTAGAAGCCAAAAAAATTAGTATTTTTTTTAAAGAAAACTAGTGGAATTTAAAAGGACAATACAGTCATTTGGTAAAAAGAAATGAAAACTCGTGACTTGGAATCTTATAGCATCTCTAACAACCATGCTAAAATAGAAAAAAAAAGATTTTAACAATTTTATTGCTCAAATAGCTATGATATTCCTTATTAAAATAGGGAAATGGGAAGAAAGAGGGATTTTTTTTTAAATTTAGATAATCTCTAAATAAAGAGAGAAATGATTATTTTAATAGCTAGGGATGAGCTCGGTACCGGACCGGTACCGAAACCGGGTAGTACCGAAACCGAGAGTGGAAAAAATCAATACCGAATACCGAACCGATATGACAAATTCGGTACCGGTTCGGTACCGGGATTTTCGGGACTAGAACCGTTTTGTACCATTTTTTGGGACGACAACCGTTTTTCACCGTTGACCATTAAACACAATAACAAAAACCAAAATCACTTGAGCGGAAACCGGATTGGAGGAGCCGATTGTGCAAGAACCGGGTTTTGGATAAATTACGGAACCGAAATATGAAGAATTGCAATAACCGAAATATGAAGAATTGCAAGAAAAAATCGGTATTTGAGTGGAGAATACAAGAACCGGAAATTGTAATATATTTAGGAAGATTTTCTATAAAAAAAGGAAAGAGTTTGTCACAAATTCAAATAAAAAAAATGACTTTTTAAATTTCCCGGTTCGGTTCGGGATTTACCGGGACTAGTACCGGTACCGGTACTGAAAGTACCGAATCCCGAATATGGAAAATCTTGGTACCGAATACCGAACCGGTAATGATATTCGGTACCGGTACCGGTTCGGTACGGGACCGGTTCGGTTTCGGGATTTCGGTCCGTATGCTCATCCCTATTAATAGTTTCCCATCAATTAAATCCTTCTTTTTCTTGAGACATTAAATACATTAATTATTTTAATAATATAATGTATGGTAGAAATGCTAAAATAGAGTAATTGTTAGAGTTGATTGTAATTTTTTTTTAAAGATTCTTAACTTTTTGTATGTTATTTTAGAGAAATTTTAGCATAATTGTTGAATATGCTCTTAAAAATTAGAAATGCAAACAAAAAATTCACAATTTATACAGACTACCTTATTTATATATAAATAAAAATCAACCAAACAACCTCTAACACAATTATACTAATAATCAAAACACTTTATTGCATTATTTTAAAACCAGAAAACTTGTATTTCTTTAAAGAAAAACTTAATGGAATTCAAAAGGGCAATATGGTCATTTGGTTTAAAAAACCGAAAACTCATGATCTGGAATTCTAGAAATTAGAAAGGGCAAAATAGGAAACACAGGAAAAAGTTAGAGGTCGTGATCAAAGGGCAGTACCCCTCTTGTCTCCTTTGAAGTGGATCTTCGCACGTTATGATTGTTGAACACCAAGCGAAAGACACACACACTTTTACCGGAATTCTTTTTTTTTTCTTCTCTCCGGCGGCAAACAACCACCAGCCACCGCCATCACCACCGCCATAGCCACCGCCACCTTTTCTCTCTTTATATCTTTACCTCTTAACGCGCTTATTCTTCCAATAGCTATATATATATATTCATAGCTAGCTTGCATCTGTTCGTCTCCCATGCTAGATATATAAACACTTTTTCCATCTACTTATTTGATTTCACTGTCTACTTAGTGAAAGATCCAGTTACAGACAACGTGAAAAAGAGAGAGATTTTTCGTTATCTTCAAGGTCGCACTGATATCGATGCATATCTAATCTAATCTAATCTCCTCACTTTTATCAATCTGAATTTGGAATTTTTGCTTTATTGTTTTTTTGTTGTTGAATCGGATCACTTTTCAGTCAACTGAAACGGAGCTGAATCCGTTGGCTAATGATGATCATCAACAGAAAACTTCACGATTTACAAATGTAGATTGTTAGATATAGTTTTTATTTTTGGAAGAAATTTGAATTATTTTTTGGTACATTTACGTGCATACAAAGTGTTTGATATTTGTTGTTAATGAACTTATGAAGAACTTGAATTGGCTTAAGCACATTTCGAACAATGGTAAGTTGGAAAGGAGGTTATCTCTTGGTGAATACAAGAGAGCTGTTTCATGGTCGAAGTATTTAGTGTCATCTGGAGGTGAAATAAAAGCGAAAGGTGAAGAAGAAGAAGAATTGGAATGGAGTGCAGATATGTCACAGTTGTTTATTGGGAACAAATTCGCCATGGGAAGACACAGTAGGATTTACAGAGGTGTTTATAAGCAGAAAGATGTTGCTGTTAAGCTTATTAGTCAGCCTGAAGAAGATCGTGATTTGGCTTCTATGTTGGAAAGACAGTTCACTTCTGAAGTCGTCTTGCTTTTTCGTCTCAACCACCCCAATATCATCACTGTAAGTAATATAATTATTCTTTCTTGATTATCATATGAGTTACATGATTATATATATATGTATGTATAATATGATATACACATTTTTTAATCATTCTTCACCAAATCATTCAGCATCTATCAACCGTTTAAACAAGAACATGCTATGTTAAACCTTGAGACCAATCGATAGATTCACATGTTTTGTGATTAAATTCATGTCCACAGCCAAACTCGCCATTTTTTAGATTGTTATTTCCGGGAATATTGAGGAAAAATGTCACATTTTTTTCTACATAGAAGTAATTTTCAACCAAAGGGTGCAATATTTGTGTTACGGGTAAATCCTGACCTACCTCGAGGTCAAGGTTCAAAGCTCACCTACAGACTGTTTGCGGTATATAAATATTATGTATATAAAAAAGAAGTAACTTTTAACTTTGGTGAAGTTAAAGGTACATTTGACGGTGACTAAGAATTTGTCCTTCGTGGTTATAAGCTGGCAAAGCAATAAAGATGGTCGTGGAAAATGTACCATGGTACATAAATAATCAAACCAAACCGACCCGTTATATATAATTTGATGCCTTGGGGGGTAGAACGAATGTTTCCAATACTTCCAAAATGGTTATAATTCTTTTTGTGAAAGAGAGTGTATAACAAGAGGATGCATGATTTTGTAACTAAAAATAAAAAAAATGATGAATTTGGTGGTTGGCATTTGCCATTTCTTAAATTGTGATAGATTGCAAGATTAAGACATTTGAGACAGTGCCAGCTGCTTATTCTCATTAAGATGGTCCACATAATTTTCCTTGCTATCTTTAGAGTCATTTTTATTAGTAATGACGGGATGACCTCGATCACCCGTTGGAGAAAACTAGGATTCGAAACTTTAGCCGTCAATAAATTGATATATCAAATGATAATTCATTGGGTGACCCACAAATAGGGATTAGAACTAAGCTAAATTGTGATTTATTTAATCGTTGTACCGAATAAACCGTCTAAATACTTACGCATTTGAATTCTGAACTTCTTTTTATTTATTTGCTTACATCACAAAGAAAGTTTAGATTCTGCAATTGACATGGATATTATTCCCTCATGTCAAAAGAGAGGATGACTACTCTCAAAAGTAATATTAATTTGTTCTTTGTGGCCTGCTTATTGATATCAATTGTTTATGTGTGGCATGCTTAAAGATCATTTAAAATCTGTGAAAAGCTTAATACCAACCCCCCCCCCCCACCCCCTTTCAAAGATTTTTTTAAACTTAGTGACCCAACATATAACTTTTATCTTTTTATATTTATATGGCTTCGATATCCACGGTTACCCAAAAAAACATCTTGATTACTTAAATTCAAATTTTTACCTGAATTTCGTATCTTTTATGTGCGCTTTACGGCTTTAGGACGGGTGAGAAATGTTAACAAGCATTTATTCGTTTGTAATTTGATTTTAATGGTGCTTATCCAAGTTTCGAAGAAAGAAAGAATCCAATATATTGTGGCTTATCTATTAAGGCCATATTTGGTAATGATAACCTAGTTTATTTCTTGAGCTTATTGAAAAAGTTCCGTTTCATTAGTCGGCTAGCTTTTTGAAACGTTACTTCAAATAGTATTCATAAGCTTTTTTATCCACTTCTATTCAATTATGACCCCTCATATTTTTCCAATTAATTGTCTAACACGTCCTTTTAGATTATTTTACATTGTCATCTACTTTATCAGCTAGTTTTTACCAAACATGGTTAGTTTATCAGCTAACAGCCAACTTCCGGTTGCCAAACATGGCCTAACTAATATCGTTTTGTCCTCTCTATGGTCATGTTCCTTAAATAGATTACGTTTTGTTTGTGACAAATGCATTCTTTTGTTTTCAATCAGTTTTTTGCAGCTTGTAAGAAACCACCAGTGTTTTGTATAATCAACGAGTATCTGGCGGGTGGTTCCCTGAGGGCATTTCTTCATCAGCAGGAGCCATATTCACTACATCCCAATCTAGTTTTAAAGCTGGCCATTGACATTGCAAGAGGAATGCAATATCTTCATTCTCAGGGTATAATTCATAGGGATCTTAAATCCGAAAATCTACTTCTTGGTGAAGATATGTGCGTAAAAGTAGCGGATTTTGGTATCTCGTGTTTAGAATCTCAATGTGGGAGTGCAAAGGGATTTACGGGTACTTATCGTTGGATGGCGCCAGAGATGATCAAAGAACAGAAACACACAAAGAAAATTGATGTTTACAGTTTCGCGATTGTCTTGTGGGAGCTTTTAACTGCATTGACACCATTTGACGATATGACCCCGGAACAGGCTGCATTTGCAGTATGCCAAAAGGTATTTTCTTTAATTAATCATATATTACTTTATGGTGCTTGTTTTAAATTTTTACATATAGACATGTGAGAAATATGTGGAATTCCCGGATTTACTCTCCAAATCTGATACCATGTGAGAATATGTGGAACCGCAGCTCTATTCAGTCTAAATATTTCTTTGATTATTCAAATCTGACACATGTCGCGCTCTCATTTGTCTTTACGTTCACAACCAAATTTGAGTTCTCATTTGAACTCGCCCCTATATATATATATATATGGACTAAGAATGGTTCAATCAGGGTTTCCTTGTGATCATATTATAACATTGTTATTAATTTTCATTTTAGTATTTATGTATGGGTCGATGCCTATGTTATCCTCGGAACTTTTTTCTTGGTATCTAAGATGTGGTGGAAGTTCAAGGCGTCATAGTGAAAAAACCAATTATTACCGTTAATGTTCCATATCAGCTAGAAATAGAATTTGACCATTTCTCCTTGATATATACCGGAACCTACCTACCTATTATTTTGGAGGGTAATCTAATGGGTTCCACATATTCTTACATGGTATTAGAGCCAAGGACCAAGATATCACTCTAGCGACTCGATACTTTGAGACACTTTGTGCACATCTAGCCCCCTCCTGACACCCTGGGTCAATTTGTGTCCGTCTAGCCTCCGTTCTGGAGGGGGCATATCGGCTAGACTTGGGGGTAATTGTTGGTTTTCCATTAAGTCCTATCTGGATAAAGTTCTCTGTGTGGATTAATCAGTCTGTATAAATTGCGATTTTTTTTGTTTTGGAGGTTTTTTCATAGACGGAAAGTACGTGATTTTTAATTGGGAGGGGCAGGTTTTGGAAAAAAAAACTTGGCTTTCTGCATAAAGCTGCTCCCCCCCTAGAAGCTTACCAAATAAGCCACTTTCTATATCATTAAGCCACTACCAAACAATCATGTATAGCTGATTGAATAATGAAACTTCAATATATCGCGAGTCCAATTTTCTTGATACGAGGAGAAATTTTGATCAACACCCACGAAACGAATATTAGAGGATAAAAGAAAATGGTTAATTATTAAACGAATCAAAAGTTACCTTTACGGAAAGTAGAATCATGGATTTTTATGTTAGAGTCCCACATAGGCTAGACTTGGACCATTTCTCCTCTATATATGTTGGAACCTCCCCTTTCTCCTCAAGGGCTCTTTTCGAGATTCATCTAGGGGTTCCACATATCCTAATAATCCCGTTCTTTAATTACGTTTCTTGGTTCTTTTTGTAGAACGCTAGACCACCACTGGCGGCATCATGTCCAAAGGCGTTCCGTGAACTAATCAACCACTGCTGGTCTAGTAAGCCATGTAAGCGGCCTACTTTCGATGAAATCGTCAAAATTTTGGAACGATACGCAGCTTCCGTTGACCAAGATCCCGACTTTCTTGCAACGTATGAACCTGCCGATGATCGTACTTTTTTGCGATGCTATCTCGGCTGCCGCAAATCGGCTTCGGCAAGATCATAATTAAAGATTAATTGTTATGATCATGGATGCATGCATGATGCTCAATTATTTACCAAAGGTATCATCAACATCTTGTTGTTGTTGCTTAATAATATATATATATATATATATATATATTATATGATTGTAAGTTTTCTTAGTATTGTTATGTGCAAGGAGATATACAATGCCTTCCCTCCATTAATTATTTTCAAATTCAAGATTATGTTATTGAAAGTAATAGTAAGTGGAAATAGTTGTTCTATTCTTTGGGGGTGTTAAACTGGTAGAGGATATATATCTGTGTATATTCCACCCCAGGCCCCACTTTTAAATAGAATATATTTGGTGGATATAATGATGATTCATAACTTTAAAATTTTGTATTATTTTTGAATTAACGATGATGGTACTTGCTATAATTGTTTGGATACAAATCTACAATGATTGAAAATGTTAAAAGTTTATATTATTTTTGAAAATGACTTTAGGCATTGTTTGGCAAAAATAAAGCCTAAATTTTATAAATTTATAAAATTTTATTTTTTAATCGTTTGGATGCGTAATAATTAGCTTATAAGCTAGCTTATCGATAAGCTACTTGGAGTAGCTTATGAGGAGCTTTTTGACATTTTTTCCAATTATACCCCTAACTAATATTATTTATTTATTTTCAACATGTCATTTTTGGTCATTTCACATGCTAATAAGCTAGTTTTTGCCAAATATAACTTATTCATCAGCTAGCTTATCAACTACCAGCTAACTTATAAGTTATCAGCTACCTTATAAGTCATACGCTAGCTTATAGTAATTTAGAAATAACCAATATTTATTTGATAAGACTAGCAGAGTATTCGCGTAATGTAGTGAGAGACATCTTGGTTTCATTTTATTTTTTGTTTCTATCGATGTTGTAATGGTTTTATGTGTTTTTCAGAAAGGTTTTATATTGTAATGGTTTTATGTGTTTTTTAGAAAGTGATTTTTAATGTTTCATTTAAAAGGGTATTTTTATGGAATTTCTTTAATTCAATTTTTTTATTATAATTTAATCTAAATTGAATAACAAATTAATTATTTTTGGTTTAATAATATAAATTTTTATAAAGATAATAATTAAGTATTCTGTTAGATCTCAATAATTATTCTAATTATGTTATAGATGTTTTATATTTATAATAAGATGTTTATCATGCATTTATTATGTTTATCTGTAGTTAGTTACACGAATTCAGAAATGAAGTTTTAATAAATTATACTTATATATAAATAACTCGTAATTTTAAATTTTGATTAATATACATCAATAAACAATATTATACGTATAAAAAATAGCTTTTAAGAATTTTTGTCAAATATTTTATAATATAATATAGAAGATATAAATTAAAGATGATCATTTGTTGGACCCAACATAGGTTGGAATCCGAATTTGGATATAACTTATATTTTTATTCAACTAACTTACCATATTAAATCCAAACTTTTTTCACGTGGCTTGATAACTTGACCATATATGAAGAAAGAAAAATCATTCAAAATTTACGATTTTTTTATGAGATGAAAATAAAATTTAGTAGTTTCATGAAATATGGTGTGGAAATTTCTATCTCTAAAACTTTTCAGCAACCAAATATTTCGGCACCTAAAAATTAATAATATTTATATAGCAGAAAAATTATAAAATATATAGAAGAAATTATTAAATGTAGATCACGGAGTAATTTTTATTCAAACATATGACGTGTTTTCAAATTATTCATTATAATATAAATTTAAAGTGGTTTATATCTAATATAGGCAAAGTTTTATCAACAAGTGACAGTTTGGCCGAGTGGTCTAAGGCGCCAGATTTAGGCTCTGGTCCGAAAGGGCGTGGGTTCAAATCCCACAGCTGTCATCACTTTTTTCCAATTTATTTTTACGGTTTGAAGGCTTTGATACATTATGAAATGGGTAATAAATAAATATTTGTTAAAAACTATACGATCATTTGAAATGAGTAATCAACAATATAAAATTTTATATCATATTAAAAATCTTATAAACTAAAATAATTAAAGTATTTAAAATGATAAACCGAGAAAAATATCAAATAGTAAGTTTTTGTTTTTGATTGGTAAATTCTAAAATTAAATAGTCGTTTTTTATTGTTAAAGAAACTAGTTGGCCAATCGTTGTAATGCAACAGAATGTAAAATTTTATGAGTTGAACTATTTTATCATTTGTTCTACCTCCATGTAGACCTGACAAAAACTGGCACGACACGGCAACCCGACACGAATTAAACGAGTTTGGGTAATAAATTTCAACTCGTCTAAGTAAACGGGTAGACACGACACGACACGAAAATTAAACATGTAAGGTTAGGATCAAAATTTTCAACTTGAAAATGACCCGAATAACCCGTTTATATTAGGCCGCTTAGGCCCTTAGGCAAATAGCGTCAACAACGCACAGTTTATAGGTTTTTTAACATAGTAAATACTAAATAACAACAAAAAGTGATTGTACATTCAATGTAAACATGACAAAACTGGCACGACATGCTAACCAGACACGAACTCGATACAAATTAAACGAGTTTGGGTAATATATTTCAACCCGTTTAAGTAAACGGGTTGACATGACACAACACGAAAATTAAACGGGTTAACACGACACGACACGAAAATTAAACGGGTTGGGTTAGGGATAGGCACTCTCAACCCGTTTATTTTTAAACCCAACACGACACGTTGGCCAGGTCTACCTCCTGGGATTTCTTTCCACCATATTTATTTGCCAAATCATGAATACATGTTGTTTTGATACACCATATCTTTCTTTAATAACTATTCTTAGTGCCTTAGAATTAAGAACCGAAAGGAGAATAATCGATCACTTTGTTACTATTTACATAAATCATTAGATAAGCTTTTACAGTTTCTAAGATAATTTACAGGTTGGGCTATAAAAATCCGAGGTCCAAAAAAAAGTAAAATTGTAATCTTATTCAAAAAATCAAGATTTAATGTGTTAATAGACGGTTGTGTCAATCAATTTGAAGCAAATGTTTATATACACTTGACTAATTCTTATATGAGATATGACTGATATTCTTATTAAGAGTGTCTTTCAATAAATGTTCACTTTGCATTTTTGGAAACTAGTTCTTTTACGCGTTTTTAATAAATATAATGGCAAAATGGTTGTGTTAGATTGATAAACTAGGTTTTATGTTAGCTTTTCAATGGTATTTCCAAATCATTATACTCAAAACTAGTAATAGACGAAAACTTGATGTTTTGTGTGGTCGTACAGGCTGTATGTGGCCAGAGCGGGCCTAGGGGTGGAGGTTGCTATTGATTTAAAGAGATGCTAGTGGGTACTTGTATAACCATAAAAATTGTTTCAGTGTAACGTAAGTTTCTTATATACAATTCTTAAGAATGTAAACAATTTTATTTTGTTGCATGTAACAATACAACCACAAAAATAATCTTCTGGATCTGTCTCTAAGTTTGGTGATGTGATTATGCATAAGGAGTGATAAAATTATAGGTTATGTGAATTCCTCATTACTCTAAAAAAAAGGAGTCGATCGTTCAAGCATTCGAAATTGCATCGGGGAGTTGCCGTTTTTGTTTCTGTATTTCTGATTTATCCACTAGATCAGTCTGGTTGGTTATTTGCGTCTACTTTTAATGTAACAACTATATTTCGATTTATCCTCTTTTTTCAAGGATTTCATAACCAGACAATTTGATTTGATCCTTTAGGCCCAATTTAGTTAGCCCAAAAAAGTTCGATTAATGATTATTAATTAGTTTTTGAGTCTAAAAACTTAATTCTAACTTTTTAAAATCATTCGACTTTTCTTCTTCTTAAAATCTCTTAATTTTTTTCTTACAATATCATATAAATATATATGATATTCTAAAAAACTCTTAATCTCTTTAAGATACAACTATTAAAAATTAAATATAGATCAATAATACATATAATGTTTTAATGTTTTATATTCCTATTTTGTGCATTTCGGTCCACAAATATGTGCATACATGCATTGAATTTTTTTATGTTGAAAATATATTATATTCAAATTAATTTATTGATTAAAAAATGATTTAAGCGGTTTTTATTTTTTATAATATGTTATTCATTTTTAAACTTTGTTATTGACCAAGTCATATTGAAACTTTTTATCTCCCTATAAACAAATTAGATATTTGATAAATAAAATAGAGAGTTATAATAGAAATACCCGTTTTGACTAATATCCCGTAGGGGTTATCCTTACCTTCAGTATATAAATAAAATAAAAGGTTATAAATTAGACTGTAAACGATATTTATATAGCACCGAAATTTTTCTTAAAGAAAACGAACTTGTTTCCATCTTAGAAATAGAGTTGGATTTTTATATTATTTCAAAATTGTTATTAAGTTTATTTTCTGTTTTTAGACATAATTCCCAACAATTCTAGTAAATTTTAATGTAAAAACTAAAAATAGGGAAAAATTGTTATGAAACCGTCCTTGAAAGATATTGAATTATAAGTTTATATAAACATTGGCCTTTTGCAGATAAGTCGTTTTCTTTGAATTTTATGTTTTTTATATTGGTATTTAACCTTGAACAACTTGAAATTTGAAATTTTCGATAAAAATCTATATATTTACAAATAAATCTAGGTATATATTTATCATATTATTATGAATAAACAAACATTTTTTTCTCTATACTATGTTAAAAATTGTTATTTTCATTTTTATGGTTTATAATCTGTAAGGAAAGTTTAAGGAATAACACCTTAGGATTTTTATCGTCCAGTTGGAGAGCTCCCATATTGTTCTTTAATTTTTTTTAACGTTTTCTCTTAAACCTGACCCTGTAATATGTTACTGTTTTCATCTCAAGGACTAACTTGATTAAATTTTTGTCTTGAATCATGTATGATAAGAATGTATTCAAAATAACTATCGTAGTGTTTAATAATAAAAAATTAAGAAACTTTTAGATTTAAAATTGTTAGTAAAACCTTCTTGTTACAACAATTTTTCATCTCTTTATCATATTTTGATTCTTTTAAAACTAAAAAATCAAACCATATCAGATTTACGACTTTAAATTATAATAATCGCTATTAATCCTATCATTTATCTTTACTATTAATCCTATCATTTATCTTTCGAAAAGGTTTATATTTTTCCATTTCGATATTTGCTATTTATTTAAACAATTACTGACAATCCTAACCAGTCATACACAACACCCGTCTTCAAAAACACCAATATAAGGGAACATTTTTTGGCCTACTCAACGCCTGAGGCTAGCGGAAGGGTCATGGACGGAACTATGAAGGATTGAGTGAAGTCCCCTGCACCCATTCAACTGATTCTCCAAGTAGAATTTTCTTTTGGGTATAAAAGATGCACCCGCTATATTTTGAGGGGTGCTTCACAATATTAGAAAATACAAAAAAAATCAATAAAAATGATAGAAAGGTCTCTCAAAATCAATCCGAAAAAGGAAAAGTCTATTAAAATCAGTAAAAAACACTTTAAAAATCTTTTAAATTCAACCAAACAACTTTAAAAATCTCTCAAAATAAATTTTTAATCCATCTTAAAGCAAAAATCTTAGGCTTTGGCTTTTAAAAAAAAGGTAGGAGACCCACAGGGGCGGAACACAAGCCTTCTAATTAAGGGGGCCGAACCCAACAAAATATCTTCATTGATAAGCTCAATTCATTATAAAAAAAACTGTGTGACAAGAGAATAGAACTTATTGCCACATATACAGGGGCCATATACACATAACCACCTGAGCTAAGCGCAATTCATTGATAATATTTCTAATATATAGTATTTAAGGGATAAAATGCAGATGTCACGGCCCCCTAGACCCCTATTGTGTTCCGCCGACTCCATATATGTTTTTATATTTCGGACAAATTCGTCTTGCTTTTTACCCACTAAGCCATTGAATAAATTTTTTATGTATTTTTTTATTTATATATTTCCTCCTTCATGACAAGCAACAAAATTCCAAATCACTTCTAGTACTTTTAACTAGCAAAGATAGCCACGTCAGTGGTATTTTATTACCAGCGTGGATGATTAAATAATTAATCATGTATAATAAAAACAAATATTCCGCTGCCCATTTTCTTTTATATTCTGCCGCTTTTCAGTTTTTTTCTAAGCTGGTATCATTAATCTAAATTATAATTATTGTTTTTTTTTTGAAACGCTGCAAGTTGTATGATAATATAGTTTTACTTTTAATTGACAATTAGTTATTAGTTTATTGTTTTATAATCAATTAATATCGTAAATAACGTGTATGAGTGTTTTACTTTTTTTGGAAGTTCTGTTATATATGTATCAAGACTATATAATATAGATTAATAAGACAGGTTAAATTAGGTCATATGCTATAAACTAAAAAAATAAGACATGAGAAAAACCAGCAAAAATCATAATCGCAGTAAAAAAAACGTGCTTTGAACAATTACATGGTGCATGCTTAATATTGCGTTGGAAACAAACCTTGAATCATAATGTGCTACAAAAAATAAACAAATATAGTGATCGACCTTTTAAAACACTGTTTATAAAGAGTTTTTGTGGAAAGGGTTGGAATTTGGTTTTAAATTTGACGTGTCTCATGAATATTGGATAACATGGTGATTACAAAAAGGAAAATTAGAGTTCTAGTCCTCAATGTGACCTTTTATTTTAAAAATAT
The DNA here is from genome assembly GCA_036898165.1 of Silybum marianum. Classification (NCBI taxonomy): domain Eukaryota; kingdom Viridiplantae; phylum Streptophyta; class Magnoliopsida; order Asterales; family Asteraceae; genus Silybum; species Silybum marianum. Next base: position 32,987,607 of record CM072535.1, read on the forward strand.
GCTTCATAATGATATGTTTTGAAAAATGGTGTTTTTCTTTTTCTAAAATATCCATCCATTTTTCAATATATTTTCAATCTATAATATGAGAATTTAAAATCAAGGATTAATTAATAATTTTATCTTCTTTGAAGATGTAACATATTTCATGCAAATAATTGTTCTATTTTTATTTGATTTAGATAATCCACAAAGAATAACAATTTAATTATTGTTCAATGATCTCCAAGTTTTGTCGGCACATAGATCTAAAAAAATCCTGATCTTGATTTGAGTTATAAGTGAAAAGTTATGATATCAAGATTAGTACATAATGTATACTCGATAACTATTTGATAGTTGCTTGATGAGGGTTAAGTTACGGTGAGAATACGACTTGTGCTAAGAAGTGATCTCGATCCATCCTTGGATTAATCCTAATTGAAGAGTTCCACAAGATCAACACTAATGAGAAGCACCAGATCAACTCTTTTCTAAGCACAATTCATAGGTTGATCTGAGACTAAAATTGATTAAGAGTCCAAATCATTTCTTACACTTATCACCTTAACTCATATTCTCACACGATTCTTGGTCTGCTCGATGATACCCCAAAGTTCACTAAGATTTAGGTCTTAAAAAGCAACTTGAAAAAATTAATCGTGACCCAAGTTGCGAGAAGTTATAGGTTCATGATTGTTAACGATGCTCACACATTGTATGCTCGATGAAATTAAGCGTTTTATGGTCTTAATTACGATTACTACATGATACTTAACTAAAAGATGTTTATTTGATAACAATTTGATGATTGCTTGATGGAAAGGCCTAATTGTGCAAATACGCATCTTAAAGAAGTTATGGCCTCATGATTATTACATGATGTTTAATCGTTAAAACTCCATAATAGCTTGATGGTTGCTTGATGTAAATCCAATTTTCCCAACGTGTATACTTTGAAAAAAAGTAAGCACCTCAATTTTTATCTCAATCCGACTTACGAGTTAAAAATTACGGTCTCATAAGTGTTACACGATGAAACTAATCATGTAACAATCATATGCAGATAAAAAAAATTAAAGTTATTTTTTAAGATCTATATGCTATAAAGATTTAAAAGATCTATCGATCAACCATTGATTAAAATTTTACCGAGTAGTTATCGTGTAACTAAAATTTTGAAAAAAAAAAACATATATATTTTGATGATTAAGAAAAATGAGGATGAATTTTCAAACCTTGTTGAAAACTTTAGTTTTAATGTAAAATTTGAAAAAAAAAACTTATCCAAAATCTTAAAATCTCCGGAGAAATTTTAAAGATCTGTTAAATAAAAGTTCATGCACTTAATTCTTTATTTTTTTATTTTAAATAATTTATTTTAGAAGGTTGTCACGATACAGGAGCCTTTTGACTATAGGAACTCAAATTTTCCTTAAAAAAAATACTAGATCTTTGTGTACGTAATCGTTGGAGTGGAATAAGTATACCTAATCCACGCCGTTTCAAAGTCAATTTTCAATTTATGATTTGTTAATTATTTTAGTATCAAAGATTTGAAGAAGCAAATAATGTAATTAACCAAAATTAAACACACCACTTGATCAACCGAAAATTTACACTCAAAATTTCATCACCTTAAAAACCTAATTAACAAAGAGATTAAAAGTTTCTCACGAAAGAAGAAAATATGTAAATTAATTAATAAACATACGTTTTAATAGCGGTAGAGATTTCTACTCGATCCGTTGAAATGAACAAATACACCAAGCTGATCTTGCCGGTACGGAAGATACGGCGGCGGCCGACGGTTACCTCCGGCCTTTGATTTATGAACCGGAATATTATTTTCCGATTTACTAGATGATGAACCGTCACCGACTGCAGAAACAGCTTTCGCACTTTTCTCGATCTTCTTTACCTTTTCGTTGTTAGTATTCTGCTTCATCGTAATCGGAGGAGTGAAAAGGACAATCGCCGGCGTATCTTTTCCGGTGGAATAGTTATCGTCACTGTAGCTACGCTTGAGTAGATCTCGAACCTTCCATCGCTTCGATATATTGTTACCAATCGAATAGCTCTTTTTATGATTTCCACGCGATTCGGTGTTCGGTTTCCAGACGCAGTACGATCCAGGCGTGATTCTGTCTAGATCGTCCGCCTCCGACGACGAAGACGACGCCGAATCGCGTTCTTCGCTGAAAAGCTTCCTCAGAGATAGCCGTGTCGCCGGAGATGGCACAGATTCAATTTCCGAACAATCAACGGCGTTACTGAAATCAGGATCGACGTCTAACAACAAACTTCTATCGAATAGCGGATATCGAGGCAAGATCTGGCTTTCAGATAATACCTGCAGATCACGATTCGCTGAAATTGGGGACGAATTAGGTTCTCCACAAACAACAGGAAACTCGAACTCATCTTCATGAGGATCAATTTTCTCCACCATTTCTGTACGGATACTACTGTTTACATCGTCATCGCTGCCGATATTATCATTGCTAGTGAAGTCGAAGAAATTATCATCGTCGTCGAAGCCATTTTCGATGCGAAGTTCTTGAACAACTCTATCGGCAATATCCACAAGGCTGTTGAATGAATGACTGCTGAAGCTCGGTGATACAGATACTATTGAGCTCATGTTTGCTGCTTCTGCCGGTGCCGGTGGCCGGAGATGGAGATTATGTTCAGTTTTTGGGTGATATTTTAAAGAGAAAGTGGGAGAGTAGTTGAGATATGAATTGTAAATGTTCTATGTGCAGGCGGGTGGGAATATATAGGGGTGGTGGCTCGTGGAGATGAGTACTGAGGAGATCGGCTTCAACGGTTCAACCGTATCGAAATGATTGGATCTTTCATTAATATATTTTTAATTAGAGTAAGTTACGATTTTAGTCCCTGTGGTTTGTTGAAAATTTTGGTTTCAGTCCCTGGTCTTCAATTGTTACATCGATGGTGTGCGGTTTGCAAATTTTTGTGGTTTTCGTCTGGTCAATCTGGTTAACGTGATTTACAGTTTTATTTATTAAGAGTAAATTACAAAAGACTATCCTTATAGAGTTGTAGTTGTGGTAAGGTTGGATATCGTACTTACAATTTCAAAATTAAACTGGTGGTCATTATGGTTTGTGTTTTGATTGTGGATTTTACTCTCTGGCCGCTAGGTCCATTAAGGCCTTGTTTGTTTTTTTTCATTTTAAGCTCTTAATTACCACTTATGTCTGATTCGTTTAGACGTTTCATAATAATTTCAGAACTGAAATCAGACTTCAGACTTCAGTACCTCTTAAAAAAAACGCCACCTAAGTTTTTATTGTTAAGTGTATGATATTCTAGTCATGTGAGAGCAATATGGTCATTTCACATTTTCTTTTATAACTTTTTGGTGTATAAGTGGATAAAGCATTTTAAAAGCAAAATCCTACATTTAAGCACCACTCAGTGACACCTCTCCTTCTCTAGTAACCCCCACACACACATCTGTCAGCGAAAAATCCTTCCTTTGTGACATCTTCAAAGTCCTAACCCCTTCCACATGTAGAAGCAATGACAAGGAGACTACCACCATTTCCGTTTGTGCAATAACACCACCATCAATGAGTAGAGAATATCAAGATACTGATGATGATGATGATGGTCTTCAACTGCCCCTCCCGCCCCTTAGTTCACCACCACTCTCCTTCTCCTTTGTGTACGCTATCTTGGCCGGTGAGATCCAAGCTTCTGATATTGTTAAACTGACACAAATAACCCAACCCTTAATCACTAACATCCAAAGACCATTTCAATTCCGAACACCATACAACAACCCACATGGGTAACAAAGCTAGGTGTAGAATAATACCTTGATGCATGTTAAACCAAGGGACCTAATCTGTCATGAAACACAAACTACAAGGGTCATGGTATAATTTCAAAATTGTAGAACGATAGACAAAGTATACCAAAATCATGTGGACCGTTTTTGTAATTTATTGTAAATCTAAATTTATATTTTGGTTAGGGCATTTTAAAATGTATATTTTAGAGTTTTATAGTTTAAAAATATTAATTCAAAAAATATTAACAACACTCAATTTCACTTACAGCACATAACTCCTATACATCAATATTAGATATTAAAACATACATTTTGATAAAATCATGTAATTTTAAACATGACTTTTAAAATATAAAATAAGAAAGTATATGGTATTTTACTACAATTTAATTTTTTGTTTATTATAAATCATTACAAGTGTTCATTAGAGCATTTTCAATAGTATTTTTAAAAGAGAAAAAATAAGAAAAATAGAGATTCTAAATTATAATTATGCTCCAACATCATCTAAAAAAGATTCCCTAAAATGAATAAAATATGAAAGAGAATGTTTTTTTCCTTCGCATTTGTAGATTACTCTACAAATGATTACCAAATGAAATAAATAATATTTTATTCATTTTTTTACTTTTTCACCAATAATATAAAAGTTAGTTAAAAGTTTTTAAATATATTGAATATTTTAATAATATAATTAATGTTGGATTCTTTAAAAATAAAGATGTTGGAGATGAATAAAAAAAAATTCTAGAGATTTTGACTTTTATGTCTCTATTTTAGAAAAAAAAATTAGAGATGTTATTGAAGATGTTCTTAGATATTTGATTTTTTGGTTTCTTAGTTTTTCTAAAATATTGCACAGTTGATCGTTAAAATTTTATTAAGAGCATCTTTAACAGTTATGTTAAAATAAAGAAAACAATGAATTTTAACACTTTTATTGCTTCAAGAGCTATGTTATCATCTATACTAAATTAGAGAAAAAAAGAAAACAGGGCATAAAAATCTCTAAATTTAGAAAATTTCTAAAACATAATATTTTAATTATATTCAACCAATTAAAACTATTAAAATTACATGTGTATAAAGTAAGAATAATATTTTATTAAATGTATTAAATATTATAATTGTTAAAATAAACTACTTATTAGAGTTTAGTGTAATTTTTTAAAGATTTTAACATTTTATATTCTATTATAAAAAAATTGCAACATAACTATTAGAGATTCTAGAGGTAATAACCAATAATAATTTTTTTGTTTAAACCAATAATTAAAATTATAAAAACTAAATGGCTGCTTCTAGAAGGAAAAAGTTATGAGGTGGCTTCTTGCTGGCTTATCTACTCCATTTTAGCTTGCCAGATTTAATTAATTAAAGTAAAATAATTAATTTGTAATACTATCACCAATATTTTTCAATTCAAAATTCTTTTAATGACTTTTCGTATCAATTAACAAATATAATATAATTAACTTTTTTTGCAAGCATGTATATATATATATATTTTTTTTTTTCCAATGACTTTTTTAACAATTAACGTTCATAATTAATTGTATTGTTTTTTTTTTCTGTGCAATTTTTTTTTTATTGTTTTTGTAAACATAAATAACTTATTTTTATTTATTTGAAATGTTTAATAAAGTAGTTCCTCTAATTTATGTTTTCAATATTCAAATAATTTATCTACAAAAGTTATGGTAGCTATATAAAATCAAACGGGTTTGAGAGTCGGCGATAGAGGTTTTCATATTACTACTAAAACAAAAAGGCACTTAAGATTTGTTTATGATTTTGTTAAATATCAAACGAGGGCTGCTAATTTTGTTTCGTATTTATGTTGCTTTTCGATATTACTTGGATTTACTATGCAGCCTTCGTCTATTCTAATTTTTTCTGCTAAATCAAGAAAGGGCTCCCAATTTGCTTATGATTTTGTTGTTTTTGATATTACTTGGATTTACCATGCCTTTTCTAAATTTTCACCTCAATGAACATAAAAGGAATTGAGAAGGATAGTAGTTACGGAAGAAAACGACCATCGCTGATGGCGGTTATTTGAAGGAGAAGAGAGAAAGGTCGAAGACGAAGGGGCATATTAAGGAAGATCTGTTTTGCTTTACTCTTAGCATAATTGGCGGGGCTTCTCGATTTGGCAGTAGTTTGAGTGAGGAAAGAGGATGGATATAGTAATCAATGTCGAGGGACGACGAGATGGAGGGCACCAAATGTGGTCAGTGGTCATGACAGTGTTACCATGGGATCGTTGGATTAGGAAAGAAAGGGTTGGGGCGATGTAGGGAGTGTTTTTTCTCTTGAAAATATGCAAAATGACTGAAATGCTCCTCATATGAGGAACACATGATACAAACTTTTAGTTAACGGTGATATGGCAAAAGTGAAAAACGCACATTTCTTAAGTCAAATGCATAATCTAAAAACTATTATCATAATTATTAAAACACATGAAAGATTCACCTGCAATTTGGATTGTGACGTACTGGTTAAGCCTCAAGGGGATACAGTGGAAAATCTCATTTTTCCAGAGTTCGAATCCCCTTATAGCCATGGATGTTTATTTGCGCTGACTCCAGACCATTTGTGGTCGCCCACAAATTGGTCGATGTATATAAGCTACTCCGGAAATCTACAGTTATAAAATGGAAACACATGAACAAGTTTCAGATATTTTTTGAAACAATAGGGACCAAAAATGCAGTTTACTCAAAATCAAAATACCATGATCAAGCCGACTACTTAAATCTGTGGGCCATCAGAGTTTGTTCAAATTCGTTTGGAAGATTCCCAGCTTGTGGGCATTAAAATATATATATATATATATATATATATATATATATATATATATATATATATATAGGGGTGGGTTCAAATGTGAACCCATATTTGGTTGTGAACATGAGGACAAATCTCAGCCATCCATTTAAAATCAGATCAAAAAATAAAGTTCAAAAACTCGCGGTGGCATTCTCGTAAATAAGTGGAAAACTCAGGTCACGGCTTAAAGGATATTAAGCGCTTAGGGGTATAATCGTAAATACTATTTTACGATTCAAATAAAAAGCACGTCTCCCTACTCTTAGGCCTTTTCGATACCGACTCAAATTTCTTGCGTTCATCTTCCCCGAACGAAAACTTTGACCTAAAATTCATTTTCTACTGAAAATCAACGAGATTACTCTTATTCACAAAACAAAAATGGGCTTCTAGTAGCGAAGAATGCAATCGTATTGAAACTTTTGAAGAAGAAGGTAAAAGTTTGCATGTTTATATAATTTTTAATCTTGAATATTTAGGTTTTGAAATGCAATCGTATAGAATGCCTTCTAGTTAAATGATGTCCGATTGTTAAACAGAATATAAACACTCTTACATTCATTCTGAATAAAAACACGGTAAATATTATTGAAAATTTCTATCTTCTATACAGTCTTAAGAAAAATAATAAGACTGATTGTTTATATTCAGACTGAATATAAGCTAGAATTAGTTGTTTGTATAATAGTGGCTTATATTCAGCCTGAATATGAGCTACACAGTTTTTTATTTATTATACCTTAGTGTTTATATTTAGACTGAATATAAGCCACTATTATACAAACAACTAATTCTAGCTTATATTAAGTCTGAATATAACCATTAAATAATATTATACTCTGTGGTGTTTATATTCAGTCTGAATACAGGCTAGAATTAGTTGTTTGTATAATAGTGGCTTATATTCAGTCTGCATATAAACACTAAATAATATTATACTCTGTGGTGTTTATATTCAGTCTGAATACAAGCTAGAATTAGTTGTTTGTATATAATAAATAATAAACTGTGTAGCTCATATTCAGGCTGAATATAAACACTAAATAATATTATAACAACCAAAAATTAGTCATTAATAAAATAGTTTTTGAATTTTCTGAATAACTGTTTTTTGAAGATGATGATCTGTTTTGAATTTGTTTTATATTGAAATAGATTAATATAAAGTTGTTATATTCATAATGAATATTTAATTAAAACAGGAAGAAAAAGAATGGTTGAAGGAGATAGTTCTTCTCCAAAAAGAATAAAGAAGTCAAAAGATGCAGAAGAAGAGAAGGATGTAAGAGAGAATAGATAGAATGAAGATATTATGGTGGATGAATTCAGATCACCTTATAATTTGATACATGTGGATCCAAGAACAGAGGAAACAGAGATCGAGAAGAATGTTGCCCAGTGGATGTTCTCATTCCTAGGGGATCGAATGTAAGAATTAAATTTCAACACACCCTTTTATTCAGTCTTAATATCAACATGTTGTTAAATAAATTCTAAGATATAATCATAATGAATATGAAATGCTATTCATTACATATGTGGTATTCATTGATCATGTTATTTAATTATTAATTTTAATTAACTACAGGGATGAGGTCTTTGAATCAAGCACATGGCAAAAAACTATAAAAGTTTTCCTTGAAAGCTTGATTCCAGAATCAGAACCTTTTTCAAATGTAATAGACACCTTCTCTTACATTTTAAATGCCGAAGAAATGTTGAAGACAAACAATCAACCAAAGAGGTTATATTGTTCAACAGAAGTGTTGGTAAGAATATAATTATTATAGTTTAACATAGTATAGTAGATTACTTTCTTATTATTCTTTATATCACTTTATAATCTTCATACATAGACATTCATGATGAATACTAGTTTAACATTTGTTTTTTACAACAGCCGCATGACATCTTGGACAAAAAGTTTGATGTCATGAAAAACCAGGCCATATTCTCAAAAAATCTGCTTCACAATCTGGATAAATCTGCAGATAGTGCAGTGATGCGGAATGTAGATTTGGTATGAAACAAGCATTTAAATATTATTCAATTAACTATCTTTTTATTCATACATTATTTATAAAAATAATATAAACTATTTATGCAGGTATTTTTCCCTGTTGTGAGGAGTAATCACTATTATTTGATATGCTTTGACCTGAGAAATAGATCAATCCATATACTAGACAACAAAGGCAAAGAAACTATCAAATGCTAAAAAATATCAGGGTGTCCCAGAAACCGTGGTAAGTATGTATGTTATTCAGTCTGAATATAAAAGAGATTTTAATGAGTTATGTTATTATTATTTTGGATTTTAATAAGGTTTTCATTAAAATATTCATCGTGAAGCAAACACTCTTCATCAACTATCTGAAAAGAGATTGGCGACGAGAGGTACAGATCATTACAAGACATAAAGCCTAAAAGGGAAGAAATGATATGGAGGAGCAAAAAAAATAACAAAGACTGCTCGATATTCATGATGCTGCACATGGAAACCTTCAATGGAGGGGAGCATTTGAATACTTGGCATTGTGGATTGGATGATGAAGCATCAAAAAACCAGAAAAAACAACTCAACAGTCTCAGAACAAAATATCTTTCTAAAATATTGTTGGCAGATGTGAATAAAATGAGAGACTATGTCATAGAAGAGGTCAAATACTTGCTTAACCTTGAACCAAGTTTTAAGAGTAAGTATTTAAAAAAAAAACTAAGAAGGAAATCGATGCAAGGTTTGCAGCATTTACTTAGGTAATTCAGGGAGGTGGTGGAAGGTGATGGAAAAAGAATGGTGAAGATGACTGTTTTCAAGGATATGATGTTTGTTCAATATTAGATTAACAATATGAACATTATAAAAATTGTATATTAATATATTTTGGGTTATGAATGACTGTCTTGTGTTTTGCTTTGAATCAATTAATCAGCAAGTTATGTTCAGTCTGAATATAACCTAAAATGTATGGCTTGTTTACTAGTAGTGTTTATAATTGGACTGAATATAAGCTACAAATAGTTGTTTGTTTAATCGTGGGTTATATTCAGACTGAATATAAACACTAAATAAATTATAAGCTACAAAAAGTATTTTTGAATAATTGTAGATTAAATTATGCTTGCATCTCGTATCAATACAAGCTTAAATTATGAGTGTAACAATGCACTTTAGTGCTTATATTCAATATGAATATGAATATAATCTAAAAGTTGAAGTTCCAAATACTATTCGTAGATTATATTAAGTCTGAGTACAGAAACTATACTCATAAGTGTTTTTATTCAGACTGAATATAAGTACTACTACTAATGCTTATATTCAGAATGAATACATGCTTAAATTATGAGTTTGTATAATTGTAGCTTGTATTCAGACTGAATATAAGAATAACATTTTCACAATATAATGCTTATATTCAGTCTGAATAAAAGCTAATGTATAATTGTAGATTGTATTCAGACTGAATACAAACTAAAATTATTAGTACGTACTTTATATTCGTACCGAATGTAAGTACTACGATTCAACTTTAGCTTATATTCAGTCTGAATAGAAACACTAATAATTTATTATTAAATACACATAATAATTTGTATTGTTAATTATTAGCGTGTAGGGACAACATCGAAAATATAAAATGACGATTCAAATTACACATATTGCATAATCATGCAAAAAAAGCAACCATAGAAGACGATGGAATCCAGTCACTAGGTGCTATTGCATAAATCTTACACTATTTCAAAAAAACACTTTCTCAATAAAAAAACTCTGCACTCTACCATTACCACAGCTGCTCTCTAAAAAACCACTGCTCTCTACAATTTAACTTCAAAAAATCAACTATGGAAGGAGATGACGATTTGCAGATTCATTATATTACAGAGCCTTCTGAAACAGGCAAGCTTTAGAGTTTTATTGAATATTCCATTTTCTTGTTAGCTTATATTACAAAATAATATTTTAGAATAATGTTGGCTTATATTCAGTCTGAATATAAGCTACAATTAATTATTTGTTTAACTTCAGGTTATATTCATACTTAATATGAGCTAATTGGAATCTTAGTTCTTACATTCAGTCTGAATATAACAACTACAATTTTTTTTTAATAATATTAACCTATATTATAAAAACTACAAAATATTAATTTGAATTCATTATGAATAAAAGCTAAAATTCTTCAATTACATAAATGTAGTTTATATTCAGACTGAATATAAACATAACATTGTGCTAAATTTTGAAGTTTTTAAAATAGTAGCTTTTATTCAGTCTGAATATAAGCTAAATTTGAAATTAAGCTTTTTTGTAAAAAAGTTGAAAAATCGGGCCATTATTCAATAAAATTAGCACGTAGGGACAAACTTGTAAATATAGCATGGCCATTGTTTTAAATAAGACATAGACATTCATCATTCTGAATACTGCTGCTGCTGCAAAAGACGTCGCCCACAAAACTCTTAATCACAGTTATTAAAAAACGCAAAAGTATTCATCATCACCATCACCATCACCATCTTCATCTTCATCTTCTACAAGCAAGTTATTTGCTACAAAGTATTTAGGTTTTATTTTAAAAGGTTAAAATGGATTCAAACAGTGAACAAAGCAACTACGTTCCTCTTATTAAAGTATTTGAAGAAGAAGGTAAAAGTTTTTATGCATAAATAAAAGTTTATTTTTAATATTTATGCCTTATAATGGATGCACTTGAACTTAATATATAGTCTAAAATTACGTGTTTATATTAAGTCTGAATATAAGCTAAAGTCATGTATTTGTAGTTTGTATATTTAGTCTGCTTATAAGCATTACATAGTGATAAAACAATCTCATTTTTATATTCATTCCAAATATATTTATACCTTATAATACATGCACTTGTACTGAATATTAGCATAACATTATAATAACACAATGTCGTGTTTATATTCAGACTGAATATAAGCTTAAATTATGTGTGTGTATTCTTATAGCTTATATTCAGTTTGAATATAAGCTACAAATTACATGTGTAATATGAAATTGTAGCTTGTATTCAGACAGAATATAAGTATAACTGTAGCTTGTATTCAGACTGAATATAAGCTAAAGCATTTTCTGGTGTCTATGCTTATATTCAGACTGAATATAAACAATTTAATGTGAAATATGAAAATGATATGTTTATATTCAGTCTGAATATAAGCTAAAGCATTTTATGGTGTGTATGCTTGTAGCTTATATTCAGACTGAATATAAGCTACAAGTTACATTTTTGTTTAACTTTAGGTTATATTCATTCTGAATATAAGCTAAAATTATGTTTTTAAAAAGTTGTAGTATATATATTCAGTCTGAATAATAAGAATAACATTGGGATATCGTTATGAAAAATTGTTGTATTTCAAAACATATGTCAATTTTATAATTTTAACCACTGTTTAAATGTTAAATAATTAGGAGAAATAAGAAAGAAGAGCAGAAGAACTTCATTAAGACTGGAGAATAAAAAAAAAAACTATTACAACTGAAGAAGATCAAGAAGAAGAAAAACACACTGAAGAACAGACAAGCAAGAGAAGAAGAAAAAGTGTTAAAGTTGAACAACAACAACAACAAGTACAAGTAATTAAATCACTTTCTACAAGGACAACAACAAAGAATTTAATGACAGCAATAAGACAGTTGAAAACACACCAATGCAATTGTCTGAAACAAATTGGATTCGAGAATCTTCTTGAGATGAAGATAGATTCAATACAATCAAAGTTGGCCTTTTATGTTGTTAACAACTTTAATGCTGAGAAAATGGTCATAAGAATACCAGCCGGAGAAATACCGGTGAATGAAGAATCTGTTAGTCAAATATTAGGACTTGAAAATGAGGGAATGGACATAATAGATGATATTCAGATGGCAGAAAACTGTGGTGAACTGCTATTGAATTGGAAAAGCCAATTTGGGAGCACTTCACACATCCGTCCAAGAGATGTTGTTGACAAAATGAAAGAATGCAATCATGCAAAATGGATTTTCCAGCAAAATTTCATTGTTGTTTTTGTAAATGCTATGGCGTCTTCGATGAAGATGGGAACATGCAACCTATCCATTCTGTCAAAACTTGATGAAGAAACATTGGATTTGTCCAAAATTAATTGGTGCAGATACATCATCAAATGTGCAAAAGAAAGCACACAAGCATGGAAGAAAGAGACAGAAGAATGTGTTTACACAGGGCCTATCACATTTTGACGGTATATATGTGATTTTAATATCTTATAATGTAGTTTGAATATTCAGTCTGAATATGAGCACTAACAATGTTTACACTGTAGTTTGAATATTCAGTCTGATATTGTGTAATTGTAGCTTGTATTCAGAGTAAATATGAGCAAGTGCTCATATTCAGTCTGAATATAAGCTAAAATTTTGTTATCAACCTTTATTAACTTATTTATTCACTATGAATGATATACAACTGTTGGGTCACCGATGATTTGGTGATGAACCACCTTCCTTTATATGAATGAATTTTTACAGGTTCTTTTGAAGGTCTGAAATATGCTTCAAGTATTGAAGAGTCAAAGACTATTCAATCAAGGGGTTGTACATCAAAAAGTGGAATTTTGGATGTATCAACCAACTTCAATATTCAGACCATTTTGCCAAGTCAAGATTGGGTCACCAATATAGTGGGTCACCGATGGTACACTCAAAAGTCATCAAAAGTACTAAGGACATCAAATAAGATGAGGTCATCAAGTTTGATGTCATGGTCACCGACACTATGATCTTGGTCACCGAAATTGCAGGTATATTTTCTAAGGCTGTGATATCAACTCACAAGGGTATACACTTTTGTCACTTAGTGAAAGAAGAAGTTATCAAGCAAAGTGTACACTTATCAACTCCAGCCTTATAAGGTATCCACCGATGTGATACATAGTGAGATGTATCACTTAGCAATTTCAAAGAGATAAGTTCTTGACTCACATCAATTGCAAGACACGTGAGCCAGCAAGAACTTGGGCACCAAGCCTTAATTAAAGACATTCTCTTTTATTCTTATAAAAGGAATATTTGTCTTTTAGCTAAAAGGCTTGATGGGACTTCACAGAGCATGAAGAAAAGAAGATAAAGTTATCTGACATTACGTGCTACAAGGAATGGTTCATCCATTATTCTAGTACAAAGGAAGTGGTCTCTTCCTTTGTCCATCAGATAATCTTCCAGCTAATGAAACCTTGATACCGTCCACTTGCATCCCATGCATGGACACTATAAAAGGAGATGAAGTCCTTCCCGTAAATCTCACGCTTTCAACAAATCTTCGCAGTGATTATTTGTTTGACCGTGGCAAAGTCGTGTGCTATAACGGTATTGTTTTAACTTGCTTAGTGTAATAGTTAATTATCGTTATCTCGCGTGTTTAGTTTGATAGAATAGTACGCCCGTTCTTTTCCGCATCAAACTATACGTGTGTAAATTTTTAATATTTATATTAAAAAATTTAAAAAGAGTATATTCTCGTGTGTTTTATATTCAACCCCCCCTTCTACAAAACCCTCTCTTAGTTAGCCATCTCTCTTTGGGGACTAACAATTGGTATCAGAGCAGTTGGTTTAATCTCATAAACCAGATCTGTGATGGCTACTACCTCAAATGTTGATGGTACCTTGCAGACCTCTTCCAGTAATACATATGATTTAGGATCTTTGGCTAAACCCCCAAGATTCAACCCAAACAACTTTGGGTTATGGAAAAATCGCATGTTATTATTCTTGGAAGGGATAGATTGCAGGTATCCCAACATTCTCAGTGAGGACCTATTATTCCTAAAATATGGGCTCGCTTTGGCCCTCAAAAGGACGCTCGTAGGAAAGGACATAGAGTCGGATGACGAAAGAAGTGAGAAAAGCGGTAGATATATCATTAAACCTTCTAACAAATTTAATGAAGATGATAAACGCCTAGCTGCTTTAGATACTAAAGTCAAATCGCTTCTTGTCGTTTCCTTCCCGATGATGTGTATCATTCTCTTCTTAACCTTCCCACTGCTAAAGAGATGTGGGATACTTTGAGTGTCTTATATGAAGGCACCAAAGAAGTAAAGAAATCTAACAGGATCTGTCTTGTTAGAAAGTATGAACTCTTCTCCCATGAAAAGGGAGAATCTCTTTCTACCTACTTTAATCGTTTTAACTGTCTTCTTAACGATCTCAAAGCTCTTGGACGAGTTTATGATAATGAAGAAGTTCTCGCAAGTTTATGGATTGTCTTCCAGATTTCTGGAAACTATCTGTACTTGCATCAAGCAAACCAAGGACTTAGAAATAATGCCTTTAACTGCTCTCTATGGAACTCTTCTTCACTATGAACAAACTAAGAATCAGAGAAAGTCTCTTATAAAGGATATCAAATCCTCCTCTATTGCTTTGATAGGTGATTCAAAACCTTCTTCTTGTATTCCTAGAATCACCTATCCTTCTTCTAATTCTGAAAAAGATATTAAGGAAGACTCTTCTCATCTGTCAGATGCATACTATAGTGCTGCTGATGATGAAGGAGAAGAATCAGCCATTGACATACTTTCTGATAGTATGGCAATGCTTGCTGGAAACCTTAAGAACAAAAGATTTTCTTCAAACCGCTCCAAATTTAATAGAAAATCTTTTTCTCAAAAATCCTCTTCTGATAAAGCAAATGAAGAATGCTTCAATTGTGGAAAGAAAGGTCATTTTGCTTCTGAATGCAGATCAAAAGCTTCTTCTTCTAAACCTTCTTCTTCTTATGGCCATGACTTCTCAAAATCAGCTTCTAGGAAGCATGAAGAGAGAAATAGCCAATCCTCTAAAGAAAACTCTGAATCAAAAGAAACCTCAAGGTACAAGAAATACAAAGCCAAATACAAGAGAGAAAAGGAGAGAAACCAAGGTAAAAATAAAACCTTAGTTGCTGAGGCTCATTGCTGGGAAGATGAGCAAACCTCTGAGAGTGAGAGTGAGTATGTCACTAAGTGCCTCATGGCCAAAATTGATGAAATAGAAGACATGGAGAAATCACTCTACACCACTCTTGTATCTACTGAGGGATCCACTTCAGGGACAAAACCTCAGGTACATCCTTTTACCTTTCTCTCTGATGATCAAAAGGCTGATACCTTTGATTCTTTAACTGTTGACTTCTGTGACTTAAAGATTCAAAAGAAAAAGGCTGATATACACATAAAATGTCTAAATGATCAACTCCTCTCTTGCTTTTCAAAACTAAAAGATTTTGACAAAATGAAAGCTGATCTGGAAAACCTTCGGTATTTAAATGACAGTCTTTCTGAGGAAAAATCAAAGATTTCTTCCACTCTTGAAAAGGAACAAGAGGTCCTGTCTAAATGGACTAAATCCTCTAAGAATCTAGAAAGGATCCTTCAAGATCAAATCACCTGCAAGGATAAGTCTGGCCTTGGTTATGGAAAAGATGTTCCTCAACCTCTTGACTTTCCACTCCCTTCCTCTTCTGAGTGTCAAGGTTTTCCTGCTGGTTTCCTTTCCGATGACGATGATGATCTCTTCGGTTACTCATCTGAGGATTCTACCTCCGTTCACTCTATAGATCTACTTGACATGCTCAAAGTAGAATCTGGTTCCAAAAAGTTTGGAGTCTTTGTTAAAGCTAAAGAAATCTCTTCTGAGTCTTCAATGGTTTCAACTCTTCCAAGCTCTTCTTCTTCTCCCAAACCTATCCAAAGACTTTTAAATTCCTTAAGTCTTCATGAGTCAAGGTACTCCCGGAGCAAATTTCTTCGAAGTTCTTTGAGTATTCTTCTTCAAAAAGATTTTCTCCTCAAAAGAAAAATTTTTCTAAACCAAAATTTTCATCTAAAAGGAAATCTCAAATAGCTACTGACTTTATTCCTCGGTCAGTAAACTTGAAGAAATCAAGAAATCCTGGTAAAGGTATTCTTGGACCAAGACCAGGTGTTGGACATCCTTCTTCTTCTCACTCCTCAACCTCTGTCCAAAGTTTAGATGATAGGGATTTTAAAAAGGCCTTCCCTTTAAAGAAGTGCTATAATTGTGGCAACACTCTTCATCTTGCTAAAAATTGCCCAAAAGACTTGGCTCCTTGCAAATCTAAAATGCCTTCTAATCCCAAAGGACCCACCTCAAAATGGGTACCAAAAGTCTAAATTTGTTTCTCAAAGTGCAGTACCAAATAAAGATCATATATGGTACATGGATAGTGGATGTTCAAGACACATGACCGGAAACAAACTTCTTCTCTCTAACTTCTCAAAAGAAAAGGGACCCACCGTTTCCTTTGGAGGAAATGGAAAAGGGTCACCAAAGGATATGGTACCATTTCAAATGGAACCATCACTTTCTCCGAGTAGCTCATGTTGAAGGGTGATGTACAATCTTCTAAGCATAAGCCAAATATGTGATTTGGGCTATAAGGTCATGTTCCACTATGTGTATGTTTGGTCTTTGACGTACGTAACAAGATTGTACTAGCGAACCCGACCGAATGACGTGTACATAATCAACATGAAGGAAAGTGCAATAGGAGAAGGTTTGTGTGTCTCCTTTCTCAAGAACTAGCCAAAAAAAGTTGTTTGTGGCATAAAAGGTTCTCTCATCTAAACTTTAAAACCTTGAACAAACTTTCCAACAAAGAGCCGGTTGTTGGAATGCCAAAAATAGCTTTTGAAAAAGAAAAGTCATGTGGGGCATGTGAAAAAGGAAAACTCACCGTAACTTCCTTTAAAACAAAACAATGCTCTTCTATCTCTCAACCTCTTCAAATGCTTCACATGGATCTATGCGGTCCGGTCGGTACACCCGATGCGGGTGGTAAAAAGTATATGCTAGTAATCGTCGATGAATTCTCTAGATATACTTGGGTGTTCTTTACGAAACACAAGAGTGATCTTCTTGAAGAAATCATCGGGTTTACAAGAAAAATTGAAAATTTGAATGGTAAACAGGTGAAGTCCTTCGAAGTGATAATGGCACCGAATTCAAGAATCTTTGCTTCCGGAAGATTTCTTTGACCTAAAAGAAATCTCTCAGACCTTCTCTGCCGTACGCACTCCTCAGCAAAATGGTGTTGTTGAGAGAAAGAATAGAACACTATGTGAAGTTGCAAGGTCTATGCTGAGTGAATCCAAGTTGCCAACCTATTTTTGGGCAGAAGCAGTTAACACTGCATGCTTTACTCAAAATAGGTCTATCATAGTCAAAAGGCATGACAAGACCCCGTATGAAGTTTTCCATGGTAGAAAACCTGCAGTTGACTTCTTCCATGTGTTTGGGTGCTTGTCACATGCTAAATGACGAGGAACAACTTGGAAAGTTTGATCCAAAGTCTGATGATGGAATTTTCATGGGCTATTCTCTCTCCTCAAGAGCCTTTAGAATCTTCAATCTAAGAAGACAATGCATAGATGAATCCATGCATGTAAAGTTTGATGAGTTTGAAACTTCTTCATTATCTTGTGATGAAGAAAAATTAAACCTATGGATAAATTCATGTGTTAGTGAAATTCCATCCTCCTCTCAAACCAATCCTCCAGATAGCAACCCTTCTCAGCCTCCTATAAACACCACCTCACCTTCTGAACCTTCTTTTTCTTCTCCACCTCCTAAAACTAACTCTTTAGAAGACCTTACCAACCAAAACACTATATCTCCCTTAAACCCTTCTTCACCATCCCAAAATCCTACCTCATCCTCTTCTCTACCTCCCTCCTTACCTCCTGCACTAAAGTGGACCATGGATCATCCAATAGATCAAATCATAGGTGATCCACAAGTTGGTGTAAAAACCAGAAGAGGCATAAGCAATACTGTGCTTATATGTCAACTTTGTTTCCATTCTTGAGCCTAAGGCGATAAATGAAGCCCTAGCCGATCCAAGTCGGGTAATTGCCATGCAAGAAGAGCTCTCACAATTTGAGAGAAACAAAGTCTGGAAATTAGTTCCTCGTCCATCCAACAAAACAATTATTGGAACAAAATGGGTGTTTCGAAATAAGATGGACGAAGAAGGAACTGTCATAAGGAACAAGGCAAGGTTGGTTGCTCAAGGATATCGGCAAGAGGAAGGAATTGATTATGATGAAACCTTTGCTCCTGTTGCCAGATTGGAAGCTATCCGAATATTTCTTGCCCATGCCGCATACCAGAATTTTCGGGTATTCCAAATGGATGTCAAAAGTGCCTTCCTGAATGGTGAATTAGCTGAAGAAGTGTATGTGAAGCAACCTCCCGGGTTTGAAGATCCGATCCATCCATATCATGTATATAGGGCCGGATAAAGCTCTATATGGACCGAAGCAAGCTCCACGTGCACAGTATGACACTCTCTCAGAATATCTACTTAGAAATAAGTACATACGAGGCAAGGTTGACAACACTCTCTTCTTCAAGAAATCACAAGGTAATATCATTCTTGTTCAAATCTATGTAGATGATATTATTTTTGGAGCCACCGATGAATCCTTGTGTGATGAGTTTAGCTCCCTCATGCAAAAGGAATATGAAATGAGCATGATGGGGGAGTTAACTTTCTTTCTTGGTTTGCAAGTAAAACAATCTTCAGAAGGTATTTTCATAAATCAAAGTAAATACATTAAAGATCTTCTGAAAAAGTTTCAATTTGATACTTGCTCTACCATGAAAACTCCTATGGCTCCTCCTCTTAAACTCTTTTCTGATCCTGATGGCATTTCTGTAAATATTACAAATTATAGAGCCATGATAGGATCCCTTCTCTATCTAACTGCAAGTAGACCTGACATTATGTTTGCTACTTGTCTATGTGCCCGATACCAAGCAAATCCTAAAGAATCACACCTAGCTGCTGTGAAAAGGATTTTCAGGTATCTGAAAGGTACCATAAATCTGGGTCTTTGGTATCCCAAAGACTCGGGTTTCGATCTCATCGGGTACTCTGATTACGATTTTGCGAGTTCAAAAATAGACAGAAAGAGTACAACTGGAAGTTGTCAGTTACTTGGTGGAAAGCTTGTGAGCTGGTCAAGTAAGAAACAACATTCGGTGTCTACATCTACTGCTGAAGCAGAGTATGTGGCTGCTGGAAGTTGCTGTGCACAGATATTGTGGATGAAAAATCAGTTGTGTGATTACAATCAGGTGTTCTCAAAAATCCCAATAATGTGTGACAACTCAAGTGCAATAGCCATTGCCAACAACCCTGTGCTTCATTCAAGATCCAAGCACATTGATATTAGGTATCACTTTATAAGAGATCATGTCTCTAAAGGTGATGTGGAGTTACATTTCATTCCCACCGACTATCAACTAGCTGATCTATTCACAAAGCCCCTTGATGAAGCAAGGTTCAAGTTCCTCATTGGTGAGTTAGGTATGGTAAACATAGACTAATATATTTTATATTTATATATAATGTATGTTTTATATATATATATATTCCATATATATATTATATACATTTATATATTTATAACTTATATATGGTATATGTTTTATATATATATTATATGTATATTTTATAGATATATTATATTTTAAATTATATATTATACTATATTTATATATTTATAATATAAAAAGAAAAAGAAAAAGAAAATAAAAATATATATATATATATATATTTGTACAGTGTCGGTGACTAAAGTCACCGACGGCCCTAACTCTCTTTCTCTCTCTCTCTTCTTTCTCATAAAATCCCTTCCCCAAAACCTTAACCAACCACCAATCCACCACCGATTCGCCGCCTGTCTTTCCGACAACCACCATTGCCAAGCCACCGACGTCTACCCTTGCCACCATCCACCGACCTCACCGACCTCACCGACCTCACCGACCTCACCGACGTCACCAACGCGTCACTTTCCGACGCCGTCATCACTACACCCACCGACGTTTTACCTCGATCCAAGCCACCGACGTCACCCCTTTCCGACGACTCTCTCTCTCTCTCACGTCACTCTCATCCACCGACGTCACCATCCACCGACGTTGCACTTTGGTTCGAGCCACCGACGTTGCACTTTGGTTCGAGCCACCGACGTTGCACTTTGAGTCGAACCACCGAGATCTTTGAAGCCGTGTATCCACCGACGGTCACCGGGTATCCACCGACGGTCACCGTGTATCCACCGACGTTGGTTGCCTCGACCCACCGACGTCTCTCTCTCATCTTGGTTCAAGCCACCGACGTTTTTCTCATTACTGAGCCACCGACGTTTGTCCCTTTTATGAACCACCGACGTTTTAAACTCTCCAAGGTAACCATTACAAACCCTTCACCTTCTTAACCCCTTAAAGATAACTCTTGACTTACCACTCTTGATAAGCAAGATTATTTGTTCTTATCCCTAATGACATCATCAATGTCAGACCATGCGCCGAATTCAACCCTAAACCCTTAGAATTCTGACCTTTCAATCACCAAAAGTAATCATTAATTTTGAAAGTTGAATTTTCCCTCTCATATATAACCACCCATCCCACTACTTCACCACCTTTCTCGCACCCATCTTCTCATCACCTTCAAAAGCAAGAACTTCAAACCTGCAACTCCCATCTTCTTCAATGGCTTCTCCTTCAAGAATTGGTGAAGAACAAACAATCAACTTTTGGATCTCTCTCCTTCCCCGCATGCAATTACTTTGGAAGAATAGGAGTTGACAATGCTCATCCGGAGTACAATGATGTGTGTTGGTTTCTTCGGAGATGCCCTCTACAATATGCTCGGCAGAAGCTTCAAAATGAGTAAGTTTCTTCTTGGAAACTTTTGGTTAACTTGCACATTTGATGCCTCATCGGATCAAATTATTGCATCTGTTCTAAGTAATGATGAACATGATGTGATCTTCAATGTGGAAGATGTTAGAAGCATTCTCAAGCTTCCTGTTTATGATTCCTATGAACCATTCCCTCTTGGTAATGAACATCAAATGGTGGTTGATGTGTTAAACTACTTGGAAGAGAAGAAGGGATCAAAGTCAAAGGGTCCGGGTACTTTGTTGCGCAAAACATGGGAAGTATTTGGAACTTCTTCTTTGCTCATCTCGATTCTCGTGCCTAAGCAAGAAGACAGTGGTCCGGATCGATCACCTTCTCAGTAATCGAGTCTGGCACATGCTCTTATTTTTCGAGAGAAAAATAGATTATGCCGCCTACTTCTTTAATGAAATGATCTCCTCGTTCTCCACCCTCCGACGTCCTCGGGTACTCACTTCCAACGACTTTTCTCTCTTATTATTCATGCAAAGTTGGCAGATAAATTAGAGAAAAGAGATGATATCATATATGATCTCCCTCTCCACCAAGTGGGTAACCAAATCATGAAAAAGGCTGTCTTAGCATCAGACAACCCTCTCAGACCTTCTATGGTTGAGTTTGCAAGGAATGCAACTCTTTGCTGGGAGAGAATGAACCGCGTCTTCGAGAGAACTTCGGGTATGTCTTCTATCCCCTACGTACCTAGAGTCACTAGTGTGCCCAAATCTCTTAAGAGATCCAAAGCGTCGGGCATATCTACCTCCGCACCCACCGATGCTACGAAGCCAAAAGAGCCTTTGGCTTCCACCCAAGCATCCAAATCCCATAAGCGGAGAAACTCTAAAAGCCCCCCAAAGACTTCCTCAAAGAAGTCTAAGGGAACCCAAAGGGTTAAAGCACATGATCCATCTACTGGCTCCCAAAAGCCAGTAGGTGTTGAAAATATCCTCACAAAACCCAAGGAACACTTAGCTACTCCCAGCTCCTCCATGCCCTCTCAAAAGGACTTGGTTGTAAAAAGGGACACCCTTACTATTCCTTCATCAACTTTCTTACTAGTTGATGAAGATGACTTGGAGTATCCCATCCAAGGTACCTCTTCTTCACCCCTAGAGCTCTCTCAGCTCCATGTCCACACTCCACGTGAGAATGCACCACAACCAGGTGCATTTGATGGAGCAACCCTCTTTACTGATTTTCTGATGTCCGACACTACTCCTTGGATAGGTACGTCTCCCGTACATGACAAGGGTGTGGAGGAACCCATTACTGAGGAATCCCCTCAAAGACACTCTCCTAAGAGTGTCTCCCCCTCATCTCCTAAATCCCCCCCAAGAAAATCTACAGGTTTGGTGGATTATTCTTCCAGTGATAATGATGATACTGATCAACCACCAAAGCCTCATCCTACTGCTCCCATGTCTTCAAAGCAAGGGAATGATCTTCTACAGGCTTTCACCACCTTTACCAGTAATACTATCAGAAGGGTGGAGGTCTTAGAAGAACATGCAACTAAGGAAAAGGAAAGAATGGATTCCCTTTCCTCATCTCTCAGATCTAACATAGAGGAGTTGTCGGTGAGTCACCCAACTCTAATGACATGTTTAGATCTTCTACATTTGGATATCCTTGATCTTCAGCAAGGATTCTCTTCAAGCCAAGCTTCTATGCTTTCATCCATTCAGGATCTTCGAAGCACCTCTTCTCAGCAAGCCACCAATATCTCTACTCTTATTGCAAATCAACAGGCAATAATGGAGTCTCTCTCAAGTCTACACACCAAGATTGATAAAGTTCCAACCTCTTCTCCAACGGTTGAACTTGATATTGGTGATTCCTTCTTCCAAGATACTGACAGGTTTGTCCTTCAAAGGGTAGAAAAGAAACTTGGGGGTCTCTGCTCTGATGTGGAAAGGATTAAGGAGTTTCTCTCTTCAGTGGGTTTCAAGGGTTCAACCACTGAGGGGGAGAAAAATGTGAAGACCTCCACAACAGCAGCCAAAGCCGCCGACACAGCAGCCAAAGCCGCCGACGTCAGCCATGCAGCCGCCGACGTCAGCCATGCAGCCGCCGACGTGGTCCCTCAAAACCATCCAGCCACCGATGGTGGTGTGGTTGTGGTTCCTGTTCCTTTAGTACCCGAAGCAGCTGTTGAGGGGGAGAGTGTCAGTGCTCAACCCCGCAGGCGAAAGAAGAGAAGAAAAGAAAAGAAAAAGCCAAAGGAAAGAAGCCTCTCTCTTTTGAAGAACAGGAAGAAGAAAGAAAGAGAAAGAAAAGGATGAGAGATCCTCATGCAGACACTCTCAGACTTCAGCCTGCCCCAGCACTCACCGATCCTCTTGGGGTAATTCTCTCTGAGGCTGAAAGAGAGGAAGCTATAAGGGCTCAGCTTGAGTATGATCAGACTAATGTACTCAAGCTAGCTCATGATGAAGCTGTTCATGCCAAAGTCACCGATGCAATTCAAGCTCAAAAAGATGAGCTTGAAAATATAAAGAAGAAATCTGAAGCTGCAAAATTGGTTGATGAGGCCAAGAAGGCAAAGGAAGTAGAGTGGTTCAAAAGGAGGTTGAAGAATAGAAAGGATGATTCAAAGATCATCGGTGCTACCATTCATCCCCCAACTAAGAATTCTCCCAAACTTCTTATCACTCTTAAAAGAGCTGATTCTCTTATGAAAGTTTGTGAGGTTGATTGGCTTGAAGCTCTTGGTATCTCTGAATGGATAGAGGTTGGAAATTGCATTGACAAGAGCAAAAGCAAACACAAGGAATTAATACTGAATACCATCAGAAAGCTCTTTGTCAAAATGGTAAAGATTCAAAAGGAGCATAATATTCTTGTCACCTTTCTTGAAGGTCAACAGATGTACCTTATTCAAAAGGGTCTCTCTGGAGAGTTGGTCAAACCTCCAAAGAACAAAAAGAAAGGACACTTTTCCATGCTTCATGAAAGGGGCATAAAGATTGACGCATCAGGTATTAATCTTTCTATTCCCACTCCTATTGCTTATCCTGAGCAAACCATGATCACCGAGCCTGAACTTGGAGTATTCTTTGAGGACATCTATGGCAACATAGGTTTCTTCAGAGCCTCTGACATTCCAAGGGCTCACAGCTCCTTTCTCTCTGCTATTCTTGGAGTGCCTCCCATTGAAGACCATGGCATCACAAGAATGATCCTGGATGAACTTAAAAGAAGAGAACCCTCCTCAGATCCTTGATCCTGCAGACGTATAGTGCAGTATGAACTTTGTTAATCATGTACTCTGATCAATCCTATGTGTTGATTAATAAAAGTTCATACTTTTCTTCCATCCCATCTCTTGTTAATATTTTTACAAGCTTTGCACATATTTAAACTTATACTTATTCTTTTATTCAGTTTATACTCTATACTGTAACATACTCAGTTAAAAAAAAAATCAAAAAAAAAATTAAAAAAAAAAAAAAAAAATCTGAGTCAAAAGAACCCAAAAGAAAAATAGAAAGGGTCAAAAAGAATTCTTTTCTAACCTACAGGTATCATCATCAAATAGGGGGAGATTGTTGGGTCACCGATGATTTGGTGATGAACCACCTTCCTTTATATGAATGAATTTTTACGAGTTCTTTTGAAGGTCTGAAATATGCTTCAAGTATTGAAGAGTCAAAGACTATTCAATCAAGGGGTTGTACATCAAAAAGTGGAATTTTGGATGTATCAACCAACTTCAATATTCAGACCATTTTGCCAAGTCAAGATTGGGTCACCAATATAGTGGGTCACCGATGGTACACTCAAAAGTCATCAAAAGTACTATGGACATCAAATAAGATGAGGTCATCAAGTTTGATGTCATGGTCACCGACACTATGATCTTGGTCACCGAAATTGCGAGTATATTTTCTAAGGCCGTGATATCAACTCACAAGGGTATACACTTTTGTCACTTAGTGAAAGAAGAAGTTATCAAGCAAAGTGTACACTTATCAACTCCAGCCTTATAAGGTATCCACCGATGTGATACATAGTGAGATGTATCACTTAGCAATTTCAAAGAGATAAGTTCTTGACTCACATCAATTGCAAGACACGTGAGCCAGCAAGAACTTGGGCACCAAGCCTTAATTAAAGACATTCTCTTTTATTCTTATAAAAGGAATATTTGTCTTTTAGCTAAAAGGCTTGATGGGACTTCACAGAGCATGAAGAAAAGAAGATAAAGTTATCTGACATTACGTGCTACAAGGAATGGTTCATCCATTATTCTAGTACAAAGGAAGTGGTCTATTCCTTTGTCCATCAGATAATCTTCCAGCTAATGAAACCTTGACAGCTGTCCACTTGCATCCCATGCATGGACACTATAAAAGGAGATGAAGTCCTTCCCAGAAATCTCACGCTTTCAACAAATCTTCAGAGTGATTATTTGTTTGGTAGTGGCAAAGCTGTGTGCTATAACAGTATTGTTTTAACTGCTTAGTGTAATAGTTAATTACTGTTATCTGTGTGTTTAGTTTGATAGAATAGTCTGCCTGTTCTTTTCCGCATCAAACTATCTGTGTGTAAATTTTTAATATTTATATTAAAAAATTTAAAAAGAGTATATTCTGTGTGTTTTATATTCAACCCCCCCTTCTACAAAACCCTCTCTTAGTTAGCCATCTCTCTTTGGGGACTAACAACAACTACTATATCTTGACTCCACTACATGTCAAGAGCTTGATCATGAAAGAATGTGTCCAACTACAACATGGTGGACTTCAGAGAGAATGAAGATAAGGGAGAGAAAGGAGTTGAGCCTAGGAGGATTCGGATTGGGAAAGCTAAAGAAACCATATCTTTGAAGCAACAGAAACTCAAAAAGATCGGAGACACAAAAGAAAACAGTGACGGTATTAACTTTTGTCATACTCATTAAGAACATTGATTATTACTTAAATACAATTATTCATAATGTGTTATAAAGATTGAATTGTACTACTTCCTCCACTTACTTACATAAAAATTGAAAAACAGGAGCTTGTAAAATGGCTGAATGATGATTTGGAAGAACTTCTCGCAAACAAAAATAACTTGGAATCCAATTTCAATGAAGCAACAGGGCTTTATCCAAACAACAAAGTTTTGAAGAAATGGAAAAAAACATATGACACTTTTTTTCAATTCAATCAAAAAGGCAGGATGGAGGTTCAAGAAGAAGAGGTTCAAGAAGAAGATAATGATGTTGATCTTTGGGGAAGAAACACATGTTAATGAAGAAGATGGTGAGGAGAAAGAGCAGGAGAATGAAGAGATTGTTCATGTAGCAGAAGAGAGTAAAGAAAGAGAGGTGGTGGAAGAAGATAAAGAGAAAGAAAATGAAGATAGAGAGAATGATGCAGAGGAGTGAGAGAAGGAGGCAGAAGAGGCGGAGAAATATTCAGTGGAGGAGTCAAATGAAAAACTGGCACATGAATTCAAGATATTTTTTTAAGTACTTTTATTGGTTGAAAATCAAGACAATTATTTGTTAAGATGTTTTTTTAAGTAATTTTTTTTGTAGTTTAATGTGGTTTGGATGAATTATTCTGTGATTATGTTCATAATATATTTGTGGTTTAATGTGGTTTAATGTTATGCGTGTATTCAGTCTGAATGCAAGCTACAATTATACAAACTCATAATTTAAGCTTGTATTCAGTCTGAATACAAGCATAACATTGTGCGTGTATTTAGTCTGAATACAAGCTACAATTATAGAAAATCATAATTTAAGCTTGTATTCAGACTAAATATACGCATAAATCACAATGTTATGCTTGTATTCAGACTGAATACAAGCTTAAATTATGAGTTTGTATAATTGTAGCTTGCATTCAGACTGAATACAAACTTAAATTATGAGTTTGTATAATTGTAGCTTGTATTCAGACTGAATACACGCATAACATTGTGATTTATCACAATGTTATGCTTGTATTCAGACAGAATACAAGCTTAAATTATGAGTTTGTATAATTGTAACTTTTATTCATACTGAATACAAGCTTAAATTATGAGTTTGTATAATTGTAGCTTGCATTCAGACTGAATACAAGCTTAAATTATGAGTTTATATAATTGTAGCTTGTATTAAGACTGAATACAAGCTTAAATTAAAAGATTGTATAATTTAAGTTTGCTTATATTCAGACTGAATACAAGCTGAAATTAAAAGATTGTATAATTTAAGTTTGCTTATATTCAGACTGAATACAAGCTTAATTGTAGCTTGTATTCAGACTGAATACAAGCTTAAATTATGATTTTCTATAATTGTAGCTTGTATTCAGACTAAATACACGCATAACATTGTGATTTATCACAATGTTATGCTTGTATTCAGACAGAATACAAGCTTAAATTATGAGTTTGTATAATTGTAGCTTGCATTCAGACTGAATACACGCATAACATTGTGATTTATCACAATGTTATGCTTGTATTCAGACTGAATACAAGCTTAAATTATGAGTTTGTATAATTGTAGCTTGCATTCAGACTGAATATACGCATAACATTGTGATTTATCACAATGTTATGCTTGTATTCAGACTGAATACAAGCTTAAATTATGAGTTTGTATAATTGTAACTTTTATTCATACTGAATACAAGCTTAAATTATGAGTTTGTATAATTGTAGCTTGCATTCAGACTGAATACAAGCTTAAATTATGATTTTCTATAATTGTAGCTTGTATTCAGACTGAATACACTGTTATGCTTGTATTCAGACTAAATACAAGCTTAAATTATGAGTTTGTATAATTGTAGCTTGCATTCAGACTGAATACAAGCTTAAATTATGAGTTTGTATAATTGTAGCTTGTATTCAGACTGAATATAAGCTGAAATTAAAAGATTATATACTTTAAGTTTGCTTATATTCGCATGAATACAAAATTTGAAATTAAAAGATTGTATAATTTAAGTTTGCTTATATTCAGACTGAATACAAGCTTAAATTAAGAGATTGAAAGTAATTGTAACTTGTATTCAGACTGAATATAAGTTTAAATTTTGAGTTGTATAATTGTAGCTTGTATTCAGACTGAATATAAGCATAATGTTATGCTTATATTCAGACTGAATGTAAGTTACAATTATGTTTAGGGACCCAGAGTGTTAAAATCACTATACAACTAGGACGAAATATGAAATTAACTCTAAAACTTATTTTTAGCGCGTAGGGGTATTATTGTAAATAAATAATGACGGTTCAAAGCCAACTATAGAACACGATGGAATTCCTAACAATGCACACATTGATCATTTCAAAAAATATACTCTCTCACTAAAAACCCTATGCTCTCTACCAGTAACACCGTCGTTCACGTCGATAAGAAGGAACTTCTTGCTTTAAGTTCAAACAACAAACAATGGACGCAGAAGCGGTTATGCAGATTATTCCGATTTCAGAGCCTTCCGAAGCAGGCAAGTTTTCTAGTTTTTATAGTATTATCGATAGCTAGGGTTTTTTATTTAATAAATGCTTGAAATCGACTCAATATTCCTTTTTCTGGTTTTACTGAACATTTAATGAATGTATTCTGTAGAAAATCACATTTCTTCAATAAATGCTTGAAATCTAGACTTATAGAGTTAATTAATGTTTATTTATTTCTATCAATATTTTTTATTAATTCTGAAATATAACATGTATTTTTGTATTTGTATGATTGTACATATAAAAACTGAATATAGTGTACAAATTAATGTTTATGTTATGTTTGTATTCAGTCTGAATATAAACTGCAATTATATACTATATTCAGTCTTAATATAAGCTAGAATTCGGGGCTTATATTCAGAATGAGGACGAACACAAAACACTCTGTGTTATGTTTGTATTCAGTCTGAATATAAGCTACATTTAAATACTATATTCAGTCTGAATATAACCCAAAATTTGGGGCTTATAGTCTGAATATGAGCACTAACAGTGTTATTGCTCATATTCAGACTGTAAATACAAACTACAATTTAGATATTGTGTAATTGTAGCTTGTATTCAGTCTGAATATGAGCACTAACACAAACATAAATATTAACTTAAAAAGTAATTTCTATATTCAGACTGAATATAAGGTACAATTAGGTTTTTGTAATATTTTAAATATAAAGACAGATAATAAATTGATGTTTATATAATAGAAGGAGCATCTACAAAAACAAGGAAATCATCAACAGCCAAAATGTCTAAGAATCTGAAGAAGATAGAGGCTAACAAAAAACAGAAGAAAGGGAAAGCACAAGAAGTACATAACAAAGAAAAAAAGAGGAAAGCTACAAAAACAAACAATGAAGGTGAAGGAAGTCCAATGAAAAAGAAATTCAAAAGAAATTCAACTAATGAGAAACATTCAGAAACTTCAGAGCATACAACGTACAGGTGTTTACAAATACGAACAACTCCAAAGAACCTAATGGCGATAAAGGGGAGTTTAAGTCAAGTACAAGTAAAATGGATTAATGATATTGGATTAGAACCAATCCTTGACATGAATATCGACACTATCCCCTCAAAACTAGCTTATAGTGTTGTTCACAGTTTTGGTTCAAAGGACATGGTGATCAAAACATTGAAGGGTGATATAAAGATAACAAAGGACTCTATTACAGAGATCCTTGGATTGAAGAATGAAGGAGACGATATATATGAACTTCAATTTGAACCAGGCCATGAAAGAATTAGCGAAGAGTGGAAGGCGCAGTTTGAAGATGATAAAAAGATTAGGCATAAGCACCTCGTCAAACTAATCAAGGAATCAACAGTTTTGGATATCAACTTCAAGCTCAACTTCATCATACTTTTCATAAACACAATGGTCGAGACAATGAAGATGGGAATCTGCAATACCACCTTCTTGACCAATGTTGGAGAAAATTATGATTTTAAAAAAATAAACTGGTTTGATTACATATATAATCAGTTAATGATAAGCAAGCTTTTCTGGAATAACAACTCAAAAACTGACTTCTATACAGGACCAACAACATTCCTTGTTGTAAGTATTCACTTATAATATTCCTGTTTTTTTAAAATTTTATAACATAGTCAATCTAATTTTAATTACCAAAATTCCAGGTCTTGTATGTAAATTCAACACGTTGTGATGAAGTTAATCATAGACGATTAAAACCTGCAATCCTCGAGTGGACGTCAAAGAAGTTGAAACAGAGAGAAAACTGTGAGATTGAAAGTGGTGGATTTGGAAGGTTAGAGCTAAACATAGATGAGGTACATGATTGCATGGCCTCAAACAGAGAGAAAACAGCAGGGGTATGTAGTTTTTATAATATTAACATACATTGAGTGTGAATATAATGTAAAGAAATAGTATTTTGAATATCTTTAGCTCATATTCAGTCCGAATATAAGCTACGATTAGTTGTTTGTTTAACCATAGGTTATATTCAGTCTGAATATAATCTAAAAGATTTTGTATGTAAGCTTATATTCAGAATGAATATAAGCACCCAGTATAGAATTATATTATTTATTTTTTATATTCAGATTGAATATAAGCTACAAAAATAATTTAGTGTTTATAATATTATTTCGTGGTGTACTTTATATTGGGTCTGAATATAAGTACTAATAGTGTAACTATGCACTTTATTGTTTATATTCAGACTGAATATGAAATAAATTGAATCTTAGTGCTTCTTATATTCAGTCTGAATATAAGCTAAATCTTGAATTTCAAAATCCTATTTGTAGCCTATATTCATTCTGAATATATAATTTGCTAATAAAGTTTCAATAACCTTTATTCAAACTTAATATAAACTGTGTAGTTTATAAAAATATTAATTATAATTATCTTTACTAATAAAAAAACATCAAAAACCAGGAATTCTTAGCAAGCCTTAACCATGATATTGAAGAACTGATGATAATGAAAGCTGAGATTGAGTTCAAGATGACAAGAGCATTAATGCTATATCCAAGCGATCAACCATTAAAGGAATGGAAGGCTGAATATGAAAGCCTATTTAAGATTAATGAAAACATGATTGTTAGTGTGGTGCAGCCGAATGAAGAAAGAAGAGAAGAAACAAGAGAAGAAACAAGAGAAGAAAGAAGAGAAGAAAGAAGAAAAGAGAATGAAGATGCTTCAAGAAACATGATAATTGGTGTGGTGCAGCCAAATGCAGAAAGAAGAGAAGAAACAAGAGAAGAAAGAATAAAAGAAAATGAAGAAGCTAATGATGAAGCTTCAAGAAACATGATCGCTGATGTGTTGCAGACAAATGAAGAAAGAAGAGAAGAAAGAAGAGAAGAAAATGTAGAGACTAGTCCTGATGCAATAATAGCTAATATTGTTGATGACATTATTACTAAAGAAAGAGGAAGGGAAGATGAGAAGAAAGAAGAGGAGGGAAATGAGAAATATAAAGCTTTAGAAGAGGAGCGAAATGAGACAAGCGGAGAAGGACAGCATGCCATAATGAAAAGCCAGGATTTGATTACCCCACATGTTTCACAACAGACATATATTAGTGAAAAAACTCCTCCT
The DNA here is from genome assembly GCA_036898165.1 of Silybum marianum. NCBI lineage: Eukaryota > Viridiplantae > Streptophyta > Magnoliopsida > Asterales > Asteraceae > Silybum > Silybum marianum. The sequence continues at coordinate 33,019,532 of CM072535.1, forward strand.
GCAAGTTGTCCAACATTCAAGCTATTCACTGATTCTGATTCTCCTCCAAAACCATCAAAATCAAAGAAAGATAACCTTGTTGTAAAAATAAAAGCAAAGGATAAGCAAATTGCAAAACCTAAAGATCAGATTGAAGATAAAAAAAAGAGAATAGAGAAGGTAGGTGATCTTCTAAAATCACCTTATATACAAAGAGTTGTTGATCTTTGAAGCAAAATTATATTCACCGGGAGAGGAAGATTGGTGAATGGGTGTTCTCACTAACGGATGACGCTCGTAAGTATCAAATTGAATTTACTATTATTACGTATAATAATCATTTAAAAACAAGTTAATTCAAAGTAAATATAAAAACTTGATCAAACACTAAACCGTAATGTTCATATTATTGAACAATCGTTTCTAGGTTATATTCGATCTGAATATAAGCTACAATTTTGTATTTTGGATACTTATAGACTATATTCGGAATCGAATATAAGAAACAATTTGATGGTTTGGATACTTGAAGGTTATATTCAGAGTGAATATAAGCTGTGCAATTTGTGCTATATCTTATATTCAGACTAAATATAAGATACAATTTGGTTGTTTGTATTCAGTTTAATATGTATAATTGTAGCTTGTATTCAGACTGAATACAAGCTTAAAATTATGCATATGTATAATTGTAGCTTGTATTCAAACTGAATATAAGCTAAAATTATGAGTTTTTATAATGTTATGGTTGTATTCAGTCTGAATAAAAGCTAAAATTATAAGTTTGTATAATTGTAGCTTATATACATACTGAATATACACTGTAATGTTCATATTCAGACTGAATATAATCTAAAAAATGTTACAAACCAACAGTTTATTATACTGAATATAAAAAATTTTCTTTATTATAAAATTTACTTAAATATAATTTGTTTCAACAGGTCAGTTGTTTTTGAAACTGCTTCAAATAAAAGTGCTTTCAAAATAATTTTTGAAAGCATGATTGAAGATTCAGAAGCATTTTCAAATGTCATAGACAATTGGGCAAAAGTTCTAAATTATGAAGAAAGACTAAAAAGCAAAGACTCACCAAGCATGTTATTTATGACAACAGATATTCTTGTAAGATCACTAATCTTTTTTCTAATTTAAATTACAACTTAATTTTTTATTAATTTAACATTTGTTAATTTTTGAACAGGGACATGATGTGTTCAACGAAGACTTTGATTGGCGTACATATTGTGACACTTTCAGAGAGAATATCAAAGAAAAAGTATTGAATAATTTAGATGATATAAAGAAGTTTGACCTGGTATGACACAAATACATTTAAGAAAATAAATTACTAGCCATTATTCAAATTCGAATATTAGATATTAATAAAACTTTGAAAAAACTTTGCATCTTATTTTAATATGTATCCTCTGTTCTTTTCTTATTGAATAAAACCCAAATTAACTAGAATATTCCTCTGCAGGTATTCTTTCCAATCATAAAATCAGATCACTTTTATGTAATCTGTTATGATATAAAAAATGCAATGTCACACCTGTTTGATAACAGTGCCACAAAAGTGAAGTTTGATGACAAATACGGGAGCGTGCCTATAACATTGGTAAGAGGAACATATCATTTACATTATATGAATAACAAATATCATATCGATATATTATAATTTTCATATTGTTTAAATATTTTTATATAATGCAGCATAAACTGTTCCTAAAATTCCTTGCACGCATTAAGGATTCAAGATTTAACAAGCTAATCAACTTCCCACCCAAAAGAGAAGACATGAAGTGGAGGACAACTGATAATCACAAAGATTGTTCAATCTTTGTGATGAGACATATGGAGACCTTCATGGGAGGCCCTATAAAAAATTGGGATTGTGGATTGGCGAAAAAAAAAGACGAGCATAAAAGAATCTTAAATAGCTTAAGGTACAAGTATTTAACCAAGATGCTAATGTCAGAAATGAACCTGAAGAAGGAGTGGGTGTTGCAGAAAGCTAATGAATACACATTAATACCAAAGCCTGAAAGAGATGAGAATAGAAGAGAAGCAAAGTTGAAGATAGAAGACAGACTGAGTTTATTTGCATGATGCTTTTAGTTTCTAAGACTATTGAACAATTCTTTTAACTTTGATTTGTAAATTATTCATACTTGATGTGTTTTATAAATTAAATGATGTATTTGGTTTCCAATGTTATTAAATATGTTGTTCTAGATTAAAATTGGTTAACAATGTATATTCAGACTGAATATATAGAAGCTACAATTGCACAATAACCAATTATATCTCATATTAAATACCGAATATAAGGTACAAACTCATAATTTTAGCTTATATTCAGTATGAATATAAGCATAACATTGAGCTCATATTCAGTCTGAATATAAGCTTATATTCAGTGTTTGAGCTCATATTCAGTCTGAAAATGAGATACAATTTGCTTACAAATGTTCTTTGTATATTCAGTCTGAATATGAGAAGTAACAGTCTACACTGTTAGTGCTTATATTCGGACTGAATATACAAAGAACTACTTTTTTATTTTGCAATTGTAGCTTGTATTCGGACTGAATATATAAGCACTACAGTGGTAGTGCTCATATTCAGTCTGAATATACAAAGAACAAATATTGCAATTGTAGCTTGAATTCAGACTGAATATGAGCATAAAAAGTAGTAGTGCTCATATTCAGTCTGAATATGAGATAGTTTGTATAATTTAAATGTTGCCCAGTGGATGTTCTCATTCCTAGTGGATGAAGATGATTTATCACAATGTTATGCTTAAATTCAGACTGAATACAAGCTTAAATTATGAGTTTGTATTATTTTGGCTTGTATTCAGTCTGAATACAAGCATAATGCTTAAATGACAATGTTATGCTTGTATTCAGAATGTATACAAGCTTAAATTAAGAGTTTGTATAATTGTAGCTTCTATTCAGACTGAATATAAGATGAAATTAAAAGATTGAATAATTTAAGTTTGCTTATATTCAGACTGAATACAAGCTGAAATTAAAAGATACAATTTGCTTATAATGTACTTTGCATATTCAGTCTGAATATGAGAACTAACAGTGTTTACACTGATAGTGCTCATATTCAGTCTGAATATACAAAGAACAAATATTGCAATTGTAGCTTGTATTCAGACTGAATATGAGCATAAACAGTGGTAGTGCTCATATTCAGTCTGAATATGAGATACAATTTATTTATACAGTAAATTCAGTCTGAATATGAGCACTAACAGTGTTTACACTGTTAGTGCTTATATTCAAACTGAATAAACAAAGAACTACTTTGTTATTTTGCAATTGTAGCTTATATTCTGTGTAAATATAAGCCATAATTAAAAGATAAGCAAATTATAGCTTATATTCAGGCTGAATATAAGATACAAGAATTGTTTTAGCTTATATTCATACTGAATATAAGGTAAATCAATTTGTGTTTTATATTCTTGTAGCTTATATTCAGAATGAATATTAACATACAATGATAGAATAAGCAAACTACAACTTATATTCATGCTGAAGGAGAAGACTAAAACACTATATATTCATTATGAATATTAAGTATTATTGATTTTGAATTAAAAAATGAACTCATTATTTGTTTGAATGACTATTTGCAGAATACAAACACAAGATCAATCATTTTTTGATGGGCAATTACGTGAATCATGATTACACATTTGTTTACAAACCCTACATAATCTCTTTGCCTTTTGAGCTTTAGCAATTGCTTTTTCTTTACCGCTCTTCAACCTTTTGACTGTACCACAACCTTTGTTTCTTATATCTTTTGGATTTTGAATGTCAATAACATCTGGTTTTGAAACCCCAAGTAATGCCTCCATTGTCTCTTCTGTATTACGACGAGGAGCACTACAGCCATTTGCCAACAAAGTATCCTTCAACTCTTGCATTTTCAGAACAAAATCTTGAAGCTTTTCCATATCATCAACTACTAGACCAAGACAACTATCAAACGCAGCTTGGGCATCATTTTCAAGTATCTCACGACGCTCATTTCTTTCTCCAACATAATGACGTTTCTTCAATAATTCAGAAGAAATCAGAGCTTTTGTCCACCGCTTCACAATATACTGCCGAGGTATTTCTTCAACGCCAAAATTTTTCATAACACAAAATATATGACGACACAAAATACCAAAATAATGAAAAAAATAAGCAGCTACAATGATATGATCCAGTGGACTTATTATGCACAACCTGAAATCAATTTTAAAAAAAATTCATTATTCACAAATGAATGATAATTGGTACCTTATATTCAGTCTGAATATATTCTACAATTATGGAATTTCAGTGAACTTGTAGGTTATATTCAGTCTGAATATAAGCTACAATTCACTGTATGAATGATTTTAGAGTATATTCAGTCTGAATATAAGCTTATATTCAGTTTGAATAAGAGTAGCTTATATTCAGTCTGAATATACTATACAATCAGTTGTTTATATACCTGTAGACTACATTCAGTATGAATATAATTTAACATATTTGGAAATTGCATACTTGTAGCTTATATTAGCTTATATTCAGAATGAATATAAGCTAGAATATTTAAAAGTATATTTGGTTCTAAATAAGATGTACCTTGTGCTCAGAATGTATCATAAAAAACCCTGCTTTGGTGCTGCATTCAGAATCCTTATCTTTAGATTGCACCTTTTTCTTTTCAACAACAACAATAACATCACAACCATCCTCCAAGCTCATAGATGATTGAAAGCACGACCAAACTGAGTGCTTTATCTCATTCTGAACATCCCTAAAGATAGAACGTGTATAGATCTTAGAAGCATGAACTTCAATTGGAAGTGGTGTGCTCAGCCTTGGTATTGTTGTTTTTGTCTGATGGTTTAGCAGCCGATGATTGTTTCGTTGTTTGTCCATAGCGGAATCAAATGAATCCATAAACTTCATAAGATTTGCACCATGATGAAAAAATAGTGAAAAAAATGAATTCTCACTTTCAGATCTTGATATTGTTCTCATTAAACAAGCCATTGGAATTTCCCTATAAAAAGATGGGATCCATCTGTGCCTATTTTCAAACATATAAGATAACCATTTATGCCCAATAAGACCAAAATCTGTCATTAGAGTAGTCCATCTCTCTTCGAATTGTTTAGCATCAATTTGTTCATCCCATATAATTGCATGGAAACGTTTCTTGAAATCAGAATTTCTAATCACGTTTGAAGTAACCTGCATACAAAATGAATGTCAATAAACAAATATATACTACAAGAATGCAAAAAGGAAAAAAATTTCAGCTTATATTCAGAATGATTATAAACATAAGAATGTATTATTACATAACAATGTAATGATACATAACAATGTTTATATTCAGACTGAATATAAGCTACAAGTAAGCAAACACCAAAATTTTTTAGTTTATATTCAGTCTGAATATAAGTTACACATAAGCAAACACCAAATTGTTTTAGCTTATATTCGTATCAATATAAGCTACAATTAAGTAAACAACAAATTGTAGCTTATATACAGAATGAATAATTACTTGGAATATTCAAAGTGAATAATTAATAGTAAAAAAATAATAATAATAAACTCACATAGTGAATATATTATAACTCAAAATGAATAATAAATATAAAAAATTCAATACCTTTGCAGGCAGTTTTGTGCTAATATGCCACATACAAAACCTGTGCCTTGACTCTGTAAAAACCTCAAGAATGACTTGCTTGATAGCAGGACATTGATCAGTAACAACCAACTTCGGTTGCCTTCCAAATGTTTTCAAGAATGATTGCAGCAACCATATATATGAAGGAATGTCCTCTGAATCAAGAATGGCCGCACCAAGAGTCACACAGTTCTTATGGTTGTCAATTGCGGTGAATGGAACAAAGACCATACAGTACCTAAATAACATATCATAAATAGAAACTATTAATAACAACAAGAATGAAAAACTATAAAACAAAATAGAACAAATACATACTTATTTGTTCGGAAGGTTGCATCAAATGAGACAATGTCACCAAACAGCTCAAAATTGACCTTCGCTGTCTCATCAACGCAAAAAGCATAATTCAACATCCCTTTGTTGCATTTATACTCGAATGAATAGTTTGGAACATACATCTTCCTATCATTCATCTTCCTAACAAACAAGTTTGCGTCACTATCTCCAATAAAACAATTACGATCCCTTTGAAAGTTCTTATACTCTACCTTGGAACCACCTACCATTTCATAACCACCCTTAAGCTGACATAGAATATTGTGGGCTTCTGTAGCACCAATATTAGCATTCGACATTTTCATGATCCACCTTTGTTGAGAATAGTCTAGCTTCCTACTACTCTTCAATAAATGCCTTGAATCTTCATCAAATAAACAATGATTGTGTTTCTCTTCAAAATCATATAAAATATAATACCTTTTAGAAACACCGGCAATCTTGAACTTAACATTTGCTTTACAACCGGTTCTGATTATATTGGTAGTTCTCACTTGCTTATCAGATCCATCTAAACTGTTGGATTTCACAGAATCAGGAAACCCTTCTCTATTGCATACTAAATACCTTAAAGTAATTACCAAATTTGCATCTCTTTTAACAGTACTTAGTCTTTTATCAAATCCTGACTTAGAAGCATAGTTTTCATACATTTTTATACCTTCATCCAATGTACCAAACAACATTCCAACAACAAGTTTCAAATTATCATCTACAACAGGAATCCAATATTTCAATCCATCATCACCATCAATACTAATACATGAATGACAATCTCCACCTCCGCTATAAAATTCATCTACAAAAAATAGTGAAAACAAGGTATTATTAAAACAAATACAATATTCAGAATGAATATTAACTACTATTCAGACAGAATATAAACAACTACTTTATATTCAGACTGAATATAAACAATTTTAATGTGTAATATGAAAATGTTATGTTTATATTCAGTCTGAATATAAGCTAAAGCAATTTGTGGTGTGTATGCTTATATTCAGACTGAATACAAGCTTAAATTATGAGTTTGTATAATTGTAGCTTGTATTCGTATTCGAATATAAGCTAAAGCATTTTCCGGTGGTTATGCTTATATTCAGACTGAATATAAACAATTTGTGGTGTGTATGCTTATATTCAGACTGAATACAAGCTTAAATTATGAGTTTGTATAATTGTAGCTTGGGATTCAGTCTGAATATAAGCTAAAGCAATTTGTGGTGTGTATGCTTATATTCAGACTGAATATAAACAATTTAATTGTTTATATTGTTTATATTCAGTCTGAATATAACCAAAAGCATTTTGTGGTGTGAATGCTTGTAGCTTATATTCATACTGAATATAAGCTAAAACATTAATGTTTAATAAACTGTAGTGTTTATATTCAGTCTGAATATAAGGTAAGAGATTTTGTGGTGTAGCTTATATTCAGACTGAATATAAAAACTAAATCCTATTATACTCTGTAGTTTTCACATTCAGACTGAATATAAGTTACAAATAGTATTTTCAATAATTTTAGCTTATATTCAGACTGAATATAAGCTAATATTCAAATTTGAATACAAACTATTAATAAATTTCAATATAAAACAGATTCAAAACACATCATCATCTTCAAAAAGCAGTTATTCAGCAGATTTAGAAAATAGTTTAGTAAAATACTTACAGATTGACGCATCTTCAACATTTGAACAAAATTTTTGATACTCTATATTTTCAAAATCTGTAACCGAATCATTCGAACAAAACTCTCGATCTATAATATCTTCATCCGTAATCGAATCGCAATAAGAGAACAAATCACATGTTTGATCAACAACGAGAGTAGAATTTTCAACTGGATCAATATCAATTGAACCTCGCGACGAAGAAACAGAGTCCATTGAATTAGAAATCAAACTAACAGAGATCACAATCGATTGAATTTTCTAATGAAGAAACAGAGTCCTTTGAAAAGAGGAAATCAACGATTTAGCTTCAGAAATCGCAAATTCAATTAACAAAGTTATTCACAGCAATGAATCCGACTAATAGAGAAGAATTCGATTAACATAGAAGAATACGATTAATGGAGAAGAAAACGATTAACAGAAAAGGAAGATATAAGCGGAAGAGATATCAACGATAACAATGAAAAAATAAAGGAGAAGCTGTTTAAAATATAAAACTTGCCAAAATTACCCCTCAAGCCATATTTAAAGAACGGCTTCAATATGGCTCAGATCAAGGGCTGAGATCTGTCCTTAGGTTCACAACCAAAGATAGGTTCACATTTGAACTTTCCTATATATATATATATATGACGGTTCAAATGAGAACTTTGCATTTTTAAAGGAATAAAGGGACAATTGTGGATCACATATGATGTGGGTCCTACATAATATTAAATCATTTATGATTTAATATGATTTAATAATAAATCATAAATGATTTAATATTATATGAGACCCACATCATATGTGGTCCCAAATGAGTTCATTTGTTCCTTTAAATAGGTAGTGTTCTCATATGATCCCTCCCATATATATATATATATATAAAATAACATTTATGGGGAATGTGGTAGAAATTGTTTATAAATTTTTAACATTAAAATAATTTTTTATTATATAAAAAAAGAACCTTTTGATAATCATGTCTCTACTATTTTGTGCGGTTGAAATTACTGTTCTAAATAACTCGTAGTACACAACCGTTATCATGCGTTATAATACAAGATGTGGTGTCTTACGTCACGTTAATTTCGTAAGAGCGTATTTAAGAGCATCTTCATAATTTTCTTCAAATTAGAGAATCAAAATTCAAAATATCTACAAAATATTACATTTAACTCCAACAGCATCTTCATTTTGAAGATTACAAAATTCATTATATTAATAAAATATTATTTATCTCATCTAAACATTTAGTTTCAAATTTTCTTATTGGTAGAACATAATAAAATAAAGTTTCTCTCTCATGGTAATCATTTTTGGAGATTTCTTCAAATTTGAAGATTTTTGTAATTTTTTTCATACTTTCTCTATTTTGAAGAAAGTTTTAGAGATGCTGTTGGAACAAAAAAAATACTTAAAATCTCTATTTTCTCCATTTTGGAGATGCACTGACACACCATAGCCTAATGTGTAATTTTCGTAATTTAATATTTGATTTTTCTTTATGTTTTTAATGTCTTATTTGCTAGAATATTTTTTGTTGACCATATATTAATTGTTTTTGTATATAATTATTTAACATAAGTCAACATTAAAATAAATTGCAATGTAATAATCGTATTTGACATTTTCTTCTTAAACAACTATTGTAATTTCGATAATAAATAAGTAATTATCATTAATCGATAACAAAATCATTTTACTCGAAGATCTCGATCGTATGTATAGTGTCAAATAAGCCTTTTTTAAAACTCATCGAATAATCATAGTAGACAAGCCTTACTAGTGTTTAATAAAATGTCGTTGTTCATAAAATAAATCATTGTAGACAGGGATTGAGAGACGTACTTAGATGTAAAACTCACTCACATATCAAAAATTTTATTAATCTTGGTAAAATAAGTTTACTTTATTTCCTTACTTGCGCTCAGTCATTTATGATAGTTCCTCCAGTAGTCCAATCCGTTTTCACAAAACCCTCTACTCTCTCACTTGACAGTCGTTCCCCCACACATTATTGTTTGTTGCCGCTAGTTATTACAGTCATGCTACAATAATAGCGTTGGTTGATGTTTTTGTTAAATATATATCAATTTCTTATTCTCTCGGTTCAAAAACAGATCAATTCACCTGATGTTAACTTTATATATGTTCAAGGCGATTTATGTAGAAGGAAATTATATAAATTAAGTAATAGTATATTTTCGGTTAACCAACATGGTATAAAAAAATCGAATCAGAAACTTATCTTATTCGGTCCGAACTGTTAACCCGTAAACCAAAAAATCCGAAACCATTTTTGGTTCGAGTCATTTGATTTTGATTTTTTTTTTATATCCTAAGACTCCCAATCACCTAAGTCTCTAGATTCGTCACTAATCATTAAATCAATCATGTTAAACAACTTGTCGCAAAAAAAAAAAATCAGATTTGTTTCAAATCTCAAACTTAAATCTTGATCGAGTTTTATGACATCATAAATACCAATTTCCTTGTAAAAATTGTTACAATTTCTATAAAGATTATGTATTTGAAATATGTTACAATTTCTATAAAGATTATGTATTTGAATAAGATGGGTAGTTTCGTAAATTTTTTATCCTTGAATTTGAGACTATTGAAATGAAAATTTTCTCTAGATGCCAAAAGAATACAAATACTTGATATCAACATCTACAAATTATTTACACAAAGATTAAAAGGGGACATTGTTTTTGTCAACTTTGTTTTCATCATCATGTACCAAATTATCATAACAAAACAAAACACCACAACAAAAATTCCAACATGTTAAATATTATATAAATAATACAACATGACCAACATCTAGAATGTATATATTAGGTTAATTAACATTATCCAACCAAACTTTTTTACAAAATAGTTTTTTTAAACGATGTATTTAATATGCAAACGAGATTGAGAGATCGTTTATCCAAATGTTTAGGCACAAGAGCTGACATTCTAACTTACCTTATAGCAGACTATTAAAATGCTATCATGTATAATAATTTATCCAGTAAATGCTTAATCGTCACCTTTACAGGGTAAAACTCTTTATCCTTATCATTGCTCTTACCGGATAAGATTCTCAACACTTGTATTTTCATCCGGTAAGAAAAAATGGCCTGATAAACGCTTATTGAATAAACGTTCAATAAAGGTCCCTGAATTAGAGACAGATATTTTAGATTTGTTAAGATAAACCAAACCCATTATCCATTTTTCTAGGAGAACGGTTAAAGATTTGTTCAACCAAGTTACTAGACCAGTTAAGACCAACGATTTGTTAAGATAAACCACAAGATTTGTGGCCTACTGGTCGAATGCCTGGGAGATGAGGAATATACTATCTGGAGGTTGAATCCAAAGGCTCTCAACAATTGTGACCATTGAATTTATCAGGATTGACATATTGCAGTCAAAAACTTTGCTGGAATTAGTCTAGGCTTTGCCTAGGATACCCTTTACAAAAAGAAGACCAATAATTGATTTTTTTTATTTTGAAAAATTTACCGACACATGGAAGATTTAATTGGTCAACGGAGTTACCATTTATAATCGTTTTTTTTTAATCTTTTGAACCTTTTTTTCTTTTTATTAACAAATTTATTTTTACACTATTTACCATTTAAATTGTATATAGATAGAATGATTAGGTTATCTTTTTTGCAACATACTCATTTTGCGTTTGTCTTTCTTTTTAAATCAAGTTTATAACTCGTTCAATTAGATTTCCGATTAGAGAACTTGTTAAATCCACTTATAAACTGAATTAATTATCTATCTAATGTTTGATATGATCAGAATAACTGTTTTAATTTATTTTTTTCTCCGAATAAATCATAAATTTTCTTGGAGAAACCAAAACAAATTGTTTGTATGTTATTTAGCAAGTAATTTACTAGTTATATTAAGAGAAATAGTTTGGTGATGAAAAGAAAATGCATACATTTGGATTAAGAAGCATTCCTTGCTATCTACCATTGCGACTCTGTCAACAGGGGCAAAAATGTATTTGTACAAAATGCTGTGTAATAGGTATATTTAAATATATAACTTCAAATGAAATTTAATTATTAATAACTTTATGATGAGTATGGAACCATATTTTATATAGGTAATGGAGAAATTTGCACTACTTGGTGAAATAGGTTCTTTTATAATCAATTTAAAACCATCTACTAGAGGTCACAAATCCATACTGGATAAAAGGGCGAGGGCCTGCTCTCACTCAGTTCACCTCCCCTGTAGGTAAGGCGAAAGTTATCTGCACACTAACCTGGGATACTTTCACCCAGTTTTTCCCTTGATGCTTCTAAGCCGCTTTGAATTGGACTTGTTACTCCAGCTGTTCCAAGAGTGTCCGCTAGTTGAACCAGGTCATGAATTTAATTTAAAATCTCAATCACCGTTATATATCTAAATGACCTTCAAACTATATCAGAGATGGTCTTAGAAACACATTTTGGAGCTAGAAATAGTGCAAAAAATAGGCATGGAATTAAATATTAGTGTTTTAATTGCTCTAAAAGATGGATTATACAAAGAAATATAAAAGAACACGAAAAAGACTCGAAATGTACAAACGTATAAACTCAATACAAGAAAACTGTACAACGGTTAAGCTTTTGGTGGCGTTTGCTACAACCAAGATGCCCATCCAGGAAACATTTGACATAGGCGATCGGGATCAATTGCATCCTGTATCAATTGTTGAACCTACAAAAAGAAAACATAAGTAAATAAGAAGGCCCAAATCATATTTATCTTTAAAAAAAACATATTTAGAAAAAAATAAATGTTCCAGTGAAAAAAACATATTTAAAAATGTGTAATTATTATACTTTTTAAATAACTAAAAGAAAATTTTACCCTTAATAACAGAGGGAAAAATGAATTTATGCATCTCAAAAGTAAAGGTAGAATTGGAAAGTAAGCACTTACTTTTAAAAGTACACGCTTATTTTGGAACAAACTAAAATAGAAAGATAAGACTTATTTCAGAAATACAAGTGTTATTGATTTAGGTTCACAAGATTTATTCCGGTAATTTTAGATATACCAAATAAAACAATCCCAGTATATCTAACAGGTCTGGAGAGATGAGATGCATGCAAATCTGACATCTAACCGAATGTCTTTTTAGTATTTTAGATATTAGAAAAAAGCAGACTACTTAGTTATATGCAACATTTTCATGAAACAATGGAAAATATTATGGTGGGACTCGAACATATCAAGTAATGCTTATCGATTATACTTTCAAGTTGTGTTGTTTATAATTTTATATTTACCTGTCCATGAACACTTCGCATTTCTCCTCCTTCATATCCATCAAGTTTCTGCTTAACACGCAAAAGAGCACGTGCCGCATCTTTATTTCCTTCATATTCATTTTCAGAGTCCTCCAAGCTTGCCTCCAGATCATCATCCGTTTCCTAACAGGGAATAAAATAACATTGTTAAAGGGACAAGTATACATCATATTTATTTAAATAAGTTTAATGTTAGATATATATATATATATATATAGAGAGAGAGAGAGAGAGAGAGAGAGGGAGCCAGGGAGGTTCAAGGGTACACCCCAAAAAAATGAAAAACTGAGGAACGCCTTGGTAAATATTCATCATGTGAATTGATTACAAATTACTTGTATATGCACATGTGTATACTGTCCAGATGAATGGTTACCAGGGTGTTCTTCATATTTTTAATTCTTTTGCGGTTTTTCCCCCGAACCTGACCCTATATGGTAACTTGTTAATGTACATTAAATTTCATGTTAATTTATTTTAACTTATGCCAACATTTAAATTTTAACTTATGTTTACATTTCCATGCTAACATTTGTAAACATTTTTCTATAACCTTCCTACACTTCTCACAAAATTTTGATTTCTCACATGATTCTAATTATATATAGGGTTGAGTTCCGATGATAATAAAAGTTAGTGAAACCAAAACCTTCATATACCTTGAACAATCTTTATTTACCTATTTTTATCATCATAACCAAAACTTCAACAAATTCATGTGAAAGTGATTAATGTATGCAAAAGTTCGTGAAATCGACTAAATAAGTGAAGATAAAGGTAGCCATGTAAGAAATTTTTGGTTCCTTAATTACCTTTTGTCGCTCCAAAGCCTTTAAAGGTGATAGAGCCCATTTGTATAAAGGATCGTGGATAAAAACCTGCAGTGGATTTGAATATATATATATATAAGTATATATGGATAGCCTCTTCTAAATAGTTACAAGATAAAAAGATGTTAATTAATCATACTTCAATGATGGTCAACAAAGCTTCTTTATTTGTTCGCATAACTGAAAGATTTTCTTCACAACATCTTCTGAAAACCCCTTCAATACCAGTTACTCCCATACCATCAATAATATCCCTAGTCAGCCTGAATGGGACCTACTCACGATTCACATTGAAGATATCAAATATATGAAACAATGGTTTAAGATTTATAAAACTGAATAGTTAAGAGAAAACATCGAGGATGAGATGAACAAACTCCTACCCGTTCAGGTGTTTTCAGCATCAATCCTTGCTCAAAGGCAACACCAAGATCAATATGTACAACTTCTGCTGTTGCTTGATCAATTAAGATGTTCATGGAATGCCGATCTCCAAGACCCACAATGTAACCGACCTATATTTTAAGAAATTACGTTCATATAAAACGATTATTATCTCATTTCATGATTCTTGAAGAAGCATTTTGGAATGGTAAGCATTGAAGTAAGAAAAAAGTGGGGAGAATAACCTTTGAAACAAACTTAAGTAAATATATAGGTGAATGAAACTTGAAATAATAAAATCATGGATACTGATGAAATAAAAAGAGTAAATTATGTTTTTTCTGTCCCTGTGGTATGTTAAAAATTGCGATTTTCGTCCCTGTGGTTTAGAAATTGCGGTTTTTGTCCGTATGGTTGTAGTTCATTGCTAGTTTTGTTTTTATGATTTACAATTTATTCTTGTTTCGGTCCCTATGGTTTACAATTCTTTACTGTTTTGGTCCCTTATACTTTAAGATAGGAATTAAGCCAGGGATGAAAATATCAAAATATGCAATAAATTGTAAACCACAGGGATGAAAATTGAAATTATTAACAAACCACTGGGACAAAAAACTGTAATTTACTCAAAAAAGAAAGAATACACTACCATTGAACTAGCTGCTACACTTCTTGTATAAGCAAGCCGTTTTTCAAACCAGTCAGCTGGATGTAAAAATCTTTCTAGAAAAAAGTGATGCATAACCGGTCTGCAAATAACAACATAAAAAAACAATGAACACAAGATCTTGAATAAGTCTAGATGTCGTGTTTTAAGAAGCCACAAACCTGAAATTATCACAGACTTCTTGGAATGCCTTTCGCTTGTTATTTTCCTATGCAGCACAAGTAATTGTAAGCCAGACTCATCATAGATGATCAAATATCGAGAAATCGACCAAAATTTAAATAGCCAATCCCATCAACCAAATTCATTTTTTAACCAATTTTCATAGCCTCTTTCCAAAATAACCAAATTTTACGCAGAAATTTGATTTCTGGAAGAAAAAAATGAAAAAAGCTCAGAATTTTGAATCTTTACAAACGGATTTTGTTTTCAATTTTCTGCGTAAACTTTGGCTAAAATGGGAATTCAATTAAAAAAGTGGCTAAAAAGTGAAGTTGGTTGGGGAGAGTGGGTATTTTGGTCAATTTCCCGTGAATATTTGCATACATTAAAGATTTCAACAGTAACTTACTGTAGCCATGTGCTGCCTACATTTAGGAAAGGACCAATCTCCTATTCCATAACGTCCATGGGCACCTCCATTTCTTGTACTGAAAGTTGTTAATTCGGATGTATTAATATTTTAATTTCTGAATGGAGGATTGTATGATATATAATTTCACTAACCTTCCTGTAAGATATTCGCCTAAAGGTAATGTGCCATTTACCCACTCAAGAACACCAGCGCTTGGAGTAAAAGGAACCACCTGTTTCAACAAACATTAGTAAAATTCTACGGTTTTTAAAACCCCTCTTGAGGATGATTTGGTAGACAACAAGTCCTCAGGTGTTCAGCGGTTGAAATCCAATGGATTTAGGTGGATCTGATCCATTCCAATCATCCATTCAGATCTAATCCAATCCAATGGACGATTGGATCAGATTGGTTCCATCCTCTGGATATTACTATTGGTTATCCATTGAATCGCATTGGATCCGTCCAATATCTTGATCCAATTTTCCAACCAACTATCCATATTTTTCATATTTTCTTAAAAATACTACATACAAATATCAACTAAAAACAATATTGAACATATTAGTTATTATATATATATATATTTATTAATTGGATGGTAATTGGATTGGATTGGTTCGGTTTTATTGGATTTTGGACTGTCATCCACAAACCAATCAAAATTTTGGATCCGACCCGATACAATTACAATTAAAAATCCAATTATGGTCAGTCTGCTCTAACCGGATCGGGTGACTTTCTGAACACCTATGCATCTAAAAACAATTCATAAGCATGAGTGCAGTCCATTGACAGGTTTCCAGGATAGTTAAAATTGAGATAATTTTCAAGTGAACTGAATCACCACAACCAAAAACTATGTAGTATTAGAAAGTAGGAAAAACAATGCAAGGTCTCTAACTGGTACAGAAAATAAAGAGAATTTGAACGATGTTCCTATGTCAAAAACGGATAGCTGAAATACACTGCTGGAGCGTAAGCAAATATTGTCCACTTTGTGAACAATCTTACGCAACTTGAAGTAAACAGACTGATAAATTTGTTTGTTTGTTTTCTTTTAGTATATAATATTTAGGGTCAGGTTCAGGGGAAAACCCCAAAAAGATGAAAAACTAAGGAACACCCTGGTGACCGTTCATCTGAAAGGTATACACATGTGCATACAAGTAATCTGTAAGCAATTTGTCCAGTATGCACATGTGCATAAAAACCAAGAAACAGCTTCAATTACTTGTATACACATGTGCATACCATCCAGAAGAATGGTTAGCAAAGTGTTCCTGAGTTTTTCATTTCTTTGGGGGTTTTCCCCTGAGCCTCCCTCATAATATTTATATACAGCAAATACTCACACACACACCCCTCACCTTTGGTGAGGTTTGAACCTTTGATCTCATAAGAGGCTGAGCTATATCGGTAACCTTTTGGTAATAAACTGATACCTTAATACACAGTAACTACGAACATACCTTGTATGTTCGTATCCCTAATCTCCTTTTCCATGTATCCCTGTGGTTCTGTAAGAAAGTGTTGACTAAGGCAAAGAACTGCTCCATTACCTGCAGAACGTTTATTACAAGTAATGATACATTAATCAACCTTAAATTTAGAAAGTCCCAAATTAAGTTTATTTAATGATCCTTTTCTATAACTTTTTGGCTGGTGGTGATAGGCATTAAGTAAAAATCTTCAGTTCACAAGGAACCAGGATATTTGATGAACAAATGACCAGAAAGGTCTATCGAAAGAGACGTCAAAAGATATACTCTTGAACATGTTTTCTGATCGAATTATTTACCAGTGGAACTATGCTTGACATTTCTATATCGTTTCTAACGCATCCAAATTGGAAAATTTTATTGAGCAAAATCTTCATGCAACAATTATGTGCTACACAAGAACAATAAGGTCCCGTTTGGTTAGCATGATTGAATTGGATTTGGAGGGATTTGGAATTGGATCCCGTTCCAATCCCATGTTTGAAATCCCAGGATTTCATGGATTTCAAATCCAAGGATTTGATTGAAATCCCACAAACATGGGATTTAAAAATCCCATGGGGGTTGTTGGGATTTCACAGGATTGCGTAGGATTTTTGTGTAATAATGTTTTAAACTTGTAGAATACATTTGTTTTATAATAATCAATTATAAAAAGGTAATTTAATTATTTTAATAATTATTTATCATTTGTTTTTATAAATTATTTACATAAAGTGGAACTCAATTCCATTCCAAATCCTACAAACCAGGCACATCAAAGATTCCAAATAATTCAAAATCCTTCCACGAAATCCAAATTCCTCAAAGTCAAAACCATTCCATCAAACTAAACGCCCCCCTAAAAGATTCATAAATTTTATGCATACTTACAGCATCTTGTCTGAGGTCATCATTTCCAGATTTTGCTAGCTGCCGATATCGTTTACCATCTGAACCGAGGCACTCAACAACTTTTGGAGCGTTTATGCCGTTCATGATCCTGTGTATATTAGATATAGGAAACCAACAAGTTAGCCTGTTATGCTGACTAGAATGCACAACAAGTAGATGGCATTGTTCTCAATTTGTAGACATACGTGACTGAATCTGCTAAGCCTTTGAAATGCGGGAAAGACCCTTCATCATACTGACAACTAGGATCAACTGGAAAACTTGATGTCACTACAGGAACCTGCATATCCAACAAAAACATAAGAGAAGCGTTGTAAAAGAGAAAGTCTTATTTTTTTTACTTCTCATAATATGTGAGAATAGGAGTTAAGGTGAGAAGCGTAAGAAGGGATCTTGACCCTTGATCACTTTTAATCTCACCCCAACCCCATGAACTGCGCTCCTCACTGGAGTTGATTTGGTGCATCTCATTAGTGTTAATCTTCAATTAGCCAATTAGGATTGATCCAAGGGTGGAGATCTCTTCTTACCCTTCTCACCATAACTTCCATTCTCACCGGGAACCCAACCCAGTGCCACAATAGGTTATTATATAAGGTGTTTTAGAGGGAAAAAACAGCACCACCTAAAAGATGGAAATCTACTCCTAACTTTACTACTTTAGGAAACATAATATTTACACGATAAATTCGAAGAAACATAATATTTACACGATAAATTCGAAGAAATAAAATATTAACAAGATTGTTAGTGTTGGTCAGCCACTAATTAAGGAAGAAGATGATATTGTACATTTTCGCAGAACCAATAATTCAGGTCATTGTCAGATGATACAGGTAGAGATCCAAAAGAGTTGCATTAAAGAGAGAGAAAAAGAAAGACTATCACAGACAGAATTCATAATTTTGGGCATCCACTGAAACATTCAAATTTAATTACGAATAACCTCCATCATAAGGCAAAATAAAGATACCCAAAACATATAAAAAGCTTTACTTACAAGTTCAAGTTGCCGAACATTGCGAATTTCTCTTGGTAGAGCAATCTTTTTATTGGTATCCTGTAAACAGGATCTAGTCAGTAATCAATCTATTTCATGTTCATGAAAAGATCCAACAGTCAGTAAAAAATGGACCAGATGCGAATCGCAAAATAAGCAAAAATACATGGAAGCGCAGACTGTGTGCATTACCTCTCGTTTTGTCTCCAGTTCAGCAAGTTTGATATAGATTTCTACCATCTGCTTCATCTATAATAAAAGCCATCATGAAAAGTACCCATAAATTTCCATTATTATAATAAATGTTATAAAATAATGGAAGTTTGAATCATGAATTGGAAGAACGGCTGGGGGTTGAGATATACTTGTCTAATTACAGCTCCGTGATATGATGATAACTCTTTTAGAAGGCTTTCAGCAGCATACTTTTTATCCATATCCACCACAAATGAGTTTCTACTCCGCTGTTTGTCCTTGACACGATCACCATTTGCAAGTGCCAAAAGCTAGACAGAAAACAGAATAAACTTAGGGGCTGTTTGGTTGGTTTTCCATTAAGCCCTGTATGGATAAAGTTGTTTTTTGGATTAATCTGTCAATATAGATTAGAAAGTTTTTTATTTGAGATGGTTGTTTCATAAATAGAAGGAACGATTTTCTAATTGGGAGGGACATGTTTGGAAAAAAACTTGGTTTTCTGTATAAAAAGCTCTCCCTAGAAACTTAATGAATAAGTCACTTTCTATATCATTAAGCCACTTTCAAACACTCAAGTATAGCTGACTGAATAAGCTGTGAGTCCATTAAGCTAGACCCTTAGAACTTGATTGAATTTTGAAATAAACTTCTTTTAGGAACAAGACATTATACACTAGACACTTCCATCTATTTGAGTAAATAAACTTACCTGAAAGATTGTGTGATATGGATGATCAATTGCCATTTTCTTTAATAGAGAAACCAAAGCAAACTGCAGATAGCAAAACTAAAACATGATATATAGAAAACTAAAAAATTGAAATCACAACAGATTGCAGAAAATTCATTAGGTTTTAACCTGAAAAGTATTAGGTCCCTGACTATCTTTTGAGCTACCCAGCCTTGAAGCAATTTGGTATACTAGCGGTATGAACTTGTAAGATTTCACCTGAGAATACAAGTGATATTCAGTTATGAATCTTAAATTCTCATCTTCACATATGTCGGCATATAAAAACAATTGTTGATAATAGCAACTACTAACTATTGTCCATCCTCTATGTACCTCTTTAATTGTACTGAGCATTCCATTTACAACAATTTGTCTTGTGCATAAACCAAACCACAGAGATACAAGTCGAAAGACCTGAATTACACATTGATCAATTCATCAACAACTAAAAGAACACAAACTATATCATATTTATGCAAAATAAAAAATAACTTTAATATAAACACCAAGTTAAAAATTCTTAGAAATTGGAGATAGACTTGGATAGGAGCTTACCACTCGTACATCATACTTGTCTCCAATGACCAGACATCGCTTATATCCTTCGAGTGAAATGCTGAGAAAATTATCCCTATCTTGCTGAAAGGTTAAGTAAACACAATTAAAATAATTTCTATACTAGTTCCATAAAATGCATGATCTACTTATGATATGAACTCATACGTGTGACATGTCATATGTCCAGATAGATAATATGAGACAGTTTGAAGTTTAATTATGATAAATAACTAAGGGGTTGTTTGGTTGGTTTTCCATTAAGTTCTGTATGGATAAAACTGTCTGTGTGGATTAATCTGTCTGAATAGATTGGGAAGGTTTTTGTTTGGGAGGGGTTTTTCATAGGTGAAAGGAGCGAGTTTTTTAATTGAGAGGGGGTGGTTTGAAAAAAATTGGCTTTCTGTATAAAGCTTCCCCCTACAAGCTTATTGAATAAGCCACTTTATATATCATTAAGCCACTACCAAACAGTCATGTATAGCTGACAGAATAAGCTGTGAGTCCCAGTAAGCTCATTAAGCTGCTAACAAACAGGCCCTAAGTTAAAATATTAGTCTGAACAGAAGATCATATGATATGATGTAGAGTATCCTGTAGAATGACTGATTTCTACCTGCAACTTTTCAGCCTCCTCCTTGTCCATTGCAAGTTGTTTTTGCAACTCTTGTATTTTTACTGAATAATCTGTCTTCTCACCCTATCCACATGCAGCAAAAAGATGATAAATCAAATGTAAAGAAGAAAAACTTAGCTTCTGAACTTATAAAATTATGTCTAGTTATTGGCTTGCCTTGGATGAACTCTTGAATCGTCTAACTAGTGCCTCCAGCTCTTTTGTCTACAAATCATTTCCATTGTAAAATCTGGTGATTATGCATTTCTAAACAAAAACTTCCCTTTATTTGGAACCCAGATGAAATAAAATATGTATAAAAAACCTTATGTTTTCTTAACCGCATTGCTGCTTGCCACTCATTAGAGGTTAGTCTTTCCTCATAACTACGAAATAGAGCATCGGCATAATGAGCAAGATGGAAATGTGTTTGGCTTTTTCTTGCAATGGACTTCTTGTCTGTAGCCTGGTGATCGTTAGCAAGGTTAACTGCATTTTTCAGATACTTCTCCAAGATAGTCCTAGAGCTACAAGGTCAAACAGTAAAGTGAGATTGCATATCATTGTCGTACAATGTTAAGGTTTGGCAACTTTTTTTTCCAGTCAAGGGTACATGTAATGGTGATTTTTACGCGGCATACGATACCCCCAACAGTACCTTTAGTTATGGGGATAATGCTGGGAAATGGTTACCCTTTTTTGGAAATAAGAAGTAGATAGCATGAAGATGAAGTAAGAATCAATGGTTGATAGGTGAATTCTATAACTAACTTGCTAGAGCGGGTTTCCGCCAGCCACTTCCCAACTAGACGATATACGTCTGCTGCTTCCTCATTCAACTTAAAACGTTCAGAGATGTACTTTGCAAGACTAATTGCCATCTCATGCTGACCCTGGGCTCGCAAAAGCTTTGCTTCTTCAATCTAGCAGCAAAACTCAAAAAAGTCAAAGAAGGAACAATAGTTTGACATTTGTCAAAAAGAGTATAACAAAAATTTGCAGAGCAAAGAAGATGTTGCTTTGACTTTGACTAGGTAGGAAGTGATGATGAACTCTCAATGCACACAAGATAAATAATGAACCATATTCCGTGACGAAAGATGAAACAGCATAGTTATTTCAAAATCTTAAGCATACCGGTAATTAAATGTCACACAGGCTTAGAAAATAAACAATCACGTGGAAAAACCGACCATAGGGAAAATATCATGCAGAAGCAACAAACATGCTTTTTATTTTCCATCACGTGTAAAACATAATGTTATCGTCCAACATTGGCATGATGTAAACATCAAGAAATAGACAAAAATGCTAAAAGATAGAATATTTACATGTCAAGGTAGCGTTTGGTAGGCAAGGCAGGATTGGACTAGACAAATTGTCTATCTGGTGTATGGTACGGTCGGAACAGGACAAGACTAGACAAGTTGCCCCTAAAAAAGTTGTTTGATGATTTTATATATCATATAATAGTTATGAATGACAAAACCAAGTAAATAATTTAATTTATAAACAATTGTTATATGTATAATACATACATACACATATAATACTATCAAATTTGAAAGAAAATTTTGATAATAATTGATGGTAGTTCGAAAAACCAGTTCGTCAAATGAAACATATGTTTTATTCGGTTTCAGAAGATCCTTATGAATTGGTGGGGAAGGTGGTTGCGGCAAAATGGTGGATGCAGCGATGATCGAATGTGGTAGCGAGGTTGAGGTAGAGGCGGTGGTGACCAATATGGTGGTGGAAGTGTAGGTGGTGATTGTGGTAGAGATGAGGGTGGACGGAAGTGGTGGTGGAAGTAGAAGCGGTCGACGGTGACTGTGGAGGACGCAAAGAGGAGGTGGTTGACGGTGGCCACTTGTGGTGGCGGCAGAGATGGGCAGTGGTGACCATCAGAAGAAATACCATATTTTATTTCATCGTGCTGATGACGGCAATGGGCGGTGGTGGTTGGTGGTCGAAGACGGTTATGATAGAAGACAAGGAGATTAAGCACAGTGGGGTGGATATGGAGGTGGAGGTGGTAGTTGTAAAGGATGTGGAGGTGGTGGCGGACGGTGGTAGTGGTAGCCGATGCTGGTGGAGGTGGTTGGCGGTGGTTATCAGTGGCCGTCGTCGCTGGGGGTGGCGACGGAAATAATAGGCGGTGGTGACCATTAATTGGTGGGGGAGGTTGTTGCGGCAAAATGGTGGATGCAGCGATGATCGAATGTGGTAGCGAAGGTTGAGGTAGAGGCGGTGGTGACCAATATGATGGTGGAAGTGTAGGTGGTGATTGTGGTAGAGATGAGGGTGGACGGAAGTGGTGGTGGAAGTAGAAGCGGTCGACGGTGACTGTGGAGGACGCAAAGAGGAGGTGGTTGACGGTGGCCACTTGTGGTGGCGGCAGAGATGGGCAGTGGTGACCATCAGAAGAAATACCATATTAGGGTTATTTCATCGTGCTGATGACGGCAATGGGCGGTGGTGGTTGGTGGTCGAAGACGGTTATGATAGAAGACAAGGAGATTAAGCACAGTGGGGTGGATATGGAGGTGGAGGTGGTAGTTGTAAAGGATGTGGAGGTGGTGGCTGGCGGTGGTAGTGGTAGCCGATGCTGGTGGAGGTGGTTGGCGGTGGTTATCAGTGGCCGTCGTCGCTGGGGGTGGCGACGGCAATAATAGGCGGTGGTGACCATTAAACTAAATACCATATTATGGTTATTTATTCTAATGAGGGAAGATTGGTAACTTTTTAGTTCTGTCCCATCGTCAAACGTGGAACGGTGAGTTTTTGTCTTGTCCCATGTCGTGCCAAACATGGGACAGTGAGTTTTGTCCTTTCCTGTCCACTCCCATGTACCAAACATGGGATAGTGAGTTTTTGTTTTGTTTAAATAATTTAATTTATAAACAATTCTTATATGTATATTACATACATATATTCTTATAGTAAAATATAAGTCATACCCTTCCAAGCCAATACAGTTTAGAATCTTCTCCTCCCATGCCAATATAGAGGAACTTAAACTCATGCAAAGCTGCAGCCGCTTGAGAAAATCTACATCCCTACAAAAGGGAGATCATATCATTAATTAACGAAAAAAACAATTGTTTCATATTTATAAAGATAATAATTAAAGAGCCCACCTTACGAAGAATTGATGCAGATTCCAAAAGATGTTGGACCGTACCATCCTTGCAGCTTAAAATTTGAAGCATAACTCTTCTGAATGCAATGAAAGGTTCTAAAAGATTCATATGTAACTGTGCACGGTTCAGAATGCAGCTCCATTCCGTATTTAACCATGTCAACTACATAAAACAGTTAAAAAAATATTAGAAGTTTCTCCCAACATATTTACCATCAATCTGAGAGTGTTTAATCCCCAATTAATCAAGATACATTCATCAAAACTCGCTTGAAGTCTCTAAAACTACTGGAATTGCATATGAAACTAGAATAAAGGTTTCAGAGGTTCCAGATAAAATTAAACAGATTACCTAGATTTATATTTTGCTCATTTAATTGAACATATGCCCATTGATGAAAATCCTTAAAATAAACTGGTAGCCATTGTTTTAATGATCTTTCGTAGGCTTGTTTCCTATCTTAACCATTATACTTAGGGAATAGGGATATTTGTACTTTCATCCCAAGCCTCAACAGTAATTTTATTTATTAATTTAATATATCATATATGTAATTGTAATGTAACTGTGTATAATCTAATTGAGATTTGAGAGTTTGAGACACTAAAATACATATTATTATAAATATTAAAATTACAATTATTAACATAATTGAGAGTTTGAGACACTAAATTATACTTTAAAAAACGTTTTTATAATAAATATTAAAAAATACGTTTTATTAGAAATTTATAATTGGTTTATAATCAAAATACACCTAGAAAGTTAGAAATACATTTCAAAATACACATAAAAGTGCATATAAAAATACATTTTTTTGTAAAAATTGGGTCGGGCATAACCGGTCCCGGGCCGGGTCGGGCCGCCGAATCCCTCCAAAAGTGTAACCGGTCCCAGATTTCGGGCCTATAACCAGTCCCTACCGGTCTCCGGCCGGGCCTCAATCGGATTCAGTCCCGGGCCGGGCCCAAATGGCCATCTCTTTCGATATAACTGGAATATAGTAGTCGCTGAGATTAGAGGAAAACTGTCTTCATAAAAACACACTATGAATCAATGGAATAAACTCACACATTGTAAACTATTAAGACAAACTAAGGGTGTCTCCAAAATGATCCATACATCTCAAGCTTCAAGTATATAACAAAAATAGTTAGAAAGAATATGTAATTAATGCTAACGAGAGACAAAAACCCATATCAGCAATTAGCAACTCATACCTGGTCCATGTTGGGAATAGAAGGTCCAGATAACAATTTCTGTGCCTCCGTGTGACTATCTTTCTTCCCATCCAACCATGCCCATCGCAAATCCCAGGCAAGCCCAAGATGACAGAAAATCTAACGAAAGCATCATAAATAACATAAATATAAAAGAAAAAAGTTCATGGTTCAGAATCAGCTACCGCATATACCATGCTTTCAGTATCAATTTTGATTTCTCATTCCTCTATGATTTGGTTCATGCATGAACAAGATTATTTTCTACCATAGCAGAAACCTTCAACTTACAAATATATTAATCTTTCCCAACTTTCAATAGGAAGTAAAAGACAAAAGGTTGAAACCAGCCTTCCATAATTTATCCCTTTCGAATGGCAATCCTTTAACATGAATAGTATTTTAATACTTTGAATAGAATAGCATTAGTTTGCCTAGTAATGTACCACTTGAAGCTTATTATAACTGATAACAAGAAATAGCAGAAGTCAGAGGCAACTGGAAGAGAACTAAAAACAAAAATAGCAAGATCCTGCTGGAGGGTTTCGATTTGTGAAATGTTACTGTAAATAATTCACTTGAAGCTTATTATAACTTATTTAAAGAAATAACTCGAAGCTCTCAGGATTTTATGTTATGACCGATTCACTGGATAATTGATAAAAAGCAAAAGCAAACAAAGGTTTGAGTGGAGCAAAAAATTTGTGAAAAAAATTGCAACCACAACCATACACACTATTAATACTAGGCATTTGTAGATATAGAGCAAACCGCTCCAACATATACTATTAATAATATAGGCATTTGTATGCATGACATACTTCTCTTGTTTTAACATGAAGATAAAAATACAATTATTTCAAATATCAAAGGAATGAATGTGAAACTTTTAACTCCATGTTCCACAATAATGCAGTGAATTTTTTGCATGCACTTTAAGATCAGTCGTGGGGTAGTAAGTACCAAATTAAGTATGTCTCCTAAATACTGATTATAAACCCATTATATTACATAGCAGTGCATGCCTGATTGGCAGAGACATGAACAAGCTTTATCTGTCAATGTGAATCACTGAGAATTTCGCACCTGAAGCTTCACAGTAGTGGAATATATATATTCCGTGCTCTCCTCACTTGCATGATAGATCGAGAACAGAAGCTCCTAATATAGAAAAAAATGACTTATAAGTTAAACTTCAGAAGGCCTTACGTCATCCAACAATAATACAAATCCACCAGTACCTGCTTAGATTCTTTCAGGTTCAGGTTAAACTCATTGATATCTCCCTCTTGAAAAGCCCTCAAACAGCTAGCACCGCAGCAAGTACAATGAAATGGTTATGTATGAACAAAAACATCTCAAAAATCAAAAGTAATTTATGTGCAGGTGTGTATTCTTAGACGCTATTATCATACTACCACCATGATAGGAGGGGTCCCAATGCATTTGCAAGTGAAAATATTTGCAAATTAATTCTGTAAATATATTTATAACCAAATGATGTATTAAACCTGTAGAAGTTTATGGTATCCAAAGCTCTAAAATATAACATCCTACAACTCATCTGAAAACTCATGCACCTAAAGCAAGGAATTGGCAATGTTTGGCATAGTTTAACTTTGACTCTCAAACACATTTTTCTGTTTTCCTTTCTGGCAAAATAAAACTATACCATCTCTCATCCTAATCTCCTATTGCCAAAGTTTGTGGCTGGTTGTTCATTGGTTGAGAGAAGATATGAGCCTAGTTACATATGGCAATGAAGTAACTAAAGTTTCTGTAAGAAGATTCAAAAGCTCTGATTGGCAGCAATATTTTGTCATCATGAGAAACTATTCTGCACTTGCACAAATTAACAATCTAATAGCTACAATACTACATTTACAATAATCAACTTTCCTATAAAGTTACCAACATTTTTAGACCACTATAATGCAGTGCCAAATATTAACTACATCACTTACAAAAGGCAGATTGATCAGCAAGCTGTCGTTAATTGAAGGAAGACTGCAGTATAAGGCAAAAGTTCAACACATGAAAACTTGATTTATAAGTGTGACCCACATGAGGAATTGGAACCCCCCAAGAACCCTTTGTCCACCTCTATATCAACCAATTAAGATAATCACATGATCACGCCCTAGCAGTATCTAAAGGGTTGAAGCATCTGATGACAGTATCGTCATCAGATTTTGCTCCAATTGGTGACAGTACTGTTGCAGATTATGTAGAAGAAGATATTGTTTAAGGAGACAATCTTTAACTAGATTAAAATTGACACATTGTACACAAGTGCCTTCTGCCACACTTTAAGTTTCGTATTGCTTCACTTTTAAAGTAGAAAAACAGCATTAGCATCCACAGAAGAAGTTCCATTTAAAATAATCAAGCATGGTTCTGCACATTGTAATTGTCTGATAATATTTTAATTACCTATGTAGCCTTTGGTTGAAATGGTTGTGTCTGATCTGTTGACTCGGCTTAGGAGAATTAGCACCCATGTACAGTACAGAGAAATCCCAATTTCCTGCACGCCAAGCAGCTTCAAACTACAAACAGCAACCCATTAATTCAAAAAGAAAGGAAGTAAAACATCTATACCCAAAAAGATAGAAGCAAGAAGAAAAATATTACACAAAAAAGATCACATGTTGCATGCAGTTGGTAATGACATCAACATTTCAGTCATATTACAGAAAATAAAAGATGACATCCGTCATCGAGCTTTTTGGGCAAACCTGTAGCTCATTGAACTCTAAGTCATCTTGAAACCGGCCTTTCCGATACATTAATCCTTGGCAATACATATCCAATACGTGAGTGCAACCAATTTGCTGCAAAGATTTAATCAGCCCTTTGTGTGGTTTTCTTTGCCTCATTTCATCTTCAGACTTGGAAGAAGATGAAGGGAAGGATGGATGAAGATTTTCAGGTACAACATCCCGGGAAGTTTTACCCATCTCAATTGATGCTTCAGATCGTACTTGTAGGTCATAATACTCCAGAGCTTTACTCCAGTTACCCTCATGCTCAAAAGTAATTATTTGTGATGTCAGCTGCAGGTCAGATAAAAGATAATTAATACAACATAGAGAACAAGCAAGATGACAACCCAAATGGGAGGCTTCGAACTTGAGACCTCAGTTAAAGGAGTTCTTACAACATATGTCAAACTCACAATGCCAAAGGACAAGCTACAGAACTTACCTACTACTTGAGCAATTGACATTTCTGAAAAAACTTAATTTTCCAAATATGGAACATCCCTCCGTCATTAATGGATTAATGAATAATCGTCCCACAACAATATACGAGATGTTTAAACAAGTAAATGGAAAAGGATTAAGGTTAATCAACATGATGATTGATGTATATAAGACATTACCCACTACATTTTCAGAAAAAAGGTGACATGAGACATGTGCCATATTGCAGCATTTACATAGAAAGGCTAAGAAAGATTATTGTACCTTGTGAGACTGGATGATTCCATACAAACTGTCTGGTTCGTTTATTTGGGTAACTGCTGAGACTAGAATTTCTATGTGGTGTGGCAGCTGATGAAAGTAAAGAAAGGATCACTAACAACAGATTATAATACTTTATCGAACATAATATCCTGATAATAGCATAGAGAAGCTGAGACGGAATTTTATAAACTCAATGCCATATACCATTCCCAGTGGGTAAAGGTTCCAAAGAAAATGAGAACCGGAACCGGAACGGGTCTTGATCGGCTCCGTATTTTAGGAACCGGAACCAATCACATCGGTTCCGGTTCGGAACCGCCAGTTCCGGAGCGGTTCCGGTTCCAAAAGCGGGTACCCGGTTCCGATGCTCACCCCTAATTCCCAGCATTCCTTTCCAGGCAAATGAGAAGCACAAATCTAAAGAATTTAACTTACTATCTCTAGATGTGAAAAATCTGGACTTCCTAACGTGAGACAGTTAAAATGCTCTTGACACCAGTGCTCCACGTACAAGACAGCTGTAAAGTATGAGCCACAGCCCTACCAATTGATATGTGAAGAAAGTGAGAAAATAATGACAATAGAAAAAACACTTGCATCAATTATCTTTTTTAAGTTATCGATAGAAACATCAACAGGGATGGATTAAAAGTTAAATAAGACTTAACAATGAAACTAACTCACAATGGCTGATTTAGCAACAACAAGGTAGTCAATTGGAAGCCAATAAACCTGAAAAAATATATTATGTTACAAGTAAATCATAAGATGGAGTATACATATCACATTGGCTTATTACTCGATGGAGTATAGATATCACATTGGCTTATTACTCAACTTATTTCGGGTAGCTAATCATGACTGTTTGGTAGCGACTTAATGTACAGAAAATGACTTATTCAGTAAGCTTCTAAGGGAGAGCTTTATGCAGAAAGCGAAGTTTTTTTTTCCAAACATGCCCCTCCCAATTAAAAAACATGCTCCGTCCATCTATAAAAAAACTCTCCCAAGCAAAAAAGCATTTCCAATCTATACAGACAATCAAACCTTGAATTTATTGATTTTATTGTATATTTGAAAGACAGAATACGTGCCCTATATATAGGACAGATAATTACACTTTAATACCCTAAGCAGTTACACTTTAATACCCTTAACAATAAGGTTATTTAACTTAGTCTAACATTCCCCCGCAAGTTGAGGGCGGGGAACGACCTGCAACTTGGACCGTAGAAACTCAAATCTTTGTGAAGACAAGGGCTTTGTAAAAACATCAGCAATCTGGTCATCAGTGGAGATAAACTTGACATTCAATTTTCCTTGAGTAACTTGTTCACGAACAAAGTGATAATCGACTTCAACATGCTTTGTGCGAGCATGAAAGCCTAGATTTGCATAAAGATAAGTTGCGCCAAGATTATCACACCAAAGTGTTGGTGCCTTG
This sequence comes from Silybum marianum, assembly GCA_036898165.1. Classification (NCBI taxonomy): domain Eukaryota; kingdom Viridiplantae; phylum Streptophyta; class Magnoliopsida; order Asterales; family Asteraceae; genus Silybum; species Silybum marianum. The sequence goes on from CM072535.1 coordinate 33,049,777, forward strand.
CAAATCAAACCGAGTTCATGAAGAAGGGACTTTAACCAAATCAGTTCTGCTACAGTGTCAGCAATAGCCTTGTATTCAGACTTGGTTGAAGATCAAGAGACAGTTCGTTGTTTGCTAGCCGACCATGAAATAAGGTTTGAACCCAAATAGATAGCATATCCCCCCGTGAATCGACGATCGATAGGGCAGCCTGCCCAGTCGGAGTCTGAGAAGGCTCTAAGATTAGTGTCCAAGTGAGAGTCTGAAAAGGCTTGAAGTCGAGACCCCGTGTTGTAACGAAACAATAGACCGAGGTTGATCGTGCCCTTTAGATAACGCAGGATTCGTTTGACACCAGCCCAATGATTTTCAGTCGGAGCATGCATGAACTGACACACCTTGTTAACTGCAAAGGCAATATCTGGACGAGATAAAGTGACATACTGGAGGGCCCCGACTGTCTGCCGAAACCGAGAGGGATCATCAAGTAAGGGACTGTCATCGAGTAATAATACTTGAGAGGTACTCATAGGAGATGAAATAGGTTTGCAATCCGCAAGACCAGCTCGGTGAAGAATATCAAGAATATATTTTCGTTGAGACAAAAGTAAATCAGAACCATGGTGTACCACTTCAATGCCCAAGAAATAATGCAATTGTCCCAGATCTTTAAGAGCAAACAGAGAGTTGAGACGATCAATGATAGTAGTTACGGCGGCTGGCTTGTTTTAGTTATCGGTGATGATAATGTCATCGACATATACAAGAAGATAAACGAGCGTGTCATCAGAATTGAGAATGAAGAGAGAAGGGTCAGTTTTAGATCCACAAAAACCCAGGTGTTGAAGAGCAGTAGACAATTTTGTGAACCAGGCACGAGGAGCTTGTTTGAGCCCATATAACGACTTGTTCAGTAAGCATACATGATCTGACCTGTTAGGATCAACAAAACCGGGAGGTTGGCGCATGTAAACCGTCTCTTGAAGATCACCATGTAAAAATGCAGTCTGGATATCTAACTGACGTAGAGACCATTTATTTGTGACGACCAGTGATAACACGGTTCTGATAGTAGCAGGTTTGATTATTGGGCTGAAAGTCTCGTGATAGTCAACTCCATGTTGTTGATGGAAGCCCTTGGCAACAAGCCGGGCCTTGTACCTACTAATCTTTCCATTCGCATCTGTTTTCAACCTGTAAACCCATTTACAATCAACAACGTTAGTATTAGGAACAGGGGGAACTAATGTCCACATGCCATTTCGATGAAGCGCAGTCAACTCTTCAGCCATTGCTTGGCGCCATTCTAGGGACTTGTTGGCAACGGTAAAGGAGGTAGGTTCAATAGGTAAGGTAGTGGTGGCAGTGTAGGCAGCGGGATCGTATCGGGTGGTGGGTTTAGGGTTGGGACGAAGATTAGGAGGCCGAGGCCGAGGGGCAGGAGGTAAGTGGGTGGGGGGGGGATTCGGGTCTTGTGAGGACCCGGGGTTAAGGGTTCAGGAGGGTGAGGTTGGTGGGGTTGTATCGGGTTGTGGAGATGGTACGGAAGGTGGTGGTGGGGTTGTTTCAGGTTGTGGAGATGGTACAGAAGGTGGTGGTGGGGTTGTTTCGGGTTGTGGAGGGGTGGTGGTGGTGAGTTGGGTTCGGTTGGAAAACCGGGTGGTGGGGTAGGGAAAATAGATATGTATGGAGAGTCGGGTTAGGATAGAGATTGGGTAGGAGTAGGTGGATGGTAGGGAAAAACATGCTCATTGAAACGAACATGTCTGGCTATGTATATCCGTTCAGTGGAAGGATCAAGGACCGGTAACCATGGTGAACAGGACTGTAGCCAAGGAAGACACACGGAGTGGAGCGAAAATCAATCTTGACATCCAAAGACTTGAAGAAAGGAGTAATCAGGTTTGCGTTTGAAAACGTGTTCATAGGGAGATTTGTTGGAGGAGACACGAGAGGGGAGTCGATTGATTAAGTATACGGCGGTTTGAAAAGCAAAATGCCAGAAGCGTTGAGGAAGACTGGATTGGGCTAGGAGTGTAAGTCTAGTTTCGACAACATGACGATGACGACGCTCTACAATGCCCTTTTGTTCGCTTGTATGGGGGCAAGAACGGCGATGAATTATGCCAAGGTTGTGGCAGAAGGTAGTTAGAGGACGAAACTCTCCCCCCCAATCGGACTGAATACACTTTAATTTGGTGTTAAATTGGCGTTCAGCCATTTTAATAAAGTTTGTTAAAACTGTATAAACATCATATTTCTGAATTAAAGGGTAAAACCACATATATCTAGAGTGATGATCAACACATAACAAAAATAAACGATGACCATCGAAAGATGGTGTATGCGAATGGCCCCAAACATCACAATAAACAAGATCCAAATAATTATTGCTATGAAAATTTGAATCGGATAAAGATAGTTTTGAGGATTTTCCTAGTTGACAAGCAGAACACAAAGTTATTTGATAATTTGTCCGAAGCAGGTAAAGAACAATGAGAAATAATTGAACGAAAAACTTGTGCCAAATGTTCGAGGAGGCTTTGACAGCAGTAAATGCAACTTTAGGTAAAGACTTGAGTGTAGGAAGACGGATGGAGTACAGTCCTTGTTCACTGGGGCCCGTTGGAGGATAGTGCGTGTAGACTCGTCCTTCACAACAAAATAAGATGAGTGAAATTCAAAGAAAACATGATTATCGACACAAAATTTTTGAATGGATAAAAGGTTTTGTTTTAGTTCAGGGACATGAAGTATATTGGATAATTTAAAGGTTTTGTTAGGGGAGTAAAGTTTTGAGGAGCCAATGTGAAAGATGGGTATAGAGTTACCATTGCCAACAAGTAAAGAATTGTTACTGAAGTAGGCCTCGGAGTTGTCAAGGCTAATAGATCTGGAGTGGCATGGTGATTTGCACCAGTGTCGGGCTTCCAAGTAGATCCTGATTGCGAACCAGCATCGGAGTAAGTAGCATAGTTGGCCTATGGCGCTGCACGGGATTTGTTAGGCTGGTTAGGACACTGAGAGGGTAGGTGACTAATTCCACAGCGATTACAATGACCATACACCATGTTTTGAGTAGAAGCCCAAGAGAATTGATGTGTGCCATTACTATCACGATTACGAGAGTTGAAAACAGCCCATGAGTTACCACGTGATGATCCACGAGAACCGCGACCACCACGGTTGTTATTGAAAGACCGGGATCCAAAATAAGCCTGTGGTTGTGATGAAGTTGCAGGGTTCAGTTGATATCCCGATTGGGAAGCCATGAGTTGAAGATTATGAAGTTGCTGTTGAACGGAGTCGAGATTGGGCTGCTGTAGGGGTGTAGAGGCTGCCGTAAGAGGCTGCTGAGCAGAAGAGGCAGTTGCAAAGAAAGCCTGGGGAACTTGCGGATTTGTTGCCAAGATCCTTGTAATCATATAATCATGGTCAATTAATAAAACATGCAATTCATTGAAGTTAACAGGAGGGGAGCGAGCCAAGAGGTTTGCTTTGAGACCATTGTATTCTTCACGAAGCCCTGCTAGGGTTAGCATAACCAGATCTTTGTCTTTCATTGGTTCGCCTATATTGGCTAGAGCAGTTGCATATTCTTGTGCTCTACTGAGGTATTCGGCAGGTTTTTCATCACCCTTCATGGTGATTCGAAGTAATTGATTTTTAAGAGTAAATTCATGGGATGAAGTAACCGGAGCATACGCTCGTTCTAAAGACAGCCATATCTCTCGAGATGTTTTGCCCTGAATATATTGAAAGGAGTCTTCGGACACGGTAGAGATGATGAGCATACGGATGTGAGCGTCGTTGGAGACCCATGGTTGGTAGCTTGGATTGTCTGTTGTAGCAGATCCGTTTGTAACCTTCGATTCTGGACAGGGAATAGTGCCATCAATGTAACCAAAAAGATTGTGAGAGGTTATTAGACAGTTATGTAATAACATTAGACTAGAGGGTATCTATGTGTAAATAGTTAGTCTATATATATCGGTCTTGTAAATCATTCTTAAATACACAATACAATTCTATTATGGTATCAGAGCCTTGCTCTACCAAACCCTAACCCTAGCCGCCGGCCACAACATCTGCCAACCCTAGCCGCCGCCGGTAACCCTAGCCACCGCCGATCATATCTTCATCTTCGACTTGATCAAATGGCTCTTCTTGCCAGCTTCACCACAGCAGAAAAACAATCCCATAATACACACAAGTTCGCATTCACCCTCAGTCCCACCAACTATGGGTACTGGAAAGCCATGATTCAACCCTTCCTTCTCACGCACAATCTGTACGACTACGTCGACGGTACAATTTCGTGCCCTCCACCATACCTACCTGCTGATGCAGCTACAACTGCCGATCCCAAACCGGCACCAAGAGCAAATCCGAACCACTCTGTTTGGATTTCCAATGACGCCCACGTTCGTATGTTGATCCTATCCACCATTTCCGAGGCGTCATTCCGGCACGTACAAGGTACTACCTCTCAAGAACTCTGGATCTCCCTTGAACGAGCATATGCTCCACACTCCTCATCTCGTGAATACACTCTCAAAACACAACTTTTGAGAATCGAGATCAAAGGAGACGAAACAGTCGATGCATATGTACACCGCGCCAAAGAATATTCCGATGCCCTAGCCGCCATCGGATCTCCTGTTTCTGACAAGGATCTGGTCATGCTTGCTGTCTATGGCTTACGTGAAGAATACAACAGTCTCAAGTCAACAATCGTAGGCAGACAACTCCCTACCACGTTCACTGAACTTCATGCCCTACTCAGCGATCACGACTACATGGTTGGGAAAACTCGGGTCTCCACCACACCAACCGTTCAAGCGTTTCACACAACCACAAATGAAGCCACCACTCCATCTGCATCGGAGTTAGCCGCACAACTCGGCTCACTTACTGCCGCCCTGAAGTCACTTGGTCTCAACATTGTTCCACAGTCACCACAAGGCTCTCAAGCCTACTTTGGCTCCCGGAACAACACCCGCGGTTCATACACTCGCGGGAAACGTGGATCCTCTCGTGGTAACAACCGTGGCCGTAGTGATCGTGATCGTCAATTCGACTGGCTTCCAATCAAAACGTGGTCTATGGTACATGCAACCAATGTGGAATAGGACACTTGCCATCTCAGTGTCCAAACAGAGATCCATCCAGCATCCGTCGCCCTAGCGCCAACTTTGCTGCCAACCACGCATCTACAAGCTCCAACATTTGGCTCTCGGACACAGGTGCTAATAATCACGTCACGTCTGACCTAGCCAGCATGGACGATGCTCGCTCATACTATGGTAACGACAATCTACACGTTGGTGACGGTAAGGCTCATCTCACATTCACTCCTCAAACAAAACCTTCAAACTTTCTGAAGTTTTACACATTCCACACATCTCAAAGCAACTTCTTTCTGTGCAAAAATTTTGTTTCGATAATCATGTTTATTTTGAATTTCACTCTTCTTTTTTTGTTCTCAAGGACGAGTCTACACACACTATCCTTCTCACGGGCCCCAGTGAAAACGGTCTATACCCCATCAATCTTCAGGCATTCAAGTCCAAGTCCAAGTCTTCTCCTTCAACCGCTTTCTCAACCACCCGAGCCTCCTCTGACACATGGCATAGACGTCTCGGGCATCCTCATCAAAGTCTTTTACATTTCATGTTTTCCACTTTTTCCCTTCCTGTAATAAACAAGTCAAGTTCAAGTTTTTGTTCTTCTTGTCAGTTAAACAAATCATCTAAATTACATTTACCTGTTTCATCTTTTCGTAGCAATAAAATTCTTGATTTAATATATTGTGATGTGTGGGGCCCTGCTCCCGTTCTCTCATCTGATGGTCATCGCTACTTTTTGTTATGCGTTGATCATCACTCTCGCTACATTTGGTTTTTGCCCTTGTCCCAAAAATCTGATGTTTTTACCCATATTTCAAAACTTCATCACCATGGTCGAAAGACAATTTTCCACCAAACTCAAACGTGTTCAATCTGATTGGGGAGGTGAATTTCGGTCTCTGTCTCCCCTCCTTACCCGACTTGGCATCATCCATCAACGCTCATGTCCTCACACCAGCGCCCAAAACGGCTTTGTTGAACGCCGTCATCGCCATGTGGTTGAAACTGGCCTCTCTCTCATGGCCCACTCTCACACCCCCCAACGCTTCTGGCACTTTGCCTTTGAAACAGCCATCTTTCTCATAAATCGTATGCCTTCCCGCACCTCCCAAAAGATCTCACCCTTTCAACATGTCTTTCATCGCAAGCCTAATTACACATTCCTAAGAGTCTTCGGTTGTCTCTGTTTTCCCTATCTACGCCCCTACAACCATCACAAAATGGATTTTCGGTCCACTCCTTGTATCTTTCTTGGGTACAGTCCCCTTCATCATGGATACCGCTGCCTTGATTTATCAAATGACCGTCTTTACATCTCTCGACATGTTCGCTTTGATGAATCATCTTTTCCTTTTTCCAAACCCCTACCCTCAACCTCCCCATCCACTCCTCCATCTACAAACCCTTACACTTCTATGGTATCACCTCACGTGCTACCAGACACATACTTTCCCACTCCGGAAACACAATCCGAAACTCCACCTTCGACCGAAACTCACCTCACAACCGAACCTACTACCTCCAACCCACCCATAACCGAAATCACCCCCCGAACCGAAACAACCCCCACCCCTCCCACAACTGAACCTACACCTTCACCTCCACGTGAACCATCCATCCAACCTCCGCGTCCTCGCCCGGTAAACCTTCGCCAAAATCCCAAAAAACGTGTTCCCTTCCAACCATCCTCTCACCACACTGTCACCAACGTGTCTAAACCATCTTCTGTCCATATAGCAAGTCAAAGTCCTGAATGGCGTCAGGCCATGGCCGACGAGTACAATGCCCTCGTCCGAAATGGTATTTGGATTTTAGAACCACCGGTTCCCAACACTAACCTTATTGATTGTAAGTGGATATACAGGCTAAAACGAGACAAAGATGGAGTCATCACTCGCTACAAAGCGAGACTTGTCGCCAAAAGGCTTCAGGCAACAGCCCGGGATTGACTATCAGGAAACATTCAGCCCTGTAGTCAAATCCACTACAATCCGAGCGGTTCTCTCGATTGCCATCTCTCAGAAATGGCCCCTACGACAGCTTGATGTTCAGAATGCTTTCCTTCATGGAAACCTTCATGAGACCGTTTATATGCGACAATCGCCGGGTCTCGAAGACGCGCAAAGACCTGATCACGTGTGCCTTCTCAAAAAGTCCATCTACGGCCTCAAACAGGCACCTCGAGCTTGGTTTCATCGGCTCTCCGAGGCTCTTCTATCGTTTGGCTTCAAAGGGTCCAAAACCGACCCTTCACTCTTCATCTATTCCAAAGGCCGCACTCTTCTCTACCTGCTTGTCTATGTAGACGACATCATCATCACCGGTAACAACAGTGACGCAATCAATGTCATTGTCACTAAACTTGATAGTTAGTCTATATATATATATCGGTCTTGTAAATCATTCTTAAATACACAATACAATTCTATTAGAGGTAAGAAAAGATTCGACCATTGATCGCCAATAGCCATAGTTCGTGGGTTTTCGGGTGAAAACAAACTTGTGAGAATTATGGGTTGTTTTCTCTTGATTAGTGAGAGTTATGATTGCGGCCATAGTGGTTTGGAAGAGGTGACGGCTGGAAGAATGCCGCTGGAGGTTTGCGACTATTGGAGGAGTTGCCGGGGGTTGCGTCGGCTGTCTGAAGGTCGTCGGAAGTTGGAAATAGTGTCGCCGAAAGTTGCGTCGGTCAGGCTGGAGGTTTTGTCGGCTGAATTGAAGCCAGAAAAAAAAGCGATTCGATTGGCTCTGATACCAAATCAAACCTTGAATTTATTGATTTTATTGTATATTTAAAAGACAGAATACGTGCCCTATATATAGGACAGATAATTACACTTTAATACCCTAAGCAGTTACACTTTAATACCCTTAACAATAAGGTTATTTAACTTAGTCTAACACAGACAGATTAATCCACACGGACAACTTTATCCATACATGACTTAATGGAAAACCAACCAAACATCCCCCTTATACAAAAGCTAGGACCTAGGGATCAGGCATTTTGGAGTGTGTTTGGAAACCTATTCTTCGTTCTCATGTTCAGTGTGTAGTATTATTTCACATCTTTAATCATCAAATTTAAGTAGTGAAATTTTCCTGCTAAAAAATGACCATAATTTTCATCTTCATTCTTTCCCCTTCAACAACCATTCCAACACAGTAGAACCAATATCGTAAATTCTTTTGGTGAAGTCGTAATAATGTACATAAAGTAAACAAAAAAAAAAGAACAAAGAAAGAGATCTATGGACTATGGAGAGAAAGCATCCAATAGTAGTACCGAAAGAGAACTTCAATGGCCACTTAAGAATGAATAAGAGAAGATTCAGACCTTTTCCCACAATAACGTAGATGTCAATGGTTGACTAGACGTTGCAGCATGGTCCTTCGCCTTAAGTGGAGTAGTACCGGATCTAGAGTTATAACTAGATGACTTTGCAGACTGCAAAATAAGCGTTAGTCCTTCATATCCGAAGTAATTAAATTATAGACAACAATAATGAGATGCAATACAATATCATATTGGAAATTGATGTTTTTTTCATGCAAACAACAAACAGTTTAGTAACATAGTAACAAGCCTACATATCCTTGATTTTAAAGACAAATAACAACCAAATCAGGATTTTTTTAGGTTCAATAGTCGAGATGTTCTTAAAATCAGCTTAAAAACCTAAACAGAGATTTGACAAAGCCACTATCCTTCGTGACACCTTTCAGATGCTAACTTGATGGCATACTTATGCAACAAAGAAGGTAACTAATACCTCATCCATAACATGTGTTACATAGAAGCAGTAGTACACCGAATAAATATGGAGGCAATAATCATAAACGGATCATGCATACCAAAGTTATCTCACTGGTCATTATATGGAAATCATGGCGTCAAGTGAAAAACAAAAAAGTTTGCAGTAGTACGTGTAGCAATAGGGTCAAATGTCAGTATATAAAAAGCTAACATTGTGAACAAGAAACACATACGAGAATGATATCTATTAAAGAAAATATGAGAATGTCGAATCACATGTGATTATACACTAACATCACGTACAAAATCACATGTGATTCATGCGACCTTGACCCGCGATCATAGGTCGCACGCGCACTTTTTTGGTCATTAATTTAAAATCACGTGTGATTTTACGTAATTTGGCCATTCTCATATTTTTCTTAAATAAGTATCATTCTCGTATGAACCTGCTTCTATATATATATATATATATATAGAAGCAGGTTCATACGAGAAGCATACGACTATGCAACTCTTCTTAATAAAGCTTTATCCCAGCCAATCATGTATATATTTATGGCATACATAAAGCTGAGCATTGTATATCACTACTACAATCCCACCACTGTATCTTGAGCCTGATAAACGGGAAAACAATATTTAAAAAATAGCCAGTTTGTATTGCTAATTTGCTACTAGAACTTATTTACCTTTGAACTTTCGTTTTTAGATGGAACAGAAGTAGCTCTCTCCATTACATGACATAGTCGAAGTTCATTGAGTGCATCCAAAATAACCTGAACTGATCTAATTAAGTTATTGGACTCTACAACTATCTCCTCCTCCACCTGAATATAAATGAATGGCAAAAAATCACCATATTATCACATCAGATGGCAAATGGATTTCCAACAAAAGAAACAAATAAAACATACCATCATCAGCTCCTTCAAAAAGAAGGTATACTATCATAAATAAATATCAATATATGTTTTTGTTTATTTATGGATAGATGATTGCGGAAACTACACATACATTAGGTGGAACGAACATAAAAATTAAGAGGACCCACAATTTATCAAGTGATTCTGTGATGTAGCTTGATAATCTTTCAAGTGGCTAAGCACACATCACTTGAGAGAAAGAAAGCTCATTTACATAGTTCCATGACCGTTATACTCATTTTTGTGGTTGTATATATCTTGATATGTGTAGCTCATTTCCAAGCACTTGGCCTTACATTTGAGTCTTAAACATTACATTTAGCAATCAAGGTCAAGAAATAATGGCTAAATGGTTTCACACTACTTTAGTATATAAAAATACAAATATATATTCCAACCAAATCTGCACTTCAGAGGTATATCTTTTCAGGTACCCATAGGTTTGAGAGCTATACTAAAAATGCAAGTTAACCATCAATCCATCATCATGGTTTCAAAAAAACCCACTTTTGCTTTGTTTTCAATTTTGTATCTTACTGCTGTCAAGTAGATTAAGAAAACTTGTAATTAATTTCTGCTTTCGCTCAGAAAATTTAGCTCAAAAACTAGACAGCTGTTGATCATTACCTTCATACAGTAAACCAAGAAAGAACAAGTGGGGTCCCAAATAATTCACTTTCCAAGCAAAAACTAGCATGTAATTAAAATATAAAAAAAAGCACAGAAAACAGGATTAAACATATGTAACAAGATCAAATTCACAATGAAAGGCCCCTTAGCCCAGCGTACCCGGGTTACTTACAGGTAGAGCCCAGCCTCCCAGGAGGTCAAGGGTTCAAACCTCAGCAAATGTGAGAAGTGTGCATCGAGCATTTGCCTATAAATATTATATCTTTAAAAAAAAATAACCTTTACAGAGATCAGCTTGCAAAGATCAATGTCCAAATCCTTCCTCTTTGCAAGATTGACCATAACATTTGACAAAAGAAGCTCCGCAACTTCAGCTTTCAGCAATGCAATATCCTGACATAACCTATTATGCAAATATTTACCAAACCATGAAAAGACATGAACAGGTAGTCAGGTACAGCCATTACTTACAAACAAATAAGAAATTGTACCTTAAGATAGTATCGTCACAAAAATATATCAGGGCATAAACTAGTTGACAGATCCATGTTTGAAACGTTTTGTCACGAGTCTCCCATATAGTAGCCTTCTCAATTGAAATGGATTGAGCTAACAATAGTATAAAATAGGTTACAACAAGATCAGTAATAAGAAAAGTTTTAACAGATGTGGAAGGATATATTTCAGTTTAGCATTGATTTTGGTTCATTTAGAAACAAAGGTATGTAAAAAAACATACAAGAAGCACTTCAACCGAGAAAAGCAATGCCTTTCTTGGTTAAAATGGGAAAATATTCAAACAGAAATCACAGGCATTCCGTAGAAAGAGCATTGGAAAAACGGGTATACTCCCACAAAACCATAATGTAAATCTTTAGGAAAGGGAAATTCATGAAATGGATGACTTTACCATTGAACTTCCTTTCTAGATCCATTAAAGAACTCTGAACTAGCTCTGTGTTAACACCCTTGGAATGGACCTACATGTGAAGAAGAAGAAGAAGAAGAAGAAGACATAGCAACCATCATTCAAGGGATCTGAACTAAGCATACAATGCAAAAATGAAGAGATCCATCAAGTATAAACACAAGAAGTAGCGGTTTTTAAGGTTAATCCTAAATAGAGCATACATATAGTAGGTAGTTCTGTTATTAGTACTTGCCACTAATAGCAACGCAGGAAGGAATGTCAAACGAAATACATCTAGCAGTGCCACTTTAATCCTTCCCCTGCCCTCTTTCTGTGTGTGTTTGTGTGTATAATAATGAAAAAGCAAGAATTAACTCGCAGAGGTGTGGTGCAGTAGCAAAAACAAATTCCAATTTCGTATATTCTGCACCATATTGCATCATGAGTTTAGTGATAGCAACATTTTATCTATAGATATCCATTGTTAGGATTCAGAGGTGGTTAAAGCTTTTCATTATTACTAGTCGGAGCCAATCCTCTATCTAGCCGCTTAACTTATTTAAAGATTAGTAAAGTCTTCCAACATAATCTTTCAGCTTTGAATTTGCAAGGCTGGCAGTTCAAATTTTATGGTAAAATTTGTGCATGGTAATCCAGATATCTCTCCGCAATTAAGCAGGGTTACATGAGATGGGTAATGGGTGCAATTTTGACCTATTTGGGAACCTAACACGATTTAGGGTTTTGATAAGCACAAAAGATGGTAAAATGTATTAGAGATGGGATATACCAGGGTCAGTATATTCTCTGAAGACATATACTCCAAGATCATAAAGGGGCAACAATTCCTTTCTCCTGTTACAGTTCATTTCCTAGCTATGAGTTTGCATCAGAAGCTTCTGATCGTGAAGGGTTATAACTCAGAGCTTCCGAGGGGCTATTTGGTTGGTTTTTACTTTTAGCCCTATATGAATAAACCAGTCTGTGTGGATTAATATGTCGGAATAAATTGGGAAGGTTTTTCATAGATGGAAGGAGCGTGTTCTTTAATTGGAAGGGACAGGTTTGGGAAGAACATGGCTTTATGCAAAAAGCTCCCCTCTAGAAGCTTACTGAATAAGTCATGTATAGCTAAACGAATAAGCTGTAAGTCCCGTTAAACACATTAAGCTGCTAACAAACAGGCCCTGAGTTGCCTTCTAACTCAGAGCCTCTGAGCTTGCTTCTGATCCATTTCTAACTTACCCACAAGCAGTTGTAACTGCTGTGCACTTATCGACTAAGTGACTAAGTGCCTAACTACCCCGTAATTGTCGATCTCTTTTATAAATATATAAAACGTTTAATCTAGTGTATGACATACTCGAGTTTTTCTGCCTAAAATACGAACGATTCTTGGATTATCCGAATACTGATTTGATGAAACCTAAGGCTTTAAAAGGTCGAAAATAAGTATTCGGAAAGTACAATTGATACACGATCAAATAAATTTATCCAAGTGATTGTAACCACAATTGCCAGATTCTCAACTATAACTCATAAAACAATGTTAGATTTCAAACTTGTATTCTTACCTCAAGTATAGACCTCTCATAAGAATCAAGTGATAGTAAAGCTCGGTGACCCCTTTCAGTTGAAAGTATCCCCTGGTCAATTGCAGAGTATGTTAATGAACTTAAAAACAATGAAGATAAACAAAATGATTAGAATAGATTAGATTAGATCTTAAGCTCAACTTCGGAGGGCACTATACAAGTTTCTAGATATACATTAAGCATAAACATGAATGTTTGACATTTTAATATTACAAGCTCAAGCACCCAACATATAACTCGAACAATGATTTTATCTCCAAATTCACATGCACTTGGGTCCAAATTAGACAATTTAATGATCAAACTTAGTACACACATAAAATTAAATAACGGCAGTGTCTCAACCATACTCAGTGTGAGAGCAATAAGACTCCTCATACTGAACCAGTTGAGGAATTAACATGATTACTGTTGTTGCTTATGTATGACACATTGACACATCCATACGGGATACAAAGTTACCAATTTGAACGTTATAACTTAAATCATATAATCAGTTACGAGTAGTAACATGTTGTAATTGACTTACACGTAATGCTTGTGATGCCATCTCAATTATCTCAACAGATTCATCCATCAAATACTTCTTCAAAAGCCGCATCACTGCAATTAGGAGCTCTTCGGATAAACCTGAATCCATACGAAAACTAAAGCCACTACCACTATCAGAATAAAGAGGCCGACACACATGTATCCGGTTTGACTCTCCAGGAATATGGAAAACAACGCGATGTGGATCACCAATGCCGATCTGGAGTCCAAGTCAACAGGAAACAATTCTTAAATCACTTGATGCTCTCTAAACGGCATAATATAGTGCAAGAAGAAGAAGAGGAAATGAAAGGGGCTTAAGAGTTAGACCATCGATAAAAAATCAGAAACAAATGCTCCAAAACTGTTTGTTGCGTCTGAACTGGCCATCCGGACTAGAGTCCAAACTGCATGTACAACTTCATGGTCATATTGCCAAAATGCATCTCCAAAAGATTGTCTTGCATTCTTTTCATGCTGAAACCCTGTGAACATGATATTGTGCAACGCTTTGAGACTGCAAGAATAAACCAAAAACAGGGTCATACATTTATTTGACCTAAGTAATATATTATACATTTATACATTCTTTTTATGTTTAGACTAAAAAAATTACAATTATGATTGTTGTCCTTCTAAAGTCAACGGATTAGAACAAAACCATTATGAATAGGATGTAACCTTCAAGAGTCTATTAACACTTATGGTACAACATCTGCAACGAATAGCAACTACAAAAATATATGCATTGTATATAATTATCTGCATGAACTGCATACTGCCAAGATGAAAGGAGTTGTTGACCAATGGAAAGCATAGGTGAAAAAAAAACTGACCAATAAAAAAAAGGAGAGAGAGAGAGAGAGAGAGATAAACAGTCTTGGAGAAGAGGGACTCAACTTCAAGACAAATTAAACTCTACCATCCAGTATAATTGACATATATCTTTTTATGCAACTAGATAAGAAAAGGCAAGATGTTCAATCGAGATATGAGCTTTCATTTCCACAATCAAATAGAGAAAACTGATCACCTGCATATGACCAACCGTGGTGGAAGACAACTAGATCTCCTCACAAACTAAAACAAATAAACAAAAAAGTAAACATTAACACAGGTAACAACTTTGGCAAAGAAAACTGTAAAAATCAGTCAACAAAAAAAAATTTAGCTACAATAAAAAACAAAAACAAAATTAAAACATCCGAACATTCTCAAAAATAAAAACAATTCACCTCTAATAAGTGATCTCTTGCAGAGTATTCTTGGTACAGTTCAAGGTGGAACTTACGTATCCTATCAAATATATCAAATTCAGGAAAAGGCCCGAGTTCCTGAAAAAGCACATTTGCAAATGTAGATGGATGCTTACACTCAACCTTTAACAGAAAGAAAAAAAATATCTCGGGCTGATATTAGAAGGCATTAAATTCAAGACTCTATTAATTCAAAGCCTTCTGAGCAGCAGTGAAATTTTCCAAATCAAATAACATACTTTGATATGCTTATGAAGAGATGGATCAGAACCGACAACAAGCTCATGCAGTAGTGATAAAGCCTCAGACAGTTGAGTGCGAGAACGTTTGAAATCAGATTGTGAATGAATGCAACATTCAACTAACTTCGAAACCAGAAACTGCACCACAAGAATAGCAAAGCTTAGAAAATAATCGCAAATAATAACCAGTAAGAAAGATCATGTAACCAAAAGGCCTTGGGCCTCGTAGGAGGTCAGGGGTTCAAACCTCACCAAAGGTGAGAAGGGTGTGTGAATTTATTTGTTCCATTTGCCATATATAAATATGGCATGGGATCATGTGAGAAGTGAAGTCAAGGTGAGAAGCGTAAGAAGGGATCTTGACCCTTGATCACTTTTAATCTCAAACCCACCCATGAATCGCGTTTGATATGGGGATTGATCCGGTGCATCTTGATATATCTCATCTCGGTGCATATCATCCGAACATGCATCCAAGGGTGGAGATCCCTTCTTACCCTTCTCACCATAACTTCACTTCTCACCAGAACCCAACCCATATAAATATTAATATACTTCAAAAAAAAGATCATGTAGGGAAACAAGAGATGAACCTGAAGTTGTTCACCAAGCACATCAATACCGTCTTTGGATTCATTGTCTTTAAGTATTTTGAGCAGTGTAGAAATGATCCGACAACATTGGTCTTGTAAAGGACCGTAATCAATGAATTGCCCCACCAAGTTGAAAAGATAACTGCAGAAATCATAGTGGAGATTTCCTGAGTAAATCACATAATAAGCATCATTCAAGAAGCAAAAAGTACAAAAGCCTGAACTCACTTGGAGGTGCTTGGTACTGCAGCTCTATGCCCAAGAACATTAATGAGCACCTCAATCCCAGATAACCTGTTACATCTGTGCCTATGGTGAATAGATGCCGTAACTTTATGATGCATTTCAAGTATGAACTGCACAACAAGATGGCACAAAACAAAACCATTTTCATAAGGTTGTTGAATATAAGAAAAGAGGTCACGAAATCATGAATTAATAATAATATCAAAACTTGCATCACCATAAAAACTCTATCAGGGCGGAAAATGTTAATTTTGTCCATTACGACTATGCTGCTAGGAACTGGTTCCCTACAAAATACAATAGCATTATGGTAAGGAAGTAAAATTTATACACTGATGAATACACATTTGCCGATGTTATGAGAAAGGAATGCACATGTTCAAGAAACCATCGACAACTGTTTGAATTGCACGTTGAATCGTCTCCTTGGGAAAGAAAGGTAATGCAGGTTCTGATAACCGGGAAGCAAGTGACAAAATGTGACTGACAATAGAAACCTGCAATTAAAAACAGGAAGTGTTGCAATCAGAAAAAATCTTAATATAAATACAATAGAGAGAGAGAGAGAGAGATGTTTCCATTTTCTTTTTATGGTTTTTAATCCCATCAGTGGAGGGTTGGGTTCCGGTGAGAAGTGAACTTATGGTGAGAAGGGTAAGAAGGTATCTCCACCCTTGGATGCATGATAGGATGAGATGCATCGAAATGAGATACACCGAGATGCACCGGATGAATCCCCGTATGAAGCGCGATTCATGGGCGGGTTTGATATTAAAAGTGATCAAGGGTCAAGATCCCTTCTTACACTTCTCACTTTAACTTCACTTCTCACACGATCCCATGCCATCAGTGGAGGGGTTACCATGTAGCATAATTCATCTCTAAAAAATCTTATTCTATTTTCTAAGAGACATTTGTTCAAGTTGATCCATTACAATACCTCATAAGAGGATATAAACACTATTGATATAAGGACTCATGTAATGGAAGAAGAAACAAAAGAAAAATTGGGTAACATGGAATTCAATGAACTCATGACTTGCACTAAACGAGATTTCATATGCAAAAATGCAGAAGACCACTCTGCAACATTGGAAACATAAAAGATTAAATTCTTAAGAGTGAAAGAGAGGGAACTGACAAACATGCTTCCAGAACTTGGCAAGAGTATCATATTTGCCATTGAAGTATGAATACATTGTACTAAATCAAAAGAAGCCCGCCTTTTATGAAGACTGGATGATTTATAAGCCACATAAGCATATGAAATAAAAATTACTCTTTCATGTATAACTAAACTCTGTATAACAACAAAAAACTCATTCACAAAATCTCTATTAAAGATACAGTAGCAAACCATGTGTCTCTTGATAAGAGTATCCCGCTCACTCTCAGATATCCCGGAGATGCTTAACATTGAACTTTGAAGTACTGATGTTCCAGATTCCCTCCCAGACCTTTTACTGCAATGCAATGCTATGCATACTGAAAAGATAGGTACAAATTGAGTCTTAATAAGAGCTGCAGAAGGTTGACCGGCAACCTGCGGGCAAAACGAATGTCAGCTCAAACAAAAAAAAGAGTTGTTCAACAATTAAAATTGTTAAAACCAATAAAGTGAAGGTTTCAAACATATAAAATCGGATATAGTAATCAGGACTAGTCCTCAACGATATACAAGAAATTAAAGTCAAAAACCTACTCAACTTTCATTAGTGCTCCAACACATATCTTAGTGTGATTTGGACCCATTAAGAAATAAAACTTCCAAAAAAACAACTTGAATTCAGCTGTTCCAGCTAGTAAACCCCAAGAACCACAACCACAGCTGAATGAAACTAAAGTAAAATACTACAAGTACTTAGGAATTTCTGCAAACAATTAAAAGAAAATGAAAACCAAGTTAAAATATATCCCACCTTGGCAACCCAGTTCAAGCTGGAAATATCGTTATGCAAAACCAAAGCTGGAAGAAGCCAATGGCAACAATATTGAATGAAATTACTAGCTTCCACGTTTACAACAAAAAGTTCCCGTGTCTGCAAAGACCAAATCAGATATTAAATACACATTCAGCAATGTTTTCAATGAAATAGTTGTGATAATATTACCTCAACCAGTGCAGCTAAGCTTACACCACAGTGGACCCAGAAGAAAAGAATTGGTGCAATAAGCTCTCCCATGTACTGCAGAAAATTCAAATTCCAATCGCCTTGATGTATAAGAACCTTAAAAAATCAGGTATTTCCAGAAGTATAAAAACAAGTAGAGATATCCTCGTTTGTTTTTTAATAATCTACGAAAAGTTCAGCAACTGATAATCTCTTTCTAAAGATAACAATTAATAACAAACTACAAAAAAATAAAAAAATAAAATAAACCTCTGATCTGGAGCTGTATTGTAGTTTTCGAGACAGATTATCAAGTACTGCACCAACCAGTTCCCTGAAATAAAACAACGGCAGTAAATATATAGCCTTTTGCCGATCAGCACAAGAGTAGAAAAATAGTACCTTTGAGAAGAATCAATTGCAGCAATAACGCAGATCATAAAAACAGCCTGCATGTACCATATAAATTCAAAATGTTAGGTGAAAGCATAGAGATATTAAGTCAGAAAAGCCAGTCAAGAACTTAATGGCTGTCAGATTATATTTTGCAAATAAATTTGCCTTTGAAAAAATTAAACCAGCCAATTAAGAAGAAAGACCAATCGGCGAATATTTTTCACAAAAATCTCTGTTCTCTTGCCAGTTTGGAACATAACTATCACAAAAACCAACCCAATTGTAACTTAAACAAGTATCCCACTTCCCAATCGTTCAATTTATACATCACAAGTCGGGTTGGGTTCCGATGAGAAGTAAAGTTAAGGTGAGAAGTGTAAGAAGCGTAAGAAGAGATCTCCACCCTTGGATGCACATTAGGATGAGATGCACCGAGAAACACTGGATCAACTCCTTATGAAGCGCAATTCATGATGGGTATGAGATTAAAAGTGATCAATGGTTCATATCTCTTCTTATGCTTCTCACCGTAACTCTCCTCCTCACACGATTTTATGCCTCACAAGTCGATTTCTAAATCAAACTAGTTCTCCAGCAGCCCTAACTCCAAAAGGCATCTCTCACTTCCGCAATCGACAACACAATAGCAACAGCATTTGATGATCAAAAAAGGTCATCTAAAAAATATTTAACATATGAAAATCAATATTAAGACAATTATAGAGCACTGTCATCAGCCTCTTTATCTAGGCAAAGCACCAAAAAAAGAATTTGAGGTACAAATTTTGCATTATCCAGTTGTCTGGCTTAAAATCCACTGCTGGTTGATGCAGTCAAATTCTTTCTACCTGTTTTTAGCGTATAATTAATCCTGTTAATTAATAAAATCTGCTTCAGGAGTTCTGCAACCATTATTCACCAGACTTGGCTGCCATTGCCCAATAGTTGATTCTCCAATTTCATGTCAAGAACATGTCTAGTTCAATAGAAGACTTTTCATAAAATCTAAGAAGATTACCTCCAACTCAATTTTCTCACTGTGCAAGGCGAGATGTGCGAGGGTTACAATGATGGTTTCCATCAGAGGACGCGGTTGATGACCAGCAGCTAAAACCTCCTTTGCTTTAACAAGCTTATCCTTAAATAACACCACCAATTTTATACTAAAATTTGACCTGAAACATGGAGAAACACAATTAAGAATAAAAAATTATGTATAACAAAATTCTCATGGATCATAAAAAAGCTGTATGAGATTCACTCTCATCATCAGAGAAGTTATGGACACAGAACTTCAAGGAATAGTTTCTTCATCCAAGAGCTAGGCTGATTTCTAGGCTCTTTTAGCTACTTATATCTTTTCCCAGTTGCAAAGTTCTCCTAAAGTTATGCAAAATGATGGTTCCTTTTGCTACTTATGGTGAAACAGAAAATGCATCAAGCATTTTAATAATAATGAAGAATAAAATATGTATATATGATCCATAGATATATAAACAAGTGGTATAGATGATAAATGGTGTTATCCAGCATAACTATGCGAAAATAAAAGATAATATAATCCAACTCATCAACAAGTTATGGTGCTTAATCATCAGCTGTAATGTCAATTGGCAGGGTGTAAGTTCATCAAGATGCCATACTTATGAAATGGTTATTTGAACCATAATCAATCAGTAGAGATGCTTAAATGATGATAATTTCATGGATTCAGTATATACATGTAATGTAACTTCATCTTTCATCGGGGATTTCAGCTTAATCGACTAAACATGCCATCTAGGCAATATACCATAGAACAATTTTTAGTTTGCAATTACAATTGTCCACGACTAGTTGTAATGGCCCCATTCAAAATATCCTGGCCATTGTTAGGTCAATTTAAAAAATGCATATTGCTAACTTTTGAAAGGTCATATAACTTCACTAAGATATTGAGTAAACTGGATGGCAAATATTAGGTTAGTTGATAAACCATTAATGACCTAAAGAAAAAAATGGGAGTAACAAAGAACAGTGAAAAACAGATAACAAAATGAACAACATAAGATTACCACATTGTGCTGCATCAAATTGTCCAAAAGAACATAAAGAATCAGAACATTAGAATGGATTAATGCAAGCCATCCACATAAAACTTGCTAAAATAATTTATGGAACAAGTATGCTTTGTTCAACGCCTTACAATATATCCTGGAAGAGCTCGTCATGACCATCCCACGTTTGGAAAAGAACACTAATTCTTCTTGCTAAAGAAAATCGAACTCGAAAGTCCGGATCCCGGAGCATCAACAGCAGCTTCTCAATCATGGGCTATTTAAAATGTACAAAATAGAAACATGTGTTAGATTTAGTAAAGTAGATTTATCTTTCTTAGTTATATAAGTATCATTTCCTTAAATAGGTTCATCTCTAGTATATATAGATAGTAGTGTAATGTTTTATTCTAGTAAAATGAGAAATACATCACCATTTTGAGTGATTTCATGGTATCAGAGCCATGCTTGAAAACCCATCTGAGAACCCTAGCCGACTTCGCCGGAAACCCGCCGGAACCCTAGCCGACTTCGCCGGAAATCCGTGGGAACCCTACCAGAACTGCAGCCGCCGCTGCCGGAAACCTACCGGATATCCAGCCGCTGTCGCCGTATCTCCAGCTGCCATTGCCTGAAGCTTCCAGAACCTGCCGGATCTCCAGCTGCCGTCGCCGGAATCTTCCAGCACCTGCCGGAATCTTTCCAGAATCTGCCGGAATCTTCCAGCACCTGCCGGAATCTTTCCAGAATCTGCCGGAATCTTCAAGAATCTTCCAGGACTGCCGGATTTTCAGCCGGAATCTACCAGAACTTGCCTGGGACCCACCGGACTTGCCTAGAACACCTCTGAAGCTGTCGGAACACCTCAGAATCTGCCAAAAGCTGTTGGAACACGTCTGTGACCCGCCGGAACACTTCTGAGCACGCTGGAACCTGTGAGAACCTGTGGAAACCTGCCCGAACACGTCAAAGTGTACTGGTATATGCCAAAATCTATCTGAAAGTCAACCATTATTGATCATCGGACCACCGCCTGAACAGCCAACTTAGATCCAACCTTCTACTTTTACTACTTACCAATGGAAGACAAAGCTCCAGTGCAACACTCGAATTCTAATGGATTTACAGTTTCAGGTCATCCACAAGATCAAGTTCCATCCGCTTTTTGTGTTGGTACAGCACAATCAGGTATCACATCAACTTGCTTTTCTGCATGCTCGCCATCTTGGATTATTGATTCTGGAGCCACAGATCACATGACAGGGAACAAAGACCTTTTATCCAATCTTGATGATAATATACCCCATAATCCAGTTCGGCTTGCTAACGGATCTTCATGTCAAATCATGGGAACTGGATCCATTAGCAACCTGTCAAATCTAAACTTGTCAACTGTTCTTTATGTTCCTTCCTTCCCTGAAAGTTTAATATCTGTTAGCCAAATAACCAGAAAACTTAATTGTTCTGTAACATTTTTCCCCACACACTGTGTGTTTCAAGAATTGGGAACGAACCGGTTAATTGGCACAGGTTTTGAATCTCAAGGTCTTTATCGCTTGTCTATGTTGCAATCTTCAGCTACACATCTTTGTGATTCCAGAATTAGGGAGGTGCACTGTCGTTTAGGTCACCCTTCCTTGCCTGTTCTGAAACAATTAAGACCTGATCTTTCATCTGTTCATGAGTTCACATGTGAGTCAGGTCAGTTGGGTAAGCATACCCGTTGTCCCTATCCTCCTAGCAAGTCTAGTCACGTCAACACCTTGTTTGAACTCATTCACTCAGATGTATGGGGACCGTGTCCTGTTAGTTCTACCTATGGTTTTAAATATTTCATTACGTTTGTTGATGAATTTTCTCGTGCAACATGGGTTTACTTACTTAAAGCTCGGAGCAAAATATTTTCTATCTTTCGAGAATTTTATGCTTATGTCAAAACCCAGTTTGATATTTCCATTAAAACACTGAGATCTGATAATGCGAAAGAATATTTCTCTCATGATTTTTCCAGTTACCTGTCTGAGCGTGGTATTATACATGAATCTTCTTGTGCATATACACCCCAACAGAATGGCATTGCTGAACGAAAGAATCGCCATCTACTAGATGTGGCTCGCACTATGATGATTCACTATAATGTACCACAAAGTTTTTAGGCTGATGCGGTTCTTACAGCTAATTATTTGATTAACCGTATGCCATCTTCTGTCCTTAAAGAGAAGACACCTTTTTCCATTCTATTTCCCAAAGGCACTCCTTTTCCCTTGACTCCTAAAATATTTAGATGTGTCTCTTATGTTCATGATCATCGTCCGGGACAAAATAAACTCGCACCACGAGCTATCAAGTGTGTGTTCCTTGGTTATTCGCGTGTTCAAAAAGGCTATCGTTGTTATAGTCCAACCCTTCGTAGATATTTCACATGTGCTGATGTCACTTTCAATGAGTCGAGTCCATTCTTTCTCAAATCTACAAGCAGTGCTCCAGAGTTGGCAAATCCTGTTCCTAACCCTTTTGGATCTTCTGATACTCCAGTCTTTCACCTCCCTGTACTAGCATCAAATCCCATTATTCAGACAACTCCGACTGATACTCGGTTCACCAAGGTGTATGTTCGACAGCACCAAAGACAAGTGCATGAGACCCAAGAGTCCTTACCTGTGCATCATGATTCTGATGAGTCTCTTGTTCCACCACATGATACACACACATCATCACCTACTGATATAGTCCCTGATCCAGTACCTGAAGCACCTCTACCACCACAAACCGAGCCTTATGACCCACCCGGTGCACCGCTCCCTGATATTCCAATTGCCTTCCAAAAAGGCACGAGGACTCGTACCCGATATCCCATTCAGAATTATCTTGCTTACTCCCACCTGTCTTCCGAGTCATGTGCCTATACTACAGCCATTGATAGCCATTTTGTTCCCAGGAATGCCGAGGCTCTTAATCACCCGGGATGGTTTAAAGCCATGCAAGAAGAGATGGATGCCCTTCAGAAGAATCATACTTGGGATTTGGAACAACTTCCTCGTGGCAAGCGCAAAGTGGGTTGTAAATGGGTATTCACGGTGAAACTTCATCCTGATGGTTCTCTGCATCGATTGAAAGCTCGGTTAGTTGCAAAGGGTTATTCTCAAGCCCATGGAGTTGATTATGATGAGACATTTTCCCCGGTTGCTAAAATGCCATATGTTCGCATCTGTATAGCTTTGGCTGCCATTAATCATTGGCCACTTCATCAGTTGGATGTCAAGAACGCCTTTCTTAATGGCATTATTGAGGAGGAGGTGTACATGGAACAACCACCCAGGTTTGTTATTGAGGAGGAGACCACAAAGGTATGTCGACTACGAAGATCATTGTATGGTCTCAAACAGTCCCCTAGAGCATGGTTTGGACGGTTTTCAAATGTTCTCCAAAAGTTTGGTATGACTCGCAGTTCCCAGGATTATTCCGTGTTCTTTAGACACCATGACGGTCGACGAATCATACTAGTGGTCTATGTAGATGACATTATTATCACCGGAGATGATAGCGTCGGAATTTCAGAGCTGAAACAATTTCTACACACCCAGTTTCAAGTTACGGATCTTGGGCGGCTACGTTACTTCCTTGGGATAGAAGTATCCCGATCTCCACAAGGGATTATTCTATCTCAACGGAAATATGTTCTTGATATGCTTACCGAGTGTGGTCTATTGGGGTGTAAACCAGAAGACAGTCCGATGCTCGTTACAGGGAGATCCAGAGAGATACAGGAGACTTGTTGGAAAGTTAAACTATTTAACAGTTACTCGACCAGATATATCATTCCCGGTTAGTGTCTTGAGTCAGTTCATGTCCGCTCCTTATACGGGTCATTGGGATGCAGCACTTCGTGTTTTGAGGTATCTTAAGGCCACACCAGGATTAGGGATACTCTATTCTGACCAGGGCCACTGTCGAGTGGGTGCCTTCACCGAAGAAGGAGATGGCAGAATATCCGGCTTCTCGGATGCGGATTGGGCCGGTTGTCCCGTTTCCAGGAGATCGACTACAGGGTACTGTGTATTTGTCGGAGGAAATCTAGTTTCTTGGAAAAGCAAGAAACAGCATATTGTCTCTCGATCGAGTGCCGAATCAGAGTATAGGGCCATGGCAGATGTGTCATGCGAAATGGCGTGGGTAAGAAGACTCTTAAGAGAGCTTGGAGTGATTACAGACGATTTGATGAGACTTTATTGTGATAACCAGTCAGCTATTCATATAGCCAAGAATCAAGTATTCCATGAGAGGACCAAACATATTGAGGTGGATTGCCATCTTATCAGAGACCGTGTTGTAGGAACTCAGACAGACCCTCCTCGATTCAACCGGTGCACATCAGGACCGACTACCAACTTGCAGACATTCTGACAAAGCCATTACGGAAAGTACAAGTAGATTTTATTTGTAGCAAGTTGGACATGATTAATATCTTTGCTCCAACTTGAGGAGGAGTGTTAGATTTAGTAAAGTAGATTTATCTTTCTTAGTTATATAAGTATCATTTCCTTAAATAGGTTCATCTCTAGTATATATAGTAGTGTAATGTTTTATTCTAGTAAAATGAGAAATACATCACCATTTTGAGTGATTTCAACATGCAACACAAACAGCAACAACAAAAAAAGATCAGAACGATAGTGATGGCCCTGATAAAAATAACAAGTAAAATAATTGAAAAAGATATGAATCCGAACACGCAAAGCAAGTACAATCTGAGAAAAGTACCATGCCATACTCAGGTGATCATACTAACAAGAGTACCATCTAAGCGGAACTAGAGACTAAGGTGGCGTTTGTTTTTTAAGAGGTGCTGATGTCTGGAGTCTTATTTCACTTCTGATTTATAAGAGGTGGTGCTGACGTCTGAAATTTGAATCAGTAAGACTGTTTGTTTTTACGTCTAAAATCTGAATCAGTGGGACTTTTTCTTTTCATCTTGGGATAAAAAGTGTCTTATTAATTCCGTTAGCTAGGAGTCTATAAGCTACTCAGCATTTGTAAGAAGATGGCTTGAAAAGTCAATGACTTGGAAAATAGAAGCAAAGTGAAAGAATAGGAGATGTGGGAAGATAATAAGAGGGATTTAAGAGGTTAGGTTACCACTTATTTATTCAGACCATATTAAGTGATAGAGGCACTAAAAATAATAATAAAACAAACAGTCTGAATTATAAAACGTCTAAATGAATAGACATAAGTGGTGATTAAGAGCTCAAAATGAAATTGGATGATTGATCAAATAGCTAAACAAACTAATTAAATACTGAACATCTCAGCAAAGCAAGCAGACGCAAAGTTGAAAACTTTATAGGAGGAGAAACAGTTGGGAGTTGGAATCCTAATGATTTCCACATACTGACTTCCTGTCAGAACACAATGTGACCATAGGTCACTAACGACTTGATCCACCTACGTTCACAAAAAACAAGAAAGACAAAAAGAAAGAAGATATTGTAATGCCCTCACGCAAATATATATATATATATATGTATATATATATATATATGAAAAAGCATATGAAAGATAAACTGAAGAAACTGACATCAGCCACCAAAGGTACTAGAAAGGGAAATCTATATTTATTAAAGCAAGACAACCATACGCACCTGACTGATTTGAGGATTCAGTAATACAAAGTTGCATATGCAATCAATGAGTTTAACACGACCAAACCAATCAAGTTGGTAATTATCTGCAATTTTGTTTACAAGATCACGCAGTGGTACCAGACTCTGAGAGTCATTCTCTAGAATTAACTCCATGGAAGCTTGTGATGTGCACTGTAAAATATTAACAAAAATATACCAAAGGTTAGGAAGGTAACCAGTAGCAACTCACAGTGAACTCCAAAAAAAAATATAAAGGATGTCAATAAATCAAAACTGATTCAGCAGCAGCAACCACTCTCCACTGAAGATGAATCAGTCAAGCCTTAACAAATGTGTACTTCCAAAAGCATGCATCAGACACCACAGATAAGCAGCATGCTACTTATCATTCAAATTGCAATTGTAGCATTTCTGTTCAACGAATCATCGCTTCAGCTCATAGCTACATAATATTTCCTTAAAGTTATGATAGGCATGATTGCATCCATGCATCTACTTTAGTAGTTGCATAGATTTCGATTATTTAGAATCTTCATACAAATTATAAAATTTATTCTCGTTGAAAGGAACTGAGGCCAGGTATTGCTTTTAACAGCTCCTAATCCAACACAGAGAAAATGGAAGGGAATTGGTCCATGGGTTACGAGTTTTAGTTTTTTTTGTGAGGATAATCACTGTGGGAATAAAAAAAATCAACTTTTATTATCATCCCAATACTTCCACACTCCATTTCTATCCTTCTATCCTAAGTATTGTTTCACAGAGATCTTCAGCCTCTGTCAAGCAATTAAGAATGCTGGTCATCTAAACTGAGCATCAGTGTGTTTAAACATAAATCTTTTGTTGATTCAGAGAGATGGACACTGTGGACAGTGAAAGAAACGAATAGAGGATTTGACCTAGGGGTGCAACAAAGTTGCAGTTGATGAAGAAATTTATTATAAATCATTATCATTATGTTGTCTTTTCTTATTTGCATTGTTGAACTTCTTATGTTAGTTATTCATTCATTTCCCTTGCAACACTTCATGTCTATAATCAGTGGATCACGTCGTGATGGTTTTACTAGGTTATCCATGATCGTATTTGTTATGTTCTAAAGTTAGGAGCCAACAGTGAATACTGACACCAGTACATTAGGACAGTAATCAGCTTCGGTTACATTTCTTTTGTTTTACATGTAAACTTCTTCTCTTTAGGAAAATTGATTAGATGAGAAAATACTTCCAGCAAAAGCATCCTAACTTAATATTTTGTCTGTTAATCATTTAGTGTGCTTGAATGTAAACTTTAATGACATAGATCAATGCACCAAACCTGTTCCGATGATCCTGATTTGATAGAATGAGTGACATCTTTTTCCTTTGCTACTTTGTTTAAGGGCAGCAACGTCTGTAACAAGCCACAAATAGCGGCCAGTATCTTAGTCGGCTGAAGCATAACATCAGAAAGCATATCAACCATGTTGTCTAGTGATAAAACCTGCAAAACCACATATCAGTTAAAATTAGACAAGTAAATATTTAACGGATAGGTCGCTAGGGTTGGGTTCCGGTGAGAAGGATAGTTATGGTGAGAAGCGTAAGAAGGGATCTCCGCCCTTGTATGCACATTAGGATGAGATGCACCGAGATGCACCGGATCAACTCCCTTGTAAGTCGCAATTCATGGGTGGGTATGAGATTAGAAGTGATCAACGGCTCATATCTCTTCTTACGCTTCTCACTTTAACTATACTTCTCACACGACCTATGCCTAGGTCGCTAGCAGTTTACTGTCCTCATTCACAAGCATATAGAATCGGTATCTTTTAAACAGAGAGTACCATGTCAGAAAACCCTTGGCGGGAGGACCAGCAAGGATGTTGACAAAGGTGAAACAGAAGGCATTCCATCAGCTAGACAAATACGAAAGTGAAATTAGATGATTAATAAATGCCTGATTACCGACATTAACATGTATAGAAAAGGAAACAAGTCCAAAAGATTATTTACCATTTGATCACTTTCTATTCGCATTAAATTAAATAAAGCATCCCACGTGGCAACTGGAAGAACCGAAAAAAAACTTGAGATCAATTTTATAATGCCCAGTTTCCAATTAACAGTAGGCGACACTCGGGGATTCTCTCCACCAGTACTCATAATATCAACATCTTTGGAATCATCATTTGCATCCAACTCTACATCCAAGACTGTCATTTTGTTGTGCTTTGATGATCGAGATTCTTGAACAGAAATGTCTGGAATAGACCAACCTGGCTGATCTATCACAGACTGAAGATTATTTCTGCCATCAGAAAATCCCTCAAATAGTTTAGTCAGAGCCTTCAAAAGTCTCTCAATTGATTGGATAATATCATTATGAAATGTAGCATCATCCTCCTGATAGTTAAAGAGTGGCGAACCAGTAAAACTTCTTAAAGAAGTTAATATAGAGTCCATGCCATCAAGACCACCAAAAGAACCATATCCAACATCACTAAAGCATTTTTCAATTATAGAAACAGCATGACCCAGCATTTCTAAGATGTACCGACCGATCTTGGAAAGGAAAGAAGAGTTTTCTTCTTTGAACCTGATGGAAACAAAAACAGAGATGATTGCATTTCAATGATAAGTTTCTACTTTATTCTCTCCAACGAATCCTAAAACAATAAAATCATCAAATGAAACTTCCGTCTCTGCCCAACCCCCCTTCCAGAAAAAAAAAACAAGGGAAATCCGATGATGAACAATTAGATGTTGAAATGAATATAATTATTTGGTAAAAGGTTCAAGACCACAAGAAAAATTAGAGTAGTGTTAGGCTATGTTTGGCAAACTAGCTTATAAGCTAGCTGATGGCCGATAAGCTAGCTGGTAGCTGATAAGCTAGCTGGTAGCTGATAAGCTAGCTAATGAAAAAATCATGTTTGGCAAAACTAGCGTATAAGAATGTAAAATGACCAAAAAGGGCATATTGAAAAATAAAAAAAATAATTAATATTAATGAGGGTTATAATTGGAAAAAATGACAATAAGCTCCCAAAACGCTACTCCAAGTAGCTTATAAGCTTATAAGCTAACTTATGGCTTACCAAACGTGTACACCAAAAATAAGCTAGCTTATTTTTGAAAAACATAGCCTTAATTGTTCCAGTATAATAGGTGTTTCCTTATCTAATTATTACATGTGGATGACCATTTAAACAGATATTCATGAAAGCTGGGAACATACCTTGTAACATATGAGCCATACATGAAATTCGACAACAGAGCACATAAAAAGAAAACATCTGATAGATTCATCTTTTCAATCTCTTTATTTCCTAAAACTTCAAGAATGTTGAGCTCCATTTCATGAAGCAGAGAGTCCCTCAAATGGCGGGGAAGACGCACCTTCTTGTAGCACGGAGATTGGGCCGTCTGAAAAACAAAAAGTGATTGCTACTTAAATATCACCAAAGCCCATAGAAACATTTATCTGGTCCCACCAGAAAAATGCATCAATGTGGAAAAGAGTATATAATGAGTAAGAAAAAGACTGGAACCTCTGTGTAAGGGTCTAGGTAAATTTCAGCAAGCACTTCCACAGAGCAATCAAACAAATCATGTGAACTTTCCTTCTGCTCCAGTTTTTCAACCTATCAGATAGCAATATTCAGTATGGGTTGGGTTCCGGTGAGAAGGAGAGTTATGGTGAGAAGCGTAAGAAAGGATCTCCACCCTTGGATGCACATTAGAATGAGATGCACATAGATGAGGTGCACAGAGATGCACCGGATCAATTCCCTTCTAAGGCGCAATTCATGGGTGGGTATGAGATTAAAAGTGATCAATGGCTTAGATCTCTTCTTACGCTTCTCACCTTAACTCTTCTTCTCACACTATCCTATGCCTGCAGCTAAAAGTAGCCAAATATGAACAAACAGAATCAAAAGCAATATTCAGTATACCTCCACGGTGTCATCAACAGTTACAGGAATATCTACAAGCAGGTGAGCCAAAGAACATCCTTTAATATCATTTGTAAAACAAGCAGAACCAGTACAAAGAGAGAATACAGCTGCTGGCAACAATACAGCCATTTGCTCATTGAACACCAAACGTTCCTGAATAAGATGGTACCAGTAATTAATCATATCAGAGCACTGTCTAGTTAGAACCCCTTAATTTTCAGTAATATAGTGATCCACAGATTAACATAGAAATTTTCATCCAACAAAACATAACAGAAACCCAGTATCACGACAATTAACCTGTTAGGGGCAGAAATTTATCGAAATCCATACAAACAGCTTAATCCATACAGGGCTCAATGGAACAAAAACATCCTCTTAGCTCATGTCATCGTCAGAAAGCAGGATAGGATTTGTTTCAAAAAATAATGATAATGAAACGAGAATTGAGGTGACGCTAAGGAGTACTCTCTTGATATTATATGAGTGACTCAAGCTCCTTGGATTATGGATGATTGATCCAGTTACATGTGTGTAACCATACATTGTGACGTAGGTCAAGCTACATGTGTTTGAACCATACATTGAGATTCTTTTATGACGCCTAAATGTACAGTTATTTTTATCCTCATATGTTGAACCCTGAGCAAGGACAGACCCAAACTAGTAAACATATAAACCAAAAAAAAAAACTCATGTTCTACCAGATAATAAGAACTATCGTATAGTCAAAAGCAGAGGTATCTAAAATAATCAAGTACGACAAAAAGAAACCAGGAAGTGATTTGTCAATTTGAGTTATGAGAGAATCAGCATTCAATAGAAAAGTTCTATGATGTGTTCTCGACTCCTTTTTTGCAAAGTAAAGAGAGGAAAAGGAAAAAATCTCATGTTCTCAAGTAGGGTTGTTATTCGGGCGGTTAAATCGGTTTTCGGTTTATTCGGTTTGGGTTAATCGGTTTTTAATATTTTTTTAAGTAACCAATAAGGCAATAACCAAACCAAATAAGGTTCGATTTAATCGGTTTTGGGTTATTCGGTTCGGTTACCGGTTAAACCGAATAAGAATTCATATTTTTCATTGTACACTTGCTCAAATAATTTTCTCAAATTCATTGCCCTTTGCTTCTAATAGAGTTGCATCATACATTCATATTTCATACTCAACAATTGACTTGTATTAAGTAAAAAACACCATCTAACAAAAATCAATATCTACCAAAAGACATTATTTTCTTCATGCGACGAATTACATCAAGTAAATAATATAATATAACAAAAAACAATATTTACCAACAAGCAAAAAACATTATATAACAATAAAATATGTAAAATAATAATACTATATTATATATTTGGTTTTAGTTGTAGAAAGAAAAAATTATATGAAATATAAGTAGAATGTGTTATTCTGTTAAGTCGATTTAACCGAATTAGAAAAAAGTTAACCAAAAACCGAACCGAATAAGGATTCTTATTCGGTTAACAGAACCGTTTAACCCAAATTGAATTCTGTTCAGGTGGGTTATTTTTGACACCCCTATATCTCGAGTTCTTTTAGGAAGGAAAGGAAAAGAAGGAAAACAATGATAATTTTCCTACCAAAACTTTACTCTCAAATGTGGGAGGAAAAGGAAGGAAAGAAATAACAACTAAAAATATTTATAAATCTACTCATCTATCCATCAATCACAATCCACCATAAAATAAATAAGGGTAAATTTGTAAATATGACATCTTTCCTTTCCTTTCTCTCCTACTCAAGAACATGAAAATGTATTTTCTTTCCTTGCCTTTCCTTCCTTTCCCTTCATTCTCAAGAATGCAAACAAAAAAAATCTTTCTTTTCCTTTCCTTCCTTTTCTTTCTTTTCTTTCCAAATTCGAGAACACAGCATTAGCTTCTAGCCAGCAAGAAAATGACAACCCTGAAGATACATCAGAAGGAACAACTAAACAGCACATTATAAAAAACAAACCTTCCAATTAAGCAAGGTCATAACCGTCCTCAAGAGATCTTTTCTCAAATGTAAAGCGTCCTGCAGGTCACCCTACACAAATAAGCAAAAAAATCAGTAAAAGTGATGGTGGCAAAATGTCAACAAGCTTTTCGAGGTGACAGATCAACTCCACAAGGGAAGGGATCTTGAACCAATCTACACCACTTCTTTTTCTTAAATGAAAGCAGGTCATAAAATTTTGGGAAAATAACCATCTTTGTAATGATGGTATATAGTTATTATATAATATCTTCATGTAAACAATGGGAAAATACGAAATATTTTAAGCATCTAAAAGAAACTACCCCTAACCACTTACATGGGATCCTTTCTTTGAAAAATAGCCTGCTATGAAACGTAAAAGAGACCTGGTACATTGTTATAATAACATATTCATAAGAAAATAAGAATGATATTGAAACAGGGAGATTCACAAAGGCACCAAAAAGTAATAGTTAAAGTACAACTTCAACAAACTTCAAAGAGCGGATGAAAATCCTAACTGATTGATAATACTATAGCTTCCAGAAAGATAGTTAGAAGCGATCAGTTGAACCATATATGATAATCAAGAACTAGTAAAGAAAGGTAACGTACACTGATGGGGAATTTTTAAATAACCGGAGATCCCATACATCGTGAGCTATAATAAAGTTGTTCATCGGATCCTGAAAGCAAAATGCAAAGCAGAAATCTTCAAACTTTAAACTAATGAAGTCCCCCCTAAGGGAAGAAAATATAAGAAGGGGGGATGACAACTAGTTCATCAGCACGGCATACTTACACTCAAATTAATATTTCCAAGGAGTATAAGAGCAGCATCTGCCTGAACAAACCAAGAAGAAAGGTAACGAGCATCATAGTACAATACAAGCATCAAAATGAATAAGGTGCTGTTTGGTAATTGCTGAATGGTTTGGTGCAGAATGATTAAGTGGTCAGAATGATAAGAGCCTCTTGTAATATAGTGCAAAATGAAATATAATTGTTTGGTAATTGTTCAGGATGTAATCAGGGCTCTTAATGGTTAAGGGAGGTCCAGGATACAAAATGATTCAAAGGGTTTTGAAACCATTAAGATGCAAACTTATTTTTTGCCAAACAGAATTCACCTCTTAGCGATTCAGAGGTTGTCTCTTAATGGAACTGTTAAGAGGTAAACAAACAGCCCCTAAGATTTTGTTTCAATTGCATTGTAACAATGGACATCCATTTTCTTCTGTTGCCACCAAATATTTATCACTAGTTATTTTATACTACCTTCCAAGTATGCAGCAGAGCTGACAAGCCTTCATGGGTACTTAAAGTGAAATAAGAACTTTAATTTTTAAATATAGTGGTTCGAAAAGATAACATATTAACATATAACCAGTACTGAATCTTGCAATCAATTTGTTGATATAACTGCACACCATGTCTAAAAGGGTTTCCAAGTAGATAGATTCAGTAAAGCACCACAAATTCAACTTTATGTGATAAGAAAGAAGTGATGACTTCATCAAATTAAAAGCAATCACGTGAAATACTTACAACTGATGTAACATTATTGAACATTGGTAAACCACGTAGTAGAGTGTTCAATATTTTAAGCCAGCCTTTGTCCAACTGAGAATTATACAAAATTCAGTTTATGAGTGACTGAAAAAGGAAAGAAAAAGCTTTGAACATAAATATTTTCCTTCCAATCTGCAATAATACGCACCATTAGCTTTAACAATCTATGACCAACTAGAAGATTTTTAATAGTGTATAGCAAAGTAGGAAAAAGCTTCATTTAGTTATGATGATAAAATAGAAAATACATACAACTATACAAGTAACCAGTAAAAAGACTTACCCGTTGGCCAAAATAAAGAGTACTAAGAAATAAATATCTCTAACATAGTAACAATCCTTAAGTTTGGAGCACAAAAATCGATAATGTGTAACTTGCTATATATAAATGTAATAATCCTCCAGGATACAAGATTAGCACCCACAGTTGACAGCAATCAGTGGCGGATCTTCTAGTACAATGTCTGGGCAGCATCTAAAAAGCCTCTTATTTTTGGTGTCCAGCTACACCATTATGCCAAGCTTTAACACACAAAGATTCATGTAAAATCTAGTGGCAAACCATATGGACCATGCATTATAAGGTATCACGCTCTTGAGCATCAACACTCCCGCACGAATTTCAAAGAGGTTCAAGTAAAAGCACAAGATTAACAGAACACAAAAATTTCGCTTCTGGGTTTCTGGTTTCATTACATAGACCCAAATAGCACATGAATGATTACAAGATACAACCTAAGAACAAACCAAATTAGTAGGGACCGAAAACATGATAAATGGATGAAGAAAAAAAATGAACTGCTCTACAAAACACTCCTAGCTGGATGACGATTGTTTGGTCTCACAACTGACATGACTCCTAGTGAAGTACTTCAAATGGATTAGGATTTCAATCCAAGTATCCCCAAATTCTGGAAAGAAGATGGGTCAGTTTCTAATGAACATCTCTAACAATGGTATCACTAAGGGTCCATTTGGTTTGCAGGATTGTTTTTGAGGGATTCGGATTTCATGGAGGGATTTGGATTTGGAGGGATTTGGATTGGAATGAATTTGACATTATTGGTGTGTTTGGTTTGTAGGATTTGGAATGGAATTGGATTCCATTATTTATAAATAATTTATAAATAAAAATTATAAAAATTATAAAAGTAATTGAATTACATTTTTATTGATCAATTATTACAAAATAAATGTTTTTAACATTTTGTAAAACCTTATTTTATACAATTCTATGAAATCCGGTGAAACCCCGAGCATCTCCTAAGGATTTCAAAATCCTATGTTTGTAGGATTTCAAATCCAGACAATCCAACAAACCAAACGTAGGATTGGAATGGATTTGAAATGCAAATCCCACCAAATCCATTCCATTCCCGCAATCCAAACAGGACCTAAGATATTGTCAAAAAAGCATGCACTTAAACAATGTCCAGTTGTCCACACAGCTTGTCAACTATTATTTTTCCAGACCAACTAAAAGAAAAGAAACTCCATGACACCTGATTATTGACGAATTCCGCTTTTTCTGAGCACTCCACTCCATAACTAGGACAGAGAAGTACTGATGAGAGTCCTTGAAGACTCCTACAAACGAACATAGACAAATGTAAGAGTTCATGAAGACAATACCAGCTAAAACAAGACTGTAGGGAATCACAAGGTTGAGATGTCGTAAATTTGTGTTTGATATGTGTGTATGGTTCAAGTTGTTCAATCATCTAAAATCAGTCACAAGGAATTTGAGGACACATACCGTAGAGTCCACAGAAGATCATCATAAGCATGCTCCATGGTTGCTGCATTCATTATTCTGCAATAAACCCACAGTTACAATAAAACTAACATCTAATTAGATAGCTGCAGAAGTGCTTGAAGCATTATATGTTTAAGTAATAATACTAGAATATGACTGGCAATATAAAGAAGTATACAAACAGAGAATGCTGCAACTTATGTCAGAAGCAAAACTAGTAACATCATCATCTCAGTTTTAGTTCAAAATGCTTCTTGGATACTCAAAAACATGTCCAAATATGCATATACATATGTGCGACTTGAGCAATCAGAAAGTGATCTTGAAGAGGAAAACACTGAAACCATAGCCAAATATGAAGAATATCACAAGGATTATTCAGATGGTGACACAAGTTGGATGGTGGAACAGCATCAACAAGTAGGAAGAATTGTTTTGGATACAGAGGGATATCAAGCAATGCTCCCATGTGTCTCGAGTTCTATTATTGGATAGATGAACTACTATGGAAAGATACAGTTAGCTTAGTTAAAGAATGCCCTGCAAAAATGCAGCATGCTGAACCTGGATTTCAAGCAATGCTTCCATTTTTTATTTTTCCAGTCCATTTTTGTGCCTTATTCAGATGTTTATTCATTTTTAGGGCATTCCTATCTACTTTAGGATGAATAACTACAAATGTTCATCACGGTGTTCTAGTAATCACATGCAACTTCGAGACCACATAATATGTTGGATTTACAATATGGGATGTCAAAAGCAAAATATTAAGAGTTATTTGGTTTTCTGTTTTTGTTGTATTTCTCTTTCTTGTTTTCCTTCTGTTTCTACTTGAATTCATGTCATCTTCTTATGTGCTAATTCTTCATAATACTCTATATGGCTTTTTTAATTTGTGAACTAAAAGCCAGCAAATATATGCATGTATATATACGGATCCATTTAACATATTTAAAAAGTATCATCGCATAAGCCAAATGTGAAAGTAAACAACTCCAAAAGGCACCTAGCATACAGTTGTACATGAGTTGCACAGCACTATATTTACCATTAAAAGTTTTCATTCATCTAAGATATCAAGCTAGTACATACAATGAGTACAATAATAATATTAACCTTCAGTAACCTCTAAATGAACTTCCAAAAAATAGATAATGTCCGATTTTTGTAGATATACATTAGCATCCCCAGTAAAAATTATGTGCCTTCCAAGTTTAGGCTTTCACATAGATGCAACTGGCCTTGATCAAGGAAAGAAGGAAATCAAAAGAATATTCTTGGATAGCTGGACCACGTTTCTTGTTCACACCATGTTGTCATTTACACTAGCTCGGAAGAGGCTGTGTGTGTGTCGATAAGCTAACACAACAAATTGGCATAAACTATATATTCAAGTAGATTTACCTCTCAAAGTTTGTAGATAATCCTTCAAACCAGTAGATGAAATGATCATGTTTTATGCGACTAGAGTAATTGCGAACAAGGAAGCAAAATGCCGCATTCCTGCAATAGAAGCAACACCCTCAAATTGTTAATCAACTTATTACATAAACATAAATCGATAACATAGAATAAAACAATTGAACATTTATAACAGAAATACTATATCTATGTGTCATCGTGCACTTTCTCATTAACCCATCAAAATATAGATAAGCTCAGTGGTTAATAAACCTTCATGCCAAGTGTGAAGTATGCTCTCAAACTCAACATTTCCCAGGTCCCAACCCCCACAACATTCCTCCTATCACCATGGCCAACCTTTGCTTATCAAAAGAAAATGGGATCGACATCTTATTCAAATTTTAAAAACTAGAACAAAGAATTGCAGCAAAACCAGGGACCTAGTGGTGAAAGTTATTATAGGAAGATGCTTAAGCCAAATAATTCAATGTTTGGTATCTTGAAATTAGAAAATTCTTAATCGAGGTGAAAACACATATGTGCATATATGGGCACGATATGGTAACGCTGACGAATAAATGAACTTCAAGTGGACAAATTGACCAATGTTCAAATATATACAAGACTGCTTACCATGAACTATAACAAAATGTCGGACTTACATTGTTGCTCAGTTTAACCCAAACATGCAACTAATACAGAGCAGAATATGATGTAAAAAGTAACCTATGGAAAATGGGATTATAAGAACCAAATTAAACCAGCTATATTGGCATAGAGTATTTGTAAATCCCATTATCCCAAGAATAACCAATCCCCATAAGAGTTAGAACACAACTTCTCATGTTCAATGGATGTATTATCATGAGAACATAAAGGTGAAAGTATACAAGTCACGGATATGTAAGTGTGACTAAACATCGGTGCAGAACTTACCAAGACCATTTTCCTGTAATGATTTGTTCATTTAAATAGACAACAGCATGCTCCCTCCTGGCTCGTTTTTCAGCTACAGGTGCCTTGCATGAAATAAGGCATGCCTGGAAAAGTTTCATCACTTGTTACCTTTATTGAATCTTACTGATGTAAACATGTATAGAACTTGCAATTAGAGATGCCTTTGAATCGAACTTGTAAGATTATCATGCACAAAGTTATACCATGTTAAAGAACATTTTCAAACATAAACAAGATTTCAATAAGAATTAAAATACTAAAAAAATCATGACCACGATCCAAAAACTCCTACGATGATCCAAACAAATATCTGCAGATGTGAATCAGGTTAAATAAAAAAAATAAGAAGAAGAATCTTCTAGGACTTTTGAGTTTCAGTACATTGTAGATTACTGACCCGACAAAAAACAATAGCTGCAAGCTCCAGCAAACTAGATTGTGAGCTTGTCAAGGTACCTCGCTTATCATCCCTGTTTGTATCGTTCCTGGATAAATTGCATTTGCATGACCGTAAATGTAGATTCAGTAAATACAAAAATGATGATGATGATAATGATGCACTTAGAAACAGAACTTACCACGGCAGACTGGTAGCAGAAGTACTAATTTGATCTAGTTCCTTTCCTATTATATCCAAAAGTTGTTCCAACAAAATACTGCCATCAGTAGCACCTCTTACCAATTTCAATTGTAACCTAGCATACAAAACAAGGGCATCCTGTGGAAGAAACAGATAAGCAGACTTACTTCAGAGTTGTGCATGCTATCATATAGTAATCATAAAGAATGATTAAACAACCTTCAGGCCACGATCATGGGTGGTTACCCAAACACGAAAAAGAAATTGATGTACAGCATCATGAATTTCTAAGGATCGAGATCCCATATTCGGACCATCCCTAATCAAATATTTATTGATACACTCAACCAACTTGCGCAAAATCTTTCCCTCGTCCCTGAAAATGACACAAAATTATGCACTGTGCTATGAATATAACGATGGAAAGAGAATACCAATCTTAAAAGCCATACCAAACAGCAAAGTTAGAAGCGCTGATTATTTATGTTATTACCTTAAATTAGAGAAAATCTGAACAAAACCTTGTGTTATTTCTTCCCGAAGATCATCAAGAAAATCTCCAGGACTAGGAGGACTATCAAGAAGTGAACGAAGCGTGAGGATGCACCGAAAGACCTCCTCTTTGGGATTTGATTGTCCAAAATTACGCTCACTCAAGCTTGTCTCAACCTTTCTCATGTACAGAAGCACCAGATCTTGACAAAACATGATGAGAATAATGAGATGAATTTGGAGCATATATTTATTCGTGAAAATTATGAGACCTACGAGGCCCTTCAGGCTTCAGGTGCTAACTAAAGAGGTACTCACTAGAATACACACGCTTCCTCAAGTGAAAGTGAAGATGTTTAACTGCCAAAAGATACCGTAGAATAATTCCATACTCTGACTGGAAGCTTGGAACATCCTTTAAAATATCCCATATATGATTGAAAAGTAATTTTGCCACAGATAGAAGATGAAAACTTTTGCCTGTCAACATATCACACAAAACAATGGCATGACTTTATTGTATGAAATGTACTTGATATTGTAACATAAAGTGCATTCTGAACATATTCTGAATCCTACTATTGTCATAAATCTAACAGAACCTAAAGTACTGCACTTGATATATAATGTTACCGTAATCCTTCTACTTACGAAGAGGTGACATGGTTCTGTTTTCTAGCTTCAATCGTTACAATTTTTACACTTTTTGGAATCCTAGACTAAAGAAAAAGGATCCTGAATCAGCACAGGTGTTATGCTTCCATTTCAACAATTTCTCAGGCATCAAAAACAAATCTAGCATTCACGGTTTCCTTCTATGAGTGTTGAAAGAGTATTTATCAACTTGTGATCTCAAACTTTCCATCATTGCTCGTCCCAGCTGCCATTCCATATCAACCGCCGCTCCAGAAAATGGATCACTAATTCCTGATGTTTTGGAGGCGGGTGATGCCAACTTGCCAAGGCACTATTGCTTATTGTACACTGAATTTTGCTTTTTTTCCAAACCAGTCAATCTAGATCCAAGTATGAGGTAATTTCATCAAACCACATGTATTGTAGATTGTCGAACGAACAGTTGGTCATCAAAAAGCAACATGTGGCCCCTGTGACACTATCCTTATCGACAATTCAACATGCTGTCTTCTTCCAAGTTCCAAATGTGATTTATCATTGTTGACAGTATCAGAAAAACAAAAGTAAATGATTGCA
Organism: Silybum marianum; assembly: GCA_036898165.1. Classification (NCBI taxonomy): domain Eukaryota; kingdom Viridiplantae; phylum Streptophyta; class Magnoliopsida; order Asterales; family Asteraceae; genus Silybum; species Silybum marianum. Next base: position 33,089,653 of record CM072535.1, read on the forward strand.
GAGCCAATAGTGTAACTGTATAAGAGGAAATACGCAAAAACCAAACGATGAACATTTGGTGAAAGATGGCTTCCATGGGAAAATATCCAATACCAGTGCCATAGTGGAGCTACATTAGGCTAATTGACGGTATACACACATGTAAAACAACATTCATTTTCTTATAAGACTGGACACAAACACATACCATTACCATCTTCTGCTCTTTGTACCACGATTCTAAGAGTCTTTGCAAATGCCAATTTCGGCAACCGCCTCTTGCTTGCATTTACCTCCAATGATATAACTTTGATGAGCAATTTAACAAGAAAGGGCCACGTTTCGGCTGCAACAGCAAAAAGATTATCAAACCTCAGCTCACTTTGTTTGCAATATTTTAATAAGCATGCATACAGCACTATATATATATATATAATGTGTGCGTTTAACTGAGGCATGTCCAACATTGGATGGATTAAAATTTCATCTCAATGCATTTCAGAGCGTCCAAAAATCCAAAGGCAAATGATCTTTCAGCGATTGCTGGAGTTGTTGTCGGAACTGATAACTTCCATTGATAAAATTCAGTACATCTAATAACTAAAGATCGTATAACGAATTTCCAGGTTATCAATTAAATTTGCAATGCATGATTGATCTTACCGTGTGGTATATCATGAGGTTTGAGCATTGATGTATTCCGTCCTAAATATCTACAAAATTCGATCAACCTTTCTCCTTCTAGCCATGTATTTAACAACTTAATCCCTTCCTGAATCCAAAAACCCACAAAAAAAATCAAAAATCACAATAAACGAAATCTAAAGTTACACAAACGGATTTGGTAAGCATTAAGTCTATTAAGTTCTCTCTTATATTAGTCGATAAAACAATCAAATGTCGAGTGAAATGAAGAAGTTACTTCACGGGCTTTGGCTTTATCAGACGAGAGCTTTGAGACGATCTCTTGGACATCTCCAGATGTGACCATCGCATTAGAAGAGATGAACACAAACAATCGAAAATGTTTCAATCGATGATTTGGGGAGATAGCTAGGGTTTTAGGTGATGAATTTGGGGGGAATAGCTAGCTAGGGTTTTACTGTGTCAGTTGGGTCGTTTCAAGTGGGTTTAAGTGGCGGGAGATAAGAGATTGCCAAAAGAAACAAAGGTCAGATGAATGAAAAATTACAGTGAACAAAAGTATAATTTTTCATGAATTAAGCCACAAAGGCGTATTGTCGGAAAACATTCTCTCCCCTATCTAGATTTTGCAAATAGGGTTTTAGATTTTGTAAAAAAAAAATGGGAAAAGTCTAAAAAAAACCCAGAAACTATCTGATTTTGAATGATTAAGTTCTTAAACTATTTTTTTGAATGAAAAAACCCTTAAACTTTCTGAAACCGGTTAAATACATCCTTGTAACCTGTAATAACAGGTTAATGTGATAACAATTTGGAAAAAGTCTAAAAAACCCAATGAACTATTTGATTTTGAATTATTTTAAGTCCTTGATTTTTTTTAATGAATAAATTCCAAAAAAAATCTCAATCTTTTTACCAAATTAAATTTTTAACTTTCTTTAAACAAATAAATTTCAAACTTTTTTTTTGAAGAAATAAAATCATGAACTTAATTTTGAACAAATTAATCCGAAACATTTTTTGAATAAAATCATAAACAAAAAAAATATAATTTTTTTTACCGACAACAAAGTACAATTAATCAATTAAATGAAGAAAAATTATACAATTTCCATTACTAATTATGAAACATATAAAATTCATACTTAAAACATAAATAGATACATATAAAATATTTATACATAAATTTTTTTAAACGACAATAACACACACACGTTCTTGGGATATCCGGGATCCATTCGGGAACCCGAGTAATCCCCGACGATCAGGATCCACCACAGAGTGGTAGGATCGCCACATGCAGCCGCGAGAATTCAAACCCGAATAGTCAGGGATGTCATCCAGACATCCACTACTTATACCATTTCCATTACTAATTATAAAACATATAAAAGTCATGTATAGAACATAAATAGATACATATAAAATACTTATACATAAAAAAATTAAGTTAATGAATTTGATTTATGCTTTGTAATTAGTATTGAAAATGATATAATTCATCTATATTTAATTGATTTATTGTAATTTGTTTGTCGGCGAGAAAAAAAAAAATATATATATATATATTTGTGATTTTGTTCAAAAAAAATCCGCATTTATTTGTTCAAAATTAAGTTCATGATTTTAGTTTTCAAAAAAAGTTTGGGATTATTTGTTAAAAGGAAGTTTAAAAATTAATTTGGTAAAAAAATTTAGGAAAATAATTCGGGATTTATTCGATAAAAAAATCAAGGACTTAATCATTCAAAATCAGATAGTTTGTTGGGTTTTATTAGACTTTTTCCAAATTTTTATAATATTAACCTGTTTTTACAGGTTACAATAATGTATTTAACCGGTTTCAGAAAGTTTAAAGGTTTTTTCATTCAAAAAAATAGTTTAAAGACTTAATCATTCAAAATCACATAGTTCGTTGGGTTTTTTCAGACTTTTCCCTAAAAAAATTAGGAGTTGTTTATCAAATGCTTACCCGGTTACCCAGGCAAGCTTTTACTGATTCATATTAACTTACCAGATGAATATGATAAGAACCAAAAATCTTACCATTCACGTTAACTTACCAGATGAATATGATAAGAACCAAAAATCTTACCATTCACGTTAACTTACCAGATGAATATGATAAGAACCAAAAATCTTACCATTCACGTTAACTTACCAGATGAATATGATAAGAACCAAAAATCTTACCATTCACGTTAACTTACCAGATGAATATGATAAGAACCAAAAATCTTACCGGGTAAGAGTAAAATCAACACCGAAAGTCTTACCCGATAAGTAAGGACGACGATATTTACCATGTTTACAATCTTACCGGGTAAATTATTCATATAAAACCATTTTCGTGGACTAAAATCTTACTCAGTTTATTTGATTGTTGTTGTTGTTGTTTCTTTCATCAATGACTTTGTATATTGGTTTAAGATTTTGGAAAAAGATTGAAATGATAAAAGAAAAAATATAAAACTTTTGTGGTGAGACGATTAGATGAATACATGGTATCCAACTCGATGAAATGATAAAAGAAAAGGTTTTTTTTTATTTGTTTAAAATGTATTAGTATTTATTTTACAGAATCAGTCATTCAATACATTTCAAATAGTTATGTTAATCAGTGTTTAATATACAATGAGGATTAAAATAGTCATTTCTGACATTCAGACCGTTTATTCGGTACAACAAACAACAAAGTATTAAAATCGATACAAACAGATTTATCCATACAGGATTTAATGAAAAACTAACCAAACAACCCTCAAGTAAGTGATGGTATTGAATTTTATCAGTAAACACTTATCCGGATAAGTTTTGGTAAACGGCCCTTTAGAATTAGAAGGTTTGAAATTAAAAAGATTTTAAATCTAATTTCTAATGAAACTTATTTTATTCTTTATAAATAAAAATATAAAAATAATTAAATTGTCTTTTTATTAATTAATTATTACAAAACAAATGTTTTAACATGTTTTAAAACATTGTTGCAAGCACATACTATGAAATCCCGTTAAATGTCGACTACTTTATTTGTGATAAACTGATAATGATGTGATTTTGTTGTGATAATAATGTGGCAGATCAAAAATCATTGATGAATGGGTCCATACTTATCGTATTTATCCGTTCATTATGTGATTTGCAGTTTTTCATATTTTATCGTGCATGCCTTCATTATTCCAAAAAAAAATGATAGATATTTATTTAATATTTTGTTGTTCTCTCAATCCTTCTAAAATATGACATGAAATAGAATGATCGTCTTATAGAAGTTCTCACATTTGGTGTTCTTATTTTAACTCTTCTCATTTATGTTAAAGAGTGGTTGATTCATTTAAGTCGATCTCAAGGGACAACTTGTCTTAAGATGGACCATATTAATGTAAAATTGTTTCATTTTAATAAAATAAAATAAAAAACTAGTAATTAAACATGCATCTGTAATGTTTCTTTCTGCTCTTATACATCCCACAACCAAACTTAAGGCCAGAACTTGTTACGGTTATGTTAAGTTGTTAGATTAAAATCTGGTGGGTGCTTGAATCCGGTCTTTAGCAAATTTCTTGTTTTTCAGCTTTTAAGTTTGGCTTTTAATAAAAAAAGAAAGGAAAACCAGATGAAAGCAACAACCAAATGTACTGCATTTTTATATAAAATTTATTTAGTCTCCACCCTTGTCGTTAAATGTTTATGGTTTAAAAAGAACTTTGAGTTTGTCTCAAACCTAGTGTTTCGTCTTTATCTTTTGATCACGTAATGACATGTTATCGGGTTGTTGAAGAGAGAAAACAAAAAACTGAAAGTGAATGAGAATCGCATTATGACATAAACTCATATAGTATTCACCAACGTCATAAAAAGTTGTGGACACGACTTCAAGGATGTTTCTTCATCTAAGGGAAACAATTTGTTCATAATAGACCCATAAGTAGGACTGCGCATGGGATGGGCTGATCGTGTTGAAGGTGTTTAAACAATTTAATCCAATGCTTACGATTTGAAAACTCTCAACCTAACCCAATCCAAACTAAAATGTAATCCAACGGTCCAACCCAACCCAACCGTACGAGTTGACACTCTGGTACATTAAAATATTATTTTAACCTTAAATATGTTGTTTTTTCTAGTGTACTTATACATTTTTTTTATCATAAACTTAATACGTACAACTCAATTGTAGTTGTCTAGTATACTGTATACATATTAATAGAATAATAGAGACTCAACAATCATATTAAATCCAATAAATAAAAGCATAACGGGGTTCATCGATTTGGGTTGAGTTCAAATAAAAGCACCATAATATCAACTTAATATGTACAATTTGAAAATTTTACAACTCAATTAGACATCATATTTCTTTGAGTTGAGTTATTTCTTATTGGGTGGGGTAGGGTTGGTCAGGGTTTTGAGCACCCCTACCCATAAGCGCTTAACGGTAAGAATCGTCATTGTTGCTTATCGGGTAAGACTCTTGTTACTAACAGTGGTATGTTAAGTGTTTGTTAGACAACCCCTAATAAGTGAAACATGTAATGCATCAAACATTTTAATTATCTTGAAACTTAAAGTGTGTATACGTATGTATATTTTAAACAAGTTTGGTTATTAACTTAAAATTAATTACGAACTCGGGAACCGTTAAGAGCATGTATGTGACATAGTTACAATGAATATCGACGTGTTATTAACCATTAATGTGTTATTCACAATAAATAACACGTCTTATTAACCATTAATGTGTTATTCACAATAAATAACACTTTCACAAGTCATGAATATGTGATTCATGATGAATAATACTTCTATACACACCATGAATGTGTGATTAATGATGAATATCCATCATGAAAAGGAATATGTGGGACGATGTAGCCAGTTCTCGGGTTTCTAATCAATTTTAGGTTCCTAGTGAAGCCCCCCCCCCCCCTCTCGACATATGTACGCGTGACACACACACACATGAAGGATCGTGTAAGAATAGGAGTTAAGACGTAAGGTGTAAGAAGTGATTTTGGACCCTTGGTCACTTTTAATTAATGTTGATCTAATAGTCCAGATTAAATCACAAAATAATCCATGAACTAACTTGGAAGAGCATTTTTAATTGTTATTCAATTAGGATTGATCAAACGATACAGATAATTTCTTTCATTCTCACAATAACTGTCATCCTTACCGGAATCTATGGGGACATTTGGTTGGCATGATTCCGACGTAATCTAAAGAAATTTGAATGATCAATTCCGTTAACCAAATTTAATTCAACCATTTGGTTTGCCTATAGAATTCACACATTACACCGTTCACGAACTTGGTCATTCAATCATAAGAAATTTAATATCATTTTAGCCCATTTTCTCAAAAATACAAAATTATCCCTATCGTCTCAACTTGATCTATCCGTACCCATATGTCCTCCACCTGAACCACCCGCCAACCACCACCAATCTGAATCATCGTTTTGAACCAACCGTCAACCATATCGATAACCACAAGGGTTGTGGCGTACTGATTAAGCTTTGTAGGGGATGAGGCTAGATAACTCATCTACCCGAGGTTCAAATCCAGGCCCAAACAACTTGGTCAATTTTCCGTACCAAATGCACAATTAAACTCCATTCCAAATTCTTCAAAATCAAAATTCTTTAATAAAATCCATTCAACGATAATGGTCACCCTCGTGATAAACAAGAAGCAAGAATTATCGAAAGAGTAATCATGAATATCCCAAAATACAACTTGAAGAAAGAAAAAAAATCATAATTTGCATTCATATCTTCACCAACAGCCCTCCATCCATCCATTTAGGTATGAACACGACTCACCAATTTCCAATCACCTGTGTGCAATCGATGGCGATGGTCCGAAATTGCAAAATACGACAAATATAAGGGGTTTAATGGTCGGCTTGTTTCGAACCGCAAAGGACCCACTTATATCGCGAATTACGACAAGACGGGTTTGAAATTAGGGCAAAAAACGGCAGGTTTTGTGGATGATCGGTGGTGCCGATGAGATCTGATCATGTCCACCGCCCCCTTTTCCCATTCATTCGAATGTTGACGTTTTTGTTTTTGAATTCAGATTCCATTTCAGCTTTTGTCACCCATGCGCATCGATTGATTTGGACATTTTTTTCTCTTATTTTTCTTTCACTCCTCTGTGTATATACAGTGTTGGGTAAGGGTTGGTTCAGGCCAGACTCATATTTGTAGCCATTATTACGTGAAAATTTTGGTATTTGGTGTGTTTTTTCCTTCATACTCGTTGTGTTTTCACATGAATGTTAGGGTTTTCAAGTAAAGGTTTGATGGGTTTTTTTTTATTAACCTGGATATCCAACCAGCTATGTCAGTCGATTAATCCTAGGATGACCACCTGTTTTGGCCACAAGGGTTTTTTTTACCCCTCCTTGGGTTTGAACATGGAACCTCATGGTACTTTTGAGCTCAAATTCAAAACATTAAGACACCACTCTTTTAGTTAGGTTTGATGGTTTTGTTGTAAGGCATAAGATATCTGATAACAATAAGGGTTAAGGAGAAAAGCGTAAAAAGAGATATGGTTTTAATTTCATACCCAAAATGAATTGTGGTTTAGAGGTGGTTGATCTGAGGTGCATCTCATCCTAATATGAATCAAATGGTGAAGATCCCTTGTGCATCCCGGTGCACCACATCTCGATATATCTCATCATAATATGCATCAAAGGTGAAGATCCCTTGTGCATCTCATTGCACCTCATCTCAATATATCTCATCCTAATATGCATCAAAGGGTGAAGATCCCTTCTTACGTTTTTTACTACAACTCTCTTCTCACTGGAACCCAACCGATTGTTGTAAACGCTATGTAAATGTTTGGCAAACTGTATTTGGTGCGTAGATTGATTGTCAAAGTGGTGAGGCGACTTTCTGTCTTTGTTTACATATAAAACAAGTCTTGGATTCTATTTGTTGAGTGAGTAAAAAATGTCTCATCATATTGCTGTCTTTTCATGCTGGTTCCGTGTGGACTGGTTGGGTTGTCGATAATCGACACTTCTCGAATTTGGGGAGAAAATAAATGGTAGGAAAAAAAGAAAAAAAAGGAAAACGGTTTTTTTATTTGTGTTTTTTTAGGAAAAAACATAAATAATTTTTTTGGGGTGTTCTTAAATAAAAGAGAAATGAAAGATGTAAGAAAACAATTTTATTTACAATTAGACAAATTATTTATTCGCTATTATGAAATATCTATTGATCATTGTTGACAAAAAAATTCAAATTGTGTGATTAGAAATATTTTTATTGTTGATTATTTTCATCAAATTAATATTTTTTGCAAAGTTATAAACAAAACCTGTTCAACTTACAATGATTCAATGACTATCAACCTTGTATGCTTTATATTCGAGAGCTGAGAGACCAAAGTAAATTTCATTTTAAAGAATATGCATGACACATCAATATACATAACATACAAAAAATAAAAATATATTAAATAATAAACATTTTTTTAAAGAATCATCGGTCATGTGTTTTTTTTTTCTTTGTAATAGTTAAGTCATTAAAGTTATGTCAAGTTAAATCAAATTACCACGATACCTTTAAGGAAATGATTTTTGATGGTCAATAATAGTTAAAACGTAATAATAAAAACTTTGAATTACAAGAAGACATTTTTTTGTCGATTGACGGCAAAGGGGACCGTTGCAATATAGTGGAGGGGTTTGGTTATGCTATATAGAATACAAAATATATGGTGGTGTATTAATTTGAAATTTCAACTTCAAATTAGATTCAAAATTAAAATTTAGATAGGTTATTAAAAAACATACATATAACTTAACTCTATAATCAATTAACTTCAATTTAAAACAATAAATTTTAAAGCCTCCAAAGGATGTAATTAAGGTGACAAAATATTATAATAATAAATCGGGTCATTTTAAAATTGTGGGTACCATCTAATATAAAAAAAGGTAAATATGATGATTAAACAGTAAGTCGGTAATTTTATGATATTCTTTTTATCAAACCACTAAAAAATCCAACATATCTTACTTTCTTTTTTTTAATTTCAAAACTACAATTTAAAATACTCATTTACTAATCAGTAACACTTTACTACTTTATCTAGTAATATTATTAGTCATTAAAATAAACTGTTTGACAAATATTATTTACTCTGCAAATCTTTACTAAATAAAATTATTGGTCATTGTTATTTCTTTTATGATATACGATTTTACGTTATTGTCATATTCATCCAGTAAAATAACTGACATTGGTTAACTGTTTAACCAATAGCCATTAGTAAATATCCCTTAATCTAGATATAGCTTATTATTACAAACAATTTCGATTTTTAATTTTATTTTAATAAAAAAGGAAAATGACGAAAATAACCTTTGATATAGGTACATCATGAGGACCAAATCCATAGTAAAAAAACCAGGTACAATGGTAATTAGGGATGTTCATCAGTTGGAATTCAATAGATTTAGGTGGATCGATATGATTCAATCATCTGTTGGATGTTGGATTTTGTCATCCAATCTAATTAAATTAACATCGGACATCCGATTCAATCAAAATCCAATGGACAATTGAAAAATCGGTTGCATCTTTTTAAACTTTCGACAGAAAAATAATCCGATGTGATACCATAAGCTCTATAGTGTCAATAATAAAGATACACTCGATTAAAAAAAATTAAAAAATATAAAACATATTTAACATGGGTTTGGTTGGGAAGACCAACATTCCAAAATACAGACTTTATAGGCGGCACATCAAATAATGTGACACGTCATCAGGGGGAGAGAATATATACCTTGCTTGTAAGTAGCGACAAGTGGGCCCCACAAAGGCTTTTGGTTTTCCACTGAATTCCGGCCGACTGTCGGTTCTTACTGTTACTACTGTGTTCATCGAATATATGTTAAACGTGTTCACCACTCGAATGGACCAACGTCTGATTAGACAAATCATCAACCAACCATTTCTATTCAATCTTAAAAAAAAAAAAAACTCGTTTTCCACCCTTCACCGTTTCCGGTTCAAAATACAAGTTTATTAGGACGTTTTGTTCTGGTAAGGAAATGAAAATAACAGGGAATGAAAATGGAAATGAATTTCCATTTTTTTCAATTTAATCAGGAATGAAAATTTAGGCTTCTGGGGGAATGAACCAATTATATTATATATATAACCAAACAGTTTTTTTTATTATAATTTTCATTAATTTCAACTTAATACCTCCAACCAAACACACCCTAAATTATTAGAGCATCTCCAACAGCTTTATTAAAATAGAAAAAAAGGAGTTTTTATTTTTGAAAATTTTCTTACAGATTTACTATCTTGTTTGCTATAATAAAAAAAAATTGATTTTTTTTAAGTTTAGAGACTTTTCTAAGGCATTGTTTGGCAAAAATAAGCTAGCTTATAAGCTGACTTATAAGCTAGCTTATTTTCTGAGTAATCGTTTGGATGTACATAAGCTAGCTTATAAGTTAGCTTATAAACTAGCTTATCAATAAGCTACTTGGAGTAGCTTATGAGGAGTTTTTTGACACTTTTTCTAATTATATCCCTAACTAATATTATTTATTTATTTTCAACATGCCCTTTTTGGTCATTTCACATGTTCATAAGCTAGTTTTTGCCAAACATAACTTATTCATCAGCTAGCTTATAAGTCATCAGTTACCTTATAAGTCATACGCTAGTTTATCAGTCATAAGCTAGCTTATCAGCTAGTTTGCCAAACATAGCCTAAAACTTGATGGTGTGAGAGAAAAATTATTATTTTATTCAATTCCACCGACAAGATTAAATTTCTATCACTTTATAAAAAGTTTTTTTGTAAAAAATGCATTGAGATGATACATTTGAGAATATTATATTAATATAATTTATGATAAAATATATAAAATAGAAAATCTGTTGGAATTGAATGTTATTCATTTTAAATATTTTAACTTTTAGTTCTTTATTTTAGAAAAGATATAATGAACATGTTAGAGATCCTCTTAGAGGATCTCTAAAAGTTATGTTAAAATGGAAAAAATTAAGATTTAACAATTTTTTTGTTTTAAAATGTGTGCTATCTTGTATGTTAAAATTAAAAAAAAATATAAGAAAGAAGATAAAAATCTCTAAATCTAAAAAAATATCTAAATCCCACTTTTTAAGAGTAAGAAATAATATTTTAATTATTTCACCAATAAAAAGCATTGAAATAAAATGTTTATGGAAGAGAAATAATATATTGATTATTTTAATAATATAATAAATCTTACAAATATCTAAAATAGAATACCTCTTAAAGTTGGAAGTAATTTTGACTTTTTTACTCTATTTTAGAAAAAATATAGTGTAACTTTTAAAGATGCTCTCTGCTGGTAAGTGATTGTCTGGAAAAATTGTTATGTTTATTTATTTTATCGAGCAATATTTTCAATCATTAAATATCTTTTATTTGATAAACATTTATCAAATTTAAATAATTTTATCACTTATTTATAAGAATCTGACTTTTATAATTTTTTGTTGTCCTTTCGTTTTAGCTCATTAAATTAAAAACTCAAATAAAAGTTAACAATGATAAATTTTATAAGAATCTACCTATTGTGGGTCACATGTTGAATGGACTGGCGTCTGATTAGACAAATCATCAACCAACCGGGTCGGTTGAATCTAAAAAAAAAACTCGTTTTCAACTTGGTTTTCCTATTCAAAGTTTAAGCACCGTTTATCAGGTAAGTGATTACCAGTAAAAGTCATCACCCTTATTTATTTTATTGAGTAAATTTTTCGACCATTAAGATTTTTTTAGGTTGATTACGGGGTATGGTTGCACTTTATTGAACGTTTGAATATCATACGATGATATCTTCTGAAACGATATAATTACATCTTTAATAAAATATATATTTTTTATCCTTTTAACGAATAAATAATATAATGACATGTGCCACTACGTATCTTTAGTAAGGTCCGTCAATATTACAAAACCACTTTAATTTTTGCTAATAACAAGATTGCATTAATCATTTATGGTCCTAGAACTTGTACAATTAATATTTTTTGTCCATATCTCATTCGTACCAATCACACCATTTAGAATACATATATATATATATATATAGGGAGGTTTAAATGAGAACTTTGTAAATTTAAAAAAAAAATAAAAGAATACCTTATGGAGCACATAGAATGTGGGTCTCACACATTAAAAAATTATGAAAACGTTTATTTTTTCATTAATTCGTACGAGTTTGTACCTTTCGTGCAGTTTGTAATTAAACCTCCATCTCTCTCTCTCTACACCAATGTTTTAAAACCCGGGTTTCAAGTTGACCCGGTGTGATGATCGGGTTTCGGGTTAACTGGTTCAACCGGTTCAACCACCGGTTCAACCGGTTTCAATAATTTTGTTGTATTTTTTTCATTTTTCTGTGTACATTTTCTTGGCATCAAATACAAGAGTTTGTAAACCACATTCTTGAAGGAAATAAGGTACTTCTTTATGATTACTAGACATAACAATTTTAGTTGATGAATTATGTTTTGGAGTTATTTGAGCAACACAAAGATAATCGAGAGCAACACATGACATAAATTCGATTATATTCATTATTTTCCAAACATATATTAGTTTTCTACACATTTACACAAGATTTTCCAAACAAAGTTACCTGTGGAGAACTAGAGATCGAGAGCTGAGGGAGATGAGATGAGATAGATAGCCGAGCAAGGTTGATTTCTTGAGATGGCTGAGCAAGATCGATGGGAGCAGATGAGCCACGAGATCGATTTCTTGAGTTTTTTGGTCGGCTCGTTTCTTAGCGTTTTAGGGTTTGGGTTATTAGGAGCAGACGTCGACTAGGATTTAGGAGCAAAAAGAGAATTTTTTTTTGTTTTTAAGTTTTCTAAGTTTTTTAAATTTTAGTAAAAAACCGGGTTTTGAAACCGGGTTTGAGACCGGTTCAACCGGGAAAATCGAGAAACCCGTCCGGGTTGTACCGGGCCGGTTAGAGGCTTTAACCCGGTAATTATTAACCCGGTGAGTAGACCGGGTCCCGGTCCGACCGGCCGGGTTGACCCGGGTTTTAAAACACTGCTCTACACACACACACACATATATATATATATATATATATATATAGAAATGTTCAAATGAGAACTTTGTAAATTTAAAGAAATAAATGAACATCTTTTGGACCACATATGATGTGGGTCCCACATAATATTAAATCATTTCTGATTTAATATGATTTAATATTAAATCAGAAATGATTTAATATTATGTGACACCCACATCATATGTGGTCCATAAAGTGTTCATTTATTCCTTTAAAAAGGGGTGGTTCTCGTATGATCCCTCATATATATATATATATATATATATAGAGAGAGAGAGGTTCAAATGAGAACTTTGCATTTTTAAAGGAACAAATGGACTATTGTGGATCACATATGATGTGGGTCCCACATAATATTAAATCATAAATAATTTAATATTAGTGGGACCCACATCATATTAAATCATAAATAATTTAATATTATGTGGGACCCACATCATATGTGGTCCCAAGTAAATTCCTTTAAATTAGTAGTGTTTTCATGTGATCCCTATATCTATATATTACAATCTCTATTGTAATAAACTTATAAAAACACTAGACCATTAAATGGGCCCCAATATTAGGTTGTGTTACCGACTGCAGGAGCACCTGATCCCACCACCCTGCACTTTTTTCTCCGTTCTTATTTACAACCTTTTTTCATTTCTCAAACCCTAAAACACACAGACACTTCCACCATGCAAAAAAACCTCCATTAAATCCCACCATTCACCTTCACACACACACACACATATATATAGATATAATTATGGATTCAACCTCCCTTCATCCTTCCACAGACTCACCCAAACCAACCGAACCCATGGTCCCATCTTCAAAATCGAGCCACGGACCACACGACCCGAACCATGGCTCGGTACATTGCCCTCGGTGTGATTCCGCCCACACCAAGTTCTGTTATTACAACAACTACTCCCTTTCACAGCCTCGTTACTTTTGCAAATCATGTAGACGTTATTGGACCAAAGGTGGCACCCTCCGTAATATCCCCGTCGGCGGACTCTGCCGGAAAAACAAGAAAATCTCTTCCACTTCCAAGAAACCCACCACCGCCCACCACCACCAACCGCCACCGCAACCACCGGTGGAGCTTTCTCTGCACCCTCATGATTTCATGTTTGAGAATCTTACTAACGGTGCTCCTGCCGCCATTGATTTCTTAGAGTATGGTGGTGGTGATTTTCCGGCGATGGTGGCGGGCGGTGGGTATGGAGTGGATATGGGTAATAATTATACCCATGGGTTGGATCTGGAAACGATGTCGTATGATGAGCATTATGATCATGAGTATTATGAGAGTATGATGAATAGATTTGATGTGAAGCCTACGGTTTTCACGTTGGGATTGCAAGATCAAGTGGGTTCGGGTTGTTATTCGGATCTTAATGGGTCGGGTGATGGGAGAAGTGGGTCGTCCGGGTATTTACTCGGGTTTGGATCTTCATGGGCCGGGTTGATGAATGGATATGGATCGTCCACAACAAAACCATTAGTATAGTGATGATATATTATTATATGATTTTAATTGGAATTTTAATTGGAATTTTAATTAGTTTCTGTTTTAAGTGTTATATAAAATAGTGGTGTTCTTCTTGTGGGTTGAATGTTGATGTTTAATTTTTTTTTTATTTTAATGATCTCAACATCTTTTATCTACAAAATAATCTGACATTTTACCTTTTTTCATATATTTTTTTAATCAAAATTTACAATTTTCAAGTTATCGGCTAATCATGAAGGTGTTTATCAGTTAAAATTTAATATTGAATTTGTTAACATGACAAATTCAATTAATACTAGATAATCGATCTAAACCAATCTAATATAGATGATTGACTAGCTCGATTTGGTTCCACCAATTGGATATGATTGAATCCATCCAATCCTTTTAGATCATCAAATTTCGACCAATATTTTTTGAACGAATTAGATCATTTATTATATCCATTTACATCGGTTTATATTTTGATCCAATTTTTCAACAAATTAATTAATCATTTGAATTAATTATTGATGTATTTTCTTAATAACACTTAGATATAAACAAATCAAATAGAATGGAAGGATGGTAAATGAAGTCAAAACTCATATGCAATAGAATGTAGATGAAAAAATATTCAAATATATTGAGAAACCTAAATTGTAATTGTGACGTCAGACGTGCACAAACAAAATCTTGATAAATTTATTTATATGTACATAATATTTATATACGGTAAATTAATCTTACAATATTTATCATTTTTTGTGACACTTGAGCTCATAACTTCCAATAAGGGACGAGTTATCGATTGCCACTCGGTCAATGATTTTTTGGTATCTTGATAACTAATATACACTATCTAATTGACTCATAGTACATAGTTCCACACCTCATCGTAGCAATACAAGTCAATCCTTATATATCTAACTACAACCAACATTTTTACAGAGAAAAAAAAACCTTGAAAAGAGGTATAATTTTAGAACCAAACACTTAAAGAATAAATATAAATAATTTTACTTACAAGTTTTCAATATTTCTACTTCTTCTTTGTTTACACCGTTAAGAAGTTAAACAACTTGTATGGATGAATGCCGCCTACCATAGAAAATACAAAGTATGTATAAACAATTTTAGAAAATACAAAGTACGTATAAACAATTGTAGGTTCGTATTTATCGTTACATACAAATTGGCTACCATAAAAGTTAAGTTTCACTTTTCATCATTTATCTTAGTAAAGTGATCCAAACCATTGATGAATCCCGGGTTAACTTCAACTTATCATAAGAGTTGATTGAGTGTCATCAGTATGCAAAATTAAATGGCAACGTAACACTTTTATCTACATTATGTGCACTTTCTTCATTACGTACATGCATAAGGCCATAATTTCTTCATCCACAAGAGATACAAGCATCGGTGAAAAGGCTTGTACTCAAATTCCAGATTTTAAAATAATATAGGTAATTTTTTACTCTTATGTCCTTGGTTTTCTTTAGTGGCCCAGTTTATTTTGACAAAACCCAAGTCACTCGTTTTACATTCGTTCTCCCTGTATATTGTTTTACGTTAATTCTTACAATCATGCTACAATTATGACGTTGACTAATGATTTTATTAAATACATCTCAATTTCTTGTTCCTTTAGTTTAAAGATAAATCAATACACCTAAAAAAATATATAATACTCAAACCAATTCATCTGAAAATAAATTACATAAATGAAATAATAGTGTAATTTGCTATTTAGTTAACCAAACCGTTTAACCTGCAAACTGAATAACCGAAAATAATTTAAGTTTAGATGAGTTAATTATTCGATTTTGGAATTTTTTCCCCTACCCCTAAACTACCCACAATCACCAAAAAGTTTGGACTTACATGATTATATCATCTATCATACTATATAGAAGTAGTTTTTTAGGCAAAAAAAAAGTTGATTACCGGCAACTTTAATCGGGTCCACATGGAACCTGTCTTCAAAAAGACACCAATGTGAGAGGGCATTTAAGACTCACTCGGCTAAGGCTACCCCCCCCCCCCCCCCCGGGGGGGGGGGGTGTGTGTGTGATCGAACCCAAGATCTGTTACGTATTTAAACAAAGTCACCTCACACCTTTATCAACTAAGTTACACATCCGGAGGTCTATATAGAAGAAGTTAATTAAACACAACTTAAGTAACCATTAAATTTATTCAAAGAAAACAAAAACTGTATATCCTAAGATATAAATGCTTTCCAGAAAAGTCCAATCGTTTATTAAAATGAAACAGTGAATAAAAAATTTAATATTATATTAATTTGCCTCAAGGATTTGTCTGTGCGTTGTTGGATGAAAAATAAATAAAAAAAGGGGGCATTCCGAGAATCGAACTCGGGACCTCTCGCACCCAAAGCGAGAATCATACCACTAGACCAAATGCCCAATTATGTTTATTTTCCATAAAACTTTCTTTTATTCATTCATGTTGTAGGGAAAAAAACAACCATATACAGAATCTATATATATATATATATATATATATATATAAAGGAGAAACATTTGGGAGTACACGTGGCATCTCCTTTGGGAGTCCACGTGGCATCTCCTCCTTTTTCTTTTATTTTTCTTTTCTTAAATGTTAATTATGTTAAAAGACTTTTATGCCCCTGTATGAAACAATATGTTTTTTATTGCAATTGGGTCATTCTGGTCATTTTACAATCCTTTTAGTTAACATTTAACCTCCAAACTCTTTAACTTTTTAAAGACTTTTTACTTTAATCATCTCTTAATCCATCTACAACATATAACCTCCTAATGTTCTCTTTTCGTTTTTCTTAAATTTTTATTTTTTAAAAGGGTGAATATGTTGATGACATTTTTGTCCCCATATCTAAGTTATATCGTCATAAAAAATAAGGGTCTTTTTAGTAATTTTATACACCCATTGTATATATATTTTTTAAATACATAAAAGCAAAAACCTCAAACTATTATTTACACCCAATCTTTATGGTTGATTAGTAATCTTCTAAGAATCATTTTTCAATTTTTTGAATTCTTAAAATATTTAATTTGTTAATGACATTGAAACCCTTATATGAATCTATATATCTATATAAAGGAGAAACATTTGGGAGTACACGTGGCAACTCCTTTGGGAGTCCACGTGGCATCCCCTCCTTTTTCTTTTATTTTTCTTTTTTAAATGTTAATTATGTTAAAAGACTTTTATGCCCCTGTATGAAACAATATGTTTTTTATTGCAATTGGGTCATTCTGGTCATTTTACAATCTTTTTAGTTAACATTTAACCTCCAAACTCTTTAACTTTTTAAAGACTTTTTACTTTAATCATCTCTTAATCCATCTACAACATATAACCTCCTAATGTTCTCTTTTCGTTTTTCTTAAATTTTTATTTTTTAAAAGGGTGAATATGTTGATGACATTTTTGTCCTCATATCTAAGTTATATCGTCATTAAAAATAAGGGTCTTTTTAGTAATTTTATACACCTATTGTATATATATATATTTTAAATACATAAAAGCAAAAACCTCAAACTATTATTTACACCCAATCTTTATGGTTGATTAGTAATCTTCTAAGAATCATTTTTCAATTTTTTGAATTCTTAAAATATTTAATTTGTTAATGACATTGAAACCCTTATATGAAATCTATTATTTGCTTATGAGTGGGTCGTTTTGGTAATTCTACATATCGTCATTTACGTCTTGGATTTAACTCCAAACTTTTCATTTGTCCATGTACACCTTCCAACTTCCTTAATCTCCTTCATAAATCAAAATTTCCATATATTGTCATTTATGTCTTTGATTTAACTCCAAACTTTTCATTTGTTCATGTACACTTTTCAACTTCCTTAATCTCCTTCATAAATCAAAATTTTCACACGTTTTTCAATCACAAATCAAACCTTCCACACCTCATATTCATATTTTACTTGATAATCACACAACACAACTTTATTTGTAAGGAATGACTTAAGTTAGCAACATTGTGAAGAAGAGTTGTCGTTGTAGTCGTTCTCTCCGCACCATTCACCATTTTAGCACCTTCTCTTAAAGTAGGTTTGACAACTGTTTCAGTTTCTAAAGTTGTCATCTTATCGTTTATGCTTTTATACTTCGTTACTCTATTCAACAACTAAGTTTGTTTTTCTTTCTCGAGAACTCAATGAGCGAGATATGGTAATTACTTGATTTTTTGTATATATTTGTTTCAATATCTCAAAATTGATGTTAAAGAGTTTGTTATCGAGATCGGGATGCTACAAATGGTTGTTTGAAGACATAATGATATTGAAATCTATGTAGATCAATGCTATAATGATAACGTATTTTTATTTTTGCGCCTATTTTTCTCTAGCATGTGAATGAAGTTGTTGTTGTTGGTTCATGTTGGGATATTGTTGTGTTTTTAGCAAATTAACTACTTGGATCAAGGAGGTCTCAATTGATGGTGTAGATGAGTATATTATTGACTTCTAAATATTAGGTATTGGTTTTGTTTGTTGTGTTAGTGGTTTTGTTGCTTTGGATAAGATTTTGTAGAAGTTGATATATCGGTTGTGGTTGTTGGCAATGTGGTTTTGGCCGTTGATGTTTGTATTGCTAAGACTATGTACACATTCAAGTCTTTTTGTACAAAAATATAATTTCACATTGTGAAGTACATACAAATAAAATGATAACAATCCAAATAATGTGAAAAACATACGTGATCATTTTTTCACATTCAAAAGCATATACAAATGAAAACATGCATCATGATATAATAAATATAATTAGTGATATACTATATGATCTATATGACTCTATTTTGAGAACTGATAAAAACCATGGATTAGGCATTAATGATGGGGTGACAATATTAGATAGTATATTAAGGTTTGATTATGAAATGGTCTTAGCAATATATATTATCTATTTTTCCCGTTCATTGGTTACATAAAGAGAGATAATTTTAGGGGAATTAGGTATAAAAACGTAGATGATTACATTATTGGTTCATTGTTAATGTTCTTCCCAAAACAAAAAAGTTGGAAATCTATGTCCTTCATTTGCAATTTTTTTTTGTTTTAAATAAAATTATACAACGGGGAAAATGATTTGATAATTTGTTTTCAAAAAGTTCAGGTACAATTCCAAATAATTTTTATTGTGTGAATTAGATCAATAATGACCGTCAAACCAAAATATATAAAGATTATAGAACCATCCATGCTGCATTTGGCATTCTCAATGTTCAACGTATTGGAAAATAATTTGTGATTACTGATTACTGATTCTTGATAATCTGTGATTATTGATATTTAGTTAACACATGTAAAAACACATTTTCGTATTTGGTTGATTTGTTTATATGATTCTCGAGTGTATTATAGATGCAATAAAGTTGAATTCAATATCAAACAAGTTTTGTAGCCTAAATTGAAAATATTAACTTTGCGTATAATATACGGTTACCGTAATGCTTAATATATTGCGTCTATACAAATTCAACTAACTTCAACATTTGAACATTATTTATGTAATTCAAGTGTCTACCAAAATAATTTACATGTAAAACACCCTCCAATATATTTGTTGTATTACATTGCATTTTAGTTGTTAATTAACGAATTACATTTCATCTTAAAATAATTACACATTTATTAACAAAATAATTTGTCATTGCGCAACGCGCAGTGCCGTACACTATATATAAAGCAGAATCACAAGGTGACGATGATGTGGCATGCTTAGAAAATTTCTTAAATTTTCACTTTTTTTAAAATTTAAATCATCAATATGTTAAAAGACCTTTCTGTCCTTTTATGCAACTATGTATTTTTAATGTGAGTCAGGGATATTTTGGTAATTCTTCATACCTATTACTTTGCAATTGCTTTATGTCATCATTAAAAATGAGGGGTTTTTTAAGTAAATTTACACACCTATTGTAATTTATATTAATTAACTATTTTTGTATGTTATTAACTTTTCATTTGCCATTATTTATTTTAATTAATTATTGGTTTTTATTGTAATTTATGTAGATTAACTTTTTATTTTCCTTTTTTTATTTTACTAACCATTGGTTTTCCTTTCTTTATTTTAATTAATCATTCATTTATCCTATTTAAGCATTAAGTGATGCTTTGTTTTTTTGTTGGTTATGTTATGGATTTTTTTAATAACAAACCGCCTCTCAATCTCTTATTTTAAAACATTTTCTTTCACTAGATTTTTATTGCTAAAAGATCAATATTTGTTAGGAGTTTTTGTTTATTATTGGTATTTGTATATTGTGAGAATGTTCAAACACGAAGAAAATAGAAGATTTGATTAGTTTAAACATGATTCTAATCGATGAGAATGTATGATGAAGTTGTCTATTGCATACTTTGTTTTAAAAAATTTCTAATTTGTTATCCACTTTTTTTACAGGAAAACTTAATGCATGCATCTGTGCATAAAAACTTGGTCCCAAAGTTTCATCATCTATTGAGCGAGGGTGTTGTGAACTGTCTAAAAAGATTGAGATTATTGAGAGCAAGGGAAGTTACCGACCATTATCAACTAAGTATAAGATACGTTTTTTGACTTTCACTTTCATAAAAAGATTAGAAGGAGATATGATAAAAAAAAATATACTTATCAATGACTTCAAATTTATATCTCAAAGTTTAGTTGAATCACATATCAATGATGACAAAATACCGTCAGGTTTATAAATCTGAATTTATTATTTCTATTCATCTCAATTTATTATTTTATCTCTGGTTTCTTATTTGTTTTAGTACTTCTGATATTATTGATATATAGTTTTTTCACAGCTTTGTCCGAGTTTTGAGGAGTATTCTCAACAATAGATATTGTCATTGTATTCGCTTAATCGGAGTTGTTAGGATTTTTGGTTATGGTTTAATTAAGATAATAATTTTATATATGTTGTTTTATGATTTTGATCAAATTATTTATTTATATTTGTTCGTATTGTGATTTTGATTTAATAATAATTTTATGTATGTTTGTGTTGTGATTTTCATTGAATGTTAATTATATATATATATTCGTTTCCTGATTTTGATCATATTTTAATTTTATGTATGTTTGTAATATGGATATAGATCACATTATATATTTATCTATGTTCGTATCATGGTTAGGATCACATTATAATTTTTACGTATTATGTCATGAATATTTGAAATCTTCAAGTTTTATATTTTATGATATAAGGTAAGAATTTTATATAGGTTCGTTTCTTGATTTTGATCGAATTATAGATTTATGTATATCCGTATCATGATTTTGTTTGCATTACAACTTTTGTGTGTGTGATTTTAAACTTTACTCATGTTGGGCGTTTTTAGTTTACTAATTCTTAGATTCTTTAGCTTTATCTAATTCATGTTCTTCTTTATATATCTTGCATTATACAGTTTCTCACTGTAAATTGATATTACATTTCGTTCAACTATTGATAAAATACCCTTCCTTTATTTCACATTATATGAATGTACTGTAAATTATGTTATATGACGTTTTTAATTTTGATTACACATCTAACTATTTGGATGATTATATGTGCATGGATTTATAAAATAAAAAAAATCATTTACTCAAAAACACACAATACATTACTATATTACATTTTTATTATCGAATTACGTTTAATTGTAACTTAGTTACATATTTCTTAACAAAATAAATTTTATCACCATATTAAAATTTATTATCAAATTACGTTTAATCTTAACTTAATTACGTACTTCCTAACAAAATAAATTTCGTCATCGCGCAACGCGCGAAGCTAAACTCTAGTTCAAAGAAACATTACAAGATTCCAAAACAATTTAGGTGTTAATCGATGTCGTATGAAAAAAAAATCGGGTGTTAATCTGTTCAAATTTAATGGATTTAGGTGAATTTGATCTGATCCAATCATTCCACGTTGAATTTTGTTATTCAATTCTATCCATCCCAGTCCAATGGATGATTGTAGGGAATCGGTTCAATCCATTTGACCCATCCAATTTTTTGATGCGAGTTTCAATTGATTAATCTACCGTTCCAACCAATTATTCATATGTTCTTTATTTGATTACTAGGAAAACACTAAGTATAAATATCAACAAAAAAGTAATATCATAAAATATTAACAATTATTTATGATTATTAACTGAATTATAGTTGGATGATAATTTTTATGAACATTGAATAGGTAATAGGATTGGATCGGTTCGGCTTTACAATTAGATATTTGATTATGACCGGTCGTTCTAGTTAGATCGGATGGTTTTTTGTACCCCTTGTGAAAATATACATATAATATCGTTGTTTTTTACCAACAAAATTTATTAGGTAAAAAAGAGTTAGAGTCGTTTGTTACCTCTTAATAGTTCCATTAAAAGTTAGCTTTGAATCATTAAAAAAAAAAATAAGTCTGTCTCTTAATGGTTTTAAACCCCCGTGAATCATTTTGTATCTTGGACATCCCTTAACCATTCAGAGCCCTATTTTCATTTTAAACAACTACCCGTCAAACAACCAGTGTTGTAAAAATCGGCCTAGGCGGCCGAGTACTCAGCGAGTACTCGGTAATCGGCCTACCACCGAGGCGTTTTGTCACTAATCGGTAATATTACTCGATCCTCGGCCTACTCGGTGTTACTCAGTGAGTAATCGGCATAGGCGATCAAGCTGGTTTATTCGATTTTTCCGTTCTCCCATCTTGGTTTTTCGATTTCTCCCATCTGGGTTTGGTGTTCGATAACTGAACTTTCTGTTGCCGACTTATTTTCCCATTTTGGTTTGGTAATTTGGTTATAATTTCTCAATTATGTTGGTGTTTTTAAACATATATTTTGGGTGCTATGAACAATTATCTTTATATTTGGTTATTTATGATTTATGAACATGCTCTCTCTCTCCCTCCCTGTATATATATATATATATATATATAAATTTAAATTTAAAATTTATATATAAAAAATTCCAATCCGAGTACTCCCCGCCTAGGCCGAGTACTCGCCACAAGGGGGTCGGCCGCCTGACTACCGCCTAGCGAGTTTTACAACCTTGCAAACAACCCCCTTAAAAGAGAAGGGATGAAGATAACAATGGTTGCCAACTAATGTTATTTATATGCATGAAAAATGATCATGAATAGAACACAACATTATTACACACTATAGGAAAGGACACTTAGAAACAATAACATTATTTAAACAAATCCCTTCTCAATCGTCCTATCAGAAAAGGGGTGGAGTTATTTAAAACCATATGCTAGAATCATAGACCGTATAATGTCGAGGCCCTTCTTCCTCTCGTTACAAAACCGTATAAAGATCGAGCTTAACGACTAGCGCCACGCTTAGCCTCGTAATCTTTCACTGCAGCCTTAATTGCATCCTCGGCAAGCATACTACAATGGAGCTTCACGGGAGGAAGGGAGAGGTGCTTTGCAATCTCTCTGCAACATAGTTATAAATGAACGGTTTAGATCACAAATCACATGCAACAAATGTACATCTGCAAACCAAACCAAACCAAGCAAACCCAGTATCCTGGCTCGAGGTGGGAATGTGGGATGTATGCAGACCTGACCTCTACATAAAAAAAACAAAAAAACAGATACCAAATCAAACAAACCTAGTATTCCTATTGGAGGTGGGGTTTGAGGCTGGGATGTATGTAGACCTGCAACTGTTTCTACTTTATGCAAAAGTGCAAACAATGTTATATGTATACATTATTGCTAGAGGTACCGTCCTCTTTCCCAAAAAAAAATGTTATATTTATACTGTATACACTTTGAAAGACTAACTATTTAATGGCACAAATGCACTCACGTGTTCTTGATGGTGAGTACTTCTTCCATCTGCTTTCCCTTAACCCATTCAGTCGCTGAAAACACCACAAAGCATGCCATTCAGAACAATATAATACAAATTACAGTATTACCCATAAATAATATGGACTACACAAAATCCATATATGAAATTCCACCCCAAATCTACACTTAAAAACATATCATACCAGTTGTTCGCAGAAATAACCTCTCTATCCTTCTACCTCCTCTATGAGCAATATACTGAGTTCATGGACTAATCCAATCAGAGGCTGAACACAATAGGGGCCTAGGAGGGCCATGACCCCTGCGTTTTAACCCTTAAATACTAGATATTAGAAATACTATCAATGAATTGCTCTTAGCTCAGGTGGTTATGTGTATATGGCCCCTGTATATGTGGTCATAGGTTCGATTCTATCCTCCTGTCACACAGTTTTTTTTATAATGAGTTGAGCTTATCAATGAAAATGTTTCGTTGGGTTCGGCCCCTAATTAGAAGGCTTGTGTTCCGCCTCTGAATCCAATGGGAGGTTCTACAAAAAGTTATTTTAGAGGAGGTTCCTCCAAAAATGACCAATTTTTTTACTACCAAATTAACGACGTTTTCTGTACAAAAAAAAAACGAGCAAAACACGTTTTTTTAGCAAAATATACTCTTTGGGCACATTTTATCCAATTTTGTGAGTAAAATGTCTTCTTTTGCAAAAGAGGCTCACAAAATTAAATAAAATATGCTCAAAAGTCAAAAGTAGGGGTGGGCATCGGAATCGGAACCGGATACCCGTCTTTGGAACCGAAACCGTTTCGGAACTGCCGGTTCCGGAACCGACGATTGGTTCCGGTTCCTAAAATATGGAACCGATCAGGACCGGTTCCGGTTCTCATTTTTTTGGAACCATTACCCGCTGGATACCCGTTTCCAGCCGCTTTTAAATAAAAAATATTTTATATATTTATAAATAATAAATAAAAACTCAAACTTTCTAGTTCGTTCATGTAATAATTAGTTTTTATCGGATTAGTTTTGACCGTTTGTTATATTTATTATTTTAAGTCGGTATTTTGTAGGTTATAATTACATTTCTATTGTATGCAATGTAAAAAAAAACTTAATAAAAAAGTTGAAGCCGGGTACCCGGAACCGGTTCCCATATGTTCCAGTACCGGTTCCAAAATATAAGGAACCTATGTTAGCAGTTCCGGTTTCAAAATATAACGAACCGATGTTTGCAGTTCCGGTTCCACGAAAAATAGCCGGGTACCCGGTTATGCTCACCAATAGGGTCCAAATGGCCATTTTACACCTTCAAATCGACCTGCTAACCATTTTTTTTAAAGATACGACCCAAATGTCACTGATTCTGTAATATCTTAATATAAAAAAAATCAAATTCAACTCATATATGCAATTGCAACGGCCATGTCCGCAATTTGAGATGGTTAACTGGTTGAATCAAAACAAATTACTATTTTAACTAGAATAAAACAATTAGTTTACATATATGAATATGATACAATTAATATCGATAAGCTATACACATGGTGTTTGTTAAACTCTAGGGTTTATGAGAAAGGAAACTAACCAACAGAAGAAGAAGCAATGGCAGAACCACAACCGAAAGTTTTGAAACAAGCATCAGTGATCTTTCCAGTCTCGTTATCAACCTTAATCTGAAGCTTCATAACATCGCCGCACGCCGGAGCGCCGACAAGCCCCGTTCCGACGGTCGGATCGTTCTTATCAAAAGCACCGACGTTACGAGGATTGTTGTAATGATCCACCACTCTCTCATGGTAGAACCTCGGTAGAACGCCGCCGGCCACCGGAGATCGCGTCGCCGCTAATCCTAATCTTAACCCTAAGACGTTCTTGCTTGTGTGCCTCAACATTTTTTTTCGTGATCACAATCGAGATTGGAAAAGTGGAATTGAAATTGCGATTTGAGATTTTTGTGTGTTAGGGTTTAAGATAGTTGCACTTTTTTCTGAAGGTAGAAAGGCGGTGATAGAGGGGGAAAATAGGTGCAACGTGTTGCGTTATTGTTCTTTTATTGATGGTTCAGATTTTATGGAGGGAGGGAGGTCTGTTAATGGCGGTCGCCGGCGATATGATCACCACCGATGCTTGTCTATATCGGGCTTTGATCTTTATAAGATGGGCTGGGCCTAGCGCCCGAAAACCCAACCAATTGTCTGATCCAATCCAATCCAATAATAATCTGATTAAGGGGGTGTCTGGATGACCTAGTTAACTTATAAGAGCATCTCCAACAGCTATTGTAAAATAGAAAAATGGAGAATTTTAACGATTTAAGTGCTTCAATAGCTATAATATATCAATTGCTAAAATAGAAAAATGGAAAAAAAAAGAAGAAAAATATTTAAATTTAGAGAATCTCTAAAAATATATAGAAGAGAGAGAAACAATATTTTAATTATATTCAACCAATCAAAATAATTGAAGTTAAGTGTAGGAGAGAGAAATAATATTTTATTAAATGATGGAATATTTTATTAATATTGTTAATGATAAAGTTGCTAAAATAGAGTAGTTGTTGAAGTTAGATGCAAATTATTATAGAGATTTTGACTTTTAATATGTTATTTTAGAAAGAAAAAAAATACAATAGCTGTTGGAGATGCTCTAACTTATTGACTTCCTGAAAAAATGTTTATGAAAATCTGATAAATTAAAATTTTTGACTTCCTAAAAATTGACTTATCACCGGTTTGACACCGGATAAATTGTTTTTCACAAACACTCCAAATGACTTATTACCGGTGTCACACCGAATAAGTCAATAAGTTGTTTTTATAAGCTAAAACAAACACCTCCTAAGGCTATGTTTGGCAAAACTAAGGTAGCTTGTTTTGAATGTACATGTTTGGCAAACCATAAGCTAGCTTATTGAAAAGTTACTTGGAGTAACGTTTTAAGAGCTTATTGTCATTTTTTTCAATTATAACTCTCATTAATATTAATTAGGGAAAATTATTGTTTTAACCATTTCAGAAAAGCATATACCCAAAATATCCAAAATCTCTCCCAGCTTACCAAAATAACCAAAATTTTCAATAAAGCATTTAGTATGATACTAAATCCCTTTTCTATTTCATATGGCATCACACACACACACATACCATTTCGTAACCATACGAAATGCATGCACACATGTAACACCCTAAAATTTAGAGCAAAATTAAACCAAACGAAATGCGGAATAAATATAAAAATCACCCAGTAAGTGGGGATAGAGTATGGGCGTTTACATCTAAACATGGATATTAAAATAACAACCTATTAATTTATGTTATTCAGACTATAGATTACAATTGGGTGTTACTAATATCCTCAAAAGAATGAGTTATAACTCCAACTATATATGCTCTAAGGCATATCTCCAAAAAGGTGTCTCTATCTCGACACACCGTCCCGCTCTTCTATAAAGAGTCCCGTCAACCTGCTTACCTGCTAAACCACATTTTTGAAATCAAGTGTTAGGCTTACGCCTAGTGAGAACAAACAGTTAAATGGATAAAGCTGTTAAAACATTTAAAAAGATAAGATACGGTGCATTTTATCCCATTTAACTTCACTTGAAATAACTTACTCTTGATGAGCAAGGATCCTTTAAAAGCAACCGGGGGAGACCCGGTGTTCCATCCTTAGTGACAGATACCATAAGTAGGTCACTACACGATGTTTGAGCTAACAGTAAGAGCCAATGGCAACCGGCAACGACCGATTATGCACCTTAGTACACAGCCCCCGATGACTCCTACTTTAGCCCGTGCAATGGGTCAATGGCAACCGACAACAACCGATTATGTACGTTAGTACACGGCCCTACTAGACCCCTACTAGCGCATACATATAGTCAATGGCATCCGGTAATGAACCGGCATAATACCCAACGGTACCAGGCCCTACTAGACTGCTATGCAACCAAAAAGGGACAACAATCCCGCTTTTAAACCGACTATATGCCTATGGATCCAATACATACTAGCCCTACGACCAAATACACCAACGAGACGTATTACTAGTTTTCCAATCTTGAAAACCCTTTCAATAAACCATTTCCTTTCAAATCCAAGTTTTACCAAAAACTAGGTCAAATCATTTTGAGTTTCAAACCAAAGATTATTTCATTTTATAACCTTTTCAAGTATTTTAAACCATTTATGATGCTCATTTCATCATTTACAACCACATACTCAAAACCCTCATTTTGACCTAAAACTTCCAAACTTACTCAAATACACAACTACTTGAAACCAAGTTTAAGAATCAGCAAAATACTACATTTACAACAAGTATTTGAGTTTATAAATTTAGATTTGAACTCGCATAGCTAGGGTTAGGAAAACCCTAGAAAATCTCCTAAAATGGATGAAAAGGGTGGAACTTGGTGGAGAAGATGAAGTAGAAGAAGAACTCGAACACTTGAGCTCCAAACCGAAATCCTCAAGCTAGATGCTCAATAAATGCTCCCAAGTTGGTTAGAATGGTGGTTCAATGTAACACCCGGAAATTTTAGTTAAGTTTATGAAACTTTGGAAAAGACTGATACAAGAATTCTGGTATTTCAGGCCTATTTTCAAGTATTTATATCATATTTGGTTGGGAAATTAAAGAAGGAGTCCAACAATATTTTTCGGAGTCAATTTGGAGCTAAGACGAAGCAAATATGGGTAAAACATCGTCTAAGGCTAGTTTTCATGTGGGTTAGGATGGAAGCTGGTTACGAGGTGAGTTTCAGAGTTGAAACTAGCTTGATAACTAGCCTAGGCACTTTTGCACTCAATTATGCTTAGCGTGAGTTACAAAGCCAGTTAGCAAATCGTAACTAACTTCACAAGTAGCCCTAAGCTCTTTTTACTTGATTTGTGCTTAGCGTGAGTTACAATGCCAGTTACGAAATGTAACTAGCTTCACAACTAGCGTCAGAGTCTGTTTGGTCAAGAGGGAGCCGCGTGAGTTACCAACGCTAGGTACGAACGTAACTGGCGTCCATATCTGGCGTCAGCCTCTGTCAGCGTTTTAAAGACCGAAAATCGGGATCTTTCTCATTTGAACCATATCTCTCTCAATAATGCTCCGATTTGGGTGATTCAAGTTGCTATGGATTCGTCTCTTGAAGCTCTACAACTTGGAAACAAGTATGGCTAGAGGCTATTGGTTGATTTTGGAGTTCATAGAAGTGAAGGTAAGATCTTAATCCTTGAATCTTGAATCTAGGGTTTGGGTTCTTCCACCAACAACTCTCATTCTCTCTTGGGTTCGTTCTTGTGTATGTTTTGGAGGTTATGTAGGTGTTCTTGAAAGACTTACACCATGGATCTAGAGGTGTAGCTCGAGGATCTAAAGTCTTTACCGAATGGAACTCGGCATTGGGGTAAAACCTAGATTTAGCTTAAATCTAGCAAGGTGAGTTCAAGATACTTTGTGAAAACTTTGTACATGCCAAAAACGTTCTTTTTGAAATATTAACATGTTTTACTTGGTATTTATCAAATGTGTGAGTATTTGGGTAAGTTTGTATATTTGGTATAAAAGAGTTTATAAATCATATAAAAGACTTATACTTGAGTTTTGGGGATTTTGGTAAATGAAGTATAAGTGTAAGTTATTTGGATGCATTATCTTTTGAATGAAAACCATTGGGTTGCATTTGCATTTGTAAAGTATTGGAATTTATAAAATCGTTGAAAAATACAGATTATTGCATTATGGGTCATTTTGTAAATGCATAAGTATGAGTTCAAATCTAAACTTATAAACTCAAATACTTGTTGTGAATATAGTATTTTACTGATTCCTAAACTTAATTTCAAGTGGTTGTGTATTTGGGTAAGTTTGGAGGTTTTGGGTCAAAATGAGGATTTTGAGTATTTTGTTGTAAATGATGAGTTGAGCATCATTAATGGTTTAAAATACTTGAAAATGTTATAAAATGAAATAATCTTTGGTTTTGAAACTCAAAATGATTTGACCTAATTTTTGGTAAAACTTGGACTTGAAAGAAGATGGTTTGTTGAAAAGAGTTTTCAAGGTTGGAAAACTAGTAATACGTCTCGTTGATGTATTCGGTAGTAGGACTAGTATGTAATGGATCCATAGGCATATAGTCGGTTTAAAGGCGGGATTGTTGTCCCTTTTTGGTCGCATAGAAGTCATAGGGGGCCTCTTACCGTTGGGTATAATGCTGGATCATTACCGGATGCCATTGACTCTATGCATGCGCAATTTAGGGTAATCAGGGGGCCGTGTACTGAGGTGCATAATCGGTTATAGACCGGTTGCCAGTGACCATTGCGCGGGCTTTCGTAGGAGCCATCGGGGGCCGTGTACTAAGGTGCATAATCAGTTGTTGACCGATTGCCATTGACTCCTATGGTTGCTCAACATCGAGTAGTGACCTACTTTTGTATCCGTCACCAAAGATGGTATGATCGGGAATCCCCCGTGAACTTTGGATATTTCTATCCCTTTAAAGGTCCGCGTGAGTTAACGTTTTATAAAACATGGTTAAAAGTATGTTTTCTATCTCCACGTTTATAAACTCAATCATAGTCGTGTGAGTATTGGAATTGGTATGTCGTTAAAAGAATATTTCTATTTTAAAGTATTCTCTTCTAATGTCATTTTGGTCTAAAACTTTTATTATGGGACTAGTGAATTTGGTGAAAGACGTTGCTTTTATAATAAGGTTATTTCCTTTGAGAATTATATTTTATCAAGCACATCTTTTGGTTTCAAATCAATCATAAATATGTTAAAAACTCTTGAGCTCACTAGGCGTTAAGCCTAACCCTTTTTCTTTGTCGGCACGTGCATCAGGTTATCGTGGGGGTTGGTACTAGTGACACGTGTGGACTTGAGTGCTAGGAAGTGACACGATAAAGACTCTTGGTGACGTTTTCCGCGTTCGGAGATAGCGACTCTTATTGGTTTAGTAACACCCAACCGTAAGTAGGTCTTGTATAGGACTTGATTTGTTTGTTGTAGAGGGTTATTACTAATTGTGGTTTGAGGAAAGTTATTTATTGATGAAATATTTGAAATTTTAAATTAGTCGTTTTTTCCAGATTTGAGGGTGTTACATTCAAAGCATTAAAATCGCCATTAGTGTGGAGGAGAAGGTTTTTGGTGAAAAATGAGTGTGAAAGTAAAAAAAAACGGATGTTATAAAAATTGATCAGTGCTAGACGCCAGATATGGACGCCAGTTACGTTCGTAGCTGGCATTGGTAACTCACGCGGCTCCTTCTTGACCAAACAGACCCCGGCGCTAGTTGTGAAGCTAGTTACATTTCGTAACTGACATTGGTAACTTACGCGACTCCATTTTGACTAAACAGACCCCGACGCTAGTTGTGAAGCTAGTTACATTTGGTAACTGGCATTGGTAACTCGCCCTAACCAAACAGAGTGTAAAGCCACTTAGTGGCGTGGGTTAGCACAGCCGCAACTAGCACGAGCCATTTAAGTTACCCCGAAACTCCCAAACTTGATTTCCGACGCATAACTTCGATCTTTTTCATCAATCAACCTATAACCCTTTTAAAACACGCCTTTTCTAGAATTTTATATTTTATCTAAAAAAAAATTCGGGTATTACAACACACACACATAATTGGATTTCGTATGGCATCACACACACACATACCATTTCGTAACCATACGAAATGCATGCATACACATATGTCTCCATTTCATATGATACGAAATCCATGCATCACACACACATACCATTTCATATGATACAAAATACATGCACACACAAACACATACCATCCATTTCGTATGACCTTGCAAACACACACACACACACCATTTCGTATGATTCCCCACACACACATACCATACAAAATGCATGCACACACAAACACATACCATACCATTTCGTATGACCTTGCAAACACACACACACCATTTCATATGATTCCCCACACACACATACCATACGAAATGCATGCACACACACACGTGTCTTCATTTCGTATGGCATATCACACACACATACCATTTGGTAACCATACTAAATCCATGCACATACACACACCATTTCATACAAATTTACAGTTTAAGCCCCTATTATTACTTAGTTTATTTACTTTAGGTTCTTTACTTTTTAACTTTTCATTTTACACTCTTATCACATTAACCTACATAATCGTATATCAATTAAAATAAATTTAAAAATACGTTTTTATTTTAACAAGTTACACTATTATAATCGTCTCGTTAATACCTTCGAAATGAGCCCAATATTGAATATTTTTTGATTTAATTATATTATTATATATTATATATACTACGAAGAAATATTTTTAATGTTTATACTTTATACCCTTATGGTAAGTTGGGAGAGCGGTGTCTGCTAAATTTGTACTATATGGAAATTAATACAAATCGACATTCTTTGTTGTAAAAAATGTTTGGATGCATGGCAAATGCAATGATTAAGATGGTGCTGTCCAACTTGTTAAATTCATAAATATATTATATTTTCCAATTCTTTAATTTCCATAGAAAACCAAGTACAATAGTACTCATTTAGGACTTCTTCTTAGTATCTTTCATCATTAAATTATATTATGATGTCATTTGCATTAATTTCCATACAATACAAATTTAAGAGATACCTCTCTTCCAACTTACCATAAGGGTATAAAGTATAAATATTAAAAATATTTTTTCGTAGTGTATATAATATATAATAATATAATTAAATCTAAAAATATTTAATATTGGGCTCATTTCGAAGATATTAACGAGATGATTATAATGGTGTAACTTGTTAAAATAAAAACTTATTTTTTAAATGTATTTTAATTGATATACGATTATGTAGGTTAATGTGATAAGAGTGTAAAATGAAAAGTTAAAAGATAAAGGACCTAAAGTAAATAAACTAAGTAATAATAGGGGCTTAAACTGTAAATTTACAAAGATTGTTATTTATTAGAATGCATTTCGTATGTTTTTTACATGTGTGTGTTGTAATTTTGATTTCATATGAAATCATTTATTTTGTGTGTGTACGAAATGTTTTAAACGAAATTTTGGTTATTTTGGTAAGTTTGAAGAGATTTTGGTTATTTTGGGTATACAATTTTCTGAAATGGTTAAAACAATAATTTTCTCTATTAATTATTTATTTTTATTTTTATTTTTCAATATGTCTACTTATCAGTCATCCGCTAGTTTATCAGCTCGTTTCTCAAACAGAGCCTAAACCTGGAATGTCAAAACGCTTAAACTGTATTTATGGGGCTATTTGTACTTTTACGTTTATATTTCTCGATATCTACCGATTATTTATATATTTTTAAGATGGCCTCTTTGAACTTCCTTGTTTATTGGTATCAATCATTTAGATATTTAAGAGTACACCCAGCTTAAATAAAAAAATTCGTAAAGAATTGAAAAACTAATGAACACTCTAGTAATCGTTTATTGTAGGGTATGTACATATACATACAAATAATTCATAAGTAATTCGTTTTACATGTGCATAACATGCACGAGTACATTAGAACAAGGAAACATATGCAATTACTTGTATGCAGATATACAAACTGTACATGTTAATGGTTATAAGAGTGTTTCTAA
This sequence comes from Silybum marianum, assembly GCA_036898165.1. Classification (NCBI taxonomy): domain Eukaryota; kingdom Viridiplantae; phylum Streptophyta; class Magnoliopsida; order Asterales; family Asteraceae; genus Silybum; species Silybum marianum. Next base: position 33,123,376 of record CM072535.1, read on the forward strand.
GGTTTTCATTTTTTTAGAGGTATATCCGTGAACCAAACTCTAAAAGAGTAAATTGTATTTTTCGTTCCTATAGTTTTATTTTAAAATTCGACTTTTGTTCCCTATGTATGGGGAAAATTATTTGTTTGATGTTATCGATGTCTAGTTTTGGAGGGACTGTTTCAATTTTGTAGGTTGTACGGCCTATGGAATAAAAATAGTAATGAATTTTAAACTATAAAAACAAAAATATAAGAATGAAAATAACATAAATTAAAATTTAAAAAAATATAGGGATGAAAAAACTTGGATTAAAAAACGTAATTTACTTAATTTAAAGATGTTGAAAGGATTTATACAAAAACGTAACATTGTTAAGAGATAACAAATTGAACTAAATGAAGACTATAAATTTTCATTAGTCATACATTCTTTAATTATGGAGAATTATATCGAGAAGAAAAGGTTTAAATGGGGACCCACTTATTTTACAATAATGCGACAACAAGTCTTTTATTATAATTAATTAAACGTGATAGCATATTTTACTACATATAAAACACATGTTATACTAAGTAAAAGACGCACATAGTGACACAATTAAGGCATTGTTTGGCAAAAATAAGCTAGCTTATAAGTTGACTTATAAGCTAGCTTATTTTCTGAGTAATCGTTTGGATGCATATAAGTTAACTTATAAGTCAGCTTATAAGTTAGCTTATCGATAAGCTACTTGGAGTAGCTTATGAGAAGTTTTTTGACACTTTTTCCAATTATACCCCTAACTAATATTATTTATTTATTTTCAACATCCCTTTTTGGTCATTTCACATGCTCATAAGCTAGTTTTTGTCAAACATAACTTATTCATCAGCTAGCTTATAAGTTATCAGCTACCTTATAAGTCATAAGCTAGCTTATCAGCTAGTTTGCTAAACATAGCCTAAGTTGAGGGATAAGTCACTCGTACACCACTAGACCCTTCACATGTATTATCATATATGATAAGGATGTTGTTAATGTAATATTATAATTCATCACATGCGATAGTAAATTAGCAGCATAGACAACATAGGCCGCAAGACACATTGTCCGCACACCACCAAATCCCGTGATTTATATTATCATTTATCACACCTGGAAAAAAAAACGTATTCAATTTCGTAAAATGAATCTATACCTTAGAGATGGGCATTTAAGCCTAGATCGGTCTGGGACCGGTGAAGGACGAGTTATAGAATCGAAATCTAGGACCGGTTGGGGTTTTGGAAGGATTCAAAAGTATGTATTTCTAAAAACATTTGCAAAATATTTTTTCTAAAAAATATGTATTTCTAATTTTTAAGTGTATTTAGTTGTCCCTATTTACCCTCTATTCATTATACATAAGTTATATGGTGTATGAGAAAAGATACCAACTCGCAAACGGTAAGAGCAGATACAATGACTGAGAGGCTTACCCCATAATTGAGCTCGACAACTAACCACAGTTAGCACTTACCGGAAAATTGTTGTATATGATACCATTTTGTTAGTCTAAAGTCTTAACTAATCGATAAATAACAATGTTGAATTTTACCAGGGTAAGTTTTGATAAACGACCAATTTCAGTTTTGATAAACCATCATCAAATCACTTCCAAACCATCACTGCAATACATATATCTATACATTTTATTAATTTTGTTTTATTTAAAAATATTATTTTATATATTTATATTAAAAATATATATGTTTTGTTATATATATTATTAGATTCTTATATTTATATTATTATTTATATATATTATTTATGATTCTTTATATATATTTAATACGTCTAATATTATAATTTTTAGTTTTATATATATGTTATAATTTTAGTATTATTATATTAATTATTTATTATTATTACGATTCTAGATATTTATCAAAAATATAAAATATAAATACAAATACAATACAAATTTATAAAATATAAATACAAGTGCAAAATAAATTTTATAAAATATTATCTTAAAATACACAAACAATTAATAATTAATAATTTATAGATATATATATATATAATATGTATAAATGGAAGGTTCAAATACATAAAATATATAAAAATATAAAATATAATACAAATACAAAATAAAATTTATAAAGTATAAATAAAATAAAATCTTAAATAAACAAAAAATTAATAATTTGTAGATACAAATATATATAAATATAAAAGTTCAAATTTATTTTGATGACAACGATGTTGTATAAGTTTAAATAAATTATATTTGTCGCGCTCTCATTTTTCTCAGGCTCACAACCAAATTTGAGTTCTCATTTGAACACGCCTTATAAATATATAGGGAGGGATAATGCGAGAACATGGTATTTTGAAATAAACAAATAAATGGTTTATAGCCACATATTTTGGTAAATCAATTAATATTATATTGAATGACATTGAAAGTAATTAATGGTGACTAAAATCTAATTTCCACTAAGGTTGATTCTTTTAGGGGTAAATGATAGAATAAAAAATTATAATATAATGTATCAATAATATGATATAATATAATATATCAAAAATATAATATAATGTATAATCTGATGGAACATGATGAATAGTAACATTCATAAAGTAACATTGGACCAACATCTACTTTATTTTAGTAATTTTAGCATTAATTGTATTAATAAAATATTCAATTAACGTAATAAAATATTATTTCTTCCTCCTGCACATTTTATCTAAACACTCTAATTGGTTGGATACAATTAAATATTATTTTCTCTCTATTCTAATGAATTTTAGAGATTTCTCTAAATTTAGAGATTTTTACAATCTCTCTCATATTTTTTCTATTTTAGCATAGAGGATGACATAGTTGTTGGAGCAACAAAATGCTAAAATCCACTTTTTTCTATTTTAGCAACTATTGGAGATGCTCTAATACCTTTAAAGTAAATAGATTATTATTAAATAATTTTTTTAATTACTTAAAATATATACGTGGCAAAAAATGTTCATTTGTTTCTTTAAACCGAAAAAATTATCGCTACAACCTTCCCCCCCTCTCTCCTCTAGCATTCGGTAAAAACTCTTAAAAATCATTTTTTATGCATGTAGTAATTTTTATTGATGCATATTACTTAAAATTCAAGATTACAGGTAAATTTGCATAAGTACAAGTGTACAACTTATTAAAGTTTTATTTCTGAATTTGTGTAAATAACTATGGATAAATATAAACAAATATATGATAAACATCTCATTCTAAATATAAAAAATATAAAAAAATATGATTAGGATAATATTGAGTTCTAATAAAATACTTAATTATTATTTTTTTATAAAAAGTTATATTATTAAAGAGAGGACTTTTAAATGTAACATCAAAAATTATTTTCTCAAAACCATATAAAACCATTATAACATCGATAGAGACAAAAATAAAATGAAACATTAAAATCAAGATGCATTTCGTTGCATTGCACGAGTATCCTTCTAGTATATATATATATATACATATAACAATTTGATGTATTTCTTAAAAATAGAAAAAATATTTAAAATTTAATTTACATTTATAAATTATTTATATGTATAATCTAAATATAATAAATCAACAATATAATGAGATTATTAAAAAAAATTGTATAAAATTTTAAAGGAAATAAAATTTAAAAAAATTATAAAATAAATTTTATAATATTTAACTTATATGGTTCATTTGGAAACTTTACGAACGATATAAACTTAAAAACTTTGACAAATCAATATAAAAAATAATTTTTTTTATCAAATACTATGATTTAATATATTATTGTTTATATGTTTGTTTCATAATGTAAAAGTTTTACGTGTATTTGTTTTTCATAAGTTGAAAGTTTCTCATATATTTTGTATGAAAAGTTTCATATGTATTTGTTTTATAATGTAAAAGTCTCACATTTATTTTATTTCATAAGATGAAACAAACATATGTGCAATAACATTTGATTAAAAAAAATAATGAAAAAAATTACTTTTATATTTATTTGTCAAACTTTCCGACATCTATATTTTTATTCAATATTTATATGTATTATAAATTTATTAAAATAAAATAAAAATAATAAAGAAATAAAAAGTCTCAACAAAAACCTCTATAAAAACTTTCATCGTGGATGCTCTTTACCATAAAAAAGTTTAAAACATAAACCCCAAAATCTCCATTTTTTGGAGCATTTGTTGGGGGAAAAAAAGGTATCGAACCACCAACCTGGTTTCTTTTTTCAAACGATACGTGTAATTTTACCATTGAAGATGATCGCTAATGGTTTTTTTTGGCTTTTTTATTGTTTTCCGGTTGCAATGGAAGCTCCTCGGGTGTCTTTCGGTGCTGCAGATCCATTAACTCTCTGTTTCTGTATATAGATATAGATTCAAATGAGACCTCAAATCGTATTATTTGGCGATTCAATAACAGAGCAATCCTTCAGATATGGTGGATGGGGTGCATCTCTTACTGATACTTACTCTCGCAAGGTTCATTCCTTTTCCCCTTTTTTTTAGTAATTTTACGATCAAAAACCCTAGTAATTTTGGAGGAAAAACATTCTTTAGTTTGTTGGCGGATTTCTGAGTCGATTGTTTTTTTTTTTTTTTTTCTGTGTGAAAAGGCCGATATAGTGGTTCGAGGATATGGTGGATACAACACTCGATGGGCTTTGTTCTTGTTGAATCACATTTTCCCTCTGGTAAAAATTCATATTCAAATCTACTAACTGTTGTTGTTAGTTGTTACTGTTTATTCAGTTTTTTTATTGTAATCGATATGCAATTTGGGAACAGATCTCGAAAAATGGGATCATGATCTCGATGATTGTTAGTGCTTTGATTGCTATTTGCTGGTTGTTAAATTTGAATTTGAATTTGGTAATAGATTTTATGATGATTTTAGTGAGGCGATTTGTTTGAAATGATTGCTTGTTAGGCTGGATCTTATTGGATCAAGGTAAGTTATTGAAGGTACAAAATAGGAATATATATAGAATAATGTTTGATGCTTGAGGTTAGAAGTTTAGAATTCAACTATGTTTTTATTCGGATCTTCAATCAATGATCTATTTTTATGGGGTCATTGTTGCAATTTTTGGGACAAAAGGAAGATGAACCTTGAGCTCTCTTTTGCCGAACTCACATTGTGATTTGAATCAAAATCCCGACTTCTGTAGACTCGTTTTTAGGGAGGATAATGTCTTTGAGATGGCCTTATGTATTATTTCAAGAATATTTAGGCTATGTTTGACAAACTAGCTGATAAGTTTGCTAATGAAAAAAATCATGTTCGACAAAACTAACGTATAAGAATGTAATGTAAGATAACCAAAAAGGGCATATTGAAAAATAAAAAAATAATTAATAGTAATGAGGTTATAATTGGAAAAAATGACAATAAGCTCCCAAAACGCTACTCCAAGTAGCATTTCCATAAGCTAGCTTATGGTTTGCCAAACGTGTACAGTGAAAACAAGCTAGCTTATAAGCTAACTTATAAGCTAGCTTATTTTTGCCAAACATAGCCTTAATCGTTTCCTATTAGTTTTGCTTATTATTGTTTTGTGTTTCTGCAATAAAGATGTTTCCATATTTGTTTATTGTTATAGCCTTTTAAATTCATTAAGAAATGGTTATTGCTTAGAGTCTGTTTTGTTGAACGTTTTTTTTTGCAGAGTTCTACTACCCCTCCTGTTGCGACTACAATCTTTTTGGGGGCGAATGATGCAGCACTTGCAGGGAGGTCCAGCGAGCGTCAACACGTTCCTCTTGAAGAATACAAAGATAATTTGAAAAAAATCGTTCATCACTTAAAGGTTTATCTTTTCTTCAACTACTTTACTGTTTTTTCCAATTTCCAATTGGACCCGCTTTTCGGTTTTTTCTAAATCGAATCATTTTCTAAGGTTTTGAAGAATATATTGAACACAGGAATGCTCTCCCACCATGCTAATTGTGCTTATAACTCCCCCACCAATTGACGAAGAAGGGCGCAAACAATATGCAATGTATAATTTAGTTTCATTTTATTGTCATCAAATTTGGTTTATAATATTTTTTTTTTTGAGAATCTTTATAAGTATTTTGTGGTTTATCAGATCTTTATATGGCGAAAAAGCAATGAAAGTTCCCGAAAGGACAAATGAAGTTACGGGAACTTATGCAAATGGATGTGTGGAGGTAGCCAAGGAACTCGGTGTTGCTTCGATCAACTTATGGTCCAAGATGCAAGAAACAGAGGGCTGGCAGAAAAAGTTTCTTAGGTTAGTGATTTTTTATTGTCGTTAATTTTCATGTATATGGGATTTTGATGTTAATGATGAGAACAAAGGAACCCTAGGGCAGGTTCCCATAGGAACCGGGGGGGCGCCCACAGCACGACAAGTGGCATATTCATCAGGAATATGGAAGGGTTATTCATCATGAATGTTGTAACATATTCATCATGAATGTGTGATTGATGATAAATAACACTTCCATATTCATCATGAATAGTCATCTTGAAGAGGGATGGATCAAATAGGAAACTTCTGGTCTCCATACGACCACTGGTTCATTATAAATAAAAAAAAACAATGTTTGTTTTAAAACTATGATGGTTCACCAACTTGCAAATACTTTGTTTTAAAGTTAGCAAAATATTATGGTGTTTGATTGCTCATATGTCATATGTTTCATGATTACAGTGATGGCCTCCATCTAACACCAGATGGAAATGGAGTTGTTTATGAAGAAGTTGTAAGAGCATTTAAAGGAGCTTGGCTTTCCGCCACTGAAATGCCTTCCGATTTCCCTCACCACTCGGAGATCGATCCTCAAAACCCTCAAACGGTTTTCCAGCAAAGATGCTTGTAAACGAATATATATATATATATATATATTATATGAGTACTCAGACTCACTTTTGTGTCGGATTTACTGTGTTTGTATGGTTATAATAATAATAAAAATAATAATACCTTCATGAATCAATTTATTTTACTTTTCATGACAAGATTCTTGAAATAAGTACGTGTTTAAAGGTATATTTTTGGAAGGAAATCCCAGGCTATGTGCCCTGATTAAACCCCACAAATTGCGACGGTAAGATATCAACTCTGATAAACTCGGTACACTGTTTGTTGCATTTATTTGTTGTTAATATTATTGGTTGCCTTTCAGAAAAATTAACAAGTTCCATTTCTTTTCTTATACAAGTTTTTCTGTTTCGTATCGTTTCTGACCATTTTAAACTTATCGGTTTTATTTTTTATGGCCTAAAATGCGACTTAGGCATTGTTTGGCAAAATTAAGGTAGCTTATTTATAAGCTACCTTATTTTCTATGTACATGTTTGGTAAACTAGCTTATGACTTATAAGTTAACTTATAAGCTAATTTATTGATAAGCTAGTTGAAAATAACTTATTGAGTTTTTTTTGTCATTTTCTTCCGATTATACCCCTGATTAATATTAATTAATATTATTTTAAATTTTTCTTAATTAATTTTAATTGTAATTATGAATTAATTTTATTGTTATTTTATCTATTAATTAACATTAATTATTAATTCATTTTTAATTTTAAATTGTTCACTAATATTGATTATTATTTATAATTATTACTTATAATTTTGAAATATTAGTAATTAATTAGTTGGAAGTAACTTATTGAGTTTTTTGTCATTTTCTTCCGATTATACCCCTGATTAATATTAATTAATATTATTTTAAATTTTATTAATTAATTTTAATTGTAATTATGATATTATTTTTATTTTATCCATTAATTAACATTAATTATTAATTCATTTTAATTTTAAATTATTTACTAATATTAATTCATTTTAATTTTAAATTATTCACTAATATTAATTATTATTTATAATTATTACTTATATTTTTGAAGTATTAGTAATTAATTAGAATGACTAGTTATTCATATATTATATAAAGTGGTTATTTAAAATCATAAATTAATGTAAATTTTTTTCTAAACTTTATTTAACAAATCCAAATTTTATAATATAAATGATAATCAATTTAAGTTATTTAAATAAACATAGTATATTATTTATTTTTTACTATCTTATTTGAATTAATATATTATTTTATTAAATACTTATTTTAATTATAATATAAGTAATTAATATTGTAATATGTCCTTTTTGGTCATTTTACATGTTTATCAGCTACTTTTTGTCAAACTTGACTTTTTCATCAGCTAGCTTATCAGTCATCAGCTATCTTATCAGCTAATTTGCCAAACATAACCTTAACCGATTTGTACTTGTATAATATGATATTGTGGAAAAAGGTAAATATTTCTATATAACTCAGCAAACTTTTGACCCAACAATAGACTGATGGGTAAAAAGTGATTGTAGTCAAATAGATAGATTTAATTTAAAAATATAGTGCTAAAAATTTACTTTTACCTTGTAGGAGAATAGGCCATTGAAAATTTTGTTTTACCATTTTCATGAAAATTATATCAAAACAAAGCTACTTTTGTTTTTGCAAAATTAGGGTTTTGGAAAACAATGTTGACACAAAACATAAAGTTTTTTGCAAGCCTATGCCTATTTTTTGATTAGCTTACAAAAATTTGGTTAATATGTGAGATGTTGGAATTTGGTTATTTTCTGATGGTTTACAGAAAGTTGGTTGTTTTATGACATGTCGGAATTTGACTATTTATGATAGTTTATAAAAAGTTGGCTACTTTGTAATACATAGGAATTTGGTTGTTTTATGATAGTTAACAAAAAGTTGACTATTTCGTGACATGTCACAGTTTGACTCTTTTATGATAGTTTATAAAAAGTTGGCTATTTTGTGATATCCGAAAGTGGGAGTGTGGCAGGTTTTCACAAAAGTTGACTATTTTATGACCTATGGAAATTTGGCTATTTTGTGATATCTGAAAGTGGGAGTGTGGCAGGTTTTCACAAAAGTTGACTATTTTATGAACCGTGGAAATTTAGCTTTTTTTTATAGTACATAAAAAGTTGGTTATATTGTGACACGACAAATTTGGCTATTTTTTTAATAATTCAAAAAATTATTTCTCTTGAATCTGTTTCTCCCAAAACTTGGATTTTCCTTCTTTTGTCGGTTTTCGTTTTATGGGTCTGGTTTCTGATCAAGCAATAGAAAGATCTCTCGATTGAAAAAGATAGAATATCGATCATAGGCTATGCAGAAGTAGAAAGAAATGGTTGGAATTTTATTTTTTTAGTAACTACATCATATATTTATATATTAAAGGAACTAAATAGCCTTCAAATCAACTAAAAAGATGGTGGAAATGAGAACCAAAGAGTTTATAAGGAGCTCAAGTATATATAAAAAAACTGTTGTGGAAGGAGATGTTACTCAAAAAATATCTACCGAAGGAAGGGTATTGCTGTCATTTAATAAATATTCTAAAATCTATCACCCAAAATCCCCTTTAGTTTTGTAGCACATAAATTGAAACTTTAGGCAGTTTTGGGCTTAATCCGCTTCACCTGTGAATATAGGAATACTCCAGCAAGGGCAACTCCAGTGCCTGAAAATAAAGATATAATTAGAAATTGGAAGATACTATAAAGTTTTTCAAAATAGAAAATTTAAAAGTTGAAATCTCCCAAAGAAATATAAATTATATTCATTTTAACGGTGTCCTTGTTTCGGAGATTTCAACATAGATTTAGGTGGCGTTTGTTTTTTAAGAGGTGGTGAAATCTGAAGTCTGATTTCAGTTCTGAAATGGTTATGAAACGTCTAAATGAATCAAACATAAGTGGTGATTAAGAGCTTAAAACGAAAAAACAAACGAGACCTTAATATCTCAAGAAAAAAATCAAATAAATTTTATACAAAATTGGAAATACATTCGAGTTCATTGTTGTGAACGATAAACAAATTTTTTTTTTGTCTCTTTAGCATTTGATTTTGAAGAGTTCTCTAAATTTGAATATTTATAAGAAAAATTGACCAAAATAATCGATCTTTGTATCTAAATTCATTTTTAACTATATTTCAATCAAATTCCTATATTAGCAAGAGTTTACGAAAATACATATTTGTGTAAAGCTTATTTCATATTTAAAAATATACGTAAACTTGCATAAGAATCGCCATTTCCATAAAAAAATTCTTTCTTTAATCAGAAAAAAAGGCTTTAGGCAAATGCGCATGACATTTACGTAAACTTAAGCTAAAATGGGAATTTGATGTCAAAAGTGGCTAAAAAGTAAATTTGGTTTTTGGAGATAGACTATTTTGATTAATTTCCCATATTTTTATCCTTTCTCCTACAATAAAGAAAGTTTTTGAGAATTTGTTGGAGAAAAAAATTTAAGTCCAGAACCTCTATTTTCTTTCATTTTGGATAATTTGTTGAAGATGTTCACCCACTTCGATTATAAACAATCAATTAGAAAGAGAGATTTTACGAAAAATAGTACGTGAATAGATTTATTTACCTATGGCGTTGATGAGTGAGACGGGTGTGCGGAAAAAGAAGATAGAGGAAACAATGACCACAACACGTTTCACACAGTTGCCAACCGAGTGTGTAACCGGAGATACTCTTTGCAGTATCATATAAGCAACCTGTATATATATTATATGTATATATATATATATCGAATTCGAGTAAGTACTTACATTCAGACAGCATTCGCGATTAGTCAAGACTAGTGGTGTAAAAGATGATTAAAATGGGTCTAAATATCGTTAGAAGGTAAAAAGGTGAAAGTTAAGGGACTTTTATATGTGAATCATTGAAAAATTCTTTAAAAAATCTATTTAAAGATGCATATGTGAACGACATTACAAATAATACATATGCATTCACATTTGCATCTTTAAATGGATTTTTTAAATTATTCATATATGAACCTTCCCTTCTTAGCTTCTCACGATATTTAGCCTTCTTATTTGAACCTTTCAAATCAGATGATAGCACTTCTCTATTAAGATTAAGCATTACAAGATCTAAGATGATTTACCTGCTGATATGTGTGGAAGCAGATTGAAGCAAGAAGAGTCCGAATGTACACATGTTTAAGGTTTAAACCCTAAAAATAAGGAGAAGAATCAATAGCCAGATACACAATTGATGTTACTGGTATCGAAAAAAAAGATGTGGAGAGAACCCTAAAAAAATAACTGAAGAACCCATCCAGACCGTTAAATGAGATGATCCTTATAGATCTGGTTAAATAAACCCCCTTTTTAAATAAAAATAACCACCTCCATTTTTTAAATAAAAAAATTGGCGAAAAATTGGAGCGAAATAAATTACACTGAAAAAAACGATCGTTGATATATTTTTCCATCTGTTTTTTTTTTGTTCTTCAGTTTTCTTTTTTTAGGTTCGCTCCAGATACCACCCCTTGTTAGTATAAACCAACATTTATAGCTGAAAAATAACAAATGAAATATCTGATTTTCATTAATACTCACAGCGGATTGTAGATAAGCAGGGGTAAATTTGACTCCTTCCACAAGTAATGCAAAAGGGGTAAACAAGAAGAAAGACATAATTGTTATAATTGAGAAAAGGGTAATGTTGTCCAATGACTCCTGTAGAAAATGAAGGTATGATGTAATATTTAGTGTTACCACACCAATAAAAAGAAAAAGAATTACATCATGGTTGGTTAGAGGTATTAAGTCTGTAATTAATGAAAATGAAAATAAAAGAAACTGTTTGGTTTTATATAATATACTGAGTCTGTTCCTCCAAAAGCCGAAATTTTCATTTCAGAACGGGAGGATGTAAAATTCATTCGCATTTTCATTCTCTGTCATTTTATTTTCATTTTCATTCTCATTTTTATTTCTGTGTCTGAACCAAACACCCTAGTAAGATTACCTCTTTCTTAACCATAAGTTTTTTGCTGAGGACATTACGCGATTGATTTGTCAGATTAGATGCCATTGCACTTAAAAACCCAGCCCTATTTTCCAAAATACAAAACATTAGAACATAAATACAATCCAAAATAGTGACACCACTTTTGTTAATCAATTAACACTTAACAGAGATTTAAAGAAAAAAATGAAGTCATTGTTCAGATGATTTTAAGAGCTGTTCATCAACACAAATTAGGTAAGCGCTAACCGGGTAAGTGAGACACTTTTTGGTTAACGTCATTGTGGGTCATAGGGTTTGGGAAACAATATTATTTTAAACTATAAAAAACCGTAAGGTGGAGTTTTGTTCACATAAAGTTTTTGGATGGAATTAGAAATATCAAAGGAATTTGACCTTAAGGAATTGGAATGGAATGTTATCAGGTTAGACCACATGTTTGATTGACAGACATTGGAACTAAATATATTAAAGGAATTTGGATATGTCTGTTCAGTTCACAGAATGTAGGATTGGAATGAGATGTTGGTAAATGACCAAAATACCCTTTTTTGAAAATATTGATTTTTTCCCTTAAACCAAAAATATTTGAGTAAAAATAATCATTTAAGATGTAAAACAATAAAAGGGTATAGTTGGGACTATAAAATTATAACATTCCATTCCATCACAATACCACTTTATTGTCTAGGAATGTTCCAATCCCAATCCCTTATTTGTGGAATTCATTGGATTTGAAGATTCCTTCCCAAAAAAGAACGAACCAAACGAGATAACAGAATTTGGTTAAACAAAAGGAATTCAACATTCCAATTCCATCGTATTCCTCTGGAATCTACAAATGTGAACCAATAGATCAAATGTCCATATTGTGTCCTTACCAATTAAATGAGACCTCAGTCAGAGATGCAAGCACCACTCCACCAACAATTGGTACAAGGGAACTCACTACCCATAGTGTCGGTATCTGTTCAGTGGTATAAAATGGATTCATTACATATAGGGACCAAATTGTGTATTATACACAAATTTTGAATGAAAATAATTAGCAAATTGCATGAGAACTTGATCTGATACCTATTTTATGTAACGTACTTTCAAAACCTTCATTTTGGTACCTGAAATTTGACACCTCAAACTATGGGTACCTAATCTGTATCTAAAAATACATGAAAAGCAACGTACTTTAGTCCAATTCCTATTTTATTATTTATATACTTATTTTGGGATCTCCACCCTTGGGATCAAATCCTAATGGAATATCAATTGAAAATACCCTTCTAAGCTAATCCATGGGTTATTTTGGGACTTAATCTGAACCATTAAATCAACAGTAATTAAAAGTGATCAAGGGTCCGAATCCCTTCTTACACTTCTCACCTTAACTCCTATTCTCACTAGATCTTTCATCATTTTTGATTTATCACATCTGGGGTACCAAAATTAAAGGTTTGAAAGGGCGTTACACAAAATAAGAATCAGACCAAAAAACTTTGTAGTTACATGCAATTTGGCTGAAAATTATTACTCAAATATGTATACTGAAAAATGAAAATAAAGAAAAGAGAGACATGAAAACATGGAAGTAGATAGAAAACAAACCTCTCCTAGAAACATAGTAGAAAGTATTACTGTGAAAAATGGTTCCATTGCTTTGATTGTGTGCATAAATGAAACTGAAACTTTTCCGAGACTCATGTTAGTCGAAAGATTACCTAACGTGTGCATTACAGCCAATGGAAGGATTGCTACAAGCTGCGGACAAGCGATTAAATTAGTATCAAGAATAAATATACAACAGACAAATTAGTTTCTTCGTACCAAACTACCAATTAGAGCATCTCCAACAGCTTCCTCAAAATGGGGAAAATAGAAAAAATGAGGATTTTGAGCTAGTATTTTGCTCCAACAGCATCTTCAAAACCATCTCCAAAATGGAGAAACTGAGAAAGTAGGAGAGAGTTTTTTCACTCCAAAAATATTACAAAGTGAGACCATCAATAAAAAAAATTAAAAACAAATATTTGGAGCAAGAAATAATATTTTAATAGATGAATGAAATATTTTAATATTATAATCATCTGTTGGAGATGAATGCAATCATTTTAGAGATTTTAACATTTGGTTCCCCATTTTGGAGAAATTTTGGGGAATCTGTTGGATGGAGATGATCTTACATACCTGCGCACGGCTGATGTTTGGCCATTTATGAAGATCTAAAGCCCAGCTGAAAAATATCATTACAGTTCCAACAACAAGCTGAACTGCAGTCAGGGTTACTGGATTTGGGAAAACTTCTAGAACCTGTGAACATTAATCAGGATGAACTGCTTTTATTCTTCTGGCCACAAACATTCAAGAATTCATTGATGAAATCCATTACGACACTAATTCGACAAATGTAGTGCAATTAAATATTATGATTGTTAATTGAATCTTGAGTATCATGTTATGGACCAGATAGATTGAACAATTAAAATAAAAGCACTGGGAAAAAACAAAAACAGTAGCTAGATGCTTTCTTTTTTTGGAAAGGGTATCCTAGTCATTTGTCTAGACTAATCCCTGACAATTTTAAGACTGCTAAAGCATGCAGCCCTGAGATAACTCCCCAGTGGCCACAAGTTGTTTGCGCCTGGATTGACAAGAATAAGATAGATACTAGCTATTCAAGACGCTAGACTCTCCCAAGGACCAATAGATACATCATCAAAGTTTAGGCAGATTAGCAACTTTAGGTTTACTCAATCAAACACCAATCTGATGGCTTATTGGATAAGCTATAAGGCTCAATTCTGTTGCATTTGGGTAACAAACAAGAGTATGCCACTGACTCCAATCAGATATTTGCTCCGGTAGCCAAAATGACTAGGAACAATTCTAGCTATTGTTACGACACAAGGTTGGTTACTTCAATAATTTGACATCAGAAATGCTTTTCTCCACGGTGATCTAACAGAAGATCTTTACATGACATCCTCCCGGTTTATTTCCCCCTTCTACTTCTGTATTTTGTAAGTTGAATCGCTCATTGTATAGAACTATAGATTGAAACAAGCTTCAGGGGCCTGGCAGATGTTGAGTATCGCTTAGATATCTACAAATGTCAGTTGTTCACCACATCTATGTAATCTAACTATGGAAATAAAGGAAAATAATCACAAATAGCCGATTTGAGCGACAAATTTCACCTCCTAGCCATTCCTCTCCCATTTTCATCATTTTATCAATACCTCTGCACCCTTGCAGCAACTTGCGAGGGGGGGCGGTTAAAGAAACCAAGTGTCACTCCTCTTATCAAACTCAAGTTTCAAACTTGCAGAGGGGGTGAGAGCTTGTTAAGAGTTCCTTCCTCTTACTGCCATTTTAGCCATCAATTATCTCTGACAGGTTCCTCCAAGCCTCCATTTTCAGAAAACAAGCCACGAATGACTTCTCTTCTTCATCTCTCTAATCTAACTATGGAAACATTGTCTAAAAATAATGTGTAGAAATAACGAACATCAATTTGAGGCGGGATATTGCCATTATTTTTACATAGTATTTTTACACAATGTTTCCATAGTTAGATTATATATATATGTGAGAAGAAACGTCAATAATTAGCCATTCCGAGAAGTACAGGATATTGTATTTCCTCCACTGGGGTAGAAAGCCTATCATCATTCCATATATATAATATAATATATATATATATATTGTATTTCCTTAGTTACATTACACGTCTGTTAGGAGAAGATTTCATCTCGAAATTATACTATATCCTAAATTTGAGACAAGTTTCCATTTGTGAATTTTATTTTAATTCACGAAAAAAGATGCAAGAACTGATTCTTTCTACCGAGTTGCTCCAAAATACATGATTCGAAACATGTAGATACACGATCATTACACACAAATTGAAGAACAAAGCGTGTAAATCAACAAAATCACTTCACATGCATATCACTTCATATCCAAACATCAATTAAATACCAAATCCGAACCAAATAAAACGCTTCCATGAAAGAAGAAGAAGAAGAAGAAGAAAACGAGCAAACCTGTTTGTTGTATATGTTGAAATAAATATTGAAAAGGTACCAGATCCCAAACAACAATCCAAGCACGGCCGTTTCCGCCATTTTCGACTTCGCCACCACCACCGCCGCCGCCGCATCACTTTCATCGGCGCTATCAGAAACGGACGTCGCTTTGACTTCAAAACCTTCAGAAGATTCACTCTCCAAAACCGGTGAAGGACTCGAAATCCAACTCCCTTTCTTCCATGATGAATATGGACAACAAATTGAAGGCGATAAACGACCAGTTGAGTAAAAACTGATAGACGATTCCGATTGTAACGGAACAGAAATACGATCGAATCTGTAAAACGACCTCTGATTACGTTGATTTTGAAGAGAAACTGAACTAGAACTCGAACTCGAACTCGAACTCGTGAAGGAAGTGTGGAGCATTTTCGCCATGGAAGGGGAGGATGGTGGAGGCGTTGCCGAAGACGACCGTGGAAAGGAGGGAAAACGATTTTGCTTTTGTGCTCTGTTTATATATTTTATTTTTGTCCAAAAAAAATTAAATATTATAATCCATAAAAATAATTCTATATTAATTCGATTTTACGTTACAATTTATATTATTGAAGAAAATAATTGGTAAGAAAAAAAGGATTTAAGCAATTATGGAATGATATTTTTTAATTATAAAAAATATAAAACTTTAATAACTACTTTACAGTTTACAATTCTTTCTTTTTTTTGAATAGTAATTCGTTTTTGCTTTGGCGTTTCTTTTTATTACGTGTTATTTTATTTTAATGATTTTTTTAGGGAGTGCTAATCGCACATAGAGACTCTTTTGGTACCTTAAACTCATCAAATATCAATTATCCATCAAATCACAATAATCAGTTATATTTTATTATTATATTATATATAATAATTAAACAAAATATCTATTACGAATTTTAAATAAATATATAAATATTATTATATACCATCTATACTATATTTTAGGGAATTTAATTAAAATGACCATTTTATAAATGGCATTTATCAAAATAACCAAAATCTTTTTTATTTTACCAAAATATACTCGAAATAACCCTCGAAATTATTTTCTGGTTAAAACCTCCGTCCCATACCCCAAACCTCCGCCTCATACCCCAAAAACCTTATCACATTAACACATATACTCGTATATCAATTAAAATACGTCTAAAAAATACGTTTTTATTTTAACAAGTTACACCATTATAATCGTCTCGACAATACCTTCGAAATGAGCCCAATATTGAATATTTTTTGATTTAATTATATATACTTTTAAAGCCAATTATCCTCTTGATCGGTGAATAAGAATATTTTTCATAAAATTCGGAATATTAATTAAAACACAAACTTCGTGTGGGGCTAATAGTTTTCATTTCTCATCTCATGGAAAACCCTTTTCGCTCCGCTCAGCCTTATCCCTCTATAATGCTATTATTTTTGTAAGTTGATCGTCTTTTTCGGCTATTAAAATATTATATTGAGGCTGGAAAATTTACTCATGAAAGATCTTGGAGAAATGAGAGCATGGAAATATGCTTGAAAGATTTATGTATTTTATTTCTGTAGTCTCATCCGCACTGTGTATATATCATTGATTCAAAAATGGGTTAATTATAATATATAATGTAATAACCTTAAAAACTGATGCATTATGTGTTATTGTACATGAGTATTAATTTATATGGGTTTTATTATAGAAATGACAATAACACAAAAGTAGTACAAATTCACTATAACTTATATCTTATTTCTTTATATATCCATAATATTATACTTTGTCGTTAAAAAATAATAGCATTATATTTTAATTAATATTCCGAATTTTATGAAAAATATTCTTATTCACCGATCAAGAGAATAATTGACTTTAAAAATATATAATTAAATCGAAAAATATTCAATATTTGGCTCATTTCGAAGGTATTGTCGAGACGATTATAATGGTGTAACTTGTTAAAATAAAAACGTATTCTTTAGACGTATTTTAATTGATATACGAGTATGTGTGTTAATGTGATAAGGGTGTAAAACGAAAAATTAAAACGTAAAATACCTAAAGTAATTTATTAACTAACTCTAAGGGTAGAAAATGTAAATATAAATTACAAATTTGGAAAATGGTCATGGTGGAGGTTTTGGGGTATGGGGCGGAGGTTTTGGCCGGAAAGTTATTTCGATGGGTATTTCGAGTATATTTTGGTTATTTTGGTAAAATAAGAAAGATTTTGGTTATTTTGATAAATGTCATTTATAGAATGGTTATTTTAATTAAATTCGCTATATTTTATCATTATTGTTTTAAATATATATATTATCCCTTATATATTATTATTATATAGTTTATATATAATATTACTAAATTTATATAACCTGTATATATACGCTAGGATTATTTACAAAAATATTAATATTATTATGTTTTATTTATAAATAGATTTTTTAATTGTATATATACAGAGGAGATTTCAAATACAAATCAATCAATTTGGGTTAAAATATTTGGATCATTTTCTCTATAAGTGTTATTAAGGGCCTGTTTGGTAGTGGCTTAATGGGCTTAATAGCCTATATAGCTTATTCGCTAATCTATGTAGAAGTGTTTGGTTGTGGCTTATTTGATAAAAAAAAATGCTTATTTGCTCAGCTTTTGGATCCTCCTTGTCCAGATTCAGCCATAAAAAAGACCCTCCTACCCCTTCTATGTTTGACCTCGCTTCCTTTCTTTCTCAAAAAGACAACAGACCTGCTTCATCGATGCCATTGACGAACGCCCTACTCATCCTTTTCTCATCGATTTCTCCTCTACGCTGGTCGTCGATTTCACCTATGTCATGCTCATCGATTTCTTCTCTGCCCGAGTCGTCGATTTCTCTTCCCCGAGTCGTCGATTTCTCTTATGCCTTCTATCATGCTTATCGATTTCTAATCAACTTCTCATGTGGATTTTGTTCTTGAGTTAGACGATTTTGAACATCGTATATTGGTGTCGATTTCTCCTCTACCATCTGAAGGGATTTTAGGGTTTGTGGGTTTGATTTCTGCTAATTTAGGGTTCTTGAGTCAAGCGATTTTGAACATCGTATATTGATGTCGATTTCTCCTCTACCCTCTGAAGAAATTTTAGGGTTTATGGGTTTGATTTATGCTAATTTAGGGTTCTTGAGTCAGACGATTTTGAACATCGTATATTGATGTTGATTTCTCCTTTGGCCTCTGAAAAACTTTTAGGGTTTATGGGTTTGATTTCTGCTGATTTAGGGTTCTTGAAGCTTGATGGAGACCAAATGTTCTTTAATGAATCATTTCTGAGTTTGATGTTCTTTAAAAGTTTGTTATTTGGTTTGGTATTCTTCAATCGATTCTTTGAGTTTGATGCAACAATACACTACGCTTTGGTCATCTTCTTCTTCTTCTTCAATCATTTATGGGTTTGTTGTTCTTGATTGTTTTGGCAATTTTTAGAACCAAAAATAAATAAGAGGGTAAAATGGTCATTTTTTTCATTCAGATGGTTTATTCAGCCCAACAAACAAACAATGATTTAAACTAATCCACACAGCCAACTTTACTCGTATAGCCATCTTTATCCATACAGGACTTAATGGAGAAACTACCAAACAGGCCCTAAGTCTTTACGTCCTAAAGAGCCGAGTCGTAACTTAAAGGTAAAAAAGAAAAAACGTTTGATGAGTACACATAATTTTCACGTGTTAATTGTAGTGCAAATAATGTCATTTTATATTTTATTTATATATACTTTTTGCCTTCTATTGTTTTTATTTATATGTCAACTTTCATTGTTTATGTTTTATTTTTCTAATTATATAATTATTAAAATAAAATTAGTCATGTTTATATTAATAAAAGTTTATTTATTTTTACATAGAACTAAAAAGCATAAAAAATATCAACGTGTGTATATATATGATGTGAGTGGTGGAAATTATGCATTTCAAGCAATAACTCCTTGGTTTTCATTAAGATTCATGGCTAACAATTCGGTTTAATTTAAAAAAAACAGTTAGACGCATACAAGACATAATACATAAATTTTTAAGTTTTACTTTTATAATTATAAAAAAAATAGTAAGGTATATATATATATATATAATATATTTATATAAATATAGTTTTAAAAAATTATTCATATATTTATATAAATTAGTTTCTATTACAATTAAAACAAGGAAAAAACGAATTAATAATTTATATTCATTAAAATAATAAAAGAGAAAATATTAATAATTTATATTAATAAAAGAGAAAAATAAGATAAGTTAAATAGTAATTTATCTATATCTATACTACTTTATAAACCAAATTTAATAAAAGTCTTAAAATACAACTTCTTATACATAAGGTACAATCTTCTTATGCATAAAGTCTTAAAAAGTCTTAAAAAACTTTTCATATACCAAAGTCAGATTTAAGAAAAGTGTTAAGATTTTAAAAAGACAACCAATAAAGCTTAAAGTACAATCCTTTTAAGCAATAATTTTAATTATCTCTTAATTATAAGTTTATAACACAAGAAGCACGCTTGTACAAGTTCTGGTTGCTTTAAAATACTAGACTGGACCTTCTATTTTCCCAATGTGACTCTTCAGACAAAAATCGATTTCTAAGCTCCCCTTCCAAGATGACGATTCAAGCTTTCTTCTTTGCTTTTCTATAATCGATCATCATCGGTTATCGCCTCCATTTCCAGGACGATGCATAAATGATTCCCAAAATGACGATTCAAACTCTCGGTTAGGGCTCGATTACTCTCTCTCGATCCATAGCTCCTTACTCTCGATTTCAATCAAAGAACGTGTTTGTTTCGATTTTGAAATAGATTAACAGAGGTTTGTTTTTCATTTATATGTTCGGTTAGCATTTATTTAGATTTTCAGGAGCACTTTTGATCGATTTTCAGGAGCACTTTTGTAGTCGATTATCAAAGCTGTTCGATTTTCATTTATTTCGAAGAATCGTTTTTCATTTGTAGTATATTAACATGGGAAGATTTGCTGGTTAGGTTTCTTACTGATTTTCAATTCACAATTATTTCACTAAACAGGTTATTTTTCCGTTTCTACCTACTGTTATTTCATTAATCTTCCATTGGCTATAGAAATTAGTGTACATATCTCTAATTTCCATTATCTTGATAAGCAATGACAGATGAAGAGGAACATGACAGTGGCTAATGAACCATCAGAGTTAATATTTCTCGCATCTCTTGAAGCCATTAACTCTCACATCCCCTGTTGTGTTTCTCTCGATTATTTGAATCACATTTTACTCGGTCTTAGAAATTCTCTGATTAGAGTTATGTCCTCGCTCGTTGATGACAACAACATCGATCAGAGAAGTCATCTAGAGTCTGCTCGAGGTTTCATCTTTCAAAGGTACGAATGCCCTTCAATAATCCATTTATCCTTTGTAGTTCTTGTTTGATATATAGGTTGATTTTAAGTGGAATGTCTAATTTGGAATTTTGTGGATTGTTGATAGTGGAAGCAGGTTTAGAGGAAGACAACAATTCTTGTCAATTTGGTGTAAAACCAAGCCGTACAAATCAAGTTCCATATTTTGTTCTAGATGGATCTACAGGACCGAGCATATCAATATGAGTAAGTATCTCTCTGTAATTTATACCGCTCGAGTTTCTATATATTGATAATGATTTTGCCTCATATTGTTGATGTTGATGGCTATCTCCCAAGTTCTTCTCCTTCCTTTTTTTGTTCATCAAGAATGATTATTTTGTCCCAAAAGGTATCTTCAAATAATCTACATCCAAAGGCAATCATCTTTTCCTGATTCAGTCGTATGTAGTTTTTCATTTCGTTTTGTTCATATACTCAGTTTCTAGAATGTTCATTTCTTTGAATCCATGGAAAATTATGGATTATACTCGATCTTCATCTTAATTTCTTCCGTTTTTTTCAATTAAAATTCTTCTAAATACAAAAGATACGCACAATTTGAAGATTCGATCCTTTCGAGAAGAAGAAGAGAAGGAGAAAAAATCACAGAGTAAATCCATTCTCGCTCAAGTATCAAAGATAAATCTATATTAGGAGCTACACTTTTCAAAGGTGTTCCTTTACAAAACAAAATTGACATACAAAGCTATGCATAGCTGTTTTCTGCAAACTATTTTATGTAGGTTGTTTCTTATGATTCTGCTCATGATTTATATTTAATGTAGGTTGTTTCGTTACTATTGAGGTCAAAACGTGGAAGCTTAGTAACAATTCATACTCCCGATGCAGAGTTTTTAGTTGTGCTTATCGTTCCTCTCGATTCAGGTATATGTTTACCTTTTGATCGATTCATACTATCTGTTTATAGATTTATTTTTATCGATTTAGCCTCTCTTGATTTAGGTAGATGTTTACTTTTTGTTTATTAATTTCTTTTAGTTGGCCTCTGTTGTTCATTTGTTTTATTAATTTTTTTTAATTTAATTAATACCTTCGATTCAAGTACAAACCATATTTAACGTTTAGAATCTGCAATTCTGCACAAACATTGTTGAAACTGCTTCATTCATGGCAGTTTTTATCCATGTCGAAAACATTCTCATCTCAGGTAATGTTTATATATTTGTTACATTCTCCATCTTAAGTTTTTATATATTTGTGTACATTTTAAGTTTCGTCAGAAGTTCACAATTTTGAGGTTTTGATTATTTGGATGAATTTCCTCAACAGAGTTGTGCCATAGGGTAACTTAGGGTTATGTTTTCCTAAACCTCTAACATTAAAGATAACCATATCAATTTTGATTCTAAAAAACGAACACCTCAATAACGTGGTTGGAAATTCTGTATTATTTTGCATCTTTGGTGGTTAATGACACTAACATGTATTATTTTGTATACGTGTTCCATCTTTAAGTTGAAAAGGCTAAAATAATTTGGTTTTGACAAGTGGTACTTATTTGATACTAGATGCAGGAGAAATACCTATTTAAATTGGTTACTGTAGTTTGGATGTTCAGGATTCCATGGTAGCAATAACATGATGTCATTATTCCAAAACTACCAAAATTTGTGATTGTAGGACTTTGGATTGTTTTCAGTTTTTATTTTCACTGTAAAATGGTTGAGAATCAATTGGGTATGGGTTTGAGAACTGATGATTTTTAATTTTAACTAGGTTGTGGCAAGATGCTGAGAACAGAACACTACTATCTATTCTGCCTATGAAGAATTCTGCCCAGGTGCTATTTTTAACTTGTGAATTCCCATACATATTTTATGCTTAATTGATGATGGAATTTGGAAGATATTAAACTTTTGTCTAACTCAATATGCACTTGCATCATAATAAATGGGCCTTGTACAAGCATAGCAAAGTAAATGATTAAGAATTTATACTTACTTTCTTGATGAGATTTTATTTGACAAATTGTTCTTAAATATTTAAATGGGTGGTTTTTTGTTGTGTTTAAATCTTTTTTTATGTTTTAATGGCTCAATAGATTCAATCGGATATAATTTTTGCTGCAGAACAAATGAAAGTCTGTGATTTGATGGATGGGTGGGGGGATAGAGGTGTATGGAAAACGGGTTGGTTAAATGAAGGTAAGAATCATGTTATTTTGCATGTCAAAATAGGTGTTTTTAAGTTGTAAAATAATTATATGTCTTGTTGAATTTCTTCATAAGAATCTTGGTTTGATGTTACATTTTTTTAACAATTGTTTCATAATTTGAGGTTTAGAAAATGGATTTCAATCTTATGATAGTGTTTTCATCACTAAAACAATTTCAGACAATATGCTTTCTCATAGTCGACGTCTATTTTGGGACTAAGGGAGTAATGGTTAATGTTTATTTGCAGGATCTCAAGAAGGGGAGGAAAGAAAAGGCATGGATTGTGAATCGAAGGAAGAAGCAGCTTAACATTTATAAAAGCTTAGGAAAGAAAAGGCATGGAGCCAAGGCCGAGAAGGCTGTAGAGGATAAACTTTGTCCCCAACTGGAAATCCTTGTGCTGGTTATCCTACTAAAGCTTTTAAAATTTAGTTTCTTGCTAGAGATTTTGTTTTTAATATTAGCAGATTTGGTATCATGATTTTGTTATAAGAAGATTATTTTTCTATATTGTTGTAATCTTATAATGCTGCTTTTTTACTTTATGCATTTCTTTTTTTAGGACCATTTATTTTAGTAACTTGATATTCGTTTTGTTTTTTTGTTTTTTTGCTTTTTATAGAGAAATTTGGTGTTTTTCCTTAATAAAAGTGTTACTTGTGGTATTTTTTTCAAGACAGTTACTTAGAATTGTACCTTATTAGGGTTTATTTAGAATATTTCGCAGTATGAAACATAACAACATAGTGAAATAAGACACAACAAGGAGCCAATAGCATTTACTTGCTTTGTATGGTCGAGGATGTCATTCGTTATTTCTTATTAGGTATAACTTTAGTCTTGGCTCTTGCTCGTAAGCGTTACTTTGTAACCAGTTAGTATCTTAGATCAGTAATATTTTAGTATGCAATAATTTACTTGGTAAAAACTAAACGTGTTAAGATTCGTTGTCCTCACTTACCGGTAAGACTTTCGGTTCTTGGTCCTAGCTATATTCATCCAAAAGCTTCAAAATCATTTACTTTTACGGCTCCCCCTGCATTGCGCGTGTATACAACTAGTATTAATTAAATCTAATATAAATATTTAAATAACTAAAATAGAAAAAGAAAAAACAATTAAAAAACAAAATAGTAAAAAAGCTTATGATGAATCTAGGATTAGTGTCCTCTTAGCAATGGTTAGGGGTGCCATTAGCCTTCTCTTTTTTTTTTCTTTTTTTTTTTTTTTTTTTGGAAATTTATTTTAATGATCTCTGAACTTGAAACAAATACAGTCAATGGTCCACACTATTAAGTTTGACTGACGGTTACTGAATTATGTAATTTGTTTTTATATTTATATTCGTTTGGTTCCTCTTGGGGAATGAAGTTGGAAATAAAAAAGATTAGGAAATGAATTTTTATTTTTTTATGTATTCTGGAATGAAAATTTGATTTTTTATTTTTATTGGAATGAGCCTATTATATTTTATAGAGTACATTACATGATTGGTCCCTGTGGTTTATATATTATAACACTATGTGTTCCTATTTTAAATTAATTATGGATCTGGTCAACGTGGTTACACTTTATCACGTAATTGGTCTATGTGTCATAACTCCTTTTACTTGTCCTTGTTAAATAGAAGGGTATTTTAGGCATTTTATAAAATTTGTTTTCTATTAATAGAAAAATGGACCAAGAATGTAATAGAAAGGGACCAAGAATCTATTAATAGAAAACAAATTTTATAAAATACCTAAAATACCCTTTTATTTAACAAAGACAAGTTAAAGGAGTTAGAACACATGGACCAATTACGTGAGAAAGTGTAAACCACATGGACCAAATCCATAATTAATTCAAAATAGGGACACACATTGTTATAATGTGTAAACCATAGGGACCAGTCATGTAATTTACTCTATTATATAATATCAAACATTTTTTTTTATTCTCATTGATTATTGTAATACCTTCAACAAAACACCACCTTAATATTCACAAAAATTTACTCAAATAGTCATTTTGGAAATTGGTTTTACCTCCTACAATTTCTCTCAAATATACCCAATAGCCCTCGGGTTCGTAATTGAGAAGTTCGTAATTACGAACGGTGAAAATGTAAAAAAAATCGCAATTGTGAACCTAAGGACTATTTTGGTAAAACTTGGGAGAAATGTGCTAGGAGGTAAAACCAATATTTGGAAATGACTATTTTAATAAATTTCCCTAATATTTATTGTGTTCGTAACACCACCTCAGCTGATTTTTGTAAATATATTTTTTTTTGGGTACGAAAGATGCACACTCTAAACCTTAAGAGATATTTTGTGATATTCAATAAAAATACAAAGAACATCAACCGAAAAATAAGAAAATTCTTTCGAAATCAACCAAAAAACTCTCAAAAAAACAATGAAAATACTAAAACACTTCATCAAAACCAACCAAAAAGCTTAAAAAGTCATTGAAACAATGAAAATTCAACTAAAAACATATCAGACAACTTTAGAGACCTGTGTTTCATCATAAACTATCGATAAAAAAAATGGGTCCGACGTTGATTCGTTTTATTTATTTTGATCAAATTTTCTCAAATAAAAATAATAAATTACTTATGTAATACATTTATGGCAAAATTAATTCCATAGTTTTTTATGTTGTTTGAATGTTTTTATAAAAAAATAAAATAAAATGATTGATGTAAATGGGTGTACCTTATTGTGAACCATTTTCTAAATTTGACATTATTTCATTATTTGACGAATATATTTCCCAGATTTTAGGAACCGACACAGCAAAAGGTCTGCCACAATGGTTGCACAATTTTATATTTGTGTGACAAGGTAACAAGTTAAATATAAGAGTAAAGGGGCTATTTATTTAAATTTTATCCGGTCGGTAAGGGTCATTAATTTTACTTATCGTGTATTGGTAAAACTTTTGGTTCTTGTTATCATTTTTACCGAATAAGATTCTCAATCATTGTCATATGTATTTAATAAAGTAAAATGAAATGGCTAGCATTTACTGTAAACATTAATAACTTACTAATTTAAAATATTTAAAGGTCAAAAGCAAAAGTTAAACTTTCATTTTAGGAATTAAATCCTAATTCATTTGTCTAAAAAAAGTGTGAGATGTTATTTTAATTTGTTTTAAAATAAGTGTTTGTTTTTAAAAGTAAATATTTATTTTTTAATTTCATTGGTTAAGAGGTGAAGAAAATTCATCTTTTTATAATTAAGGATAAATTTATTATTTTGTTAATTAAAAATATGATAATTATATAATTTTTAAAATTATATGATATTTTTCATCATATACTTTTATTTTGAAATGGATAGGATATTATTTATTGGTTGATTATGATATAATTTCTTTGGGACCATCGAATAATGGTTGATGATGTGGTTGGTTTTTTGGACCATTTAATGCTTGATGATTTTTATTCCACTAGTAAGCGTTTGAGATTTTTATAGGATAAATTGCATTAAGAAAAACTATTTCAATTTGGTTCATGTTTAAAATATATATATATATATATATATATATATATATTTACTGAGCTATAGTTTAGAATTTTTATTTTATTTTAAAGAATATAGTTTTCTATAAACATGTCAAATTGTATTCACGTCATGTCGGTATTGTAACATGTCAAACTGTTCGTATCAGATATTGTCCGTTTTATCACACGTGGACTTACGGGTTTAAAATATATCTTACAGAGGAGGTATTATGTCATTTACAAGGCAATGTTAGTTCTTGTTTGTTTTTTCATTTTAAACTCTTAATCACCACTTATGTCTGATTCATTTAGACGTTTCGTAACCATTTCAGAACTGAAATCGGACTTCAGACTTCAGCACCTCTTAAAAAACAAACGTCACCTTAGTTTCCCTTCTCAACCGATGTGAGATCTTACAATGCACCCCCTTCAGAGCCCAACGTCCTCGTTGGCACACCAGTCTGGTTTCAGTCTTTGATACCGATTGTAACATCCTAGGCAAATCGTACCGTATATTATCCATTTTGTTCACACATTGGCTCACAATTTTAAAACGCATATGATATATGAGGTATTAAATCCCTTATAATGCAACCTTAGTTTATTTCCCCAATCGATATGAGATCTTACAATTGACCCCATTGGGAGCCCAACGTCATGGCTAGTACACCGATCTGGTTTCCGGCTTTGATACCATTTGTAACATATTAGGCTAAACACACCAGATATTGTCCAATTTTGTCCACACCTTGATGCATTGTTTAAAAACATATATGATATAGGAGGTATCAAGTCCTTATAATGCAACCTTAGTTTCTCTCCTCAATTGATGCAGTATCTTATAATCCACACCTTGTAAGCCCAACGTCCTTGCTAGCATACTAGTTTGGTTCTCGACTTTCATATCACTTGTAAACATCTTAATCCAACCTATATATATATATATTATCCGCTTCGTGGACACATAGACTCACAATTTTAACACGTCTCTAATAGATAAGGTTTTTAATCCCTTATGACGGAACCTTAATTCCCCTCCCCACCGGTTGTGAGATCCTACAAATACTGAGCACTAAAATAAACACTTCTTACATATACATATTTCTAGATTCAAAATATATGTTTTTCGAATTAAATTGAACGAACCTACGTTTGTTTTTATGTGATTTTTCATTCGTGTATGTTTTGTACTCGAACCTTCTTCTACATACTGTATATTATTTAAAGAGTACATCTGATCGAAATAAATAAAGTCGTTGTTGTTTGTGAATAGAACACTTTGCATGAATTGTATTAATTAGGTACGAAGAAAAAAAAAAGTTGATTTAGACTTTAAAATGATATTTACATATATATCTTGTAAGTAATTAATTTTATTTTATAAATCAGAAGTATATAAACAAATAATCATATAACTGAACTTAAAAATAGTCAAATATTAATTTCCTAATACTGAATATTGGTACAAAAAGTGGCTATGTTCATTCAAATCTAATTACGTTGATTGTTGACTATAAAAATAATAATAAGACAAAATTAATTTGTCAAATGATACAAAAAAGGACCACTTCTAGTTGGCCACCACAAACGATAGCACTGGTATGACCCTTCGCTATTGACAATTTAAAAATTCTTCAACTTTCCATTTTAATGAAGAAAATGAAATTATAAAAATTAATTATAAAAATTTTGATTTCATGATCAGAAAATTATTTAATTTATAGTTTAATATAATTTTTATAATATATTTATATTACTATGAAATCCGGAAAGATATGTTTACATGCTATCCTTTAAATGGTTCATGTTTAAATAACGAACGTAAAATTCATACTGGTGAACGACTGTAAAACTATATAACAAATATAAAGTTATTTAGCTAAAAAACTAGATGTTAATTTATCACTTATAAATTAGAATCAAGCATGTAAGAGCATCTCCAAGAGGATCTCTATAATTTTCTCCAAAATGGATGAATCAAAATTCAAAATCTTTACAAAATATTATATTCAAGTACAACAACATATCCATTTTAGAGATTATAAAATTCATTATATTATTAAATATTATATATTATATATTATATATTTTTAATAAATTATTATTTATCTAGGCGTTTAATTTCAATTTTTTTATTGGTGGAACATAATAAAAAATAGTTTATCTCTCAGATAATTATTTTTAGAGATGTCTTTAAATTCGAATATTTCTGTAATCTCTTTCATATTTTTTCTACTTTGAAGAAAGTTTTAGAGATATTGTTGGAACAAAAATAATTCAAAAGCTTTTTTCTTTTTTTTACGGATGCTCTAAATAGACCATAAAATAGAGTTAACTTTGGTATTCAAATATTTTTGCATATAGAACAAAAACAACTACTAACAGTGGAATATAAAAAAAGATGCACACGTTTCTAAAACAAACACGTGCATGCTTTTAGGTGAAAAAAAAAATGCTTTTAAATTAAAATTTTGGAGTATGTTTGATTGTTTTATAAAAAAATTGCTATATTTTTTGTATGTTTGGAAATTTTCTTTTTGAAAAATAAGTTCATAACTAAAATACCCATATCAAAAAGATTTTTCATTTTGCACCTTAGTATATATTTTTTATTTTTTTTAATTGGTAACACACTAACTTTCATATTTATTTATGAATTTTAATTGAAAGACATATATATAGATTAGGGTTTAATACATAGACTATGTTGTAAAAAAATTAATGTGGGGATGAAGGAAACTTGAAGATTTATGCAATTTACAAAAAAAATAATTTATTGTTAAAATCTCAAAGATGGAGGTTAAAATCAATTATGCAATAGCAAAATTAATAATTTATTGTTAAAGGGGCGTTTGTTTGCATCTATACGATATAATATAGATGATTAAAAATCATTTTTTACATGGACTCGAGATTAATAATGGTTAAAAATGGGATTAAAGCATCTGATTCACTCAGTATTACTGTTTCGTTCACTTACTCTTCTACCTTGGTGTTATTCTCTCGAGAACACATCGACGCAGTTTGCATAGTAAAAGGACCTAGATCGCCATTGTTCCTCTCCAATTGCACATTGTCATTTTTCCATCTAAGAAATTGTATGCCCAACATCCTTGAAGGAATGCAATAC
Organism: Silybum marianum; assembly: GCA_036898165.1. Taxonomy (NCBI): domain Eukaryota; kingdom Viridiplantae; phylum Streptophyta; class Magnoliopsida; order Asterales; family Asteraceae; genus Silybum; species Silybum marianum. Next base: position 33,153,472 of record CM072535.1, read on the forward strand.
ATGACACAAGTAAACCTAATAGAAATATTTTCAACATGTTTTAGTTATATTTTAAAACCACTACCTTTTAAAGAGTTTCTTACAACCTTTATTTTAGTAATGTTACCTGAATGTTTTAACAGTTTGTAATTTTTTTTTGTATAAATCGCATTTTTATTCACAATTATTCTGGCTGGATGTGAGGACAGATCAAATGATAGTAGAGTTTTGAGTGAAGTTGCATTCAACTTAACCTTCAACTCTCGGTTTCCTTTGTTTAGTGTGTACTATTCTATTCTACATCGATTGATTGTTATTCATCACATGTTTGAAATTGTATATGTAATGTGCATCTGGCATGTAACTCGGTTGGCAAAGAGGTGAAGCGATTTTACCTAAATACAAGACATATCATGAATTTAATCTCCTTCGACTAACCTCAACCGTTGACTGAGAAAAAAAATGCCCCTCAGATTAGTGTTACTGAAGGCGGGTTTCGTATTATGCTGATTGAGGTTGTCAGTAATCACCCTTTTACCCAAACATAACTAACTTACATGGTGTAAACCAGTTATCATTAAATGCTTCAAATTAAGTGCCATTCACAAACTATTATGTTGAATTTCAATATATTTTATGGTCTAGATTATTTTAAAAATCATTTCATGTTGTAATTAGACCATTTAATTTATACCTTTTTTATTATAACATATTTGTATTTTTATTGTATTTTTTTTTTTATCTGTATACAAGGCAATCATGTTTTATTGTCTATGATATGTACTGACATATATAATATTTATTAAGCAACAACTATTTATTTTACATTAAATCGTACAAAATTTAATAATTATTAAGACAATTTAATCATTCTACATAAAAAAAATCCTTCCAAAAACACTAATCAAACTGACAATAACTCGAACTTAAATATTTAAATGATGAATTTGGATGAATAATGTTTTGTTTTCTTTTTTAAATGAGCCGAAGATATAAAATGGGTTTGGCCCAAATATTTATCCCCAACGGCCCAACCTTTAAAACCAGTAATTGATTGAGAGTTTATTTATTGATACAATTTAAATTTAAGAGTAAACTCTAATTTTGGTCCCTGCCGTTTAGTGAAATCTGTAAAGTGAGACATAAACTTTGATAACTTTAAAAATCGTCCATGTAATTCTCATTTTGCTCTGAAAATGATCCCCCATCATAACTCCATTAATTTTCTCTGTTAATGGCAGAGACATTTTTGTCCATTTAGATTTCCTTATCAATTTTCTTTAAAAAATTTAATGCATAATATATTTTATTAATATATATACACATGTGTGTCGAGAAGCTCAACGATGAACTCGTCGGTCAAAATTCCCCATCGCCGATGTCGGTAAACAAGTTGGTCGTCTACCCTCATATGCTCTGGTTCGTCGTCCGGTTTACGAACTCCACTCCTTTCTTCTATGAACATCCAGTCTGTTGTAGCTTCACTGATGTTGCCAAAAACCTAAGCCGTGCATTAACTTTAGTACGATTGTGCCACCACTTCGATGTCTTTCGTCGCTTTGTCAGCATTGTTGGTTTCGTATCGTAGAGGAACTCCGATGTATTTTTCGCACGTCAAGTGGTTTACAGTGAAGATCGGTGATTTCAGATTAGCAAATAGGGCAAAGAAGAGCAAGCTGGTGTCGTATTGGAGAGGATTGGGTGTATTTGCTGGAAATGTTAACTGTGAAACCTCCATGGAATTCAAAATCGGAAACCAATAGTAACGAGATTCTACCTTGTATCGGCGAAAACAACAAATCTCCTTCGATTCCCTCCACTATATCGAGAGAAGGAAGGAGTTTCTTGAAGGGCTACTTCTCGAGAAAAGCTATAACAGACAACCGAAATGTTGTTAACTCATATGTTCCTATAAGGTAACGATGACAATGATCATAATAAAGTCGAAAAACCAAAGGCTTTGGACATAAATGCGATCAACTCGTCTTTTGCTAGTACATCTTTTGCCACAACCACTACTGGAAGTACCTATTTGTTTTGGATGCATCTTAAGAGACCATATAAAAAACCTACCCCTACACCCTCTTATTCTCTACCAAGACTAGAAAAACAAAATCGATTTTACGTTATCTGTCCTCAAAAGAATATCTATGTGGCTTGCCATTGATCTGTGTCTGCTTCGGGATATATTTTTTTTGTCATCGGAGATGTGGGGCTTCAAGAGAAGGGATGGACGTTAGGGACGAGGGTTTTTTGTTTTTTGATTTGTTTTTGTTTTTAATTTTGCTTTTGCTTTTAATTTTGCTTTTGTTTTTTTCTTATAAGCTAAACATATTTTTACTCAAGCTTTATATACTTGTATACTAATTTCTTTAATAAAAAAAATAAAGAAAATTAAGAAATGTGTAAAAAGACAAAATTATCCCTCACTCTAACGGAGAATATTAACTGAGTTAGTGATAAGGGACCACTTTCAAAGCAAAATGAAATAACGAGGACGATTTATAGAGTTATCAAAGTTTAGGTTCCATTTTCAAATATTTTATTAAACATAAGGGAACAAAATTAGAGGTTACTCTAAATTTAATTATTAAAAAGAAAAGGTTCAAAAACTTTTTATTTTAAATTAATTAGGTTTTTAAGCTAATTTTTATGAATTAACGGGATATTAAAGTTTCTTAATTTAAATGATTTTGTCCCTTAACATCCATAAATAAACAACCGTTTTAAAAATATAAAAATTGGTTATTTTTAATCCAAAAAATTATTCGTAAACGACTATTAAAATTCTAAAATAAAATAAACTTAAATCAATATTAGTGTTATCAAACCTGACGCCATGCACCCACTTACTAGTATTTTAGTAAAATAATTTTTTTATTACATAAATAATGAAAAAACAATAACTATTTTAAAATAAAATATTTAATTTAATTATTTTTAAAAAAATTATTAATTGACTAAGATAAACTTTATTTTTGTTTATAAATAAAACTTAGTATTATATATATAGATAATAAATCAAATCGAAATCTATTGATTAACATAGACTATTATCTTTTAATTTTTTTAACATAAGGTTTGTATTAATTAATATAATATCCCACATTGGTTGGGGATGAGAATAACAGTTGTCTTATAAGGGATTTAGATACCTTCTCTATCGGGTACATATTAAAACCGTAAGTCCAAGTGTGCGGACGAAACAAACAATATCTGGTACAGTTGGCCGTTGGTTGTTACAGATGGTATCAGAGCAGGGAACCGGATTAGCGTGCCAGCAAGGACGCTGGGCTCCCAAAGAGGGTGGGTTGTAATATCCCATATTGGTTGGGGAGGATAACAAAAGTTGTTTCGTACGAAACTTGGGTACCTCATCTATCAGATGCATTTTAAAACCGTGAATCCAAGTATGTGGACAAAGCGGACGATATCTAGTACGATTGGTCCGAGTTGTTACAATTAACATATGATATATTAGTGAATTGGTTTAAATATACTATAAAATGTTAGCATTTATTAATTTTTAAACATGTTTTTTTGTTATATGTATAAATAACTTATCAACTAGTTTTTACCAAATATATAAAATTTATCAACTAATTTACCAGTTGTTACCTAACTTAAAACATCTTTAATTGTTGTTTAGAATAGCTTAATAATTGAAATCAACGACATGATTTTTTTTATCAATCACTCAAAGAGTCAAAATTCTTTGTATTATGACGGGACTAATATTTCTATTTATATATATTTATTTTGTTGGACGTCTTTATCAACTATTGCAAAAAAAGGTAGTATTGATAAAAGTACGGCACCTTATGCAAAGGCGTAACCAGAAATTTTGAATGGGGGGTTCAGACGTTTAATGTTGCAATTTATTGAAAAATAATATCGATAATATTGTATCCAAACAAAAGAATTAACAAACAAACTTACATCTTAGAGTAATGCATAACCTTCCAATGGTTATAAGCATTGTCAATCATTTTCCTTATTGGATAATGTGATTGGAATAAAATAAGATTAGTTATGACTTCAACATAAAACATATACGCCAAACTAACATACGTTAAAGCACAAAGAATTAACAATTATAAGAATCGATTATTATCAATTTTGGATTATTAATGTCTTCTTTTCGCTTGAATTTTTTTTTGATTGTTCGTTTATTGCTCATGATTAAACCTAAGATCATTAAAAAAAACTTCATCATTCAAAATTCAAACAAATTACAATTATATATATATATAATTCAAAATTTAGAATAAATTACTATATCTTAACATCAATTTAAAACCTCAAATAAACTAATTAACTAGAGTTTGAACAAATAAATTTGTTTGGTATTATTATATTTCTCCAAAAATAAGTCAAAAACTTATAATTAATGTTAATAATATGATAACATATCTGCTATTTTTGCTAAATTTCTGTTAATTGTTGGTGGAATGGAAGTGAAGAACCATGAATTTTAAACTTGGAAGAAAGTAGCCGCCAATTTTTTTTTGACGTCACAATGGTGAGTCAGTGAGAAACGAAGAGCCACAAAGGTTTGTTAATGGATTTAATAAATTAATATTTAATTACTAGTCCCCCCTTGTCTACGCCTTGACCTCACGTCAATTGACATTTCATACACCCCTTATCCCGATTGGCATTATTAACCTTTTTCCCCAACTAAAAAAAAACTTGGGTATTTGCATCCTCCTTGTATCGAAATCATACATTAAAAATATAAAAATTGAGTTAGGAGGTGTTTGGAATTGCTTATAAAAACAACTTAATAACTTATTAACGGTACCATACCGAAATAAGCACTTTTGAGTGTTGGGATAAAGTGTCTATATCGATACTAAACCGGTAATAAAGAGCCTTTTAATAAGTTAAAACATTATAACTTATGATAAGTTGATAGACATTTTTATAGTGAAAACCTAAGTTGTTTCAAATAAACAATCCCAAACACCCCCTATTAAAGGAGTGTCGTTAGTACTCCCCATAAATATAGGTTATGTTTGGCAAACTAACTGATAAGCTAGCGGGTAGCTGATAAGCTAACGAATGACTAATAAGCTAGCTGATGAAAAGATCATGTTTAGCAAAACTAGCGTATAAAAATGTAAAATGACTAAAAAGAGCATATTAAAAAATAAAAATAAAAATAAAAAATAAAAATTAATATTAATGAGAGTTATAATTGGAAAAAATGACAATAAACTCCCAAAACGTATTTCAAATAGTGTTTCAATAAGCTAGCTTATAAGCCAAGCTATAAAATAGGTTATAGTTTGCCAAACGTGTACATTAAAATAAAAAATAAACCAACTTATTTTTACCAAATATAGTCTTAAATATGCAATTAATCTCGCCCGCCAAAAAGAAATAGCATTGATAAGACCATCTCCAACCCACCCCTAAAAACACAAAAATGAAGGTATTTTTCTCTCCAACCCACCACTAAAACACAAAAAAAAATAGAGGGATAAATTTTGGACCTTTGTATTTGAAGGTCAAAAAAGCAAGCCTCTAAAAATTATATTAATATTTTATTTGGCTTTTCTAACTTTATATATATATATATATATATATTAATAGTATACTAATTTAAATAATTAATTTATGCAGTTTTTTACTGGTTTTTTGTAATTTTTTACTGGTTTTCTGCAGTTTTTTTTTCTGGTTTTCTACAGGTTTAAGTGATAATTATATATTGATTTTCTACGATTTTAAGTGATAATTATATATTAATTATAAAAATCAATTATATATCATAATTATTATGTTTTAATAAAATAATATTATTTTATTATCAAAAGTGTTTTTAATGTTGTTTTTTAGTGTGGGGTTGAAGATGATTTTTTTTAGTGTTTAATTTGTAGGGTTTTTAGTGTACTTTTTTTAGTGTTTGGGTTGGAGAAAGTAATCCACCTCACATCAATTTGCATTTGATACCTCCCACTGCCAGTTGGCATTATTAACCTTGTTACCCAAAATTTACAAAAAAAATAAAAACCATAAAATTTTATATTATCTTCCTAAACATTTCAGAAAACCCTTCATCCATCACTCATGTCTGAACCGTTTACAACTCTGCTGTGCGTTCAAGAAGAATAGACTATAGAGTGTTCGAGGTGGATTTTTCGGAAAAACCCTAAATCCTTGATAAACCCTATCGATACAGGTGGGTTTTTCAGAAATGAGAAGAGAAATGAAGAGGTGGATGATGGAGATATTTGACAAGGATAAGGTTGGATTCTTCTAGTTGCTTCCCCTTTTTTTTCTTTCAGATTATTGTAGATTGTAAGAATCATTCAAAATGGGAGAGTTTAATGTTTTTTTCATCCAAAATGGGAGAGTTTGAAGACTTGAATCATTTAAAATGGTAAAGTTTTTTCTACACAACCGTCACCGGAGGCCGGATTCTTCACCGGAATACACAAGTTTCCGGTCTCTATTTTTCTCTCAACTGAACTAATTGCATGTTTCTAGAGAAATGTTCGTGAGCTAAAAAACCCTACATTCTCCCCTTTCACAATTGTCTCCTCTGCTTCTTAATTTTATCCGTAAATACAGAAGTATACTGGTATGAGATTGCTTAATATTGTCAATTCTGTTCCTAATTCTTCCTTTTTGTTGTTATTGTTGTTACATATGGTTTTTTTTATATCAAGTAATTTTTCCTTTTTTGTTTTTGTTGTTGTTACATATGACAAGATTAAGCAATATCATACCAGCCACTGAATCGCTAGGAGATTCCTGTTTTGGTAAAAGAATAAGTCGGCCTCTTAATGGTTTAAAACCCTATGAATGATTTTGTATCCTGGTCCTCCCTTAACCATTAAGAGCCATAATTACATCCGGAACAATTACGAAACAATTATATTTCAGTTTGTACTATATGGTAAAGAGCAGCTTAATCGTTCTGCACCAAACCATTTAGTAACCGCCAAACATCCCCTAAATCTCTTTGACCAATAACTCAATAAGTACTTGGTTTCTTGTGTCCAGGTGGCAGATGCTATTCTGCTAACCTTATTGATCTCTGATCTCTTTATAGTTCACACTGAATCATTATACCTCTTAATAGTTCCATTAAGAGGCAGCCTCTAAATCGCTAAGAGGTGAATCCTGTTTGGCAAAAAATAAATCTGCCTGTTAATGGTTCCACAACCCTCTGAATCATATTTTATATCTAGGACCTTCCTTAACCATTAAGAGCCCTGATTACCTCCTGAATAATTAGCAAACAATTATATTTCATTTTACACTATATCATAAGAGCCTCTTAATCATTCTTCTGACAACTTAATCATTCTGCATCAAACCATTCAACAACTACCAAACAGCCCATCACATCTTCAAGCATCACATGCCCTCGAAATTGTAAAATGGCAAGGCACAAATTTTGGATAACAGTTGGTGTTTGTTAGCAACCTCTATATTTTTGTTGCTTGTTAATGTTGAATTTTCCATCTTATTTCTCAACTTTCAGTTTTTGTGGTATCCCTTTTGTGAATTTTTTTCCCTTTTTTTTTCAATTTTTTTTGGAAGATGCTAACTCACTTCCTAATGCCCAAATACTATTTGCAGTGAATGAATTAGTCTGGATGAACATTCCTAGATTTCTCGGCAATAATGTTTCTACACAAGTGGATACAAATACCGTTAAATTGGATCCAAATTTACTCAGTATTCATGGTCTAATTCAATGCTCTGAAGAGAATCGTAGCTCTAGTGGGACTAGGATCGTGGATCAAGAACAGTTACCAGTTTGTGCAGCTCCTATAATTCGACAATTTTGGAAAGCTGGAGTCTACAATAACGAGCTTACTCCTAAGTCCACTACTCAATGTATTATGCGTTCTTATGTTGTATAACATATGAGTATTTTTTTCTATTATGGTTCCTCATGTGCATATTATGCGTGTCTATGGTTGCATACCTGAATAATAGATCTTGTTGCAAAATGATTGTTGGATGGCCCCGAAATTTTGAAGACTTGCTGAAAACTTTAACAGTTATGCTGTCGATACTCGACACACACACACACGCACACACACACACACACACACATATATATATAAGGGCGAGTTCAAATGAGAACTCAAATTTGGTTGTGAACGTGAGGATAAATCAGAGCGCGACACATGTCATATTAAAAATGAATAATCAAAGAAATATTCAGACTGAATATAGTATTTATTCAGACTGAATAAGCATTGTTGAGACTAAATAAATACTATATTCAGTCTGAATAATCTACATTCATGTGTCGCGCTCTCATTTGTCCTCACGTTCACAACAAAATTTGAGTTCGCATTTGAACTTTCCTCTTTCTCAATATATATAATATATATTTGTAGCAACTAGCTCTTATCTTGTGTTTTTTAATCTTGGTGTTGTGAGTGTTTTATATGAATTTACTTATGTAAATATGCTGTAGTGTTTTGTTTTCCCTTTCATTCTAATGCATTGTTTATGTGATTCACAGCTGGTTCGAGTTATCTACATATACACCCAAGATTTCTTCACTCAAATGCTACTTCTCATAAATGGGTTTTTGGTGGTATGTTAAGCTTCACACCCATCTATTTAAAGTATATATACATATATATATATATATTGTAGTGCCATGTGTAGTCAACTTCAACACATGTTCAAATCAAACTGTAATTATTTTTTCGTCTTTGCAGCTGTAGCAGAGCTTATTGACAATGCCGTGGATGAGGTAACATAACAACTGCAGCTTTTGCACCTTTTGCGAGAATAGGAGTTACATTTTTAAAAGATCCTAGGAACTCTACGTTCAAGGACTAATAAATGTTTTATGTTCCATAAGCATCTCCAGTTATTTTTATTTTGTTTATGTCGTGCATTAATGTGCCAAATGTCAAAGATACATCTGCCTCTGGTGTTTTTCATCATATGGCTTATGTTGTTGTTAGTTTGCTCTAGGGTTTGGTTCCGGTGAGAATGAAAGTTATAATGGGAAGGGTAAGAAGGGATCTCCACCCTTGGATCAATCTTAATTGAAGAGAACCACTGGATCAACACTAATGAGATTCACCGGATCAATTCTCTTCTAAAGCGCAATTCATGGGTTGTTTTGGGTAGGGGTGACCATCAAAACCGGGTACCCGCTTTTGGAACCGGAACCGATGTGATTGGTTCCGGTTCCTAAAATACGGAACCGATCCTGACCGGTTCCAGTTCTTCTTTTTTTGGAACCGTTACCCGCTGGGTACCCGCTACCCGCCACTTTTAAATAAAAATTATTTTATATATTTATAAATAATAAATAAAAACTCAAACTTTCTAGTTTGTTTATGTAATAATTAGTTTTTATCGGATTAGTTTTGACCATTTGTTATATTTATTACTTTAAGTCGGTATTTTGTAGTTTATAATTACATTTTTATTGTATGCAATATTGCAATGTAACAAATTTTTAAAAAAAAGTTGAAGCCGGGTACCCGATACCGGAACCGGTTCCCATTGGTTCCAGTTCCGGTTCCAAAATACAAGGAACCGGTGTTAGCGGTTCTGGTTCCGGATTTCCAGGAACCGCCGGTTTCGGTTCCATGGAAAATGGCCGGGTACCCGGTTATGCTCACCCCTAGTTTTGGGATTAAAAGTGATCAAGGGTCTAAATCCCTTCTTACACTTCTTACACTTCTCACCTTAACTTTTATTCTCACACAATCCTTCGTTGTTTTCTCTATGCCTTTTCATTTTACCTTTATGTTATTGTGTAGATACAATATGGGGCCACCTTTGTAACCATAGATAAAACTTCAAACCCAAGAAATGGAAGTTCGGCTTTGCTAATTCAAGGTAGCATATCTTCCACCCTCTATCGTTATTGTGTTCTTGAGCTTCCTATTTGGCCTATTCCGTTTCTTTCATGTATTTTATGAGAATATGTGGAACCCCATATCACTCTCCAAAAGAGCCCTTGAGGAGAAAGGGGAGGTTCCAACATATATATATATATTTATATATATATATATATATATATATATTTATATATATATATATAGAGGGCCATTATTATACAACCCATTGCATTCCTACAACCTATACAACCTAATCATGACCGTCCATTTTGATCATCAACGGTTATCATTTAATCAGTTGTAACTACCATTAACTAAAAAAATAAAAAAATAAAATAAAAAAATAAATGGATGGTGGATGAGTGGGTTGCATGGGTTGTAAGATCTAGAGGGGTTGTATTTGAACACCCCTCTCTCTCTATATATATACACATGAGAAATGGTCCAAGTGTAGCCGATGTGGGACTCCAACATATTTAATAGAATGTTATGATATGAGCTTGTTCATTGAAACTAGATGATGGAAGCGGGATGGATCCAGAAGCAATGCGGCGCTGTCTGAGTTTTGGATTTTCAGATAAGAAGTCGATATCATCGATTGGAAAATGTATGTGTACATGGTCTTCTCGATGAATAAAAATTGTTTCTTATTTAGCCATGCTATTTTATTTAACAATCTGAGTAGTCTTTGTGCATCAGGATTACATTGTTTTATGCTTGTTTGCTTTCTTCTTCCATCATCTTTATTGATCCACTTGTAGATTTGTTCAGATGGAAATGGCTTTAAGACCAGTTCAATGAGGCTTGGAGCTGATGTGATAGTTTTTAGCCGCAACCAAACTAACAGGTTTTATTTTAAATCTTGTTTTATTGTTCAAATCATCATCATCAATGATTGTTAAAATTTTAGAGATGCAAAATGGGTTGGGCAGATTGGGTATTTTAAGAATTCAATGGAATTCAAATGATTTCATCGTTTTCATTATGTGAACCAAACATAGGATTTGGAATTTGGTCAAAGGAATTATCCATCCCAATTCCATCGAAATCCATGAACCAAACACCGGCTTCCATTGAATTCTTTAAATTAAAGATTTCAACATTCCATGGGATATCCCACAGAATTCAATTCCATCCAACCAAACGCAACCTATGGATGGTCAAATTCCATTCCAATTCCTTCAAAGTCAAATTCCTCTGATGGATTCCAATTCCACCGAATTCCATTATCTGAACCAAACGTTCACTTAGGGTGTGTTAACCTGCCATTCTGCCAACACTTTTTTTTTGCATTTATAAATACCTTCTAAATAAAAGGTGATTCCGAAAACTATTATTAAAATAACGATCCATTCTCTTTCAATAAAGTGAGTTAGGACGCAAGCACTTGGGTGTCGTTTAAATCGTTTGACTTGTTCCCTTTTTAGCTAGTTTTGTTTTGTTTTTGTTTTACCCATTAGACTATTAAAGATTAGAATGCAACCCAAATAGATCCATATTTAGAAATATTGGCTGGAAATCACCCTCTCTAATTCAAATATCTTGCTGTTCTGTGCAATAAAGTTTCATGGCTGCATTTCAAGTGACTATTTTTTAGAAATATTGGTGGGATATGAAACTTGTTTTCGTATCATGTTTTATGGTTTCAAATCAGCAACAATAATTGCAACATTAATGTGTCATGGGTGCAGTTTGACTTTTTGACTGCATGAGACTTCTTGTATGCTGTCTGTAACAATTCTATTTTGCTACTTTTTTACCTTCGTCATTACGTTCATATGATAATTCTCCGGAAGTAGTTTTACGAATGTTTGGATGGTCCACTTTTGGAGTAAACATTCCCTTTTATCTTCTTCTTTATTCTTAACAGGACAATAACCCAAAGCATTGGCCTATTATCATATACATTTTTGACTCGAATGGGCTATAACCGAGTAGTAGTTCCGATGGTAAGATTTTCGGTTCTTGAAAATTTCTCCTTATGGTGGTTGTGATTATTTAGTTTATTAAAGGGGAAATTGACAAAAGTAGTCAATCCAACAAAGTCAATTCACTTTTTAGCCATGTCAGGAACCCATTTCCCCAAATACTCGTAGTTTACGTAGAATCCTTAAATATTAAGGATTGATTTCGGCCAAAAAAAGGTTTTAAAAATAAATCTTTACGCAGAAACCCCTTTCTGCTTAAATTTCAATTTTTTGCGTAAGGATTCATATTTTTTTTTCCTGAAATGAAGTCAGGTTTTTACAACATGGTTAAGAGTTATCTCATATTAAATTCAGAAATTATGCATAAAGTCGGGTTCTTTTTGCAATGCGGTTAAGAGTTATCTCATATTAAATTCAGAAATTATGCATCTATTCGTACTAGATTCTATTTAGTTTATGATCATATGGAGGCATGATAGAACTTAGACTGTGAAGAAGTATTATGACGTCCTCTATCTACGTTGTAAAAACCTGACTTCATTTGGGGAAATTGACTGAAATAGCAAATCCCATCAACCAAATTCACTTATTAGCCACTTTTCAAAGCCTCTTCCCAAAACATTTGCGTAAAGAATGATTTCTAGAAGAAATTTTTTTCCTTACGCATATGCCTAAGGATTCTTTATGCAAAAATTTGAATCCTTATGCAAAAATATCTTTTTTTTTTGCAATCTGAAAATCGAGTTTACGTAAATGCACAAGACATTCAAGTAAACTCAGGCTAAAATGGGAATTCAATTGAAAAAAAGTGGCTAAAAAGTGAAGTTGGTTGGGGAGATTGGCTATTTTGGTCAATTTCCCTTTTATTTGTACCTCCTACTACCTATGATTGAATTTAAGTCCTATTGGAAACTGCAGCTCCACTATGAGTTCAACACCGTTACAGGCTCGTTTAATTCCTCACAATCAAAAAGCAACGAGACTTCTAACTTAAATCTGTCTCTGATGCTGCAATGGTCTCCATATTCAACAGAAGAGGAATTACTGAAACAAGTAAGTTCAATCTGTTAGCATTTCTTGTACCATTCGATATGACCTAGCAGTAAATTGTACAACCTTTCTGGTTATATTTACACATTTGTGACATAAATCGCGCCTTATGGCCTTTCATTATAAGTTGCTTGTATGTTCTTAAACTTAGGGTTTGTTTGGTTGGTTTTCCATTAAGTCATGTATCCATAAAGCTGTCTGTGTGGATTTATCTGTCTGTATAGATTGGAAAGGTTTATTGGTAGATGGCAGAGTGTGTTTTTAAATTGGGAGTGACAGGTTTGGAATAACCTTGGCTTTCTGCATAAAAATCCCCCAAGAAACTTACTGGAATAAGCCACTTTCTATATCATCAAGCCACTACCAAAATAGTCATGTATAGCTGACTGAATAAGCTGTGAGTCTCATTAAGCACATTAAGCTGCTAACAAACATGCCCTTACTTGGAAAACTAGGCTTTAGTGTCACCTATTCACCCGATATGTTAGTACCACAAAAATTTCTTTTCATTCTGTAATCTATAACTGATCTTCGTTGCATTAGAATGTTAAAAGCTTTCAAGGTTTTTTTCATTATAGCAACATGGGAACAGAAAGTGAGATATGTTTTGAGGCCAAAAGGTTTAGTTTTCAACTTCAAGTACGAGTAAAGTTTGGCAAGTAAATCAATCCAATTTTATATCAAACAACTTAAGTAGATTAATGCTCGTAAAATTTTAATATAGCTCATATCAGACTTGTTTTTAGGTCTCAATTCAAAATATAAAGCATCGCTTTTTTTTTTGAAACCTGAGGGGTATTATAATCTTGTTGTAACATAATGAGGTTTATATGATGTGTAGTTCGAAGATGTTGGGCCTCAGGGAACGAAAGTTATCGCTTACAATCTATGGCTTGATGAAGACGGGAATGTGGAGCTTGATTTTGAGTCCGATCCTGAGGTTTTGACTGCTTCCTCCTTTGTTTCCTGCATATATATATATATATATATAGAGAGAGAGAGAGAGAATAAGGTTATATGTTGTGTGTGAATAAAATGATATAACTCTAGCAATTAACAATGAAATTGGTACACAACAATGACTTCACTAGGGCACATGTATGTATATTGTATATGTAAGAGGGATGTTCAGGGGAAAACCCCTAAAAAACGAAAAACTAAGGAACACCTGGTACTTGTTCATCTGTACGATATACACATGTGCATACAAGTAATTGAAGGTGTTTCTTGGTTTCTATGCTTGTATGCATCTTATGCACATGTGCATACCGAACAAATTACTTGTATGCACATGTATACACCAAACACCGTTTCATTTTTTTTGCGGTTTTCCCCTAAACCTGACCCTATATATGTATGTACTTATGTATGTGTGTACGCATGTGTTGAAGTCTCTTAAATGATAAAAGGTTTGGATCTACAAAGGGGTTTCTGTGTGTAGATGCCTCTTGTTTAAAACGACTTCCTTTTTGTGGATGCCTCAAATATTAGTCGGCTCGCAAAGCGGGTTGGATATCCAGGTTAATCAAAAAAAAAATATTATTCTCTTCTTAATACACGGGTGAGTCTTTCTTGATAAGATATCTAATTGCACACTTTGCTTCAGGATATTCGTATTACTCGGGTTGCACATGGCGAAATGAAAGATCGTTCTCGTCTAATAGAAAGTGAACACCACATCTCCAGCCGGCTCCGTTATTCTCTACGTGTACGCTTATGTGCCACAACTTGATTTGCACACACACACACATATATATATATATAGGGGCGGGTTCAAATGAGGACACAAATTTGGTTGTGAACGTGAGGACAAATGAGCATTATTCAGACTGAATAAATACTATATTTGGTCTGAAAATTTCTTTGATTATTCAGTCTGAATATTTCTTGGATTATTCGGTCTGAATATGACACGTGTCGATCTCGGTGCTTTCATTTGTCCTCATGTTCACAACCAAATTTGAGTTCGCATTTGAACTTTCCTCTCTCTGGTGTATATATATGTCGTCTTTCTTTATCAATAACCTTCTTAAAATGGCTACATGTTATTGTGTTTCAGGCATACTTATCCATCTTGTACTTAAAGTTACCTGAAACTTTCGCGATGGTGTTGCGTGGAAAAGTCGTCCTCTATCAAAATGTCGCTAGAGATTTGAAGTTCACGGAATTTATCGTGTATAAACCTCACAGTGCGTCTAATGAGGTTGAATTAATTAAGTTAATGAATACTTGAATACCATTATACTTATATATATAGAGGCTGGTTCAAATACAAATCAGTTGAAGGGTACAAACTATATAAACTGGTTCAAATCTATATAAAATAAATTTTTTCATGATTTTTTTTTCATCAAATGCTATGATTTAAAATATTATTGCACATATGTTTGTTTCACGTTGTGAAAAAATTACATGTGAAACTTTTACATTATGAAACAAATAGATGTGAAACTTTTTCATAAAAAAATATGAGAAACTTTCAACTTATGAAAACAAATACATGTGAAACTTTTACATTATGAAACAAACGTATGTGTAATAATATCTTAAATCATAGCATTTGATGAAAAAAAATCACGAAAAAATTATTTTTATATTGATTTGAACCAGTTTGTACCCTTCAACTGGTTTGTATTTGAACCTCCCTATATATATATATATATATAATGGATGCTGATTTTTGAGGTTGGAACGAATGCATTGACCTGATGTTCAATTTGAATTCAGGGTTCGGTGATTACAACGATAGGGTTTATCAAGGAAGTGCCAAACGTCAATATCCATGGATTTAATGTTTACCACAAAAATCGTCTGATATTGGTGATCACTTCTCTTTTGTAACTTTTACTCCCTCTGTCCCAAAATGAATATCCGCATTTCTATTTTAATTTGTCCCAAGATAAGAGTCTACTTCCAAAAGTAAGTCCATACTTTCCAATTCTACCCTTAATTATGAGATAAGAGAAATTCATGACCCCTCTATTATTAAGGGTAAAATTGTCATTTAATTAATTAAAAAGTGTAATAGTTACACATTTCTATTTTAATTCGTCCCAAGAAAGGCAAAAGTAAGTCCCTACTTTCCACTTCTACCCTTAATTGTGAGATGGAGAAATTAATTACCCCCACTATTATTAAGGGTAAAATTGTCATTTAATTAATTAAAAACCATGTACCCTTTTTCATTGTGGACATATTTTGTGACGGAGGGAGTATTCTTTAGTCACTTTTTGTGATCTATGGCACACAATTGACAATTTTTGTGATGTTTTTATCAGCCATTTTGTCCGATGGTTAGATTTTCTGGTGGTAAAGGGAGAGGCGTAGTTGGTAAGAACTTAAGATGCCTTTGGATTCCCAATCCCAAAGAAAATGAGTTTGGTGTCTAACAACGTAAACGGCTCTGTGTAGGTGTTCTTGAAGCAAATTTTATCGAGCCTACTCACGATAAACAAGATTTTGAGAAAACTTCTCTTTTCCAAAAACTTGTTCAGCGTTTGAAAGAAATGACAGTGGAGTATTGGTAAACATTCTTTTTACATCCCAAAATAACATCAGTTGAAGTATTTTACATATATATATATATATATATATATTATATACATACACGTATGTATATGGGTGGGTTCAAATGCGAACTCAAATTTGGTTGCGAACATGAGAACAAAGGAGAGCGCGACACGTGTCCCATTCAGTCTGAATAACGAAGTGCATTATTCAGACTGAAAGCTGTGTTCACCTTCATTATTCACATACCGAATGACCTTCATTATTCAGCCTGAATGGGACACGTCTCACGCTCTCCTTTGTCCTCATGTTCGCAACCAAATTTGAGTTCACATTTGAACTTCCCCCCTCTCTCTCTCTATATATATATATATACATAGAGAGAGAGAGTAGGTTCAAACGAGAACATTATCTAAATAAGATAATAAGAAAACGGTCGAATCACATGTGATTTTACTCACGTACAAAATCACATGTGATTCAGGAGACTTTTCCCCGCGACCAGAAGTCGCCTGCACGTCTCTTTTTGCCCACTAATGTAAAATCACATCTGATTTTGCACTTGATTTCGCCGTTTTCATATTCTCTTATTCAGTTACTGTTCTCGTTTGATCCTCTCTCTCTCTCTATATATATATATATCCCTGTCCCTCTCTCTCTCTCCCCCTATATATATATATATAGAAACTACTCACGGATACTCCTCATCTTTGGTGAGGTTTTAACCCTTGACCTCTAGGGAGGCTAGGATTTAACGGTAACCCAGATACTTCTGGGTCAATAACCCGTTGGTGCCAAAATAAAATAACTCCTCCCAACATATTTTCTCGGTGGTAAGTAAAAATATGTTCTTTTTGTCCAATACTGCAGGAATTGCCATTGTGGACTGATTGGCTATCAATTTAACAAAAAAAGTCGCCCCCCATCAGCCGCCCCAGGTTATCCTAATTTTATTCATCATCATGGTACAGAACCACCTCCTCTTTCGAGGAAAAGCTCCGCTGGTGTTGGTCCACCTAGAAACACGCCGAAAATAATTACCTTAAACGGCAGGGCCGTACTTGGCTCAAGTCCCTTTGCAAAACCAGTAGAACCAAGCTTCCCTAGAGGTTTCCAAGAAGGTACGTACCGACCCAAATTCACTTTTTAGCCAATCCTTACGCATATGTGTAAACTTTCTGCATAAGGATTGGTTTTTGGCAAAAAAAAATAAGAATCCTTATGCATATGCTTAAGGTTTTTGAATCCTTACGCATATGCGTAAGGATTCCAGTATTTCCGAGAACCAATCCTTATGCATATGTGTAAACTTTCTGCTTAAAAATTGGCTAAAAAGTGAATTTGGTCAGAAAATGGCTAAAAACTGAAACCACCTGTCAGCTTTGGCTATTAATGTAAATTTCCCAAAAAAAACCACTATAATTTGCGAGAATAAATGATTTTCAGACAAATTACGTGGAAATTGTTCGTTTTTTCAAAGTGTAGTGTAAGAACTATGGTTCGTTTGCATCAAAAAACCAAGCACAAGTTTTATTTATTTATTTATTTAAATCATTTCGTTTTTTATGGTTTCCTTCTTTTTTGCTATCTCTGCTTATTTTTTTATATCTGTTTTTAGAAATGTCAAACTTGAAGAGAAAATCAAGTGATCAACCTACAACTTTCAAATCAAAGTCTCGGATGGAACCTGATTCAAACAAAAGATCTAATCTGGTAATACATACTACATTTTTAAATCGATTGGTTCTATGTTATATGAACACAATCAAGATTGAACTTTATATTAAAAGGGTTTTCTACTCCATATTTTATATTTATTTGTAGCCCGGTTTGACCAACACCCAAGAGGCGATCTACGTGAGGCAAGAGAACAAAAGGCTTCGATCCCAGTGAGTATTCTTTATGTTTCCCGCAGTTTCCGGTTTGATTCCCTTTTTTTGATTTTATTTTTTGATTTTTTTTCAAGAACCTTGATGAGTAGTGAATTTTTTTGAGTTTTTTGAGGGTGGATTTGGTACAATTGACATGACAGAACAGGGATCACTGATCCATTTTTGGCAGGATTTTTATGTGGAATAGACCCCCATGGACCAAGGTGGAACAGGCGTGTTCCACCCCACCCCATGGACCAAGGTGGAACAGGCGTATATTTTACCTATATAACCTCAAAATAAAACCTAATTTTTTTCTAAAACATCAAAGATGCCTTCCTCTTCACATTTATTCATTCTTCAAATTTATTTATTGCATTTTATGCTCTTTAAACTTTCACTTTATGTCCTCAAAATATTATTTTTATATGGTTTCTATATTTTGGTTAATTTATGTAATTTATCAAATATTAATAACAATAAAAGAATATAGAAAATGTATATAGTAAAAATTGGAAACTATATAATTTTTTTTTATTTTTGTGTCATTTTAATCATCTTGGTGAAATTTCTAATGATATATTTATTTTGTTATAAAAAATATTTATTTTATTATAATTTAAAAATTACATTTAATTAATCAAAAGATATAGACAACTCATTAGGAGTAAATTGGTCATTTTATCTATTCTGTCATGTTATGTTCTGTCTCACCAAATGCTAAACGGTTGTTCCCTCATGTCCTGTCTGTCTGTTTGGATACCAAATGCACCCTGATGGCAAATAAAGACTCAAAGCAAGGCAAAGCTCAAATTGTGACCCTTGATCACCATGTGGTCGTGATTCCAACACGATAAAATAAAATGCGGTTTTGTTTAAAAGTTTTTCCGTTCTTTGTTTTCAGATGCAATGCATTTCAGAACACACAAGTACAACTTAACATCAAGGTACTTCTAGCTCTTTATTTGTATATAGATGCTTATCATATCCGTACCTTTTTCCTTCATTTTTTGTTCATTTTGTGGGCCCATTCTTGGTTTTTCGATCAAGGGCCCACAATTAAAAGCTATGTTTTTTCCAAACCTGCTCCTAATTAAAAAGCACGCCCGTAGAAACCTGGCCGTTCATCCGTCAATCCTTTTTCTGATATTCATTTCTAAATCATTAAAATATGATGTTTTTCTTCTGCAACATAAGACTCGACTTGTTAGATATTACGAAGGTTTAGTGAGCACCATGCCAAATCCCTCCCCTATATATATATATATATATATATATATATATATATATATATATATATATATAATCTATGAAAAAGCCATCCCAAACAAAAACCTTTTCAATCTATACAAACAGATTAATCCACATAGAAAACTTTATACATACATTATACACAAGATCCTCGGGTTTTAATCAATACACCAACCTTTTACGGCTTATTTTCTTGGATGGTTCGTTTCATTATCAATTTGTTGGCAGGTGGCTCAACTTAAAATGGAACTTGAAGCTGCCCAAGTGGAATATGCTCGTTTATTGGCCGATTTGCAAAACCTAGAAAAAGTGAAGGGGGAAACAATTATTATTGACTTAATATAGATTTGTAGAAAAAAACATCTATTTTTGGCATGTAAAAAAAGTTAAGAATCCTATTTTCATTTAGAGGGACGGGTGGTGGGGGTGCTACAGAGGATGGCGTATACCCTTTAGACGTAAATTTATAGCAAATAGTAGTATGATTGTAGAGAGATTATTAGTGTACATAAAAAAGTTTGAGGAGCTCGGGACTCTGACTGCGTGCCAGTTGAGGATGGGGGGAGGCTAGGTTAGTCGTAAAATGGCAAACGAGTATTGGATGATGGATGAATAGATTAATTCGAAGAGTTTTTTAGATGTGTATGATGTGTATGACCCTTAACTACCTTTAATTGATAGCTGACAAAAAATACGGACCTTTGTTTACCTGTAAGAAAACCTTCACTTTCAGTCGCTTTTATATATCTTTAGTTATGATGATAGAAATAGGTAAACTCACATTCAGGCCTTGTTTGTTTTTTCATTTTAAGCTCTTAATCACCACTTATGTCTGATTCGTTCAGACGTTTCATAACTATATCAAAATTGAAATCAGACTTCAAACACCTCTTAAAAAACAAACGCCACCTCAGTTTCGAGTGGTGGAGCTACAATTGATTTCTATGAGTTTGGTATGAACCAAAAGGCCAAACAAAAAACATAGGGGCTCCAAGGTTTCTTTAAATATTGGAGCATCTCCGATGGATTCTCCATAATTTCTTTAAAATTGAGAAGTAAAAGTCAAAACCTTAAGAACAGAAATACATTCGACTCGATAGTTTCCAAAGTTTATTATATTATTAAAACAATTAGTACATTTTTCTAAAAACTTCTAAATACTCCTTTGCGTTAAAATAGATATTTTGGAGATTATTTTTTTCTCTAACAATTTTTCTAAAATATAAAAAACTCGAGGGAAGCTACAAATTTCCAGTTTTAGAGAATCTCGAACTCAATACTAAGGATAGAGAATATTATTTTAATTGTTTTCACCAATGAGGTTAAATGTATTAATATGATTTTGTTTGAAGTTTTTCTATAAAATGTATTGGGTATAAATTTATAGAATAGTTTCATAATATAACTAATATTAAAATCTTTTATATAAAGTATTTGATGGAGTTGAATGTTATGTTTTAAAAGATTTCAACTTATGGTTCTCTGGCTTGAATTTTTTTATAGTATTCTGGAAACTATTTAAATAAAAAATATACAATTTCCTCTCATACTTTCTCTACTTTTTAGATTTTCATAAAATAACCTAACATCTTTGGAATCTTTATTTTTTAGAGAATTTGTTGAAAGTGTTGTTTAATTTTTATTGAATAACAAAGATGTTATGCCATTGGATGAGAGCTGTCGATTTTAGCCGGTACTTAGAAAATCTCTTGTTGAAAACGTAACCTTGTATGAGATGTCTTCTTCTCATTTTATAGTTCCTTGTACATTAAATGCATGAGGACACTTGTCAATATATTATAAGATAACAAAGTTGACTTTGAATAAAAAAAAAGTCATTTTCATCGTACATATGAAAATGACAGGTCACTGATTTTCTTTTCCTTGAGGTCTTCTGTTGCCACATCAACCTTCAGATAAAGACAAACATACATTTCAGGTGTTTCAGGGGAATGTTTTTATCAAATACTAGGTTAAAAAAGATTTTGTCAGATAAAGTGCTAAGAACATGATATTTAATGATACATGCCGATTTGTTTGAAACCCAAATCGGCAGGTAGGGTGACCATTAAAATCGGTTGCTTTAAGTCTGGTAAGATCGGAGGTCATATCTTCATTTCCACAAAAGTAGATATGTTTTTTTGGTATCAGTTAGTTTTCGATTTGCTGAACTTGTTGAGTATAATCAAACTTTTATAAAGAACCCAATATATAAAATATCATATGTTTAAGGATAGATTGAGGAGTCATAAACAAACTATCGATGACCCAACAGATTATACTCGTGATTACTTTTTTGAAAATTGGGTTAAAGAATTGAAATTATATTTAGTTTTTAATATAATTTTTTTAATTAAAAATGAACTATGTTTGATATTTTTTTTAAAATTGAGATAAATCTGAAAACAAATCGGTGAACCGAACGTCATCAAAAACATTATGCGAACCAAACGCCACCTAAGGGTTTTAAAATTGACTTGTTCGTATGAAAAGAGCAATACGAGTTTCTAAAGACCGATCAATTTTCTATTCATATTGTTTAAAAAAAAGTGAAATATGAAAATTATAGAAATTAAAATATTTTGTGTTTATCATACAAATTAATTATAAACTAACAAAATAATAATAAACACAAAAAAAGGTGAATTACTTGTAGGGTTAGAGCATCTCCAAGAGCATCTCTATAGTTTTCTCCAAAATGGAGATCAAATATCAAAATCTCTAAAAAATATTACATTCAACTCCAACATCATCTCTATTTTGGAGATTATAAAGTTCGTTATATTATTAAATTATTCTATATTTCTAATAAAGTATTACCTATCTCATCTAAATATTTAATTTTAATTTTTCTTATTGGAGGAACCTAATAAAAAAACATTTCTCTCTCATGGTAATCATTTTTGGAGATGTCTTCGAATTTAGAGATTTTTGTAATCTCTTTCATACTTTCTCCATTTTGGAGAAAGTTTTGGAGATGCTATTGGAGCAAAAAAATTGCTTAAAATCTCTATTTTCTCCATTTTGGAGATGCTGTTGGAGATGCTCTTAGCTCACTGGCAACACGGTCGATAGTATAGAGATCTCAATCTTCATTCCCATCCTTGCCGAGGAATAAAATTCCATCATCGTCTTCGTCAAAAAATCAAGGATTTTTCCGTCTATATAGTTTAGTTTTTGCGTAATGTTTTTATATATTATGTATATAAATGTTAATGTTGATGTTAAGTTTAGAGGACATATAATGTTAAAATAAAAATCAACCAAATTTAATTTGTTGCATTTTGATAAGAATAACAACAAAAGAAAAGACATAGTTGAAACATAAATATATCAATTACAATACTTAATAATTAAAATTTTACACAATCACATGGTTATATCAACAAACATTTCTTATGAACAACAAAATTAATAATGTAATTCTTTACAAGTTTTCATTATGAATATCAAGTATATTTATACACCATATTTACTTATTGGGTTTTCTATTTTATTATTATACTTATGTATATATATCCACATATAGGGGACCTTCTTTTGAGAATCAATAAAATTATGATAATTTTGAGAATTTGTGCATCATGTGTTATTTCATGCGATATTTTGCCATCTAAGACTAGGATTTAGATATTGATTAACATATATTTGTTTCATAAAGTGTTTGTTTCACATGTATTCGGTTCGCAATGCAAATACTTTTTACGTGCTTGTGAAACAAAAAATACACGTAAAAACATTGTGAACCGAATACATATGAAACAAAGACATTGTGAAACAAAATTTGTCAATCAATACATTAAATACTATATTTAGACGGAAAAGATCATCTGAAACAAAATTTTAAGGTAGAAGTTCTCACGGTTCTCACAAATTTTGGGGTTCTCATATGATTAAACCTCTATATACAATTATACACACATATACCCTATATATAGGCTCCTCTTTTACGAACTTTTTATTTCGTAAGATCCATTTTAAACCATAAAAAACTAAAAAGAATAAAATATACTTAAAAAATCTCTCCCTTTTCTTCTTTCTTGTTTCTTATTTTTTTTTTCTTTTCTCTCTCATCTCTTGTAACATACACACATACTATTGAATGTATATATAAAGCGTACACTGTACACATTGTGATAAATTTTTTAGCTATACTATTGTAGTTGCGAACCAAACGCCACATTGTGATAAATTCTGTCAACCAAACAATTTACAAGATTAATATAACTTGTGAACACACAGGTGCTTAAATTGTTTTCACATTGTATGTGTGTCTATGTAAGGTGAATACATTCAAATGGTGTGTGCGTCTGTGTTACTGCTAGAGAAGAGTGTAGAGAGAGAGTGAGAGGGCGGGAGAGAGTGGTTAAGCCCTTATATATACATTGATACACATAGAAATGTAGGGGATGGATCAAACACAAATCAAGTCATTTGTACAAACCGTACAGACTTCATTTAACTGATCATAATTTTTTTTCACCTTTTCTAGTTATGAGTGTGGATAATCATTTTGATTGTGGAAGACATTAATTATCGTTATCATCTTCGTTATATTAATTTTAGAAAACAAATTCCATCAAAATAAGAAATACATAAAACAATTTCATCAAGAAAAGAATTATATAAAACAATTTCATTAAATTAAACAATGAAATCAACGGATGAAGATGGTTTATACAGATGATTTGGTTTGCATTTGATCCCTTCCATAGAAATGTAACACTGATACCGAGGATCGTAGATGAAAGGTATCCTCATCCCAGTTTATAATTTCAAGGATTCACCATCCCTATCCCTCATCAACTCAAGGATTCATCGTTCAAACCGGATTCAGATATCAAATTCCCCATAGATATAGGTTTTTATTGCCATCCCTACTCACTTAACTATAATAGTTTCATGGGTCTCCAAATGAAAAGGGATGAAAACTTTGCTTGTTTATTTATTTATTTATTTGTTTATTTATTTATAATTATTTTAACTTTTTTTTTGTCTTTTCTTGTGATGACTCCTAAATCAGAGACTCCTACTTCTCTCTTCTGCGATTTTTTGGCCGTTTATCTCTCTTTTCATTTTACTTGGTCAAATTCTACCTTTGGTCCCAAACTTTCCATTATTGACCATTTAGTCCTTGTTTTACATCTTTCTTTTACTTGCTAGATTCAACCCTTAAAACTTACATATTATACAAGAAGTCCCTAGAGTTGGGGTGTTAGATAATCTCATCAAAGCTCTAAAGCTTCTCATGAATGTAAAGGTAATTATATTGTATCAAATTTGTGAAGGTAACTTTGTGAAAGTAATTAAATGGAATGTGAAGTTTTACTGCTTATGTAACACAAATATTTTTTTGCCTCGATTATTGTTGGGGGTTGAATTATTATTATTCTATCATTAAGGGTTGTAGTTATATTAGTTATCAAATAGAGATATTAGTTGTCATGAAGTTGATACATGAGGGGCTGAAGTGAAAATGTTCTATTAGAAATATGGTAACTAGATCACTTGAATGGGATTGTGGGAAAGAATTAGGGTTTTATAAAAACGCTTTTATAAACTTTCAAAGATGATTATTTATGCAATATTTTGATAAGGTCCTAGTGAGCAAAGCAAAGGTATGTGTTTCTTATTAATTCTTTCAATTTATATTTATTTGATTCATTGTATAATGTATATTTACTTTTTTTTATGATGTTTTATTCGATTAGTTATTTGTTTGATTTTAATCTATATCTGTATGAGTGTTTCTTGTGTTCCGTACACAATCCATCGAGTTAGAGATACCCTAACATAGGATTTGTAATCTTTAATCTTGAAAATTTCATAATGTTATAGAAATCATAATGAATCGCTCGTTCTGTTCTGTTGTGAGGTGTAATAATAGATTTTTGAAATCATCGAGATAGGTACTACAAATCTGAGTGAGATGAACGTCTCCTAATTTTTTTTCTCTAGTTTTTGGAACTGTAGGACACTAGACGAAAATTGAGAACGACTTCTGAAAAATTGTATAAAGTTGATTTTAAATCCGTTAGTTTTATTCTCAATCCATTTATCAAACGTAAACCCTTTAATATGTTAAGATCGTATGTAATATTATGTATCATACTGAGCAGGGTCGTTCCAATCTTTTTGGAGACCTTGTTACCCTTCTATCAAAAATATAGATCGACCGAATAAGTAATAAATAAAACAAAATATAATAGTTTATACCATATGTATGTTAAAAAATTTACAAATTAAAACAATAAAGATATCTTGATAAAGTAACATATAAAATTTAATTAAACATAATCATTCTTGTAATATTGGTGGAAACAAAATCTTCAACCAGTTCTTCATAATCAACTTTCTCAAATAACTCGTTAAAATGAAAAGTTAAGATATACGAGTTTACCAATCAGCAGCGGTAGTTCACCTTAAAATTCTCAAGAAACCCTAGCTCAATCCTAAGGCTAAATTCACTCTGAACTCTCAACTTTTGTACGTGTTTTCAAAGGCTTATATTGCTAGAACAATGACGATTAATATTATGATAAAGAAGTCAATGAAACTATAGGCGAGGTTGCTCGTCAAACAAAAAGTAGAGAAAAGAGAGAAAGTGAAATATTATTAAATAGGGTCGTACTTGGTGCTTCAATAGTTCAATCATTAAATTAGCCACTGGGAAAACAAAGACGAACAAAACTAGCCGATAGGAGAGTTCAATCTTCAAATTAGAGCATTTCCAACAAATTCCCTATAATTTCTCCAAAATGGAGAATCAAAAGACAAAATCTCCAAAAAGAATTGCATTTATCTCCAACAAATCCCCTATAATTTCTCCAAAATAATATTAAAATATTACATCATCTATTAAAATATTATTTCTCTTTTTAAATATTTATTTTTCAAAGTTTCCTATTGGTCATTTCATTTGGTAATCATTTTTTGAGTGAACTCCATATTTGGAGAAAAACCCACTCTCTTTCCTACTTTCTCCATTTTAGAGATGATTATGGGAAATCTATTGGAACAAAATACTTGCTCAAAATCCCCATTTTC
Source organism: Silybum marianum (assembly GCA_036898165.1). Taxonomy (NCBI): domain Eukaryota; kingdom Viridiplantae; phylum Streptophyta; class Magnoliopsida; order Asterales; family Asteraceae; genus Silybum; species Silybum marianum. Next base: position 33,179,944 of record CM072535.1, read on the forward strand.
CCCATTTTGGGGAAGCTATTGGAGATGCTCTTAGAGACCTAAGGAAACGTGATTGAAGATTTGCAATTGTAATAAACAATCGGCGAATAGGCAAATCTAGTAGAAGAGAGGAATTAGGGTATTGTGCTAAATTGCTAAAACATGATAATTGCCCAAATGACCTAAAATAAGAGGTATAATGCTATACGGATTGAGTTAAAATGTCGGCTAAAAATCAAAATACATGGCCTCTAAAAAGTCTTGGGGCCTGAAAATTTTGGGGTCTTGTTTGAAATCACAAATGGATACACCCTCCGATACAGGTATGATATTGAGTGTTTGACTTATCCACATTTCTTTCCTTTCGATATGTATTCTAAGGGGCTAAAAGAGGGAGATCGATGGTAGGGCTAACAACGTGTTAGGCGAGATGGAGAATGGACAACGTTGGGGTAATAGGGAGTGGCGAGAGGGAGCGATACCGTTGTTTGTGAGGGGTTTTAATTGCGTAAGGTTTGGGAACGATGAAATCGATTTAAGTTTATTTTTACTTTAAAACTTTCTTAATCAGCTACATGTAGCTTATTTAAAAAAACGATGTAGATAAACAATTTTTAGAAGTTCGATGGTTTATATTCAAAAAAATGTTTAGGGACTTAATCATTTAAAATGAGAAAAGTTTAATGGTTTTTTCATTCAAAACAATAGTTCAGGGACTTGATCTGTAAGATCCCATATTAGATCCCTCATTGGTTGGGGAGGAGAACAAAAGTTGTCTTATAGGGACTTGGATACCTCCTCTATCAGACACATTTTAAAACCGTGAGTCCAGGTGTGTGGACAAAACAAACAATATCTGGTATGGTTGTCCTGGGATGTTACAAATGATATCAGAGTGGAGAATCAGACTAGTGTGCCAGCGAGGACGTTGGGATCCCAAAGGGGGTGGATTGTAAGATCCCACATTGGTTGGGGAGGAGAACAAAAGTTGTCTTACAGGGACTTGGATACCTTCTCTATTAGTCGCGTTTTAAAACCACGAGTCCAATTGTGTGGACAAAGCGGACAATATCTGGTACGGCTGTCCTGGGATGTTACATGATCATTCAAAAAAATAATGTGGGGACTTCATCATTCAAAATAGGATAGTTTGTTATGGGTTTTTCCCAAGGATAAATGATAGAAAAAAAAAACAGATCTTTATCATTTGTGAGAGATAAGGAAAAATAACGAGGGAGAAAGAATGAGGGGTCTTGTTCGGAGATGTGAAGAAAGACCCCTCCCCCCTCCCATTTTATGCGGTTTACATAATGGAATTTGATGGAGTGAAATCCATCAAAGAAATTCAATTTTGAAGAAACATGAATAAAGTTTGACTACACATTTGGTTGGTAGGAATTGGAATCTCAATTTTAGTTTACCCTAAGCGTAAAAAAAATCTATTGGAATAAACGAAATTGGTAAAAAACCCCCTCGATGGCCATACAAATTAATCAACCTGTTGGGGAGGGGAGGATGAGGGTGGTAGCTGTAATGACGATATTAGTGGCATGGTGGTCGATAGTGAGTGGCGATTTACAGTTACGGTGGTGGGAGGGTTAGGGATGGGGGCGTTATCATGGTAGGGACAGAGGGTGAGCGATGTTAATTAAATTGTATGCAAATGAACGAAATTCAATTTCTTCACATATACAAATGAATGATAAATTCATTAATTTGTGGAATTCAAAAAAATTCCAACCATTTTAAGAAGTAAACCAAACAAATAAATTAAAATTTGTTCCAATAAATTGACCATTCCAATTCCCTCCATAAACACGAAATAACACCCGACCCAAGTACAGGGCCAATATATTAATATAAAAATATTATAGGGCCAATATATTAATATAAAAATAGTATCGGGGCTATTTTATAACTTTTATAAATATATGAATTTCTGTCACCTCTGCTTCGATTTTCGTTCGTGGCCTACACCGATCAACGGAGCTTTCTTCCCGCGGTGCTTTCTCTCTCTTCAACCGTCGTATTCATGAACCGGCCGTCGTTTCCACCATCGTCCACCGTTCCTCCGTCGCCGGCGGCCTGTTATTCACACCTTCCGTCTTCATTTCTTCTTGTTGCATGCATCCACAAAATCAAAATTCTCTTTGATCTCTAAAACCCTCTTTCAATAACTGCCTTGATTCGCTATTTCTTCTGTTGTTATTGCTTTGTTTACTGGATCGAAGTGTCTACTACAGAGTTTTATGTCATTAAATACAGAAAATCGGTGCGTTTATTTCTTAATTCATGCATTTACTCCCTCTTTTGATCAGTAATTTTGCCTAATTTTATCTCTGTAATATACGAGTTATTTGTCACTGTTACTTTAGGGTTATATTATGTATTAACAGTCTTAAGAGATCGTATGAATGTGCTGTTTCAATTGTGCCCTTTTTTATTTTTCTATTTTAAGTTAATCTTTCAATTGTTCTTGGGGAAAATGTAGGTTATAAGCCATGGAAAAAAACACATTTCACCATTTGCATTCTGCATTTGGGAAAAACAATCGTTGAGTCAATTCACGACCTCAATGTGTTAAAAGTAAAACATAGAAAATCAGAACGAACATTTATCTTCAGTCACTGAAGCAAGGGGCACGAGGGCGGGCCCCTTGCCCCTGCCATTTATGGGTCCCAGGTGCAAGTATTTTAGCTTAACCAAAACCCCTTTAGTCTCATGTAAATCTGAATTAAACCAAATGGATGATGAGGTTGAGTTCCGGTGAGAGGAGAGTTAAGGTGAGAAACATAAGAAGAGATTTTCACCTTTGGTTGCACATCAGGATGAGATGCACCGAGATGAGATGCATCAAGAGGCACCAGATCAATTCCCATATCAAGGACGATTCATTGGTAGGTTTGAGATTAAAGGTAATCAAGGGTCCAGATCCGTTCTTATGCTTCTCACTTTAACTCTCCTTCTCACATGATCCTATGTCATGGATGATGACACTAAAGTCACCAACATGGCAACATCCATGAAGATTTTGAAGAATATGACAGGAATGCTCTGGCATTTTCTTTTTAGCACATGTTAACTCTAGAATATGTACTGGGGTTTTTTCTTATTCCAATGACTACTGTTATTTTCTGGTTTCCTTAGCCCCTTCCCTTTTTTTAGAAGTTTCCTCTTCAATGTAATGCATATTAGAACTACTAGTAAATGTGTTTGATCTTTTTTTGATTTATCGGGTGAATTGCTCAAACTTGTAGCTCTGGAGTGTTGTTTGGGTTGAATATGTTCTTGTTGCTCATTCTTATGTTGGAGTGAAGACATGTTCATTCATTGTACAACCCGTTGCTCTATCTTTGAAGGAGTTTGACAAAATTCTCTTGTAATGATCGAAGATGAGAATGTTAGAGCTAAACGAGTTCCTGAAAAATTGAGGACGAGTAAGTAATTGGTTATCGATATGGATAGAAGATGGATTCAAGCATAGATGGTTGCACTACTGAGCAGAAGAATATTTAAAGGACATGGTTCAAATATTTCGAACCCTATGAACCGAGGTAGATACTAAAGCATGAACAATTATAACAGAAATGATCATTTGCATCTTAAACCAAAAACATTCCTAGCTTTTGGTGGATGAAAAGCAGGTGAAGTTGGTAGCATTTCTGTCATAGGAACTTGGTCCTGTCGGTGAGGATGTAGAAGAACTGCCAACAAGTAATGCGGTGAACCTAGAAAACATTGTTTCTGAAAAGTGGTAGACTTCCAACTTTTGGTTGAAGTCCTAGTTTCTTCATTTGACTCTCCTAATCTTGTCAAGAAGGACGAAGTTCCTATAGGCTAAATGCTACCAACTACACATCTTTCTCATCCGCCAAAAGCTATGACTTATTGGATTTAAGATGCAGAAGATCATTCCCATTACAGTTGATCATGCTTTAATACCTACCTCAGTCCATGAGTTAGCAATACTTGAACTCTGTCTTTTACAATCTTCCCTAATTGGTAGTGCAAATCACCAATGATTGGATCCATCTTCTACGCACATTGATAACCGGTTACTTATCATTGCTTAAATTATCAAGAACTCATGGAGCTCTAACGTTCTCACATTCCATCATGAGCAGGAAATTTTGTTTTGATTCCTACATGCATAGTGTAAAGTGTTGTACAACGAAACAACATGTTTTCACTTCCAATATACAAAAAATGACCAACAAGTACATTTTTAACACAAAGAACACTCCACAACTACACGTTTTGAGCAATTCACTCTATAAATCAAGAGAAACATCTAACATGTTTACTAGTAGTTCCAAAGTGTATTACGTTGAAAGGGAAACTCCATTCATGGTTATCTAAAACACTCAAAACAGAATTATATGGTAAGGATGAAAGGTAAGAACGTATGAGCTACATGAGTTCTTGATAATTTGAGCACCGATAAGTAATTGGTTATCAATGTGGAATTGTGGATGTTAGATGGATTCAAGTTTTCCCTTATATTTATATGGGGAATTCTAGATAATTTCAACATTTTAGATTCAAGGTGAACTTTAGGTTGAAGTCCGTTCTTTTTGCAGGCTCTTCTTCATACTTATCTCAGTTTCTCTGTAATACCGTTCTTTGCAATGCCTTGTTCTTAAAAATTTTAGTTTTCCCGGTTAAAGTTCTCAGTTCTGGTGGCTTCTAATTCAGATAAGATACTAAGTTACTAACACGGTTTTAAATACATCGAATGACTTTTCAGTTATTGCAACAATTTGGACATGTTTGAGTTATGCGGTGATTATACTCCTGGAGAAGTGGATACACGAGCTGTTAAATTAGAATTAAATTCAGTTGGGATAACAAGTGAGCAAAATCAGTATCTTTCCGATGGGAATTTGCATAGAAAATCCAATGTTCATGGAAGAACACAAGAATCTGAAAAGAATCGGAGTTTTAGTGCCTCAAGTACGGGTCAAAGTGGGACTTGCATATTGGATCAGGAGCAATCACAAGTTGGTGATTCAGACCCTTGTTCTACATCCTCAGTATCTGCAGCGCCCATTTGTCGCCAATTTTGGAAAGCTGGGATATATGATGAGGATCTAACTCGTGGGCCCAAAAATCATGGTATTTCACTATCAAAGCAATGACATGGTTTTTCTTATGGTTTTTTAAGTATATAATATTTATATATGGCAAATACTTACGCACACTCCTTGATCTCTTGGGAGGTTGGGTTCTATCAGTAACCTGGGTACCGTTGGACTAATGACCCTTTTTTTGATTTATTGTTGTTTCTCCTCGGTGCATGTGTTTTTTTTAAGTATATAATATTTATATACGACAAATGCAACAAATAAACTCACAAACCCTCCTCACCTTTGGTGAGGTTTGTACTTCTGACCTCCTGGAGGTCAAAGGCCCGGACAGAGACACTGACCTCGTAAACTTTCTTGGAGTCATAGTGGCAAGGGTCGTGAACTCTACTAAGTCTGTTGAGAAGTTAGGTTCAAATCCAGGATAGGTATGGAATCTTAGTCAGTTGATAGGCAATATGGAAAGAAGTCAGACTATTGCCTAATTTTATTTCAAGTGGTGGCACCATTTGACTATAAGAAACAAAGATATGGATATTTTCACAAAAGAATCTTTGGTCTATTGGTTAGTTCTTTGTTTTTCTTATGTGAGGTCCTGTGTTCAAGTCTTTTATTGCAAATTCTTTTAGAAACATAATAAATCTGAAATTAAAAGCTAAAAACTAAGAAAAATGACACAAACAAGATTCGAACCTGGGTCGGGGGTGGGAGAAATGCCATGCAAACCAACTCTACTAAGGGAAACTTGTGTCATCATTGTAGTTTCAAAATATATACGGTTGCACAAAACAAAATGATGTGGTAGCACCTTTCATGACCCTATAATTTTTTACTGTGGCTCATGCCACCGTATCTATTAAAGTGGGGCCCCTGGGCCCGTATACCACTAGGCCAAAGCCCCTTTAGTTTGGTGCATGCTTTGCAGTATATGAAGATCTTAATGGCATTATTTGAATCCCAATTTAATGATTAAAGATTCTTTGGATGCTTGGCTTAAAGAGGTACCGAAGATCTGATTAGTTATTGCCTTATTGGTACATCATGAAATTTTGGATATACCCAATTCTTAGCTTGTGCTTGCCGGCATTGATAAATACTTTGCTGTTTATATATTTTAGTGCATCTTTTGCTGCAAATTGTATCAAGTTCTAATAAGTTATGTAATCAACAGCTGGTTCAAGTTATCTACATATACACCCGAAGTTTCTTCATTCAAATGCCACTTCACACAAATGGGCCTTTGGTGGTATGTTGAGCTTCAGCTTGTTTACTTTGTCTATTTGCGTATATTGCTTTACTGAGTTGTAACTTTGCAGATATTTAACATATATTTAACACAAAATCTATTTGTTATATTGTATATGCAGCCATTGCCGAGCTTCTTGATAATGCTGTGGACGAGGTAAGCCATTTTAACAATTTCTAGTTGGATTTTCTTCAAGAAGTTCTTTTATTTGCTTTGGCTAGCGTTACATTGTTTCTTTTTACATTTAAAGCATTTGATATTTACATAATTTTACATCAAGTTATTATATGGTAAAGTAAAAGAAAACGACCAAACCAAACTCCAAACATATCCAGTAAATGGGGGGGGGGGGTAAGATATACGCAGATATTTCCTCTATCCCAAGTAGTAGAGAGGCTGTTTCTGTGAAGTCTTTACAACTCTAGAGTTTCTGGTTTTAGGCCTAAAAACTTGTTATTTTCCACAAAATTCCTGCACCAATTTATTTGTTTGTCTGCATTAATGACTAAGGGACTGTTTATTAGCAGCTTAATGAGCTTAATGGGACTCAGCTTATTCGGTCAGCTATACATGGCTGTTTGGTAGTGGCTTACTGATATAGAAAGCGACTTAGGGGATGTTTGGTTGGGTTTCCAGTAATTCCTGTATGGATAAAGTTGTCTGTGTGGATTAGGAAGGGTTTTGTTTGGGAGGGTTTTTTCATACGATGGAAGGAGCGTGTTTGTTTATTGGGAGAGGCAAGTTTGGAAAAAACTTACACTTTCTGCATAAAGCTCCCCCTTAAAAGCTTACTGAATAAGCCACTTTCTATATTATTAAGCCACTGCCAAACAGTCATGTATAGCTGACTGAATAAGCTGTGAGTCCCATTAAGCTTATTTAAGCTGCTAACAACAAGCCCCTATTCAGTAAGCTTTATGCAGAAAGCCAAGTCTTTTCCAAACCTGTTCCTCCCAATTAAAAAACACGCACCTTCCATCTATGAAAAAACCCTCCCAAACAAAAATCTTCTCAATCCATACAGACAGCTTCATCCATACAAGACTTAGTGGAAAACCAACCAAACAGCCCCTAATTGACTATGGCATTTGTCCTTTTTTGTCTTATACTATATATCCATTTATCCTATGTTTCTGCATATTTACTTCAAATTCTTGCATGTTTCATCTGATGTGTAGATACAAAATGGAGCCACATATGTAGTCATAGATAAGACCTCAAACCCAAGAAATGGAAGTCCATCATTGTTAATTCAAGGTAATAATATATTATGTTTACTCCTAAACAACTATTCAATCGTTTTTTAGAATTTTTTTTATTTCCCATATTGCAATTATTGCATAAATATCAATAAACGTGAGATGATTCGAAACAGATGATGGGGCTGGGATGGATCCAGAAGCAATGCGCCGATGTTTGAGTTTTGGGTTTTCAGATAAAAAATCAAAATCTGCAATTGGAAAGTGTATGAATTTCGTTCTCTCATTGTGCCAAAGTTGTCGTCCTTTGTTTTTTTGTTCTTTTTTCTTCATTTTAATCTGTTGACTTGTTGACTTTTTCAGATGGGAACGGCTTTAAAACCAGTTCTATGAGGCTTGGAGGAGATGCCATAGTTTTCAGCCGCAACTATGTGGACAGGTACGTTCCTAAAATAGACTTAATGAAACCCGAGGCTTTAATAGGGGTCGAAATATTACTTTTGGAATGATCCAAAATACCATACAAATTTTAATCTTCAACTTTGTTGTTTCTTGTGGACAGGACTTTGACACAAAGCATCGGCCTTTTATCATATACATTTTTGACACGATCAGGCTATGACAGAATAGTTGTTCCGATGGTGAGTATTTTAAAAGTTTTCTCCTAATATATTCTTTATCTGTCAGGGTTATCTGCCATTGCATTTAGGCATACAAAATGTAGATTGTGAAAATAGAAACCTTAAGGGCCTGTTTGTTTGTTAGCAGCTTAATGAGCTTAATAGGACTCACAACTTATTCAGTAGTAGCTTAATGAGTAGAAAGTGGCTTATTCAATAAGCTTTTAGGGGAGAGTTTTATGCAGAAAGCCAAGTTTTTTTTTCCAAACGTGCCTTTTACAATTAAAAAACACGCTCCTGCCATCTATGAGAAAACCCTACCAAACAAAAACCTTCTCAATCCATACAGACAGATTAATCCACACATACAACTTTATACATACATGACTTAATGGAAAACCAACCAAAACATCCGCTTATTGTATTTTCTATCTACATTGTGTTTTTGATATCGTTATCGGACATATTCAGGTCCAAAATTATAATGGGTATGGTTTCCTGTTTTAATAAAATGCGAAATCTTGGCTTTTCTTGTAAACCGTAGGTTCACTATCAGTTCAATTTTACGACGGGTTCTTTTGAGTCGCTACAATCGAAAAGTGATGAACACTCTAATACGAACCTATCCGTGCTTCTGAAATGGTCTCCTTACTCAACAGAAGAAGAGCTAATAAAGCAAGTAAGAACCCTCCCCCCCCAAATATATATATATATATATATATATATGCTTCATTTGATTTCATCATCATCTTTGATCTGTTAAAATTTCTTGGCCCATCAAAGGGTCATTGGCCAAGTGGTATCTGGGTTTCCGGTAGATCCCAACCTTTCTATAGGCCAAGGTTCAAGCCTCATCAAAGGTGAGAAGCGTGTCAGTTCGGATCCAGAAAAATTTCCATGCGGGGGCACAAAATAATTAGCACTATATAAAATAAAAACTAAAATTAAGTATAAAAAGTATGGTTTAATGAAATGACATACAAGTGGTTTTTTCTTCTTTTTATGCTGTTGTTACCAAAAAATTGAAAAAGAGTCGAAGGGATTTTAACTTGCAACTGCAATGAGACTACCAGTAGGTTGCACCCACTTTTTGTCAATTTAAGCCTTAAGGGATCACACAACAATTTTAAAGTGCAATTTCCACTGTGTCAGCACGATAGAGTGGTAACATGGGCACCCCCTCCCTCCTTAAATCCGCCCTCGGTGAGTTTTGATGTATACAAATGATATACTTCAAAAAAGCATTTCTTGGCACAGTCATATTATCATCTTATGTTAACAGTGTACTGTCCTTTCTTCAGGCCATATTCCACTTTATTTTGTCTAAATTTGAGCTTTGTATTGTTGCCATTGGTCTACATCAAGGTTTTAAATGGCAGAATGGGGCCTCGAGGCGTTTTCCCTCAACGAGGCAAGGTGTAAGCCCCGAGGCGGAAATATATATACACCAAAATATGTATATCTACTACACAAGTATACATACATTTATATACGATGTATATAACACTAAATTACTGAGAGGCGTTGGTTCAGTGGTTGTTGACAAAGGAAAAATTAAAACCGTGAGATAGGCTGAGAGGGTCTGGAAAATTGGTTGCTTTGGAGGAAGAGGAAGCGTCAAACCACACTTTTTTTCCTGAGAGGAGAAACCACTAACTTTTTGGGTTTTAAATTATTAAAAGTACACATTGGGGAAATTGGATTGACTTTTAGTTTTTTAAAATAAAAAAAGGACACACTATAAAAAGAAAGTACTACTACTGCCATAAAGCTTATAAAAAAGCCAATAAAACCCCATTACCAAGCAGAACATCTGAGCCGTACGCCTCGACAACCGCCTCACACCTCAATGAACCGCCTCATTGAACCAACGCATAAGCCTCGTCCAGGGTCCAAGAGGCGCCCGCCTTAGGTGTAGTTTTGGGCGGCCTGGCCCTCGAGGCACGCTTTGAGGCATATGCCTCAAACGATTTTTAAAACCATGGACTACATTCATCTCCTAGTTGATTGGTCCGCATAACTAATGATGAACTTTTTCACCCGAACTTAAAATAGAGAAGATTTTTTTGGATTACTGATGGATTTGTATAAATGTATAAAATGAAAAAGGTAGGAAAGACAAAAAATGAAAAAAATGACAAACCACATGGACCAAAATTGTAATTTATTATATAATATAATAAAACAAAAAAATGAAAAATACAAAGAAAAGGTAAAAATACTAAAATACTCTTAAGTATATTAATCTTTTAGTTAGAATTAGTCAGAGGGACCAAAAGTGAAACAAAATGGCAACCATATTGGCCAAAACTGTAATTAGTTTAAAAGAGGGACCAAACTTGATGATGAGTGACAACCACACGGACCAAAAATGTTATTTACTCTAAATTATAAATAGATATCCGGGAATCGTACATCTCCACATTCTACAAACTATACTGACTGAAATGGCGTTAGATGACGATGAAGACGAATGTCTGTCTCAAGAAGGAACTCACCAACCTAATTAAAATAGAAAATATGTTCAATCCCTAAAAAATAATCGTGTAAGGCAATGGCGGTAGTGGTGGTAGTCACTGCCATACCAAAGCCAACTACCTTGCCATTTGGTTTCTAGGCCCCTTCCTATCAATAAACACTCGGTCTCTAGGCCCCTCCCCATCAATAAACACGTAACCCCATTCAATTTCACTAACGGTAGTACCTTCACTGGATTGATATGGCAAACTCTGTATTACAATGGATATAAGTTCGTGTTCATCCGCAAGTTTAGTTTCTTTAGATTTCACTTCTTTATCCGCATTACCATCCGCTTCAGTTTCTTCCAACCTCATGTTTTTAGAAACTAAATGACTGGTTTCAGGGTGATTAACAAATTTACTTTCTTGATCTTTATCCCGTCTATTAACCTCACTTTCTCCAACCTTGCTGGGAGTAGGTTTGTTTCCGACGTTCGGCTTTTGACGAGAATCCGCAAATTGATGAAATTATTCACATGGATAATCCTAATGGAGGTGATGGAGGTCAATCTGCGGATTCTCATCAAAAAATGGACGTCATAAACGAAATTGCTCCTAGCAAGGTTGAAGAAAGTGAGGTTAATAACATAATAAAAATCAAGAAAGGAAATTTGTTAATCACCCTGAAACCACTCATGTAGTTTATAAAAACATGAGGTTGGAAGAAACTGAAGCGGTTGGTAATGCTGATAAGAAAATGGAATCTCAAGAAACTAAACTTGCGGATGAAGACAAACTTATATCCATTGTAGTGCGAGTTTTCCAGATCAAGCCTTCAGTGAAGGTACAACTGTTAGTGAAATTGAATCGAGTGATTACGTGTTTATTGATGGGGAATGGTATAGAGACTGAATGGCAAGGTGGTTGGCTTTGGTACGACAATGGCTCCCACCACTGCCGCCATCGCCTTACACAATTATTTTTGAGGTATTGAACAAATTTTCTATTTTAATTGGGTTGGTGAGTTCTTATTGAAACATGACTTGATGGTGAGTACCTTCTTGATACAGACATTCGTCTTCATCATCATCTAGCGCCATTTCAGTCAGTGTAGTTTGTAGAAAGTGGGAGATGTACGATACCCATACATCTATTTATAATTTAGAGTAAATTACATTTTTGGTCCCTGTGGTTGTCACTCATTATCAAGTTTGGTTCATCTTTTAAACTAATTACAGTTTTGGCCATTGTGGTTGCCATTTTGTTTCGCTTTTGGTCTTCTGATTAATTCTAATTAAAAGATTAGTATACTTAAAGGATATTTTTACCTTTTCTTTGTATTTTCCTTTTTTTTGTTTTATTATATTATATAGTAAATTAAAATTTTGGTACCTGTGGGTTGTCATTTTTTTCTTCTTTGGTCTTTCCTACCTTTTTCATTTTATACATTTATATACAAATCCCTCACTAATCCAAAAAAATCTTTTCTATTTTAAGTTCGGTTGAAAAAGTTTATCATTTATCTCTTCTAAAACATCAAATATGCCTCCCTCTTTACATTTTATTCATTCTTTAAATTTTATGCTCTTTAATGTCCTCAAAATGTTATTTTTATACGGTTCCTATATTTTGATTAGTTTATGTAATTAATTAAATATTAATAATTTTAAGTATGTTTAATAAAATGACATACAAGTGGTTTTTTCTTCTTTTATACTGTTACCAAAAAATTGAAAAAGAGTCGAAGGGATTTGAACACCAGTAGGTTGCACCCACTTTTTGACAATTTAAGCCTTAAGGGATCACACAACAATTTAAAGTGCAATTTCCACTGCGTCAGCACGATAGAGCGATAACACGGGCACCCCCTCCCTCCTTAAATCGGCCCTCGGTGAGTTTTGACGTATAGAAATGATATACTTCAAAAAAGCATTTCTTGTCCCAGTCGTATTATCATCTTATGTTAACAGTGTACTGTCCTTTCTTCAGGCCATATTCCACTTTCTTTTGTCTAAAATTGAGCTTTATATCGTTGCCACTGGTCTTCATCAAGGTTTTAAATGGCTAAATCGGGCCTTGAGGCGTTTTCCCTCAACGAGGCGACGTGTAAGCCTCGAGGCGGAAATATATATACACCAAAATATATATATATATATATACTAAACAAATATACATACATTTATATACGATATATATACTACTAAATTACTGAGAGGCGTTGGTTTAGTGGTTCTTGACAGAGGAAAAAGTGAAACCGTGAGATTGGTTGAGATGGTGTGGAAAATTGGTTGCTTTGGAGGAGAGGAAGGGTCGAACCACACTTTTTGAGTGAGAGGAGAAACTACTAACTTTTTGGGTATTAAATTATTAAAAGTACACATTAGGGCCATTGGACTTGACTTTTAGTTTTTTAAATAAAAAAAAGGACACACTATAAAGAGAAAGTACTGCTACTGCCATAAAGCTTATAAAAAACCAAAAAAAAACCCATTACCAAAGCAGATAATCTGAGCCGTACATAACACAGTTGTACAGTTTTAGGTTGAGAGAACTTTATTATGATCTTATTGTTGTCTTTTATCATAATATACTAGTTGGTCTAGATGCTAAATGAGCTATTACTTTTATGGAACTTAATGAGCTTTTATGATTCATGTAGTTTGATGACGTTGGTTCTCATGGGACTAAAATAATCATCTATAATTTATGGCTCGATGGTGAGGGTAATATGGAGCTCGATTTTGACTCAGATCCCGAGGTTTCAACTACTTTCTTTTTTTTGTAATTTTCCCTTTAATACATTTTTTGTGATTATTCTACTATCTCGTGAGTTGTAACACAATTTGCTGCATAGGATGTTCGTATTGGGTGGGATGGAAAAAGTAAAGCGAAAGATGATTCTCTTAAGGCAATAAGTGAAAATCACATTGCCAATCGCCTCCGGTATTCTCTTCGTGTAAGTTTCGATTTTTACTAATCTATTTGTATCCTCCCTCCGTCCCAAAATAAGTGTACGTTTTCATTTTTAGTTATTCCCATTATAAGGGCCCACTTTCAAAAGGGAAAACTTTTCGGTTTTCATTAATCCCTATATTATTATTAAGGGTAAAATTGTCATTTGGTTGAATGAAAAGTGTAGTAATTACACGTTTCTAAAACTGTATGCCTTTTTCTTTGTGGACATTTATTCTGGGATGGAGGGAGTACATGCTGTTATATCCTTACCATGAAACTTTTCCCTTAATTATGAGACAAAGAGCTTCATTAATCCCTATATTATTAAGGATAAAATTGTCATTTAGTTAATTGAAAAGTGTATTAATTACACATTTCCAAAACTTCCTTTTTCATTATGGACATTTATATTTTGGGACGGAGGGAGTACATGCTGTTATACCCATAGCATGAAATGTTTCCCAAATTTTACCCTTAGTTATGAGATGGAGAGCTTCATTGATCCCTCTATTATTAAAGGTAAAATTGTCATTTAGTTAATTGAAAACTGTAGTAATTACACATTTTTAAAACTGTCTTTTTCATTGTGAACATCTATTTTGGGACGGAGGGAGTACATGCTGTTATATCCATTATGAAAATTTTCCCAAATTTTACCCTTAAATATGAGACGGAGAGCTTCCTATATTATTGAGGGTAAAATTGTCATTTAGTTAATTGAAAAGTGTAGTAGTTACACATTTCTAAAACTGTCTTTTTCATCGTGGACATTTATTTTGGGATGGTGGGAGTACATGTTGTTATATCCATACCATGAAATTTTTCCCAAATTTTACCCTTAATTATGAGACAGAGAGCTTGGGTAAAATTGTCATTTAGTTAATTGAAAAATGTAGTAATTACACATTTCTAAAACCGTGTCTTTTTCATTGTGGGAATTTATTTCAGGCATACTTATCCGTCTTGTACTTGAAATTACCCGATACTTTCTGTATTGTATTGCGCGGAAAAGTTGTTCTCTATTACAATATTGCAACTGATCTGAAGATCCCGGAATTTATCTTGTATAAACCTAATAGCGGTGGTTGCATCGAGGTGATTATAAATTCTTCTTTATTTATTAACACGATTAAGGCCTTGTTTTTTAGCAGCTTAATGAGATTAATGGGACTCACAGCTTATTCAGTCAGCTATATATAACTGTTTGGTAGTGGCTTAATGATATATAAATTGGCTTAATGAAAAAGCCCTCCCAAGCAAAAACCTTCCCAATCTATACAGACAGATTAATTCACACAGACAGCTTATCCATAGATGACTTAATGAAAAACCAACCAAACAATGGAAAGTGGAAACAGCAAAAAGGTTGGAAAACTGGAAACAAAAAAAATAACGGATGAAAAAGTATAAATGGATGTCAAATGAAAGAGAATTAAACGTTCATTTTTTTTTGTATAATTTGTTTGGCTAATATTTCGATAAGGGAAAATTATGTAGATTAATCACATCCCTTGGATCAAAATCCATCTAACGGTTGAGATATGTTCCCATGTTTCAATCCTTTTTATAACTTCCGGAACTAAAAGATGTCGTAATTTTCGATTTGATCAAGTTCAGGGAAGTGTGGTTACAACGATAGGGTTCCTAAAGGAGGCCCCGGATGTAAATATCCACGGTTTCAACATCTACCACAAGGGTCGTTTAATATTGGTGATTTCCATTCTCCATTTTTTTTACATCATTTGATTAATTATCGAGAAAAAGAAATCTATAACAGTTACAATACGGATGACATCTTTTGTTTATATAATTATATTTTACGTTTTCAGCCATTTTTACCTGTTGTTAATATGGCCAACAGCAGAGGTCGAGGTGTTGTTGGTAAGTTTAAGATCGTTTTTCGATCTCATTATAAAGCGCCATTTCCATTTAAATGACGGGTTTTTTAGTTAACTTTTTTTTATCGCTTTTTTGTAGGTGTTCTTGAAGCAAATTTCATCGAGCCTACTCATAGTAAACAAGATTTTGAAAAAACTAACGTTTTTCAAAAACTTGTAGCACGATTGAAGGAAATGACATTCGAGTATTGGTGAGTCTTTCTATTTATTTATTTATTTATGCCAAATTATAATGCAACTTATGATTTAAAGCGGACTTTTTTTATAAATATTTTGTAGGGATTGTCATTGTGGATTAATTGGATATCAGGTCCCTAAAAAAGCTCGACCGCCATTAGCTTCATCTACTTCTACACAACCACCTGTAGCATCGAGAAAGCCCGCTATTGTGAATAGATCTAACGGACCACCAATAATCGGTGTAGTTAACAGCAGGGCTGGTCTTAGTGCGAATTTTTCTCAAGAGGGTAAGTAGTCGATATAACTCGTAATGTTATAATTTTCACATCTTTTAAGGGAAATTGGTCAAAATAAACATTTCAGAGTTTTAATTGTGCATGGTAACCATCTCTCTCCTGATTTGACTTAAGTAACCAAAATGTCCGTTAATTTTGACTAAAACCTCCGTTTTTTAATGGAGGTTTGACTTTTCCCCGATTTTGACCAATTTAACGGAGGTTTGACCAAAACCTCCGTTAATTTAAAGAAGGTTTGAATTTTTTATTTTTTTTAAATTATTTTTCAGCTAAAATTTGACTTTTTACCAAATTTAACGGAGGTTTGACCAAAACCTCCGTTAATTTAAAGGAGGTTTGAATTTTTTAATTTTTTTTAATTCTTTTCAGCTGAAATTTGACTTTTTACCGAAACAAAACCTCCTTTAAATTTTGAAACCTCCTTTAAACTTTGAAACCTTCTTTAAATTAAAATTTGAAACCTCCTTTAAACTTTGAAACCTTCTTTAAATTAAAATTTGAAACCTCCTTTAAATTTTGAAACCTCTTTTAAATTAAAAATTTGAAACCTCCTTTAAATTAAAATTTGAAAGATTCTTTAAATTTGAAACCTTCTTTAAATTAAAATTTGAAACCTCCTTTAAATTAAAATTTGAAACCTCCTTTAAATTTTGAAACCTCTTTTAAATTAAAAATTTGAAACCTCCTTTAAATTAAAATTTGAAAGATTCTTTAAATTTGAAACCTTCTTTAAATTAAAATTTGAAACCTCCTTTAAATTAAAATTTGAAACCTCCTTTAAATTTGAAACCTCCTTTAAATTAAAATTTGAAACCTCTTTTTAAATTTGAAACCTCCTTTAAAATTTGAAAATGAAACATCCTTTAAATTTGAAACATCCTTTAAAATTTGAAAATGAAACCTCCTTTAAAATGGTTTCAAAGGAGGTTTCAAATTTTAAAGAATGTTTCAAATTTTAATTTAAAGAAGGTTTCAAATTTAAAGGAGGTTTCAAATTTTAATTTAAAGGAGGCTTCAAATTTAAAGGAGGTTTCAAATTTTAATTTAAAAGAGGTTTCAAATTTAAAGGAGGTTTCAAATTTTAATTTAAATGAGGTTTCAAATTTAAAGGATCTTTCAAATTTTAATTTAAAGGAGGTTTCAAATTTAAAAGGAGGTTTCAAATTTTAATTTAAAAGAGGTTTCAAATTTAAAGGAGGTTTCAAATTTTAAAGGAGGTTTCAAAGTTTAAAAGAGGTTTCAAATTTTAATTTAAAGAAGGTTTCAAATTTAAAGGAGGTTTCAAAATTTAAAGTAGGTTTTATTTTGGTAAAAAGTCAAATTTCAGCTGAAAAGAATTAAAAAAAAAATAAAAAATTCAAACCTTCTTAAAATTAACGGAGGTTTTGGTCAAACCTCCTTTAAATTTGGTAAAAAGTCAAATTTCAACTGAAAAATAATTAATAAAAAATAAAAAATTCAAACCTCCTTTAAATTAACGGAGGTTTTGGTCAAACCTCCGTTAAATCGGTCAAAATCGGGTAAAAGTCAAACCTCCGTTAAAAAACGGAGATTTTAGTCAAAATTAACGGAGGTTTTGGTTATTTAAGTTAAATCAGGAGAGAGATGGTTATCATGCACAAGAAAATCTCTGAAATGTTCATTTTGACCAATTTCCCATCTTTTAATTCTAAAAAAACTGTTGGATCGCTCAAACTGGGCCGTTTTTTTGATGGTTTGAGCGGTCTAGCGGTCCGGTCTGAAAAATAGCCAAACCGCTCGGTCTGGTCTGGTCTGCGGTTTAAACGTTTTTTTAGTGGTTTGGACTGAACCGACCGCCAAAATACATATGTATTTATTATATTTAGTTTTCATGTTGTGGGCTCAACTTTTATGGCCCACTTAAAAAACGCCTATCTAAGACGTTAAGTTTTTAGTATTCACTTAGTTTCTTTAAATCGGTAAAATTCTGAAATCTGTCAAAAAATCAAAATCCAAAATTCTCAATTGTACTTGTACTTGCTCGATGTTTGTCCAAAATTCTAACTATTGTTGGTGAACTTGTTTAACTTTTTTTTGAATTTTCTCATACGCTTTTTATCTTTTATAATTCGGTGTAGAATTTATTGTTGTTTCGGTCCCAGTAGTTTAAAATTCTTTACTGTTTTGGTCCCTTGTACTTAAAGGTAGGAATTAGTCCAGGGATGAAAATATCAATAAATTGCAAACCATAGGGACAAAAATCGCAAATTTTAAACAACAGGGAAAAAAAATCGAAATTATTAACAAACCACAGGGACGAAAATCGTAATTTACTCTAGAATATTTTAATAAAGTTATATTGGTAGAAATTTTATTGTGGAGGTAGACATGTATATTTAGTTTAAAGCCCGTAATAGGCTCAAACTACCTAAACCGGTCAAACAGACCGCCTTTTTGTGGTCCGGTTTGACCAGTTTGTTCACTAGCTGCCAAACCGCCATTACGGTTTGTTTTGTGGTTTAGGGGGTTAAACACTCCTACTTGCTGAAGTTATCGTGTTATGTTTGATTTATTAGGGTCAAATTTGAAGAGAAAATTACGAGATCAACCTGAAGATTTCCAACCAAAATCTCGAATGATAGAGACGAGTGTAGCTAATACAGGGGTAAATACGGTAATGCAGTTTTTTAAAGTTAGAAAATTTACATCTTTGTAATGATGTTTGTATATTTATATTTTGTTGACATTGTGTTTCTTTGCTTGTAGCCTTCTGATATTGCACAAACTCAAAAGAAGAGAATGATGTTGCAAAAAAATAAGGAGCTCCAAGAGCAGTGAGTATTCGTTATACTTTGCAAATTTGATCATAATTCATAAATTTGTGTTTTTTTTTACGTAGAGATTCACAAGGCCCAGGACTTTTTGGGCATGGGCCCGGGATTTCCGAGTCTGTTTTCAAAGCAGAAAAAAGGGTCTTAGCGAGCTTTTTTCAGACTTAACGATGCTTTTCCAGGCTTTTTTCTGGCCAACCTTTTTCGGGTCGGGCCTGATTGGGCTCACTTGTCCCAATTTTTCACGTTTCATTCATGTCCACCAATCACATGAGTACATGTTATATGAGAGAATGCGAATGTGAATTAGATAAATATAAAATAAATTAAAATCTGATGTCTTAATTCAGCCCGAAGCCCAGTTCGGGCCAGGGATAAAAAAATTTTTATCCCTGCCGCGAACTGGGCTTCGGGCTTGAGCTTTTTTGTGCATCTCTACAGTTTTATGGATGGAAGGCAGGATATGAACAAATTTTTGGGTTGATAATGCTACTCTGGTCTAGTTGGTTGATGGTATATTTGTTGTTTTATTTTTAGATGCATGGAGTTGAAGAAAAAGGTGGAGGAAGAACTTAATCTCAAGGTTAGTTTTCACAATCCTAATTCATTTTAGCTCCTTATTTTGC
This sequence comes from Silybum marianum, assembly GCA_036898165.1. Taxonomy (NCBI): domain Eukaryota; kingdom Viridiplantae; phylum Streptophyta; class Magnoliopsida; order Asterales; family Asteraceae; genus Silybum; species Silybum marianum. Next base: position 33,199,278 of record CM072535.1, read on the forward strand.
CCCCGTGTTTTCGCCCCCCCAAGACCCAATTTGGATTCGTTTGGTTTTTTATCTCATGTGAAATTTTGGGTTGGGTGAAATCTGAACCCGTTAAGACATTTTTAAAATGGTTCGATGTTTAGATTGGAAGAGGGCAGGGGCAGGACTGAGTGGACAAAAGTGCATTCTTTTTGTCCCACCAAAATAGGTGGAAACAAAAATCAATTGGTCGCATAACTTAATCTACCAGTAACTCAGATACCATTGGGCCATTGACCCTTAAAACCATATTATTGGCATCATAAATGTATTTGATATATATATATATATATATATTTATTGGATTGGCAGGTGGTGCAACTTAAAGCAGAGTTGGGAGAGGCTCAGAAAGAATATGCTGCCTTGTTGGCAGAGTTAAAGCTTGTGGAGAAAGTTGAAGGAGAAACTAACACACATATGTACAACTATCTGCTTCCATGAATATATATATATAGCTATATATATACTTTTGTTAATGGAGTTTGACATTAGGTCTAACTGTAGGTATGTAGAAGCAGCTGTAAATGTAAATATAGTAGGTGCACAATCTAACTTTTTGAGTTTTGACCACCAAGATAAAATCGTTTTTTCGTTCTTAGTTTCCTTGATGAATGAATCCCGGATGATTTAGGGTTTTAATTTTGAGACGAGTAGTCTAGTAATTTACCAATCTTGTCTATCTCCCTAATTTTCATTCCGACCAAGACAATCAATATTTGTTCCGTTCTATACAATCCTACATACCAAACGCGCTCTCAGTGACCAAATATTAAACAATCACATCCTTTAAAAATGTACAAAAAACAATCACCAATTGACAGAAAACATAAAAAAATAAACATAAATTTGAACAAAATTCCAACTTTTGTGATTCATGAAAGCAACTATTCAGCAAAATGTCTGTTTCTTTCATATTTACAACATATGGGTATTTTTAAAACCCCATTGATGCAAAGATTGCAGTTTCTATAGCATACATGACCAAATCTTGCATGAATGCTTCGGTTCAGACGTTCACCACTGAACGCAAACTAATCGTTACCATGTTTGACGTTAATTTCGGAAACCGAGACCATCTTTGTTTTATTGTTCAGTTATGGTTGCAGATGGTAAAAAACGCATAAGAAAGCTCGAAAGAGACCAGATGCAAATAACCCCAAGAGACTGAAGAACATTCAAGAGCATACCCAATGAACTATTTATAGCCAAGTTATGTGGTGTCGATTCAGCCCCTCTAACCGTAAACGAGAGTGCCGTCACAAGTTGAGCTGCTCGATTCAGTTGGTGCAATCTATACACCTGTAACCAAATCCCGGTTGAGTTATCAAAAACTGAATCATAAAATTTCAAGAAAATTTCGTAAATGTGTAAAAAAAACCAAATGGGCCAAGTAGAATACACTCGGATGTAGGGTTTGGGGGTAAGATGTATGCAGACCTGACCTCTATCCAAAAGAGTAAGAGCACAAGGCCCAAGCCTTCCAAGCCCGTTAGAAACACGGGCGAAGATGGTCTCGGTTTTTGGTTGTTTAACTTACCCCCAAATGGGTAACTTCCAAGCTCGGTTTTTGAAAGGGAAATATATATATATATATATATATATATATATACATATATATATAGAGAGAGAGAGAGAGGAAAGTTCAAATGCGAACTTAAATTTGGTTGTGAATGTGAGAACAAATGAGAGCGCGACACGTGTCTAAATATAGATTATTCAGATTGAATATCCAAAGAAATATTCAGACTGAATAAATACTATATTCAGTTTGAATATTTCTTTGAATGGGACACGTGTCGCACTCTCATTTGTCCTCACGTTCACAACCAAATTTGAGTTCTCATTTGAACCCACCCCACCCCATCCCATGCTATATATATATATATATATATATGCTAAAATTTGAAAAGCTATATATAAATAAAAAAAATAAACAATAGCAATGCAACTAGAAAATGTGTGTTTACTTGAAAGATAACAGGAATGACGGGCCATGAAGGCGACTTGACGTATCTTGCATACTGCTCGAATGCAAACTGCACAACTATGCCAACAAGATATGGAGCCAATGTTGCAGAAGCTGCAGGTCCGGTCCACGGCCAAACCAAACCCATGGTGACCATCGGGATCACCAGACTGAGTACCAATGCAGCCACGGAAGTGATTCGGTAAACCAATCGAGGAGATGGGATCGTGCTGTTTTTGGCATTAACCAGCTTGTTAGGCCTACGCAAATGGTCTACTATCGAAAGGAAAACAGCTACTCCACAGTAGAAGAGAGCTTCGGTGAAGAACAATATAAGGAAATCTGCAAATAACAATAAAAATAATGCATTTGAAAAATGTAATAAAATGAACTTAAGGGTGTGTTTGGTACACTGGATAGGACAAAATAGGGATCACTGTTCCACGTAAAATGAACTTAAGGGTGTGTTTGGTACACTGGATAGGACAAAATAGGGATCACTGTTCCACGTTTGGCAAACAGGAACAGAGTGGGACCGGCGTGTTGCACTTCCACCCCCACCCTGGAACAAGGTGGAACAAACCTATATTTTACCAATATAACCTCAAAATAAAACCTAATTCTCTTCTAAAACATCAAATACACCTCCGTCTTTACATTTTTTAAATATTATTTATTGTATTTTATGCTCTTTAAGCTTTAACTTTACTGTCCTCAAAATATTAGTTTTATACGGTTCCTATATTTTGATTAATTTATGTAATCTTAATAATAAAAAATAATATAGAAAGGGTATAAAATAAAAATTAGAATCTACATAAACTTTTTATTTTGGTGTCATTTTAATCGTCTTGACGAAAACTTAATGATGATATATTCTGTTATAAAAAATATATATTTTATTAAAATTTAATAAACTCCATAAATTAATCGAAATATATATACAACTCATTAGATAAATTGATTTTTTTATCAATTATGCCATGTGTTACCAAACGTTGAACAGTTGTTCTAGCCTGTCATATATGTTTCGATACCAAACACACCCTAAATAAACCAAAATGAACCCAATATATTCCACACAGAGATGGCGTTTGGGACAAAGATAGGTGGATCAAAAACCAGGAAGATGACAAGACTGGTAAATTACTAAACTACCCATGTCAAATTAAAACCCTAAAACCTTCCTAAATTCTTTCACCCTAGTAGAATGACCTTAAAAGTTAAAATCACAAGACTAAAACTAAAACCATTAATAGGGATTCAGAAATCAAACCTGTTAATAAAGAGTCCTCAAAAATAGTCGAAAGGATCTTGCGCATATAAAGCGATGGGAAAATGAAGGAGGCTACAAGAACAGCAGGACCAACGAACCACAAAAGATTGGTTTGGTCCATGGTGGAGATCGTTGATGCTGCAATAACTTCTGGTTCTTTTTCGTAAGGATGGTTATAGAACGAAATAAGACCTGGCCTTCCTGCATTTCCTCCATTTCTTTCAACAGTTTCAAATCTTTTAGATTCTTTATCTTCGATCTCGAAATCATCGTCTTCTTGATCTGTGCCATCATCATCATCCAGTTCCATCTCACTTCCGGAGATCAGATTATCGACAGAAGAAGAAAAGAATATAAATCGTCTCTTTTGGAACTTTTGGTTCGTGTTCAACCTTCCATGGAGGGAACATCGTGGATCGACTGTTGAGCATAATCAAAAGAAACTCGTAAAACTAAAATCATGCAAACAATTGCTAGAAACTAACCGCCTATTTTATGATTATTCATCATGAATATTTTATCACGTTATTCATCATGAATACTCACAAAAAAGGGTGGTTCCTAAAAGATTACTAACGCACCTCCGATCTTAAGTCGTCTGTAATCATGGAATCTTGGTGGTAATCTAACCTGAGAATGTAAATGCAACAAAAAAAGGATATTATAATAGTTTGTAGAAATGAGACATGTGCAATGTTGAACAAATTATGAGAATGTAAATGCAACAAAAAGAATCAAAGCCCTTGGCTCGTTTTTATCCAAAATTGATCATTCTCATAAGCATAGTGGTCCATTTTTCATAAGAAAGATGGCTGTTTACAACTCAAAGATGAGTATGATGGTTCGTTAAAGTCAATAGCTCTATTTACAATCCAACATAATTTGGAATTTACTGGGTTCATTTGGTTTGGTTTTAATAGTCCCTACAGAAATTATTCACATAAATACATAATTGTAGCCAAAAGTGACATATATGGCATGTAATAGGGCTATATTTCGAATGGCCTCAAAAACTGAATTTAAAAAATCTAACCCTCTAGTGTATTATTAAAGTTTTGAACCATATAAGATCAAGGTCATTGAGCTAAAAAATTTAGAAGATTATGGTCCTAATTGCAAACTTTTAAGGTTATTTATCCAAAAAGATATATTTAGGTATACGAGGGAATTTCCATTAGGAATCCGGAACTGCCCACAGTGTGCCATGTGTTCCTCTCCAAGATGAATATTCATCATTTTTTGTTGGACGTGTTATTCATAATTAATCACACATTCATGATAAATATGTTACAAAGTTCATGATGAATAACACGTCCATAATTTTGATGAATATGTTACATATTGTGCTTTGGGCGGTCCTAACGAACCTACCTCTTAGGTATATAGCCTTGAATGAGATTTTAATCAAATAGAAGACCTTATTATAAAGCCAATTTTTTCTTTAATAGGTCAGAAGGTCATTGATTTAGGGCCTGTTTGTTAACAGCTTAATGGGACTCACAGCTTATTCGGTCAGCTATACATGAAGTATGGTAGTTGCTTAATGATATACAAATTGACTTATTCAACAAGCTTTTAGGGGGAGATTTATGCAGCAAGCCAAGCTCCTTCCATATCAATGAAAAAACCCTCCAAATTATACAGACAGATTAATCCATACAGGACTTGATGGAAAACGAACCAAACAGCCCCTTAGTGTTATATACTTAAACGACCCCCAAAATTAAGCCATATTCCTGAAGACAATCCAACATTTATAAACCCTAGCAAATCCAGAAAAACAGAAACAACGTAAAGAAATCTGAATAACCAAAAGCAACCTACATTGCTACTTATCTACAAAGGCTAAAAACCAGAGGAATTAGAGATTACAACCCTAAAATTCAAAAACAACACAAACCTATTGACTTTAGTTGCATAAAACTATCGCGATTTAAACCCTAAATATGCTGTTTTCAAATGAATTCATATAATCCTAAATGCTGGATTAACTAATTGCTTCAAAGAAACGAAATGAATCTCCAAATTTGGATCCACGATCGTCATAAACCCTAGAGAAGATTTCCGTATAATGCAAATTAAATTAGTTTTGAGGGAAACAAATCGAACAAGAAATTGTACCTGAGGAGTTGTTTTGGGCTGGAAATGAGAAGAGAAAGATGTGGAGACACAAGATAATGAAGAAGCAATTTTGCTGAACGCCATTGTTGAAGGCAAGATGGTTGTTGAACTCAAAATTGAAATCTACAGGGACCCCATTAGAGAGAGAGGGGATATTTTTGGAGAAACCTATGTAAGAGAAATCGATGATTTTGAGCGAATGAAATTGAATACAATCCAAGAAAGATGGTTGGTGAATTTTTGTTTTACGAAACGAGTTCTTTGGCTTCTTTCAGCAGTTGCAAGCTGTGTTCTACGCGAAACAATGTAACCGATAAATCTTTAGAGATTATATGGATGTTAATTGGAGCAAAGGTTATACGTGAATCATTATGTAAACCAATAAGCTATAGCTATCTTTGGCAAAAATAAGTTAGTTAGTTTATAATATAGCTTATTGAAAAGCTGTTTAAAGTAACGTTTTAGGAGCTTATTGTCATTTTTTTCAATTATAACCCTCAAAATATTAATTGATAATTATTTTAATTATTTTTTAATATGCCCTTTTGGATATTTTACGTTCTTATACGCTAGTTTTGCCAAACATAATTTTTTCATCAACTAACTTATAAGCTATCAGCTAGCTTATCAGACATTCGTTAACTTATCAGTTAGTATGCCAAACATAGCCTCTAAGTGTGTACAGACAACTTAGGGTCTTAGTAGTCTAATGAGTTTAATGAAACTTATAGTTTATTTGATAAGTTATATATGAAGGTTTGATAGTGGATTACATATATAGAAAGTAGTTTATTCAACAAGCTTGTAAGGAAAAATTTGTATAAAAAGTTAATTTTCTTTTTTTCAAACATGTCTCTCTCAACTAGAAAAACATGATTCTTTCGTTCATAAGAAGCCCCTCCAAAACAAAAACCTTGTTTTATTGATCTACAGATAAATTAATTTACACTGACAGTTTTATACACACAAGCCTTAAAAGAAAATCAACAAAACAACCCCTTACCCCAACCTAGGTCGTGGCCAAGATTATCTGTAATCACATCTGATATAGATGTTTTCGTATTTTTTTAATTTAAATCATGTTTTCGTTTGAATCTTCCACCTCGAACATAACTTCATAAATTTTAATAAATGTTCACATATTAGATTTTTTTTTTCTGTAAGTAGTCATTTGTGTATGAATGCTTATTATGGTGGAGGTTCAAACGAGAACACCTCCATTTTACGAGAACGCGAGAACACCCTTATCACATGTGATAATACACGAGTGGGGACTTGGTGGTGTGCGGATGATGTGCCTTGCTATTTAGATCACACCAAAGATCGTTTGCGTCTATGATTTAATATCATATATGATGGTTTTGATTGATTATAGTATCACATCAAAGACACCCTTATCACATGTGATAATATATGTGATGGAGCTTAGTGGTGTAACAACGACTTGGCCGGTAACCTAGATCGTGCCAAAAGTCATCCCCATCTCTGATTTAGTATCACATGTGTATCATATGTGATGGAATAATAGTATCACATGTGATTTTCTATAGTAAAAGGGTGTTCTCGCGTTCTCGTAAAATGAAGGTGTTCTCGTTTGAACCCTTCCCTGCTTATTATTATATAGAAAGATTTATATTCTATCTTTTACTAAAAATTGAATTAATTTTTCATCTTTGATTTATAATAAAATTTTACATCCCGCTACATCATTTAAATACACAACTAATATTAAATAATTAGAAAATTGTGATTTGATTTGTGAAATTGTAATAATCATTCTAACTTTCAATTTCAATATCGTAAGACTAAAAAAGTACTTGAATAAATATATCATAATTTTATCTTTTTGGCCATCAATTTAGGTTGAGGATAGAACATGTTCAATAAAAATACATGAATAAATATATCTTAATTTTATCTTTTTGGCAATCAATTTACTGAATTTAGGTTGAGGATAAAACACCTTATCTCCTTTGCCCCCATCTAATATCTAAGCAAAGCAAAGCAAGCAAAAGAGACTACAAAGCTTAATGAGGAAAATCATTGACCAGAGGAAGTTTTTGCTATAACTAATATTGAACAAGTTATTTAACCTTGTAATTAGTGTACCCCCATTTACATAGTTGTGATTAGAGATGTATCGGACCTTTTTGTAGTGACGAATCCTGTATGTGTTCCTAAGAAAAGGAATTTGTCCATTTTTCGGGGTCTCAAAGGAGCGTGTTGTTTTCCCTGAGTCAAAAAAAGCTTTGGACTTTTATAGGGCCGGATCAGGATGACTTTGAGGTTGAAAAAGAGACTCAACAGACTTTTACAGGCCTGACTTTTTGGGGGGTTTCGGGTTTAACAGAGTTTGTCTAGGCTCTTTTAGGTGAAGAGGCCCCGGCCTGCCTCCAAAATTTTAGCCTGATCAGGCTTTAAGGTGATAGTTATTACGAGTTCAAGGATCAAATCTAATAGTCAAGACGGTTACTATATATTTATATAGTTATAACAATCAAAAAAATTCAACTACTTATCACTTGTTTTTTCATACATGGTTTCTTTGAGTTTTGACACTAAAAATATCAAAAATTCAAATTTATCGAACACTATAAAAACTATTAATTATAATCACAGGAACAAGTTCGAATAATAAAGTTAAATATTGTGAGAATCATAAGGAAAAACAGAGAAAATGTTCAAATGTGGATCATTTGGAAAAAAATATGTTTGAAGATGCATATGTAAACAAACATTACAAATTATTCATATGGATTCACATATACCTCTACAAATAAAATATTACAATGATCCACATATAAACCTTCTCTCCTTACTTTCTCACGATACTTTATCTTCTTATTTGAATCTCCTACTACAACCTTAATAATAAACAATGAACGTATTCCACCTTGTTATAACACAATTCTTGAACTTTTGAATTTTATATTTTCGTCTAAAGTATCCAAATAGTGGCAATGGTAGTTCACTCGCTCAGAGGTGGCATCTGGGTAGAATGTACACAAACTTATCACCTATTGCAGCAGAGTAGAGCAATTGTTTCCGTAAAAACCTGCTGGCTTTACTCGTCAGCTATTTTATGGTAGACTAATATGGTAGGAACCACACCATCGGGCCGCAATTCGAAGCAACACAACATGCCCAATAACCCATCAATCGAATCGCGATATGCAAGCAAAAAAATATAAAAGCCCTCCAAAATAATCCATCAAAGAACCTATTCATAATGGATATTCCCATTTGTTAGCCTAGTGAAACCATTACATGAAACAAATGAAATGAGATGAAAACTGAAAAAGGGCTTTTTTTTAACCGTGGGTGTTCAGGTCTGATTGCACGTACCATGACTAATCCCATGCGTCCATGAAAATAACAGCCAGTAAAATCCCCAGTGACCCTAAGAAGCCTCAAAATGGCGAGGCCTACTTAACCTACATGATATTGGCCATCTTCAATAACCCAACCGTTTGGCGACAAGACCACATTGATTCAACGTAATCCAAACACTTATCCGCCATCCACACTTGAAACTCTTCCCATATTCTTTTCGACTTTTCTATGTAGTCTAAGTTCCTAAAGTACACCACATGTTGCCATAAATGAACCCGAATGAATTCTTTGACTTTTCCACGGCTAAAGTTGTTCACTACTTTGACCGACTTCTTGAAGCTGAAAACGTAGAGTGAACATATCACCCGAACCGTCTTGATATAAAGAGCAACGACTAATGGTCCACCGATCCACAAAGGAGTCAACTCCTTTGCAACTTGTGCTCCATATTTCATATTCACTATCAGGAATAGGGGTATGCTGCAAATTAAGCCTCGGAAATTAGAACCGACAAGCAGGACCCTATTCCATGTATATTTATCATATTAAAATTAGGGACAAATTCATTTAGGAACCATTGATATTTTGAGAAAGCTATTCATGATGAATACCATGAATAACTAAAATGCATGATATTCATTATGGATAATATTCATGAATTAAGTTCCCAGACCTAAAATTAGATAGGGGCAGGTTCTGTTAGAAACCTAAAATTGATTAGGAACCCGGGAACTGCCCACAGTGCAACACGTGGCATATTCATCAGGGATATGGACGTGTTATTCATCATGAATGTTGGAATGTTCATCATGAATATGCGATTAACGATGAATAACACGCCCATATTCATCATGAATATGTTATTCTTGATGAATATTCATCCTGAAGAGGGACCCGTGTGACGCTATGGGGGTTCCCGGGTTCCTAACAGAAAGTATTACTTACAATATAATTGTTGGGATCTTTATTGTTGCATCCATACCCCAAAAGTTGCACCAAACGGTTTCCAAAATTCCACCTTTTAGGAGCTCGTGATCTGTTTCTACTCGTCCTTTTGATGATGGTCCCGCTAATGTTTCTTCTTTACTTTGTGAAGCCAGGGGCAATAACGTCAACCAACTTTTAAATACGTTATGTATGGGTAGAGACCCTGTTGTCATCACATCTTCATTGGAGGTAGAATGAGCACGACCATTTTCCACCTTCGGCAATCCTGATAAAATGTCTTCATTGCCCTGGGAGATGTACGAAAGTTTGAAAGAATTCTTTCCAGATTGTGACCCTTTTAATCTGTATGATATTCTTAAAGATTTCCACTTTGATCCGTAGATACGAGGGGACTCCAGACTGTTAAAAAATAAGCAAGTTACTTCCTCCGTCAGAAAATAAATGTCCACAATGAAAAGGGTATACAGCTTTAGAAATGTGTAATTATTACATTTTTTAACTAACTAGATGATAATTTTACCTTTTATAATGGAAGGGATAATGATTTCTCCATCTCATAATTAAGGGTAGAACTGGAAGGTAGACACTTACTTTTGAAAGTGGACACTTATTTGGGACGAACTAAAACAGAAATGTGAACACTTGTTTTGAAACAAGCATTTACAAGAAATAGATGATCATTGATATCATGGATATCCAAAAATAAAATAGCTGAAAAGGTCCTCCTGGATTTTTTTTTATGAGCTTATTCAAAAAGCCCATTTTTGTTAGACTTAATCTAGCTTATTGAAACGCTTCCAAGGGGATTTTCCAATTATGTCTCTTATATTTTTTTTCAATTAATTATTCAACATGTCCTTTTAAGTCATTTTACATGTAATCTAGCTTATCTACTAGTTTTTTACCAAACATGAACCAAAGAACCGCCAGGTTGTCGAGGACACATCTGAAGAGGAGGCCGGCAGCCTCTAGGTTTATAAGCGAACAGTCAACTTATAAGCCAACAACTAGCTTATCAGCTAGTTTGCTAAACATAATCTAATTTGTAATCTATTAATCTTTTTTTAGTTTATATAATATCGTTCATCAAGTTTTGGAGTACTACATACATATATACACTTCTTGTCCACAGATAATGGAATTGTTTTATACTTCTACGATAAACCAAATTGGACATTAACATTGGGGCCGTTTCCATAGCAAATGATGGATATTTTATGACCCTTAAATGATCATTATAGCATACATGAAATTATGTCTAGAAACAAATGAACGAATAAAGATAAGTTATTACCACAAACAAGAAGTAATGTCTATTCTCTGAACCTTGCAACATGCCGCTAAATTTTGTGTTGGTTTAATCCCTATCTTCCAAGAAGGCCTTGACAGAGCATATGAACCCTTGAAAGACAATAAAAAGATCCATCAAAACTCCAGTCATAAGTTGGATTCCTTTATGATACACAGTTACCAAATGCATTTAACAAGAGCCGTTTTTCGTTCATCCAATTCCAAAAGGAATGACCAACAAAACCAAACCAATTGAGCCCCGTATATCCCACCCAGAGGTGGGGGGTTTGGGTTTTTTTGGGGGGGGGGGGGGGTTAAGATGTACGCATAATTGACGTCTAAATTTTGAAAAGTGTGAAAAAGAGAAAAACTTGTAAGCTTAAATTTTGAAAAGTAAGGTATATTTATATATATATAGCAATACAATAGAGGCGAGCACATGAAAAACGTAAAATCTAACTATCGACTCATTAACCCTAACCACTACCTAGGGGTGTTTGAGGTGCGGTTTGGGGTCAAACCGCACCGCATATGCGGTTTGAGGATTTTCCCAAACCTTAAGGTGTTGTTTGTATCTATCGCACTTTACGCCTACAATCCAATAATTATAAGTTTAAAAGTACATTATAAAATCAAAAGCGGCCGTAATTCAAAAAGTAAAGAGTTTCAATACATCCGATTCCCAAATACATATTGCACTATAAATAGTCTAACAAGGAAAAAAAATAAACTTCAAACTAAATTGGACGCGTCCAACTAATTTATTAATATTGCCAATTACCATATTGGATCAGACACAAAGTCCAAAAATATTACATAAATAATAAATTATTCTCTCTCTATATATATACACACACACACCGACACACGTGCGTGTGTGTGTGTGTGTGTTATATCCTCGAAAATGCCTAAAGCTGTTATGTCCAACCTCACACAATGTTTACTCACACAAGGGTTTCCTTTCAGTTCCTTTATCATCTTTATACATGAATACAAGAACAGAAATTGTGCATTTCTTTACCTGAGCCTGATGAGTCACCAAGACCATTATTCCCTTTGAAAGCACGCAATCACCTATACATTACAGATAACACCTGGAAGTATATCAAATTAAGAGTTCAGTTGATTATCTATTAGGGTACAAACTCAATAAAACAAATTTTCTACAAAATACTACAGGATTTCATATTCTTCTTGTTTTGAATCTCTGATCGTGCTAAATAAAACTAACAGAACATATGAATTCTTTTGGTTACCAAATCATATACAATGCAATTTAACAGAAATTTAGCAATTTCTAACAGCATGCATTTAAAAGTAAAAACTAATTAAAGAGCACGAGCAACAGGAATCGACTGGAAGCACTAAATTTGAGAGCAATTCAACTCGAAAGAAGTAAAACAATTGAGAGAGAGAAAGGGAAACCTGTATTGAAAGATGATTCATAGCATTCACAACTGTAACTGCTATTTTGCGATCACGAGATGACAATTTGTATAGAAGAAGCCTCGAATTTGAAGAGTTGTGTGGAATGCAGGTGGATGGATTCAAACGAAGAACCAAACCCCTTTCTGATTTCTTAGAATAGAGTACAGTAATCGCGAGAAAGATTTGATCAGACAAGAGGATAACGATGGAGGTCGACAGGACAGGAGGGTAGTGGTCTGTGCACCGGGTTATAACCGGTTTTGGCCGCCTAATTTAGTTTGAACCCGGTTCAAGCCTTTGGTTTTGTCTGTACCGACGGACAGAAGCAGTTTGATTTTTTTCTACAAGCTTATCAGGGTAAGCGGTTACCAAATCATATTACCTTATCAGAAGGAATATGATAAGTATCAAAAATCTTACCCGCTAAGAACAAAGACAAGAAAATCAAGGACCAAGAGTCTTACCCCGGTAAGTGATGGCGACGACTCTTATCACGGTAAGCGCTTACCAGGTAAATTGTTGCATACGATGTCGTTTTGGTGGACTAAAATCTTACCCGGTAAGTAAGTGGTAGTGTTAAATTTTGCCGGTAAGCACTTATTCGGATAAGATTTGGTAAACGGACCCTAAGACATTTTAACCAAATTTGGTTCACATAATGAAAATAACGGAATCCTTTGAATTCTATTGAATTCCTTAAATTAAAGATTTCAACATTCCATCGGATATCCCAAACTCTAATAAGAGCACCCACAATGCTTCACCTATATAAGTGGTCTGCCACATCAGTTTTCCATTAACTTATTTTAACAAAAACTTATTATTAAAGATCTTCTTTAATGCAATAACCTTTCGAAAAGTTTTTTATTATTTAAAATTGAACATTCATTATTTTCTATTAAATTATGTTATACAATCCCCTTCTAAAAAATCATCATAAATACATTGTTTTTAATTGTCACACACCTTTTTATTATACATTTTATTTTTATTAATGTATTTTGTTATAAAAATAAATTTAATATATTTTAATAATGTATTTTGTTAAATAAATTTAAAATGAAAATTACATTGAAAAGGGGAGTGAAATGAAAATTAGGGGTTAAAATGAAATTCTGGTTTTGAAAAAGCAAAGCAATAACCGGTTGGGTTCTAGTAAGCTTTTTCAAAAAAAAAAAGCTTTTTACTCCAATGCTAATTAGCTTTTACAATAACTAATTAGAAAAGTAATAACCTATGTAAAACTTATGTATTAGAGATGCTCTAAGTATCATATAGACAGAGGGATAAAAAAATGAAAGAATATATGAACCCTTCGTTTGGACGGTATGCATTTATGTATAAATATATACAATTGATTTAAGTTTTTTTCTCTATGCACTTGTGCATATGTACGTGTGCAGATGGATGACTCCCAATGTGTTCTTTAGTTTTCTCTTTTTTTGAGATTTTTTTCGGAACCTAACACTATAGAGATAAAGTTGTTTGTGTTGATTAATCTATTCAAAAAGGTTTTCCATTTTTGTTTGGAAGAGTTTTTCATGGATGAAGGGATGTGTTTTTTAAATGGAAGGGCAGGTTTGGAAAAAGAACTTCTAAGATTACTAAAGAAATCACTTTATATATCATTAAACTGTTGCCAAATAGTTAGTTATAACTAACCAAAAGTTGTAAGTCTCGTTAAGGTGCTATCAAACAGGTCCAGAGTTTTGCATGTTCAAAGTTACATCTCTCTTTGAATATAGTCTCTGGGTTATTTTGAGCAAAAGATTGTTTATTGTCCTACTACAAAATTCGGCTCTATAAATCACATATGAAGAGATATTTTAGAGCTACCTCTGTGACTGGGGTAGCAGAGGGGTTCAAGTCGTCTCTTCATCGGTGGACCCACTTTAGTTCATATGGTGGCACAGGTCATTGCTTCATTTCTCCATTGTAGTGTGAAAAATGTAGGGTCGTGAATAGTGTCACCATATTATTTTGTTGTGCGTAACGATATATATTTTGAAATTACAATAATAATATAAGTTTTTTTAGCATAGTTGGTTTGCATTACTTTTTTCCCGTCCTAGGCGTCAGTTTTTTCTTAGTTTTTAGCTTTTAATTTCAGATTGACTGTGTTTCTGGAAAAAAATATTACCGTAAAAAACTCAAACACAAGATGTCACATACAAAATGAAAGAAACTAACTACCAGACCAATTATAATTTTGTAAAAAATATTCATTATCTTCGTTCTTATATTCAAATGTTGTCACCACTTGAAAAAAAAAGTCTAGGTCCACCTCTACGTCTTCTGTGGGATTAGAACTTGAACTTGTTGTGATTTAAGCAAAGTCGTCATGTCCCTTTTATCACTTTTAATCTCAAAATCAACCATGAATCGCGTTTGATACGGGGATTGATCTGGTGGATCTCGGTGTATCTTATCTCGGTACGTTTTATTCTAATGTGCATCCAAGGTGAAGATCCCTTCTCACCACAATTTCACTTTTCACCGGAACCCAACCCCTAAAAAACATCTCCTTAAGTCTATTTTATAGGATGGCCTATTTGTTAGCAGCTTAATGAGTTTAATGGGACTCATTATTTATTCATTTAGCTATACACGACTCTTTGGTAGTGGCGTAATGATATAGAAAGTGGTTTATTCGGTAAGCTTTTAGAGGGAACATTATGCAGAAAGTCAAGTTTTTTTCCAAATCTGTCATGTTCATTCCATCTATGAAAAACCTGTTCCATTAAAAAAACTTTCTCAATTTATGCATACATACGTCTTTATCCGTACAAGACTTAATGGAAAACCAACCAAACAACCCATAACTTTTAAAACGCACATCCAATCGTGCCCTTAGTACCATTTAGGCTAGATTGCACCCGTGACTTCAATTTTAAGGATATCACAAAACGTAACCTAAAATAATGAGATATTTATCTTAATGAAACGATATATGTATGTCAGAAACGCATCTTGAATGTCTCGAGATAAATATGCGTGCACAACAACTCTAGTAACAATATAAAAATCTACCTAGAAACAAACGGAAATCAAACAAGCTCGATAAATAAAGTTGCTTCCGGATAAATTCCGGCTTCTTTAAGTGTCATTTTCAACTGATCAACACTGTAAGCTTTTCTAGGAAAACTCGATACGAGTCTATAGTTTCTACCAATTCCCGGCAAGCCAAGTGAATCAATGAATGCGAAAATGGCTTCGATTTTGTCTACACATGAGAACGTCTTTTCCTTCCTTTCTCCATTCGGAAACCGTATTAAAATCTGGATAGGAAAAAAACGACATCGAGTACAAGTCCATATGTCAAATTTACAACACATATTGTAGGGTTAGCTTAACTGACAATAAGATTTGTATATCTGGGGATCCTCCTCAGAGGTTAGCAGGAGTCCGAGTCCTGCATGACCACCGGATATTTTTCAGGTTGTCCTCCAGAGCACTAAGATTAGTCGAGATACGTACAAGTTGACTCGTACACCCACGACTAAAAAAAACATTGACTTAGGGGATGTTTGTTTACTACCTCTGAACAGTTTCATTAAGAGGCAGCATCTGAATTACTAAGAGGTGAATCTTGTTTGACAACAAATAAGTTTGCCTCTTAATGGTTCCAAAACCCTCTGAATCATTTTGTATCTTGGACCTCCCTTAACCATTCAGAGCCCTAATTTCATTTGAATGATTACCAAATAATTTTACTTTATTTTACACTATATCATAAAAGCCTCTTAATAATCGAGACTACTTAATCATTCTGCACCAAACCATTTACCAACTGTCAAACAACCCATTGGTTTTATAAACAAACCTGGGCATCTTGAGCATTGGCAATTGCATTATCTTGATGTTGAGTTCTGTTTTCTAGTTTTGATTCCTTTTCCTGAAGGCAAAAATAAGAAAGTTATACTTTCTTTCATCCCAAAATAATGTTGTAATGGAAAAGGTATACAGTTTTAAAAATATAATAATTATTGTACTTTTAAAATTAACTAAATAACAAATTTACCCTTAATAAATTTCTCCATATCATTATTAAGGGTATAATTGAAAACTAGACATTTTCTTTTGAAAGCAGACGCTTATTTTGAGAAACTAAAATATGACTGTAGACATTTATTTTACGACAAAAGAAGTAGGAATTTAGAAAAGCAGTCGTTTCAGATGTTTGTACAATACAATTATTGTAGTCATACAAGTGATACGATTGGTGGTATCGATGTTAAAATCAAGATTGAACGCACCTGATCAGCTTGGAGAGATGCTGCATAAGCGGCATCTTGTTCTTGAAGATCGGCCATTCTTTTTTCTTCCGTTTTTGCCCTTTCGTTACTAAACGCCAATCCTTGCTCCTCGAGCGTTGTTTGTAGTATTTCGACTAGTTCTTCTGGGGTCACTGGCCCTTCCATCTGCACAAAAAATAAGACCAATTGCTTTTGAAATAGTTACTCAATTCGTTACAAAAAAATGTCCACATTAAAAATAGTCGCACAGCTCCAAAAATGTGTAATTATTATAATTTTTATTATATAAATAACAATTTTATCTTTAATAATAGACGTAGTAATGAATTTTTTTCAGTTCATAACTAAGGGTAGAATTAAAAAACTGACATTTACTTTTGAAATTGAACACTTATTTTAGACCAAATTTTTAATAAAATTATGGACGATGATTTTTTTGGAACGTGATGCAATTAAAGAATCAAATCAGCAAATAGGTGGATGAGAGCTGGCAGATCAAGAAGTTTATGTAATATTAGAGCATCTCCAATGGAGCTTTTTATAAAAACCTTATTTTTGTACACTTTTTTGACACCTCAATGTCATCTCATCAACTTAGCAACTCATCAAGAATTCTACAATGGAGGTTCTTATAAGAACCTTTTTTTAGGGTCCCATTAATTAAATAAGTTATATTTAATAATTAAATAAGTCAAAAAAATAAATAAAACATAAGTGAAATGACATTTTTCACAACATCATGATAAGAACCAAGATTCTTGTTGGTATACCTATGGCTTGTTAGGTTCTTATAAGAACCTCTCCACAAATGATAGTTGTTATAAGCTAATGCATTTTTTGTTTATAAGAACATTGCATTGGAGATGCTCTTAGCATTTGTACAGATATGGGTTCGTGATTCTAGCTTTTATGGTATGTTTCTTAGCACTTAATGGGACTCGTAACTTATTCGGTCAGCTATACATGATTGTTTGGTAGTGGCTTATTTAGTAAGCTTCTAGAGGGGCTTTATACAGAAAGCCAGGTTTTTTCCAAACCTGTCCTTGCCCTTAAAATAACATGCTCATTTCATCTATAAAAAAAACTTTCTTAATCTATACAGACATAATACAAGACTTAATGAAAAACCAACCAAAAAGCCCCTTACGTGTTGAATCACGGCTAAGCTATCGGCCGAACAAGGGGCCACAACCGCACAAAACGGAAAGCTAGCCGGCCGAAGAGTCGTGGCCATATGCAAACCGTCACCGCTATCGACACCGCCACCCCACGACACAAAATTCGCATCGAGAAACTGCACCACAACCTCAGAACACAAAGTGGCCTTACAAAACGGTTGCGTAAAAGGGTGGTCAGGTGAGTGCAAATACAAGAACACGAGCTTCTTTTCATCCCGAGCCATCTTCAAAGCCTCTACGAACCTGCACGCATAGAAGAACGGGTGGACGACACCAAATTGTCGCTCGAAACCCGCCAGAAAACCCCAATCCGGTTGTAGATTGGCGGTAAACGGCGGATCTAGCGGCGGCTGGTGGTGGTGGTGGTGCTGGAAAGGAACATGATTTGGTGGTGGAAACTGATGGTGGTTTTGTGGTCCTCCTCCACCGGCTCTTATGAGGTCTAGACCGTGGTCCACGGCTCTTGAAATGGCTCGTGGGAGGCTAACCATTCTGCGCACGAGTCCGGTGCATGAGGCTTCGACCATTTTTTCTAGTGGGCTAGCCATTTTTCGGTTGAGCCGGAGGACCTGGGTTCGAACCATATGTAGCTAGTTCATGGAGTGATCCAAAAGTGATCAAGTAAATGGGAATCCAATGTAGTAAAGATTGTTGCTTTTTTGACTATTTTGATCAATTAGCAATAGTTTCTATCATCATGAAGTTTTGTTCTTTAATTGCCAATTATTCTTCAAGAATTTGAAGTTTATTTCTTGTGGGTAATCAAGATTTGATCAATCTTGATGATATTATTTGGGAAGTTAATTAAAATAGTTATTTATATGGATCCGGGTAAAAAATGTAAATATTTTTACGGATATGCGTGAGAAACATAATTTTTTTTCGGACCTGGGTGAAAAATGTAAATCTTTAGCGTAGAAAATGTAAATTTTTTTGTCTTTTAGCTAGGTCCGTAATTTGCGAAATTATGCCTATATTGGTAATTTTCGGGAGAATGTAGATAGCAGGTCAATTCGTCAGCAAATGGCTATTTTAAATAATTTTTCTACTTTTTTGTGTTTGGACAGTACAAGATAGTACAGAAGTTTGTTGCCCCACAGTTGAGGCAACACTAGATTGAGATAGGATAGAACCTGATGGGGAAAAAATGAATTTATACTTCTTATCCCATCAAAATAGGTGAAATAAAAATCATGGAAAAGAGACGATGTTGATAAATTATTAAATTACTCATGTCAAATCAAAAAAGTAAAAACATTTCACAGTTCTTTCACCTGACTACCTCACTTTTATCTGTGCAATCCAGTCTTGTTTATATACCAAATACACCCGTGTATCATAATTACATCTTATTATTCTATACGATCTACATATCTACAAGATACAATTATGGATGAGTTTACTCCTTATAGATTGTGGATTTTGAGCATCAATGGTTTCATTCCATTCAACTACAATCATACTCGAATATTTACGATTTGGAACTGATTTGGCATCTAGTTTTCTTCAGACCGAAGGTAAATATCAACTTGAAAAAGCACTGTATCTTTATGGTGTCGTAAAGATGAAGCATATTATCCCCACAACGACCAGCAACCACCACCACTACCATTTTCAAAACATCCCTTTTTTCAAATTTCGGCTTTTCTTCCTCTCTTGTCACTTCACCACTTTCGTTTTCTTCTTGTTGTTTTTTTTCAATTTTTTTGGATAAACTTTCGTTGTCTTCTACAAGTTACTGGTATTTATGGAAATAGTCGCTAAACATTTTAAGAGAATAAGTTTGTATATATTTTACGTTTTAGATCTTACATCTGAATAAAATATATTGAATTTTTTTTATTTAGTTTGATGAAGAGAACAACTATTAAGTTTTATTGATATATACTTAAAACCAAATTATAAGAGCATCTCCAACAGCTATTATAAAATAGAAAAAGGAAGGTTTTTTGCAATTTTAGGCTCCAACAGCTATGGTATATCATATGTTAAAATAGAGAAATGCTAAAAAGGAGGAATTTTTTTCTAAATTTAGAGAATATCTAAATAAAGAGAGAAATAATTATTTTAATAGTTCCACCAATTATTTGAAAGTTTGTTTAAAAAGTTGTTGGCATATTAAATATATATATATAATATTTTAATAATATAATTATGATAAGATTGTTAAAATAGAGTAGCTGTTAGAGTTGGATACAATTTTTTAGAGATTTTAATTTTTGATATGCTATTTTAAAAAAAGTTTAGTGTATATGTTAAAGATCCTCTAAGATGGGGTACCAAAATTTTTATGATGGCATGATGGTTTTTGGGTGGGATATGTTATGATGCTCATATTGTATAACTTATTCTTATCCAAAAGCAAAATTGATTTTATATGATTTTTTGGATTTGATACAAACTTTGATTTTTGTTTATTTTAGGGTTATAATAATCATTCTTTTAAAAACATGTAAAAAGCTGTTGAAATAAAATTCATTTTTTTAAATAATGTAAAGTTGTTGAAAAAAATAACATGTGTTATCTTAACATATTTGAAGTGAACATACATTTTTTAAAGGGTTGAAAATTTCTTAAATTCGATAACGATATGTATAACTTATTAGAGCATAATTGGTCATTTTGACTCTTTGACTTTATTATATGAACAGATTCAACACAAATGTACAACTTATACTGTGCAAAACATAAACATACATCACTATAACATTTTTAAAGTCGATATACATTGCATCGTTTCCAACAAAATGTACAACCATCATTGCATGATGTAGTTTACATGTCATCGTGACACACACATTTTATTGCATGAAGTGCAAGTCATTCAACGAAATTATCAAAGAACTTTGGCTCTAAACAGTATTAACTTTTGTAATGTGAAATGAGCAAATTAAGCGGAATCATTTAAATAACTTGTACATCATGCTTTAAAAGTTGTACATTGCATCCCATCTCCAAGATAATACACATTTCTCATAGCATCATGTCCAAGTTATCCTAACAACATCTTTTTATTACAAAATCTTGAACCTAAAAAGCAACCAACTTTTTTAAGTTAGAAAATCAAACCAAATGGAATCATTTATAAGACTATGTACATTATGCAATGAAAGTTGTACACAACATCAGTTTCTCCAAACAACTGTTCTCACATCCAAAAAGCACACAATTCTCACTTAATGATGTCCACGTCACGCTAACAACATCCGAATTACATAATCATAACCTATAAAGCATGCAACAGCTACTGAACATAATCATGCATTAAAAACTTGTACACTATATCGAATTCTGTAAATCCAACACTAAAATATACCATATACCCTTATTTCTCATAAAATATACCATATACCCTTATTTCAATGTGGTGTGAGAATCAATTGTAGCAATGGCATGCCACCTTTACAAAAAGCATGTATGAGTGACACTTTATGGGCCAAATATTCTCAAAGAACACCATTCTCTTTTTGAAGCATGGGTCTTTGTGGAAAGAATAAATACCAAATAAATAAGAATAGAAGTCTAAGTGGGAGGCACAATTTCTTACCTATAAAAAAGTTTATTACTTTTTAGAGAATAGATGTTTTAAATTAATGCATTAGTGACTTGTACATCATGCACTATGTGTTATACGTTGCTTTAGATTATAGTATTTTCAGTTCAAAATATCAGAGTTGGTTGAATTTTTGAACCATCTGACGTCGTTTCTATCATATATGTGTATAAAAGATCATTTTTAATACAAAACATTGTTTTGTTTTGGAACGAAAATATTGAGTACAATGGTGTTTTTACATTTATATCCTTGTTGTCCGTTTAGAAATACTGGTTTCATTGCTAGTTAGAGATGGGCACTTGAGCAACTAGATTGGATGGCTTGAATAATTGATTAAAACGTGTAAAGTTTTTAAAATTGGTCAATCGATTCCGACCAATTTGTTGGTACTTTTTGTTCGATTCTTTTAATTTTATAAATAATTAGGATATAACATATAATTACAAAAATTGTTATTAAATAAATAGACCAAACTTTTAAAACATTTGAACATTTTTTAAATTATTTTTTTATTTTACCTTTTTAATCATGAGCTCATTTTTAAATTACTGACTAAAATTAACCCTATATGTTTTTTGCAATAATGATTTTAGACTTTTAGCTTGTGCTTGGAAATAAAGGGGTAAAAAGGACATTTAACACTTGTCCTCCTTTTTAGATGGTGGGAAACCACTAGCTATAGGGTAGTTTTCTACTCTTTGCTTTAAAAAGTTTAACCTTTTTATTAATGGATTTTTAGAAAATTTTGTTTTAGTAAATTCTTTAAAACCTTTTTTTAAATACAGAAAGCATGAGAAAGATGATGAATTCTCTAAATCTGAATTATTTTTAAATGATTATTTTGATTAAAGAAATTATTTTTTACTTTTTATCATCAATATAATTAAATATTTAGAGGAAATAAATAATATTTTATTTAGTTATAATGATTATTTTAATAAAATAATTAATATTGTAATTTTCAAAATAGAAAGGCGAGTGGAAATGGAAGTTTTTTTTTTAAGATTTTAATTTTGGATTCTCAGTTTTGATAGTAATTCTACATTTTGGATAATTAGTTTCAAAATTACTTTCATTTCCAACCGCTTCTATATTTTGGAGATTGTAATCTTCAATGCATTTCATAAAATATAATTTTCCTCTTTTTTACATTTAATTTCAAGGATTTTCATTGGTTAGAATAATAAAAAATAATAATTTCTCTTTTTTACAAACAATTATTTTTAGAGAGTTCTTTAAAATTTGGAGAATTTCATTCTCTCTCATGTTTTCTCTATTTTTAAGAATTTTTTTAAAATTCTTTTGTAATAAAAATCTCTAAAATCTTAATTTTAAAAAATTTGTTAGAGATATTTTTACACTTTTAAAGTAGTGCTTTAAAACGAAGTGTTCACCCGGATCAAACCAAACACCCATCATGTTGGTTGGAAACTTGGAATAAGATAGGTTAAAGACATACATACAAATTACCGCTGTTCAAAAAAAACATACATGATACATACAATGATACAAATATAGATTTACTTTGAGGCTTATTTGATGTTTTAGAAAGAAAAAAAATACGGTTTATTTTAAAGTTATATTGATAAAACATAAATATGTTTCATTTGTTTGATGGGATGGAGGTGAAACATATATGTTCCTCTCCATTCCAAATAAAACAAATATAGAATAAGAGCATCTCCAACTTCTATACTATAATAGAAAAAAGAGTAATTTTAGTATATTTGTTGCTCCAATAGTTATACTATTCTCTTTGCTAAAATAGAGAAATGAGAAGAAAGATGAAAAAAATCTCTAAATTTAATGAAATCTCAAAAACCATATAGAAGAGAAAGAAATAATAATTTAATTATATTCAACCAATTAGAACTATTGAATTGACAAATGTATGAGAGAAAAATAGTATTTTATTAAATGTATTGAATAATTTATTAATATAGTTTAGTTAGAGTTGCTAAAATAGAATAGTTGTTGGAATTAGATACAATTTTTTTTAGAGATTTGACTTTTCATGTTCTATTTTAAAAAAATATAGCATATCTGTTGGAGATGCTCTAAAAACATCTCCAATAGCTATGCTAAAATAGAGAAAAGAGGGATTTTAACAATTTTTGTTCTCCAACAGCTATGCTATCATCTATGCTAAAATAGAGAATAGAGGAGAGAGATTGAAAAAATCTCTAAATTTAGAGAAATCTCTAAAAGTATATAGAAGAGAGAGAAACAATATTTTAATTATATTCAACCAATCAAAATAATTGATGTTAAATGTGTATGAGAGAGAAATAGTATTTTATTAAATGATGGAATATTTTATTAGTATAGTTAGTGATAAAGTTGCTAAAATAGAATAGCTGTTGGAGTTGGATGAATTTTTTTTTAGAAATTTCAACTTTTCATACTCTATTATAGAAATTTTTTAGCATAACTGTTGGAGATGCTCTAACTTCTATTTTACAGGAATGTCCTTATTAAACTCACGTGGACCCCACACCAAAAAGTTTGACCATGACATCACACTTAGTTATCAATGATGTCATGTAAGTCAAAAGGAAATTAACAATCATAAATCACTATTTTGTTTATACAAAGACAAACCATTTTATTAGAACACGAAACAAACATACATGAAATAAAGCTAAATCAAATAACCCTGATTGATCATAAAAAAACAAAAACAACATCAACAGTCAAGATCACCAAAGACCAAAACCGGGATACCTGCAACCAAAAGAGCTCACGGCATAACAATGGATGTCAAAAAAGGGCACAGTGAGTCAAAGACTAGCGATAAACAACCTTTTCAAGTTTTCGAAATCCGGTTGTAAGATTTAGTTTGTGTATTTACAACTAAAAGGTCTGTACGATTCATATATCTAGAAACTGGTCAATTTATAATCTACTTTATTAATAAAAATTATGGAAATTTAGCTTTATAAATAGATTGCACGGTTCAATAGTCCATACCTTTGCTATTTTCAAGAGCCCTGGAGAAAAGTCAGAAAAATTCCTAATAACCTTATAAGACACGAATATAAAGTGACCTTACAAAAGAATATAACATCTTTTTATCCGTTTTAAAAGAAAGTCGATACTCATGATTACCCATTATCGTAATATAACATCTTTTTATCCTAAGATAATAATTGTAACATGCAACGAGTAATTATGATATTTTTGGAAAATAGATTATATTAATATTTGCAGTAACTAAAGTGATTATTAAGAATATCAATGTCATCCATTTTATTCTGTTGCTGTTATA
Source organism: Silybum marianum (assembly GCA_036898165.1). NCBI lineage: Eukaryota > Viridiplantae > Streptophyta > Magnoliopsida > Asterales > Asteraceae > Silybum > Silybum marianum. The sequence goes on from CM072535.1 coordinate 33,223,916, forward strand.
ATTTTGTAATGATATTTCTCTACCTACCAAATAGACATCAAATTAAAATACTAAATTTCTTGTAATTTAAAAAAATATATAAATTAAACATCTAAAACACTATTCCATGATAATAGTAATAATAAATTAACTAAAAGATAATAAATCTGAAAATTAAAAGATAAAAACTAAATACGTGTGTATGGGTCGGAAAAAAATCATGTAAATCAATTCTACCAAGAAAAACTTATGTCATCGTTGTAGTTTCAAAATACATATGGTTGTACAGAATAAAATGATATAATGACACATTTCATGACCCAATAATATTTTACGCTACGATGAAGGAACGAAGCAATGGTTCGTGCTACTGTATTCAATAGAGCGGGTCCACACCTGACCCCTGTACACCACTTAAGTTTGGTTGTCAACTTCATTAGCGACCAGTAATTTTAGCTAGTACAGGTTGGTATTGTACAGTACAAAGATCATAAACATGATATTTGTTTCATAACATGTTTATAGAATATGTATGGATCCAAAAAAAATTCATTAGTGACACAAAATAGTTATAATAATTTATATAATAAAACTTGATTAAAAATAATTGATTGAAAAGTGTATTTTCACCGTATATGGGCACATATATTAATGATGGTCCATGGTCTATTCATTAAATATTTTATGAGGTTGTCTTCTTCTTTGGAAAAGCTATACATTGACATAAAAGTGGTCCAAAAAATGAAATCAGAGTGACTGAGAAATCAAATATCAAAATTGTGACATTGAAACGAATTATAAGTAATGGTTTATGAGAAAGGCTTGTCCTACATATGCAGGAATTTAGAGTTTTTGTTATTTCGACCTCCCCCCTCCCCACTTGACGGTTCTTCTCCTTAGTTTCTAAACTGGCAGGATTGTAGAACGTCAAAAGGTGGAAAGTTTCATGTTGGTTTTTCTTCTTGACTCCTGATTGTTTTCATTTGTTTGCTTAAGTGAAAGAATTAAGATTTATCGGCAGAAAGGCTATCTCCAACGTACGTGTGTAGGGAGTACAAGTCTTGGACCATATTGAGTTTCAATTTTCAAACACCATTGAACTTGTATGCAGAATGCTAATGTAGATCAAGTTCATGCCCTTTTTTTTAAATCAGTTCTCAATTAAAAATCAAATTTAAGCTTCGCAATATGGTACTTGTTTCGTAATATCATTGTAAAAAGTTCATAAAAATGTAGTTGAGACTGTAATACCACGGTATTGAGAAATCTGGAATCGATAAGGTAATACTATACCATATACATTGACTACCTATTTAATTGGTATATTTAATACCATGGTCCAGGTTTGATTTTATATAAATTTGACATCCGGACATTAAATAAAATATTACATTTATTTTTAATGGAAATGATACAGGATTAATTATATTTCAACCAAAGGTTTAAAAAATGTGTCATGATGGATGTCATGGTGCACCATATCGTAAGACGTGGCTTATGCCATATCACCTTGAGGCATGCCATGACACACAGCGACATGCAATTTTTACACGTAACTTTTTCCTTTTTTATTGTTTTGTGTTTTTACATATTTAACTTTAAATTTTACATTTTTATAAATTTACATACTCAAATCACTTACAATTTCATGGTCAAACACGCTATGAACTCACAGTTAAAGTATAGTTGGGAAGCTCTTACAAGTTCTATTTTCAATATTTGATTACCAGTATTCATTAAAGCTCTTACATATAGTTGGGAAGCTCTTACATATATATGTTTTTTAGTCTTCTAATAAAGAATCTAATTTTTTTTAATATTATGAATTTATGATCCCATTGAATAATAAATAAAAAACAATTATAATGAGGAATGTTCCATTAAAAACCTAAAATTGATTAGGAATCCTGAAACCGCCTACAACGCATCATGTGTTCCACTTCAGAATGAATATTAATAATGAATGAGGATGTCTTATTCATCATGAACCACCCATTCATGATAAATAACACATCCATATTTATAATGAATATGTCATATTGTCATGTGTTCAAATGGAACCTCCCCCATATATATAATCACATGGACGGACCATAGATTATAGATAAACATACAGTAGCACGTGACATCGTATTATCTCTCTGTCGAAAGATTAAATTTTTTACGTTTATGAAAGGTTCAACCATATGGTTTTAGAAGGTGTCACCGTATGATATTCAAAAGTTCAAGAAGGTGCAACGGTACCTCGTAATCAACCAAAAAACAAAACAAAAAAAACTCTTGAAATCAACCAAAAAACTTTAAAAGTCCCTCGAAACGGTGGAATTAGGTTATGTTTGGCAAACTAGCTGATAAGCTAACGGATGGCTGATAAGCTATCTGATGAAAAAACCATGTTTGACAAAAGTAGGGTATAAGAATGTAAAATGACCAAAAGACATATTGGAAAATAAAAAATATTAATAATTAATATTAATAAGGGTTATAATTGGAAAAAAATGACAATAAACTACCAAAACGCTACTCCAAGTAACATTTCAATAAGCTATCTTATAGTTTGTCAATCGTGTACCCTGAAAATAAGCTAGCTTATAAGCTAACTTATTTTACCAAACAAAGCCCTAGACTAAAAACACATCGAGCAATATTGAACGTTAGTAAAAACATGAAGACACGTCAATAAAAACATGTTTTTATAATTATTTTTTGTCTGTATTATTTGGTGCCTTCTTGTATAATCTTATATATATGACATACAAATTTATCGTTTATTACACCTTGAAAAACACAACATCATCGTTGTAACATGTAAAGGTTAAAACCTGACCTTACTATCTTACATCACGTCTCATATCATTTAAAACCTTAATTTTAACTGTATAATAATAAAAAAAATCTTATTACATTATATTATAAGTTTATAACTATTAGAACGATAAACGGTTGTAACTTATAAAAGGAGTCATATATATTGCATCTTGACTCCTTGAGGTGTCAAATTCAGATAGAAAAAATGTCAGCGAGTGTTGGGTCGGAATTTCTATTTTCAATCAAAATTTTACCTCCTTCCACCACTACCCTAATTTAGATATTTTAATAAAAATATTCATTTTTACACATTTTTATGTTGTTTGTTTATTACTTTCTTTTGATTTTTATTAAAGTATTTTTAATAGATTTTTTCAAGAAATCTTTGAAATGGAAAATTAAAATTTAAAATTTAAAAAAAAAATTATTTAACTTGAACAATTTATATATTTTGTAAGTTACAATATTAATTATGTTATTTGTATTATTTTTATATTTAATAAGATATTATTTTTTTATCCTTAAATTTTAATTTTAAGGTTTTTTATTTGTAAAAATATAAAAATAAATTATTTCTATTTCGTGATAATTTTTTTTTGAAAATTCTCCAAATTTAAAAAATTAGTTAGAACAAATTTTTTTTTACCTAAAACCTTCATTTTAAAGAATTTATTATAGGTAGCTTTATCCCCATAACTCTACCTTTCATGATATTTGTTTGATTTGATTTAGAAAAAGAAAAGTATTTAGGGAGACACCAATCAAAATCAATGAACGAAAGAAAATGCTATAAAAATTATAATGAATTTTAGTTTCTCAAATTAAGAAGAATGAATGGTCATCTAATACTGAGTTTAATAAGTCAATTATACATGATTATTTTATAGTGGCTTAAAGATATTGAAAGTGTCTTATTCAGTAAGCCTCCTGGGGAGCTCTATACAAAAAGACAAGATTTTTGCAAACATGTATCTCTTAAATTTAGAAAACGTTACTTTTATCTATGAAATAACTATCCAAAACAAAAACACTCTTACGTTCTGTTCTCGAGTTTTTAAAGGAAATAAAAGAAAAGAAAGGAGAGGAAAATAAGAGAAAAGAAAAGAAAGGAGAGGAAAAGAAGAGAAAAGAAAGTCATTTTTTTATTTGTGTTCTTGAAATTGTAGAGAGTGGAAGGAAAGGGAAGTAAACAAAATAAATTTTCATGTTCTTGAGTAGAAGAGAAAGGAAAGGAAAGATGTCATTTATACTAATATATTCTTATTTATTTTATAGGAGAATGTAATTGGTGGGTAAATAGATAAGTTTATAAATATTTCTAATTATTATTAAAAAAATTCTTTCCTTCCTTTTCCTCCCACATTTGGGAGGAAAGTTTTGAGAGAAAAATTAAAAGGATTTTCCTTCCTTTTCCTTCCCCTTCTCTCCTTAAAAAAAACTCGAGAACACAAGATTTTTTCTTTTCTCCCTACTTTCATTCCCTTTCCTTTCCTTTCTTTAGAAAAAAAAACTCGAGAACACAACGTTAATCTATATAAACATACTAATCCACGTAGACAGCTTCACCGATACAGAACTTGATGAAAAACCAATCAAACAGCCTGTTAATAACATTCTATTATATACTAACAACCATTTTTATTCATTGTTATTCTTATTTTTTATCCGTTGAAACCAACACCCTTTCAAAATCAATCATTTTCACACAAAAAAATAAAAAAGACTATGAGGTGTTTGATTCATGGATTTTGATGAAATTGGAATGAATAATTGTTTTAATCAAATTTCAAATCCACGTTTGGTTCACATAATGAAAATGATGGAATCCTTTGAATTCCATTGAATTCCTTAAATTAAAGATTTCGACGTTCCATCGATTATCCCAAAGAATACAATTCCATCCACCCAAATGCATGGTCAAATTCCATCAAATGTCAAATTCCTTTGATGGATTCCAATTCCACCGAATTCCATTCTGTGAACCAAACGCTCCCTATGGTTTATCTAAAAGCTTAAATCAAATTCAATGATTAAAAACTTTAATCACTATTTAATCAATTTATAAACAAAGGAAGGTTCAGTTACGACTTGAACTTATTCTCCCTTAAAAGATAAACGAGACTGTAATACATGTTCCCATTCATCATGAATAATGAACTTAAATTTTTACAACATTCATGATGAATATATAGTGAACGTACATCTGGTACACGTGACTTATACATGGATGGACCCTCCCTAATCTCTATTGGGTACGGTAGCATGGGCCATCTCTTCTATCATAGTGTAAAAGGTCGTGAAAAATGTTACCGTATCAATTTTGTTCTATGTGATCATATATATTTTGAAACTACAATAGTTACACAAGTTTCCTTTTGTAGAATTAGTTTGCATGACTTTTCTTTCACCCCATACCCGAGTTCGAATCACGTTTGTGTCATTTTCCTTAGTGTTTTAATTTCAGATTTATTATGTTTTAGAAAAAATTTACAATAAAACACTCGAATACAAGATCTCACGTATGAAAAACAAAAAAAAAACTAACCAATAGACCAATGGTGATTTTATAAAACATATTCAGTTTTTTTGTTTTTTTGTTTTTTATAGTCAAATGATGCTACCACTTGAAAGAAAATTCTAAGTCTGCCTTTGCACTTATATACACCCTTATCAACTGTTTAAAAGCATTTATTTTATAAATTGAGATTCAAAGGAAAACCTCCTAAAAATAAAAAACTAAGAATCACTCTGGTGACCATTCATCTGTATTGTATGCATACGTGCATACAAGTAATTAAGGATGTTTCATGGTTTCTCTGCACATATGCATATACACATATGTGACGTAGGGAGAATTCAAGAGTCAATGAGGCTTTTCAGAGATCATTGGAAAAGAAGAAAACGGGCTCAAAAGAAGCTCGTAAATCTGCATTGGAAACTGAAAAATAGTTCCTTGCACGACTTGGGTCACGTGTCGGGTCGCGGACGCGTCTTGACGAGTCCCGAACGGATTGTGTTTATTTGATTATTTTGTTTCCTAATTAGTTTAAGATAGTTATTTGATAGTTTTAGTTAGGGGGAGGCTAATGCCACTCCTAAGAGTGTAACGCCCTAAAAATTAGAACAAATTTAAACCGAAAGTAAATGCGGAATTAATTAAAATCACCCAACAAGTGGGGTATGAGTATGGGAGTTTACATCAAAGCATGGACATTAAAATAACAACCTATTAATCTATACTATTCGGAATATAGATTACAATGGGTGTTACTAATATCCTCAAAATAATATATTATACTCCAACTATGTATATACTCTAAGAGCATATCTCCAAAAGGTGTCCTCTCTCTCGACACATCAACCCGCCCTTCTCTAAAGAGCCCCATCAAGCTGCTTACCTACTAAACCACATTTTAAAAATCAAGTGTTAGGCTTACGCCTAGTGAGACAAACAGTTAAATGGATAAAATAGTTAAAACATTTACAACAAAGATACGGTGCATTTTATCTCATTTAACTTCACTTGAAATAACTCACTCTTAATAAGTAAGGATCTTTTATAAACAATCGGAGGAGATCCGATATTACCATTAGTCGTGACGGAACACAAGGTAGGCCACGAACCAATGTTATGGAGCGGCACATAAAGGTCTGGTAGCCATTGACATCAACCACAATACAGTCTTTAGTCATTTGTACACATAAGCTCGAGCCTCAAGAGTTGCACGCTAACCACAATGCATATTCCGAGAGTGTGAAAGGATAGATTGGAAATTACACAATTTATCACAATGCCTATTTCCAATTTAAAAGTGGGTTCATCCTATCCTTCACAACGTTAAAAAAAATACCGACTCTTATGCCTATGGATCCATATCATACTAGTCTAATAATCAACTACATCAAATGAGACGTATTGATAGTGTTCCAAACACTGAAAACCTTTATATAAATGATTTCCTTGAAAAGCAAGTTTTACCAAAAATTAGGTCAAACTATTTTAGTTCCAAAATAAGATATTTTCTTACCAAGAGACATTTACAAGTAATATGATACCATCTAAAATGCTCATTTTAAATCCAAGATCAAAATCCCCAAATTTTTCATTTTGACCTAAAACCTCCAAACTTAACCAAACACATAAATACTTGAGTTTATAACCTAGAAAGAGTAAATAAGAACATTTATGACAAGTATTATGGTTGTAAAAGGTTGGATTTGAACTCACAAGGCTAAGGTTAGGAAAACCCTAGTATTCTCCCTAAAATGGATGAAAATGGTGGAACTTGGTGGAGAAGATGAAGAACACACTTCTTGAAGCTTGAATCCCAAATCTCTAGCTTGGATGATGAGTAAATGCACTTGCGTTGGTGGAAATATGGAGTAAATGCTCAAAGGTTTGTGGTTGGTGAAGAAATATAGAGAGAGAATCGTGTAGGTGAAATGTGTTGGTGAAAATGAGATGAAAACCCACTTAAATGCATCACCCAACATAAATTCAGAGTCTGACGCCAGATATGGATGCTAGTTACGTTTCGTAACTGGCATTGGTAACTCACGCGGACCAAACAGACCCCGGCGCTAGTTGTGAAGCTAGTTACGTTTCGTAACTGGCATTGGTAACTCACGCAGCTCCATCTTGACCAAACAGACCCCGGCGCTAGTTGTGAAGCTAGTTACATTTCGTAACTGGCATTGGTAACTGGCCCTAGCCAAACAGAGGCTAATGCCACTTAGTGGCGTGGGTTAGCTTTCGTAACTGGCACCGGTAACTGGCCCCAGCCAAACAGAGGCTAATGCCACTTAGTGGCGTGGGTTAGCTTTCGTAACTGGCACCGGTAACTAGCCCGAGCCATTTAAGTCACCCCGAAACTCCTAAACTTGATTTCCGACGCATAGCTTCGATCTTTTTCATCAACCAAACTAAAACCCGATTAAAATACATTTTTTTAGTATCAAAATCATTTTATCTAAATTTCCGGGTGTTACAAAGAGTGAGTATCATTTCACACAAGTCAACATCGACACCTATTATAGTACCAAAAATTTCGTGCAGACCCCTATAAAGTGCATGAAATTCCGTGCACACCCCTATTATTAGGGGTGCCATTAGCACTCCCCTTTAGTTATTATCTAAAAGCATTATAATTAGATGATGATTATTATAATTAGTTTCCTTTTAATAAGACTTTCTTTGTAGTTGGTTTAGAATAAGCTAGGATAGCTTTATTTCCATAATTATATCTTAATTAGTTTAGCTATAAATAAGATCTATTGTTAGAATTTTAATTAGATGATTATTATTATCAATACAAGTTTTCTTTGAGATTGTTCTTGAGTTTTTCTCAATATTTCTTAGTTGTAACTTGTAAGTTCTAAATTCATTTGGATTAGACGTTTGTCGATCCTTCTGTAAACCTACATTGCTTCAATATACGTATACCAGATAAGGGACGGGTTCAAATGAGAACTCAAATTTGGTTGTGAAAGTGAGGACAAATGAGAGTGTGACACGTGTCTCATTCAAAGAAATATTCAGACTGAATATATTATTTATTCAATCTGAATATACAAAGAAATATTCAGACTGAATATAGTATTTATTCAGTCTGAATATTTTTTTGTATATTCAGTCTGAATAATTTATATTCAGACACGTGTCACGCTCTCATTTGTCTTCATATTCACAACCAAATTTGAGTTCGCATTTGAACTTTCCTCTACCAGATAAATTATTACTTGTATATGTATACATCGTAAAAATAAACAGTTAACATGATGTTAATCAGTTTTACTTTTTTCACCCTTATATCTCATATATCCAAAAAGATATAAACAGGTGTTGATGGTTATTTGCAATTTTTACCGAAGAAAAACAATAGTTGATCTGGTGTGTGTGTGTGTGTAAATGGACTGAATACACGTTATTTATGATACCCCAGTGTCTTCCACCACCACCACCACCGGCAGGTAGCAGTGACCATAGACCAAGTGGAATCTCTCTGACACACATTAACACACACACATTGTGGGTGTCATTTGGAAAAAAGAAAAAAGAAAAAAGGTGAACCAAATAAATAAAAAAAGAAATTGACTACTGGGATGTTAATGGATTTTAAACCCCACACCCTCAGTGTCATGTAAGCTGGTTCTGTGTGTCAGAGCACAACACCAAGGAATCTTTTTCCTTTTCTTTTTAATAGGTCGGATTTATAGGAAAAATTGTTAAAATAAAAATAAAAGCTGAAAAACATCCCGATAACCGTCTGAACAAAACAATTTGTACATAACATGCATAGATACGTAAAAGCCAAGAAACAACTTTAATTACTTGTAATACGTATGTGCATATAATGGTTTACAAAGTGTTCCCCGGTTTTCCATTTTTTAGGGTTTTTCTTGAACCTCCCATTTTTTTGTCAAATCGAAACTCAAATTTGGTTGTGAACGTGAGAAAAAAATGAGAGCGCGACACGTGTATGAATGTAGATTATTCAGACTGAGTAATCAAAGAAATATTCAGACTGAATATAATATTTATTCTTAAATAATCTGATTAAATATTCGTCCTCATGTTTACAACAAAATTTGAGTTCTAATTTGAACCCGCCCCACATATATACATATATAGATGAAGGTTCAAATGAGAACTTTGCATTTTTAAAGGAACAAATGGACACTTGTGAATCACATATGATGTGGGTCCCATATAATATTAAATCAGAAATGATTTAATATTATATATGACCCACCTCATATGTGGTCCACAAATTGTTACTTTGTTCCTTTAAGGAGGGATGGTTCTCATTTGATCCCTCCCCCAATATATATACACACACATATATTTCTTATATTTGGTGAAATTTGAACCTTAAATTTGGGTTTTACCAATAACCCAAATATAACATGTTTAGTGAGGCTTTAAGAGCATCTCTAACAAATTCTTCTAAATTTATTCAAAATAGAAAATTAAAACAGAAAACCTCTAAAAAGATTACATTCAACTCCAACAGTTTCTTCGTTTTAGATTTTATTTTGAAAGGCATAGCTGAATCGAACCCACGAACGACTACCACGAATACACGCACGCACGCGTCCCCGGCGGTAGCGAGCATCCAACGGCAGCCCATTAATTATATTATAAAAATATTTTATACATTTAATAAAATACTATTTATCTTTCCTAAACATTTAATTTCGAGGTTTTCATTGGTAAAATATAATATAAAAAATTATTCCTGTTTCATGATAATCATTTTTAAGGAGTTCTCCAAATATGAATTTCACGCTCTTTTTTCTACTATCTCCATTTTGAAGAATCTGTTTCGAAAAAAAAAAAATGACCAAAATCTCTATGAATCTTGATGAGAGAGAAAACCGTGTATGTGGGGGTGTGTGTGTATTTATCTGTCCATTTTGAGTCATTAAAAAAGTAGACTGGAAAATAGTGGCTTAAATTTGAAAACTTACCAACTCTTGTCTTCAAAGGGCTGCACCAAAGGCTTCTTTGTTTGGACAAAATTTTGGAATAAACCAAACCAATTGTTTCTTCTTCTTGTTTGTTCTCTTGTTGATCATATCTGAGTGAATTAGCAAACAGACAATTCTCAAAAACACCTGCATACATATAGATATAGATATAGATATATAGATATAGATATAGAGACCATGTTAACTCAGCAGCATACAACCAAACCCAAATATTGTTTCTTAAATACCAATGCAAATATGGCTTCCAAATCTCCAATCATTTTCACATTTGTTTGTATTCTGTTATCATTTGTCCTTCTTGCTGATTCTGTGCCAATAAATGAAACAAGAAGATTCAGACCAATGGAAGAGCTGAAGAAGATAAGGAGAGTCAGAGCTTGGCTTAAGAAGATCAATAAGCCTTCAGTCAAGACCATTCAGGCATTTTTTTTTCTTCTTCTTCTTCTCCTCTTTGACTTTCTTACCTTTTTTGCTATTTTGAGGTTTGACTTTCTTCAAGATGAAGAAGGTGTGTATGTTAGTTTTCGAGTTTTTTGACAATTTGGGTTTTCTTTTGTTTGATGTGAAAACAGAGTGGTGATGGTGATTTGATGGATTGTGTACTTTCTCATCTTCAACCTGCATTTGATCATCCTATGCTCAGAGGCCAGAGACCATTGGTATATACACCTATATACATATATATATATATATACACCTATATTCATATATAGGGAGGTTCAAGAGAAAACCAAAAAAATGAAAAACTGAAGAACACGCTGGTAGCCATTCATCTCGTCAGTATGCACAGGGGCATACGAGTAATTGAAGTTGCTTCTTCACTGGACAAATTGCTAACAAATTACTTGTATGCACATGTGCAACCGTCCAGATCAACGGTTATGAGGGTGTTTCTCAGTTTTTCGTTTTTTGCGGTTTTCCCCTAAACCTGGCCATATATATATATATATATTTATGTATGGATTTCAGATTCGTCTAGTTTTTCCATATGTGGGAAGTATTGGGATTTTTCTTGAAATTTTCATTTTATTGAAGGAACCACCATTTGAGAGGAGGCCAAAGGGGCATAATAACTCAAGTGATGAAAGCTTTGAAACAATTCAGTTATGGGCAGAATCCGGTGAATTCTGCCCAGAAGGAACTATTCCAATCAGAAGAACAACTGAGAAAGACGTTTTACGAGCAAGTTCACTTCGAAGATTTGGAAGAAAGATTAGAAGAGGTGTAAGGCACGACACCATGAGCGGTGGTCACGAGGTTAGTCTATCTCAAGAACACACCCAATTGGAACTTGAATTAAAAAAGAAATAGAAAAAAAGAGAACCTGTTTTATTTGGGATCAAAGGCAAAAATATGGCAATGGACTAACTTGATGCAATCAAACAGTTCAGTTTGTACAAACAACCGAAAAGAGTAATGGTGTAGAAGCTAATATATATATATATATATATCTAAAGTTGAGATACGATCTTTCGAATTGTAGCATGCAGTGGCTTTTGTGAATGGAGATCAGTACTATGGAGCCAAGGCCAGCATGAATGTATGGACGCCTACGGTTACAGATCCATACGAGTTTAGTCTGTCACAATTATGGGTCATTTCTGGTTCATTCGGCAATGATCTCAATACCATAGAAGCCGGTTGGCAGGTAAATATTATATATATATATATGTATATATTCAAGTAGTATTTAACTAGTTATGACCTTTTATGGTAACCATGGGTGTCTGGGTCAGCTTACGTGCACCTCGACTAATCCCATAGGACCCTGAAAAGACTCAACGACCTATGAAGAGGAGTCTCAAGGTTTATGACTTGTGTGCAGGAATGGTTGATAATGATTAATTTCCACATTATAGCAAAGATAAAGACTGGATTTTTTATTAATATTTAGATTAAATGAAATTATTATCCTTCAAAATTATTCAGAATTGTGGGTTTCAAGATTTTTTGCCTAACAAACAGCTATTAATATTTTCTCAGGTTAGTCCAGAGTTATATGGAGATGGTTATCCTAGATTTTTCACTTACTGGACTGTAAGTAATATCAATGTATTTTTTTACTCAACAGTGGCATACATATTATATGTATACATATATATAGGGAAGATCAAATGAGAACATAATCAAAATAAGAGAACACAAGAACGGAAAAATCACATCTGATTTGACCATTCTAGTGTTCTCTTTTTTGTTTATTGTTCTCATTTGAACACGACTCTCTCTCTATGTATATAAATATATATATATATATGTATTTACAGCAAGCGGCTAATTAATGTTAATATTTCCAGACCGACGCATACCAAGCCACAGGGTGCTATAACTTGCTATGCTCAGGATTTGTTCAAACAAACAATAGGATTGCTATAGGTGCAGCAATTTCTCCAAGATCAACTTATAATGGAAAACAATTCGATATCGGTATCATGATATGGAAGGTAATGCAAAAAAGAAATTTTAGTCGTCATGCTAATTATGGAAATCATTAAATTTATTTGAGCAAAACTATCCTTCTTATTCCAAAGCTATACTTAGACAGGTAGCATTCTGCCATCACAGTTGACCAAAACTAACTAACATGTTTTTTCTTCCTGTTTTTATGGGATTCTTGATGCTACCCCTTTATGTCCACAAAGAAAGAGTACACTTATTAAATATAGGAGAAGTTTATAGGCAAACTTTCGGACAAATTAACGCACAATTAAATCTAAATTAACAAGAATCTTTGTCTCATATTTGAAAAAGGAACGGAAATTTAGGATCATCAGATTTATGTAACAAGGGTTGTGGTGTAGTGTTTGAATATCCTATCTGCCCCGGGTTTGATTACAGACATCCAAAACAATTGTGGACACTGACTTTATCAGGGCTGATGTCTTACATTCTTAGTTTGTCAGGATTAGTACAGACTATGTCGGGGACACTCTTCAAAAGAAACATTTTAAAATAAGATTCTTTTTCAGGAAAAGGAAAATTTGCAATAGTAGACTGAGTGGGAATATTAAATTGTAAGATTCTCTTCTTCATTTCTAGGAAGTGTCTCCCATGTGTAGACTTTTCTTTACTTGAGTATTTTAATTGAAATAGAGTATCACTAAGTTTCACCATATCTGGATTTTGGACCAATTATGGAAAAAAGCCTCTATTGTTCTTTTCCTAATGTCCTTTTTCCTTGAGTTTTGTTTGTTTTCTACAAAACTATTTCTATAGCTCAACTTTTATAATAATGTTAAAATGGAAGTAACAAATCAACAAAATAGAAGCTTAAACATGGACCATTTTTTGTTCTTTTGTATAGGACCACATAGAACTAACATAAATCTTGCTAAACTAAACCACCATTGTTTTTTTGTGAAGGGTATCCCAGGCTATGCCTGGACTAATCCCGGCAAATTATGACTGCAATACATCAGCCCTGATAAACTCAGTGGCTACAATTGTTGTGTACGCCTGGATTCGAACCCTGGGCAGATGGGATATTCCACCACATCCCCTGCGCCTCAACTAGTACGCCACAACCCTTGTGGTTAACTAAACCACCATTGTTGTTCTTTTGTATAGGACCCTAAGCATGGACACTGGTGGCTCCAATTTGGATCCGGGGTGCTTATCGGCTATTGGCCATCGTTCTTATTCAGCCATTTGCAAAGACAAGCAAGTATGGTACAATTTGGAGGAGAGATAGTGAACTCAAGATCAAGGGGATATCACACATCAACACAAATGGGAAGTGGTCATTTTGCAAGTGAAGGTTTTGGGAAAGCTTCCTACTTTCGGAATTTGCAGGTTGTTGATTGGGATAATAGTTTGCTTCCTCTAACAAATCTCCATATTTCGGCTGATAATCCGAATTGTTACGATATAAAAGCGGGCAAAAACAATGTTTGGGGAAATTATATTTATTATGGAGGTCCAGGAAGGAATGCAGGTTGTCAATAGAGAAAATTGCATAGTATAACCTTTTTTCTTTACAAGATTAATTCTTTCCCTAGAATTAAGAGGAGTTGGGAGGATTTTTGAAATTTTTTGTCTACAAAAAGATCCTATTATTTGTATTAGGTTACCATAAGTCCACATTGATGGCTCATTGTATATTAGGGTTAGGGGTAACTGATTTATAATATATTATGGTTTGTAAACCTTGGTTTTCTGTGTACTTTTGTACATGTGGCATGGCAAGTCTTCAATACAAATTTGACCATATCTTAAAAATAAAGTCAAAGGATTGAATATCCGCTTTTGAGGGGGGAAAACTTCAACGAATGAGACCTAGTCTTTGGTATGGAAAAACAACCCCTTTATCTTAACTTGTAATTTTATTCAAACTAAGGGTCTGTTTGTTAGCAGCTTAAATGAGCTTAATGGGACTCGCAATTATTCGGTCAACTATACATCATTGTTCGGTAGTGGCTTAATGATATAGAAAGTGGCTCATTCAGTAAGTTTCTAGGGGGGAGCTTAATGCAGAAAGCCAAGTTTTTTTTTTCAAACTTGTCTTTCCCAGTTAAAATACATGCTTTCATCTATGAAAAACACTATCAAACAAAAACCTTTCCAATCTATACAGACAGATTAATCCACAAGGACAACTTTATCCATACAGAAATATCCATGTGCACCTGCTCTATCGTGTGGAAATATCCAACTCTAGCTCAACAATAGAAAAGAATTCATCTATATTCAAGTCCTGAGATTACTGTAGGATGGCATATGGGGGTGTTAAGGAAAGAGAAAACACAACAAAACTGAAGTGGCAGATGATTAGGTAATAAGCATTTCTTTAAATAAATAATATATAAACCTACTCTGGAAACAGACAATGGATTAGATATAATAGAAAAACTCAGTTATCACATTAAAAAAACTTGACTGCTTAAGAAATGGTCAACCCAAACAGTAAATTGATATAAGACAGACATGATTCTAAACCTAACACTAACCCCATAAGGTAATTCCAAAAATTAGTTTTTGTCTCTTATTAAATTGTGGAACACAATTCAAAGCACCACCCTGTCTAAACTAAATTTTATTTCTAATAAGTCAATGGTAGCACTATAAACTATCTGTCTATCTATATTCAGCTACTCATGCATTTCATTGTATAAATTTTTAATAGTCAATAAGTCGTTCCAGATCAGCAAAGCAGCATAATAACAGTTTCAAAGTAGCATGTCTTCTGGAACTCAGTTTTAGCCTTTAGGTGACTGCAATTTGTGAGCATGGTGATTTGATAACACAGACAAGTTGATAAATAATATAAGTTAACTAGATCAAAATTAGGGTTTGCTTGTTAGCAGCTTAATGAGCTTAATGGGACTCACAGCTTATTCGGTCAGCTATACATGACTGTTTGGTAGTGGCTTAATGATATAGAAAGTGGCTTATTCAATAAGCTTCTAGGGGGAAGCTTTATGCAGAAAGCCAAGATTTTCCAAACCTGGCCTTCCCAATTAAAAACACACTTCTTTCATTTATGAAAAAAAACCCTCCCGAGCAAAAACTTCCTCAATTTATACAAAAAGATTAATCCACACAAAAAGCTTTATACAAACAGATTAATCACCTTGGTAAGAAAGGTGAACATGATTTTCTGAATCAAGATACTGGTGACAGGACCCCAAAAGCAGTAGGGGACACTAACATGTAAAATCAGTGGAAGCAAAGAAGGTCCCAGGGAAATGGTTCACTTTACTTTAGAGTCAAAAGTGCCATCTTTTTGTGATAAAGAAACTCACCTTCTGACTTCAATGATCTTTTCTTACACTTTTAATTTGTGCTTCATAAATTTCCTGCAAGATTTGTGTAACTCTACATGTTAGATCAGACCACAAAGTTGGCATGACAGGGGGTTATGAAGGAAAAATTTACAAAAGAAAAAGGTATTCAGAGAGAAAAATAAACGAGTTTATATATCGTTAACCACAACTACTTGATGCAAACAAGGTACAAAGTGTGGAAAAGTGACTTTAATTACTGTGGTGGTGTGCCACAAAAATGAAAAAAGTGCAAAAAAATCAAAGTTATCCACCCAAGTTATCCTAGATCTTTCTTGTGGTAATCTTACCAAGTTTTGCAAGGTGGAGTCTATGAGAATGGACGATTAAACCATGGAGATGGACGATTCACATGTGAATTTCAGGATGATAAACCATGAAGATGGACGATTCACATGTGAATTTCAGGATGATAAACCATGGAGATGGACGATTCACATGTGAATTTCATGTTCACAGCAATATTTTGTGCAGAGTGAAGGAGGAATGTCATTTCAGAGGAACATAAAGCTTAAAGCTGGACAAAATCCAAAAATAAGAAGCCTTCCACAAAGTTAAAGGAATCAAAATTCATGCTTGTATGAAAACAAGACTTGATTAAGTTCAAGAAGCACAAACAAATTTATTACAAATTAAAGTGGTCTTATGGGAATGAAGACAATATGAAACCAATAAACATATAAGTGGTCTTATGGGAATGATTGATTCCAAGAAGAAATGACTGAATGGAGATTATGTCTAGTTCCAGATAAGATGATTAAACAGTCTTTTTATCAGAAAATAAGGTCTGATATCTCATTAAAGTTGGAGCTCCCTATGCCACCAAACATACTCTCTTTGTAGTAAAGATACATCTTCAAGCAAAACATTGATACAGTCGGATCACATAAAGATGATCTTCAAGTCACATGTAAACACGTTCCATATGATGTCATGGAAACCAAAGCATGAAAGTGAAGCAAGCCCACAGGTTGGCCTAAGTCCACGTCCAAAGGAGCTAAGATTTGTGCCACTTCTAGGAAAATATTAATGTATGTTAATCATTTGAAAATAGGATGTCTGCAATCGCCGAAATAGACTTTCCTGACAGTTACTTGCGGATAAAACAGTCATATTTGAGACAAAAAAATAGAATGCATAGCTACAATCTGCGATGAAGCCTACTGCAAGATAAACGTCCACACACATACCTTAGGATGTAATTATAATAAATGACAAAAAGAACATTATATTTTATGCAACATTTAGGGGCTGTATAGTTGGTTTTCCATTAACTCCTATATGGATAAAGACGTCTGTGTGGATTAATTTGTCTGTATAGAATTTAGATTGGGGGGATTTTTGTTTAGAAGGGTTTTTTCATGGATGAAAGGAGCGCGTTTTTTAATTGGGAGGGGAAGGTTTGGAAAAAAATGGCTTTCTGCATAAAACTCCTCTAGAAGCTTACTGAATAAGCCACGTTCTATATCATTAAGTCACTACCAAACAGTCATGTATAGTTGACTGATTAAGTTGTGATTCTCATTAAGCTCGTTAAGCTGCTAGCAAACAGAACCTTAAACTCCTCCATAGAGAGAAAGATTACTTTGTGGTATTCAAGAAAATGTGCTCACTCCATCCATGAAAAATGCAATAATTTTTATTTTGGGTTGTCCCAAGAAAATGCAATGTCTCCTTTTTCTTGCAAGGATTACGATCCAAGAATGGGAGATTCTTTTCAGTGAACAAGGATGGAAAATTATTCTCAGTGATAATTTGATGACTATCATTTGTCATTGCAGTTGGTCTGAAGATCGTGAAGTACGATTTCCATCTCATAGTGGAGAAAGTTTAGCCTACCAATAACAACACTCGTGATAAATCCATTGGAGATAGATTCTCAGTTTTCACTAAAGTACCATATTAAAAAACAAACCACCTGTGTATGTTGGCTGAATGCCGTTGGTAAAGGTCTCACATGGCTTCAACTACTTCGAAGTACTATTTCGATAGGTTATCCTTTTTGTGGTTTGGGCAGGGGCCGAGAGCTGCAACTATCCATGCTTTGATCCTTAGTAAGAGAATTAATTTGC
Organism: Silybum marianum; assembly: GCA_036898165.1. NCBI lineage: Eukaryota > Viridiplantae > Streptophyta > Magnoliopsida > Asterales > Asteraceae > Silybum > Silybum marianum. The sequence continues at coordinate 33,242,043 of CM072535.1, forward strand.
ATTCTTATCAGTCGATTGAAGATAGCTTGTTTCACACAGACATTTCTAACCTCTTCAGCTCTTCTGATCTGTAAATTCTCTGGTATCATGGTCACCAACCAAAAGAATATGTAGATTTTAGAAATATTTGAATCAAACTTACATGTTGTAATGCATTAACTATAGCATATAACCCCAATATTAGGCCATGACTCATGGCCTGGTTGCAATCTAATAGTCACCAATTTGTTGAATATCAAACGCTTAAAAATGCCAACATGTACGTCCTAGAAAATGTGGTTTGGCAGAACAAATTAATTAACCTGAAAAAAACCGATAATTAATTCTAATTTGATACACGTATGTAACGAAACTCCTTGGTGATAGTGACTTCATATTATTGATTTTTATCTGCCAATTTTTCCTCGTAAAGTAAGATTGTATTGGCGCAGTGTGTCAAATTAATACTCTATTTCTTTAGCCAAAGAACATGTCTCTTTATTTCTGCATTGGCACACAACTGCTTCTGTGATTATTTTATACGCCAAATCATACTACCATTTGAAATTAGTATTGTACAAAAACATGACTCTAGCACTCCTCAAAACATCCAAGACTCGTCTCCCATCTTTCTCTTTGCAATAGCTTTGTTTCCTTAATCTTATATCCATGGCTCTAATCCACATTGTGAAGCTTTTACAATCCCCATATGGAGTCATCCAACAGGCACTACATGCTGTGCATGTTGGATCTGAAGCCTGATCTGGATTCTTAATCAGTCTACAACTTTGTGGATCCAATTCACAAGAAACGATACAACAATTAAGAATGAGAATTTGTGTGTCTTATACTTCTGTTGTCTGGTTTTCTTCTTATGATAGTAAAAATCCTCTTTCCATGAATATGCTAAGCATTGCATGATATATATTAAAATGATAGCAACATGTAGGGAAATTGTTGAACATATTAGGCTATTTCGTTGCCCGTTACTATTATTGTGTGTATGGTTATCCATCCTAACAATGCCTGGAAGTGGAATACCATCTTGCACGAACACCAGTCATTGTGTGGCATTCAATAAATTACACCCTCCATCAGAACAGTATGCATTTGTGCATAGAAGGCATGCACAAATGCATACAAGCTATTGAAGCTGTTTTTTTCTATGCACCGGTGCGTATGTCCATTACAAATTACCAGATGGAGTGCAACCAGGGTGTTCTTCAGTTTTTCTTTGTTGAGGTTTTCCCCTGAACCTGGCCATATATATATATTATATGTGTGTGTATGCATCTATATGTATGTATGATAATTACAACTGTTTGGAAAAACAATGTAGTCTGGTATCTCAGCAATCACATTTGTGGAGGAACCTCGATAGTTTCCACCTATTCAACTCTTCCATGCATTACAAATTGGGACTTGGAGCAAAACCAAATCTAAATTTTCAACCAAATGAGCTACAGTTCCACTTGAATTCAACTTCCATAGTCCCAAACACTGCCAAATTAAGCAATCAGGACGTTCTGTTTGTTTACACCATTTTACTCTCTTGTCTGTTCTTATTTTGAGGAGCGACATCCGTTCCTCTTCCACATAATGGAAATTTTAATTCACAGAATCGAATAATCAGCAATGTATGCATATATTGGCAATCCAAACGATCAAATTCAAACACAAAAAGTGAAAGATAACCGAATTTTGGAATTACCGAAATCATATGAGAAGTATTGAAGGTTAGGTCCTCCATCGTTAATATAGCATCATCTACGAGCTCTGCAATCGTCCATGAGTCCAATTACGACAACGACATTGTTATATGAAGAGGATTTCTTTAGAATTCACTGCAATTTGGTTCATCACGATTCACGGTATCTACGCTCCGTGCGACTTTCATCAATAACAGTTCATGATCTGCTCTTTTACAACTCCGGTTTACAGGAGAAGATGTTCATGAGTCTGATCAATCGATAACCCACAATGGTTTCTACTTTCTAGTCGGTTTAAGATATATTTCACTTTTACCCCTTTAAGTTACGCTCAAATGACAAATCCACCTCAATGTTACCGGAATATACACATATTTGCTACCACAATAATATACTTTTTTTAACTTTTGGTCCAATTAGTATCTACACATTAGAGTTGTTCATGGACAGTACCCCGCCCGTCCTGTCCGTTAGAAAAAACGACCTTAGATAACAATTCTCGAAAAATTGGCGGGTTTGGGTTGGATCACTAAAGTTAATGGACGGGTTTGTGCAATGAAAAAAATCTGGACATACCCGTCTAGCTCCTTATATTATTATAGTTAATTAAATTTTATATACATTTGACATTTTGCCACATTTTATTTAAAAATATAGAGGCGGTTTTGGGTTGGCCTCCCTCTACTGAGTACCAGTCACCTCTTAATTACATTATATGTGATATATTATGTATGGCATGGGAACATGTGAGAAGTACGAGTTAAGGTAGAAGCGTAATAAATGATCTGGACTCATGATCACCTTTAATTTCATACTCACTCATGAACTGTGTTTTAGAAGGAATTGATCTAGTGTATCTTATCTTGATGTGCATCCAATGGTGGAAATCCCTTCTTACGCTTCTCGTCTTAACTCTCATTCTTACCGGAACTCAACTCTATCATGTAGTACGTCTCGAATCTCGATATTAAAATGTCAGGTTGTTAAATATATTTTTTGTTGTTGGAAACCATAGGATTTGAAAGTTGATAAATCATTGGAAAATAAATGTCCATACTTCATATTTTGTAAGACTTTTTTATTATGATACGTACACTGGTATCTTTTACGTCTTATTTTATGTTTAAAAAAAACTTATGTAATATTAATGATGGGCACGTTAGCCCGTGGGCAAACCTGGGCCATTTATAGAACATGTAGGAACAAGTTCTCAAACCTACAAACAGGGGCTTCGTTTTACTATATTAAGTGCACCGGCCTAACCCCATAAATGTTCACCTTTATTACACATATTTTTGTTCATTTCAAATATTTATCTTTTTCATCCATTTTTCTATCTTTGTTATTATCGTTTAAAATTTATAAAATATATTAGTTAATTGAATAAAAAATAAACAAAAAATATGATGCAATTGATGATTATATATGACTCTGAATATTAAAATATTAAAATTCATGGTTGGTTCGTTAGGGGATATTTGGATCTGTGTTTTAGAAAAAGGTCTATTGTTTTTTTTGAAGTATATAATATTTATATACGGCAAATGAAATAAGAAAACTCACACACCCTCCTCACCTTTAGTGAGGTTTGAACCCCCGAGCTCTTAGAAGACCAAGAAGTCACATACCGCTAAGCCAAAGACCCTTTGATAAAAAAAAACCTATTGTTACGTTCAAGATAAACTACAAATATGAATAGTTATGTTAAAAAGATCGAGCTTATATGCTACCATATATAAAAAATATGCTCAATTTACTACTATCTAAAGTTTTCATATGGGTCCCATATATCCATATTTCTAGATACAAAGTATTTTTAATAGGGGCTACCAAAACTTTAGCGTATAAACATTCTCCATAGCCTCGATATCATATCAAAATCTCGATAGCTCAATGTTTTTATCAAGGTTCTAAATGGCGTGAGGCGTGGCGTGTTGGCGAGGTCAAGCCTCAAGCCTTACGAGTTACGGCGAGGCCATGGCGTTTTTTAAGGCGTGACTTAAGGCGGCAAATATTTATATATATTATATATACATATGTCTATGTAAACCAGTGTAATGAACAATAATGATTAAACAAACTAAATTCATATAAAACTGCAAACAAAGAAAGAAACATGCATTCATAATTTTATATCAAACACACAAAGTTTACAAAAAAAAGGAAAATAAACCAAAATCACGCCTTATAACGCGCCATAACACGCCTTATAACCCGCCATAACACGCCATAACGCGCTTTACTGCAAGTCACGCCTCAGAGTCGCGCCACGGGCTTTAACGTGGCGGCGAGGCCACGCCTCGACGTTATGGCGCGCCATAACGCCGCCATAACGCCGCCATAACGCGTTTTTTAGAAGCATGGTTTTTATAGATTTTATGACGTGATCCCTCTTAAAGTTTGTCACTTCCTTTGTCTCCATGTTTACATTTCGTTTCAACGCGTTTGATACTCTCTAGATGCTACTAGTCTAATATGATTGCTATTGGATCATTTTACAGTACACATTTAGATGCCGTTGATACAAGTAAAAGTATTTAACAGTATATTTAAAAAAACAAAACTCAAACCCATCTCACAAATCTCTCAAATTCTCTTAAAACCCATTGTAAACATCATCACAATATAATACTTAATAATCAATACATTAGGTTCAAGCAAACCTGATCCAACTTTTCCACAAAAACCAAGTCACAAATTTTAAATATATGCTTAGTCCTTAGAGTTGGGTTCCGGTGAGAATGAGAGTTAATGTAAGAAGCGTAAGAATGGATCTCCACCATTGGATGCATATTAATATGAGATGCATTGAGATAAGATGTACCGTCATGCACCGGATCAATCCCTGCATGAAGCGCAATTCATGGGTTAACCGCTTGCAATAACCGATTATATTAGTGTTAATCTATTATTGCTTTTCCGGTTGGCAACCGGTTATAACCGAAACCATCATCGACTTAACCAATTAGGTCATGCGGTTACCATAATTGGGTCCGATTTTAACCAGTTAAAGAGTCGACTTATTATCTCTGATTCGCCCATCTCTATTGTAAACGGGGATGGTTTTAGGTTTTTTTTATTAACTGCTTTATACATTTGTACCTTTGACATTTAAACTTGTACATTAAAAAGTTATTCATAAAAATGATAAATGACCAAAATACCCTCACATGAGAGCACTTAACAGAGATGGGTTAGCTGAGTTGGCTCTGTCACAAAAGTGAAACCATAGGGATGATTCTTGTAATTATTTCACTCAAGGGACATAATCTATAACTTTCATATAACAACAGGGACCAAAAACGTAATTTAGTATAAGAGGCAATTATATTTACTCTTAAAAAAAGGCAATTATACTCGTAGAGTAAATCCCCACAAAGAGGTGCGGTGGGATTTGAGGTTCTCCATTTGCGTTTTTTGTGCTTCATTCTCACACCCTCGCCTCTGCAACAATCGAAGTGCGAAATCCAGACGTATTTAGGGTTCTTTATTAACGCCAATGGCATCTCATTCTCATATCGATGATGTAAGTAGCAAATTTAGGGTTTTGTTGCATTATGTTTGATGCAATATTTTCTCAATCGCTTCATTCGTGGAGGATTTGTTTTCTAATGAATGGAAATCGCAGGATGATGATTTCGGTGGTGATTTTCCTGGAGCCAACCCTACAAGGGTCGCAGGTATGGATTAAATTTTGAAGTTAAAACGTAGTGTGCTTGAATTAGTGTAACTGCTTCTGTTTTACTTTTCGCTTTCGTAATGTGTTTCCAGGCACTAAGAGGGCGTTTGGAGATCTTGATGATGATGAAGATGATATTTTTGGCTCCAAAAAGGTTTGTTTAGTTTTTAGTTGATTCTCGTGTTTTTTTTTGGTTATCAATTTGGACGACTTTATTACCACAACTGAAAGATGCATTGTAAAAAAGACTAGTTCTGTGATCCATCTGTATGTATATGTCCTAGATAGCGGACTATAACTTTGGAACTGTGGGAGGATTCCTTCGTTATGTATTCGTAGATGCGTTATTTCAAACTGAATGAGAATTTTGTTGTTTATTCATATCCACTGTTTAGAAATTTTCCATCAAAACTATTTATCATTATGGCTCTATTCTGGTTTCTTAGGGTGATTACTAGTTGATGCAACATTGAAGTGTTATAGGAGGAACCATTAACATTTATTAGCAGTTCAAGAGAGTTCCAGTAAGGATGTTTTTGGATTCTGAGATATCACTTGCCAGGATTTATCGGAATCATAAGAAACAATTCATGGTTTAGATGCTTAGTAGTTAGTACTTAGTACAAGTAGGTAAGGATAATCAAAATGCAATCAGAGCACCTCTGAGGGTATGTGAAGACTACTTGATAAAGAGATGTTAGGTAAAATAACTACCATGACATTTTTCAGCATAATAATCATGTACTAAACTAACAAAGCATGGAGGGTTTGTCTTCTTTTATGGTTCCCTCATGGTTTGTTTAATGTAGGTATCCTGTCAAAGTTCCTTTGAGAAGAGAAGTAGATGGAAAGTATTCCAAGTATTTGGTAGTTTGTACTTGCACATTTTGTCAATGCCTCCATGGTTGGTCTATGAGTAAACATACGTGAGTCGTTTATAGTTTATGTTATAGTTTAATGGCAAACAACGTAATATAAGAAGTTGGAAGGACTTAATATGGAAAAATCATTTAAAAGAGGTAAAGGGCATGGCGGTGAATATCAACTATGAACTCGGAGATTACTCGAGAGAAAATATCCACACACAAACCAAACCCCAAAATACCATCTATTATAGATTGTGGACGTGGTTTTGATGTTTTCATTATCTACAAAACTTGTTTACAAGAAAAAAATACTTTTATTTAACTTTAGCGAGGTCGAATTTTCAAACCTGGTAAAAACAACATCTATTTCTATTTTGAATATTTATCAATTTGTTTGAAATAGTGTCAAAACACATTTTCATTTGTTGTCAGATAGAAATTACAACTCTGTTTACATTACCCAAAGATGTAAACGGAAAATGTAAGTATCACCAAATCAAGCCTTAGGGACAGAGAAGCCTAATTAAGTTAGTTGCAGTGTGCGAATGCCTGGTGTTAGTCTGGGACTTCTGAATCTTATATCACATGTCGTTTGGTATCTACTTTTCATATTTTACATTTGAGAGTGTTGCTGATCATCAGTGTGATGCTTGTGTTTCCTATATCATCGTGTATTTGATCATTAATATGATGTTTGCTTTTACTTTTTTTTCCATCTCAGGCTAACTTAAAAGTAGAAGAAACTGCACCGGGTGTGGCAACTGGGATGATTTTATCCCTTCGTGAAAGGTATCATGAATTGTTCTTAACTGGAATATCGTTTTTTAAGGTTATAGTCTTTTTGTAATAACACCTTTTGAATCTGAATCGAACATAAATTCGCTTATGCATTCTTTTTTTATGCTTTGCTTTTTGTAGTCTCCAAAGCTGTAAGGATACTCTTGCAACGTGCCAAGTATGTATAAACTTATCTTTATCATGTCTTTGTTACTCTCACACCTTCAATTATTATGCAACAAGTTATTTGACCATAGGATCGTGTGAGAAGTAGAGTTAAGGTGAGAAGCGTAAGAAGAGATCTGAGCCCTTGATCACTTTTAATCTCATACACACCCATGAATTGCGCCTTAGAAGGGAGTTGATCCGGTGCATCTCGGTGCACCTCATCCTAATGTGCATCCAAGGGTAGAGATCCCTTCTTACACATCTCACCATAACTCTCCTTCTCACAGGAACCCAACCCTATCTGCAATTGCATGAGTATCTTAGACTCTTAGTTTACATAAATCTCTCTCCTCCACATGGTTATCTTATTTTTTTGATCTTACTGATATTGGTTATAGTCAGAACTTGAAGCTGCGAAGTCAGAAGTTCAGAAGTGGCATTCTGCATTTCAGAATGAGTCCTTCATTCCTTCAGGCACATCAGTTGGTTGGTTTTTTAAATATATTGCTTTACCTTATTAAAAAAGATGATCCATGGCATATTATATTTTGTTTATGAGAAAGTAGTGTCATTAATATTTTTTGCTATCCATGCAGAACCTAGAATTGTTGTCAATTATCTACAGAACTTAAAATCGTCTGAGGAATCAGTGCGAGAGCAGGTTGGTTGTCATCAAGTATATATGCTTTTTTGCTGGCAAGTTAATGCCAATCTTGTATTGATCCATACGGTTTATATTGTACTGCAATTTTTAGCTGGAAAAAGCAAAGAAAAAGGAAGCTGCATTTATAGTAACCATTGCAAAGAGAGAGCAGGAAATAGCAGATTTGAAGGTGCTTATTTCTTTCTCCATTATATACATGGAAGGTCTAATTTTATATACATCTGATATTGGTTAATTGTATTAGCTTGTTAAGTTCTTGCACGTTATAAAACTTCAAATGCCTGTCAACTGATAACTTTGGTTTTTTTCTAATATTTCAGTCTGCAGTTCGGGATTTAAGATCGCAACTCAAGCCTCTATCGATGCAGGTACACCGATGCTCTCTCTCTCTCTCTCTTGTGAGGCAAAATTTTCTTCTTGGAGTTTTGAATAATACTTGAACTATTTTATTGCACACTTGAGTTTGTAAGTATCCAAGGTTTAATGACTAATTGTTATATACTTATATTAATTAATTGTGCTTCAGCTTGCATTGACCAATCATCCATTTTTAAAAGAATGTTTTTTTTCCTTTAAAGGGAAGATTTCATAACAAATTGTAGGAAACTATGAATAGTATACGACTATTAGCTACTACATTTGGTTAACTCTTGCTTACATTGTGTTGACCACCAATTCTGAGTGAATTTTTTCTTTCCAATATGTTATTAGCTTGCTGCCCAAAGTCAAAATGTCTCTCTAATAACATGGTTGGTTTGCTTTCTATTGCTCAATCTTCTGTTTTTGTGTTAAAATTTACAGGCAAGGAGATTGTTACTTGATCCAGCAATTCATGAAGAATTTATGCGTTTGAAGGTAGATTCGCAAACCTTAGGGTTTTCATGATATATTGCTATGATCAAACTAGCTATGCTCCATTTCCGTCAATTTCTCAACAGTAAACACACCAGACTTTATGTTGATTGAAATTTTAGGGGGCGTTTGGTTCCGGCGAAGGAATGAAAATGGGAATGAATTTTCATTGCCCCCAATTTAATCAGGAATGAAAATTTGGGCTTCTGGGGCAATGAGTCCATTATATTATATAAAACCAAACAGTTTCTTTTATTATCATTCCCATTAATTACTGCTCAATACCCCTAACCAAACACCCCCTTAAAGTGTATTCTTGGCTAGTACTTGACTGTTTCATTTCAGCATCTCTTATACGTTGCTAATAGAACTGCGTTCATAATTACAGAATTTGGTAGAGGAGAAGGATAAAAAAGTTAAGGAGCTGCAGGATAATGTAGCTGCTGTCAACTTCACCCCACAAAGCAAAATGGGGAAGATGCTCATGGCTAAATGCAGGACCCTGCAGGAAGAAAATGAGGAGATTGGAAATCAAGCTAAGGAAGGAAAGGTTAGTGATTAGTATAGTAATTTTTCTGAACGCATATGTGTCCTTTGACATGTTTAGGGAGTCCAGTGTGTGCCTAAATGTGCTGGTAACCCGTTCTTTATATGTATATATATATATATAGAGAGAGAGAGAGGGGGGGGGGAGGATCAAATGAGAATGCTAACTATTTAAGAGAATACGAAGACGGCCAAATCACATGCAAAGTCACATGTAATTTTACATTAACGGTAAAAAAAGGTGCGCGCGACAACGTGAATCACATATGATTTTGTACGTAATGTTAATGTAAAATCACATGTGATTCGACTGTTTTCTTATTCTCTTAAATAGGTCCCGTTCTTGTTTGAACCCGACTCTCTATCTCTCTCTCTTTCTATATATATGTATGTATAGAGAGAGAGAAGGGGGGGGGGTCAGGGAAAACCCCCAAAAAATGAAGAACTGAGGAACACCTTGGTAACCATTCATCTGGACGGTATGCACATATGCATATGAGTAATTGAAGTTGTTTCTTGGTTTTTACGCATGTGTGCATGTTATGCACATGTGCATACCGGACAAATTGTTTACAAATTACTTGTATGCAATGTACATGCCCGTTCAGATGAATGTTTACCAGGGCGTTTCTCAGTTTTTAATTCTTTTGTGGTTTTCCCCTAAACCTGACCCTATATATGATTTTTTACTTGCATAACCAGTGAAGTCTACTACTGACTTTGATATTTGATATAGTACAAGAAAATGCTTTTGCATGTAATTTTGCTTAACAAACAGTTATCTGTAAACTATTATGTGAAAGATGGTGAAATTATTGTGTTCTCAGATTCTTAACTGTTATTGAATGGTCTGAAAGTTTTATATGTCTGCCCAGTTGCTTCTAGATTCTTAGCTGTCTTATCCTATGGTTTAAATCACAGGGTCTGGTTACTAACCAGTTCAGATCTTTGGTTTGCAGATACATGAGTTATCGATGAAACTTGCTCTGCAGAAATCTCAGAATGTAGAACTCCGAAACCATTTTGAAGGTTTGAGTTATTTTTTATTATTATTATATATCTAATCATACATTTATTTACCAAATGTTTTCTGAAGTGAAAGGGGTTCCGCCTTCCTTCAAGTATAGGTGCTTTCTCACTAAATTAAAATTAGGGAAGTTAAGGATTTAATACCCCCACCCAAAAAGGCTGTTTTTTTAGTCCCATCAAGAAATAAATTTTTGCTTTTCCCTTTTCATGGTCAACAGACCACTTTCAACCTCAAAATTGATATGATTTACTTAACTTGAAGGAAAAAATCAATGAGCTGAATGAATAAGCTGTGAGTCCTATTAAGCTCATTAAGCTGCTTACAAACAGACCCTTAATACTTGTTTGGATCAGATGTCTGTACATGACACATGTTTCATAACAAACAAAAATAAAAGCACATTATTGCATTACCAATCTCTCCCACCATAAGTGCACCTTTTAGCTTCCTATGCATATTAAGGGATTTCTTTTTACATAATCAGTTTCCCAGAAGTCCATTATGAGTACTAGTTTCTAATGCTTAAGGGAGTTCACAAATTTGACAAAAGATTATAATGGACTTAACTCCATATCGATCCATTATCTTTTTTTAGCGGTATTTGAGTCAAGCTGTATTCGTCCTTTTAGTTCAAGAGATTTTGATATTTCTAATGCTTCATTTACTATGGGACATCCCAAATGGAAATGATGCCATTTGTGGGTACAAAATTAATATTTACTCGTTATCTAGGCTCTTTTTTTCATAGGGTTTAGGGATTTGACTGATTATTTCACACGAATTAATCAAAATAGAAATATGCAAATGGTGAAAACGATAGGTCCAGTTCGGGCCCACAACAAAGGAACTAGGAAGAACTGTTACATAAATGTTTTATTTATTAGCTTGTGTGTACTTCATGCAGGATTATGCAAGCACATGGAGGGACTGACAAATGACGTTGAAAAATCAAATGAAATGGTGTGCCTCTCTCTCTCTCTCTCCCATAATTTGTGTTTGTGATTATTTCGTACTTATTGCCCATCTGTTATCATATTTCAAAGAATGTTTTATCATTCTCATTTCGTCACCCCCATCTGCTTTTCTTTTGGTTATTGTGTGACGCGTATAATAATGTAGGGGTTGGGTTTCAGTGAGAACGGAAGTTATGGTGTGAATGGTAAGAAGGGATCTCGACCCTTGGATCAATCCTGATTCAAGATCAACAATAATGAGATGCACCAGATCCCTTCTTATGCTTTTCACTTTAACTCCTATTCTCACACAGTCACACGATCCTTCATCTATGTGTGTGTCTATATATATGTATAAAGAGAGAGAGAGAGAGAGAGAGAGGAAAGTTCAAATGAAAACTCATTTTTCATTGTGGGAGAGCGCGATATGTGTTCCATTCAGTATTAATAACGAAGGTGAAGTTCATACATCATTCAGTATGAGTTCTCATTTGAACCCGCCCCTAACCCCTATATATATATGTATATATGTATATAGGGTCAGGTTTGAGGGAAAACTTAAAAAAAAAACTAAAGAACACCCTGGGAGCTCTCCATCTGACGTTATGCACAAATACATATTGGTAATTTGTATCATGCATTAGTGCATATGCACTAATGCATAGAAAAAAAACAACTTCAATCGCTTGTATGCATTTATGCATACCGTCCAGATGGAGGGCTCTCAGGTTTTCTTCAGTTTTTTTTGAGGTTTTCCCATGAACCTTCCGTCTCTCTCTCTCTATCTCTCTCTCTCTATATATATATATATATGTATGTTTGAACTTGTCCAAATGATGGTTAGTGACATTTGGGCTTATTTATTCAGGTACTAATCTTGGAAGAGAAGCTTGAAGACAAAGAGAGTGAGATCCAAAGATTAAGGCAGCTGCTGCAGCAAAAGGGGATGATGGTAGAGGAGACAACCGAAACAGCTGCTGCTGTTGCTGATAAGAAAGATACCGATGAGGATGTTACAGTGTCGGTGGAAGCCGAGAATGACAACTCGTAGATGGTTTACCACATCCCTCCCGGTCAACTCGGTCTTACTGAAAAATGTCAAATCAGTCTATGTACGTCAAGTATTTGCTGAACGATTTTGAGATACGAAGCTAAATGAGTTCATATTTACATGTTTCATGAATTGGTTAAATATTTTACATATGTAACATATACTTTGTGGCATGGATGAGAAAAAGGCTAGCTGTAGTTGTATTTTATTTGATTATTTGCATCATTTAATCTCTCAATTTGTTTCTTAGCAAATAAGATGCATAATGGTTTCAGAATTTGCAACAAAGAGTTGTCTTGGGGGGTTCTTTACCAAAAGATTAGTGGAGCAAGAATCATTATTTTAAAAATCTCTACTTTAAAAGTTACTTTATTGGGTAACATTCTTGAGTTTAAAATGGATTGTTGATAAGTATTTTTTACCTGGTAAATGTTTGTCGGGTAAAAATCCCTTCCTCACTTAACGGGTAAGATTATCGGTTTTTGTGCCATTTACGGGATAAGATTCTTGGTTTTTATCATTCTCAAAGGCAAGTGACAACTGACACCCGATAAATGTTTTGTAAACTTCTCCTTAGTTTTTTTTATATACATTTTATGTCTAATTAGCTTTTCTTATATACTAGTAGTTGTCAGTATTGCGCTTTATGTCTTCCGTATCTGATTATCCTATTTCCTTCTTTTTTCTGATAGGCAGAATTTTATTACGAAAAGAAACCATAAATTACACAACAAACCAAAGAGGCCAAATTCTGCTAGGCCAAAGAGAAAAACCCATATAATTGTTGCAGACATTACAAACCTAATTTTCACTATTGATTTTGTTTATTTTGAAATTTAGAGATGATTACCAAGTCGGTATGTAATTGAAGTAAATTCAGAAATCCATTTAATCCACACCATTTATTATCTATACGTACAGTTGAGATTGGTTTATAAAGTGTAATAATTACATCGTTTGTATCTGAAACTCTTTTGGTTCACATATGTCTATGGATCATTTCTTCTCTACATACGATTTCAATTCATGAATGAGGAGTCCCAAAAGAACCATTCTTAAAATGATAAAATAACATATGAAATGCACTTAAATCGAATCATTCTTCTTAACACTCTTCAAAAGCCAGAGTCAGGAATCACCAAATTAACTAAAAGGGTAAAACCGCCAAAACATTATAGTTGGGCTAGAACATAAAACATATATAATTGGATAAAATCTAAAACGTGTATATAATTAAACCCCAATTTTTTGGGGGACCCTGTTCCATATCGCACATTGGAACATCCTCCGGCACGACCCTGCAGACATATGAAAATCAATGTCTTATGAGCCCATCATAAGATTTTGCGGAAATTCTCTATCGGTTCGAGCCCAAACCCTTAATGATCCACATTTTTCGACCCGTGAAGCTTGCGGCAACAGAAATCATTCAAGATAAGTTTTGATTCAAAATCAAATGTGTTTCCATTTGTTGTTTTGATTCCATCCCAAACCCGAACTTCCTTTGTTTCCAACTGCTTGTATCGGCTCGGTTAAACCCTTCATGCTACTCCCAAGTGCCTCTCCCTGCACCGTGTAAAAAAGGGTTATCGATCCAACATTGAGGTTTAAATCGTCACAAAGAGAATAAGATCGATCCGATCCCTAACTCCATTTACAAAGTTGTTTTGTATCCACTATTATTTTTTTTATCTGTAACATACAGAGACTCTGTGTTTTCATGGAAACAACTGCTCTACTCTCTGGGGTAAGAGGACGCGGAAAAAATATTGTTTCATATTGAAAATGAGGTACAAGTGGGTTTTTTGCAATACCCAAAAATTAAATATTGTTTAAAGGGATTCAAACTTGCAATCTGTAATGTTATGAATACACTACCAGTAAGTTGCAATCACTCTTTATTAGCCCAAAGGAGCACACATCAAATTAAAGCCGATGCACCTTTTAAAGTAACCAAAAGTAGGCTCCAAGAAAGTAACAACAATGGCAATCTTCAATAAATTATCTTGGTTCGATTCTAGTTATTGGTATTTGCAAAACAAATTATACTTCCTCTGTCTCAAGATAAATGTTCACAATGAAAAATGCATACAGTTTTAGAAATGTGTTATTATTATACTTTTTAATTAACTAATAATGAAAATTTCACCCGTGATAATAAAGAGAGTAATGGAGTTTTTTTCATCTCATGTTTAAGGGTAGAATAGGAAATTAGACACTTGTTTCAGAAAGGAGGGAGAATGAGAGCATCTCCAACAATCCTCTATAATTTCTCTAAATTACATAACCAAAATATAAAATCTACACTCAACGAATTCTCTATTTTGGATATTTCAATATTAATTATATTATTAAAATATTCTATAATTTAGCTCCCAAAATACACGTTTATTTTTTTAATATATATAGAATAAGAATAATTCAATGTCATTTCCCAAAAGAATAAAAAAAAAAGCCATTTCTCTCTCTCACATCCAATTCTAAGATTCTCTAATAAAATTTTAGAGAACAATAAAGAGAATATGTTGGAGCAAAATAAAGAACAAAATATTCGTTTTCTTTATTTTAAAGAATCTGTTGGAGATGCTCTCATTTAGTCGTTAGTTTATACCAATCCGGTTGCAAAAATTGCATGAATCAGGCAACACTATTAAAAATAAAATGGAGAAAAGCGCAAAGTTTACCTCTTTCCAGCCCATGCCTTCTAGAATTCTTCGGGCATAACTACCAACTCCAAATGACATATTCAAGGCTTCAGCTGCAGCTTCTTCCGGAATATTAGAAACCGGAGACGAAGGTTCAGAATCAACATCTGTTGTTTTCTTTTGTCCGGGACCCACACCGAAACCACCATGCAGAGTTCTTCTCTCAGCGGCTCTATCTCTATATGCATGCCCTTTAAGCTGTAAAGACAGCAGGATGTTAAATAAACAAGAAACATAATGATTAAAGATATATATATATATATACAAGCGAAAGATTGTGTGAGAAGAAGAGTTAAGGTGAGAAGCGTAAGAAAAGATCTGAACCCATGATCACTTTTAATCTCATGCCCACCCATGAATTGCGCTTTAGAAGGGGGTTGATCCGGTGCATCTCGGTGCACCTAATTAGTGTTGACATTCAATTAGGATTGATCCAAGGGTGAAGATCTTTTCTTACGCTTCTCACCATAACTTCCCTTCTCACCGCAACCCAACCCTATATATATATATAGATATATACATATATATAGAGAGAGAGAGAGGAAAGTTCAAATGCAAACTCAAATTTGGTTGTGAACATGAGGACAAAGGAGAGTGTGACACGTGTCCCATTCAGTCTGAATAATGAAGGTGAAGTTCATACATTATTTAGACTAAATAACATTAAATTCGGACTGAATAACACTAGAATATTTCCTTTATTATTCGGTATGAATATAATACGTGTCGGGCTCTCCTTTGTCCTCATGTTCACAACCAAATTTGAGTTGGTGAAGTTCATACGTTATTTTGACTAAATAACATTAAATTCGGACTGAATAACACTACGTTCAGACTGAATATTTCCTTTATTATTCGGTATGAATATAATACGTGTCGCACTCTCCTTTGTCCGCATGTTCACAACCAAATTTGAGTTCTCATTTGAACCCTCCCCTATATATATATATATATATATATAAAGTGAGGTTATGGGAAAAGCCCTAAAAAAAGAAAAAGTTTGGGGAACATCCTCATAATTGTTCATTTGTACGGTATGCACATGTGCATACAAGTAACTGAAGATGTTCCTGATTTCTATGCATGTGTGCATGTTATGCACATGTGCAAACCGGAAAAATTACTTACAAATTACTTGTATGCACATGTGCATATCGTACAAACGAACAAGATGTTCCTCAGTTTTTCATTTTTTTTCGGTTTTCCCCTGAACCTGACCCTTGACCACTAGTGACACTTAAATCTACCGGTGAACCCAGGTACCACCAGGCCAAATGACCCTTCATTTATGCAACAAATACGTGTTTATTTAAAACAAAAAGTCACCTTTTCACTTGACGGAAGTTCCTTTGGTGATCCAAAATCATCAACACAGACTCCTTCCCATTTGGATTCAATCTGTTGACTGGATTTTGCTAGTGTTTGACTTACCTTATCCGTTGATAATTCTGGATATCCCCAATCTTTTGTTGGGTTTGACGAATCATAAGACGACAAAGAAGCTAAATACGCAACTTTTGGACTCCTCAACTTGTAAACCCGACCCGATCTAACTCTTACAAGATCAAGATGCACTTCGCATATTGGAGCGGTTTTCAATATGCGACCACTTGAAGGCATCGAAGGATGGAGTTTAGTGGACCTTTTCACTAATCGTCCTACCAATCTGCGTATCCGACGTTTTCCACGCTTTTTGGGTCCCGTTATCATTGCCCAATCCCATAAGTCCACGATCGGCTGATTGGGTACAAGCTCTTTGTCTGATTGAATTGCTTGACCATATTGTGCCCGCCACATTTCTTCCTCCGCAAAATCATCTATAAAACAATGGAAAGGACAAGATATATATTTTTGGATAATTAATAGCGTGTTAAAATGAGTGAAGACCGGTAAAGTAGGATGATGAGGGAGGTTCGGGGGAAAACCCCCCCAAAAAAATGAAAAACCGAGGAACACCCTAATAACCATACAATATGCACATGTGCATACAAATTGAAGTGTTTCCGGGTTTCTATGCACATGTGCATGTTATGCACAAGTGCATCATACCAGAAAATTTACTTGCCAATTACTTGTATGCACATGTGCATACTGTACAGATGTATGGTTACTAGGGTGTTCTTCAGTTTTTCCTTTTTTTTTTGCAGTTTTTCCCTAAACCTAACCCCAATGTTAATAACCTCTAACTTATGGTATTAACTACATAAGGGTGCGTTCGGTACGTGGGGCAGTACAAAATAGGACAGAACAAAAACTTGTTTTTGTCCCACATTTGGTGCCACAAATAAACTTGGACCAGATAAGACACTGATCGCCTGTTTGTTAGCAGCTTAATGAGCTTAATGGAACTCACAACTTATTTGGTCAGCTACTGTTTGGTAGTGGCTTAATGATATAGAAAATGACTTATTCCGTAAGCTTCTAGGGGGAGCATTATGCTGAAAGCCAAGTTTTTTTCCAAACCTGTCCCTCCCAGTTAAAAAATACGCTCCTTCCATCTATTAAAAACCTTCCCAACATATACAGACAGATTAATCCACACAGACAACTTTATCCATACACGACTTAATGGAAAACCAACCAAACAGCCTCTGAATGGGACAAAAAAAAACATTTTTACCCTCCCACCAAAATAGGCGGAACAAAAATCACCGAGATGGGACAAACTAGGTAAATTACTAAACTACCCCTGTCAAATTAAAACCCTAAAACCTACCAGCATTTCTTTCACCCGCCTAGTCCATGTATCAAATGCACTCCTATGGGTCATTAGTTGAGAAATAAGAGCTTTTTGACAATTCACACGAACCTTCATCCGAACCACCTCCACGACCATCAACTACTTCATAAGTGTCATCCGGGACCCATTCTCCCTCTTCCAGTTCATCAGCATTAACATCTCCTACACCTGGAAAATCTCGACCTGTTTTAATCTTGCTCGAATTATAGAAATGTTTCTCCAAAAGGTAAGAAAAAATATTTTTGACAAACCATCTGTGGGAATAATATTTAAGTTAGTGTGATCGTCAAGCGTTCTTGCACCAGAAGCATCATCGGTCGTTTGGTTGGAATAACCCGACAAATAAAGTTCAATAAGTGTGTCTTCTAGCCTAAAAACATAAATGGACAGAGATGTTAAAAGAAGATTATTAAAAGAAGTAATTGAAGTAACTACTTGCAAAAGAAGTACCATTCAGAAGGCGGTGGTAGATTTTCAGGCAGGCCATTGGTTAAGCATTCCGGATCAACTGCAAAAATTTACCATATAATTGTTTACGACTAAATGACTAATCCACATTAGTGTGTTAACGTCAATTACATATATATATACACACATAGAGAGAGAGGGGCCCTGGGAAAAGTAAAACCCCCTAAAAAATGAAAAACTGAGGAACGCCTTAATAACCATTCATCTGTATGCTATGCACATGTGCATACAAGTAACTGAAGATGTTTCTTGGTTTCTATGCACGTGTGCATGTTATGCACATGTGCATACCGGACAAATTACTTCTATGTACATGTGCATACCGTGCAGATAAACGGGTATTAGGGTGTTCCTCAATTTCATATTTTTTGTGGTTTTCCCCTGAACCTGACCCTATATATGAACCACAAGAATGATGCTGAAAAGCGCTATACTATCCACTGCGGGAATCCATACAATGTTCTATGACGAATGTGAACCATTACATAATTCCAAACTAATGATGACTGCTGCCATAGTTACATATCTCCAAAATCTCCAAAAAATTACATTCATCTCCAACAGTTTCTTCATTTTGGAGATTTCAACATAAACTTTATTACTATATAAAAAATCAATAGATTTAATATCACAAGAAACTTTCAAATAAACTTTATATGAAATAATGATACATTCACCTTGATTGGTGGGAACAATAAAAAAACATTTTTTTGACTTCAGCATTTACTTTTGAAGAGTTCTCCAAAATTGGAGATTTTTATCATCTCTCTCCTACTCTCGCCATTTTCGAGAACATTTTGGAAGGAAAAAAATAGGTTAAAAACTCCAAGATTTTCTATTTTCTCCAAAAAGAAGAATCCGTTAGAGATGCTCTAAAGTGGGAAATGGTATATAATCTTCTTGAAATTGTTCCCTGGACGTGTAAGCAACTCAAAACAACGAAAATATAAGTAGATATTTAAATCACCTATTGGGTCACTGGAAATTGCTTCCTCTGCTACATAACCCTCAGATTCACCTCCTTCAATGTTAACATCATTTGGAACCTTATCGCACAGTGCATTTTCGTAAGACTCATCATGAACAGAGTTATCACCAACAGTAGTAACTACACCCTGGTTAGCATTAGATTGATCACCCTGAAACAATAAAATGACTCTTTAACATTGTTAACCAAACCAACACATTTAAAATATAAATAAACAAAAACACCTGAGGGCGTGTTTGGTATGCAGATGGGACTCGACAAGATTGGATGGGCGAAAGTAAGATAGACGGGCGAAAGAATTGTTCAAGATTTTTGGATTTTAATTTTTTAGTAATTTATCAATCTTGTCCCGATTCCTTGATTTTTGTTCCACCTTCCAAGCGTGGGTTCGAATCCCATTTGTTTCATTTTCTTAGTTTTCAACTTTTAATTTCAGGTTTATTATGTTTCTAAAAAGATTTGGAATAAAAGACTCGAATACAGAACCTCACATACAAAAAGCAAGGAACTAACCAACTGACCAATGATGATTTTTTTGTAAAAGATATCCATTTTCGTTTTTTTATAATCAAACGGTGGCCACCACTTGAAAAAAATTCTAGGTCCGTCTCTGGTCTAAATGCCGCACAAACCATGGGACAGCCAGTTTTTGTTATGTCTTGTATACCAAATGCACCATGAAAGTCTAGAGGAAGAGAATAGAACTCACTTGGTCTGTTTCCCATAGCACGTAATTCCCATTTTCGAATTTGTAGTACATACCATCTTTGCTGCTATAATACCATCCCGCAGCTGGGTCGTGATAAAATCCACTACTGCAAGAAAATAAAGGGGTGTTTCTACTTCAATGTTGCAAAAGAAAAACCTAAACTCCCATCCCTTCTACCAAGTTGACATTAAGACTCCTCAATTCATTTTATAGCCACTTTTCTACTCAAATTGACCGAAATAGCCAAAAAAGAAGTTCTTATTACATGTGGATAGATGTTCGGTGAGAAGCGTAAGAAGAGATTTCCACCCTTGGATCAATCATAATTGAGTGTCAACACTAATGAGGTGCACCAAGATGCACCGGATCAATTCTCTTCTAAAGCGCAATTCATGGATGGACATGGGATTAAAAGTGATCAAGGGCTCAGATCTCTTCTTACGCTTCTCACCTTAACTCTTTTTCTCACATGATCCTCCGCCTGATGGGAGGCGGGGGAGATACACTTTTCAACTTAAAAACACCCGCTCCTTAACTTTTTATGAATTTAATATTCATACAAAGTAACCTTTTAGCAAGTTGCTAAAATGCTAGCGGTTAGCACTTTAGCTAGTTGGGTAAATAGCACTTTAACAACTTTACCAAGTTGCCTAAGTGGCACTTCCAAGTTAGTATTTCAAAATTAGCACTTTAACAAATTACGAAATTGCTACTTTATGGATATTATATTCATGAAAAGTGGATTTTACATGTTGCTAAAGTGCTATTTATGAAGTCTTTGCTATTTCGGTCAATTATGTAGCAAATCGGATATAAAGTGAATTAGGGGGTCAATACGCAATACAACCCTAGCTTAATCATAAACACGAATCAGCAAAATCACTATTAATCAAGATACATGGCAAAATTCAAACTCTGAATATTCAGATACACTTCAATATGGATGTATTACACAAAAATAAACGGGCCAGTTTAATCGATAACACCTTCATCAAGAATTCAAAAAAAACTCTGTGAAATCCCTGATGAACGGAGAATTTAACAAATTTAAAATGGAAAATTACATGAATTCATTTCGAACCTGGCATGGTAATACAACTGTGACTGTTCATCCCACTGAAATGAATCTTCGTTTTCTTGAAAATGGAGTTCGTTGGTTCCCGCCATATGTGAAACCCCTTTTCTCCTCCGCCATCCGCCGTCGCAATCGGAAATTTTTGGGTGGTGTTTCCGGTGCGCAATTTGTTTTAACAAATCTAATACGTGAATCCCCAACTTTAGGCTAAGAAAAAACCCAATATGAAGCCCAAATAATTGGGCTACTATAAGGCCCATTTAACCAACAGTTTTTTTTTTTTTTTTTTTTTTTTTAAAGTACATATAATAATACTATAAGCGTACTCGCGCAATGCAGCGAGATACATCTACATTTTAAGTTTTTTTTTAATTTTTGTCTCTATCGATGTTCTAATGATTTTATGTGATTTTAAGAAAACGATTTTAATGTTTCATTTAAAAGTTCCATTTTTTATGTAATTTTTTTAATTCAATTTTTTTATCATACTTTATTTGGGTTTAATAACGAATTAATTTATTTTTGTTTTGATAATATAACTTTTTATAAAGATAATAATCAGACTTAATAATTATCTTAATTATATTTTAAATTTTTTTATTTTTAAAATTAGATGTTTATCCTGTATTTGATCATAATAATCTGCAGTTAGTTACACAAATTCAGAAATGAAGCTTGAATAAGTTGTACTTACGCATTATCTACTTGTAATCTTGAAAATTAAGTAATTAACATTAAATTGCAGTACCTAACGCTTAAAAAGTTGTTTTTAAAAATTTATGGCCAAATGTTTTATAATATAGTATAGATTTATATACGGCAAATATAATAAATAAATCATCCTCATCTTTGGTGAGTTTTGAACTTTAAACCTTTGACCTCCTAAGAGGGCAAGGGATATGATAGTGCTAGGCCAAAGATCTTTTGGTCAGTTAACCAACATTTTGGGGTCGGTTTATTAAACGTTTATAAGGTAAGTGTTTATTGAGTGTTACTTATCTTATCGGGCGAGGATGAAAATGACGGAGAATTTTATTCGGTAAGATGCATAACAAGAATCGATATTTTATACGGTAAAACGAGTGCACCTCTAAGATGGATTAAAGGCTCACAAAATCAATTAATGTGTTCTTAGCCGAATTATACCCGTTTTAAGAGTTTTTTTGTTTTTTGTTTTTAGTCGATTTTGAGGATTTTAAGTTGATTTCAATGAGGATTTTTGCTATGTCTTTCAAAAATAAAATAAAATAAAATAAAATAACGCAAAAGTTTTTCTCAATTCTCATTTTAGAGCTGCACATGAGTTGTGTTGAACAAGCTGAATACATCTAAACAACCCGACTCAATATTTACAGTTAAAAAAAATCTCAATCCAACCTAAGCAAAAAAAAAGTACAATACAACTCAAACCATACAAGTTGGGTTGGTCAGGTTGTAAACAACTGTATTTATTTCTATCCCATAGGTTTTTTTATACCTTACTTGATTCAACTGATGGGTTTTCGGATTAATTTTGATACCTGAATTTTTGAGGCCTCATTGATAAGTGCTATAAGATCTCATGCATTCGAATTTGGAATCCAAGGTTCTGGAGCCGAATCCAAAGAATTCGCCTGAATCAGTTTTTTTGAGAAACGTATCGAGAAACTTTGGTACATCATTTTACAATCTAATTGACTATGTTTAAACAAAGTAAAATCAAGATGAGAACATGCAAAAAGAGCTAACAATTAAATAAGAGATATTAAAAGATATTTATACTAGACTCTCTATTATGGCTAACAATAACATATATGATTAGAAAGTTTTTCGTCAATACAATTAAAAATAACGTCAAAATACGCAGTACATGGAATTTCCAAAATTTATTTTACACCTTATATATATATATTAAGTTTTTCTTATAACAAATTATATAAATTAACCAAAGTATATAAAATGTATGAAAATGAAATATTGAGAACGGTAAAATAAAAGCTTTATCAGCTATCAATCTCATTTAACTTATCAACTAGTTTGTAAAACATAGCCTAAGCCTTGCATGGATTAATCTGTTTGTAAAATTGGAAAAGTTTTTGTGATAGAATATTTACACTGACGGAAGAAAACGTGTTTTTCTTTAACTAGGAGAGACATGCTTGGAATTTTTTTTTGACTTTATGCATAAAGATTCCCTCCACTACCAAATAGTCATGTATAGTTGAGAGACTATACCGTAATTTCCACTAAAGTCATTAAGCTCCTAACAAATAGACCATTTATCTACTTTAGATATTAAATGTCAACTTTGGGCATAACATAGGGACCAAACATGTAGTTTTCTCATAAACAAAACCTCTTAAACCCTAATTCGCATTTCGTCACGAGAGACCGCAGCCGTCGATCATAGAACCCTAATATCACTTCTCTTCTCTTCTCTTCTCGTCTATTTATACAACGATCGTCGTACTTCTACTTCACCTGCAACTTCATGCTTATCACCACAATGTTTATGTATCCTTTCAATTTTTATCTGTATGTATATCTGTGAGATTTATTCCTTGCAATAAGTATGGTGGAATGCATCTGTGATGAAAAATCGAAGGCTTGTTTCTCAGAAACATTCGCAGTGGCCGCCTGATTGAGCTTTCGCCTTCGCCAGGCTTGAGAGCTCATGTTGCTCTGATCCTTCCTTGGATGTCTGAGATACTTTCATAATCATTCATTTCTTTTGCCTTTTTTGTTTTTGCAAATTTCTTATCGATTACTTTTGCTGATTTTAATTTAATCCTTTCGGTTTATTTGGCGGTAGAAAAATTCTACAATCAATTTGACATTCCGCCATCTTTGATTCGTTTTCAATTTCATCAGATTGCTGTTATTCTGCCATATTTGAATTAGTTTTTAGTTTGTTCGATTTAGATTACTTTTGCTGATTTTGATCCTTTAGGTTAATTCGGAGCTTCAAAAGTTCTGCAATCAGTTCGATATTCCGCCATTTTTGATTCAAGGTATCGTCATACATTAGTTATTTAGTTTCATCGTTGAATTTAATTGGTGACTATAGATCAAGGATTTTTCTGCACTTTTTTGTTTCAAATATCTCCTTCAATTTGTCATTTTGTTTTTCTCGTTTAGATCCGTTTGAATGCCCTAGCTATTGAACGTTTCAATTTCATCAAATTGTTGTTATTCTGCAATATTTGAATTAACTTTGATTGGATTTATTGGGGAAAAATTAATAATAACTGATGATGATAATCCAAAGGCTTGTTTCTCAGAAACATTCGCAGTGGCCGCCTAAGAGCTTTCGCCTTCGCCAGGCTTGAGAGCTAATGCTGTTTTACTCCTTCCTTGGATGTCTGAAGTTTTTTTATTTTCATTTTTTTATAAACAAAATTGAATTTAAAAAACATAAATGTTGTTTGAAAGTGTTTCTCAGTGATGATTTCAACAGATGACGAGTCTGACATAATCCATTCCATTCTATTATGAAGACGAATCGAGGCATTTGTCTGAGAGAAACCACTATCATTACAACCAACTTTTTTTTCTTTTCCGTTTATGCTTATTTATGATTTCTTGTTGGAAGTAAGAGTTTAATTTGATACGATGTTCAATTATTTATTAGACTTTAAGAGCATCCTTAACGTGGAGCATGTCCATGGATGAGATGCACCAAGGACTAGCTACCTGAATTTTAATTGAAATGCAGAGGATTTGTTGTTAATGAGAAATTTACCAAAATAGCTGATCTAACGAATCAAATTCATTTTTGGTCATTTTTTGAATTGCCTTCAGCTATCAATCTCATTTTGATTGGATTTATTGGGGAAAATTAATAATAACTGGTGATGATAATCCAAAGGCTTGTTTCTCAGAAACATTCGCGGTGGCCGCCCAAGAGCTTTCGCCTTCGCCAGGCTTGAGAGCTAATGCTGTTTTGCTCCTTCCTTGGATGTCTGAAGTTTTTTATTTTCATTTTCTTATAAACAAAATTGATTTAAAAAAAATAGAAATAAAGTAATTTTAAAGTGTTTCTCAGTGATGATTTCAACAGATGACGAGTCTGATATAATCCATTCCATTCAATTATGAAGACGAATCGAGGCATTTGTCTGAGAGAAATCTGTATCATTACAACAACTTCATTTTCTTTTTCGTTTATGCTTTTTTTGAATTTTTGTTGGAAGTATGAGATTAATTTGCAAAAAATAAATTTGGGTTTTTTTTATGCATCCTTTGCGGCAGCAGATCAGAATTTTCTATCAATTTTTATGAAATTGAATAAATTAATCGAACCAAGACTGTTTCAGTTTATTCTTCTTTGGCATAAACGAGATAGTTAACTGAATATATGTAACTTATTCGGTTTGGTTTCTATTCTGGTTAAAACAAGAACATTATTAAATTATATACAATTATTTATATTTTACTATTTCGGTTAAACTTAAAACAATATAGACACGCCTTTGAATTTTTTGAATGAATAAGTCACTAGATTTTCTTCTTAAACCTGTTAAATAAATCATTGGACTTTAAAAAACTTGTTAAATGCATCCTTGTTAATTTACTTAGGGAAGTGTAACTTGCAACTCTCGTTATCGTCCGTCGACTTCACTAATTACATGGTTGCCCTTGAGGTTTGCATTTTGTCTATTCTAAGTATATTTTCTTATATTTTGATTACATAAATTTTCAATATGACTCTTGTATTTATTAACATTAAAAATTAGACTCTTATATTTTTTATTTTCATAATAATTTTATATTTATTAAGCGAAACATAAGTTTTTTTGTCAAATATATAATTATAGTTTATTAAAATTGGTATTAGACGAAAAATAAAATAAAAATAAAACTTTATATCTAAAGAATTAAATGTTCATTTTGTAATTATAAAAAAATCTCTTTTAATCCATGCATGCTAGTTAATTTAACTGATATGAAACGTTTTTCTTTTGAGATATTGATTCAAGTAACTAAATTTGTTAATTGTATTTTTTTTCTTCACTATTCAAAAATAAAGTAAACGTTTATAAGATAAAAATGTTTTATATAATTTTGTTTTAATGGACAATAAAAGCGTTAGTAAATGTTGGGTAATGGTCCATAAAACTCGTGACAAGATACTTAAAACTCCCGACAAAATGGTGTTATGAAGACCACTTGGGGTTGGTTTAACACTATTTATACTTTTTTGTCCCCCCAACCCCCATCTATATATGATGTGGGTCCCACATAATATTAAATTAGAAAAGATTAAATATTATATGAGACCCACATCATATGTGGTCCATAAATTGTTTCTTTGTTCCTTTAAGGAGGGGTGGTTCTCATATGATCCCTCTCCTATATATATATATAGGTGATACAATTAATACTTGCGCTTGGTTTTCATAATTTTTTAGTAATTTATAAAGTTCATTGTGAGAATACCGTATAATATAGATATAAGAGATCTTCTGCAAACCCAATAATTAGTACAAAACACACACTATCAATTAATTAAGAGATTTATAAAAGTAATAAAAGTTTATTTATTATGATAATATTTATGGAATGTTATTAGAGTTCATTTATAATGATAAACATTTTACATTAAGAAATATTCAAGATATGTATTGAATCAATTTTTTAAAGAGTAAATGAATAGTTGAAATTGGTTTATACGGGTTGTATTAGCGGTTGAGTTTGTAAATTAATTAAATCTCCTTTAAGAATTTCACCAAAACGCATATACACAAACACCCACACTTTCTCTCTTACTTTATTCTTTTTAGAGAAGTTTGTGAGAAATCTGATGAAGCAAAAATACCCAAAATCTTTATTTTAAAGAATCTGTTAAGTTGAAGATGCTCTAGCAATTTTAGGTGACAGCACTGTCGATGTTTCACCTCTAACACATCATCAATTGATGGTTTACTTCTGTGATGATTTACCAATGTATGGATTGGCAAAGGTCCAAAGGATCGTGTGAGAAGAAGAGTTAACATGAGAAACGTAAGAGAGATATGAACCTTTTTGACCACTTTTAATCTCATGCTCACCCATAAATTACGCTTTAGAATTGAAATTGATTCGTTGAATCTCGGTGCATCTCGTTAGTGTTGACATTCAATTAAAATTGATCCAAATATGGATATCTTTTCTTACATTTCTCACCATAACTTCCTCTCTCCCCCGGAACCCAACCCCGTATGATTTTACCTTTAATTAATGGTTTATCAGCTGATGAGCTTTACTTGTCCTAATTTCGTAACCGTCCAAATTAATTCCATCAATGGTTTACTATTAATATATTCGTTCTTATCCTTTGATTGGTTACACTTTTCTAAGTTTGCATGTTATGAGGAAGGTTTAAGAGAAAATACAAAAAACAGAAAAAAACTGAAGAACATCCTGAGAGCCATCCATCCGGACGGTATGCACTAATGCATACAAACGTTTTTTTATGCACTAATGTTTCTATAATTTCACCAATGCTTCTATAATTACAGAAGCATTGGTGCCTATGCACAAATGGATGTTACAAATACCAATATGCATTAGTGCATACCGTCTAAATAGAGGGTTCCAGAATGTTATTCATTTTTCCTTGTACCTAACCCTACATATTACAATTTGTACGTCACTGTAGATTTAAAATTATCCTCGAGTTAATTTCACGATACGAACCAAATTTGACTTCAAATATAAAAATTTAAAGAAAACGAGAATTACGATTTTGACCCTAGGCCCATAGGGTTTAGGCTATGTTTGGCAAAAATAAGCTAGCTTATTTTCAGTGTACACGTTTGGCAAACCATAAACTAGCTTGTTGAAACGCTACTTGAAGTATTGTTTTGGGAGCTTATTGTCACATTTTTCAATTATAACCCTCATTAATATTAATTATTATTTTTTAATATATCCTTTTTGATCATTTTACATTTTTATACGCTAGTTTTGCCAAACATCAGCTAGCTTATCAGCTACCGGCTAGCTTATCTGCTAGTTTGCCAAACATAGCCTTAGGGTTTTCACACTTCCACAAGAGTACTTGTGTCTTTCTAAAAAAAACATCACCAAAACCGTTTCAAAACACCATTCCTTGATTCATGGATGTTTTTTTTTCAAGAAAACACCCACTTGAAAAAACACACAATCTTACTGCTTAATAATTAAAAATTTAAAACCATTTCGTTACGAGATCCGAGCCTCTTTCCTATATAAACGAGTGATTGTAAATGAACCCTCCTCTCTTCATTCAAATGCAGCAATACCTCATAAATTAATTAATGGCAGTGAAGTAGCAGCTACTGATCAAAAGAGATGATGCCAAATTTTGTGTTCTTTTTGAAGAATCTTTTGGTGGTATCAGTAGCTGTGAACATATGTTTAATTCGGAAGAATATGAGTGAATTTAATGGAGAAGTTGCTTCTTCTTCTTCTTCTTTTTCGTGGAGAAACTGTGAAAAAAAGCTTAATAGTTGCCATGGATGCTCATCCAGCTTCAATGGCGGACAGGATGATGAGATGGTGCAAGTTAGCAAGAAGCAGTTGTTGTTGTTGTCATCAACGACATCGTTTTCAAGGGATGTTGATGATGAAGATGATGGTGCTGTTATTAATCTTGACCAGTGAGTGGAAATTAAACAAATATATATGAATTAGATTTATACGAGAATAATACCTGAATAAGAGAAAATGATTAAATCACATGTGATTTGATACTAAAATCACATGTGATTCGTTGCCTATACTCCTTTTGTTGACCGGTAATAGAAAATCACATGTGAGTTTGAATGTGATTTGACCATTTTCTTAATTAGACACGTTACTCGTTTGAAATTGTCTTTATATATAGGGAGGTTCAAACGAGAACAATAACGAAATAAGAGAATATGAAAACGGCCAATAAATGTCTAAAAAATCACATGTGATTTTATACTGGCGGTCAACACAAGGGTGTGGTGCTTGACGTGGCCGCGACCTTAGGTCGCATGAATCACATGTGATTTTAGATACACGTTTAGTGTAAAATCATGTGATTCGAATGTTTTTTTATTCTCCTATTTGGTTGTTGTTTTTGTATGAACTTGGCTCTATATAGGCTGGGTTCAAGTGAAACCAATTTTTTTTTTCATGAGACCACAAAATAACACTTAAAATTCACAACAAAACATTGTGAAGGTAAAAGACACTCCGAACCTTCACAACAAAAATATTGTGACCTTCAACGGTCTTTTGCTGTGAAGGTTCAATGTTATTAAGATGGTCTCACGGGTTTCACGAAAACAGTCGGTATCACATGATCTCAACTCTCACGAAAATGTTTTATTGTGAAGTTCCAATGTATTTGTGGTTTCATAGGTCTCACGAAAATATGTTGGTCTCACGTGAACCCAACACACAGTCTCTCTCTCTCTCTCTCTCTATATATATATATATATAAATATATACAGTGGTGATCCGATGTTGTATGAGGATTTTTGGAAAAGAACGGGTGAAGAAACAACGGTGGTCACCTCTGGTTGGCAATTCATGAGTTACTTTTCGGATCTCAACAACGTTTGTTGGTTTTTGGAGCCGGTGTTTGTGAGTGCGGTTACTAGGTTGCATGAAGTGGTTGGCAACGAGATAACCGACGGTCACCACATTGTGGTGGGTACGGGCTCATCGCAACTGTATCAGGCTGCGATTTATGCTCTATCGCCTCCCAATGCTTCAGAGCCCATGAACGTGGTGTCTGCTGCCCCATTCTACTCGGTAAACTCTTACATACGTTTTATAGCTCAGCAGCAGGTTGTGGTCTATGGATCCACATAGACCCCAACCTGCCGATGCATGTAAGAGATTACTTACCATAGAAGTGAATTCACTATAATAAAGTTGGGTTTATAAAACACCTAAAATATTTAAGTGTCCTAATGGAGTTCTTTATTGGACCAAACCATAGAGCTTCATATCTAAAAGCGTGACAATAAGTTTATTGGACGTTTTTAGACGTTTTAACAAGTTTTTTAGAACATTTTAAAAGTAAAATGTTGTGTTAACTATTTTATAAAATGTTACTTTAAAAAATGTTTTATAAACACATTTGTCTTCATACAATACCTAGTGAGATTTTTAAGTTTTAAAAAACAATAATTATGACACAAGAAATAAATGATTTTGGACACTTTTCTATAGAAAAATTCGGTGACTTTTTAGATTACTCGATTTTCAGTACAACAAAATTGATTTTATAAGGTGCCTAAAGTTTATCGGACCATACCCAAAAATGTCCTATCTAAAAATGTAACATTACTTTTATAGACGATTTTAGGTGTTTTAACAAGTTTTTTATGACGTCTTTAAAATAAAGTATCATATTAGCTATTTTATACTACACTATTTAAAAAAAAATGTCATATAAACACAAATGTCTTGTAAAAAGACGTGTTTATAGATTTTTTTTTTCAAAAATGTCCCTATAAAATAGTCAATAAAACACTTTATTTTAAAAGCGTCGTGACAAACTTGTTAAAACACGGCCTAAAAGCGTCCTATAAATCCATTCTAACACTTTTAGATAAGACACTTTAATTATAGTTTGGTCCTATAAATCTTTGTTCTATAAAACATTTTATTAAGACGCTTAATTTAGGCGTCCTATATAAGCCAATTTATTATAGTGTTTGTCAATAGAACTTGTTAAATCGCGTAATTTCATTCTAACAATTTATTTATTACAACTCTACTGTATATATGACTCAAAACTGTTCGTCTTAAAAACTATTAAGTACACTATAATTAAGTCATCATAGGACAACTAGACGTTCTAAAAACCCCATTTTCTTGTAATGTATCTCATTCGTCTATTACCCTTTCGGCTTAAATCAGATTCCCACAAGGCCATTAGGGATTTTTCTGACTGTTCTCGACCCCTGGTATTAATTGACGTACGAACAAGCTGACCAGAATACCCACAGAAAAAAATAATAGTATCTGTTCTTATCGGTTTAATTACTCTATTGCAGTCATATAATTTGATGACAAACTACATGAAATCTGGGTTACATAAATGGGGAGGAGATGCATATAAATTTGATAAACAAAAACCTTATATTGAAGTGGTGACTTCTCCAAATAACCCAGATGGATCTATAAGGGAAGCTGTAGTTAATGGAGATAAAGGGAGTTTGATATATGATCTTGCTTATTATTGGCCACAATATTCGCCCATATCGACACCTGCCGATTACGATATCATGCTCTTTACGGCCTCTAAATGCACCGGTCATGCTGGTACTCTTATCGGGTACGTAATATATGTAACCTATCTTCCACAAATAAAATTGATCTTATAAGATGTTAAATATGTTTAGATATCTTAACAGACTGCTTTCACTACAACAAAATTGATGTTATAGGACGCCTAAAATGAAAAAAGCGTCATAAAAGAATACTTTATATGACACAAGTTTATAGGACCAAAGTACCAAACCAAAAAGTGTCGTTTCTAAAAGTGTTACAATAAGTTTATTGGACATTTTTACGTGTTTTAACAAGTTTTTTTATGATGCCTTTAAAACAAAGTGCCGTGTTAACTATTTTATATGACACTATTTGAAAAGGTGTCCCGTAAAAAGATGGGTTTATAGGACACTTCTCAAAATTGTCCTAATAAAATAGCTAATAGAACACTTTATTTTAAAAGCGTTGTAAAAAAACTTGTTAAAACGCCTAAAAATGTTCTATAAGCCTATTGTAACGCTTTTAGAAAAGACGTTTTATGTCTATGGTTTGGTCCTATAAACCTAATTTCTATAAAGTATTCTATTATAACGTTTAGAAAATCTAGGCGTCGTATAAAATCAATTTTGTTGTAGTGTTTATAAGACATATTAAGTTCATAAATACAAAATTTTTGCGTCAAATATAAAGGTGTTACAGTAAGTTGATAAGAAAGTTTCGGTATCCTAACATGTATTTAGGACACTTTTAAAATAAATTGTCATATTAGCTTTTTTACATGACAATTCAATGTCCAATAAAAAATGTGTTCATATAATACTTCTCAAAAGTGTCACATAAAAAAAAGCTAATAAAATACTTTATTTTAAAAATGTCGTAAAGAATTTGTTAGGACGTCCAAAACATTCTATCAACTTGTTGCATTGATCGCACAAGTGTTTGTTCCTATAAACTTAAGTCTTATAGAGTAGTCTATTAGGATATCTATATATATATATATATCTATATATATATATAGAGAGAGAGAGAGAGAGGTTTGTTCATTTACAAACTGGATGAAGGGTACAAACTATACAAACTGGTTCAAATCAATATAAAAATAATTTTTTTTCATCAAATGCTATAATTTAAGATATTATTACGCATTTGTTTGTTTCATAATGTAAATGTTTCACGTGTATTTGTTTTTATAAGTTGAAAGTTTCTTATATGTTTTTTTTGAAAAAATTTCACATGTATTTGTTTTACTGTAAAAGTTTCACATGTAATTTTTTCACAAGGTGAAACAAAAACATATGTGCAATAATATATTAAATCATAGCATTTGATGAAAAAAAATCACGAAAAAAAAATTTATTTTTATATTGATTTGAACCAGTTTGTATAGTTTGTACCCTTCATCCAGTTTGTAAATGAACAAACCTCTATATATATATATATGTAGATATATTTTGCGTTTTGCGTCCTATAAAACAGATTTGATTTTGTTGTAGTTAGAAAAACTGAAACCGAATATATTTTCGAGAACTTGAAGGTGTCTCTTAATGTATTTTATTGCAGTTGGGCACTGGTTAAAGATAGAGAGATTGCTAAGAAAATGACCAAATATATAGAGATTAACAGCATCAGTGTGTCGAAAGACTCGCAGATTCGAGCAGCGAAGATTTTGCAAGCGGTATCAGGTGCTAGCGTTGATCATGGTAACAACGAAACCTTCTTTGACTACAGCCATGACTTAATGGCGAAAAGATGGAAGGAATTGAGAGAAACACTGAATCATACCGAACTCTTTAGTTTACCCGAGTTTCACATTAGACATGTTCCTTTAGCAGGTGTACTTTTGGACAGCTTCCTGGTAAAGAAAACCGTAATTGTTTCATGATGCTACAACAAAAATATGTGTTCTAAATGTCTTAATAGAATGTTTTATATAACCCTATACAACAAAATTGGCTTTTATAGGACGTCAATATATATATATATATATAAATGTCCTAATAGACTGCTTTAGATGACCCTATAACAAAATTGGATGTTATATGATGCCAAATATATCTAAATGTGTAGAAAGCTTTTAGACCCTACAACAAAGTTGGCTTTATAGAACGCCAAATATATCTAAGGGTTGTTTGTTTACCTCTTAACAGTTCCATTAAGAGGCAACCTTTGAATCGCAAAGAGGTGAATCTTATTTGGCAAAAAATGAATTTGCCTCTTAATGGTTCTAAAACCCTCTTAATCATTTTGTATCATGGACCTCCCTTACCCATTCAGAGCCTTAATCTCGATTTGAACAATTACCAAACAATTATATTTCATTTTGCATCATATCATAAGAATCTCTTAATCATTCTGACCACTTAATAATTCTGCACTAAACCATTCAGTAACTGTCAAACAACCCCTAAATGTCATAATAGACTATTTTATATATCTTTAGTTCTTAGAACATTCTTATGAAACAATCTATTAAAACGTTTGGACATATTTGGTGTCTTATAAAATTGATTTTGTTGTAGTGTAAAAAGTGGAAATTAAGGAGTTATTAAGTATTTTTTGCGTGTTTTGTTTTTGTAGCATTTGCTTGGTTGAAATGCAACGAAAAAGTGGACGATTGTGAAAGCTTTCTTCGAGATCATAAGATAATGACAAGAGGTGGGGAACGATTCGGGGTGAGTAAGAAGTATGCGAGGGCAAGCATGATGAGCCGAGAGAGGGAGTTCAGGCTCTTCACAAAGAGGTTGTCCGAAATTAATCAAGTAGTTAAATAACGGAAGTTTTCGTGTTCTGTTTGCTATTTGAGTTGCTAAATATATGATGGGAGAATCAAAAGTGTTCATCTTTCATTAAGTTTTAAGATAATTATGAGATTAAGGGGCCATTCACTAAACGCTTAACGGCTAAGTGTTTACCGGATCACTTTACGTTATTAGATGAACATGACAAAGATTGAGAATCTTATCCGCTAATAGATATAGTGTCAAATTTAGGTAAATGGCAAAAAATGAAAAACTGAGGAACACCCTAATAACCATTCATTTATACGATATACATGTGGGGGAGGGATCATACAAGAACACCCATCATTTAAAAGAACAAAAGAAACACATTTAAGACCACATATGATGTGGGTCCCACACAATATAAAATCATAATTATTTTATATTGTGTGGGACCCACATCATATGTGATCCTAAGGATGTTCCTTTGTTACTTTAAAAATGCAAAGTTCTCATTTGAACCTCCCTCTATTGAATGTGTGCATACAAGTAATTTGTCCGGTATGCACATCTACATAGAAACCATGAAACATCTTCAATTACTTGTATGCACATACCGTACAGATATGTATATATGATTACCTGAGTGTTAGTTTTTTATGGTTATTAAGGTGTTCCTTAGTTTTTCATTTTTTTGGTCTTTGAACCTCTCTCTCTCTCTCTATATATATATATATATATATATATAGGTTTGATGGTCCGAGCCGATGTGACACTACTACAACTATCTTTAACGATTAATAGCCAACGAATGGTGAAACATATTACCATATATATAACGTTGTTCTGCTCAGTTATATGTGCCTATAATAAATATGGTTAAACTAGAAACATAGAAGAAAGTAAGCAGCAACTCTTGTAGGGGGGCTTTTCACTATAGTCTTATTTCATATTCACCCGCCATTGTTATGTATCTCACCCACGGTAGCGTCTGGTATGCACTTTTTTCTATTACTTTCAGGTGACGAACCTGCAAACGTAAATGTAAAGTGTATTATATCAGAAAAAGTACTAATTCAAGGTTGCCAAAAGCAGTACAATAAAATCAACTCTATAGGACGCTAAATATGTTTAAATGTCGTAATAGACTGGTTTATAGGACCAAACAATTGTGTGTCATATGTAAAGATGTTACAATAAGTCGAGAAGGCGTTTTTGGCGTCCTAACAAGTTTTTATGACATTTTTGAGAAAAGAACGTCCTATTTGGGCAAAAAGTTGATTACTGGCAACCTCAACCGGCCCCACATGGAACTCGCCTCCAAGGACACCAATGTGAGGGGGCGTTTTTTTGGCTCACTCAGCGGCTAACTGTTTATTTACCTTTTAACAGTTCCATTAAGAGGCAGACTTTGATTCGCTAAGAGGTGAATCATGTTTGGCAAAAAATAAGTCTGCCTCTTAATGGTTCCAAAACCTTTTGAACCATTTTGTATCATGGACCTCCCTTAACCATTCAGAGCCTTGATTTCATTTTGAACAATTACCAAACAATTAGCAAACTATTCAGCAACTGCCAAACAACCCCTAAGGCTAGCACCCCGGGGGGGGGGGGGGTGTCGAACTCAGGCTTGTCTTGTATTTTGACACTTTTGAAATAGAACCTCCTAGTAGTATAAAATGTGTTAATAGGAGACTTCTCAATAGTGCCATGTACAAAAAACTAATAGGATAAACCTTATTTCTAAAGTGTCTTAAAAAACCTGTTAGGATGCCAAAAACGTTCTATCAGCTTATTTAAGACACATAGTTGTTTGATCCTATAAACCCAAGTCATGGAAAAACAGTTTGTCATGACGTTTAGACATATTTGATGTCCTATAAAGCTAATTTTATTGTAGTAAAGGTAGTTTTATCAGATGTGAAGGAATTCATACCTGGATCCCTGATACAGTAAAATATGGTATTTCAAACTTCACACGTATGGGAGCTTTTCTGTCGGTCGTTCCATCTTCATAAGTTACACTAGGGAGCTTAAATTCGGCCCCTAACATATATACCTGTGATTGTTGATGCTCAAATTGTGACGTTAGAAAATGGGGAAGCATTTTTAAAATGATGCAAGACTCGTAAATATTCAGCATCCACAATGGAGTTTTTCCAAAGCCTTTTTGGAAAGTTTTTTTGCCGCCTAAGATTATGAAAAACCTCCCGATAAAAAAACACAATTTTGTCACCTAAGATTATGAAAAACCTCCCACCTACCCTCTTGTCCTGTCCTGTCCGATCCAATCATATATGCGTACCCAATGACACCTAACTGCACAAACTCTCAATAAGCTTGTGGGCCATGCTTTTTTTTGCTTGTTTTATTTGTCCACCTAAGCTTGTGGGTCCCACTATTAGGAAAAAAGTTTTAATAGAAAAGCTTATCATTGGGATAACAATCATTTGTACCAAAATCACATGTCTCAACCATGTCCACCAATGAAATTAAGACACATCAGCCTCTCTTTTATTATGTGTATTCATATGATTGGTGGACATGAATGAGATGTGAAAATTTGAGACCGATGATTTTTAGGGAAATTGACATAAATAGCCGATCAGCAAACAGGGTTTCACTTATACAGAAGGATTCTTTTTTTTTTGCCGAAAACCAATCCTTAGCATTCTTCGTAAGGATTGACTAAAAAGTAAATCTCGGTCATAAAATGGCTAAAAAATGAAACCACCTATTAACTTTGACTGTTTATGTAAATTCCCCTGGTTTTTATCCTTACCATTGTGGATGTTGCAATCCATTTCTTAATTACCTTGTCACCAGGGAAGGATTTAATTCTCCATACAATCGAATCGTGTTCAGGAGCATATGCGGCGCTTCCCATTGTTGTTCGAACAATTGGTTTTGTAGCATCGGATGGCACTGGTATATCAATGTGGACATTTGTTGCATTGCTGTATTATGAATTAGCTATTGAAGTTGAGTTAAATTAGCTGATGTATTATATGATAATTAAGGTCCTAATTATTTGCATATTGTAATGCCCCAAGCCCAAAACGGCAGGTTGGCCTCGAATTCTTCTTAAAACCATGCTGGAAGTTATTGGTAGCACACAACTTAGCTTATAAGAGCATCTCCAACAGATTTTCCAAAATTTCTCCAAGATGGAGAATGAAGCTTCAAAATCTCTAAAACAAAAATACATTCAACTCCAACAGATTCTTCATTTTGAAGATTACAATATTGATTATATTACTAAAATATTCCTTTCATCTAATAAAAAATATAATTTATCTTTCTAAATATTTATTTTCAAAGTTTCCTATTGGTGGAAATATATTAAATAATATTTCTTTCTCATTGTAATCATTTTTGGGGTGTTCTCCAAATTTGGAGATTTTTACCCTCTCCTACTTTCTCCATTTTGGAGAAAGGTTTTAAAGAATCTGTTGGAGCAAAAAACATGCCCGAAATCTCTATTTTCTCCATTTTGGGGAATCTATTGGAGATGCTCTACGGAGCTTACAAAAAAAATTCAGTATTCTATCCACGTGGGACGGGTTCTTACACATACCTTCGTTCCCTGAATTGGCTTCTAGCTTTTACAAGCACAACCCTACTTCTCGCATGCCTTTCAACTTGAGCATCGATCCAAATAAGAGGTTTCACCTAGCAGCATATGGAAGATTGGTGAAAATAACATTTTCAATCAAATCTTAAGGTTAATCACATATCAAGATATGAATCAAGTGAGAATAAAGTTTCAAATGAGCTGTTACAAATTAATGAGATGTGTTAATCGATATAGGACACACCAAAAATCAAGCAACGATGAAGCACTACAACAAAATCGGCTTTATAAGAAGTCAAACATGTCTAAATGTCCTAATAGACTTGCTTTATAGAATTTAAGTTTATGAAACCAAACAATTGTGTGTCATATCTAAAGGTGTTATGATAAGATGTTAGGACATATTTGGGGATCCTAGCAAGTTTTTTATAGGACAACTCTTTCAATAAAGTGTCATATTAGTTTTTTATAGGACCCCTTTTGAGAAGTATTTTATGAACATCTTTTTTTAAGATACTTGTTTTTATTAGACATTATCCAAATAAGGTCATATAAAAAGAGTAATAAGACGCTTTATTTCAACTTTGTCCTAAAAAAACGTGTTAAGACACTAAAAAATGTCCTACAAATTTATTGTAACACATTTATACAGAACATACAGTTGTTTGGTCCTATAAATTTAAGTCCTATTAAAATGTAATTGAATACTTAGAGGTAATGTCGTAATATAGCGTCCTATAAAACCAATTTTGTTGTAGTGAACATAAGATCATGAAGTGTGTCATTATAAATGGTGTCTATAACTGAAGATAACCTGAGTATTGAGTCTATATGTCATTAGATCAAATGATCCATCGGGGGGAATAAACGATATTGTGCGGTCACTTTCAAAGCGGGCGAGTCGTACACACCTATCAGAAACAACAATCAAGTGTGAAGAACTTTTAATTACTTAAGAAACCAAATTATATAAATCAGGCAAGCACGTTTTAATAACATGCTTATAGATCAAAAAAGCATTGAGATTGCAAGGCTTACTGATGAAATCTAACATCTTCCAAATCAATCGATTTTCCTTCTGATGATCGACCTTGACCTTGAGCATCCATCAGAAGTCTATCATTAAGCCCAAGCTTGCATTCAGGCATTCCACTGTAAGAAACAATGGCAACAAACGTTATAGTGTCTGCCTAGCCTCCATTGGAGGGGTGTGATATAGTTCCACATCAGCTAAACTTAGACCATTTCTCCTTGTTATATGTTGTAACCTCCTTAAGTAATCTAATGGGTATCTACTATCTATTTATCTAACATGTAGGGGCTGCTTGGTTGGTTTTCCATTAAGTCCTGTATGGATAAAGTTGTATGTCGGGATTAAACGGTCTGTATAGATTGAGAATGTTTTTGTTTAGGAGAGTTTATTCATAGATAAGGAGCGTGCTTTTTGATAGGGAGGGACAGGTTTGGAAAAACCTTGACTTTCTGCATTCAGCTCTCCCCTAGAAGCTTACTGAATAAGCCACTTTTTATATCATTAAGCCACTACCAGACAGTCATGTATAGCTGACCAAAGAAGCTGTGAGTCCCATTAAGCTCATTAAGCTGCTAACAAACAAGCCCGTCTCACAAAATAAAAATTTATACTAGAGTTAGCCACTTCTTAAATGCCATCATCCATCATGACTGATTCACCCTTTTAGGGTTATGTCCCATATAGTGGCAAAAGCTCTTAAATATGTCGAACATTTACCTTTTATGCTTGCGGTAATATCTGGAATCCCAACCACAAGACTTGTGGCGTACTGGTTAAGGCTTGTGAGGGATGAGGCCAGATAACCCATCTACCCCAGGTTCAAATCCAGGCGGAAACAACTTGTGGCCACTGGGTTATCTCAGGGCTGCATGCTTTAGCGGTCTTAAAATTGTCTGGGATTAGTCTAGGCAAATGCCTAGGATACCCTTTAAAAAAATCTGGAACCCCATTAGATTACTCTCCAAAAGAACTTTTGAGGAGAGATTCCCTCAGATACCGAGAAGAAATGGTCCAATTAAGCCTAGTGATGTGGGACTCTAACAATGTTAAACAATACATTACAAAAAAAAAATTAAAGCACCTCAAACATGTTCTCATCTTTAATGCTCCCACAACTTCTGATCGAATTATCTGTCTGTTACTGTTGATTAGTATGTTAACACTTTCAACCACATCTAAGAAAACCTGAAAGTAACAAAAGACATAAGAACATTGCAATGTTAATATCAGTAATTGTTACATTATCCTAATAACCCGTTCAGAAGATGTACTTACTTCATTCTTTTTGTAAAATATCCCTTCATTTCGCCAAGAGACTGCATTGGTAACAGCCATTGGAGGCCTTTGTGTAACTTCCAACCTATAAGCATCTGTCTTGATAAATTCACTTAGGATCGTTGCTTCGGTAAATTGTGGGTAACCAAAGTCCAT
The DNA here is from genome assembly GCA_036898165.1 of Silybum marianum. NCBI lineage: Eukaryota > Viridiplantae > Streptophyta > Magnoliopsida > Asterales > Asteraceae > Silybum > Silybum marianum. Next base: position 33,281,960 of record CM072535.1, read on the forward strand.
CATTTCATCAAGTAATTCATACTGCCATATTTTGTTAAGCATGAGCTTGAATACGAAATAGGTTGACTATATATTTAATTAGTTAAACCAAACCAACGAGTTGTATGTATGCAGACCTGACCTCTACCCTATAGATAGAGTAGATCGTCTGTTTCCAATATATTTAATTACTTGATATGCAAAAAAGAGTTTCGTTCTTACAACTACGACAAAGTTATCTCTAAGAGATTCTTCTTCCAACTCTTCAAAATAATACTCGAAAACCTGCATAATGTGATAGACCATTAAGAACTAACATGATACAAATATCAATTTTAGGTAAAAGTGGAAACATATGTAATCATTAAACTACAACAAAATCGGCTTTATAGACACCAAATATGTCTAAATGTCATAATAGACAGCTTGATAAAACTTAACTTATTTTCGTAGGAGCAAACAATTGTGCTTCATATGTAAATGTGTTACGATAAGTTGATAGGACATTTTCGGGTGTCCTAACAAGCTTGTTAGGAAACTTTAGAAGTCAAGTGTTCTATTAGAATTTTTATACGACATTCTTTGAAAGTGTCTAATAAAAGAGTCCCGTAAACATATGTATTATAGGGCACTTTACAAAAGTGTCCTATAAAAAAAACTAATAGGATAATTTATTTAAAAAATACGTCTTAGCATCCTATTGTAACGCTTTTAAATAGTACGCACAATTGTTTGGACCTATAAACTTAAGTCCTATAAAATAGTCTATTAGTATTTAGTACATTTAGACATATTTGGTGTCCTATAAAGCCGATTTTGTTATAGTGTTACTATGGAGTAAGAAATAGTCAAAGTATACTCACATTTGCTAACTGGTGGAGAAATGCAATGAGGCTAGCAACATTACAGTTCTGCCTTGATACTGCCATTAAGTAGACATTGTTGTGTTGAAAGAACACATGAGAGACACCATTGTCAAAGACTATTGGACCTTGAGACTCTATGTCCTCCTGATATACAAAGATCACATGTGTCAGAGTCCCACATCGGCTAGATTTGAATCATTTCTCCACAATATATGTTGAAAACTCCTTTCTCTCCTCAAAACACTCTTTTGGAGACTATTCTAACCTAGAGTTTCACCTATTCTCACATAGTATCAGAGCTAAAGTTCACCACCGTTAACTCTACAGTCGACATTGTCCACTCAAGCCGGTTAAACTTGGACCATTTCTCCTCGTATATGTACCAGAACCTCTTTTATCTCGTTAAGGACTTTTTTGAAGAGTAATCTAGCAGGTTCCACATATTTTTTTGAATTTTTTTCCACAAATCAACATGATGTTAAATCTCACAATGTTTCCATGATAGCTTAATTAGTGACATTTTCAATGATATACTAGTTGATCTTCAATATATGGTAGTACAATTGTATCACCAGAGCTATAGAAATTCAGCCAATCTATGCTACAACTACAATTAGAATCAACATATACTTTGAAGATGTTTTGCTTGCCAAAAGACCTAAAACTTCAATTCTTCTTCATAGAGATCAAAATATGTGCAAAAATAGATGTGGATACATTTGAATTGTTACTAATAATCTAATATCACGGAGTACCTCTTTCTCAAGGAGTTTGGTGAAGAATCTCTCGGCTTCAACAGATGAAATATCACCACGATAGTGACGACTGATCAAGCAACGTCCCTTGATATCGAGAATGAAAAGTGCAGAAACGGCGCCCGCCATTGATCTGAATCAATAAAACCTCGAGATGAACGAATAATGCGAAAATGGTGAAGAATTTTAGGATCAAAGAAAAATGCAGTTGAATCACGAGCATTATTAGTTATTACCAATGGATTAGTACAAAATACTTGAAGATCAATACGATAAGCACATAAGAGATTCCTCTTGGTGAGATTTTGCATTACAGATCACACGATCGCTGCAAGTTCGGTGGTTTCTTATGATCATGGGAGTTTGGAGAAGAAGGTAACGGGTGGAGAACCCAGAAATGGTAGTTTTTCCGGTGTCGTAAATTTCATCTTTACCCCCCTGTACTTTCATTCAGTTGTCGTATTTGACTAAAATTATTTTGATGTTTACAATTTTTGTTATTTTTGTTTTTGTATACAATGTAGAGCATTTTCTCACATTGATCATTCACCACCAACATATCTAGGGATTTAGCTTCGAAGACTAAAAACTTACCTGGTAAAAATTTATCGGTAAAAAGATATAACACTATTACTAACTTTATCGGGTAAGATTTAATGGTCGTTTACCCAAATGCTTACTCAATAAGCGCTTTACTGTCTAACACTCTAACTTACTTTACCTGGTAAGATTTTAGTTTATCGAAATGGTATTGTATGCAACAATTTACCCTGTAAGCGTTACCGAAGAGTTATCATCTTCACATATCGGGTAAGACTCTCCATCCTTTTATTATCGCTCTTACTAAGTAAGATTCTTGACTTTTGTCATGTTCATTTGGGTAAATGAATAGCCTGGACAAACACTTACTGGGTAAGCGTAACGACCCCTTAGTTCATCAAAACGACATCGTATACTGTTATACAATAATTTATCCGGTAAACGCTAACCGGGTAAAGTCGTTACCCTCATTGTGTAATACTCTAGGTTCTTGTCATGTTCGTCTGATAAGGTATTGTGAGTTAGTAAACACTTATCTAGAAGTGCTTGGTAAACGACCCTAAATCATTGATTGGTCGCTTACCAGACACTTACGGGGTAAACGCTTACCTGATAAAAGTCATCATACTCACTTGTCTTACAACATTTCTACACCGTTTTAAAGAGAAACAATATATTATTATTTAAAATAATATAAATTTTGCAATTAAATCTAGGGCTATAAACGAGTAAAACTTTTATTATTTGATTCGCGTTCAAGCTTGACCAACTCAAAGATCATCGAGTTCTAGTTCAAATGAAAAAATGTGTTCAAAACATACAACAAGTTACATTTGAGTTTACAAGATCCCGACTTGAATTCTTATTGAACTGTTTTGAGCCATATGTATGTGTCAATATCTTTGGACTGAGTTTGATCAAGCTTTCTTTATTAAACATAGTTACCATAGATATATATTTTCGAGCTACTATAACTCTTGAAACAAGCTTGAATATTTCTCAATCAAGTTTTAATATTCATCAAGAAAACTCGTTGAGCTATCAAATTTAGTTTGACAATCTAATAAAAAGAAGTGGAGCTTGAGTTGGTATTGGCTCGTTAATTTCTAATTTGAATCATATTTAATACATCAATTATTTACAAAATTAAAATAGGTAAGAGATGTCGGTGGATGAATCTGACCCAACCTTACATAGCCACCTATATTCTCATCCCAAGCTTAATGATAAACATAAAACGTTACTTCTTAGAGCATTTTTAATAGTTATCAAATTCATAAAAAAAATGTGTAAAATTTGGTGTTAACAATAAATCTGCTTAGATAACATCAAATTAATCTTACACCAAAATGTAAAATTTAAGGTATATTTTTTTTTATCTTTTACTATTAGTGTAAAATCGGGTGTAAATGAATAGCGTTACACCAAAATTGATGTAAAATTTATTATTCTTACTAATTTTACAGCTATGTCATTAAAAACTATGCTCATATTTTTAACGTACTTTATAGAGTTTGAAGATTATTTTAAAAAATTCGTGTCAAAACCAAATCGACAGAAAATCTTGATATTTTTCGAAAAACCTACGATATTTTTTAATACTTGTCTGTAAAATTAACTTGAGAAAAGGAAAATTCTACAAAAATTAAGTGGCCGTACTTGCTCCATGTTTCATGGTCTTGGGCGGTTCTTAATTCGCCCCATTGCTTCTTATATCACCTTTCAATGCAAAACAATACGACTTATAACAAAAGGACGAGAGAATACGTGTTTTATATTTTTTCTTATTCTAAATTATAAGAATATTATATATTTGTATATCAATTACAAGGTGTTTTCACGTCATATTTTGAGCTAATTAACGTTTTATATTTAAAGATATATTTATATTTAGAAATAGACGACTTTCAAACAAGAAGAGTGTCGTTTTACAAAAATACAAAAACAACTATAATATATGTGATATTATAGCATATCGCATATATATGATATATATGGGATGATAAATCAAAGATGTGGACAACCTTTGGTACGGTATGCCATGACTCGCATGCCAAGTCGTCTGCACATTACCATACACTGTTCGGTGCACCAACTGTCATGGTGTGCCCCGACTCCATTGTGTTTCACTCCATGTTATGCATGTAGGACAACATGGCCTAATGTGCGTTTTTGTAACACGATATTTGATTTTTTCTTACGTTTTAAATCTTACTTGCTAGTTTTTAATATATAACATAATTTAAATTGTTTATTAATTAGCATTGACTCATTGAGTAATAAAACAAAATATGTTTTTATATATGATATAAAAATTTGTTGTCATAAGTCACACATTTAAAAAAGCCATGACCTAGCAAGAGCTTCTAAGGTTTGAGGTAGGGGTGTTCATCCAAACCGCATAAATTGTCCACACCGCACTGCAAAGCAAAGAACGGTTTAGAACCTTTGCGGTGCGGTTTGCGGTTTTAACAAACCGCACTATATGGTGCGGTTTTTGAGTTATCAAACCGCGGTTTAAACAACATCACACTGAATATTTTGTATGTTTTTTGATATGTATTTACACACACACACACACAGAGAGAGAGAGAGAGAGAGAGAGAGAGAGAGAGAGAGAGAGAGAGAGAGAGAGAGAGAGAGAGAGAGTTCAAATGCGAACTCAAATTTGGTTGTGAACGTGAGGACAAATGAGAACGCGACACGTGTCTGAATGTAGATTATTGAGACTGTATAATTAAAGAAATATTCAGATTGAATATAGTATTTATTTAGACTGAATAAATATTATATTCAATCTGAATGTTTTTTTGCTTATTCAGTCTGAATATGGCACGTGTCGTGCTCTCATTTGTTTTCACGTTTATAACCAAATTTAGTTCTCATTTGAACCCACCCCTATATATGTAATAGAAAAGAGAGATAATGATTTATTGTTTATGTAATATTTTTGGACTTTGTGTTTAGACTTTGAGTTTGATCTAATATGACAGTCGTCAATATTATTAAATTAGCTGGACACGTCACAACTTATACGTCCAGTTTAGTTTGAAGTTTATTTCGTATTTTTTAGATATTTTTAATTATGCAATATGTATTTAGGAATCCGATGCATTAAAACTCTTTTTTTTTACTTTACAATGTAATTTTTAAACTTATAATTATTAAATTGTAGACACCAGACCGTGGACATCTCGTCTGAATTCCTTCAATCCTACCAGCCATTCCTTTCGGGACACACACACTTCTTTGATTATGGATCTACTACCAGAAATTCAATGCATAATCTCAGCATTCAATGTGTATTCCTGAATAATCTCATTTTTCAATTATTCAATCATTTCGCATAAAGTACGATAGATACAAACTACATAAATTACACCACATGGTTTGGAAAAATGTACAAACCGTACATGCGATATGATTAGAGGCACACATCAAACACCCCTAGCTTGAGGCTTGATACTTCATAACAGATGTTTTCGTTAAAACCTACTCTGCTTAAAAATATCGTTCCCTAAAATATAACTTTTTTTATAATATTTCAATTAATGAATATTTTTCTATCTTAACATATCGACTGGATTTATTTAGACCAAAATATTGTCTCCTACGGTACGTCTCATAGACCGCACCTCACAGTAAAATTCCAATTTTGTTAATCTCAAAAAGTCAAAACTCCAGCCAATTAAAGGCTACCTACCAAAGGGCAAAATCGGTACAAGAAAAAAATATCCCAACCCCAGGAGGGTCCCACAACACAAACAACAATCTGATCGGTAATCCAACGGTCCGTCACGCATCTAATTCAAGATACACCAGTAACGTTAGCAAACAACATGACCTTTATTTCCGTTTTGCACTAGATGCCGGTCCATCGGAACCCGATGGAGTGGCGTGTACAAACAACATTTTGAAACAAGATATCGTCTCTCTCTCTCTCTCTCTCTCTCTCTCTCTCTCTCTCTCTTATATATAAACCGACCGACTGTTATCATCCACATCTATTCAATTCAATCAGACGGACCTTCTTTAAAAGGTCCTTTCAAAGAATCTTTAGGCCCCAAAAAGGAATCTGTTCTTCTGTTAATCTCAAGCTTACTCAACTGATTCAGGTAAATTTTGACCTAATATGTTTGTTTTTATGTATATATTTACTGATTTGTTAGGGTTTCGGTTTTGGTTTAGCGAAATTACGTGTTCTTGTTGTTTTTTTTATGATGCTCGTTGGATGATTGTGTGAATTTGTTAATGCGTGTTGAACGAGTTGCGTGGATGTTGATTTTGGAGCTCAATCTGAAGGTTTAGTGTGTAAAAGCTCTTGATGTTGTTGAGGAATGATTATTATGATAAGATTGGGAACGTTTTGACGTTTTGTATATATATATATTTTGTTGATTTAATCCTTTAGAAGGTGAATTTTTTTTTTCTGTTCTAGTCGTAATCAGAATTTGGTGGTAAGGTATACCTTAGAAAGGGGTTCCTATTTTAAAATCTAATATGATTTCCCGGTTTCTTTGATATGGTGACTGTGAACATTTCTGGAGATGGTAAAATTTTGAATGAACCGTTGTTTGGAAACATTATTAATGGAAAGTAAAGTAATTAATGTCTTCTTTACATGAAGGAAGAGGTTTTGATTATTGATTCTCTTTAGTGCTGATATTATTAGTCAGTTGGGAATATAATTTAACATGTAACTAATTGAACTGTTTAGCTACCTTATGTTTTCACACAATGTACAAACTTTTTTTTTGGAAAAGAGGCGGCACTCCTGGCAATTTATAACAAAAAAAGAAAAAAGAACACCTAATTGGCGAGGGACTCCCTCCCAAGAAGGAACTCCAGGCTTAGAATAGGACAGGCCCTTAACCGAGAGGAACTCCAGGCTCATTGGTTTTGTTAGGGTTTCGGTTTAACAAACTTCTTCTTGTTGCTAACCATACATGTTGACTCCACCACATAAAACTCATACAAAAGTGGACCAGTATATAAGGTAGCTAAACAGTTCAATTAATTACATGTAATCCGGATACCACTGGGCAAACGGCCCTTTATTTGGTTAGTTTTGTCATGCTGCAGGGGCGGAGCCAGGATTTGATACGAGGGGGTGCATAGATAAATCAAATAATTTGAAAAAAAAAATTGATATTAATTTTTTGATAATAAGAGAAACAACGGCATGACGTTATATTGACAAAACCACAACCTCTACAAGATTCAACTGTGATCTATACGAGTTTTCACTTTTTAAAACTTATCTATGAATTTTATCTCGAATGTTAGGACAGTAATCCAAAACGCTAACTAGAAACCACTATTAACATTGTGATTATTTAACGTAGATGACTAATCATTTGACATAGATGACTAGTTATCGGTTGTTTTTCTCTTTGATAAATATTTTTACATGATTATTAAATGTTAAATTAATCAACCAGTTATACATATGAAAAATAATTAAAGAAAATAAAAAACAAATCTATGTGATTATGTTGGAAAGAAATTCACAAATTTCCAAATTCTAAGTAACGTTGCAATGGGATTAGGGTAGCCAAGGTTTCTTGTGGAGAGAAAGTCCACTTACTCTGTTACTGGTAAACATATTGGGTTTTGTGCTTACATATGATAGATATATCTACTGTATTTTTTGAAGTTTATATGTTCCCCCTTGCTCTAACATAGCTCCGCCCATGTGTCCATCATCACATGTCTACAATTGTATGGCGGGGCATCTCTAAGTGCCCAAATGGAGTGCAATCACTTATTGAAAATTCATTATTTTTGCAGATCATTTGATTGCAATCATGGCTGGGGCTCTGGTTCAGTCTACCAGTTTTCCTTCAACGGTTGCTGGTGAAAGCAAAGTTCGTTCAAAGAGATCTGGTAATACAAAAGGAGAAGTGAAAATGATGTATAGTTTACAAAGTCCTCCAATGCGGGTGATGACTTTCTCTGGTTTGCGTGGAACCAATGCTTTAGACAATTTGGTAAAGAGAGGTCAAGATTTCCATTCAAAGGTTGCAGCTGCCACCTCTGTTCGACGAGTAAATTCAAAACCTTCTCGAATTGTGCCAAAAGCCATGTTTGAGCGCTTCACGGAGAAAGCTATCAAAGTTATCATGCTTGCACAAGAGGAGGCAAGACGGCTTGGTCATAACTTTGTGGGTACTGAGCAGATCTTATTAGGTCTTATTGGTGAGGGCACTGGCATTGCAGCAAAAGTGTTAAAGTCAATGGGGATTAATTTGAAAGATGCACGTGTGGAGGTAGAGAAGATTATTGGTAGGGGAAGTGGATTTGTTGCTGTAGAGATCCCATTCACACCTCGTGCAAAGCGTGTTTTGGAACTGTCATTAGAGGAGGCACGTCAACTTGGTAACACCTCTCTCTCTCTCTCTCTATATATATATATATATATGGGGTTAGGTTCAAATGTGAACTCAATTTTGGTTGTGAACGTGAGGACGAATCTCAGCCACACATCTTCGGTTATGGTGGACGCGATCACGGAGGATTGACGCGATTCATGGGAGGGTGGAGATTATTAAAGGAGGGGAATCAGGTCAAAGCCGCCTTTATTGACCGGATAAGTGGCTGAGATTCGTCCTCACGTTCACAACCAAAAATGAGTTCACATTTGAACTTTCCTCTATATATATGTGTATATATATATTGGGGAATCATTAAATGAGACCCCATATGTTGTGACTTCTCTCAGAACTTTTACCTTGGGGTTTGTTTCACAATCTTTTTTCCCCGTCTAATGCTATGATTTAAGTATTAATTAACATGTATTTGTTTCACAATGTGATACTTTTTACGTGAAAGAGTTTCACAATATGTTAATCAATACCTTAAGTCCTAGCCTTAGATGGAAAAAATCATGTGAAATAACACATGATCTATTGGTTCTCATGATTTGTAACGTTTTTGTGGTTCTCACATGATTAGTGCCTATGTATATATGTGTGTGTATATATATATATATACATCTCACTCTCAAAGGAAATTCCATGTTGTATGTGCAGGGGATTATTGAATCATAATATAGTAAGTTCATCAGTCATTTATCTAATACTGTGTCTGAATGTTTCAGGTCATAATTACATCGGATCGGAGCATTTACTCCTTGGTTTGCTTCGAGAGGGTGAAGGTGTAGCAGCTCGTGTTCTTGAGAATTTAGGCGCAGACCCTAATAACATTCGCACACAGGCAAGTTTTAACACTATGTACTTTAAGTACCTTCAGTTAAGTGTCTCTATTATGCTAATTATACTTTTTTGTTTATATTTATGTATTCTATTATTTGAGTAGGTTATCAGAATGGTTGGTGAGAGTGCAGAAGCTGTGGGTGCTGGAGTCGGTGGTGGGAGCTCTGGCAACAAGATGCCAACACTTGAGGAATATGGCACCAACTTGACAAAGCTAGCAGAGGAGGTATATTTTTTTACAAGTTATATGATTTATTCACTCTTTATGCAAGTTTTATTTACAACGTTATCTCTTCAATAATCTAGGGTAAACTAGATCCTGTTGTGGGAAGGCAGCCACAAATCGAAAGGGTTACTCAAATTCTGGGCAGGCGTACAAAAAACAACCCTTGTCTTATTGGAGAACCTGGTGTCGGAAAGACGGCTATTGCAGAAGGCCTTGCTCAGAGAATTGCGACCGGTGATGTTCCAGAAACGATAGAGGGGAAGAAGGTGGGTGGCAATTCGTTATTGTTTTTTAAGTATAATATATATATATATATATATATATATATGTATATATATTTCTATAAAATACTCACGCACACTCCTCACCTTTGGTCAGGTTTGAACCCCCGACCTTTTGGGAGGTTGAGCTCTACCTGTAACCTGGGTACCACTGGGCCAATGACCTTTTGATTTGTTTTATAAGTTATATTAGTACCAAAGGCCTTACTGGGAGAACAATGTGCATAAAACATTTTTAACAGAATGGAGTTGCATCTCTTACTTTTCTTTTTGATGTTGTGATTCCACATGTGATTTATGCTATATTTTTTTTTGGCTTTGCAGGTGATAACTCTAGATATGGGTCTTCTTGTGGCTGGCACAAAGTATCGTGGAGAGTTTGAGGAGAGACTAAAGAAACTGATGGAGGAAATTAAACAAAGTGATGAGATTATTCTATTCATCGATGAAGTCCATACACTAATTGGAGCTGGAGCAGCAGAGGGGGCTATTGATGCTGCCAATATCTTGAAGCCCGCTCTTGCTAGAGGTGAATTGCAGGTAAGGGAAAGCGATGCATGTTTTGAAGTATATGATATTTATACACAGAAAATACACACACAGAAATAATTTGACATGGGTAGTTTAGTAATTTACCAATCTTGTCCTATCTTCTTTATCTTTGTTCCACGTATTTTGGTGGGACAGAACTAATGTATTTTTGCTGATGGGAAAATAAGTTTTTGTATGGTCCCACGTACAAAATGCACCATGACAGATATGCAATTTTGTACGGTTGTTGGATTTTTTTTTAATTTGTTCTGGTTATTTACCACAAATTGGCCCCCATGGAATTGGTGCAGTGTATTGGTGCAACAACACTTGATGAATACCGGAAACACATTGAGAAAGACCCAGCACTGGAGAGAAGATTCCAGCCGGTAAAAGTACCCGAGCCAACAGTTGATGAGACGATACAGATATTGAAAGGGCTCCGCGAGCGTTATGAAATTCACCATAAGCTCCGTTACACCGATGAAGCATTAGTTGCTGCAGCTCAGTTGTCATACCAATATATAAGGTACATGAATTAGAACTTAGTCCCTCCTCCCCAAAATAAATGTCCACAATGAAAAAGAGACAAATTAAGTAATATGTAATTATTACACTTTTAATCAACTATATGGCAATTTTACCCCTAACAATAGAGAGGAGAAATAATATTTCTTCATCTCGTAATTAAGGGTAGAATTGGAAAGTGGACAGCTATACCCTTTATCTATGTCACTTATGGCTCTGATTTACCATGTACCTTCTTGAAACTGATCATGTGTAATTGTGTTGCATGGTTTGGTTGGCAACTTGTATGATTACCAGTGACTTAAAAGCTTAAGTCATCACTACCACAAAATCTATTTTATAGTACACCAAAATATGTTTAAATGAGAGTTAAGTTTGTAGGAAGTTAGGAACAAACGATTATATGTCAAAAAGTGCAAAGGTGTTACAAATTTACAATAAGTTGATACGGCATTTTTTGGGTGTCCTAACAAGTTTTTAGGACACTTTTAAAATATAGTGGCTTGTACCAAAGCATTTGTTTGGTTTGGCTAGCATTGTCTTTTTTTCTTCTTTTCAAGTATTCATCTGACAAATGTCTTTATATACCCACCTACCTACAGTGATCGTTTCCTTCCCGATAAAGCAATTGATTTGGTCGATGAAGCTGGTTCACGTGTTCGGCTTCGTCATGCACAGGTAGGTGTATTTCTTTAAATCATTCTTCTGCTTCCTTTACCCTTTATCCACCCTTCATTAATAATCCATGGCCTGCAGCTTCCAGAGGAAGCCCGAGAGCTCGAAAAAGAGCTTCGACAGATAACCAAAGAGAAGAATGAAGCAGTTCGTGGCCAAGATTTCGAGAAGGTACTACTTGTATATAGAAATGTGGACACTTATTTATACATATATATGTACAGTATATATATTGTGGAGTATCAATCTTTCTGAAAATAGCTAATCTTGTGTGCAGGCTGGAGAATTGCGGGATAGAGAAATGGATCTTAAGACTCAAATATCGGCACTTGTGGATAAAAACAAAGAGATGAGCAAGGCTGAAACCGAGGCCGGGGAGGAAGGTCCTACAGTAACCGAGGTCGACATTCAGCATATCGTTTCTTCCTGGACAGGCATACCAGTCGAGAAAGTCTCCACAGATGAATCCGACCGCCTACTCAAAATGGAAGAAACTCTTCACACCAGAGTCGTCGGTCAAGATGAAGCCGTCAAAGCCATAAGCCGAGCCATCCGCCGAGCTCGTGTTGGACTGAAAAACCCCAACCGTCCGATCGCCAGCTTCATTTTCTCGGGACCCACCGGTGTCGGAAAGTCCGAGCTTGCCAAAGCTTTAGCCGCTTACTACTTCGGCTCGGAAGAAGCCATGATCCGGCTCGATATGAGTGAGTTCATGGAGAGACACACCGTCTCTAAACTCATCGGTTCGCCTCCCGGTTACGTTGGCTACACCGAAGGCGGTCAATTAACCGAAGCGGTTCGTCGTCGGCCATACACCGTGGTCCTCTTCGATGAAATAGAAAAAGCACATCCCGATGTCTTTAACATGATGCTTCAGATTCTCGAAGATGGAAGATTAACCGACAGTAAAGGAAGAACGGTCGATTTCAAAAACACGCTTCTGATTATGACATCGAACGTCGGAAGTAGCGTCATCGAGAAGGGCGGGCGTCGGATCGGGTTCGATCTCGATTACGATGAGAAGGATAGCAGCTATAACAGAATCAAGAGTTTGGTGACGGAGGAACTGAAACAGTATTTCCGGCCGGAATTCTTGAACCGGCTGGATGAAATGATCGTTTTCCGGCAGCTAACAAAGCTCGAGGTGAAGGAGATTGCGGATATAATGTTGAAGGAAGTTTTCGAGAGGCTGAAAGGGAAAGACATCGAGCTTCAAGTGACTGAACGGTTCAGAGATCGGGTGGTCGAGGAAGGATATAACCCGAGTTACGGTGCACGGCCGTTAAGAAGAGCGATCATGAGGCTGTTGGAAGACAGCATGGCGGAGAAGATGCTAGCAAGGGAAATTAAGGAGGGCGATTCGGTAATTGTTGATGTTGATTCAGATGGAAATGTGACGGTGCTTAATGGTAGCAGCGGAGCTCCACCGGAGGCATTGCCGGAGCCGATCGAGGTGTAAAACTCGAAATTGAAGATATGTTGTTTGTAGTGTGATGTGATGGTATGCTTTAAATTCCGAATTTTCATACGATGAATTTGCATATCCATTCGATAGTGTCTTAGATATTGCAGAATTTCTATATTTTTCATTTAGTAATAAAAAGCAAAAGGATTTGTTTCTTAATTCTGTCGTACATTTTGTACAATATCTAGGGTTATTAACCTAAATGGCCGAACAATGGAGGGTAATTTCTAGATGGTAATTTCGGTAACTTCTAGATGGTAATATGGTAATTTCTAGATAATTTCATGTGACATGTTAGAAATTTCATTGTAGTGGATACAAAATCCGGAAAAGAGAATTATTTTTCATGACACCTTTGTGCATTATAGAATAAACCTAAATACCATATAACTAAACTTTTTATGACACCTTTGTACATTATCCTCCTATAATGTCTTTAAACGTGTAGCTCATTTGATGCTCAAAATACAAAATAGGTCCTGGGCTCGATCCCAGACAGGCCCCACCATGGCTAAGCCAAAATATTTTCCTTCACATTGATGTCCTTGGAGATGGGTTCCGTGTGGGGCTGGTTAGAGTTGTTAATAATCATTTTTTTACCCAAATAAAATCTTGAAGTTTTGTCTTTGCAGTAGATAATATGTAGGTCTTGAACCGAAATCTTACACTTAATACCTATAATGGATTATCAGCCAATATTATATCTCGTGTTTGATTTGATGGAATGTTTTTGAAAATTTGATTTTTATGGAACGATTTGAAAATGAAAATAATTTGGAATCTTTGGTTTGTAGGATTTGCAATGAAATTGAATTTCATAATTTATATAAGTAGTAATAAAAATAATAAAATAATTTTTTATTGACCGATTATTAAAAAAAGAATGTTTTTAACACATTATTACAAACATATCTTATAAAATTCTTTGAAATACCTACTACCCCATATTTCTAAGCCTAATGTTTGTGTTGATTGAAAAAAAAAATCTAACTCCAAATCCCATTAAATCTCGCACACATCCTTAATTTTTAAATTCCAAAGGAAAATACTAAAGAGGTGTTTGAAGTCTGAAGTCTGATTTAAGTTCTGAAATGGTTGTGAAACAAACGTCTAAACGAATCAGATACAAGTGGTGATTAAGATCTTAAAATGAAAAAAACAAACAAGGCCTAAGGCTATGTTTGGCAAAAATAAGCTGACTTATAGGCTAGCTTATTTTCAGTGTACACGTTTAGCAAACCATAAGCTAACTTATTGAAACGCTACTTAGAGTAGCGTTTTGGGAGCTTATTGTCATTATTTCCAATTATAACCCTCATTAATATTAATTATTTTTTTATTTTTTAAATATACCTTCTTAGTCATTTTACATTCTTGTACACTAGTTTTGTCAAACATGATTTTTTCATCAGCTAGCTTATCATCTATCGGCTAGCTTATCAGTCATCCGCTAGCTTATCAGCTAGTTTGCCAAACATAGCCTAAATGTTGATTAGAATTTTTAAATAAACAAATTAAAATATCTAATTACGGTATGCATTTGGTCCCATAATCATCATCATACCATCATCATATATAATGGGGTTTGTGGTATGATGGTCATCATCATTGATCTGCCTTAATTAAAAGCCCACTTTTGATTTCGTCTCAATGTTTTCTATTCATAGCCACAACCACAAAAAGTTCAAGGAATTGTATATATTAATCTTATTCGTTTTGATTCATATCGGTTTTTATTTATTTAAGTTGATATATTAAACAATATTATTTAAAGATAGGTCTCTGGTTTGATACCGACTCTCCATTAGTCTCAACTGTTGAGTGAGCCAAAAAACGTCTCATAATATTGGTGTCTTTGAAAAGGGGTTTTGTGTAGGACCGGTTGGAGTTGCCTATAATCAACTTTTTAACCCCTATATATACATACACATTGAAAAAATTCAAATAAAAACCATAAATATCTGTACGTACATTATGATGATTAAACGGGATAATAACTTTAAAAGAATGTATTATAAACTGTCTCTAGTCAAGTATTGTTTTGGGCATAGGTTGAAGTAAATGTGATATTGACTAACATACGATCTGATTCATATATATGGAGATATGAAATCCACAAATGGATACTGAATATGGATCTTGTGTACTGGATATGACTCAGTGAGAAAACACTACATTAAATATCATACGATTCTCATACGTCTTTTCTCATATGGTCTTTGTAGTAGTCCATCGACTTGAGATCATGGACTTTGTTTTATGTGAGTGACACCGCTAATAAAATAATAATCTCATAATTGAAGGACATAATGGTTGTTGAGTATGTCATGTATCACATTGTAGTACTACCATGCATTAATAGGATTTGTTTCCACGTATGATGGAAATGATGTTACAATGCCCTTCTGATTGAATGGTACTGAGGAAACATATACATGCTCAGATAGTTAGTATGAGATCTTGATATCCGTTTCGTCAGTACAGACATAACGAGGATCACACATCCGTTTCTAGCTAGTGTTTAATTTAGTCATCAAGCACAAAAGGACAAACCATGTACACTGATAATAATCACGAAATGAATGATTGGTTGAAGCATCAATTCTTGTTAATTAGGTACCAATAAATTATGCTAGATGTAACTACCCGTTTTTAATTATAAATTAGATGTATAATCATTGTCAATATGCATGATAGGAACTTAGGTCACACATATATTACATATCTAACCAAAGAGATTAAAATAGTTAAAGTGCTTAACTTTTAAATCCGAATGTATATTAATTAAAACTGATCATTAGATATAATTTATCCCGTGATATTATTTATTAGTTATATCATATTGTATTAGATATAATTTATCCCGTGATATTATTTATTAGTTATATCATATTGTGTGATAATGACGAGATAAATGAATGCTCTTTTTTCACGATTTTCAAATATGAAATGCTAAAAGATTCACCATTTTGTCTTGCTAATTCGATACCATTTTGTCTCAAACATCTATAGATCATCATTTTAATTTTCTATCTACTTCATACAGCACATAGATACTGTAACTACTATTTAAGTCGAACTCGGATATACCGATCAGGGGGCCGAATTGAAAGTAAGGCTTTAAGCGTTTAAGATATTTTGCAGTACCTTTTCATTATACAACCAAAACATGCAATTTACTATCAAAATACACCTACAAGCGAGAAAAAAATTACAAAAAAAAAGCAGAAACACATTATAAGATAAATTACAACATAAAATATATAAATAAAATAGCAAAAAAATAACTTGCATGTAAATAATTATGAGTTATCACATAGATATATACATATACAAATGTAGTGAAACTGTAGAGATGGAAATTTTACCCGTTGGGGTGGGGATTCCTCGGTTTGACGGGTAACGGGACGGGGATGGGGACGGGGATATATTCTTATACCCGAAGTGGGGTCGGGGATGACATTATCTCCCCCTAATGTACCCGATTAATTTTTTTATTTTTTTAATATATGTATATAATGTGTTTATAAATAAATATATATATATATATGCATATATTTATTACTAAATGACAAATATATTTGTTTTTTAATAATGTTAATTAATATATAGTAATGATTTATTATAATTTTAATTTTAAAATATGACGATTTTTACTAAACGGGTACCCAACGGGTTCTCCAAAATCCGTCGGGGATCCCTTCCCCCCGAACCCGTCGGGGATTAGTCGGGGCGGGATCGGGGACGGGGGGTTTAAACAGGGGTAGAGGTCGGGGTCGGGGATGGGGGATACATTACACTACTAGAAAATTGAGTATTTTCAACGGAAAATGTCGTTGAAAAATTTCTATGAATTTTAAAGAGATTATTGACAAAACATAAATTTTCTACGAATTTTCAACGAATTTCCGTTGAAAATCTCTCACAAAATACATTTTCAACCAAAAACTTTTTGACGAGACATTTCGTTGAAATTTTTTTGGTTGAAAATGCATATATGTTTGTGAGAGAGTTTCAATGGAAATTCGTTGAAAAATTCGTAGAAAATTTATATTCTATCAATAATGCTCTAAAATTCGTAGAAAATTTTCAACGACATTTTCCGTTGAAAATTAATTTCAGTTGAAAATACTCAATTTTCTAGTAGTATTACCCGTCCAATACCCTCTCCGTTTCCATCCCTAAGTGGAAAGGTATAAATAAGAAGGTTAAATAATAAATATCATGAGAAATTATGTAGGAAATTTAAAGATGTGAATTATTGAAAATGTCCGAAAATAATCTATTTGAAGATGTATATGCGTATCAATTTTGTATATTATTCATATGAATTTATATATGCATCTTCGAATGAATTTTTCCAATGATATATATATATATGAACCTTCCTATACCCTTACATTTTTTTTCATAATGTTTAGCCTTTCTATTTATACTACATATGTAGATTTGGAATCCTGTGAGATCATGTTGTTCTTGTTAGGTCCGTTAGACCACATAAATAACATAAAACTTTGCAAAACACTACGAATTGCTATAAAGTTTCAGTTATTTTGTGGTCTCTTGGATCTTATCGAAAACAAAATGATATCATATATAACCAGATATGTATGCTTGTATATACAAGAATAGAAGTAAATCATGATTTGACACTAAATAAGATTCGATTGTGTTTTTTAATTTTATTTTATAAAAAATAATTGAGTAATGAGCATCATATAAGATAATGAGATATGATCTAGTTTATATGGACTTTTCGTCTTTGGTGCATGCATTAATTCACCAAATCAACTATTATCATGATTCATGACTTACCTCAATCATTATTTCCAAATCTTTTTTGTTTATTTATTATACTCAAGTACGCTTTTACCCTTAAATTAAAATATTATTATTTTTCAAAACAAATCTTTATATTCGAGATGGCTTCATAACAAAAAAACATTCATTTTTAAGGATTGTTTAAGTGACAAGGTATTAAATTTGCTCTTTAATTAATAGTCACCCGTTTAAGTTTTATTAAATCGTTTAAGTCTTATTAAATCACTGGATATTTGAATATTCAACCGTTAACTAAAACGTGATTGAAATGGTCGAGGTATATACAAGTTAATCTAGAGTCTAGACACCAATGGTCATTAAAAATACATTAAGTACCGTTAAGCCGGAAATATTTTGGTTAATTAGTTTGATTTATGGGTTATATGTCGGTCTTGAAAAAAAAATCTCGAATGATTGGAATTAAGGTTTACCCATTTTTTTTAGCATTCAACAAATGATGTGGTGATATATCTTTTTATTTAGAGTAAATTACATGTTTCGTCTATGGTTATATGTTTTTAACGTGTTGTCGTTGCATCGTCAGGGACTCATGTCATGATTTATCTTGGACAGAACTCATTAAAAAGCTACAACTACAGGGGGCCAACTCATTAAAAAATGCAACCAAAAGGAATGTAAATCGTTAAAAAACGCAACCAAAATCGTGATATATTCCGTTGAAGGATTGTTAAACACAGCTAACCATATGGATAAAACGTGCAATTTACTCTTTTATTTATTTGCTAAGCAAATTGGTTCTAGTTATTAGTAAAAAAACATTTATCAAGGAATTGAATGGAAAGTGACGAATTCAATCAGGTTTGATTCATGGAATGTTTTTGTTTTCCATCTATAAAATTATGGAGAAAAT
Organism: Silybum marianum; assembly: GCA_036898165.1. Classification (NCBI taxonomy): domain Eukaryota; kingdom Viridiplantae; phylum Streptophyta; class Magnoliopsida; order Asterales; family Asteraceae; genus Silybum; species Silybum marianum. Next base: position 33,300,712 of record CM072535.1, read on the forward strand.
AAGAATGACCTGTTCGATTTAGGGTCTGGATCAAATTGAATCGTATCAGTACGTAAAATTAAAAATTAAAAATTAAAAATTAAAAATTTAAATAAAGTGACGAGTTGAAGGTGAAACATGAGAATATGATGAGTGGGTTATGAAGAAATTATGAAGGCATAGGAGACCCTCTTGTTAGGTCAAGGAATCCTCTTTACATTTATTATTTATTTATGTTATAAATTTATTTCTCAAAATAAAAGAATATTTTCATTGGAAAAAAAGATAGTTTCACATGGACATTCCTTTGACGACCATGGCCAATCATTGCTTGCATTTTTTTAATTCAAAAAACTATAAACCTCTTGTTAGGCCCACTATTAAACCTTGTATTAAAATATAGAGTTATTATTATTACACATTTTTATTATTACATTAAGCGGAGTGTTAATGACACTCCTAATACAAGAGTGTGTATGGAATTTTATGTATTTTATAGAAGTTTGTACGGAATTTTTGATACTATAATAAGTGTTGATGTTGACTTGTGTGAGGATGATATTCACTATTAGGGGTGTCACAATGTCATTAGCCTCCCCTACATTAACTCTTACTAAATTCATATTACAAACATCAATTAAAATTAATTATTTTTTTTAAACCTAATTTTATTGTCGTAATGATTGAAATTTTAACAAATTCATACATATAAAGTGACAGTAAGTGAAAAGAAATAAAACTATAAAAGTCAATATATAAGGTGAAGGTGGATGAATAATATTGTCCGAGTTTTTGTGAGCCATTAGATAAAAGGTTTTTATCCAAATGTTGTCGTCGTTCTTACTAAGCTCATTTTTAATTATCGTATGATCCTAAACTACATGTATTGACCTATAGGGTAAAATCATATGAGAACCTAAAAAATATAAGGAACTTGTAAGAACCAATTTCAATATACATCTTTCACAATGTAAAACTTATGTACATTTATCGTTTGTTTCATAAAATGAAACAACAATGTATACATTATAAAATATGTTTTAATGGTTCTTACCGTTTTCAACATTTTTAGGTTCTCGTTATATGGATAAAGGTTCAATATCTCCAATTTTTATAGTGAATTCTCTATCTCTCTCTCTCTCTCTATATATATATATATATAGTTACAAACCAGTTAATTCGTACAAACTTCATGGTTCATTGTTTTATTGAATAAAATTGTTTCATGAAATATATATATATATATAGGGCTGAGTTCCGGTGAGAAGAGAAATAATGGTGAGAAATGTAAGAAGGGATCTCCACCGTTGGTTGGATGCACATTATGATGAGATACACCGAGATGCACCGGATCAATTCTCGTAAGGAGCGCAATTCATAGGTGGGTGTGAGATTAAAAGTGATCAAGGGTTCAGATCCCTTTTTACGCTTCTCACATTAACTTCACTTCTCACACGATCCCATGCCTCTATATATATATGTGTGTGTGTGTTTGTTTTTAATGTAAATAGCAAAATAAACAAACCACAATTACCAGTAGTTTATTTATGTGGATCAAAACAAATGATACGAAATATACATATATGTATAACTAGTTATATATAGCTATAGCCTAACATATATAACTTGGTTTAGAACCCCAATTATACGTACAAATTCCATCAAGAAGGACCAATCTTTCAACTTAATTATGCTAATTTCATATCTACTTCTTCACATATTACCACCGCCGCCGCCGCCACCACCACTGCCACCACCACCGCCGCCACCACGAGAATTACAAGGGTAATGACAATACTTCCATGGACGATTAACATTATGATAAAGATAAGAAGGTGGTGGTGGTGGCTGATAAAATCCGCCACCACCTCCATCACTACTACTAAACCTTCTTCCATGAAAACCATGATCCATGGCTCTTTGCCTCGAAATCGGCGGCTGAATCGAACCCAAATGATTCAGCACTGCAGCCGGTATCGTAGTATTATTACGTGCGTGTTGTTGGATCATCAAATCGGCTTTTGCAGCATCGAGATCCTTCTGAAGCCGATCGACTTGTCTTTGAAGGAAAGAAATGACTCCCACACAGCCATAAACGGGATCTCGAACACGGGCTTCAGCTTCGTATGCAAGAGAGTTCACGGCATCTTCTCTCTGATGCGGTAAGACGTCGTTCAGAAGCTTCGTGACGTTGCTGGCACCGAAGATTTTGTGAACGTTTATGAATTTCTGTGGGTTTTCTGGTGGGAAATAAGGTGCAAAAATGCAGCCGGATAAGCATTTTCTTCTTAAGAACTTGCAGGCAGCACAAGGGGAGTTGTAAGAGCTTGATGAAGACATCGTATATCACACAGCTGCACAGTAATTAATTAATTAAGAATTGAGTATTAAATAGTTAAAGAACCTAATTAAATCAATTCAAGTTAATCATATATATATATATATATATATTAGGGTGGGAAAAACTTAAAAAAATGGAAAATTGAGGAACAAGAACAACCTGGTCATAGCTTTCCTCCGGACGGTATGTACATGTGGAGACAACTGATTTGTAACATGTACATGTGCATAATGGACACATGAAGAAAAACTAAAAAACAACTTAATTAATTACTTGTATGCATAAGTGCATACCGTCCGACTACAAGAGTGTTCCGCAGTTTTTTTTTTTTTTTTTTTTTTGAGGTTTTCTCCAAAAACCTTCCTATATATGTGTATATATGCATGATATTTTATTTAACCTCATAGAGTATATATATATATAGGGGAGATTTCAAATACAAACCACGTCAGTTCGTACAAACCGTACAAACCGTGTGTTTCATTGTTTTTTTGAATAATTTTTTTTTCATGAAAGTGTTTAATATGATGAATTTGTTTCATATAATTCTTTTCTTCATGAAATTATTTTTCTTTCTACATGAAAATGGATTGCTTCATGAAACTCTCAATTTGATGAATCTTGTTTCACATATTCTTGATTCACCAACCTTCATGTATCCTTGATGAAATTTTTTCATATATTATTGACTACTCAATCCTAAGAAGAAAAAGTGAAAAAATTAAAAAAAAATATTGGTTGCATGCGGTTTGTACGAATTGACGTGGTTTGTAACGGAAATCAACCATATATATATATATATATATATATATATTAGGAGGGGAGGGATCATACGAGAACCACCCCTCTTTAAAGGAACAAATGGACACATTGTGGACCATACATGATGTGGGTCCCACATAATATTAAATCATATCAAATCAGAAATGATTTAATATTATGTGGGAGTGGGACCCACGTCATATGTGGTCCACAATGTGTCTCTTTGTTCCCTTAAAAATCAAAAGTTCTCATTTGAACCTCCCTGTATTAGCACTACTAGAAAATTGAGTATTTTCAACGGAAAATGTCGTTGAAAATTTTCTACGAATTTTAGAGGGATTATTGACAGTTCATAAATTTTCTACGACTTTTCAGCGAATTTCCGTTGAAAATCTCTCACAAACATATATTTTCAACCAAAAATTTTTCAACGAAATGTCTCGTCAAAAAAAATTTGGTTGAAAATGCATGTTTGTGAGAGATTTTCAACGGAAATTCGTTGAAAATTCGTAGAAAATTTATGTTCTATCAATAATTCCTCTAAAATTCGTAGAAAATTTTCAACGACATTTTCCGTTGAAAATTTCCATTGAAAATACTCAATTTTCTAGTAGTGTAGGTGATATATATATATATATAGGGGCATGTTCAAATGAAAACGCTACCTATTTAAGAAAACAAGAAAACTTTTTTCATGTACAAAATCATATATGATTAACCGCGACTTTTCCAGCGATTTAACCAGCATCAAAAGTCGTCCGTGTCCATTTTTCATGTTAGTAGAAAATCATATATGATTTTGTACATGAAAAAAGGTTTTCTTGTTTTCTTAAATATTTAGCGTATTCGTTTGAACCTCCTTCTATATATATATATATATATATATATATATATATAGAGAGAGAGAGAGAGAGAGGGTTCTGGGGAAATCTCAACAAAAAAAACTGAAGAACACCATGGGAGCATATAAACGTTTTTTTGTATGCACGACATGTTATGCACAAGTGTATATGTACGAATATTACAAATTACCAGTATCCATTTGCGCATATCGTTCAAATAGAGTGTTTCAGGGTGTTTTTCGGTTTTCTTTTTCTTTTTTAAGGTTTTCTCCAGAATCAAACCATATATATATATATATATATATATATATGTGTGTGTGCGCGCGCGCGCACACGCTCTCCTCATGTTCAAATCTCAACTAAAATCTTTTAGAAACTACAGTAAATTAAGGAGCTTCGATATTGGTTATGCGTGATACTAGAGCCTGTTAATAGTACTTTAATTTTAATTGTAGTTTGGAGTTTCCTTCTAAGAATATATATCTAGAAAACGAGATGGCATCTCACGGGATGTTTGGGATTGTTTATTTAAAGTGCTTATTAACTTATTCCAAGGGTCATACTGGTAATAAGAAGTTTTTAGTGTTCGGATGGAAAAAAAAAGAAATACTTATATCTGTTTGATACCCGTAATAAAGGGTTTATTAAGAAGTTACTCCTTCTAACTTATAACTTATTAATTTATTCCGTCGGTAATAAATAAGAAGTTTTTACATGTATAAGCAAAATTTGTCAAACACTAAAAAACAAATTATCAGTTTATTACGTTTTGCTACCACCATAAGTTAATCCAAACATTTTTTTTATAAAACTACGGTTTAACAACACATAAGTTGATAAACACTTTTTACAAAAAAGTATAAGTTGTTCAAGATTTTAGTAAACACAATGTACCTAGCTAATGAATCACTAAGATCATATATGCATATATATATATATATATGGAAAATGACACCAAGTTTTGTATGTTCCTTTTATGGCTAGCTGCTGTTCAATTTACATGAACTTTGTAATTGATTTGATGTTTTCGTGTAAGAGATATATAGAACTGATTATGAACTCCAGCAGTACAGACGTCTTTTTGACAGACTTCTCTGATCTTAAACTTCAACCTCTCCATTTGGGTAGGTCATGATTAGGAGGATTACAAGCCTAGATCAAGTATACTTGCTATATATATATATATATATACCCATAGGAGGATCATACGACAATGTTATATATTTAAAAGATTACGAGAATCAACAAAATCATATATGATTTTACATTAATGAGAGAAAAAGCCACGCGGACCTTAAACCGTGACCAAAGTACCTTTTTTGTGTGTTAATGTAAAATCATATATAATTTTGTTGATTTTCGTGTTCTTTTAAATAGATATTGTTCTCGTTTAAACACATGTCTATATATATATATACATATATATACATGTATAACACAAGGGATCTGGCCAAGTGATAGCTTATTGCCAGATTAGTGTGAAGAACTTGATGGGATCTGTGCTCTAGTGTTAGTGTGTGTATATGTGTGTATATATATATATATGTGCATTTGTTACAAGTAAAAAAATCCTAATCAGATGAGAAAGTATGATGACACAACTCCAAATTAAGGCTTGTTGTACATGTATGGGGGAGTCTTTGACTAAAAAAGGAACTAGTTATAAAGAAAAAAAAGGTGTGATTCATGTGATTATCAGTGTATATATCTTAATTTGCTTTTGTGGAGTCTGTATATATACATCTGATCAGATGACATATATAAGATCAAATCAGAAATCAATAATAGCTAGAAAAGACAAGTACCTTTTTTTTATTTTGCTTGTGTTTGAACTCTTTGATTTCCCCTATTTGGCTGCCTATATATATACCATCAATTCAAGATTTCTTTGAATTCTAGAGAAGACCTCAATAAAGAAGTAATGAAACCCTAATTTGAGGAGAGAGAGAGAAAGAGAAAGAGTGACCTGCCAATGAATATGTAGCTTGAAAAAGGTAATGGAAAGGAATTAACAAAGAGCATTTAGTGGATGTGAGAAGGATATATATTAAATGAAGCCAAAAGACAAAATGTAATGAATCTAAAACAGGAGGTACGGTGAAAAGAATGACTACATACACTCATCCTCCCTCTCTCCCTCTCTATCTCTATCTCTCTCTCTCTCTCTCTCTCTCTCTCTCTCTTTCTCTCTCTCTCTCTATATATATATATATATATATGGGCATATGATCATGTGAGAAGAAGAGTTAAGGTGAGAATTGTAAGAAGAGATTTGGAACTTTGATTAGTTTTGATCATATACCCACTCATGAATTGCGCTTTAGAAGACAGTTGATTCGGTGCATCTGAGTGTATCTCATCCTAATGTGCATCATAGGGTGCAGATCCTTTCTTACGTTTCTCACATTAACTTTCATTCTCACCAGAACCCAACTCTCTCTCTCTCTCTGTCTCTCTCTTTCTCTCTCTCTCTCTCTCTATATATATATATATATATATAGCCTACAGGGAGGTTCAAGGGAAAACCTAAAAAAAACTGAAAAACACACTGGGAACCTTACATCTGGACAATATCCATTTGTACATATGCGGTATGCACAAATGCATACAAACGTTTTTTTTCGTGTGCGAGTGCATGTCATGCACAGTGTGTATATATGCACGAATGAATGATACAAATTACCACTATGCATTTGTACATACCTTTCAGATGGGAGGGATCCCAGATTGTTTAGTTAGTTTTTTTTTGAGGTTTTATTTAAACTTGACCCTATATATATATATATATATATGTATATATATATATATATAATGTGTGTTGGGTTTCAATGAGAATTCTCTATTTTTATGAGAATCCTTTTTATGTATCTCTATTTTCGGTGAGAACTCTCTATTTTTATATCCAAAAAAAATTGTCATGATCATTTCTGTCGATCACTTATGATCCAACGGTAGTGATCATGACACGTTTTCTTTTATATATAAATGAGGGGTATCTATTTTGGTTTTCCATATCCTGACACCTTTATACACCTTAACATAAACATTTTAAGGTATGTGAGGTATCCAAAGTTTAATTCAAATATGTTAAATTTTTATGGCAAGACTTGTTAAAGTTTTTTAATGTTTTTTCATGTTAAGTTATTTTTGTTTCACAATGTGAAAATCCATGATTACTACCTTTCTTAACTTTTTTAGGGTTCTTGTTAGATTGTGTCCATATCTACACACAACTACGCACACAAATAGGAGCTACCATCTTGTTTTTTTAATATTTAAACTAATTTGTTTGTATCTCGACTAATTCCATAGAATTTTAAAAAATATAATGTGTAAAATTCTCAATAGCCCAAGAAAGAGTTGAATTGACCATCACCATAATGGATCTTAGATCTCGTTTTTTAAAATTAAATATTCAATTTCGATCATAGGTCTCGTTTTTAAAAGAAGAATCGGGTCTTAAGTTTGATTCCCACTAGATATTAATTTTTTTGGGCCGCGTTGTCGTACACGACATAAAATTTACTTGTGATAAACGTTGGGGTACTTTTAGATGTGTAATTTGAAAGTGATTATGTTATATTAAAGAAAAATTAATAACATAATCAGTTGTAATAAAACTTGATATATATTGGTACATATGTTTGGATATGTTTTTGTTGCTTGTAGTTGTAATACTGTTTAAAATATAAAAGTGGAATAATGATATATACATAATTTTATTTTATAATTTGATAATTAATTTTCTTACAACTATCATCAAAATTGATTTTTTGATTTTCAAATAATTAGATAATTATAAATAGATGCATGATATAATATATAACAAAAACAGATTTATTTTGCATTGAAGTAGCAATAATCAATTATAGAGGGATGATCAAATACAAACTCATATTTATATATAAACTATACAAACCGGTTCAAATTAATATAAAAATGATTTTTTTTTCATAATTTTTTTCATCAAATACTATTGTTTAAGATATTATTGCACATATGTTTGTTTCACCTTATGAAAAAATTACATGTGAAAGTTTTACATTATGAAACAAAAACATGTGAAACTTTTTAATAAAAAAATATATGAAAAACTTTCTACTTATGAAAACAAATACATGTGAAACTTTTAGATTATGAAACAAACATATGTGTAATAATATCTTAAACATAACATTTGATGAAAAAAATCATGAAAAAAACTTAGTTTTATATTGATTTGAACCAGTTTTTATAGTTTGTACGTAAATATGAGTTTGTATTTAAACTTCCCTCTTCAATTATAAACCCACAAAATCATACCATATCTATGCTATTTAATTGTTATTAGATTTATGTTCAACGTACAAGTTGACCAGAATATCTTAGGTTGAAATTTATGATATTCTTCAATTAAAGTAAGATTAAATCAATCATTTTTAAGGAATTGGATCATTGTTATTAGTTTTATTTATACCACTTTCCCCCCACATATATACAACTTTTCTTTTAAATCCATAATTATTTTATTACCATTTCATTTAACAAATAATACGAACCAATCAAACAATCAAGGATTAAAGAAGTTTGAGAGGATCATATCTGAATTGATATTATTCTCTACGATTTTAATAGTTATTAAATTCATCGACGAGTTTACGTCATATGCATGTGTCATACGTGTGTGTATATATATATACACACACGTTTTATTTACAAACCATTTAATTTTTCGTATAAACCATATCAATGCTTATGGTTTGTAAATGAAACGACTTCATATAGAGAGAGGATAATGTTTCAATTCAAATGCAACTTATGATTTGGATAATTAAGGAAGATGATTAGAGTTTATTATTAATTATGATCAACGGTTTATAACTTTATATTATGTAACAATCGATTATATTAATTTATGGAACCAAATTCATTAGACCAAATGGACAGTGGAGATTGGATTGCAATGGTTGTGTAAATGAGATAGTTTGTATAATAGACCATCTCTCTCTCTCTCTTTATATATGTGTGTATATATATTTTACGTTAATTTATCTTTTATTTAATCAATGGTCTTATTCATGTAATGTAAAAAAAAAAGTTACTATTATGAAACTAAAAAAGACACTGATGTTGGCACGTACTATTTTATTACCTTTATTCAATAAAAGTTACTTTTGTACATGTAAGAAAGTTTTGCTTAGTTTAATGATAGATTTATATATACATATTAGTTTTAATACTGGCAATTAAAAGCTTTACATGTGTCCTCTTGTTTTTATATTCTTTAATTTCCGAAATAACTTTATAAAATAACATTAATATAAACTAGCTTGAAACACAAGTCTAATACCTTGTTTGTTTTTTCATTTTAAGCTCTTAATCACCACTTATATCTTATTCGTTTAGACGTTTCATAACCATTTCAAAACTGAAATCAGACTTCAGATTTCAGCACATCTTAAAAAACAAACGCCACCTAAGCGTTTGGGGTATATATATTTTCCCAAAGTGGAGGAACTAATTGGAAAACAATTTAATTGCGTTCAATATTGAACGCAAGCATGAGGGTCACAAAAAATCAGGCATGGCAATGGTGGATATGGTAAATGGGCAATCGAGGTTCAAAATGGAGGAAGTAGCTTTACCATTTCAATTCATTTTATTGAGTGCGAAGCAAGCATAGAGAAAAAGAGCAAGAGAAAAAAATGTAAAGATCTCAAGTTGAAGTAAGCATAGCCGTCTTACATAAATAAAGGAAAATGAACAAAACTAAGGTAATAATGCTATTTGAGCCACATGTTTATGCTTCTTTAGTAATGCACGGTAAGATGGTCTGAGTTGTATGAAAGTAGGAATAAGAATTAGAGTTTAAAGCGACAAATTCAGTAGAAGAAGAATGATTAATGTTCAAAGTGCAATCAATAGTATTTTGCGTGAATTGGCTTATGGATCGATGGTTTAAGTGATGATTTTTATGTTAAAACGTTAATTATCTATTTTAATAAGATTTTAATGCAAAAAAATAATCATGAAAAGTGTTTAAATTGGTTGAAAACATCTGGAAATGGTAACAATATCAAACTGATTGAGAAGCTAAGTTTGTACGCTATCAAGAGTTGTTGAAGAAGAGAGATTTGGCGTATGTCAGTTTGACCCTTGCAACTCGATTAATTTTTCTAGGTTTACTGCATTTGATTCTTCTAGGGTTTTTTTTCTATTTTTGGAATAACAAAGATTATATAACTCGTATACTGAAAAAACAAATCAATCTTTTATTATTATTGATGAAAAGACTTTCTTTATTGTCATTTGTCTAACTCTCGTTTGGACGGAGGTTAAAGATGTGCTTGGTTAATGGAGACCATTAAAAGTGAGCTATGTAAGGAAGAGGATTGGCCAGAAAAGTCATAGGTTGGGTTGGGTCAAGGGTGGACCCACACTAGTGAATACGATGACACAAGTCACTGCTTCATTCATCTGTCCAAATATAAAAAAAAGTTACGATCGTAAAAGATGTTGCTGTATCATTTGTTGTATATATGTTTTAAAAATACAATGTAACACAAGTTTTCCATGATAGAGTTGGTTCGCATGACTTTTCCCCCATCTTTGATTCTCTGGTGCAAACTCGAATCCTCTTTGTGTCATTTTTTTATTTATTTTTTTAGCTTTTAATTTCAGATTTACTATGTTTTTGAAAAAAAAAATGTAATAAAATACTCGAACACAAGATCTCATATACAAAAAACAAAGAACTAACCAAATAGATGAACGATGATTTCGTAAAAAATACTCATATCCTTTTTTTTTCTTATAATCAAATGGTATTACCATTTGAAAAAAAAAATCCTAGGTCATCTATGAGTTAGATTATACTTTGTAACAATGGATTGAATTGATATTTTTTTTCAAACTGATATAATTTGGTTGAATTGTATAAAATGTTTCAAATCGTTCAATCCAACAATCTATATCACCTCTAATAAAGACGGGATTCAAAGAAAAATGTATGATAATAATTTTTGTAGTTTTCAAAAAAAAAATAGATACCACTTGTGTGTTTTTGAACTAATGAGAGGGACCATTTTGTTGTTGAACTCATCTACCCTATATTCGAATCCAGATGCAAACAACTTGTAGCCACTGGGGAATTATCTTAGGGTTGTATGTTTTAGCAGTCTTAAAATTATCGGGGATTACTCTAGACAAATGCCTAAGATACCATTTCTAAAAAAATGATGTGTTAAAAAATAATAATAAAATAATTTACTAATACCAAAAATAATGGAGGGAAGGTACGAGAATTAAAGGCTGGCTTCTATAATTGACGGAATACCGATCCTATGTTTTAACTAGTAATTAAATAATTGGTTATTTTTTCAGTCTACATATTAAACTATATTTTATATATATGTCTTTCAATTAAAATAGATAAATAAATATGAGTGTCAGTGTATCTTTAAATCAAAATAGATAAAACAATAGACTATGATGTAAATAAGAATTAGACTAGTATGTAAAAGATAAAAACCCGTTCTCTTTATGGTACAGCCGTACAAATCAACAGTGGTATACATGCATGCAAACAGTTTCTCGTACTGAACTGGGCTTTCTGTTTCTTGTTCCATCTCTTCAGCCTGTAGTTCAACAGCAAACTTTTAAGCCCATTTTTTAAATTCATGTTTATCTTTGCAATTTCAGAAATTATTCAAAAATAATGGAGTGTTTTAGTTAAAGATATTAATTAGTTATTAATAAAAATTAAATATAAAATAAAATATTTTATTTTATTTTATTTAATTTTATGTAATATAATAGATTAATTTCCTACAAGCTCAATTTCTCATACCAGATTAAATTGAGAGAAATGAAACTTTACACCCATTTTCATTCTACGTTATTTTCATTTTCATTTCTTTAAATAAACCGAAAAAGTGCCTGAGTTTTTCAATCTCAAGATATTGAGATTTATTTATATTTCAATCCATTATCTTGAAATTTATATAATTTTAATCCATTGAAATTTATTTGTTTGTTTAATCTGTATTAGTTTTAGTTAATCGGTTTATTTTTAGGTAAATCGGTTGAAACTATTAACTTAAAGTTATTTAATGTATAACAATTTGATAATCAAGTAGAAAATTAGATGCAAAAAAATAGGTGGACAAACGGGTTGTCTAATGAGTCAAAAAGAGGTCTAGTACCGTTGTGTTGGTTTGGATTGATTTGTCAACAAATTATTTGTCCATTTTAATAAACTAGAAGGGTACTCGCGCAATGCAGCGAGATACATCTTGATTTTAGATTTTATTTTAATTTTTGTCCCTATCGATATTCTAATAATTTTATATGGTTTTGAGAAAAACGATTTTAATGTTCATTTAAAAGTTCTCTTTTTAATGTAATTTCTTTAATTCAATTTTTTTTATCCTAATATAATTATATCTAATAACAAAATAATTTAGTTTTGGTTTAATAACATAACTTTTTATCATGATAATAATTAAGTTTTCTGTTAGAACTCAAGGATTATCTTAATTATACTTTTGGATTTTTTATATTTAAAATTAAATGTTTATCCTATATTTTGGACGATGGTTATCTGCAATTAGTTACACGAATTCAGAAATAAAGCTTTAATAAGTTGTACTTACGCGCAATTTACTTGTAATCCTGAAAATTAAGTAATTAGCATTAAATAGCAGTAGCTAAGGCTTAAAATGTTGTTTTTAAGAGTTTTTGGCCAAATGCTTTATAATATAGTATAGATAATTAGTCTATTAAATATGATTACAAACCTATATTTAAAAAAAAATTAATAACACAATTTATAATGTCGAAGCATTTAAATATATTATGACGACTTACTACCTGTTTCACACATTTAGTCATTTGAACCAACTTTCGTTTAGTTAAGTTGTTTAATTTAACATATTGGGCCCATTATATCTAAATATTAGTCAGGTCGGCTCATTTTTAATTAAACGAGTCTAACGTGTTACCGCTATTGAAAATATAAACTCAATAGCCTAATGAAATCGAGTAGCACTAACAGTAGCATTTTTCGTGAAGTTATGAACTTGTCATGACAACTTTCGTATTTTTCTATCAAAGTTGCATATTCAGACGTTATGAACTTGACCAACTGACATTTTCCTTTAAGTTGGCCTATCATGTTAACTATGAGTTGAAGCCTTGTCGTTTTCTATTAAATTTACATCTTCAGTAAAGTTATGTTCGTGATGTGTTGACGTTTTCTGTTAAAATAGCATTTGACGTGACTTTATGATTTATGAACTTGATGACTTAACTATTATAATTAAAGTACCATATTCTCTAAGGCTATTAATTGGGGTGCATTTGGTATCAGACGGGAGGGGGCTAGACTAGGCTGACAAAAATAGGTTGGTGGTGAATTTTTTTTGCAAAGTTTGTAAGGTTTTTAATTTGACATCAATATTTAGAAATTCACGAATCTTGTCTCATCTCTCTGATTGTTTTTCCACATATTTAAATAGAACACAAAAAAAATGTATTTTTGTCCCATCTAAATGTCACACCAAACTAGGGCTGATCATTTGTTGGTTGAGGTCGGGCCTAACCTATGTTTATTGTCCAACATGTCTAATACAGCAAACTCAAGCCATCTTTTACGGATTTGAAAAACTTGTTGATACTCACCCTATAAATAAGCCGAGCTTAACCACAAAAATCTTTTTATATTCACAAAAACAACTTATATAAAATCATAAATTATGTAAAATAATTCAAAATACATAACAATTTTTTCAACTTAAAATTATATGTAAAAATACATAACAATATACACAATTTAGAAGAAAAAAAAGTTGTTTTGCAAAATATAGAGTTCCAATCAAAGAAATGACTAAACGAGATAATAAAGAATCGATCAATTGAGGTAATTATGTTCTTACTTTTTATATTATTAAAGAGTGTAATTATCATCATGAGTCGTAATTACATAAGAAGTGATAACACCCCCCCCCCCCCCGCTTTTCCCTCTCAGACACTGATTGTTAGTGTCTTTAGAGAAGAGTTTCGTGTGAGACTGTTTGGGGTTGTCAGTAATCAATTTTTTGCCCAAATAAGTTAATTATTGTAAAAAAACGAGTCGGAAGGGCCTGTCCATTAATTTTAAGAAGTCGGTCTGGATATATCTATTTTTTTTAGAATAGTAATTCAAGTCTGTATTTCTTACGGGCCGGACAAAACGGGTCTAAGTGAAGTTAAATAACATTTGTTCCGTGAAGTTAGGAATACATGAAAGGGAATGATGATTATTGATTAGCTAGGGGACAAAAAAGAAGGAAGATAATGATGGTGGCTCCGGTAGGTTGTGGCGGCAGCTACGGTGGTGATGACGGTGGTTCTTCGACCAAATTCTGAGTCAACGTACCCAAAAGTCAATCACCCAAACCCCCTTCTTTTCATTTTTGTCATCACTTGGCCAAATTCAATTATAGTTTTTGTTTTTTGTTTTTTATTTTTCAAATGTAATAAAATCGATTTGCGGATGAAATATTTAGGAATTGAATATTAGGAGCGTCTGCAATAGTTATGTTAAAATAAGAATTTTTTATGGTTTTAGAAAGTTTTTTGTTGCAACGGTTAGAATATAATACTAGATGGGTATCTGTGCAATACGGCGTGATGTAAAAAATTCTTGTAAACAGAGAATATAAAGCAAACGTTCGTTAAAAGAAAATCAACTGATAACATCATATGGAGTGTTGTAAACAAAAACTTACACTCTTATAGAATAGCCTCCAGTGTCTTTAAATGTCTTGCAAGTATAACTCTCTGCAAATTACAACTCTGTAAACAAAAACATACCAAAGTTAACTTTACATACCTGCACGTTTTCTTTTCCCTTGTATAAAATTAGAGTGCCTCCCTTCACATTCACCAACGTTTTGAGTGTGACCTCTAAAATCAAGAAAAATAAAGCAACATAAACGTAAGAAAAATGATATAGAATTGATAAAACACACTCTAAAATGAAGAACAATAAATAAACATAAGCTTAAGAAAAATAATGATGATATAGAATTATTAAAATAATGATGATATAGAATTGATAAGAATTTACTTCTTCAAAACACACCTCCACAGGACTCTTATACATGGATTAGGGTTTGAGAGATTTTAGGAGAGATTTGAATTTTGATTTGCATGTTGTTACCTTAATTTTAGGTATATGGTTGAGATTTGAGAGTTATCCGTTAAAGTTTTAACAGTTGTACTTAGGGCATTATTTAGTTGTAAACATAAATTTTAAGTAATTAAGCATTAATAAGTAGTACTAAAAGCATAAAAAGTTGTTTTTAAGAACTTTAAGCCAAATGCTTTATAATATTGTATAGATAATATATGTTAAAATAGATAAAAGAAAAAAAAATGTAAAAGTCTTTAATTTAAAAGAAATCAAATCATTCCGATAGATATGTTATAACTTTTTTTAAATAAAGTATCAATGGTTAAAATCTCTAAAAAAATACATTAAACTTTAACAACTACTTTATGAGTTGGGTTTACGTGAGATCATCCTGTTTTATTAGACTGGATCAATATTTAAGATAAAAAAATATTATTTTCTTTTTCATTAATAAGATGTATTGAAATTATAGGTAGAGAAAAATATATTTATTAAATGTATTGAATATTTTAATAACGTGATTATTACTGAAATCTCTAAAATAAAATAGTGGATAAAGTTTGATGTAATTTTTCACATGTAATGTTTTTTGGTACGACATTGTTCTAGAGCTAAAAAAACTGCAGATACATCGGACATTGTTTTGTATATGTTTTTAGATTTTATAAAATTTAATGTATTAAATTCTATTAAAAACCCTACAATATTTCAAAAAATAGAGCATATTTTTGTAAAACAATTTAAAATATTGTAAATTAATTTTGGAGAATTCATTTACAAATAATTAAAAATATATATGTGCAGGACAGGAGGTTAACCACTAGACTCCCAGTGGCTACGGACTTTTTGTGCACACTATATTTTTCTTAAAAAATAAATTATAATAAATAAACGCTAAATTTTTAATTCTTTTAAAAAGTAATTAATTTTTTAATAACATTTTGTTATTTTACTTAGGATCAATTATTATTATATGTTGAGATATAAGAAAAAGTAGGATGCATAAATGAGCGATTTTTATGTTAACCATAAATTTTCGGGCCAGTTGATACATACTAACATACCAACTAATCCCCATGAGCAGTTTTAAGTCATTACAGGTGAACGTCTATAGTTACAAAAACTTTAGCAGCATTTGGATTCGAACATGTGGTAGATGTATTTTACCTAATCAAAATCGATTTTAAGATTGAGTAAAAGACAAGAAAAATGATAAAAGGACAAAAATGGACTATTTTTTAACGGCCATTAGAAAGGTGGGCCAAATCCAGATATTTTTGCAAACCACTATGACTATCTTGTAATTTAAGAATTGTAAAGATGAAAAATGTTATTTCAACAAGCCACATGAACCAAATTTGTAATTTACTCTTTTTCTAATTTAACTCGTTCAATCAGCTATATTATAAAACTGAGTAAATTAGTTTTGTAATAATTATATATATAACACTTTTTTGCACTTATTATCATGGAGCATTGAATAAAATACATTTTAATCCATAAATTTAATCCTTTTTGTCTTTATTAACAAACATTTTAGATATATTTTTTGGTCAAATAAACGATTTTTTTATGCATACAATCTTGTATCTGTTTTGAAATAATGATATTTCATTATAGGATAAAAATTCTGCATTATTTTAACAACAAAGGAAACAATACTTTTACACACGAATAATATTAGAGTTCGTCACAAACTAATTACCGTGTTTTAAAAAAATGTAATTTTATAACCAAATCATATCCACATATGTCTATCTTAATCAGTGTTTTGGTGTTTTGCTGAATAAAGTTTTTCTACAGGTCAGGTCTTCTTTTTCGAGAATAAAAATGATTAAAAGTTTTCACTTTAGTAACACCCAAAAAAAGTTAAATCAGGCATAAACTTTCCAATTCAATTGGTGGACATGATATAGACTAGGGTGCATATGTACTCTGTCATTAATTGTAATGGGTGTTATCATATGAACTCTAGTCTATATCATGTCCACCAATTGAATTAGGGTGTTTATGCCTACTTTGACTTTTTTTTGGTGTTACCATATCTTAATAGACTAGGGTGTAAGTATAGACTACACTGTATTTGGAAAAATCCGAAAAATAAACTGTAAATGTCAATGGTAACTTAGAATATAAGATAAGATATTCGACATAGAAATGGTTAAAAAGAGGGGACAAAAAGCAACAAAAAGAAAAAGACATGAAGAGATGATTTGAAGCTTCATGGGACGACCTTTTACAATGCCGACAATACTTTTTGCCCTTTGACCACGACCCATTTATCTTATTCAATGCTTCGTGTCAACTGTTTACAATCATTGTTGTGTAGTTGTATCAGTATAATAAGTTTCAACACGGTTTATCAAATATTTACTTATCGTTATCATAATGATTTTAATAATTATATTATCTATGTAGAAAAGTTTATATCTAAAAAAAAATAATTTAATCATCTTAGTTGTCGTTTCTGCAAGGTGTTGTAAGGAGTTTTGCATGTATTTTTTTTTCTAGTTTTAGTTTTTATGTTTATGTAGCTTTTAAGTTTTTACTTTGTAGATTTAAGAGAAGGTTTTGGGATTGTTTATTTAAACTGTTTATTGATTTATTCTGACGTCAAACCGGTAATAAAGAGTTTTTTGATAAATTTGAATATTCTAACTTATTACTTATCAGTTTCTTGTTATTTTAAATGTATAAGCAATTACAAACATCCTAAAAATAACTTATTAGTTTATTACGTTTTGATACAATCATAAACTAATCCAAACTCTTTTTATAAAACTCTGATTTAACAATACATAAGTTAATAAGTAATTTTACATAAAAACATAATTTATTTTAAATAAGCAATTCCAATCACCCCTAAGTTTGATATATTGTTTCTCATATTATATTTGCAATTAAGATCTTTTTATATGGTTTTCAATTAAAACCAAGTGTTTTTGTAAGACTTTTAAATTCATTATTTATGTCAATAACATAACCTTTTATGTTATCACTTACAGGATAGTGTATTTTAGGTTTTTTTTTTTAAAAATTCTACTATATTAGGTACAAAATTAATTATATGGCGCCTATGCCAAAAAAAAAAAGTAATTAACAATTATTAAGATAAATATAATATACAGAGATGCTCTTAAAAACTAATTGCATTTAGAATTTTTTTTATGACAAAGTCAGATGCATTTTATACATATTTTTTGTAATAATAATGTAATATTGGGAAAAAAAATTGTTGTCATATAATCAATCACGTGAGTAATTGTCTGGAAAAAAAGATTAAAAAACTGATTTTACAGTAACTTTTAGAAAAAAGATGTTTTAGGTTATGTCTGAATTAATGCTGATAAATTATGACTATAAAACATCAGTCTTGATAAACTCTTTAGCCACAATTGTTATGTACGGCTAAATTCAAACCCTGTACAAATAGAATATTCCACCATATCTTTCAGGTGTCAATCACTATGCCACAACCCTTATCTTTGATTTTACAATAACTTGATATGATAACAATAAGCTTTTTTTAAAAATTAATGTTAAATTTTTTTAGACAATAGATTTAACAAAAGCACATGTTCTAACATACATCGTGACTGGAATCATAACCAAGCTTTTTAAATAAAAAATTGTTCTAGTTTTAAATATTTATCAATATACATGAATAAATCAAATTTTAACATGTAATACCAATAATAACTTATTTAATTTAAAATATTGACATCACTTTAAAATTACGTTTTAAGGTAACCTTTTAAACATTTTAGCACGTTGTAAGAGGGGTTCTGTTTGCAAATATATTCATTAAATGCACGAATTAACAACCTATTTTTTAACATAAATTTAAATTATCAGAGGGATAACGAGGAAGTCATTAAAAGTTTTAAAATTATTTATATTTATTTATGTTAATTAACTATGTTAGAACAGTTGGTGGAAATAGAGTGAATTGATCAAATACTGGATCGCTTGAGAATCGTAAAAAAAACACTTTTTGAATTGATATTTCGACCCTTTGCCTGGGTTTACAAAATTCAATTTAGGATAAGACCCAAAAACACTCATGTTTTTAGGCACAAAAACCATAGCAAATTTCATAAGAGTATATGAGAATCAGTTCAAAAGGAGTATCTAAAAACGTAAGTATAAATTTGTATTTATACTCACAAAAACGATAATTGAAATGGCAATGATGGTTGAATTGTAGGAGTAGTGGATAGTTATAAAAATTCCAGTAACTGCTCAGTAACTGCACAATTAATGTATAGCTAGTAACCGTTTAGTGAACACTGATATGAAAAGACCAACCTGAGCTCTGGTCTATGCATTCAGAGATCTGGTCCAATTTCCAAAAAAACTCAAAAGTCTCAAATATCAAAACCAAATCCTCTGGTCAGACCATATAGAGCCTCTACATCGACCATGCAAAGCTCTCTATCGACCATGCAAGCCATACAGAGCTCTGTATCCGAGTTCTGATCAAGTTTTTCCATTACATAGACCACCGCCAGGGGCTCTGCCCCTTGACCCCCCAAGGGGCATGACCACCTTAACCCCCGCCATTTCGTCATTCCCGGGTTCATACTCGCCTTATAACAAGTGTGCAGTCCGCATCACCTAACTTGTATTATAACACAGTATAAAACCCTTTTAGACATTGTATTATTTCCAATTACACATAAATGAACCGGTGACACTAAAATCACCAACAAACTATAATGACGTGTCATACACATCATATCATTTAAACTATGTATACAAAAAAGGTGTTAACCAGTTTAAAAAATGATGAAAAAACGTGTAAGAATAGGAGTTAGTACTAAGAACCGAAAAAAAGGATTTGGACCCTTGATCACTATATATCTCACCCACCGATATCATGAGAATTGATCCGATGCACCGCATAAGTGTTGATCTTCAATTAGGATCCAAGATGGAGATCTCTTATTATACTTCTCACCATAATCGCTCTTTTTACTAGAATCCAACCCTTAAAAAATAGAAGTAGGTTGCTCATTGTTATAATAAGTATATTTAAATACAATGTTTTAATAAAATATAATTTAAAAATATAGTATTGTAATAGAAAAATGAAACCTACAATGGTACAATAATTTTTTTTTATAAAAACAAGTTACTATTTTATATTTTTATGCATTTAACCTGTTAATTAAATATCAGTATCCATTCATCTTAACTTTAAAAAGGTAAAAAAATGGTTATAATAAAGAAGTCGTTGAGCAAATATTGAAATTAAAAGAAAAAAACGAATTATTAGAATTGAAAATATACTAAAAACACAGTGACTTAATAATCAACAAATATCATATCCCATCACAGTGGATAGTGATTAAGCACCTATATATACATGTTATTTGGAGTGATATCAAAGCCTAGCTACCAACCACCTCTTTTAATTCTTGTGCTTAATTACATTAAGCACCTCTCCTTTTTAGACTCAAAACAGTACTAATTATATCTCTTCCAAACATAAACTTAACCAAAAATGGCATGTTCTGGTGGTAATATTAACCACAGACAGATAAAGAAAGGGTTATGGTCTCCTGAAGAAGATGAAAAGCTCTTCACCTACATTACCAGATTTGGTGTTGGATCTTGGACTTCTATTCCTCAACTTGCTGGTCTCTCTCTCTCTCTCTCTCTCTCTCTCTCTCTCTCTCTCTATATATATATATATATATATATACACACACACATGTATGTATGTATGTATGTATGTATGTATGTATGTATGTATGTATGTATGTATGTAGAGGGAGCTTTAGGGGAAAACCTCAAAAAAAAAAACCAAAAAATACTATAGAAGTCCTTCGTCTGGACGGTATGCATCTGTTCATTTTTTTATGCACGAGTGCATGTAATGTACAAAGGCATATGCACATGTGCATGTTACAAATTACCGGTATATATGCATTTGTGTATAACGTCGAGATGAAGGGATCTCATGGTGTTCTACAATTTTCTCTTTCTTTAGATTTTTCCATGAACCAGAGCCTATATATGCATGTATATGTGTATATTGTTGTATATATGTTATCGGTTGGGGTTTGCCCAAGTGGTGAGAAGTTGATGATCTTGAGTTTTAAATTCAAGACTTTTGCATTTCCCATCGAATTATATATAGGGTCAGGTTCGAAAAACCCTCAAAAAAAAATGAAAAACTATGAACACTCTAGTAACCATTCCATTGTATATGTGTATATAGGAACAGAAAACGTCTTCAATTACTTATATGCACATGCGCATACGGATAAATGGTTATTAAGATGTTCCTCGGTTTTTATTTTTTTGGGTTTTTCCACAGCCTCACTATATATATATATATATATATGTGACTATGTGTGTGTGTTTTCTGGTCTTATGACTAAAATTCATCTTCTATATGATGTAAAGATTAATATAACTTTCTTGTCTTTTAATTGGAATAAATTAAAGGGCTGAAGAGGTGTGGAAAGAGCTGTAGACTTAGATGGGTGAACTACTTGAGGCCTGATCTCAAAAGAGGTGGTTTCTCACAGCAAGAAGAAGATATCATCATTAGTTTACATCAAGTTCTTGGCAATAGGTATGTATATATATATATATATACATATATATATATCACTTTCTTTTGAGAACTCGTGAAACTGTGATAACCTTGAGAACTTGTGTATCATGTGTTGTTTCATGTGATTTTTTTTTCATCAAAGAGTAGGGTTTATAATATTGATTAACATATATAATATGTTTGTCTCACATGGGCTCGGTTGACAATGTCAACAACTTTTATGTATTTATAAAACAAAAAATACCCGCAAAAAAGTTTCACATTGTGAACCGAGCACATGTGAGACAAACAAATTGTGAAACAAATGTATGTTAATAAATACGTTCAATACTATACTTGGATTAAAAAAATTATGTGAAACAAAACCTTAAGATAGAAGTTCTCATGGATCTCACAAAAAATGTGGTTCTCAAAAGATTAAGTATATTTATATATATATATATATAATCACCGATTGATCGAGCAATCACCAACACACATCTTTGAATCCAATCTTGTGCTTGGTGTCTACAAATAATTACAGTTTTTCGTTTCTTTTGATCACTTAAAAATGCGGTTGATCGAGTTATAAGAAATGAATGTTTTTGGCAGATGGGCTCAGATTGCAACAAAGTTGCCCGGAAGAACAGATAACGAGATCAAGAACTTTTGGAACTCGTGTTTAAAGAAGAAACTAATCAAACAAGGAGTCGATCCAAACACCCACAAACCGATTACTGATATCCCCAAAGAAGTTAACGGAAATAAGATTAGTTTTGCATGCAAAAAGTCGAAGAATTTTCAAAATTCATCATCGTCGTCATTATCGTCATCAATGGCATTAACGTCAACTCATGAACTAGGTCAAGATTTTCATTTGAACAACAATGGTGGTTTGACAAATAACTTGTTTAATTTAGGTGAATTAGAGATGGGTATTGATCCAATTGACCTAAATTGCAATCTTTTAGATCAATCTCAACAAATGAATTGTGAAACATCTTCTTCAAGTTTTGATCTTTATGATAACTTGACTTCAAGAATGATCATGGATTCCTTCATAAAAGAGGAAACAAGAGAGAGTTCAAGTACTAATTATTGTAATTCGAACATGAACAACGAATTTTTTGAAGGATTTCAGATCATGAACATCGAATCCAAAGAAGGGAATGCAAATCAATGGCAAGAATTGCAAGAGATTCGAGCTAATAATGCAGGAGATTTTGCCTTCGGGTGTGTACGTCAGTTGGCAAAGGGGCAGAGTGACTTTGTTCAAAATAATGCAGCAGATTTTGCCTTCGGTTGTGTAGGTCAGTTGGCAAAAGGACAGAGTGACTTTGTTCAAAATAATGCAGAAGATTTCAGTATCTACCAAATGGGGTTTCTATCTGAAACTCTTCTAGGCGAATACTTGGATGTTTTTCACTAATTGACAAAACCCTAATTTATGACGAAAGATCACGAGTTCGAGTTACAAAAAAATATAGACTTCTTTAGTTTTGGCGCAACAGAATATGTGGTTTTTAACTTTCTATTCTTTGGACGTACGTCAAAAAATAAGATTGATATCGATGGGTGCAAATAATTCGTTTTATGTTTGCGGGTGTGAAACATTAATGTTTTTTTTATCGTGTTATAGAGACATATGATGATAAAGGTTTGTGTTTGATTGTTACAAAAGAGAGTAATATTCGGTTATATTTCGACCATAAATAAAAATTAGTACTCAGATAATTCTTTTTTATATCTATCTTTTGTCAATATATACACATCCTATCGTTATATATGTTTCACATATATTTATGGAAGTGACAAACCTTAGTAACGTATGTTTCTAACTTTGTCTATATTAACTGTTATTAGTTTAGAACACTGGCCAATCTAGCATTGATGGATATTTTTCATCTGAAATCCGTCGGTAATTTGTCTTTG
This sequence comes from Silybum marianum, assembly GCA_036898165.1. Classification (NCBI taxonomy): domain Eukaryota; kingdom Viridiplantae; phylum Streptophyta; class Magnoliopsida; order Asterales; family Asteraceae; genus Silybum; species Silybum marianum. The sequence continues at coordinate 33,324,270 of CM072535.1, forward strand.
ATATCGTATTCGTCATTTCGGTGTAATCACCACTTTCAAGTTGCTTAAAAACCCATAGTTTGACTTTTGGAAAGTCAAATCATTACATACTTTGTTTTAGATTCACCCCAAAAAAATCTTTGATCACTAAAATTCATTTGGGTCCCAATTTAAAAACTCTGTTTAAACCATTCATGAGTTTATTATAGTAAAAATCATTTAAAAAGCCCTTTTATGAGTAGTGACACAAAACCATAGTTTGACTTTACAAAAGTCAACTATGAATGATTTTCACCTCTTTTGATGCAAGTAGGGCCACATAAAACCCGACGACCTGGTCAACCCAACTAAATCAGCGTGATATGGTTTGGGTTCGGTCGGGTTGGGTTGGGTTCAGTTAAGAACTTTTAAGCCATAAACTTTGAGTTTGGTTACTCAAATGTCTTTAACCGGTGTTTACTCCTAGATGCTTATGTTGTATTCTCGAATTTGGGGATAAAAAAAAAGAAATAAAATAGATGGAAAAAAGAAGGAAAAGAAAATAATATTTTTATTTGTGTTTTTAAAAGAGAAAGAAACGATAAAAAGGTTCGGGTTCTTGAACAAGAAATAAAGAAAAAAAGATGTTATTTATACAACTATATTCTTTAAAAATATAACTTCTATAATGAAATGTTAGGTAGTTTTGTAATTATAATAATATATTTTAATTATTTTAATTTATTTCTTTCTCTTTTTTCCCATGTTTGGAAGAAGTGTTTTGGGAGAAAATTTAACATTATTTTTCTTATGTTTCATTTCTTTTTTCTGATTAAAAGATTTCGAAAACACAGTTGTTTTTTACTTTTTACCATTTTCACTCCCTTTCCTTTTTACAAAAAAGGTTTTAAGAATACAGCCCTCAAGTGTTTCCATAAAAAATAGGTTGAACTCTTTTATCATCTTCTTGAAACTCTATTATAAAATATTAATTATATTATTTCTAACAAAACGTTATTGTATCTATAGTTAGCATCATTGAAATAGAGGAATGCGAGCAAATACTAGAAACGAAGAGTCGCCATCACCAATAATGACGACTTCTCGTGATATATCCTACCAGAGCCACCCTACAAATTATGTTGTTCGTAAATGAAACAAACAACTCACTCAAATCAACATAAGAACCACAATTTTCTCCAATCTTATCAATCATAAAACCCATCTCTTCTTCTCTCACTTGTCGAAATGACCGAACTCTTTTACTAGAGGTTGTTTGCAGTTGTTGAATGGTTCGTTGCAAAATGATTAAGTGGTCAGAATGATTAAGAGACTCTTATGACATTATGCAAAATGAAATATAATTGTTTGGTAATTGTTCAGGTTTATTCAGATTGTAATTGGGACTCTTAATGGTTAATCGAGGTCCAGGATACAAAACTATTCAAAGGATTTTGAAACAATTAAGAGGCCAACTTATTTTTTTCCAAACAGAATTCACATCTTAACGATTCAAAAACTGCCTTTTAATAGAACAGGTAAAAGGTAAACAAACAGCTCTTAGAAACCGAATCCCTAGAATGCTCCATGGAGCCATAAGTAAGTTTATGTGCTATATATTTAACTTGGGTCTATCACAAAAGATTAAATCATGGATTTTCAAGATTTCTTGAGTGGTGAAGAACCCACAATCATAGGCACACTACCCAAGTGAATCAACATGAGAGTGCCATGTTTTTGGGTCAAAGCTTAAAAAGAGATTGATGGGGTCTTTGAACATTCCCAAAAAAGCTTCCAATTATCATGGGAATGTGGTAGGTTTTTCTTGGTTTATGAAAGGGATGAAAGCCATTTATAGTAGATTAAAAGGATTAACAAGATGAAAAATGAAATTATAGATAAAGTGGGAGATGAATGGAAAGAAACATATTTTTAATGGTTTAATACATTAGAAAAACTACACATATATATACACACACAAATATAGTGTGACCTAAAGTTTTCATTTTAAGTTCTTTATCTTATATGATTTACCTTTCACCCCCTAAACTTTTGTCTTGTATTTAATAGATTGGAGTTGACAACGTTTGTGACTTTGTGGCAATGTTTTAAAACCCAGGTTAACCCGGCCGGTCGAATCGGTTGGACCGGGACCCGGCGTAGTGACCAAGCTAACTAACACCGGGTTAATGCATATGACCGGCCCGTTTCAACCTGGGTTTCTCAAAAACCCAGTTAAACCGGTGGTAAACCCGTTACTCAAACCCGGTTAACATGTTTTTATATTAAAATTAAAAAAAGTGTGTTATGTGTGTTTTTTTTAATGTATTTGGATTGATGTAAAACTTGTTGTTTGTATATTTTTAATGTTAGAACTTATAAACATCAAATTATTACTTTATATATATATATATGTACCCAGGAAAATGCAAAAAATACTAAGGGATTAGGGAATTATTGAAACCGGTTGAACCAGCTAACCATGTCAACTAAAAACCCGGGTTTTAAAACAATTGCCTATCAGGCCACAAGTACAACCACACCATACACCATCTTGAATAAAAAAAGATCCTACCTCAATTCTAAGCAACAAATCATACAATAGAAAATGACCACTTAAAATAGCATCTAGATGATGATGAAATCAATTAATTTTTGTTACAAATAATTATAAGTATTATATTGGGTTCAGTTATGAATCAAATTGAAAGAACTTGCAAGCCAAATCCATATCACAATATGATGCAAAACAGGTTCAACTTCAACAACAAAAAAAAGAGACTCATCTTCCATTTCCATTTCCATAAACCCTAATTTCTAACAGTAATAAATCAAAACTGCCAATTAATTAACAAAATCGAAAACAAACCTAAGCAGTGAGAAGAACAGCACCACCAGCATCCTTAATCTTCTTCTCAGCAGTCTTCGAAATAAGCTTGGCCTTAACCACCATTGGCTGCGATGGCGGAACCATACCTTTTCCCAAAACTTTGAAGTAACCGAACTGAGTAACATCCACAATTGGAACCTTATCAGCTGAAGCGTTCTCTTTGGCATCCTGTGGAACCATTGACCAGAGCTTATCGACGTTAACGATTGGGCAATGGAACTTGTTGCGAAGCCGGTGGAAGTATCGCATACCGACTTTACCGAAGTAACCGGGATGGTACTTGTCGAAGAGGATCCGGTGGTGGTGCATTCCTCCGGCGTTACCACGACCTCCGGGATGCTTTCGGTGTTTTCCGATACGACCGTGACCGGCGCTGACGTGGCCGCGCTTCTTACGGTTCTTCTTGAATCTCGTCGTCATTTTCTCCTGCAAATTAGCGAACGATTTGAAATCGAGTAGATTTAATAATACGAAATTAGCACGAACTCCGGTGAGGAATTGCGACGGTACATACCTGAAAGGGGAACTCCGGTGAGAAATTGCGGCAGAGATTGGGAATATAGTTGGATGACTTAAACCCTAATTCGTAAAGATGCAGAAAATGACTATTTGTATAGATCCATGGGCCGGATCATATAATGGGCTTTTTGCTGAACCCACTAAGAAGGGCCTTATGCCATTTTGAGGGATTTTAAAAGTTATTTAACTGATTTCAAGAGATTTTGTTTCAGTTTTTTGGATTGATTTTATGAGTTTTCTCTTATTTTTTTGGTTGATCTCGAGATACTTCAATTAGTAATGATGGGTGCACGAATGGGAAATTACCCAGGAAAACTATGGTACAAATTTAAAAAGAAATTGTTTTTACCGTAGGTAAAAGAGAGAAGAAGAATAATTGGGGGCCATCCCCATATTTGACATACTACAAGTACATCCGCCCCCGGTAATAATGAGTTGTTTATCAATTTGAGAATCTTATTACCCAATGAAAGATTTAGCAAAAGTTAAGGGGGGTAAAATCCACACTACCAGGGTTCGATTCTTGCGGTTGACATTTCTGAGATATCCAGACTTTAAGCCTGGGCCTTAGGGGCCAGGTTCGGGGCCGGTACGGGAGGATCCAGTCTATGGGATCCACTTCCCTGCTGGTCGGGTCCAGCCATAGGTTGGGCCGGGTCGCAGCGGATTAGTGGGTTGGCCCGTAATGGAGACCCGATACCGCTGGAGCGTGTGTGTGTGTTATAGATGCCGTTCAAAAAAAAAGTTAAGGGGGGTGTTTCATGTTTGAATAGAGATATTCAACAATCATTAACGAGACCGGACGAAAAAGAGACTGGTTGTTTTTATAGAATATAAAATATTCATTCTTTCACAAGTCCAAAATTTCATTATAGATTAACTTGAGGGAATAAAAATGCATTCTCATTTTCATTTATCTACATGAACCAACAATCTAGTAAGTGATGAAAAAGACTCTTATCCGGTTAACAATTGATACTTACCAACAATTCATTTTTATAACCAAGAATATTACATAATAAATAAGTTTTGATAGTAACTTTTAATGGTAAGATCACCAAAAATTTATGCTTCTTCATAATTGTTTTATATTGTTTATCCTTTTTCTTTTAACAAGAGAAATTATATAATTAAAAAGCCTAATAAAAATAAAGAGCATAGCTGTTTTATGGTTGTAATGATTTGTTTCTTACACATTTAAACACAATGGACTGTTCTGGCTCGTTTGCAAAATTAACTGTGGCACCGGGGTTGAATACTGATGAGAATGAGAGTTATGATGAGAAGCGTAAGAAGAGACCTCCACCCCAAGTTAGGTTTTGGTGAGAAGTAAAGTTATGGTGAAAAGGGTAAGAAGGGATCTCCACCCTTGGATGCACATTAAGATGAGATGCACCGGGTCAATCCCCGTATCAAACGCAGTTCATGGGTGGGTTTGAGATTAAAAGTGATCAAGGGTTTAGATCCCTTCCTACGCTTCTCACCTTAACTCATCATATTCATTTTTTACAATATTTTTTTATTGTTCGCCATTCTCTCACGTCAGTATATTGATTCTTTTGGTACATGGGTAAGAACGATTCAAAATCTTTTCACCTGTCTCCCTCACATTCGTCAGTACAAACGCACCCTTTAACATCAATATCACAAAATGAAAATGGATATTACAAGATAGACCATTAATTTTTTTTAGACAAAAGTGTTACTTTTGCAATCGGTAAACTAGCAAAGATATTCCGTTACTAAAATCTATTTTGCAGCGAAAACAAAGATACGAAAAATCAACCTGTTTCCTGTTCAAACTCATCGCCTTCAGACTCTTCGGCATTGTCAGCTTCATCTTCATCTGCATCATTCTCAAAGTCTTCTTTGTCGTTCTCAATGGACGTTTTCCCTATCACAATTAGGTTGCTGTTTATCTTCCTGATGTCGTTATACTGTAAAAAAAAAAATTATACGCATAAAAACAACAGTTAAAACGAGAGAAAAAAAACCCAAATGAAGTATATGCATGATGAAGCAATCCCATGGATTTGGATTTTGTGGTACTTTTTTCTTGATTACAAACATATCTATGAAATCCCATGAAATACCAACTACCCCCCCAGGGGATTTCTAAATCCAATGTTTGTGGGATTTCAATTTCTGTCTTTCTTTTGAACCAAACAAGAGATTGGAATGGAATCTAATTCCAAATCCGGCAAACCAAAAGGGCCCTAAAGATGTGCAAATAATTTAGATTTGCTTTTATGTGGCATTGGATAAGAAATAACATACAAAGCTATGTGGTTTACAAACAGGCATCTATAACTACATGCTGATTGTACCAGATTTAGTGGGGAAAAATATGTCACCGAGGCTTAAACCCTTCTGGTCCAAAGCCAAGAACCTACCTTCCATTACTTTCAGACTAAAAAGAGTTTGCCTTAGCCATTGTGTTTTATAGCAGATGTACACATGATAGGACTAAGGGACTGTTTGTTAACAACTTAATGAGCTTAATAGAACTTACAGCTTATTCAGTCAGCTATACATGACTGTTTGGTAGTAGCTTGATGATATAGAAAGTGAATTATTCGGTAAGCTTCCAGGGAGGAGCTTTATGAAGAAGGCTAGGTTTTTTCCAAACCTGTCACTGCTAATTAAAAAACACGCTCCTTCCATCTATGAAAAAACCCTTCTAAAAAAAACTTTTTCAATTTATACAGACATCTTTATCCATGCAAGACTTAATGGAAAACCAGCCAAACAGCTCCTAAGTTTAAGTTATTCACAGGAAACATGAAAAAATAAGTTTACACTGCCTCAGTTTAGTTGCAGCTTCCCTAATACTACGAACTTGAATCAATGTCAATATACAGGCATATTTGAAGCATCCTCAAGTTGACCAAGGGGCCGTTTACCAAATGCTTACTGGTTGTTGCTTATCTAGTTATCTTATAGGGTGAGTATGGCAAGGACTCTTACCAGTTAGCACTTGCTGTGTAAGAGAACCTTGTCGGTAAGCGCTTACCTAGTAAGCGTTTGCTAACGACCCCTAACTTATACCATTGTTTCATACTGACAAAGTGACCTTGGAGCAAATTATGATTTGGGTTACTATTAGTATCAGGTGCTTAATGAACTTGACATATAAATACTGGACGAACTATTCTATCATTCAAAAGTGATAATCGAATTAAAATTTATTTCTAACATTAGGAATCAGGATTCCAAAACCTAAAGCCTGATACTACATAATTACATCGACTCTTATACAATTTATTTGAATCCAAACCTATGAACTGCGAAAACAGATGTGATAATTGATACACATAAACAAAAAAAAAAGCAAATTCGAGAGAAACACGTAACCTAACCAGAGATCTGTAGTTCAATTTAGCGTTCAATAACAACTCAAATTACTAGGGTTTTACATATGAAACTGAATGTTGAGAACACCTTCAAACATAAATTAAACTAAGATAGGGTTGAAATCATCTCTAATGAATCATAAAATCAAGAAATTGAACACAAATATGTTCATGAACCAGCAAAATTTTACATAATAAGTAAAACAGTTAGTGACGAATATATACGGACCTTTTCTTCGAATTCAGATTCCTCAATAGCAAGAAGTAGTTCTTCACTGTGCGGCTGAGGCCACTGCGGAGGAAGAAGAAGCGACGTCGGAATGATCCTCGTCGACGTCGGATTTTGCGTCATGAACGCCGGAAATTGCAGCATCTTTCAAATGGGTTTGATCTCACTTTCTGTACATCTCCATGGCTGGAGCGTATTAATAAAAAGTTAAAAGAGTAAATTACGTTTTTCGTCCCTGATGTTTTTCATTTTCAACAGAATTCATCCATATGATTTTTTTTATTACAGATTTTGTCCCTCACATTTGCAAAATTTCTAGAATTCCGTCAAGCTCATCCATACAAAAGAGACTATTAACAATTAATTGTCGGTTGCTTAGGCCTAGTTTGTTTTTTCTTTTTCAGCTCTTAATTGCCTCTTATGTCTGAATTGGTCAGCAATTTTCACATTCAAATTGTTTGTTTTTCTATTATTTTCAGATTTCAGACTTCAACACGTCTTAAAAAACAAACGCCACCTTAATGAATTTAATGGGACTTATTGTTTATTCAGATAGTTATATATGACTATTTGGTACTGACTTGATGATATATAAAAAGATTTATTTAACAAGTTTTTAAGGATAACTTTATGTAAAAAGTCAAGTTTTTTTCCAAACAGGTTCCTCTCAATTAAAAACATACTCTTTCTATTTATGAAAAAAAAAACTCTCAAACAAAACATTCTAAATATATAGACAAATTAATCAACACAAATACACAATCAACTTTATTCAGACTTTTCGGATGCCCATGATAAAAAGCCAAAAAAAAATGTTTTGTTAGACCATCTCCAACCCAACACTAAAAACATAAAAATAGAAATCCTATCATACACAGATATCCAACAACAACCCAACATGCCAACATATTTATTCATGTACTGAACATTGCATGAAAACATGAATCTTCATTACATAACGTAATAATCATCACATAATAACATAAAGATAAAAGATGCGTAACCCGGTTATAAAATAACAATCCTTTATAAAGAAGTTGAACCCAATAATGACAGATTTAAAGGTTAGAAAAAAAAATACGACACTCAAAGTGATGAACCGAAAGGGATACTCAATGAAGTTAAAGCTTTAAACACTGAACTTTTATAGAATAGGAAAATTAATTAAAATAACCATTTTTTAATGTTGGGCTAATCTTTTAGCCATTACTCTTTAAGATTTACCAAAATAGATATAGATCCGTAATTTTAATTATTTTATGGACCTGGATGAAAAATGTAATTTTTAGGATAAAAAATATTTTTTTTTGTGTGTGTGTTTTTACTAATTGTGTAATTGGGTATTTCACATTTTTGCGGACCTAGTATTTTTCATGGGCCACAAATATGTATTTTAAATAATTTCTCTATAAAAGATCATCAAAATGTGCGAAAAAAAGTTACATTATGAAGTTTAAAGAACAAACAATTGCTGAAAGCAACATCAGATTCTATCAAATCGTCCATCATAGTTTGGGTACTTTATTTAAACTGAAATCTAAGCATGAAGCATGTGAATTTTCTTCATATCCTGTGTCAAATCTTGATAATTTTTCTTCACAGACTTAGCATGGTCCATGCCATTCTTTAACAAACTTTCATTAATCTTTTCGTTCTCTTGCCTTTTTTTTAAAAAAAATTATTTCTCGGACTTCCTCAATGAAGGATCACCTGTTTGGTTGGTTTTCTATTGTGTCCCCCCCCCCCCAACAAAACAAGAAGCTTTCTAAATAAGTGACTTTCTATATCATTAAACCAATACCAAACAGTCATGTATAACTGACCGAATAAGTTGTGAGTTCCATTAAGCTCATTAAGCTAGTAACAAACATGCCCTTCGTATGGCTAGCCTAAAACTCAACAAAAATTGTTGCTTATCCAAACAGAACCCAACAAAGGTAACACAATAATGATGTGCATTTAACCAAAATGTAAACACAAACTGACTTATTTAACGTTAAATATATGTACAATTAAATGACTTAACAACTAAGTTGGTATCGATACATTACCAAGATTATAAACTTATAAAACTGAATACAAAATGCAAAAAAAAAGAGCATGTGCAATTCGGTTTATGATTTTAGCCAAAATATCACAACTAGTTTGGTTTGTAGTTTGGAGCATGTGATTTTTAGTCCGTGGTTTGAAAAAAAAAATGCTCAAACCGTATTATATAATAAACACCTTTAGATCCTCTTTAGGACGAAACCCGATTATGAATAAGGGGTTGTTTACTTACAACTTAATGAGCCTAGTGATCTAGACAGCTTATTTGCTCAGCCATACATAAGAGTTTTTTTACGGCTTAATCCTTGTCATTAAGCCAAAATGGCTATATGGAATAAGTCAGGACTCCTCACTTGTTCCCATTAAGCCATCTCAAACAAATTAATATTAGAAATGCCCTCTCTTTGTCTCCCTTATACCCTTTGGTCTCCCGTCTAGGAATTGCCAAATTTGGCTCGACCCTTGCTTGGGATCAAGACTCGGCCTGGTCCCAGACCAATTGGGACCGGTTACATATTTTATGGAATTTCAAGTCCGGAACCGAGATTGGAACCGGTTATGTATATAAGCTTGATTTTTGTGAAAAAAAAGTTTTTTTTTTAATTTATAATACAAAAATTTCTAGATTTTACAAGATTTTTGAAAAGAAAAATTCAAACGTTTCTAGCTTTTTCTTACTTTGTTTTTTAATTTTTATTTACTTAAATGTATTATTTAAAATGTATTTTAATACTAAATTTCAAATTCGAAACATAAAAATATGTATAGCATTTTTGTGTAAAAAATATGTTTTTTAGAAACCAGGTAAGGTGTGAGATCGGATTTGGTCCTAGATATTTTAGTTGTGACTGGGACTGGATAGCCCTGTTTTGAAGTGACCATTCTGGGACCGACCCAACATGGTCTGGTATTGATTTTTGGTCATCTCTAATCCCATTCCTCATACAAACAATTTAGGGATCGTTTATCTAAACGCTTACCTTGTAAGTGTTTACTAGTAAGAGTCAAGACTCTAACTTATTTTACCGAGTTAGATGATAGTCCACCAAATCGGTATCGTATGCCATGGTTTACCCGGTAATCGTTTACCGAGTAAAAGTCACCACTTTCATTTATCGGATATAACCCTCCATCTTTATCATAACTATCACCAGCTATTACTGAATAAGATTCTCGACATTTAAAATATTAGAACATCTCCAACAAATTCCCTAAAATTTTCCAAAATTGAGAATTAGAAAACAAAATCTTCAAAAAAAATTACATTCATCCCCAACAAGTTCTGTATTTTGGAGAATTCAACATTGATTATAATATTATCATATTGCATCATCTATTGAAATATTATTTATCTCTTTAAATATTTATTTTTCAAAGTTTATATTGATATCTTATTTGGTAATCATTTTTGGAGTGTACTCCATATTTGGAGAAAAAACCACTCTCTCTCATACTTTTTCCATTTTGAAGATGACTATGGGGAAGCTATTAAAGTAAAATATTGTTTAAAATCTACATTTTCTACAATTTTAGAGAAACTGTTGGAGATGCTCTTAGTAAATGACCCAATAAACAGCAAACTTTCATAGAAAATTAAGAGCATCTCCAACATCATTGCTATAATAGAAAAAAATGATTTTTTCTTCTCTAAAATGCTCCAACAACATTGCTATAATGTTTTCTATTTTAGAAAATTAGGGAGAAATATCTAAATATAGATAAATCTCTAAAATATCTAAAGTATGACACAGAAGTTATATACAACCAATCACTTTTTGAAGTTAAAATGTATTGGAGAAAGAATAACATCCAATCAATCAAAATTATTGAAATTAAACGTGTAAAAAACAGAAATAATATTTTAATAATATAATTAATGATGGATTTTTTAAAATAGAAAAACTGATGGGGTAAGAAGAAATTATTTTTTTTTGAAGAAGAAAGTAAAATAGAACAACAAGAAAGAGAGAGAAGAGATGTGTTATTCTCATTAATTATAAGTCCTTTAAATAGGGATGAGATACAAGTAGATAACTACAAGAGATGATAGTTCTAACCTATTTCTAATATGTTTATCTCTATCTATATCGTCATATCCATTAGACGATGGCACATTTATCCTACAACACTCCCCCTTGTGCCGAGTCAAAAGAGTGATGGTGCACAACTGTTGCGGGTATATTTGCAGCTGGTATATGTGATCTCGTCACTCCATTAAACGTATCAGGTATCGAGTCTGATTCGTTTGACTTCAACTTTACATTGTGAAGTCTGGGGATCAAAATGAGACATATTAGGAATATTCTATGACACTTCCAGTCGTTCCCATGGAAAATCCTTTTTCCTATCTCCCCCTAACGACGGGAAGATTGTCTCATCAAAGTGACAACTCGCTAACTTAGCAGTAAAGAGATCACCCGTCAAGGATTCTAATTAGCGGAAAATTGTTGGGGATTCATATCCAACATATATTGATTTTTTTTAGGGACCCATTTGGGTGCGCTGTGGGGGCGCAATTGGCACATATACTACACAACCAAACATGCATAAATGAAAAATATCAGGCTTATATCCAGTTACCAACTGGTACGCATGATACTGGTTGGCTAGTAGTGGGTCTAAAAACAAATGAGTAAGGCTGCATGTAATATTTGCATAACCCCATGCAAATGCGGGTAAACTGGTGCGCATAACCAATGCCCTATATATCATCTATATTCTTATGATGATAACTTCTATGAGACCATTTTATACATACACATGGGGTATAGAAAACTCTACATTGATTGCAATATATATGCAATAATTATCAAATCCTTATGATGTAAATTCTCCAGCATTACAAGTCATATAGACTTAATGAGATAAAGAGGGAGGTGAGCCCTTAAACGTATAACTAGTGCTTGGAGTGCAACATTTCATGTGGACAATAATGCGACATGCGTTCATTGTGTCGAAACCAGAACCATAAAATACTTTAATGGCCCGCATTCTGGTTGTTTATGTCCATAAATATTACATTGTTATTCATTGTAAGAATGGAATATTTTTGTATTATGTCCTTAGCTTTAGGATGGTCTCATTCCTGTCTTGGCTAAGGATCAGGGTTTATTAAAATTCTAGGTATTCGAGAGGGCTTATTATGATGTTGGTGTTACTTCTTGTGCTGTAGAAGTCAACAGTTGCAATTTAGTTAATTAACTCATTTTGCCTTTCACTCGAAAAAGAATGTGTCAATGTGTATTTTTCAATGCATAGATCATTATGTTATGACCATGGTGTCCCACAAGGTCATGTTGAAACATATATGTGTAATTCTCCCAAAGTTCTTTATTGGTGACATAATATGATTTGATGACCTAGATAATCCACTAGTGTGACACATTAATTTCTCTAATATACGTTCCTTTCATATCATTAGAGTTGATGTACATATATACCCATTTCCATTCTTATAATACGATTTCCAATTAATATGAATATTTTAACAAGGTTCTCATTAATATAGTCCTTTAATGACTATTAATCTTATACTAACAAGAAAATGACAGTTCATCGTCTAAGTATTTTGGTTGGAGGAGTAAATATTAGTCTATCTTTTAAGATTGTGTGGGAGGTCCCACAAAAACACTCAAGTTCTCCTCGATACATTCCAACATAGAACGGAGAATATTGAGAGTTTTATATTTGTAATTTTGATGTATTTCTTTACATTTATAATAGTTAAATATTTGGGTTTTCATTGGTAAATGAAATTTATTTAATACTTAAAGTAAAATTCAAACAAAATTATGCTGAATCAAAACCTTAAATTAATTTGATATAGTTCATTTCCAACTTGTTCTTTTTGTATGAGCGATTCTTAGCATATTTTTCTTCTTATATTGTCCATTATCTTTTAGGCAGTAGTTTCATCTCTGCTCCAAGAATTGTAGAACCCTTTTCGATTCTTTCATGACCCTTACCATTTCAATGGTTTTGTCCATGGTGTGTAGAGATGTCACCTATGTGAAATTGTCTTTAACTCACTGTCCTTTAGAGTTGTTTCACCTCTAACACTTTTATTATTGACCACGAGAATTTTCTTTGTCCAAGCATGTTTAGTGATCTGAAATAACCTTGTTATATCTCTCAACCACTTACAGTAGGTTGATGAATTTGTCTAAATGTTATACTTTAGCTCACATTGGTTCATTAATATGATTACTGCTATATGAAAGGTGAAAATCTTCTATGAGTTCCTTGTCATGAAGATTGAGATGTATTTTGAGCACAACATTTCTTTGTTGAAACAGTCATTTTCTTGTAATCGAGTGGGTTTCATTCCACTGTTTGATTAGTTTGGAAAATACATGGTACTAGATACTCCTGATTTTTCTTTTCAGGGTGTCCCGTTGTTCTTAGGGGATTCTAGTTAATGGTATTCCATACGAAGGTTGTGACTGATGTATCGTCTCAAAAATCTCAAGATATTTACATGTATTTTAACATGTGACTTTTAGGGTCAATATGTTTTGATGGGTTTTACATATTTGCCTATCTTATGGTACTCAAGTTCTTTCGAGTCCAGGTGGTTGTAAATAATGGAGAATATATGATTTTCTAAAATCATGTTCTATAATTATTTATGTTATGCATGAGATTTCATTATCATAATATTATTGGATTTTTGTATTTTTAAATTTTTAATTTTTTTTTGTTGATAATACGTCATCAATATTTCAATATTCGAAAATATGTCGCAAAAACACTTTTGGATTTCCAGGTAGGAGGGGAATCACGTGGATTACTTAAGTCCCTTCAACCTTAGGGTTATTTACACCCTTTTGACAAAAAATTTTAGTGTTATGCAATTATTTCGTTTCATGAAATTAATGAATAACATCAATAATTTTGAGAGATTTTGCTATTAAGCAAAATAAATATTGGTTTTGACATAAAGTCAAATTTAAACTTTTATTATCTTAATAATATTTTTGGGGCATTTGGTAAAAGACCAAAATATATAGGGGTTGGAAGTGTAACTTTCAAATACTTGTTAAGATAATAATGAGTAGGAACCCACAATTAAGATAAGCATTTGAATAATAATATTTTTACAATTTTATGTCATTAGAAATTGTAATTTGGATAAACATTTGAACATGACATGTATAAATCAATTCAAAAACTAAATCATGATTAAATTAACAAATATTTAAATAAAATAATCCTACTTATCTCATTCAATCATGATTATACATCCATGTATAATTTTAGATCAACAATTTTGTTTTTTATTTTTTATTTTATAAATACATATACTGTAGTATGAGATATTATGTAAATTCTATTAACTAATAAACATATAAAAACGTGGATTAATAGGTGGCAAATCATCTTTTATTGGATAAAGTAATCAATTTAAAAAACTTAATTAAAACTTTAATTAAACAAATATAACTTAACAAATTCAATGGATAAGCCTAAATACATATATGATAATATCATGTTTAAAGTAATTAATTTTTTTATCATTCCAAACAAAAATAAATTACAACATTTTAATATGTAAAGTTGCACATTTAATAAACAAATAAATCAGTTAAATTTTTTTTGGAGCATTGATTTAAAATGACAACTAAACAGATTAATAAACACATAAAAATAAATAGGATAGGCAAATGATTTAGGGTAAATATGGTTAAAAGAATTACAAAACACCTAAAGAAATCATCTAAAAAAAATTAACGAGTATTTATGCATACGAAGCATGGGAATATATAATCAGTTTGTATGTAGTTTGCAACACATATTTTTACATAGAGAAACGACTTAAAATAATGTTGTATCATACGATCACATAAACATCATAAAAAAAACTTAAAAACATGAATAAAAATAGGATAAAACAATAAACGAATTATACTTACTTGGATAACGATGGCAGAGGATGGTAGGAATTAACAGTTCCCGATCTTGATGATATCAATTCTCAAAAAAATTCTGTAAAGAAACCACTTACCCGGTCATCAAATTGGTGAATTAGTTTTAAGAGTACCGACTTCATCCAAGTTGATCTTTCAATTCTTCTCGTTCGTAAACCATGTTTTATAATTTGATGTCAAATTTGATAATCTTCCTAGAGCATACGTGTTGATAACGTGTTGAAGGAGAAAGTAAAATAGAACAACAAGAAAGAGAGAGAAGAGATTTGTTATTCTCATTAATTATAAGTCTTTTAAATAGGGATGAGATACAAGTAGATAACTACAAGAGATAATAGTTCTAACATATCTCTAATATGTTTATCTCTATCTATATCGTCATATCCATTAGACGATAACACATTTATTCTACAACATTTTTAAGCATTTTACTTTATTATTCTCTATTTTAAAAAAAATTATAAAAATCAAATGCTATAAAAATCAAACCAAAAGTATATTGCACCACTTTAGATCCAAGTTCGTAAGAAATATTTTTATTTATTTATTACTATATTTGTTATATATTCCCGATCTGATTTATATCTTGATTCGATTCAATCCGATTTAAATGGCATTTACCATCCAAAAAAGATAAGATGTACTTGAAGAAGAAGAAGATGGACCCCAACAATGGAATCCATACTAAACGAATCGTCTTCTTGACTTGATTACGATGTCCTCGTAGAGATCGTTCCATTTGTCTCTCCATTCATAATGCATCCAAAAGCAGGCGCTTAATTCATTCATCCATTTTTCACTTCAATTGCTCGATTTTGCAATGGATCCCAACCCTAAGAAGTTCCCAATTCTATCATATGTAATGGCCAAAATCCCTAGTGTCAGTCGCTCTCAGTCGCCGGAGTTTGACATCGAACAACCACGGCCGACGACGGCTCCTTCCACATCTGAACCGGAACCCTACTTCGAGCTAGCTGAACGCATGCCTTACTTAAACGATCCTGAACTTATTGCTTCCATGCGTGCAGCTGTGGCCGATGTATCTCGGACACGATCTGTACTGAAAACCCTAGGTGAGTGTCCTGATCATGAATTAATCGATATCGCTAGGTCACGACTTGCTGAGATCGAAGGAAGTTTGGTTAATCGACTTGATGAGGTGGCGCTGTCTGATGCGGATGCGGTGGATGTGGATAAGCGGAAGAAGGCGGAAGAGATGGAGATGCAGTCGTTTAAGGCGATGATTTCTTTGTATGATATGCATCAATCGTATGAGAAGATGTTGAGTATGGCGGAGAAGAGGCTTGAGAAGCTTTATGAGGCGGCGAAGAAGGGAGGGAAAGCGGTGGCGGTTGATGATCAGGGGAGTTCTTCTAGTGAGGTTCCGACTGTAGAGGACGATGTTAAGGATGAAGTGGTTGCAATTCTGAAAGATGCGTTAGAGAAGGGTTTAGAAAGGATCGATTTATCAGATAGGCGGTTGCCATTTCTTCCTGAAGCCTTTGGGAAGCTTCGTATGTTGGTTTCTCTTAATCTATCTTCGAATCAACTTGAGGTTAGTTAATGATTTCATCAATTATTATTTGGTTGATTTCATCTTCTTCAATTAAGTTAGGGTTGACATCATTTTCTGATTTGCTGCCATTGCTGTACTGGCATAGTTAAATCATTGAGGAGATGAGATGTCAATTGTCAATGATCTTGCTATCAGCTTGTGTAAAAGAAAAGACCCTGCACCACTGCTTATTGAACTCATTAATCATGGTTGAAAATGTTAGCTAGATAGCAATGAGGTAGCCTAGATATCAGTTCAATATAATTATCAAAAGTTGTGGATGGATCTCTACCATGTAAAGTTGAATTGCTTTTGGGATTAGAAAATGACAATGTATCTAGAAACATGAATTAGAAATGCTAATTGTGTAAGTGTTATGTTGCAGTAACTTATAACTTTTAGTGATTCATGACTTGAAATATTATGGGGCTTTGGCTCCAAATGCAAGTTTAAATAAGGGGTGTTTGTCTTTTGTAGGTATTTCTAAGTTCTAACCATAGTTTCATGTTTGGTGCAATGAAATCTGATGTATATTTGAGCACTTCCTGACTCCTGTTAAACTTTAGGAACAGATTTGCTGCAAATATTGTAGAACAATGATTATTTCTTAACAAATATTCTTGTTGCTACCATAGTCCATTTTCATTTATCTTCACATTGCGTTTTGGTTTAATCTTGCATTTTATATGACATGAAAGAAAAGATTCAGATTGTTCTTAGATGCGTACTTCTTCAAGAATCTTCATTAAATAAGAGAGAACCTTTCATATTGATGTTAGGGAGATGGGACAAGATTGGTAAATCACTAAACTACCCATGTCAAATTAAAACGTTAAAACCTTGCATAATTCTTTCATCCACCTACCTCAGTGATTAAAAGCGCATAATGTGCACAGTTGGCTTCTGTTCTACCTTCACCAGCAGCATCATTACACTACATCAGAAAACATAAAAAATTATTTAGTGCCTTAGTGGTGAAACTGGATTCATATACTCCATTCTTTCTCTAGTAAGGGTCCTACTTTCCATTGTTGGGAATCCGAGGATAAGTATCACTATACAAAAAGTGACCCACCATTATTGTGCTCTATTGACCAGATCCATCAGAACCATGAAAGTTGGATTATTTTTTCTTCAGCAGCCACTTAGACTTTACCTTAAAAGGGTATAATAGGAAAGTCAAAACTAGAATTATGTTGATTTTTGTGGTCGATTGAAGTTTCTTAATGGGACATATTGGGTTTGTTTAGTTTGGTTTATATAGTTTCTGACCCTGTTTTTTTTAGAACACTTTCCATATTGACCACCCTCCGTGTACTGTAACAGGTCATTCCCGACTCAATTGCTGGACTTGAGAACCTTGAGGAGCTTCATGCTTCTTCCAATCTTTTGGAATCATTACCTGATTCCATTGGCTTATTGCTGAAATTGAAGATTTTAGATGTCTCTAGCAATAAGCTCGCTTCCTTGCCCGACAGCATTTGTCACTGCAGGTACGTCTGTATAGATACGTCACCAAATTTCCTCTTCTCTCTCACAGTCTCACCTATTACTAAATAAATCGGCTTTATAAGACGTCAAAAAATGTCTAAATGTCCTAATAGACTGTTTTATAGAACTTCACTTAACAATTGTGCGTACTATGTAAAGGTATTACAATAAGTTCTGAAGGACTTTTTTGGACGTCCTAACATGTTTTTGGCCCAATTTTGAAATAAAGCGTCCTGTTAGTTTTTTATGTGACATTTTTTGAAAAAGTTTCTTATTGGATTAAAAACAAATGTTTTTTTTTAAAAGATGTGATTTTCAAAAGTATCGTGCAAAAATGCTAATAGGACACTTTATTTCAAGTGTTCTAAAAAACTTGTTTTAGGGTGTCCAAGTAGGTTCTAACATCCTATTGTAACATTTTTATATAAGACGAACAATTGTTTTTTCTTTTTTTTAACTGTGGGTGTTCGGACCAGCTTGTGAGCATCGTGACTAACCCCATAGGTCCCTGAAGAAGAGCCACGAAAATTGGACCTATAAAGCCATCTCTTAAGACATTTTTGCCATCCTATAAAACCGATTTTTGACATTTTTGCCATCCAACAGCTATTCTATGTTTTCTCTAAAATAGAGTATTGGAAGTCAAAATCTCTAAAAAATTACATTCAACTCCAACAGCTACTCTATTTTAGCAATTCTATCATTAACTATATTATTAAAATATTCAATACATTTAATAAAATATTATTTCTATCTCCTAAACATCCATTTTCAATACTATTACTGGTGGAAAGTATTCAATAATAATTTCTCTCTCTATTTAGAGATTTAACATACAAAGATAGCATAACTGTTGGAGCAAAAAATTCCTAAAATCCTTCTTTTCTAAATTATACTGTATTATTGGTAAAACTAGTGTATAAATTAGGGAAAAGTCTAAAAAAACCCAACCTTAAACTATTTTTTTTGAATGAAAAAACCCTTAAACTTTCCGAAACCGGTTAAATACATCCTTGTAACCTGTAACAACAGGTTAATGTGATAATAATTTGGAAAAAGTCTAAAAAAACCCAACAAACTATCTGATTTTGAATGATTAAGTTCTTGATTTCTTTTAATGAATAAATCCCAAACTTTTTTCCTAATTAAACGGAACTAATGTTAATTTATAGTTTAATATTCAAAATCAGATAGTTTGTTGGGTTTTTCTAGACTTTTTCCAAATTTTTATAACGTTAACCTGTTTTTTTTACAGGTTACAAGGATGTATTTAACCGATTTCAGAAAGTTTAAGGGTTTTTTCATTCAAAAAAATAGTTTTAAGGAATTAATCATTCAAAATCAGATAGTTCGTTGGGTTTTTTTAGTCTTTTCCTTATAAATTATAAATTAACAGTAATTCTTTTTTTTAGGTCATTGGTAGAACTTGATGCTAGCTTCAATAAGCTAACATATCTACCCACCAATCTTGGATACGAACTTGTGAATCTAAAGCGCCTTTCCGTCCCTTTAAACAAGTTACGCTCACTTCCCACATCTATCGGCGAAATGGAATCTCTCGAGTTTCTAGATGCCCATTTCAACGAACTCAGAATCCTCCCATCATCCATCGGCAGGCTCTCAAAGCTCGAGATTCTTAATCTTAGCGGCAATTTCAGCGACCTTACTTCACTTCCGTTCACAATCGGTGATTTAACCAGCCTCAAAGAACTCGATATCAGCAACAACCAGATCCACGAACTTCCGGCCACCTTAGGCCGCCTCGAGAATCTTGAAAAGCTGAACTTGGAAGAAAACCCGTTAGCGGTTCCGCCTAAAGAAGTGGTGGCTGAAGGAGTCGAAGCGGTGAAGGTGTTTTTGGCGAAGAGGTGGCTCGATATGTTGGTGGCGGAAGAGGAGAATAGCAAGTCGGCCGCCGAGGTTGACCAACCGGTGGGTGGTGGTGGTTGGTTGACTCGCAGCACCTCGTGGTTGACCACCGCGGTTGCTGGTGCCGCTGGAACCGTTGGCGGGTATTTGGGCGGCGGAGGTGGAGGGAATGCAAATACGAACGCAGATCCTTATCTTGATCAACAACTATGATTGGGTTACTGGTTTGTGTCTTTTCAGGGCCACTGATGATTTTTCTGACTGTTATCTTTGTGGGTCCGTTTGGTTTGCAGGCAGGAAAGAGAAACTATACATAGAGTAGGGTTCTTTTTTGGCAAGCATATGGTGATGGAAAGATTTATTAATCTTTGTAGCACTTCCCATAGTTAAAAAAACAGAATAAATTGGGATTGTTGTATTTTGGGTTATGATTTTGGCATGTAAAATAGACATTTCTTGAAATGGTTTTTGTTTTTTGTTTTCTTTAAATGCCTTGCCATTAAGTTATATACTTAAATATTTGGATATAGAATGTGATAGATATTTAAAAATATAGAAAATGAAGGTTTTTATATGGGCAATTCTAATGGCAACTCTTTATTTGGAATTTTTATACTTTTGTTTCATTGAAAATGTAAAAAGGGGTTTTTGATGTTGTTGTATTTGAGGAACAATTCACTTCATAAAGGCTATGTTTGGCAAACTAGCTGATAAGCTAGCTTATGACTGATAAGCTAGCGTATGACTTATAAGATAGCTGATGACTTATAAGCTAGTTGGTAGATGATAAGCTAGTTGGTAGATGATAAACTAGCTGATGAATAAGTTATGTTTGGTAAAAACTAGCTTATGAGCATGTGAAATGACCAAAAAGGGCATGTTGAAAATAAATAAATAATATTAGTTAGGGGTATAAATGGAAAAAGTGTCAAAAAGCTCCTTATAAGCTACTCCAAGTAGCTTATCGATAAGCTAGTTTATAAGCTGACTTATAAGCTAGCTTATTGGCATCCAAGCGATTACTCAGAAAATAAGCTAGCTTATAAGTCAGCTTATAAGCTAGCTTATTTTTACCAAACAATGCCAAAGGGTGTCACTAGCTACATATAGGGTGTCATTAGCCTCCCTTTTTATATTTCTTTTTGTTAAATATCTGTAAATTTACTCATATGTCACTAGGTCCGTAACCCAGGTCTGTAAGTATTGCAGACCCTAAAACGACGTCGTTTTTGGCCAAATGTCACTAGGTCCGTAAGTATTACAGACATGGCCCAAAATCGGTTTCACCAGTGTACGACATGTGGCAGGTCCGTAAGTATTATGGAGGTGGCTTACAAACATGGCCCAAAAGGACGACGTTTTAGTGGGTCCGTAAGACTTACGGAGCTGAGTTACGGACCCAATGACAAATGGATAAAAATAAAAGAAAAATGGTTTTCAGGATAAATAAGAAGTGTAGTTTGGTCATTTAAGTCAATGGCTCTTTTATAAAGTATCGTTTTTTAACAAGTACAAAGAGTTTTTTTCCCCGGTTATACGCTTGGTATTGTACTAAAATTACCAATAACCAAGTATTTTTCCTTCATTTTAATTGATTTATTTATCTATTAAATTTATTATCCATAACAATCAACAATTATTATATTACTAATCTATTAAAATATGACAATTACAATATTTATTTAATTACTGTGGTAAAAATTATTATTAGATTTTTAACAATAGTTTATATTATGGTATCTTACTAAAATATAATTTCTTATTTAGTCAATATGATTATACTATAATACTTTGAACAAACCAGGTTATATTATGATTTGATCAATAAATTATACCAATTTTAATGATGTAATTTTATTTATTTGTTTATGTTTAAACAATCAAAATTTTAAAACAAAATACAAACCTGTCTTAATCATATTTCACTTATTGAATCCCCAATTATAGCGATTCAGTATTCTCCATTAAGACAACAAACATCTCTACAACTTTTAGGCCTTGTTTGTTTTTTCATTTTAAGCTCTTAATCACCACTTATGTCTGATTCGTTTAGGCGTTTCATAACCATTTCATAACTGAAATCAGAGTTCAGCTTCAGCACCTCTTAAAAAACAAACGCCACCTTAATCTGCGAGTTTCCGCAAATTCAAGTTGCATCTGAATATCTGATCTGAAACTGATGTTGAATTCGAAAAATGCATGTTGGACAACAAGGAAAAAACAAGCGTACAATTTTTCAAAGGTACAAGTCAAACAAAAAACTGTACTAACTACAAATCACAGGGACTGAAATTCGAAATTCTGAAACCACAGGAGCTAGAGTTGCAGTTTTTAACAAACTACAGGGACTAAAAACGTAATTTTACTCTAAAAATTGGAACTGCTCATAGTGGGTCTTTGAAAAATCGAGTTGAAAAACAGAGCAAAGAAGCAGTCTGGTTTAAAACCAGAAAAAAGGAAACAAAATCTTGAAAAAAATTAGACGATGATCGGCTTTCTGTTCTTCAATCGGCAACAATTATTTAAGGAGGAATTAAGAACAGATTCAGGAAACCCTAATTCGCACCATCGCAGAGAGATCTCCTGAGTTTTTTCGTTTCGTAATCAAGAACAGCGGCTGAAACAGATTACATACAGGTTCATATTCGTTTTTTTTTTTTGCTGTTTAATTTTAATTTCTGTAATTTCTACTTGAAAACAACAGATTGCATTCGATGGTTTTTGGATTGTTATCGTCGTTTTTCGTTGTTAGATCCGGAAGTTTTAGGGCCCGTTTGGTTGGAGGGATTTGAAGGGATTCGGAGGGATTGAGATTTCAATCCAATCCATTGTATTGGAGATAGTTCTCGGATTACTGACATGACGACTTATTTGACTGCAGTGTTTGACATAAATATTACGATATAGTACAGTATAATTTCAAGAAAATCACTAGAGTTCGCACTGAAAATGACTTATTTGAAATCTCAATCCCTCCAAATACTTTCAAATCCCTCCAACTAAACGGACCCTTAGGGTTTGAGTTTGTTTGATTAAGAGGGTGTTTTATGGTGCTTATTTTGCTTGTGGAATAATAATAATATAGTGAAGGATTTATAGAATTTTAATGTTTTAATTAATGTTTTACTCATAGAAAGAATCATACCCGATAAGTGAAGATTTTGAGTGAACATTTATGCGGAAAGCTTTTTTAGAACGATATAGAGTATGATTGATATACACGTTGGGATGAGTATAACCTGGTACCCGACCATTTTTATGGAACGGGGACCGGAATCGCTAACATCGGTTCCTTGTATTTTAGAACCGGAACCGGAACCGATGGGAATTGGGTACCTAGTTTCAACTTTTATTTTTTATATTATATACGATAAAAATATAATTATACACCAACAAATATCAATTTAAAGTAATAAATACGACAAATAATCAAAGTTAATCCGATAAAATTTAATTATTACATAAACAAACTAGAAAGTTTGAGGTTTTATTTATTATTTATAAATATATAAAATATTTTTTATTTAAAAGTGGCGGGTAGCGGGTACCCAGCGGGTAATGGTTCCAAACAAATGAGAATCGGAATCGGTTCTGATCGGTTCTGTATTTTAGGAACGGGAACCGACAGTTTCGAAGCGGTTCAAGTTCCAAAGATGGGTATCCGGTTCCGATGCTCATCCACAAACATGACAAAATAGAATAGAACTTTTATATTTTGGTGGTTTTAACAGTACTAACGTAAACTTTGTAATGATATATTTTGTTACAGAAATATTTATTTTATTATAATATTTAATATATTATATAAATTGATTAAGACATAAAAAAATACATAAATTAAGAATTAATATTTGAGAGAAGTAGAATTAAAGTTTAAAAAGTATAAAATATTTATGAATGTATTTGAGGAATTTTTTATTTTATGAATAAGATAGTATAAAATAAGAAATGTTTGTCTCTTTTCTTTGTGACCATAAATGTTTAGGTCTTTTAATTTTACAAATGGGTGAGCTTTTTAATTCAACAATCAATATCTATGTTACCTTTCTATCTTTTTATCTTTTTATTTATAATTATTTGTTAATTTTCATTTAGATTAATTATTTGTTTAATAAAACATTAAACAATTTATAAGGGGTAAATTGGTAATTTTACGGGTCTTATTATGTCTTGTTACGTATGACGTCTTACCACCCAGACAATTATATCATGTATATGTATAGTGTACTAAATGCACCTTTAAAATTCCAACATATATAAATGCTTGATCGTTGTATTTTGCTGATACGAGACTGCAATCAGTTATAAACTTATAATCCAGTCTCTTTATTAATTTGAAAGAAGTTAGATTAAAGAAATAAAGTTGGTGTGGTTTATTGCCAACCATCCCATGTGCAAATAATCAAAATCACATGGCTTCTAATTCTTCCCCTTCATTATTTCATCATTCTAAAAAGCTAACATTCTTGGATACCATTTTCATCCCCAAAATATCACATTAATTCTCTCCATCTTTCATTCATAGATGATGATCAATAGATCAACCACCACCACCACCACCACCACCACCACCACCACCAAGAAAGTGGCATCATTATTGATCTTTATGCTTCTTCTATGTTTAATCTTCACATCTAACAATGGTGGCCGTGGCGGTTCATGGCGGTCATCGTCGTTCTACCTGTGGTCAATGGTACGAGTTGTGGGTTTGGTGTTGATCGTGGGTTTGATTGTAGTTATGGTGAGAACCACCATCGTGACATCGATCATGGTGTTGGTGATGTTGGCTCTTGCTGGTAAACGCCGCCGTGTACTTGCGGTGGAAGGGCGGAAGATCACTGGAGATGTCGCAATGCAGTTGTTAAAGGTTGTGATCAAAGAGAGAAGCATTGTTGCTTTTGCTTGTGCTACTTTTTTGAGTTCAATGGCCATGGTTTGGGTTGCTTAAAATTATAAGTTTAAATATACTTTTGTTCATAATATTAAAATTGAAAAAAATGTTTTTTTTTTGTTTTAGGGAAATTTGTTAAATAATGCATATATAAATAGATTTTGATTTTTGATTTTTTTTAAATATATGCCAATTTTGTATAGTTGTATTGTAAATTTCAAGCAATGATTTAAGGTTTTATGTGAATGAGTCTATTAAAGTCAACCTAGAACACAAGACTCGATTCTAACTTCTATTTAAATATCTTCAATAGTTATATTAAAATAAAAATTTAATGGTTTTAGAGAATTTTTTGTTTCGATCGGTATTTGGGTTTCCTTGCAGTTTTGATCGTAAATTGGGCTTCCTGTTAAGTTGTTTCAATAAATTAAGCTTTAATAAAAATTAGTATGTTATAATCTATGTTAAAACAGAGAAAATGAGAGAGAGAGAGAGAGAGAGAGAGAGAGAGAGAGAGAGAGAGAGAGAGAGAGAGAGAGAGAGAGAGGAAATTTTCACTATGAAATCCAATATTTAAAAGAGAAAAGTAATATTTTTTTTTACCATTAAGAGGAATTGAAATTAATGGTTTTAGACTTTTAGGAGACGTAAATAAAATTTTATTAGATGTATTGAATATTTAAATAATATAATTAATGTAAGAACCTTTAAATAAGAATAGTTGTTTAAGTTAAATGTATCTTTTTAGAGATTTTGATTTTAATACTATATTTTATAGAAAATAGTATAGCCATTAAAGATATTCTTCATGTTGGGACTTGAAGAATGCGTTTGTGAGACCATTTATAGATTGGTCATTTTGATATACTTTGATGTATGAACTGAATAACAATTATATTTTCTTGTGTATTTTGTTGGAAATATTAGTTTATAAATTAAGTCAGATTCTCTAAAATGCTTCAACAACTTTTCTATTTTCAAAAATCTATTATTATTTATACATTTAATAAATATTAGTTCTTTCTAATAGACCGATACATATGAATAATTAAAGAGTTATCTTTTGGATAACTCTTTAGACCATACATATGCTTTTGAGTCTTGGTATAAAATTAGTGTACAATCAGTGATAGATTCAAAAAAATTATATTAGGGTCATAATATAAAAAGATTCAAGCGAAGATGGACAAAAACGCCTAATTGGATCAACCCAATAGATTCGGTTTGTGCTTATTTTGTGTCGATTATATGTCTGATTACCTCGGGTTGATTTTTTTCAGGTTGGTTTGGTTGGTCGGTTTTTTGAGCATCCCTAGTTTGTTCATTATTCGTTCGTTCCCATTCTACTTTTTGACTGGGCTCACTACAAAACAAATGACTTTTACCCACAAAAGTTACCCAGTAAAATTTCAGTCGGTGATAACCCAAAAAATACATGGTACACTTAGATGTTTTTCAATAAAATACCAACGGATCACCTAAAGAATCCCTGGATAATTTGTCACTGATTTGAATCATTCTTTAGTGACAGATTTTCCAAAAAAAAGTCCGTAAATAAAAAGACTTTTGTTTAGTAGTTTCTCGCTCAATAGTATGTAGGTTGTGGAGTAAGTGTATTCTTCTCAATGTTTTAAAACCCGGGTTAACCCGGCCGGTCGAACCGGTTGGACCGAGACTCGGCGTAGTGACTGGGATAACAAACGTTGGGTTAATGCATATGAACGGTCCGTTTTAACCCGGTCGGGTTTCTCAAAAACCCGGTTAAACCGGTGGTAAACCCGTTTCTCAAACCCGGTTAACCCGTTTTTATATTCAAATTACAATTTTTTTTAAAAAGGTGTGTTACGTGTATTTTTTAATGTATTTAGATTGATGTAAAACTTATTGTTTATGTATTTTTAATGTTGAAACTTGTGGACATCAAATTATTACTTTATATATATATATATGTATATACGTAGAAAAATGAAAAAAATACAAAAGATTAAGGGAATTATTGAAACCGGTTAATCCGATAGTTAAACCGGTTGAATCAGTTAATCCAGAACCCAGTTACCACATCAGATCAACTAAAAACCCAGGTTTTAAAACATTAATTCTTCTAGCAATGTTGGGGTCCATTTATATTTTGAAGTTTGGGTCCCGTTAAGAAGACCTCTATTATTAGAAAAAAGCTTTACCCTTTGACTACATATTTTAGTATCGTGTATTCTTCTAGCAATGATTTTAGTTTGACTAAATTACATTTTTGCCCCTTCTAGTTTGTTAAAATTACAACTCTCATTCCTGTGGTTTTGAAATTCCATTTTTCATTTATGTGATTTTCAATTCATTGTCATTTATATATTTTGTTTATGAAGTTAATAGACCGTTTACCAAATACTTATCCGATAAACGTTTATCAGTAAAATTCAACACTATCAATTATTTACAGAGTAAACTTTTAGTCCATTAAAACGACAATGTATATAACAATTTATTTTGTAAGCACTAACCATTATAAGAGTCATCGTTCTTATTTACCGAGTAAGACACTTTGTCTTTCCTTCGTTTTTACCAGGTAAGATTCTTGGTTGTTACTATATTTATCTAGTAGAGTAACGTGGCTTGGTAAATGCTTGCTTACCCACCTATATAAGTGTTTGATAAACGACTCCTAACTTTTACTTTTAAGTATAGGAGACAAAAAACAATAATTTTAAACCATGTGAAAGAAAATAACGATAAATTATAAACCATAAGTCCATAAGAACAAAAACAACAATAAATTATAAATTATAGAGTCATAGAAATTATAATTATAATTTAAAAAAGGGCAAAATGCAAGAAATAACAACATACTTTCATAAATTTCTCTATTATAGCATTATACTTTTAGTTTTTCTTATTTCAGCAATGTACTTTCAAATTATTTTTTATTAGAGCATTGTACTTTGAAAAATCTACCCATTATAGCATTGGGTAACCTTTTCTTTTAAATTTACCCACTATACTAGGTTTATATGCCACCTCATTGTCCATGTAGGTTGTCCACATGTAATATATTGTCGATGTGACATTTTTTATTATAGCATTGTAATTTACATATTATTTAATAAATATATTAGACTAATTAAACTAAACTAAATTATTCATAAATATAAGAATATTAAGAAAATTTATAGGTGACAATTTATTTCCCTAATATTAAAAAATGTTTAAAAATATTTTTTTTTTAAAAGAAGATAAGGATTGTTACATTTTTTTATAAATAAAATATTTATATGAAAAAGAATATATCTATTTGTCTTAAAAATTGAATTGACATGTCATTCAATAAATGTATTAAATTAATTAGATTATTTCTAAAATATTTATTAAAATGTAACAATATTAAGAAGATTTCTAAAACACAATTTATATCGTTAATTTTTTTTTTAAAAAGTACACAATAAGTATTTTTTGAACTAGAAAAATTAAATCACAAGTTTTACGTTTTTTATAAATAAAATATTTATCTTCAAGAAAAATATCATATTTGTTAAAAAAAATGTAACTCTAAAATATTTAATTTGCATGCAATTTAGTAAGAGTGATTTTTTTTTAAAAAAAAAGTGATGAAGTGAAGAAATTACTAAAAAATTGAGATAATTAAGAATAATATAAACTGAGTGAGATATGAATAATCAGAACTCAGAAGAGAAAGTGAGATTTTTTTTTTTAAATTACAAGAGATTTTTTTTATTAATGCCATGTAATTATGATGACATGTTATCCATGTCATCTCATTTAAGCCATGTAAGCAAAAAAAAGTGGAGGTTAACTTGTTTAAAATGTAACAAGTTACCCATTGCTATAATAGGTAAAATTTTCAAAGTACAATGCCTTAATAAAAAATAATTTGAAAGTACATTGCTGAAATAAGAAAAACTAAAAGTAAAATGCTATAATAAAGAAATTTATGAAAGTAGGTTGCTATTTCTTGCATTTTGCCCTTTAAAAAAATGTAAGAACAAAATAGCATTTTTAACAAACTATAAGGACTAAAAACGTAAATTAACCCATTCAATTTTTATGGATAAAAATATCTTTCATTTGTTATAACTGAACCCTTCATCTCCATAGCAACACCATCAAACCCACCTCTTAGAATGTGATAAACCCCATGGAATCTGCTTGAAATTGGTGAAGCTATTCTATTCCCTAAGGAATCGCGGATTACGGTTACGCTTTTAGCTATCAAATGTTATATTAATCTTTGAAACGCGATCAATTCGCTTTTGGATTCAGCTAATTTGATCAATTTGGTTGTTATTTATATTTTTTATTTTTTCTGATCGATCGATCAAACATCACTTTTCCTCTGTGTTTTTCTAGGGCTTTTTTCACTTATTTCTCTTGACATGGCACCGTTTTCGACTGTGATCAAGGTTTGTTTTTTCACCATACTCTATTCTTTTGGTTTTACTCCATATAATTCGTGATTGTGTGGTGTTCTTGCTGGTTTATTATTTGGATGATTTGATTAACGTTTAGGGTTTTGGCAATTGGCCTGTTCGATATTGTTGAATGTTTAAGGTTATTGTAGAAGATACTCATGTGGATTGATCATTGAGGTTACTGATAGTTGTATTTTAGCGTTAAAAATACAGATTTTACGTTTAGGGTGTTGCGTTTAAACACAATTGCCACTGTAAGAGTACTATTACTACATGCATTGTATTGGTTATTCTGTAATTCTGTTTTTTAATTTGGGTTACTTTGCTGGTTAATGCTTGAAATTTTTTCATCAATTTAGGATTTCATACTGTTTTTGTTTAATCATGCAGTTGAGTCTTATTATGATCATTTATAGTTCATATTTTGTTTGGCACAATTCTTTTTCAATCAAGGGATTTACGGTTTTAGGTTGTATGATAGTGTCGTTCCACCCGCTGTATGTATACTAGTATAGTAGGACTACTTTTTGGATTTATTCATAGCAAATTAAGATGCATTTCATTTTATAATTTGGTATTTTGGATGTGACATGGGTTAAAATTTGCTATTATTAGTACCCATTGCATCATAGGTCTCTATTTTTTTTGTAATGTTAATTTAGTAAGAATTATAGTGTGAACTGAAGGTTCTTGAGGTGTACTCAAGTGAAGAAAGAACAGATATTATACCTCTGAGTTTTTGGTCGAAAATGTAACTATGAGCATATATATATTGACTTTACATCGCTCCAAAATTTAGAAGAAATACTTTCTCACATCATTGTTAGTAAAGTTTCAATATTTTGGATTTGGTTCAGGAGTAATCTGTTTGTTAAAAGTTATGTATATGTATTATGTGTATATATATGTGTGTGTGCATTTACATCCAGGTTTTATGAGGGCCAGCTGCTTTGACTCTAATCTTTTAAAATAATTGTGAAATATTTATGATATTGGTGCAGGTTAAGTATGGAGACACACTCAGGCGCTTCAATGCATTTATTCATAAGGAAGAATATAATTTTGATATGGTCATGTTGAGGGAAAAGATTTACAGCCTATTTGATTTTACTCCTGATGTTGATTTTACACTCACTTACATTGATGAAGATGGAGATGTAGTCACTCTTTGTGATGATGATGATCTCCAAGATATTGCATCTCAATCTCTTGATCCACTCAGGATAACTATTAGATTGAATACCGATAATAATCTTGGTAGATCTTCTTTTACATCAAGTGAAAGTTCTACTTCCCAATTCTTGAACTCAATGGTTCTTGAAATCTTGAATGATGTGCCAGATGGACTTTCGAAGCTTTTGGCTTTCTTGGCATCAGAAACAGCAAACTCTACGTTGGTTCTTGCTGAGCTTGTAGAGAAGATGAAAATGACCCATCTGAATGAGTCTTCTGAGTCTAAATCTGGCTTAATGGATTCATCAGATATCAAAGAGGAACAAAGATTGAAGATCACTGAACCATTAAAAAGGGCACCTGCTACTTATTTGGAAGCATTAACTATGAATGAGCCCAAGGTTTTGGGGAATGATGAAACTGTGCTGATTGAAACAGTGGATAAAGATGTTAAATTTGAAGATTTACAGCCACCAAGATCTTTAGACCTTAATATTCCTTATTTGGGTCCTGAAAATTTTCCGTATTTGGTCAATTCCGAAGATGCTGAAGGCTCTGATAGCAGAAATTGTGGTGATGCTGCATCTTTTTCTGATGAATCCAAAGCCCGACTTGCATTTGAAGCTGATTCTGTTTCGAAAAGTAAGAAAGATATCGAGAAAGAGAATATCAGCGATGGATTTCAGAAGAAATCTGTAGGTTTTGGTGCTTGTAATCCTGATTATCTGAAGCATTGCCTTCAAGATTCCAAGATGACGGAAATGAATGGTTTCCCATGGACTGAAACGATAAAAGCAACTAATGATTCTAGCAGCTTTTCCGGTTGGCAAGAGGGGACTTCAAGTGCAATTAATGAATGCCCTTTTAAGGGGACGATGCCTTTATCAAATGACTCAATAGTGCATGCATGTCCTTACGCTTCTCGTGTTCCTCCTTTTAAAAGGAGCTATAATCACAGTAATGGATTTGATAGTTTATTTCATATGGGTGTGCGATGTGATAAATGTGGAGTTCTTCCAATAACCGGGCCTCACTTCAAGTCAAAAGTGTAAGTTCTTTTTGAAATATACAGATGGGTTTAGTATGCAGGACAGAACTGAACAAAATAGAACAAAAACTGACTGTATCAGACTGGGACAGGACATGACTGAGTGGACAAAAAAAGCAGTTTTTTGTTTGACCAAAATAGGTGGAACAAAAAATGAGAAAGGTGGGACAAGATGGGTAAATTACTAAATTAACCATGTTCTTGTACTGTCCAGTTCTGTCCAGATACCAAACACACCCTTATAGTCCTATATTATCTTCAGTTACTTCTCGAAACTTAACTTTTTTTTTTGCAGGAAAGATGATTACCATCTTTGCATCAATTGCTTCGAGGAGATGGGACAAGACACTGATTATATAAAAATGGATCACCCAATGATTTGTCACAATTCCTGGGCTTTTAAGGGGTTTCAAGATCATGTATGTAGTTTATATTAAGGTTTTCGAATTATTAATTTAGACTTTTAACTCTATATTCTTTCGTTTTTTTCTTGGTTTTTGCTAGTCTGTTAGTTCCCCCGCTCCTGAGATGAAGCCGGAGTCTTCTCTCACGAAACTAGACAGTTGCTTTGTTCTTGATGTCAATGTTTATGATGGTACCATAATGGCTCCGTTCACCACGTTTACCAAAATCTGGCGAATGAGGAATAATGGCGATCTTATTTGGCCACAAGGGTCGCAACTTTTGTGGACTGGAGGTGATTGGTTAAGCAATACGGTTTCTGTTGAGGTTGAGGTATGTGTACATCTTGTATTTTTTTATTCAGTAAGAGCTGTTTGTTTACCTCTTAACAGTTCCATTAAGAGGTAGCCTCTGAAATCGCTAAGAAGTGAATCTTGTTTGGCAAAAAAAATAAGTCTGCCTGTTAATGGATCCAAAACCCTCTGAATCATTTTGTATCCTGGACCTCCCTTTAACCGTTTAGAGACCTAATTTCACTTTGAACCAAACAATTATATTTCGTTTTGTACTATATCATAAGAGCCTCTTGATCATCCTGACTACTTAATCATTCTGCACCAAACCATTCAGCAACCGCCAAACTTCCCCTAAGGCTGTTTGTTTACCTCTTAACAGTTCCATTAAGAGGTAGCCTCTGAATCGCTAAGAGGTGAATCCTGTTTGGCAAAAAAAAAAAAATCTGCCTGTTAATTAATGGTTCCAAAACGAGGAATTATTTTGTATCCTGGACCTCCTTTGACCATTCAGAGCCCTAATTTCACTTTGAACGGTTACCAAACAATTATATTTCATTTTGTATTGTGTATCATAAGAGCCTCTTAATCATTCAGCAACTGCCAAACAGTTATCCCTTTTTAGCGGTTAAAACTGGTTTGAACTAATTTCAGATCCCACCCGATGGTTTGCCGGTAGATCAAGAGCTTGATATTGCAGTTGACTTTTCTGCCCCCGAACTTCCCGGCCAATATGTTTCTTATTGGAGGATGGCCTCCCCATCTGGGCAGAAATTTGGACAACGTGTTTGGGTCTTCATTCAGGTATAACTTAACTTAATCGCGTATAAATAATGTAAACCAAATCAAACAAAACCCAATATGTTATTCACTCGAAAACAATGTCTGAATCCTTGTATTATTCATTCAGGTTGATGATGGTTTGAAGGATTCGGGTGAAATCTCCATTAATTTGAATCTGCCTCCTATGAAAGACCATTTTGTTGGGGCCGTGGAGCCCGAAGATCTGGTTTTAGATTCAGAGCCGTATAGGGATCAGGTAAACAACTTCAACCAAATAAAAGCTTAACCAAAAGCTTATTTTGAGTAAATAGCGGTGGGTTTAAATCCCGACTTCATTTAACTTTTTATGTCGTTTTTACATTTCAAACTCCGATGATTTGATACTTTATGCGTCAGTTTTGTACTATAAAATAGTCTTTTTTCTGGCCCGAATGTAAAACCTGTACTCTAAGGGTGCATTTGGTACAATGGACAATAATAATACAACAGTACCCGATAGGCCGATAGAGACAAGATTGGTAAATTACTAAACTACCCATGTCAAATTAAAACTTAAAAATAGATGAACATAATCATAAAATTTTAAAAAATTTAAATTACTAAACTGTGAGGTTCTGTTTGTGTACCAAACGCACCCTAAAGTCTGAACCTGAGGTATAAGTATGAGAAAAAGCTTGGGATAAACATAGTTTCTTTCTAATTTAGATACAAATTCTTGTTTATAAGGGGCAAAAATGTAAATTTCAAAACGAGATGAACCCGAATGCACAAAAACCGACAGGCAAAACTTAAGAATCGTTCTTTAATCATCGAATCTTTTAGATAATGTTCGATTAAATACTTTTCTGAGGCTATTCTTGCTCTCCTTCTTTCTCTTACCAACTTGACTCTGAGTCGACTCATCAAAGTCGTCACCCAATAGCAACCCGTTCTCGAGCCTTCTCGATACAGCCACAATCTCGTACGAGTCCCAAAGCGATTGCCGGAAATCCCAACTCGTTGAACGGTCGTTATCGTCTTTGTTTCGTGACGGTTTTGCCATTGCTTCGAGCTTAAACCGAGTGGGTTTGTTCTTGAAATTTAGGCGGTGGGCGTCGAACTCGTTGGCGGCGGTTGGGTCGGCGGCGGTGGCGGTGGAGTGGCCGTGCCACGCCTGTGCCACCGCCTTGATGATCTCAAGTTCGTGTTGTTCTTGAGTTTGTTCTATCTTTTTCTTCATGGTATTTTGGAAGAAGGAAAGGTGAGTATGGCCATGGGGGCCATTGGTGTTTTTATTCCTATCTTTTTGAGTATAAAATATGAGGCTCACATGATTGAATTGATAAATGAATACAAATTTAATTATATGCTATCAAAAATTCAAATAGGGTAGTGTAGATATGTAGATATGTGACCCCCACAAAAAAAATTTAAGATATAAGTCAAAAAATTTATGAAAAAAATATGTATTTTTGTGTGGTCGAAATATAAAAACTAAAACTTTGAGTGAAAAACGCGAAATGGGTGATAACGACAATGGAAGATGATGACGTGGGGGCGGGGGCGGGTATGGGAGTTGGGTGGCTGGATGCGGTGAGGCCGATGGTTGGTGAAGAGATATACATATATACATATATATATAGGGGCAGGTTCAAATGAGAACTCAAATTTGGTTGTGAACGTGAGGACAAATGAGAGTGCGACACGTGTTCCATTCAAAGAAGTATTAAAGTATATATTCAGTCTGAATATACAAAGGAATATTCAGTCTGAATATTCCTTTGTATATTCAGACTGAATATATACTATATTCGGTCTGAATATTCCTTTGTATATTCAGTCTGAATATTGCTTATTTTGACACGTGTCACGCTTTCATTTGTTCCCACGTTTACAACCAAATTTGAGTTCGCATTTGAACTTCCCTCTATATATATATATATATATATATATGGTCAACTTGCTCTTTCTATTTTAGTTTGTCTTAAAATAAGTGTTTATTTTCAAATCTTGTTTGGTTGGATTCTACTAAATCTTGTATGAATAAAGTTGTCTGTTTGGATTTTTGTCTGTATTGATTGAAAATGTTTTGTTTAGAATTTTTAAGGAGTGTGCGTTTTTTCTAATAGAAAGAGATTGGTATGGAATTTTATTGGCTTTATGCATAAAGTCCTACCAAACAATCATTTTGTTGCCTACTGAATAAATCGTTAGTCATATTAAATTCATTAAGCTGCTTACAAAAAGACTATAAATATTTTTTTCATTTATATTCTTAGTTATAAGATGAAAAAATTCATTATTTTCTTTCCCATTATTTTTTTTAATTATTATTTGGTAAAAGTGTTATTAATAAGCCAAAAGTACATGGTGTTTTACTTTTAATTGTAAAATATTATTTTGGGATTGAAAGAGAATAATACAAGTAAACTAATACGTAACATTAAAAATTGATTTTTAATTAAGTTTGACAAAATAATCTTTTCAATCTAATTTAGTTTCCATTAATGATTTTAATTATTGAAAATGACATAAAGGGTATAACAATCATTTCATTTCCCTCCATCAATTTAATTGGATTTGAAGTAAACACACAATAGTTAAGTTACCATTTATCAATTATGTCAGACTAAAGATATGTAGGGGCCTATTGAGTGAACACTTGAGCACTTAACGTGTAAAGTACTCAGAGCATCTTCAAGAGCTATGCTATAATAGAAAAAATGGTGCTTTTAGAGATTTTTGTGCTCCAATAGCTATGCTATATGGTATGTTATAGTAGAGAAAAGAAGAGAGTGAGAAAAAAAATCTTCAAATTTGAAGAAATCTTTAAAACCCACCACTTAAGAGAGAGAAACAATATTTTAATCTTTCCACCAATAAGAGTCAATAAAGTAAAATGGTTTATGAGAGAAAAATAATATTTTATTGATGTATTGATTATTTTAATAATAAAACTAATGCTAAAATCTCTAAAATAGAATAGCTATTGAAGATGAAAATATTTCTTTTAGATATATTGAGTTTTGTTACTCTATATTAAAGAAAATATAGCATAGCTCTTGGAGATGCTCTCACTTCCAAATAGATATAAAAAATCAGATTTGAATTTTTTTATAAAATTCAAATTATGGACTACCAGTAATTTCCACCATAATTTTAAGTTGGATTCAAAGTCATTAGACTAGTCTATTGTTTTGGATTAGGATCGTCATAGAGACAACCATTCCACTCTTTAAAAAGCATACATCAAGAAGAAACATTCCGGATTCCTTTGATTTTGTATGTTCAATTGTATATTTTCCCATTCCGTAGACTAAGGATCACGTGCGACCAACCTTTTTCATGAAATTACAAAATAACACTGGACCTTCACAACAAAAACACTGCAAAAGTTCATTTTTCATGTGCAGGTTCGATGAATTTTTGTATCTTCATATAACCACAGATGGTCTCACGAAAACAGATTGATCTCACACGAATACAAAACATATGGAAGCAACCATTGGGTTGGGTTCATGGAGGTTGCCCTGTTATCATGAGACCCATGAAACCACATTTTTGTCCTTGAAACTTAACAGCAAAACATTGTGAAGGTAAAGAAAATCCGAACCTTCATAGCAAAAATACTATAAATGTTACTTTCACAGTAAAAATACTGTCAAGTTTCAAGTATAAAAAAGTGATATTACAGGTCTCACAAAAACAGCTTGGATTCACATGATCCCAAGTTACCAACTACTACTTCACTAAAAACCCATTTATTTCACATTTCTAACAATAAAACAAAAAAAAACCCATAAATCATAACATTCATTTCATACCACAAATGATCCAACAGACCCAAAAAGACTAGAAATCGCTTTGTGTTTGCGAATATGAGGAGGACACTTAAATAACAAATCTTTAGCCTCCATTTCTCTACCTTCATCAAACATACCTTGAAATACATTCAGATATGCAGAAATCGAAGGGCTTTCTTTAACACTTAACGCCTTCAAAAACTCCAAACTTTCATCAACCGTTCCAAATTTCGATAAATACCCAACAAACGCCTCTGAAAACGGCGGATACCCGTGTTTTTTCATAAGCCGAAGAACCTCTAAAGATTCTTCAATCTTTCGTTCAGCCAACAGCTTCTGAATCAGATTCTTGTAGGTCGCTTGCCATGGCTTAACGCCGCCAGTCTCCACCATCTCCGCTAGCAACTGGTGGGCGGCAATCACGTTTTCTTGATTCAAAAACCCGTTTATTAAAACGTCCAAAAGATCCGCGTCTGCTTTGCAGCCTTTCTCGATCATATTTGCGAGAAAGATTAAAGCTTTTTCAACTTCGTTGGCTGAACAGTGTCCTTGGATTAAGATCGTCCATGTTTTGATGTCGGGAATGCATCCGTCTGATTCCATTAAGTCGATCACGTTTGAAGCTTCTTCTAATCTTCGGGCTTTACAAAGCCCGAAGATTAATTGGCTGTAGGTTATGTTATCGGGTTCGTATCCAGCTTCTTTCATGGCTACCATCATCTTTTCGGCTTCATTAAACTGGCCTAAGCTCGTTAAAGATCGATGAATACCATCATAAACGCTTTTCGAAAGATGATTTCCCGTTTCTTTGAACTTATTCACGACTCTGAATACAAGATCTAAATCGGGTGAACGATTGCCTGCAATGTTCCTTAAAAGCTGACTACAATCTTGAATCGATGGCTTATAAGGACTATCCATCATATGTTCATAAAGATCGACTGCTTCCTTAAACATTTTACGTTTTTGAAACAATCTTGTGATCTTTAAATAAGTATCGAGATCCATTTCATGACCGATGTTCTTCATTTCGTTAAACGTACTCCAAAACTCGTCTAATGAATCTTCACGGCCAAGAACCCTAAGAATCGCGTTGTAAGTGATCGTATTGTGTTCATAACTGAAATTATCACTAACCCATTTGAAGAACCCTAATGCTTTCAAAGGATGTGATCTTAAATTCTTCAAAACCCTAAGGATGAAATTATCTGATAGTTTCGATCCAAATTTCATTGCTTCCAATCTCTTCTCAACCTCATTTCCCCAATTTGATTCAATTAAAATACTAACAATCTGATTAACTAAATCATCCACATGATCATCTTTCAACATTGAATTATAAAATTTAGTCAAAAGTGCAGATTCATTAATCATCTTCAAGCTCTTGAAATCCCTAAGAATCAATAGATAAGCTTGATCATCGATGAAGAAACCACCTTCTTTCATCTTTTGAGCAGTGATCCAGAACTGCTTTATCGATTCTTTATTCCCATAGATTCGAAGCATTAAGCTATACATCGCGGAACTGGGTTGAAACCCTAATTTTCCGACGATCCAATTGAAGAAATCGGATGCCTTTTTGGGATCTTTTGATAGTTTCTTAAGAACATACATGACAGATTCATGGGTGAAATCGGATTTTGAGTTGGATAATTGTTCTTCTAACTTGTCAGACCATTTTTCAGATAAAATTAGGTTTAGGGT
The DNA here is from genome assembly GCA_036898165.1 of Silybum marianum. Lineage (NCBI taxonomy): Eukaryota > Viridiplantae > Streptophyta > Magnoliopsida > Asterales > Asteraceae > Silybum > Silybum marianum. The sequence continues at coordinate 33,362,604 of CM072535.1, forward strand.
TTGTTCTGGTTTCGAAGAAAAGAAGAGTCGTCCATGGAGATTGAGAAATGGAGAAACGTGAAGAAACCGAGTTCTAACCTGATGATGGAGGTGAGTTCTGGCGAGTTGAGTTGAGTAGAGCGAGTTAGCGAGCTTGATTGAACTCAGTAATCTCTTCGTTAGATTCATAGTGGCTGCCATTGAAATGTGGTTAAAGTTGCAGCTGAAGAAAGGGGGAAAGGGTTATCGAGGGTTTTAGCCGAATGGAGGGATCCGCTACAAGTGTCAAGTCGGGTCGGGTTTAGCCCATCAAATACTATTTGACCCAGATAATTTGGTGTCATATTTTTATTTTGGTTGTGAACGTGAAGATAAATGAGAATGTGACACGTGTAATATTCAAACTGAATACAAAGAAATATTTAGACCGAATAAAAACATTATTCAGACTGAATAAATACTATATTCGGTCTGAATATTTCTTTAATTATTCAATCCGAATAATGTACATTCAGACACGTGTCACGCTCTCATTTATCCTCACGTTGACAACCAAATTTGAGTTTTAATTTGAACTTTCCTTGACTAGATTAATCTCAATAAATTATGGCTGCAATAAATTAACTCTGAAAAACTAAAGGACCATAATTATTTTATACGTTTAAAATTAAAACTAGACAAATAAGATATTCATGACCACTTCCTTATACACTTAATCACTACGTCATAACATTATAGTTAGTCGTATTTTTACTTTACTTACGTCGCATAATTAAAATTAACAAAATAGAAAATAATTTGATAATAGAAAATAAATAAAATTATAATTCTTGAAAAATGAAACTTTGATTAAAGAAACATATATTTAGTTGTTAATGAAATTTTAAGGTTTTTTCTAGAATTCATGAAATTATAATGATTTTGAAAACTAGTACATTATGTGTTACTTTATATGGTTTTTTTTTCATCTAAGACTAGGATTTAGAATATTTGTTAACATTTACACATTAGCATTTTCATTCAAGATTAGTGTTTTGAGACCACCAAGATCACCTTGCATATTACTAGACTTATCATAATCTTGACCATGCAAATTGGAGATGCTCGATCCATGTCTCGAAAACAAATCATCAACTGTCATCTTAAGTGTGATAGATGTAGTATTCAGGACGTGCTCATTGCACAATACCTATAAAATGCTCTATTATATGTCTTTCATATCTACATACCGCACCATAAAATTCATTTGTTTAAGTGAAAAGTCACGTGATTTATCAACAAGGACTGAGAAAACAGCTATGATACATTTATTTTGATCGGCAAGATATTGCACCATCTCAATAAAAGTTCCCTCTGTTTTTTGAATATCACATTTATCGTGGCCCCTAAAAGCAAGACGTTGTCTTAAGAGAAACCGAACGCAATCAATTGGTGCACTCAAACGTATCTTATAGTCTACCTTACTTTGTTCTTAATGCTTGATAGGTATAGCTTCAATGTGTTATTTGTTTTTCAACAAAGCTTCGCAATTTGCTCAAGCTTGGTTGTGAGCACTTTAATGCTTCCAACATGAATACTTAACTTCTCTATTTTCAACCTATTTTTGCATCCTAAGCCAATAAATGAGTCACTCCCTACTTGTGATCCTATATTTGGTTTGAAAAGATAGCAACATAAGCAATATGCAACATTTTGATTTACACTATATTCCAACCACGTAGAATATTCATCAAACTCGACAAATGTGGAATCTTCTTGATTTATTCCCAAAGAGAGTGTAAGGAAATTCATGGTTTCGCGATTAACAAGGTTCTCTTATAAGATATGCTCTTCGAACTGCATCTCGAATATTAGGATTGCAATCCAAAATTCTAATACGCATTCCAGGATGTGAGGGAAGATCTTGTAAGTTGACTTCAACACGACTTTGTTTAGAACCTATCATCATTAGTTAGTTGGCTCCGATGAATCAACAATTGTTTTTCTTGTTAAAGAATTTATCCATAGCTGTAAAATATCTAATAAGTTCATTACAATGTCAAATACCACAACAATTTCAAGATAGAAACATTTAACAATCTACGAATAATTTTTTAGGTTTTGACTGTTTACAATAACACGTAAATGGACATAAATGGCATAGATTGGAAAGGTATTTGTTTAGGATGGTTTATTCGTAGATGAAAATAACAAATTTTTAATTGGGAAGAACATGTTTGGAAAAACTTGGCTCTCTACATAAAACTTCCCTTTAAAAACTTACTAAATAAACCACTACCGAACAGTCATGTATAACTGACTGAATAAGTTGTGAGTCTTATTAAGTTCATTAAGCGACTAACAAACCGACAATAAGTGTTGTCCGTTGTCGTATGGAGAAAGCAGTTGATAAGAGCTTGGGTCCGAGAATTTTAAAGTTATTGAGTGAGGCCTTTGATCATTAGGTATGATTTTTATTTTAAAGAAACTGAAGCTAGTGGGCCTTAGAGATTTTAAAGAAACAATTATTTTGGGCTTATTTAATTATATTTTTGAAAAGTAAAGGTCTAAGGTTTTAAGGATTGTTGGTTTACTTCTTGACAGTTTTATTAAAAAACAGTATTTGAATCGTTAAAAGATGTGTCTATATAACCAATCCTATTGATTAGTTGAGGGTTTAAACTGTAATTTTGTTTCTGTTGATCATCAATAAAAGCTTTTAATCTCACATGATTTCTTTAATACAAAAATAAAGGTGTTAACCTAAAAAGATATTTACTAAACAGAAAATTATATAAATATTGAAATGACCAAAATGTCCCTAGCTTGGATTGTGTTTCAAGGTTGGGGATGGCCCACAATTGAAAAAAGTAAAGGCGTGGTGTCGTTGGGCTATTTGCTATGTGTGAAGCTTTTCATGATACGTTACAATCTCTCTCTCTCTCTCTCTCTCCTCTCTTCTCTCTCTCCTCTCTTCTCTCTCTCTCTCTCTCTCTCTCTCCCTCTCTCTCTCTCTCTCTCTCTTCTCTCTCTCTCTCTCCCAAGAAAGTCAAAACATAATATGGTAAATACTTTTTGTTTTATCTTTGTCCCATTTTATCTCATGAATTTATGTGTTTTTAGTAGTATTGTTATCTTATATTTTCATTTTAAAAAGAATTAAGAATAAACTCTAAATACATACAATTTTTTAAAATCTCTAGATTAAAATAAAGAAATAATATTTTAATCATATAAACCAATTAAATTTATTGAAGTTAAATATGTAGAATAGAGAAATAATATTTTATTAAATTTATTGTATATTTTAAATAATATAAATAATGGTTAGTGATCCACGGAATTCACATATGAAATGTAATTTACAAATTCTTAATTTTTTTTACCTTTGTAATTACTTAATTAAATTATTTTAGGTCTTTTTTTTTTAATTTTTCGTTTTACACCCTTATCACATTAACATATATAATTAGATATCAATTAAAATATATTTAAAAAATATGTTTTTATTTTAACAAGTACATTATTATATTTGTCTCGTTAATACCTTCGAAATTAACCCAATATTAAATAAGATTATGTATTTTAATGTATTTTTAACATATTTTAGTTAATATAGAATTATATATTTTTGAATATGGAAAAGCATAATCATCTTTTCTTTGAGTGTAGGTACTCCAAAAGTATTTGGAATAAGATAAAAGGTGAAGTGGATCTTACCATGTGCCCGGGGAATTGGGATGCCATTCTTACTTATTGGATGAATGGTAGTTGGAGAAAATGGTCGATTTTGCAAAAAGTAACAATTTCTGCAACAGTTTATCATATTTGGATGGAGAGGAAACGAAAGTATTTTGATAATCATTATAACAGCGAAGATCATGTTTATTCAGAAATAAAAAAAGAGGTTCGAATTCTAATGCGTATGGCGTGGAAGACGGATAGGAAAAGAAGGACAAGTATTGCAAATATTTAGGGAGCGGAGTTGGTTTGGGAATGAGAGTGTGGTGCGTCTTCTTGGTTTTTTTTGTCTCGCGTGTATTTCTTGTTGGATCATTTCCTTGTGTTTATTTTGGCTTAGGGGCCGTTTACCAAACGCTTACCCGGGTAAGTGCTTACCAAGCCATATTACCTTACCGGAAGAATATAACAAGTGCCAAAAATCTTACCCGGTAAGAGCGAAGACAAGGAAAACAATGACCAAGAGTCTTACCCGGGTAAATGATTGCGACAGCTCTTACCACGATAAGCGCTTACCGGGTAAATTGTTGTATATGATGCCGTTTTTGTGGACTAAAATCTTATCCGGTAAGTAAGTGATAGTGTTGAATTTTACCGGTAAGCACTTACCGGGTAAGATTTGGTACGGCCCCTTATTGTTGCTTGGTTTTGTTTTTCCAAGCTTTGGACAAATTAGTTTTGTTTATTTCTTGTAATTGTTGTTTCGTTTTATAAAATTGTCTGAGGGTCTTCCTCCTTTCAGTAGGATTATATATTTTATGTGATAAATGTGTAAAACGAAATTGAAAAAACAAATGATGTACCACAAATTAAATATAACTATAAGAGTATAAAGTGTAAATATTAAAAATACTTTTTAGTATTATTATAATAATAATAACAATATAATTGAATCAAAAAATATTTTTCTTTGAAAAAATCAAAAAAATTCAATATTGGACTCATTTCGAAAGTATTGATGAGACGATTATAATGATATAAATTGTTAAAATAAAAATGTATTTTTTAAATGTATTTTAATTGATATACAATTATATATGTTAATGTGATAAGAGTGTAAAACAAAAGATTAAAAAGAAAGGGACATAAAGTAAATTAATTAACTAATTATAAGAGTAAAAAATATAAATTACAAATTAAAAATTCCATTTCGTATGTGAATTCCGTGGATCACCACCACCACCCAAACCCCCACCCATTGCATTTCGTATGCATACTAAACTATTATAAGAGAAGACTTTTTTTTACAGCTTATGCATTTCGTAAAAGAAATGCATTTTGTAAGCTTTGGTTATTTTGGTAAGTTGGGAGAGATTTTAGACATTTTGGGTATACAAATTTATTAAAAGGTTATTTTAATAATTTTCCCTATGAATAATGATTCTATAAGATAAAAAAGTTGTCGGAGTTAAAAGAAAATGTTTTTAGGAATTTTGAATTTGACTTTTTTATTTTATTAAAAAATATAGAAAAACTGTTGGAGATGCTCTTATGTTGGTTATCAATTTTATGAAGTGTTTTACTGTTTTAGTAGTTATTATTGTTTATTTTGTTTTTTAAAATGTTTATCAGATGGTTATAGTGAGTTGGTTTTATAAAATTTAGACGTATCAACAAATTGTACATATGTAATAGTTAGTTATAAATGTTATATAATATAATAAAAATATTATATTCATATTATTTGTGATCGAAAATTTGGAAACAAGGGTAAAAGAATATGCATCAACGTAGATATTATATAAAAGTATAAAGAGAATAAAATACATGTTTTTCATATAGCTTGTTGAATTGCAAAACTAATTATATTTAAGATAATTTAGATTTGATAAATTTATACGTTACTAAATTTGATACATTAATATAAAAAGAGTAATTAATGAGTTTTCTAAAATCTTTTTAGCTTACATTCTTATGTACAAACAAAAAAAAGTAAAATACAACTATAAATTTTTTAAAAAGTTGTATTCATTTTCGATTTATACATAAGGGTTTAATAACACTTATAATCTTAAAAAAATTTAAGAGTTTTAAAAAGGTAAAATCTAAATACTTATAATATAATATAGCGAATTTAATTATTTTCACCATTTTAGAAATTAAGATTATTAAAATAACCGTTTTCTCTCTATTTTTATCAAAATGACCAAAATACAATCGAAACATCCACCGAAATCGAAGCCTCCTCCAAATACCTCCGCCAACCTCCGCCAAATAACAAAAACCTCCGCCAACCTCCGCCAAATAACAAAAACCTCCGTCAAATAACAAATTCCTCCGCCATATAACTCCGAATTAAATTATACTATAATATACTATAAATTATAGGTGTTTAAATTAGGTTGTGCACTTTGCAGTTTTTTAAAATCTTAATAATATTATTGAAATAGTAATTAATAATCTTCATATCTTTTATATTTAATTCTTAGATTTTAAATTCTAATCTCGTTATGAAATTAATTTTTTTTTGTCATGGATTGAAATATAAAATGATTTAAAGAGTTGGTTACATATGAAAATTATTCTACTGATTAAATGTTAAAAACTTAAAGTCCAGCTACCTACGACACTACCACCCATTGGCCTATCAACCTAACCTTAGCAACCCCACCTTTTCCTATTGCCAAGACCCCCCTCGTTTATGGTTCATAAATAAAGCTTCTAAGGGGTTTTTTGTTTGTTATGACGATCCTTTATTGGAGGGAGGATGGTGGTTCATAGAGGAAGCAAGGACCACGACAGTGTTGGGTACCTAAGGGAAGAGAGTTATTGATTGTAGTTATTGAGCGACGAGTCAGGTCGGGAGACTGTTGGCACCTATAACTTATTAGTCATGGAAAAAGGAAGGGGGGGGGGGGGTTAACATATGATGTGCAAATTGAAAATAACAAAGTTTGTTATATTAAACCATAACAGTTCGAGTTTAATCAAATTTTAAGATTGACAAAAATACCTTTTAAATTCTATAGAGGTTTGACTATTTTTCATAATATTAAAGTTTACCTTGTCAAATATTTAATGACTAAAAACATGTTACAAAAACTCTATGATTAATTAAACCTGATATTTGAAAGACATGGATGTTATATTGTTAATTAATAATAGAGTAAACTATAATACTTTTTTTTTCCATATATGGTTTGTGAGGCATATAACATTTTTCATCCCTGTAGTTTCGAAATACAAGATGACGATCCTGGTTTGCAAAAGCGTTCGGATTTGGTCCCTCCCTCTAATGGTCGTTAAAAACCTGTTAAGTTAGGGCATTTTATTTTTTTTCCTGCTTTTATCTCATTTTCTAGGAAGAACTGAAAATCGTGTTATATTGTCCAATAAACATGTGCCACGTGTTATGAAATCATTCACGCCGGTCATCTTCCCCAAATCTAAATTCATCCAAAATGTCCGTCTAAACCTCAAATCCAATTAGTATCAATATCAAAGTCAAAATCAAAATTAATTCAAAACCCTAAAAAAACCAACAACTGATAAATCCTAATCCAAATCAAAATCACAATAAAAATAAAACACAAATCCAACAACAAGATTTTTAGTTTTTAGTAGAAAATGAGATAAAAGTAGAAAAAGAAGGTCAAAATACCTCTCACATGATAATTTTTTTTTAACATTCGTTAGAGAAAGGGACAAAATATAGTCAACTTCTATTTTTGAAATTATAGAATGAAAAGTGTTATAACTTCCAAACCAAAGGGACCAAATTTACAAAACCCTTATATTTTTTTTGATCATTAAACATTTGTGGTATTTTTCACAATAGTAGGTTCCGGAGGATAATTTACATATATTTATAGTATAGTTCTCTTATTTTAATTTGTGTAGTTGATGGATCTATTAAAGATTTTTGGTATAAACTCATTAAAAATCATTAATTTCTCTACAAATCAGAATTCATATGATAATTGATTTGTGTAGAAAATTGAGCTATACAAAAGATAAGTCTCCACGTATTAATAAAAATTACAATTGATTATAGACTTATCTTTTTTTTATAGGTTGTTTGGATGCGATATCGATAGTGACAATCAAGACCGGGTCGATAGAGTCCATTGCAAGTAAAGATGACGACAACGAGTGATTGACGATCTAATTTACACTTTCTTTAAAACATGTACATGTTTTAATAATTGAACCATTATTTAAGGGGTGTTTGATTGAGGCAACCAAAATAAAATAGGAATATATATATATATATATATATACACACACTTTGAATTCTAGCATTTGATAAAAAAGCGTGCAAAAAAATATTTCTTTAACCCGGTTCTTATGGATTTATAACTTTTTGTGATTCTCATTTGATTTAACCAATATATATATATAAGACGAGTTCAGGGGGAACCCTTTAAAAAAAAAGAAAAACTGATGAACACACCGGTAACCATTAATTTATCTGTATGGTATATATGTGTACGTACAAGTAATTTGTCTGTATGCACATGTGTATATTCTATAGATAAACGGTTATCAGGGTATTCCTCAATTTTTTATTTTTTAAGTTTTTCATTGAATCTCCCTCTTTCTTTCTCTCTCTCTCTCTCTCTCTCTCTATATATATATATATATATATACCATGGGTTCAAATGATCAATATTTTGCGAATCAGAGAATCAATTTTTCTATATATTATTCATAATGAATGTCGTGAAAAATATCATTAATAAATAAAAAGTATATATGATGAAAATATATGATATCCAAGATAAAAATTGAAATGAAAATATCATAAATAATAAAATATGGTATATATATATAGATATTGAAACGAGAACTCAAATTTGGTTGTGAACGTGAGGACAAATGAGAGCGCGACACATGTCATATTCAGACCGAATAATCAAAAAATATTTGCATTTCAATTTTTATCTTGAATATCATATATTTTAATTATCATGTATTTTCATCATATATATATAGATAGATAGATAGAGAGAAAGAGAGAGAAAGAGGGAGATTCAAGGAAAAACTTAAAAAAATAAAAAACTGAGGAATACCCTGATAACCGTTTATTTATAGAATATACACATGTGCATACTAGAAAAATTACTTGTACGTACACATGTATACCGTACAGATAAATTAATGGTTACCAATGTATTCATCATTTTTTCATTTTTTATTGGTTTTCATCTGAATCCGTCCTATATATATGGGTTAAATCAAATGAGAATCACAAAAAGTTACAAATCCATAGGAACCGGGTTAAAGAAATATTTGTTTGCATGTTTTTTTTAATCAAATGCTAGAATTCAAGGTATCGTTTCACACATATTTATTTCATAATGTGATAGTTTTACGTGCATTTCACTACTAGAAAACTGAGTATTTTCAACGGAAAATGTCGTTGAAAATTTTCTACGAATTTTAGAGGGATTATTGACAAAACATAAATTTTCTACGAATTTTCAACGAATTTCCGTTGAAAATCTCTCACAAAATGCATTTTCAACCAACAATTTTTTGACGAGACATTTCGTTGAAAATTTTTTGGTTGAAAATGCATATATGTTTGTGAGAGATTTTCAACGGAAATTCGTTGAAAATTCGTAGAAAATTTATGTTCTGTCAATAATCCTCTAAAATTCGTAGAAAATTTTCAACGACATTTTCCGTTGAAAATTAATTTTCGTTGAAAATACTCAATTTTCTAGTAGTGTTTGTTTCATTTTTTACATGTATTTTCCGTATCATTAGAGCATCTCCAATGCCAAAAAAGAAGGTTGAGGAAAGACTTGAAATTCATTTGAGCAAAAGCTTTATCATTAAAGCAATGAGTTGAAGAATAACTTGACCTCCAATGACTTGAATATTGTCAAGTCTTTGAAGAATAGCTTGACCTCCAAAAGCTTTATTTAAATTTATTAAAAATAAATTTAAAACAAGAAAAAAGACTTGATCAATTTAACCATTGGAGTATCCATTTGAAAATGTACTTTTTGTTGATGAAAATCCATGTGACAAAATGGTCAAATGTTTACAAGACTTAGACCATTGGAGAGACCATTGGAGATGCTCTTAGAGCATCTTTAATTAAGAGCATCTTTAATGGTGATATTAGGTTTAAAGACTTGATGATAGTAAAAAAAAAATATAAAAATGAATGGTCCCACCATAATAGTTTTTGTCTCTCACAACGCTTTCTTCAACCACTTGAAGAATTTCAAGTCTTTGAAGAAATAACGAACTTCAAGCTATCTTCAATCCATTGCTCTAATGGATCAAGTCATTTTTAAATCATTATCAAGTCATTCTTCAAATATGCATCGAAGATGCTCTTATGTAAACCAAGATAAGTCTCACATGGATTTTTTTGGTACAGAAACATACTTAAATAATAGCTAAAGTTGTAAACTTTTATAAAAAAAAAATATATCATATAAAAAGGTTTTATATGGTTCTCATTTAACCTATATATATAATACACATATTTTTCAAAGTAATTAGTTGACTTGAATGTGAAAAAGATGATTAACCCATGACAATATCTACCCCAAAGATCCCTTTGCCTATACAAACATCAACAACATTAAACACACACACACACACACAAAACCCTAGAAAAACATTTACCTTTGAATATTCTTATTAATTAGAAGAAAATTTAACATACATCAACAGATACACAGGATACCTTTTTTTTGGTTCTTGAAAAAAGAAAGCAGACACAGCTTTAGGGCACCATGCCTTTGCTTCTGTGTGTGTGTGTTTTATGTGCTTTTTTTTCTTCCCCTCTTTTTCACTTTCACTGTCACTCTTAGAAACGTGCATAAAAAGCTCACTTTTACACTTGCATGCGGGAATATATATATATATATATACACACACATACACACATATACATTCCCTATATTTGCGTACAGTCTGCTACTCTAAATCTATATCTATATCTATATCTATATCTATATCTCTCTATATATATAGAAAGGCCACATGATAATTATAACAGAAGCATTTTGTACATTCCAAATGTCTTCATTTAAAGATTATAAGAAGGGTGTGTTATTTTACGATTATGGAACTCCGAGGGAATGCTATGATCGTTCTTATGATTCCGGCAACGAACCTTGATGATTGCTTACGTGCGTGATTGTATGAAGACGGATATATATATCCGATCATATGGGGAATCAAGCACTACTGGTCCGATTATCATCATCCAACATTTTCTATTATATATACATATAGTAACTATATATATATATATCTAATTAATTCTTTTAATCCATGGTTTAATTATGGAGTTTGTGTTGCAATTTAATTGCTTGTATGCATCATTCAATGGGCTTGTGTGAGGTTGAAGCAGGTTCAAGATTTGTATTTTTATCATGTAGTGTGTTTTTTTTATGTAATGATTTTGTTTAATCCAAATAAAAAGCATTTCTTTCATCTTTAATTGTTGGAATTGTTTGGTTTATTTATGATTAATTAAATGATTGGATATAAGTTCAATTAAATTTGAGCTCTGAGTGAAAGTCTGAGTTCAAATAATTCGACAAATATGTTGGAATTGTTCGTTAATTTATGATCAAATTAAGGAATGGATGAAGATCAATTAAATCAAGTTCGAGTCAAACTCTGAGTTTAAATAATTTGATAATTTATTATTGGTTTATTTATGATGAATAAGAGCGTGGGATTGTTATATAAGTCATGTTAATATCAAAAGAGTAGGCTTTTTAAGCAAAATATATTGTTATTTATTTTATTAATTATTTTTGTTATAATTATGTTTGAATCTGGTTTTATATTTTTAATATTAAAAAACAACACATCTTTAAATCCATACATACAATGTAAATTTTCATTTATTTATTTTTCAGTTTACCATTAACCTTGTCACTTAAGTTGAAACATTAGTTTGATTTCTTTACTGATAAATTTTCTGTTTAATTGTACTTCTTAAATGTTTTTTTTATTATAATTAATTCCTTTATCTGCTCTTAAAGTATTATCTTTTTACTTTTGTTTTTGGTTTTCAAAAAAGATATAACGCTTTTAAAAAAATAGTATTTTTAAATTTTACATGTCACTTATCATTGCAAATGTTGAATTATTGATGGTAGGTGTTTTAAGGAGTTCTCTCAAATCTACTTTATTAAAAGGTATTTGAATAACACGTCAAAACTTATTTGAAAAATTAAAAGTTAAGGTGAAAATAAGAGTTATTATAAGGAAGAAGACCATAAAATATGTGTTATAAACGTTTTTGACATCTATATGTACATAAATGTTTGTACTTCTATATATAGTTTTGGAAATGTAAAAAAGAAGTTTTGATATTGATCTATGTAATGAGGATTCATTTTGTAAATGTGTCATTAGCAATATATAGGGGTGCATTAGCCTCCCCTAAAATATTTATTTACATTTAATTACCTTTATTACTTTTTTTTATTATCATAAACGAAATTTTAACAAATTCACACATATTGTAATTAAATGGATGTAAAGATAAAATTGAAGATAAAGATAGATTAACGTAGTTGAAGATATTGAAAGTAATTGAAGAAAATTTAAAAAAACAACTCAATCAAGGACTTGAAATTGTTCTTATCATTCTCACCATAATCGTTATTCACGATCCCTAATCTACAATTCCTTTCATTAATCATAAAAAAGAAATAAATATTTATTTTTGATTTAATTTTTTTTTGTTTAACGATTATTAATTAGGTTACTTTACAAATTTGTGAATAGACCAAGGCAGGTCCGACCCTGGCCATATGTAGCCCGTGTGACCATATATGCATTAAAGTCTAAGGGGCGTCATGTTTTTATCTATTACTAGTTTTTAGGTCTCCCTCCCCTTGTATTTTTTTTAATTATAATTAATAAAAATCAGTGCGAGGATGAGCCACGTAACTTCATTAGGTTCCAAACCATTTGAAAAAAATCGTACGTTTCATTTGCTTAAGAAAATAGGCATAGGGGGAATCTTTTTTTAGCATTTTTGCACAAGACATTAAAAACCCTAGGATGGGCCCTGGACCAAAGCCATCTTCTGAAAAACTGATAAAAAGTTATTCCGTAATCCCGTTCATGCAAATATAACTCTTTTAAAAGCAATTTAACTAATAAATTAGCTTACAAGTTAAATGTATTATTACACTATAAATATTATCTAGAGTAAACTACAAATTTGTTTCTTGTAGTTTGTCAAAAATAACATTTTTTGTTCTACAGTTTCAAATTTACAAGATGACCATTATAAATTGCAAAAACGTTCAGGTTTGGTTTTTATCTTTAATTGTTGATAAGAAATTTCGTTAATGAAAGGAACTATAGTTCTTTTATTGTTTTTTTTTGTCTTCTACCCGGTCAAAAACCACCAGGACCAAAATCATACAATCGATTTTTAAATTTGAATTTCAAACCAGCTTGACTATATACATAAAAGATTGTTTGTTTGAATCTGAATCGAACTAGTTACAAGCTTGAACCTAGGAAAACAAGTCCTTTTTAGAGACCGAACATGATAGTTGGCTGATATTCAAATGTCTTCTTTTCCTCTGTCCTGTTACCATTTAATTTAAATACCACTTTCTACATTTACGTTTATACATGTTAGAAATTTGATTGGAGGAACGGAATCATCTTCCCCACATAAATCGATGTCTCGAACTTGGTGTGAGACATGATTGACCCGATTGAGCCTAACAAGAATGATCCCTCTTTGAACGTCAATTTTATGAATAAATACCGTTCGATGCTTGTGGGTTTATTTGCTGTAAAAAGAAGTCCTTAAAATTTCACCACCAAATATATACAAAAGTTTAATCATTTGAGAATTATAAAATATGTGAGATTCGTAAGATGCATCATAATTCATTAATTTAATATAATTAATGTTATTAACTAAATAGATAATTATTAATTCATTAATTTAATATAATTAATGTTATTAACTAAATAGATAATTATCGTTATTTATTAAATAAAAAAATATGAGATTTTTTTTTAAAATTTCATATTTATCTCTTTCTCTCCTTCTCTCTCCCTCTCTTTCCTATCTCCGTAATAACATGCACACTATACACACAAGATTAACACATTTTGAATACCACATAATGTAAATAACCTTGAGAATTTTTTTATTTTAGTGTTCACAGGGTTCATATTGTTTTCACAAAAGGTATGTTTTAGTTTTTTTTATTTAATTTGTGTTCACAATATATTTACAAACTATACCAAATCTTGTAGATTTAGAATGTGTTTTACAAACTTTAATAGTATTTCTAAGAAAATCTTGAGTTCATATTCAGTATTTCTAAGAAAGTTTTCACAATATTTTAATCCTGAATTCATATTTAATTATATGCATACATGTATGTTATGAAAAGAGAAAATATGAGAAAGAGAGAAAAAAATTAAGAGACATGAGATATGTGAGAAAAAAAGGGGCTTTTAATTTATATTACAATTTATTTTTTATGGTTTAAATTGGATCCCACCAATTAACAAATTCTTAAAAAGGAGCCCTATTTAAATATCAATAAAATCATTGACCCAATATCTCTACAAACTCCATCAAGATTCACAACTAAACTCAACTATACAAACCATAAATCAATCTTTTTTTGTGTTAGAAAAATAATCATATATATATATATATATATGTATGTACAAGTATTATTCACTCTCCAAAACTTTATTCTCAAATGTTTTTTACCCTCCAAATGTCATAAACTCCCACTGTCATTCCTCAAAATTACAGCAATGCCCATGCTTGATGTCGAATTCTCGATCCCTCTTTTGAACTTGTGCTTCAACGAATGTCCATGGTTATGGTTTTCGGCTGCCATTGGTTCCCGCTCGCCTTCTCCTTTTCTGGGAACATTTTCAAATCTTATAGAACGTCAAATATATCTAAATAGATAAATACACTGCACTATAAGGCTTAAGTTTATATGATAAAAACAATTGTGTGTACAATGTAAAAGTGTTACAAGAAGTTAACAGAATGTAATTGGTCATCAAAAAAAAGTTGTATAAAACAATTTTGAAATAAAGTGCGCTATTTTCCTTTTTCATTATGACATTATTTGTCTCTTTCTGTAAAAAAGCTAGGACACTTTAAATCAAAAGCCTCATAAACTAGCTTGTTAGGATGACACACGAATATATTGGTCCTATAACGCACTCTATTATGCTATTTACACATCTTTTTTTTCCTGTTAACTGTGTATGTCCAGGCCAGCTTGCGCACACCTCGACTAATCCCAAGGGCCCCGGAAAATAGCCAGGAAAATCCACAGTGGCCTTGCAAGACTTGAACCAGTGACCTCTAAGGAGAATCCCCAAAGTCCCAAGTTTTATTGCCAATTCAGCTAACCCCACAAGGTTTAGGGGTTGTTTGGCAGTTGCTGAATAGTTTGGTGCAGAATGATTAAGTGATCTGGTTAGAATGATTAAGAGACTCTTATGATACAGTGCAAAATGAAATATAATTGTTTGGTAATTGTTCAGAATGCAATTAGGGCTCTTTAATGGTTAATGGAGGTCCAAGATACAAAATGTTTCAAAGGGTTTTGAAACCATTAAAAGACAGACTTGTTTTTTTTTTGCCAAACATGATTCACCTCTTAACGATTCAGAGGCTGCCTCTTAATGGAACTGTTAAGAGGTAAACAAACAACCCTTTATTTAGACATCTTTGGTGTCTTATAAAACCGATTTCATTGTAGTGAAAAGTTAAAAAAAAACGACCACAAAACTTACGTGAGAAAAGGGTGGTCGGAATCTCTAGAAATGCCCGCTTTCGTGATCTCGACTTTGCAGGTGGTAACGACTTGTTGCCGTGTTTCGGGTGAAAGTTTCATCAAAATATCCGATAAAATCAATCCATGTTGTTTTTTAAGCTCATCCACCTCTTTTTGCTGCTCCATCTTTATATGCTCAAGTTTCTCCACAATCATACTTACATCATCATCATCATCATTATCATCATCATCATCATCATCATCATCATCATCATTATCATTATCATCATCATCATCCATGTTTTCAGTAGGGGCATCATCAGTAGATAACGCCCCCGAATCTGCATTTTGATCTTCGGAGACATCTGAAGGTATGGGTTGAAGTGGAAAACAACTGTTTTTTGGTTCGTCACTCCAATATCTCCGACCAGATGGCAATCGTTCGAGAGATAAAAACCCAGGAGAAACACCGGTGGATCTGTTTGTTGACGAAGATGGAGATCCGTATCGAGGGTCAAATTGGGAATCATCGGTGACTTCATTAGCCTCGTGATCGTTAGTTAGTGCCCAATCGGGAAAACACGATCGAATTTCGACTTCGATCATCTCGGCGACTGTAGAGACGTCTTGATCTGATAAATCGAGTTCTTCGACCATTTCTCTAGCAACTGCGGTTTGTGTATCGAATTTGATATCAAATGGGAAATGAATATTCCGAACGTGACCTGGCCCCCCGCCCACATAACGAAATTTAATTATTTATTATTAAAGTTAAATATAAAAAAAGATGTGAAAATTTGAAATGAAAACGGATATAATTAAGCAGATAACCTGTTGTATCTTCTATACGTAGTTTTAAGAATACCGTATTCGGATCTCTCATTTGACCTTTCACTGTGAAATCCCGAGCAGTATCCGGCATGGTGTTGTTTGTAGTTTCAACGTTGTCAAGATTCTCGGTATCGCCGCCTATAAAGAAAGAAAAAAAATGCCATTTTTGGCAACCGTAAGTTAGCTTATTGAAAAAGCCCTTTTTGGTTAGCCATAAGCTAGCTTTTTGAAATACTATTTCAAGTATCGTTTCAATATGATACTAATTTTTTTTTCTTCCAATTATGTACCTTATATTTTTCCAATTAATTTTTTCAACATATCCTTTAAAGATTATTTTAAATTGTCATCTAGTTTATCAACCAGTTTTTACCGAACATGACTAGCTTATCAAATGGTTTTTAGAGCATCTCGAACAAATTCTCCAAATGGAGGATGAAACTTTGAAATCTCCAGAACAAAAATGCATTCAACTCTAACAGATTCTCCATTTTGGTATTGATTATATTATTAAAATATTTCATTCATCTAATAAAATATTATTTCTATCTCCTAAATATTTAATTTCAAAGTTTCTTGGTGGGAATCTATTAAAAAATATTTCTTTCTCATTGTAATCATTTTTTGGGTGTTCTCCAGATTTGGAGATTTTTACACGCTCTCTCCTACTTTCTCCATTTTGGAGAAAAAACACGCCCAAAATCTCCATTATATCAATTTTGGAGAATCTGTTGGAGATGCTCTTAAGTCATTATCAGCTAACAACTAGCTTATTAACCAATAGCTAGCTTTTCAGCTAGTTTACCTGGATGGGGATGGGATTTTGATTGTTTATTTATGTTTTCATGAAGCTCGTCTCCATGAAGAAAACGATCCATCAGCAATTCCTTGGCGCTTAACCTATCTGAGACCTTGGCAATACACTTTTCAATAAATGATCTGATTTCAGGATCCTTCACTTTTGTTAATGAAGCTGGCTTAACACCCTAACAAAATAGGAAGAAAAAAAAAAGGAAAATGAGATGTCGGTAAAACCAATTTCATTGAAGCAAGCGACTGTAAGTTGGTAATATTTCAATGGACATGAATTTTCTGACTGCAAAACCATGATGAAATCATCCCTAAGAACCTGTTGCATAGATATTCAGAAAATTCAAAAGTGACTTGATAAGTTCTAGTGTGGGTGAACCTATAAAACTAAGATGGATTACAGGTCCATTGGGCAAATGCAGAAGAGGGAAAATGATAAAAATATGACATAAATAGGAAAATCTTGATCCCAAATAAAACTCAAAGATTACTTATGAACCGAAAAGCAAATTGAAGATTCTGGTGATTTCTAAGGTTAAGATTATTCTAACCATACAATCTCAATTACATGATCTGGTTATCTAAAAGACTCCGGTTTAACTTCAGAATCCATAAACTCCAAGGGTATAGTAAAGCTATCTTATAGCAATGCGAAGGCTCACATTTATGATTAAAAGAGTATGATATCGCTATGAGCTTTCCCCAGAGATTTGTATATATATATATATTGTGAAGGGTTTCCCAGGCTATGCCTGGACTAATCCCGGAAAATTATGACTGCAATACATCAGCCCTGATAAACTCAGTGGCCACAATTGTTGTGTATTCGAACCCAGGGCAGATGGGATATTCCACCACATCCCCCAGGGCCTTAACCAGTACGCCACAACCCTTGTGGTTGATTTGTATATATATTTTATGCAAAGGAAGGCTCTATATATATGCAAAACCTATATCCAGTATCCCTATATATACAGGATAAGTGATGAAATCATGGATATGGAGTTTTTTTGGTCATTTCCATTTACTCAAAAAGAGAATCAATGAAAAGTGTGGTACGATGATATGAATGTTAGAAAATATATCAATGAAAATTTGGCAAACAAGATGTGGTCACATTATAAAAAACGAAGACCTTTTATACCAAATTTGATTGCTGTTTAACCTCAATAGGGGTTCCAGAGAAAAACAGCAAACCAGGTTTTTTCTTGATGACCAACTTTGCATTCTTTCACTTTCGAACCTGTAAACCACATCTTACACTAACTTCTAGTAACCAAGACCATAAGCATCTCCATCAATTTCTCAGTTTAAAGCTACCATGGTTTCCTGAATGAAGCCAACTTGATATTGTCCCAATCATGTGGGTTCTGCTAGATGAAATCCTCAAGCTCCAATTATAACAGTCTATCGGTGCACTCTGCTTAAAGATGCATTGCTTCTTGGTTGCTAACATCATGCCAAAATATGCTTACTCTACTGTGAGCCCTAAAGAATAATAAATTTGCTTCTCAAGAAACCTACCAATGTTGACAAGATTATGATAAGTAGTAATGCCCCCTCAACCCACCCAAAAACATATGCATACATACCTATATATATACACACACCTTATTTATGGTGGAATTGATTCCATCGGGCAAGAGTCATATATACAAGGCAGGTGAATAGAAAAACACGATAAATGAAAGATCACTCACTGATGTCACTTTCTTATATATTTGAGCAGCATTGGAACATTCAACATATGGATACTCAAATGTGACCAATTCAAGTAGGCACATCCCAAAGGCATAGATATCTACAAGCTCATTGTACTCTTCTTCATAAAGCTCAGGTGCCATGAACTCCGGAGTTCCTAGATATAAAACAACAATCAATCACCATGGGTCACTAGCTTTATCATAATCATCACAGGTCACAATCATAAAAAAAAAGGAAGCACGAGACTAAAAACCTTGGCCTCACCTATGACACTGTGAGCAGAACGAGCTTGGCGAAGAATGGCAGCTAGTCCAAGGTCACCAATCTTGACCTCTCCTTGATTTCCGTTAACAAAAATGTTGTCACATTTAAGGTCGCGATGAATAACCGGAGGATCATGACTATGAAGATACACTAGTCCCTCTAATATTTGTTTAGACCAATTCTTCAATGCTCGCACATCCACATGCTTATGCTTCTTACGGTACCTACCAAAATTCTAACATGGTCTTAACTAAATGTTTATGTTTCTTTCTATATTCTGGATACATGATAAAATCATAACTCAACTAGTAAAATGGACAGTCAGAAATAAATTAAACATACTGTCGTAATGTGCCAGATGTGAAAATCTCGGTGATGAAGTTGATATGCTCGTTCTTTGCATCAACCCAAGAGTTGTAGAATTTGATAATATTCTTGTGCTTAAGGGTTTTGAGTAAATGAACTTCGGAGTATAATCGCTCCAACTCCTCAGGGTTCCTCAAGAAATCAGAAACCTTTATTTGGTTCCAAGCTACTTCAATTCCTTCCAGTTCATCAAATCCTCTATATCTAAAATATCCGATATGTGATCAAGGATGTAACAATGGCGCATTGTCTATACTGTTTTACTTGGATAATAAGTATCGAGTAAATAACTTTTCAAATCATTATATTTGATTTTTATGGCAAACAACCATCCTTGTGAGAATGAACAATCTTAGACATAGGATCGTCGGCATTCACTTCTGCAAACTTTGTCCAAAATTGCTGCTTTATGAAAAACTATAGTGTTTATTTTGTCATATTTACAAGAACAATGGTTACTTAGCGAACCAAGTATGCCTGATTCAAATAATTTACTCATTAGACTACTATTCCCTCTTCTACCCAAAAAAAAGGAGCTAAACTTTGTATTTGGATGTCAAACCAGCTGATTTCCCAATTGTTTTATTTGCAATGCTTTATAAAATTTGATCTTAGTTGGCTATATTTCAATAAGAAAGTGTAAAAAATTGACATCAATTATGAAGATGACAGTGGTTTGACATCCAATGTCAAATGGCAGCCTAGGTTTTTATCTGGAATGGAGAAGGAAAATAGAAAATAGGATACACCTTTTTGCAAGCCCCCTTTCCTAACACTTCTTTGTACTGCAAAATATACAAACATAATCATCTGAATAACAACAAATATATATAATATATACATATATATATATATATATCCAACAAACGTAAATCAAAATAATAATTTGTTTTGCCTAATCGTAGAATTTCAAGTCCGTAACGTACTAACCCGTCCGTAACGACCAGAAGGATCGACCTCAACGAAATCAGCATCGGAATCGTCCACTTCGTGGTCTGACGAAGATTCCAATGGCATTTCCGTCAGATTCGTTGAAATCCTAACTGTTGCGAACAATAAAACCAGATCAACTCCTCAAAAATACAGAACGTAATTAGTGTTTTTACATACAATTGTGATCTGCAAAAAGAAATTCCGATGAGTCTCCGGCGAGTCGGTTGCGAAATTAGGGTTTTGAAACAGAGAAAGATGGTGAAATGCAGGTGAAGAGCTTGAAGAAGAAGAGGAAGAAGGAAGTCGTTAGAGAACCAGAAGCGGCGGAGGAATCAACTGATTTCTTTTTCTTCTTTGATTTATATAACAGAATAATAATAAAAGTACAAATTTGGTCCTTGTGGTTTTTCAAAATAATATTTTTAGTACTTTTAATTTTAAAATTATAAGATAACTATTATAGTTTGTAAAAATATTTGGAATTGATCTATTCCTCTAACAATATGAGGGAAGTTTTCATTCTTTGATCATTTTGTTGTTTTTTTACTTATCAAAACGCACATGGACCAATATTATAAGATAGATTTTGATTCGATAAAAGACAAAAAAAAAACGATAAAATAAAGAAAGTGATCTTTCTTTAACTGAATTTTAACATCCGTTAGAAATAGGGACCAAATATAAACATTTGAATAAATTATGATGATAATCTTGTAATTTTAAAATTTGTAAGAGTGAAATGTGACATTTTTAACAAACCACAAGGGCCAAATTTGCAGTTTACTCAACAATATGACAACAAAATCAAGCTTTTCAAAATTGATTGTTTGATTTTTAAAATCAATTATTTGATTATTAAATAATAGATTTGGTGCAATAATTTTTAATTGTTTGAATTATTTGTTAAAGTTTTCATATTTACAAAATACTCTTTCAAGTTTAAAATTTATTTATTTTATATCAAAATGAACATTTTAGGCTTCTTTTCTGTTATTCAAGTTTTTTTGGACCAATTTGTCTTCACCTCGATTAATTTAAAGGTTCTAATCTCCCGTGACTTTTACATAACTCGAATCAGTGATATTTAAGGAGGATCCCAAAATCCAAACTTTAATGCACATTTTGATTGTTGTAATGCGTTAATTGATCATCTTTGAAAAAAAAGTATCAACTTTAATATTTAAATGTGTGTTATAATTGAACTGTTATTATTTTAGTTAAATGTTTGTTTATAAAGATGACTTGGGTTCATGTAAGACTAACATGTTTTCGTGAGACTCGTAAGACCATATTTTTACACTTAAAATTTCACAGTAAAACATTGCGATGGTTAAAAAAATCTAAACATTCACAGCAAAAACACTGTGAAGGTTACCTTCACAGTGTTTTGTGTAAAGTTTTAATAGTAAAAAAATTGTCCCAGAGATCTCACTAAAACAAATTAGTCTCACGTGATTTCAAGTTTTATAAAATATAAATTTAAAATTGTATTTAACTATGCACTATTATGTTTGGTTGGAATTAAAAATATATAGGTATAATATATAAAGTTAACAAACATAAAAAAATGCAATAAAAAATCACAACTAAAACAGAATATACATATAATATTCTGTTTTAATATAAATTTAGTGTTATCCATTAAAATTTATTTTTTTAATCAATTTTTTCATCATATCATCTTGAAACATTCAGAATATTCATAAATGATTAATACAACTTGAAAAAAAGTAAAAACATATTCAAATGCTATCACAACTGTCTTTAATAAAATACCATTCATTAATTCATTGAAAGAAAAGTAGCAAACGGCCTTTGGTTCAAATTAATGGATGCATATTTGTTTAAATTTTTCATATTTATTTTTTGTACTGCATAAAAGTAAACAACTGATGTTTGGTGTCATGACGATCTTATAATAAAATATAAAAGTATTTGTTTATCGTGTAAAAGTAAAATAAATTATTTCAAAAAATATGATTTATTTTATTCGGTCGATTTCCATTTATTGAAAAGTCGATGGTTTTTTTTAAGGTAAATTATATTAAAATGTAACATAATATTATTTAACTCCTATTTAATGTAATGGTGATTTTTTTTTAATTATTGTAATATTTTCAATGTAACATCCATATTTTTACCATGAGATATTATGTATTTTGGAACAATTCTTCATAAACACTCTAAAATGACCGACTAAAATAAAACTTTTTACAGCAGAAGACTTTAAGATAATAAATATATTACTTAAATGACTAACTTGTCTCATACCAGGCTGCATTACAAAATTTATCTACCAAGATGTTTGAAAATAAATATTAAATTTAAATAGACTAAACAAGTCTCTATGTATGTTCTTTTCTTTTATCCAACCTGAAATTTTCTGTCACTGATATGCATATTATAGTCAGCTTATAAACCACAGTGAGTTCATGGTTTGCGTGAATAAAATCATTTCACATCATAAATATCAACTTGTAAACTTTGTGTCAAATATTATGCATTTTGTGAAAACATGCAAAACTGAAAGAAAAGAGATCTCATAAACTGTCTTATCAGGTATGGGTCATATAGTCACTGATATACCATCGGTTATCCGACCTGCACTTGTCTGGACACCCATCACGGAGTCGTGCCACTTGTCGTGCAATTTATTGGTCAAATGCTCACCTGTTAAAACTAATCACAAAACTTTCATATGAAATGACATGTTGGAGTTATTTGAAAACAAAATAAACACATAGCATGCAACTGGCACACAAATATATATATATATACACACACACACACAGAGTCGGGTTCCTACAAAAACATGAATCAATTAAAGAAAATAAGAAAACAGTCGAATCACATGTGACTTTACACGTGATTTTAGTTTAGAATCACATGTGATTCATGTGACTTTGGCAGTTGCAGGCCATGTCACAGGCAAACCTTACATTGATTATTAGCATAAGATCATGTGTTTTTACATGTGACTTGGGTCGTTTTCATGTTCTTTTATTTAGTAACTGTTCATGTTCACGTTTTCGTTTCAACTCCCCCCCCCCCCCTTCACTCTCTCGCTCTCTCTCTCTCTCTCTCTCTCTCTCTCTTTCTCTCTCTCTCTCTATATATATATATATATGTGTGTGTGTGTATGTTGATGCATAAAAGATTAAAGAAGTCCAACTTAACCAGTAAAAAAGCGCAAATCTTTTTTGTTTAGATATACAACAGGTTCAAGTTTGAATCTTGTAGCCAACTTAAATCCCTTAGTCAGCTCTAAGATACCTTCACAATTATTATTTTTATGAGAGAGGTTTCCCGTAAAACCGATCCGGACATTTTTCCTATAAAAGCCAGTTTCAACACCTTTATTTTACAAAAATATAAATACACTATATAATTCCATAATACCATTTTTCTTATTCTCTTATTTAGTTGATATATATTTTATAAACCTCTCTCATATTTTAGAGAGATATTATGGTTGTTGGAAAGCCGGCCATCCCTAACCCTAGTCTCGTTCTTAAATCAAATTTGTAGAAATTTCATCTTCTTGATCAAATCGATCACACCTGCAATAATCTAGTAACAATGGCGGACTCCTTTTCTTTCTTTCTTCTATTTCTCTTCATAAAACCCATAGTTTCTATACAATCATACGACCCAACACCATGCATGATCACCTCCACCGACCTCCGCCATGGCTCCACCTATATCTGCACCTCCACCACCAAAACCTGCAACACTTTTCTCATCTACAGACCTCAATTCAACCAACACCTTTCCGCCATTGCCACCCTCTTTAACCTCAATCAATCCCAACTCCAAGAAGCCCGTGAAATCGTGGTTCCAATCACCTGCGATTGCCCCGACTCCTCCTCTCGAGCCATCGCCCATTACTCGAACCCTAACTCGTTAACGGTTCGAGCCATCGCTTGTGGGGTCTACCAAGGGATGGTGAACCCACAAGTTATGGCCCAACAAAACACCAACAACCACGACCCGAATAAGGTCGTTAAGGTGCCGGTTAAGTGCGCGTGTACTGACACGTCACATGAGTTAACCGGCACGAAATATCTCGTAACGTATCCGGTGATGGATAACGATACGATTGATATGATTGCGTGGAAATTTGGAGTGACGCAAAGGTCGATTCAGGAAGCGAACGGGTTGGACCCGAAACAGACGATTTTCGGGGGGACTACGTTGCTGGTACCAGCAACGGGTCCCCCAGTTTTGGACTTGGATAATGTGGTTAATAATCCAAGTCCTCAGGATACTATTCCTGTTAACGGGATATCGAAACACAGAGCTGGAAGCGGGTTTCCGCTTCCGGCTCTGATCGTTTTAGGGATAGTTTCTCTAGTCGGAGTAGTTCTATTTCTTGTTTTTCTAAAGCGGAAATACGGTCATCGTGAACGACGATTGGAGTCGTTAACGGAATTGGAGTTTAGGCGTTTCTCGCCGGATTTTATGGACGGGATGTCGAAGTTGAAGCACGTTTTAACGAGTTTCGGTTTAGACGAGCTTAGACTCGCTACACAAGATTTCTCGGAAAGTTCGTCCATCGGGAAATCCGTCTACAAAGGTCGAATTACAACCGGGTTTTTTGTCGCGATAGAAGACATGGGCTTAATCGAATCAGCTCATCGTGTCGTCCATATCTTAACGAAGATCAATCATTTCAACGTGGTTAAGCTCGAAGGTTGTTGTTTCGATATGAACCGATCGTTTCTCGTGTTCGAATTCGCCGAAAACGGAAGCTTACGAGACTGTTTAAACAACCCGAAAACACGAAAAATGCTCACGTGGCCGAAACGAGTGAAGATCGCGTTCGATATTGCGGAAGCTTTGCATTACATACATTCGTGCACAAAGCCGACTTACGTTCATCGAAACATAAGTAGCAAAAACGTGCTTATAACAACGGATTTTAGAGCGAAAATAACGGGATTTAAGCTTGCAACACCGATCGTTTACACCGCTAGCGGTAGGGATTGGACGGAAATGGAGGTCGTCGGAAAAAAAGGGTATTTATCGCCGGAATATCTCGACCATGGGTGGGCTTCAACTAAGGTGGATGTGTATGCTTATGGGATCGTTTTGATGGAGCTTTTATCGGCAAAAGAGGCGGCCGCCGGTCGGAAGTGGTCGGAGGATGTCGGATTTCTGGCGGCCGGTGAGGTTTCCGGCGAAGTTTCCGGCAAATCCCCGGGGTGTTTGGAGAAATTTAAGGTGTTTATGGATGGAGATTTGGAAGGTGAATATGATTTAGGGGATGCAATGTGTTTAATACTTTTGGCAAAGTGTTGTGTACTTGATGACCCTAAAAATAGGCCTACTATGAGTGATGTTCTCAAGGCTCTTTCAAGAATCTTATGAAAAGTAAATCCCAACCTTTTTGGAAGTCAGGAGTTCAAACTTTATCAGAGTTCAAATTTTACCGGAGGTGAAACATCTACGTCTGTATTTAACGTATATAAATATTTAAAAAAGAGAATGACATGATCGGATTAAGATGAATTCAAGGGTTTATGTTTGAATTTTGACGTGTGTGTTGCTTGTTAAATCGACGGAAAAGTTTTATGATTTTTGGATACGGTTGGAGATATTGGCTTTCGCCTTTATATTTGATTTCAAGAATTCTAAACATCTGTTTAAGTAGAGAAGTTAACAAGACATACAGATCTTTAGTTTGTCTTAAAATCAATTTGCTTTGTACCTGGTTCTTGTTTTTAATTACTACTCCGGTATTCACCGCATCTGTTTTTTTTATTTGCATTATTTCTTTGATCGATGTTTTAGGAAATTGTTCAAAATAGACCTAATCTGTTTTACAGTTGTTTTTTCTGCTCAATTGTCCAAAATAGCCAAGATTTTGTAAGTAACATTTTAGCAACTTGTGATATCTACTTTTTATCAGTTTAATATTTATAAAGCAACATTTTAGTAAGTTGTTAAAGTGCTACTTGCAAAATACTGCTGTAAAAGTGTCATTTAGGCAACTTGCTAAAGTATTACTTTATAAATATTAAATTGTAAAAGCAAGATTTCGTAAATTATTAAAGTGTTACTTGCAAAATTTTAACTATTTCAATCAATGAGGAAAGTTCAAATGTGAACTCATTTTTGGTTGTGAACGTGAGAACGAATCTCAGCCACTTATCCGGTCAATAAAGGCGGCTTTGACCTAGTTCCCCTCCTTTAATAATCTCCACCCTCCCATGAATCGCGTCAATCCTTTGACGCGTCCACCATAACCGAAGATATGTGGCTGAGATTCGTCCTCACGTTCACAACCAAAAATGAGTTCACATTTGAACCTAACCCTTCAATCAATTACATAAAAAAACGGATATTAATTGGTTGTTGTCATCCTTGGTGTGTGACATCTATATAAATGACCGTCCTCATGTTTAGAAAGGATATCATGCCAATTGTAGCTACATACAAGTTTCAAAGTGTCTTTATCAAGCATAACATTAGTTTATAGGGACATTCAAAGTGCCAATTGTAGCTACATACAAGGAATTACTGTATAAATACATTTAAATCAGAATCAGGTTAAATTATACAGATATAAAAAGTAAGTTTTGATATTAATACATGTAAGAAATAAATTAATAAGTAGGGTTCATTTATTTTTCATAATATATACTTTTAAATTAATTTTTTTTAATTTTTATTGTATATATTTTTATATAATTTCTACGAATTTCTTGATAACCCAAATTATTATACAAATATATAGTCTTTTGAGAATGTTTTTGTATAGTTTTTTACTATAAACAAATAGCAACTAATGTACACTTTCTCGATATAAATATGTATTTGTATAAAGTTTAATATATTTATTTTATAAATAAGAATATAGATTATATAAAGTTAAAATTATGGGACCCTGAAAAATTTGAAATAACTATGAAAAAACTTGGATATTCAAGTTTTTTCACATAATTGAGATATGTAGAGGTTTTTAAGTTGTTGAGATGACAATATTGTGTTAAGAAAAAGTTATAAAACGTTATTCAATTGAGAGATTTTAAAAATGATGATGAGGAACTTTTATATTTGACATGATTGGTTTTGAAAACGATAAACACTTGAAATCGTGTTAAAACGACAACAAACGTGTAAAACTGTATTTACATAAAGATTTACCATCATTTCAATTAGAGACGGACCTATAAAAGATCTAGAGGTTTTCGTGTATTCGTTCAACCAATTTTTACGAGTAAATTTTTTTGGGCATGAAAAACGCACACGATGGACAAGTACAAAAATAAGTAGGCAAATTCTTTGAAATCAACCATAAAACTAAAAAAGGTCCCACGAAATGATAGTATCTGGCTCAAAGCACAACAGACTTGCTCAATAGATTGATTTCATTTTGAAAAAAGTGTTTCATTTCCCAATTAACATAATTGACTTTTCCCATAACCCGTGTTAAGACTTTTCCACATAATCAAATCGTAACATTACAGCTCTTTACGTTGTATTCTCGTATTTGAGGAAAAAAGAAGAGGGATGGTAATAAAGAAAGGAAAAGAAAAGAAACGGAAACAAATAAATTTTTTATTTTGTATCCTTGAGAAAGAAATTTTTTTTCCATGTTCTTTACTAGGACAGAAAGAAAGATGTTACAAATATATGCATATCAATTTTTCATCAAGTTATAATTGATGATAAAATTTGTAATCTTATAATTATAATTATTTCTTTTCTTTTATTTTCTTTTCTCCCGTGTTTAGAAAGAAAATTAACATAATTTCCCTTCATTTTTCTTTCTTTTTCTCTTTTTAAAGAAACAACGTTTTTTTATCTTTCTCCCTATTTTCCTTCCTTTTTCCTCCCTTCCCTTCTGAGAACACAACGTTAATCTATCTTAAAAATACACTTGCTTGACAAAAGCGTGAATCAAGACGTCCATTCTTACGTGAACCAGTTTATTTATTTATTTTCTTTAATTCTGGGTAAAACCTCCTTGAAGTATCAACTAACTTTTTTTTTCACAAACAGTAAATTTAGAATCTAATTCAGATAGATATCAGAAGGATTACCATATAGAACACAAAATTGAATCTTAAGTAGGAAATTACTGCATCTCAGATGACGTGGGTAAGGCACATTTTAACCTAATTAACTGAAGCAGATGCAGGATCCGAAGTCTTCGACTCTGAGTCCGCCATTGATTTCCATTCGACTTTTTTAAAAAATGGGAGATTTTTGTTTTTTCTATCAAAATATAGATAAAAGACAAGTTCAATACATCTCAAATGCATGCTTAAATCTTGAATCCATTTGAATAAATATCATATATAATCCTTCAACCATCTCAAAGATTTTTTTTTATCATAGCAACTGGTCAGCTTGTAGTATTGACCATATATATCATTCACATTTTATCATTAAAAAAAAAAAACTTAAAAACAATTCATGACCGAACTCGAACAAAATATTCAAGCAAATGAAAAAAAGTTAATAGAATTCCGAAAAGGGTCGATATCTACAGGAGAAAAAAGAGATGAAAGAGTGTGATAGATATATCGATCTAGTAGCGTCTAAGATGATCTCTTGTAAAAAACGGATGTCTTAAAGCTTCACGTGCCGTTAACCTTTCTGAAGGATCGTATCTCATAAGCCCCTGCAACACTTGAATAAGCTCCCCGGCTGAATGATCTACGTGCTGCATGATTAAATTCTGCAACAAAACAATCATCGAATTGAATCCCGTTTATATCATTTTCTTAGTTTTTAGCTTTTAATTTCAGATTTATTATGTTTCTTAAAAAAAGGAGTAAAATATGTACCTGAAGTCGAGGCAGTTTTGCAACGGCTTTAAGGCTTTCTCTTGAGGTAGCACCCTGAGGCCAGTCCAACCGACCCTTTCTAACGTATTTCTCTGCATGCCGACTGTAACATATATATATATATATATGGTGGGTTGGTGGTAAGTAAGACGAGCTACATATATATATATATATATATAACAAATTATTAGGAAAAAAAGATATCAAGAAATACTCACTCGGCTTTCCGTAACATGTGTTGAGGTAAAAAGCCGAGCACTCTTTCCATCATAGCAAGATGTTCGAGATTCTCGTGTGTTTGAAACAAAGCTTCACCCTGTTCCAAAAGTGCAACGGTCAAAACAAGCCTTAACACACTACAACAAAAACGGGTTTATATGACACCAAATATGCTGTTTTAATAGGCTGTGATTTATAAGACTTAAGCTTATATTACCAAACAATTGTGCATATGTATTATAACGTTTTTTGGCATCCTAACAAGTTTTTTAGGATAGTTTTGAAATAAATAGTCCAATCAACTTTTTTTAAAGGATGCTTTTTACAGGACATTTGTTTTTATAAGACAATTTTTTTTTTCAAATAATGTCGTAGAAAGACCAATAGGTCGCTTTATTTCAAATCATCCCCTTGTTAGGATGTCCCTATAAACTAATTTTACATAGGATGAACAATTGTTTGGCCTTATAAACTTAAGTTCTATTAGGACATTTAGGGGCTGTTCGGTTGGTTTTCCATTTAAGTCTTATGAATAATGTTGTCTGTATGGATTAATTTGTCTGTATAGATTGAATAGATTTTTGTTTGGGAGGGATTTTTTTTAAAAAAGACGAAAGGAGGGTGTTTTTTAATTGGGAGGCGTACGTTTGGAATTTTTTTTGGCTTCCTGCGTAAAGCTCCCCCTAGAAGCTTACTAAATAAGCCACTTTCTATATCATTAAGCCACTACCAAGCAGTCATGATAGTTGACCGAATAAGCCTTCGAGTCCCATTAAGCTCATTAAGCTGCTAACAAACAGGCCTTAAGACATATCTGGTGTCCTAAAAAGCCAATTTTTGTTGTAGTGACAGCAGTGCTATTAAAACCATGAGAGGATCAAGGTCAAACTTACAGAGCAAAGCTCCACCAGGATACAACCAACGCTCCATATATCACAAGGATAACTCCAACCGAGCCCTGTATGCAATAAGGGTCAAATACCAGATACGCACATCTGATAAAAAAGGGAAGAGAAGCCAAGTATAAATAGAGAAATTAAACTACACAAAAGTGGGTACCTAATATAACTTCTGGTGCACGATAATGACGTGTTGACACTATGTAGCTCTGGTCCACACGATCGTATGTTGTGCTACCAAAATCGATCACTTTGATAGCACTGCATTTGGGGACTCTTTTGGAGTAAGAACTATCCTTCGGTGACCTTGATGAACCCTAAATCCAATAGATTTCCGGTAAAGCCATCAGCATCCCCACCATATAAACCAATTTTTGGCTTGAAGGATTTAGAATGGAATTGAATTCCAATTTTTTTATAAATAATTTATAAAAAACAAAGTATAAAAATAATTAAGTTACTTTTTTATTAATTGATTATTACAAAACAAGATTTATTAACACATTTTGAAACCATTTTTTCAAACAGATCCAATGAAATCCCACAAAATACTAACTACCCGGATGGAATTTCTAAATCCCATGTTTGTGGAATTTCAAATCCAAGCATTCCTTCAAACCAAACATAGGATTGGAATGGAATTAATTCCAAATCTTATAAAATCCCGCAAACCAAAAGGACTTAATTGTTCATACCTTGTAATCAGGCACTCTGATATACTCCGGAGATGCTAGAAGAATGTTCTCTGGCTTCAAGTCGGTGTGAATTAAGCGTAGATCATGCATAACTGCAAAAATATAATTTTAAGCAACGAGTGTCAAAAACAGTATAAGTTCTAATCGACATACAACTTCAGACAGAAAGACGTTTGCTTTTTGCTAACAGAAGCAAGAAAGTACAATGGTCGTTTGCTCGCTCTTGTTACAATATGGCAAACAAATATTTTACAAAAAAGAATTATAAGCCGAATATAAAGGAAAAATAGCATAAGTGATTACTACACACATGCTATACATTCCAAGAGTTGTCTGCCAATCTCACGAACTAGGTCTATGGGAAATGAGCGATAACTGTTTTTGCGTAGAAAATCATATAAACTTGGTCCAAGCTTCTCAAAAACCTGTTGAAAACCATTTGAATGCATCGAGATATCTTAAACCCGAAAAACATTTGTCAAATCAGGGGAAAGAAATCCACCATATCAATCATATTGTACTTACAATACAGATATGGTTACGATAGTCAAACCAGTTCCTTATTTGTACACAACTGCAAGGAATAAACCAATTTAACAACAAAAACAACAAAAAAACCATAACACAACCAACGATATTCAAATATAAACTGCAACAAAATTGGGTTTATTGGAAGCCTAAAATCTCTAAGCATTCCTAATAGAACACTTTATAGAACTTTTAAGTTTATAGGACCAAACTATAAAGTGTCCTATATGGAAGTGTTACAATGGAAGTTTTTTAGGACACTTTAAAAATGGTTAAAACTCCCAAGTGTCCTATAAACCTATTGTTACACTTTTAGATATAACGTTTTTTGTTTGGTCCTATAAAGCTTTTTCTTAAGACGCTTAGATATTTTAGGCATCATATAAACCTAAAATATTTGTAGTGATAGTATTGCCAAAGTCAATTAGGTTTCACTCACCGACTGCCACCTTTATCATGTTTACGAAGTTGTTGGAGCACATCAATTTCGATCATAGCTGCCTCACGATATTTCTTTATACCACGAACAATTTTTATGGCAACCATTTCGTTGTTTTCTTTGTCCCAGCATTCCAACACTTGCCCAAATGTGCCTGAATTAAACGAATATATAAATGATAATATACTTCAATTATCAATTATTATTCAATTACCAACAATTAGTTACTCGATAGATGATTCTCACCTTCTCCCATTTTCCCATGAATCTTGTCTGTAAGAAACAAAGCAAAAAGAGAAAACCAATCAGTACCATATAAACATGATGGCATAAACATCAACTCGCTACAAATATAAGTTTTCACCAACACACTATAAGGACAAATAAAAAATAACCAACCATTGAGATTTCAAAAAAAAAGTATATATTTTATTAATAAAACCGGTTGTTTCCTATTCAAAGCATCATATATTCGGTAAAATGCTAGATGATCAAACAAAATAAGTGAAAAGGTATTAAATCAAATACTCGACTAGTAGTATTATTATAAATCAATATAAAAGAATTATTTGATGGTGGTAAAGGGTAGTTACAGCGAGAAGTTAAATTATCTCCAAGTGCAAACATATAATGCCCATCTTTATCATCTTCGCGCCATGGGGGAGAACCATTGCGAGCCACACGCTTAACAAGAGATGAACTATTATGGTCTTGGGGTTCCCGCGAAGGTGCAAAGCTGGTCACATTTTCAACCTCTTGTCCACAAAACAATCCTAGCTGAGCCTACACACAGGCATCCATTCATGTTTCTTTCAATACACAAAACTAACTTTTTTTGCCATTATGATTTTTGATACACAATATCCATGTGTACCACAGATTTCACAAAAAAATGTCAATATTGTCAGCATAATAACCACGAAACACATAATATGCATATGAATGCTAAAACAAAAACCAAACCCAATACTTCATAACACATAATCAAATCGTCCTTTAACAACACAAATAACAATCCGTCGATCTCCAGGAGTACATACTAACAATCCATGGATCTCCAACGACTGGTATTCACAATTCTTAACACCTTAACCAAAATTAACCAAAAAAGATGATCTTGCCAAAGAGTAGCTTAAAATAGGGATCAATTCACATGTAAAAATTCAGGGAGATTATCCCAAAACAAGACTTCTTCTTTTTGATCTAATAGAATATACCAATTCGTTCGATATGTAATTTCAATTTTTAGTCGGATAGCTATGATTTCTTCTAGATTCCAGTCACTTGTATCATAACTTGATCTTTTTTGGGCTGTAAGTATGAATTTTTTTGTAGTTCGCTTTGACGAACTAAGATTTGGGTGAAATTTGGTATACCAATTCAGAGAAAGAAACTTGCGAATTCACTACCATAAATAATCCTCGAAGCCAGTAAAGAACACAGCAATGATATAAAGCATGGTATACCACAAACTACAACAAACCAAATCATCCTTAGTTCCTTACCGATCAAAAAAATCAAGTTACGAATCTAGAAGAAATCATACCTATATGACTAAAACTTGAAATTACATGTTGAAAGAATCGGTATTCAATTAGATCATAAATAAAAAAGTGTTGTTTTACCGTTACCTGGTCAACGATTCAAATTTTGATAAGATCTAGCAAAACAGAGAGAAACAAAAAACATATATATACATATATATTAGAACAAATATGTAGAAAACCAACCGTATCTTTTACCTTAGTCGCCGGATGAACAGCGTCCCAGCCAATTCGCTGCCGTTTTCTCGGTCGGAGATCAACATTACTCATCGGAAACTCTGTAACACGCTCCATCTCCATGATCGGATGCAAATTTTGTCACAAAAACTACGATTTTAATTCTTCTTCGATCAAGAATTTGTAGAGGATTAAAAATCCTTCAAGAACAAAAGGAGATCTGCGAAGAAAACCTAATCCTAACGCAAACCAAATATCGACCAAACAATCAAGCAATGTGTCGGTTGAAAGAACATCCTACCGTCCACGTGTCATACGTTTTGAACGTTGATTTGATTGATCCTCGGCTTACTTTTTTTGGGGTTTGACCGTGGTTAGGTTAATGGGCCTAGGGCCCTTAGCTTTTTAACTCTGGTTAGATTAGATTTGATGGATTGGGTTAATATTTACATAATGTTACCCTTTTGTTTGTTTTATTTCAAAATTGTCCCCACCTTAGTAAGCATATGTGTGTATATTATTCAAGGTTCAAAAAGGCGTGTGGCGTGGCGTGACGTTCTTCAATGCGTGACATAAGATGGTAAATTTGTATGTCATATATATAGGTATACATAAAGATATATGTTTTCTATATATTATCTAATCAGATAATGATATTAAAATTGTACATTCATATTAGAGAAAAAAAATCATATAGATTATTATTATAAGAAATAGTTTTTTAATTAAATATTTAAAATAAAGTTTAGAAAGGTAATTTTTACAACTTCATTTTGATCGTGAGTCCATAATGTTTATAAATTCGTGAAATTGTGAGTGATGTGATTACATAAATTTATAAAAGTATAAAAATACAAAAGATAAGAATTTTTTTTTAAAAAGATTGAAAATTTTGAAAAAAAAAATCATGTAATACAAAAAAAACATGCGCTACGGTGCGCCTCAAGACGCCATGATATGAGTCACGCCTTATAGAAACGTTATAGACTGTTTCGTAACGGCGAAGACGTGTCTTACGCCATATCGCATCATGACGCACGTCATGGTGCGCCTTTTTGAACACTGATATTATTGATATAAAGTGGGTTTTATGATTTTTTCCGAGTAGTTGCACTTTTAAGGTGGGATTAAAGGCTTGTAAAGTTGTCCAATGTGTTTTTAGTCAAAGTCCACCGTTTTCGAGGAACTTTTTTGGTTAATTTCGAGAGTTATTTTTTCGGGTTATTGAGTTGATCATTTGTATTTTCTAATATCCCAAAGCACGTCTCAAAGATTAATGGATGTACCTTTTAATACCCCCAAAAAAGTTGTACTTACCAAAATCGGTTGAGCGGCTATACAAGATCTGTTTGGGCCTTCATAAGTATGCCTCAATTGATATATTATACTTGTGTATCCATGCAATGTTACATGATATGATGATAATAAAACCTTGATTTTCTCCAAAACATATAACAACCATTAGAGATGGCCAAACGTATCAGGTTATGCAGAAGTAGAACAGGATAAACCTAGAACTGGGATTATAACTAGGATCGGTAGGGGCCAATTAAGACCTGGTTACGGGAAAAAATCGGGGAACCAATTAAGGACTCTTTTCTTAAATCAACATTTTTATAATCCTTGTTCAGGGGAAAATCGTAAAAAAAATAAAAACTAAAGAACACTGTAGTAACTTTTGTATATGTGCAACCATGTAAATGAAGTTGTTTATTGGTTTTTTTATACACTTATGCAAGTTATGCACATGTGTATATCAGACAAATTGCTTACAAATTACTTGTATGGACATATGCATACAATCTAAATAAATGATTACCAACGTGTTCCTTAATTCTTTTTTTACGGTTTGCCTCTAAACCTGACCAGATAATCCTTTACCATAAAATACACTTTTATTTCATTTTTAAAATTTTGGATTTCCAAAATTTCCATGCCACTAAAATACATAATCTAACATCGTTTTCGCCTTGTTTTCTTCTTACAAATTTATAATTTTGTTTACATTTAAAAAAATAAATTTTGTTTATTTTTCAACTTTATAATATATAAACGAAGATTGATCATACAACTATATATGAATTATTTATATAGTCCTTGGTTTCTCAGTTTCTCATTTTATTATATTTATTGTATACATACATAAAAATTATTCTTAATACTTGGCGTCGGAATCAAACCAGGTTCAGATATTGAGTTTCACGTTGGATACAATTTTTTTCTTCTTAACAGGGTGTTTCAGACTATGTCTGGACTAATTTCGATAAATTATGACTGCAAGACATTAACTCATAAACTCAGTGGCCACAATTGTTGTGTATGTCTAGATTTGAACCCCGGACAAATGTGATATTCCATCCCCCAGGGTTTCAACCACTATGTCACAACCCTTGTGGATCCATATAATACTCGCACAGTTTTACGGTAAAGATCATCCTATGGCAGTTGTAACTAGAGATGCATAAAAAAGCCCAAGTTCGATCTAGACAAAGCCCAATCAGGCTGAAATTTTGAGGGTAGGCCCGACTTGGAAAAAGTCTGAAAAGCCCGGTTAAGCCCAATCGGGTTCTTTTCAACCCCAATTGGCGGCGAATCAAGAACCATGTCCATGCTCCAACTTCTAAGTAGTAGACTGAAGCCTGGTTTCAGTTTTGAAATGGTTATAAAACGTTTGAACGAATCAAACACAAGTGGTAATTAAGAGCTTAAAATGAAAAAAAACAAACAAACAAGGCTTTGATAACATCTTGTCTAAATGTTTTCTTTAATGATAACAACTTACATCAATCTACAAACATAAGGACGGAAAAGTTGTAACCCGCCCCCTATGAACCACATGTGAGGAGGCAAGAAATTCACCCCCCCCCCCGATTCGTCAAAGTCACTCCGCCCCTTTGCCACATGAGTTACCCCCCCCCCCCCCCAAGGGCAACAATAGCTAGATTATAACCAAATAAAATCAGGATAACCTTTCTATCATCCACTTTTTCAGTACATTACATTTTCTTAGATATCCAAAGCTCAGATTTTGTAAGCCACTTCATCGTAAAACGGTTTTAACCGTTTCGACACCAACGGGTAAAATTTCCGGTACCCTTTTGGTCGGCAAAAACTCGTTTGCTTTGTAGGCATGAACTTTGTTCCATTGTCACTAGTGAAAGTATCTAAACCACAATCTTTACAAAAAGATTCAACATCAGATTCTTCCAACAACAGCTGTTTAGATACGTCCGAAAGAGGGTAAGGATGTAATTTATAACCTCCGTAATTCAAGCACGACAATCCCGTCACACGAATCTCAGAAATGTAGGGTTCGATAATATAATATTGTAAACACGATGCTTCAGCTTCGGTTATATGAAGAAAACGTTTATAGTTTCCAAAACGAAAGTACCTTAAGAGCCTGCGGCTGAACAGCATTTCCTTAGACTTAATGACGGAATAAGGAAGGGTACGAAACCATAAAGATAACGACTCTCCTGTTGGCTGATGATCTGAACCCAGATGGAGAAGCACGTAAAACGAATAGAATTTGGGTTCGTTTTCGTTTGCATAACCCGGGTTGGATTTACGGTTTTCGTTATATAAATGATATAAAGATGCCAACGACTTTGTAAGCTGTTCAAAGTTGAGGTGATGCATCGGAGAAACGTCTGAATCGGTGGTCTTATTACTATTTCTTCGAAGCTTGTAATGAGAGATGATATGAAACTCGACGATTCTTTCAAACATTCGGATAGATTGATCTCCGGATGTGATGCTTTGCATACTGAGATCTTGTCTTATGGATCTCGTTCTATCGAAAATGAAGTCATGAATGACTTCAAAAGGATGGGATTTGGAGTCGAAAAGGGTTAGAAGGTAATTTAAGGTGTCTTCTAGTATAGATACGGGCCGTATATCTATATCCCGTATGTCTTTTGTGGAGATGGTTCTACAGAACTTTTTAACGGCAAGCGTTGAAGATGATTTTGTCGGGTTTCCTTCTAATCTTTCAAAGATGGCTAAATCTCTTAATCGTTCACGTTGTATCCTTTCATCAATCGGGCACATAAAAGGGCAAGTTCCGATCAAATTTGGGAGGTTTTTGGAATCGTTATTTGAAGTCGTTGAAGGTTTGGAGTCGTTTGATCGAGTAAAAGAGGAAGACGAATAATTATTCGTTCTCCCCCTTCCCCTCCCCCTCCCCCACCTTCCACGATGAGGCTGCCATCTCTCCATAAGCTGAAAATTGTGTAAAACATATATAAGTTCGATATTTTGTGCCTATACTATCGAAAAGATATCATCAAACGTGTAAATATCCGTAAATTAGTATCCACAGTGGTGGAACCTCTAAGAACCTCACTTGTCATATTTTTTCCTACCACATCATTGACACCTCAACGAAACAAAAACCTCCATAAAACCCTACAATGGAGGTTCTTACAAAACCCTCAATTTCCGTCTTTTTAATTTATATAATGATTAAAGAAACAATAAAATAATAAAAAAATAAAAAAGGAATGTTTGCAAGAACCCAGGTTCTTGTTCAAGCACTTGAGTGCGACTGAACAAGAACCCAGGTTCTTGTTCAAGCACTTGAGTGCGACTGAACAAGAACCTGGGTCCTACAATGGAGGTTCAACAGAAACCTCTATTGTGGAGGCTCTAAAGAAGATATAGTTTATATCACAACTTACAGACATCCATACCTTTGTTTCTATGATCAAATGGTGACTGAAAAAAGCTTCTAGGTCATTCTCTGTAAAATTATCTGACCTATTCAGCTCATAGAGAAGAAAATAGAAGGCACTTGAAGCATTTGTGCACAAATTTTATTTTGTAATCCAATTCAGAGCAACAAAAAATCAAATCTGGAAGTAAGGAATTCAATTTCACAGTTTGTAATGCATTCATATCAGGAATAAGTAGACAGAATTTAGCAGGAAGGAATTATAGTTTATGAAGATGGAAGGAAACATACATCGAGTGGTTCAGAAGTCAGATTTCTTCGCAGGTTCAAATCAAAATTATGAAGATCATGATCATATGTATATATATATATATATATATATCCACGATTCTCTCAGGATTTTGAATCCATCTTCTAAATCTTCGATCTGTAAATTGGTATCAGTTCTCAGCTTCAAACTTCATCGCTTAAATTTGTAGATCTCGTTAATCTGCAAGTGTATTTGATTGAATAATTTGGATCAATTATTGCAGAGGATTTCAACTTTTGTTTCTGAGTTAGGGTTTCTGTTTAAAAATTCCAATCTTCTTTCCTAAACTATCCGTTGACGTAGACTCGCAGAGGGATTATTGGGCCCAATTTATGTCATAAAATCTGGGCTTGTGTAGTTGTGTGCCCTTTTCGAGATTCGATCGTTAAAATTGGGCCGGTCCAATCTGGGCCGAATTTACTTTTCCTTTTAAAAAAGAAAAACTAGGCCCAGGTTGGACCGGGTCGTCGTAATATCAGTCTGATTAAAATCGGGTAAATAGACCCAAATCTATATATCTATATATCTATAAAAGAAGGATCTATCAAGAATGATGTGACATAATGTTAGAATAGGATCCATCTATAACAATTTTCTCATTGTTTTGAATTTTTAAATTACTAATAAGTTAAAGACTATATTACCCCTAAATGAAAATTGTGTATTTCATTATTATAAGGCTTCTTTGGTAATATGACATCCAATTTACTAGCTTTAACTTTCAAACTATTTAACTTTCTAGGGACATTTATTTTACTCTCTTCATCTTCCATTTATTAATTAAAGGAAAACTTACAACAAAATCACTTATAAACTACAACCTAATGATCCATCAAAATGGAGTTAACAATCGGTATCATTGTATGCTTATCTTCATCTTCTATTGGTTTTGTATGTTTGTTTATTGTTTATCATTTGTAAAATTCATTTATCATCCTCCATGAAATTTCCATGAGTTAACAATCGGTATCATTGTATGTTTATATTTGTTTGTTGTTTCTCATTTGTATAATTCATTTCACATCCTCCATGAAATTTCCATGAGTTAACAATCGGTATCATTGTATGTTTATATTTGTTTATTGTTTCTCATTTATAGAATTCATTTCACATCCTCCATGAAATTTCCATGAGTTAACAATCGGTATCATTAATTGTATGTGTATATTTGTTTGTTGTTTCTCATTTGTAGAATTCATTTCCCATCCTCCAGGAAATTTCCATGAGTTAACAATCGGTATCATTGTATGTTTATATTTGTTTGTTGTTTCTCATTTGTATAATTCATTTCACATCCTCCATGAAATTTCCATGAGTTAACAATCGGTATCATTGTATGTTTATATTTGTTTGTTGTTTCTCATTTGTATAATTCATTTCACATCCTCCATGAAATTTCCATGAGTTAACAATCGGTATCATTGTATGTTTATATTTGTTTATTGTTTCTCATTTACAGAATTCATTTCACATCCTCCATGAAATTTCCATGAGTTAACAATCGGTATCATTAATTGTATGTGTATATTTGTTTGTTGTTTCTCATTTGTAGAATTCATTTCCCATCCTCCAGGAAATTTCCATGAGTTAACAATCGGTATCATTGTATGTTTATATTTGTTTGTTGTTTCTCATTTGTAAAATTCATTTCCCATCCTCCATGAAATTTCCATGTAAGGTAACACTTTTTATTATTTGTTTTATTAATTTTATATTAGGTTTGTATGTTTGTTTGTTGTTTCTCATTTGTAGAGCTCATTTCTCATTCTTCATGAAATTTCCATGCAAGGTAACACTTTTTATTATTTGTTTTATGAATTATATATTGTTGATGTGTGTATATATGTGTGTCTTTTCAATCGACATCATAGTTTTTTTTTCTATAAATTTCCATATTTTATTATGTTTTGTGTATATTGCATATTGTTGTTAAATAAGTTTTTGGTGTTTTTGTTCGTAATTTATTCATAATTATTACCTTTGTTTTTTCTCTTTCATAATTCCTAATCAATATTATGTTGGTTTTATATTTGTTCTTCTTCCATAAGAAATTTCAAATAATGTTTTTGCTTTTTGTGTATTATATATGATTGTTAATGAGTTTTTGGGTTTTTATTTTAAATTTCATCACAATTTTATTTTTGTTTTCCTTCTTCATGTTTTCCACTTGATTAATATTTGTGTTATGCGAGTGTTTTTGTTTTGTAATTTTGCATATCAAGTTTAACTTTCAACTCTTGATTTGCCCTTTCATTTATTTTGTTAATTAAATTTGTTTTTTAAAGTTGCAATAACCTCCAACTCTTGATTTGCCTATCATTTACTTTCTTTTATTTCTTAATAAAATTTGTTTTTGAAACTTGCAATATAAACAAATGAATTCCTATAAATTTCTTCGGTAATGGATGAATAAAATGAGATTGAAGAAGACTTGAAAGATTTTAAGGTATGTAGAAATCGTATTATGTAATCGAATGTGTTTTGTTATTACATATTTTTTCTGTGTGATATTATTGTATTTGTTGTTATCATAGGACATGCATATGTTTACTATTGGATCATATATATTCGTAATTTTTTTTGGTGAGGGATGAAGAAGACGTAGAAGATTTTAAGGTATGTAGAATTTTTTTCTCAAAAAAGTATGATTTGTTATTACAGTTTTTTCTTTGCAATATTGTTGGATTTGTTAAAGGTGAGAGTTAAAGAATGTTTCAAGCCTACCACGTTACCTAAAGAGGAAAGAAGGATCTCGGAGCCGAGGGATGAAGAAGATTTTTAAATGAAATTAGACCAAGTCGATGCTAAAAGATTTAATGACTCGGAAGATTTTAATCATGTATGCATGTAAAAGTTATATTCTTTAAAAAATGTGATTTGTAATTGTTATATATATTTTTTCTTTTCAATATTGTTGGATTTATTTTTATAATATGACATAATTGTATTTACGATTAAATCATATAAATTTGAATAAAATTTTGATAATTTTTATTATAATATATAATAAAAAAAATCAAATTTAAGATCCATTAGTTACATTAAATTTTGATTAATTTCAAGCTTTTTCCTATTATTGTAGCAACAATTTATAGTGTCTATGACTATGTCCTCAAAAAAAATTCTCAAATCTTGGTGGAAATGTTTTTTTTTCTAATCAAAAGATCGAAAAAAATATTTTTGTTGAAATTTTTCATAGATTTGATTTGTAATGATCTAAAAGTTTTTTTTACTTCTAAGTTTTTTTATCTAACTTATACGTTGTTTATTTATAAGTTAAAAAAAAATATTTTTATGATTTATTTTTCTGAATATGATATTGCATTTTGAGAAAGTTTGAAATATTTACTATTTTTATTTGATTTAAGAATTAATTTAAAATAAAAGCATATCATTAAATGAATGTCTATTTTATTTTTTAAACTCAACACATTAATTACTAAATATTTTGTTTTTTATTTACATAACAATCAATATGAATAATTTTTTATCCTTTTTTATTTATTAAATTAACATTTAATGTTTATTTACCCTTTTTTATAAAACAATTAGTACAATTAAAAACTATTTTTATTTATGCTTCTTTTTTTATTTTATTTTACATTAATTTATTTATTTACAGTTTGTTTTATTTGTTTAACAATCAATATAATTAAAAACTTTTGGTTGTATTTACAATTCATTTTTTATTTACACATCAATCAATACATTAATATAATATTATAAATACTAAAAACATATGTTGCCATTTTGAGAATGTTTGGAAGGTGGATTTTATTACTTATTCAAACTTTAGCTTTTTAAATCTTTATGTCTTATTAATTCATTACATATTATGTGTATTTTTGTAATTATTAAAAATCAATGTACCTCATTAATTATTTAATTGATCCAACTTTTCATATTCTTATTTTGGTTACTAGAAGTCATTATATATAAATGAAATAGTTATGGCAAAAATTAACGAGAAAGCTCAATTATATTTATATTTTTTTTCTCTCATTTTGATTTATTTTTAACTTAAATTCAACACATCAATTTTTTATAGTTTTCATTTGTTTAATAATAAACGACAATGAATACATACAAGTTAATCACTTATGAAAAATAATTTCATTTTTACATTATATTTCAATAATTATTAACTAAGGAACTCGACTTGATTTTAGCTTTGTTCAATTTTCACTTAAAAATTTATTGTCGCCGCGTAACGCCCGGGCCCAACACTAGTTCTCTATTAAAGAAGTCATAGAATCGGATTGGTTCCAAATCCGGTCCCAACCCTACCTTGGTATAAAAAGAATATATCTTTAATATATTTTTGTTTATACTAGAATGTTATACATGCTTTATAATTATAATTTTTGAAATTTACTGTTGAAATATATTTTAAATAATATATTTAAGTAGATAAAATGTTGAAAACTTTAAAAAAACTTGAATTTTTTTGTAAAAATCTTAAGAACTTTGTATTATAATTTATAAAAACTTATAAAAAACAAAAAAAATTAGTCGTATACATAACCAATTCTGGAACCGAGCAAGGCTGGACCTTAAAAGTTCATAAAATGTGTAACTGGGTTGAACCATAATCGGTCCCAATCAAGGGATTTCACCATCTATAGAGTGGAATGACTTATCGCGAGTTGTATCTCTTTTCTACATATGTAAAGCATAAATTTATTACATATGAAGTATAAATTGTTAAAGTTACCATTTTTTCTGAATTTTAAGAGGTATCATTAATCAATGCCTAGGTATAAAGGTGAAGGATCGTATGAAAAGACGAGTTAAGATGATAAATGTAAGAAGATATTTTGATCATTTTTAATCTTATGCCCACCCATAAATTACATTTTAAAATGGAATTGATCTGGTGCATCTCGGTGCACCTCATTAGTGTTAACATTCAATTATGATTGACCCAAGGTGGAGATCTCTTCTTACGCTTCTCACCGGAACCCAACGCCAGGTTGGCGCAGGATCGTGTGAGAAGGAGAGTTAAAATGAGAAGTGTAAGAAAGGATCTAGATCCTTGATCACTTTTAATCTCAAACCCACCCATGAATTACGCTTCATATGGGAATTAATTCGGTGCATCATGGTGCATCTTATCTCGGTATTTCTCATCCTAATGTGCATCCAAAGGTGGAGATCCCTTTTTATGCTTCTCACCTTAACTCTTCTTCTCACCGGAACCAAACCCTAAGTAGGTTAAGCTACCAAAGAGCCTTTGGCCTAGCGATATCGTAGCCCTTGCCCTCCTAGGAGGTTAGGGGTTCAAACAAATACATGTGAAACATTTACATTATGAAACAAACACATGTACAATAATATCTTAAATCATAGTATTTGATTAAAAAAAATCATGAAAAAAATTATTATTGATATTGATTTGCCAAAGTTTCTATAGTTTCTACCTTCGTCTAGTTTCTAAATTAACTAACATCTATATATATATAGGGGAAGGATCATACGAGAACCACCATTCTTTAAAGGAACAAAGGAACACTTTATGGACCACATATGATGTGGGTCCTACATAATATTAAATAATTTCTGATTTAATATTAAATCAGAAATAATTTAATATTAAATCAGAAATGATTTAATATTATGTAGGACCCACATCATATGTGGTCCACAATTGTCCATTTGTTCCTTTAGAAATACAAAGTTCTCATTTGAACCTTCCTCTCTCTCTCTCTCTCTCTATATATATATATATATATATATATATAACAAGTTCAGGGGAAAACCACAAAAAAATGACCTGGACGAAATGCACTTGTGCTTACAAGTAATTTGAAACATGCACACGTGCATAATCTTACATGTGGCAAAAACCAAAAAACAACTTAATTTACTTGCATGCATAAGTGAATACTGTCTAGATGAAAGGCTATCG
This sequence comes from Silybum marianum, assembly GCA_036898165.1. NCBI lineage: Eukaryota > Viridiplantae > Streptophyta > Magnoliopsida > Asterales > Asteraceae > Silybum > Silybum marianum. The sequence goes on from CM072535.1 coordinate 33,407,120, forward strand.
GCGTGTTCCTTTTCCATTTTTTTGATGTTTTTTTGAACCTCCTCCCTCTCTCTCTCTCTCTCACACATATATATATATATATATATATATATAAGATTGGGTTCACGTGAGACCCGCCTGTTTCCGTGAGACCCGTGAGACCACCTTTTTACTCTTGAAATTTCACAGCAAAAACAATCTGAACCTTCACAGCAAAAACACTATGAAGGTTACCTTCATAGCAAAAACACTGTGAAGGTTCATATTTTTTTTACCTTCACAATGTTTTTGCTGTGAAGTTTCAAGTGTAAAAATGTGGTCTCACGGGTCTCACGGAAACAGGCCGGTCTCACGTGATCCCAAGTCTATATATACATATACACTTGGGATCATGTGAGACCAAACTATTTTCGTGTGAACTGTGAGATCACTTTTTTACACTTGACATGGTTTGATGTGAAACTTCAAGTGTGAAAATGTGGCGTCATAGGTTTCACGAAAACATGATGGTCTATGTGAACTCAACCATATATATATATGTATATATATATATATCACTACTAGAAAATTGAGTATTTTCAACGGAAAATGTCGTTGAAAATTTTCTACGAATTTTAGAGGAATTATTGATAGAATATAAATTTTCTACGAATTTTCAACGAATTTCCGTTGAAAATCTCTCACAAACATGCATTTTCAACCAATTTTTTTTTTGACGAGACATTCCGTTGAAAACATTTTGGTTGAAAATATATGTTTGTGAGAGATTTTCAACGGAAATTCGTTGAAAAGTCGTAGGAAATTTATGTTCTGTCAATAATCCTTCTAAAATTCGTAGAAAATTTTCAACGACATTTTCCGTTGAAAATACTCAATTTTCTAGTAGTGTATATATGTATATATATATATATATAGAGGAAAGTTCAAATGTGAACCTATCTTTGATTGTGAACATGAGGACATATCTCAGCCCTTGATCTAAGCCATATTCAAGCTCCTCTTTAAATGTGGCTTGAGGGGTAATTCTGGAAAAAAAAATCAAGCTGCTCTTTGATATCACTCCCGCTTATTTCTTCCTTCTCTGTTAATCGTCTTCTTCTCTGCTAATCGTCTTCTTCTCTATTAATCAGATTCATTGCTGTGAAAAACTTTATTAATTGGATTTGCGATTTCTGAAATTAAATCGATTGTGATCCAGTTGAAAATTCTACTTTTTTTGTTGATTGCGATTATGTTACATGTTTCGAAAATACAGACCTAGAATTTGGTTTCAATGTTGAAGATGCGTCGATCTATATCTTATATTCAGACTGGATCTATAAACATAAATTATAAAAACACCAGATTGTAGTATATATTCAGTCTGAATATAAGTTAAAAATTGAAGTTTGTATAATCGTAGCTTATATTCAGACTGAATATAAACTAAATTTTGAAGTTTGTAAAATCGTAGCTTATATTCATACTGAACATAAGCACTAAGAGTCTTTATATTCAGACTGAATATAAGCTACAATTATACAAACAACTAGTTGTAGCTTATATTCAGACTGAATATAAGCTACGATTATTAAACTTCAAATTTGAGCTTATATTCAGACTGAATATAAGCTACAATTATAAAAACTCATAATTGTAGCTTATATTCAGTCTGAATATAAACATAACATTTTATGCTTATATTCAGACTGAATATAAGCATAATATTTTATGCTTATATTCAGACTGAATATAAACTACAATTATACAAACACATAATTTTAGCTTATATTCAGACTGAATATAAACTACAATTATACAAACTCATAATTGTAGCTTATATTCATTCTGAATATAAACATAAAATGTCATGCTTATATTCAGACTGAATATAAACTAAAATTATTCAAACACATAATTTTAGCTTATATTCAGTCTGAATATAAGCATAACATTTTATGCTTATATTCAGACTGAATATAAACTACAATTATTCAAACACATAATTTTAGCTTATATTCAGACTGAATATAAGCTACAATTATACAAACACATATTTTAGCTTATATTCAGACTGAATATAAGCTACAATTATTCAAACACATAATTTTAGTTTATATTCAAACTGAATATAAGCTACAATTATACAAACCCATAATTGTAGCTTATATTCAGTTTGAATATAAGCATAACATTTTATGCTTATATTCAGAAACTTCCTGTGATAAAATGATGAACAATCATATTAAAAGGGAAAAAACATTTGAATAACATTCTTACACTTTATCAAGAAAAAGAATCTGGATCTGAAAATGAAAAGACTTGTGATTCAAAGGAGGAACACAAAACAAAAACAAACTTGTGCTAAAATTTATTTTGGGGAAGATGATGAAGAAATTTGGGGCGGAAGTAAAATTTCTTTTGGGGAAGATGATGAAGAAATTTGGGGAAGATGATGAAGAAATTTGGGGGAAGATGATGAAAAAATTTGGTGAAGATGATGAAGAAATTTGAGGAAGATTATGAAGAAATTTGGAGAAGAGGATGATGTCTGGTTCTTATTTAAATCGTCAGGTTATATTTAGGATTTAAGCCATGACCTGAGTTTTCCCCTTATTTAGAAAAATGCCACCGCGAATTTTCTCCCTTTTATTTTGATCTGATTTAAAATGGATGGTTGTGATTCGTCCTCATGTTCACAATCAAAGATAGGTTCACATTTGAACCCACCCCTATATATATATATATATATGCATACATGCCTAAACAAAAACCATAAAAAGATAAATAACCTTATACCATTAATCAAGAACAATGTCTCAAGAACAATGTTTATTTCCTTTGATCTCCCACTCTTTTCTCTTATTCCACTGTTCCTTCTGTTAATCTTCCTATTACGACAACCTTCTAAATGGCATTCATCTGTTGTAAAAATCCACAAGAACCCACCACCCTCCTCGCGAAAGCTTCCGATCATCAGAAACTTACACCAAATAGGTTCAAAACCACACCGCTCTCTAAACGAAATAGCCCAAAAGCACGGTCCACTCATGCTCATTCAAATGGGGAGCGTACCGATGATCGTTGCTTCCACAGCTGAATCATCCCTAGAAATCCTAAAAACCCACGATGCATCGCTTTGCAACAGACCTAAATTAAGTCTACCCGATGTGCTTACTTACGGTTCTAAAGACATAGCATTTTCTTCATATGGAGAATATTAATGGAGGAAGATCAAGAGCATTGCGGTTTTCCATCTTCTAAGCAATAGAAGAGTTCAATCATTTCGACGTGTGAGAGAAGATGAGACGAGAGTTATGATTGACACGATTAGCGAAAGTCGTGGTTGTTTAGTTGATCTGAATGATTTGTTTGTTATGCTTACAAACAACGTAGTTTGTAGGGCGACCCTTGGAAGGGCTTATCCGCAGGTCGAGTTCAAGAGCTTGTTGAATAAGCTATCGTACCTTATTGGCGTATATAGCGATGGAAATTATTCGATGGTTGTCGTGGGTGGATTGGTTGAGTGGCTTAGAGCGATCAGCACATGAAGTTGCTAAAGAATTTGATTACTTTCTTGAGGGTGTGATTGAAAAACATAGAAACAAGAAAAAAAGGATTGGTTATAGATAATGAAAGTGATGGAAATCAAGATTTTGTAGATATCTTACTAGATGTTCAAAGAAAAACTGAAACCAGCTTAACCACCCAGAGTGTTAAAGTTATCATCTTAGTAAGCTTATTTTATCCTTCTCGATGTCTTTCCGAATTCAGGTTTAAATCAGATTACGGCCAATAGGTTAACCACAAGGGTTGTGCCCTAGTGGTTTAGACCCTGGGATGTGGTGGAATATCCCATCTGCCCAATATTTTATTCCAGACGTACACAACAATTGTGACCACTGAGTTTATCAGGACTGATTTCTTGCAGTCACAATCTGTTCGGATTAGTCTAGGCTATGTGCACATAGCCTGGGACACTGATGCGACTTGAGCACGGAGGGCTGGACCCTAATGTTCTTGTAGGCTCATGATTAGGCTACCAAACAGAGCCGCGCTTAAATGGCCATATATAACTTTCGCTCCGGGTGTCCGTTTCCGGCCCAATAAGACTAGTCGAGCCTGAAGGGGCCTAACGGACGTTTGAACCCCGAAATCGTTGTTTAAGCGTACTTTTTGGACAATTTCGTGTTTTACTTTTTTTTGGCCTTTTTGTTGGGCCTTTGGCCCATTGTCTTTTTTTTTTTAACGATGGTCCATTGACTCTTATCTGTGTCGATGAAGTTTAATAACCGTCGGTTTTTCATGCTAACCATTTTCTCCCTCTAAAAACCATCTTTTATGGTTCACTGGGACAAAATTGATTTTATACGACACCCGAAATCTAGAAACGTCCTAAAATGTTTATGTTATAGGACTAAAAGAAAAAAAAACATCTTATTTATTGACAGAACATAAATTTTCAATGAATTTTCTACGAATTTTCGTTGAAAATCTCCCACAAACATACAATTTCAACCAAATTTTTTTTGACGAGACATTCCGTTGAAAATGTTCCGTTGAAAATCTGTTGAAGGTGACCATTTTCAACGGATTTTCAAGGGAATTGTCCGTTGAAAAAGCTCATCTGTTTTATAGTGATACTTATTAAAAGTGTCCAATTTATAAAATAGCTAATACCAGAATTTATTTTAAAAACATTAAATTAAAACAGTTTCTGATTTTCTCCATGTATCCCATGATTTACTAATCATCGAATCTTGATAAAAATCTTATATATATATATATATATATATATTTTTTTTTATAGCATCGGATTTGCAACTGCACACGCTAGAAGCGTGGAGTTGCCACAACCCGCAAAGGGAACTTCCGATGGAGTGAAAGGCCGGTGATCTCACTCATATCGAGATTTTCCCCTTTCGCCCCATCCGGCAGTTTTAAATCATATTTGTACACGAGATTTGCTAAAGCGAGCTTATTAACAGCCATAGCGAAATGAATCCCGGGACACCCTCTTCGTCCACCACCAAACGGTAGAAACTCAAAGTGAAATCCATTATAGTCGATACGACTGTTTAAAAACCTCTCTGGCTTAAACTTCTCGGATTCCTTCCATATCGAAGGATCTCTTGCTATAGCCCACGCATTAATAATCACTTGCGTACCTGCTGCAATGTCGTACCCCATTAATTCGACGTTTTGTGTTGATTTTCGAGAAATGAGTAGTGGGAGTGGAGTATGCAACCGAAGAGTCTCTTTGAGGACCGCTTGTAAGTAGTACATTTTCTCTAAATCCTCCTCGTAAATCATGGATTTTCCTTGTGCGATTTCTCCGATTTCGTGCTGCAATTTTTTCATTACTCGAGGGTGTCTTATTAGCTCGCTGATTGCCCAATCTGTGACGGTGGATGTAGTAACAGTTCCTGCAGCAAATATGTCCTACAATAAAATCGGGTAAATTAAAAGACATTTTTTTTTCAATTAGTGTTGTATAAATGAGCTAATAGGTCACTTTTTAATTCATCTTATAAACCTAAGACCTATAAAGTAGTTTATTAAGACACTCAAACATTTTTTTGTAATGACTTTTTCTAGGAGAGAACGGCCATGGACGGACCTATTGAAGAGCACATGGTGGAAAGTGCCACCAAATTATTTCTCCTCTGAAAGGTTAAATTTTTTACGTTTATAAAAGCTGCAACCGTATCGTTTTAGAATGTGTCACCATATGTTATTCAGAAGTTCAAAAAAGTGCAACTGTACCTCGTAATCAGTAAAAAAACACTCTTGAAATCAACCAAAAAATTCCATCAAAATCGATAAAAAGTTAAAGATCCCTCGAAATCTAGCAATTTTTTTTAAATCCTTGGAAACGGTGAAAATAGGATAAAAACACATCGAGGAATATTGAATGTTAGTAAAAACATGAATACACATTGATAAAAACCGTGCTTTTTATAATTATTTTTGTCTATATTATATATATATATATATATTATATGGTTTCATCGTATAAAAAATTCATGGATCGTTAGCTGAGATACGATGAGCAATCTCACCATGATGGCAGCTTTAATGACATCTCTATTAAGGATAAAGCTGGTTGTGTTATCTCTTTGAGTATCCAATAAGACATCAACTAAATCTTGAACTTCACCAACAACAACATCACCATCCACCATTTTATTCTTATTTATATGTTCTTCAAGAATACCCTCAAGAAACTCATCAAATTCTTCAGCCACCCTTTTTGTTCTTGCCTCTAAACCATTCAATCTATCCACCCAACACAGCCATGGAATATAGTTCCCAATCGAAAAAACACCAAGCAAGTACGTAAACCTCGCCAACAAGTCGTTAAACTTTAACCCATGAAACGTCCTCCCTAACGTCACCCTACAAACCACGTCGTTTGTAAGCGAACTCACTAACTTGCTCAAATCGATTATTAACGAACCACAATTTTCTCGAATCGTGTCAATCATAACACGGGTTTCCTCTTCTCTTACTCCTCGAAATGACTCAACTCGTTTACTACTTAGAAGCTTGAGGACCGCAATGCTCCTTATCTGCCTCCAATGCTCTCCATATGGCGAGAATGCTATGTCTTTAGATCCGTAAGTAATTGTATCTATTATTCTTAACTTGGGTCTGCTAGAGAAAACGACATCATGGGTTTTCAAGATCTCACGAGCCGATTCAGCCGAGGAGGCTACAAGCACGGGTACGCTACCGAGTTGAATAAGCACAAGTGGACCGTGTTTTTGGGTTAAGTCCACGAGCGAGCGGTGGGGGTTCGGGCCTAATATTTGGTGGAGGTTTCCGATAACGGGAAGCTTTCGAGGTGATGGTGGTTGGTTTTTGTGGGATTTCAAAGGAGATGAAAAGGTTTTGTAGAGCAATATTATTATGATGAAGATTAATAGAAAAATTAGAGGAAACAGTGGGAGATGAAATGAGAATAACATTATTGTTGTTCAAATGGTAATAGGGTATGCAATGAACATTAATTTGTTTACTATGGTAAACATATCATATAAATTCAATTTTAACTCATACATTAACAAAGTTGTACGTAGATTGATGATGCAAATCTGTAAGAGGCTTATCTTGATAACATTTGTGTGGTGTACATGTCACACTAATATATATATATATATATATATATATATATTCACTACAAAACTAGAGAGGATCACTATGATTTTGCAATTTTCATACTAGTTTTGTTATTCGGTTACTGTAATCGTATGAACCTAACTCGACAGATTCATATGAGAATAGTAGCCAAATAATATAACTGATCATGTCTAACTCAGTTGGTTTCCCCAAGGGCGGTAACATCCTGGGAGGGATTGTGGATGGTATCCCAATCTACCCGGGTTCGAATCCAAGGGAGTCAATTTGAGACCCAGTCCTTGGGCTGGTCCAGTCTTTGACTGGGCTGCTCCCAGCCTAGTCATAGACTGTGGTTGGGCTCTAGGTCCAACGTAAGCTGGGTCGGGACAACGACGGATTAGTGGGCTGCCCTTGGATGCCCGATACCGCCGGGGAGGCGTGCATGCGTGTGTTCGTGGTAGTTGTTCGTGGGTTCGATGCCGCTATACCTTTCAAAAATAAATAAATAATATAACTCGAAAAACGGCATAATCACATGTGGTTTTACACTAAAATGATGTGTAAAATCACAATGAAATCCCTCGACTTTGACCGTGATCCAAAGTCGCAAGCCAAGTTACTTTTTCGTTGACTGTGTTTGTAATCACATGTAAAATCATATCTGATTTGACTATTTTAATGTTCTCTCATTTTGATTATGTTCTCGTTTGATCCTCCATTATACATATAAAACATGTAAATAAGAAGTGGACCTTCACTTGAATTCTACATTACCTACAATGGAAGGGATAAAAATTGGACTTTTCACGTGGTTCACATTAATTTCATGTGGAACCAAATTCAATAATTTTAAAGACAAGGGTTGATGTACGCTTCTAAATAATTGTACTTTGATAATTACTGAATTTAAAATATGAACAAAGAACACGGACGATAAAAAATTGTTCATTTAAAATATGAACAAATAATTGTACTTTGATAATTACTGAATCCGCCAATCATTTTGTATATGAAAATTTTCATGTACAAAATCACATATGATTTTATATATAAAATTATATGTGATTTTGTAAGCATAAAAAAGAATACGGACGACTTTTCCCGCAGGCAAGTCGCGGAAAAAGTCGCGGCTAATCATATATGATTTTGTATGTGAATCATATGTGATTTTGTACATGAAAAATTTCATATACAAAATGATTGACTGAGAATTGTCCTCGCTTTCTCGTAAAAAGATACCGTTCTCGCATGAACCTCCATCTATATATATATATGTGATTTTGTAAGCATCAAAAAGGACACGGACTACTTTTTCCACGGGCAAGTCGTGGGAAAAGTCGCGGCTAATCATATATGATTTTGTACATAAAAAATTTCATGTACAAAATGATTGGTTGAGGATTGTTCTTGCATTCTCGTAAATTGTTACCGTCCTTGCATAAACCTTCATATATATATATATATATATTTGATACGGTGAAGACACTTCTCACATGATCCATGTTGCATTTATCTTATTTGATTTTTTTTATTTTTTAAAAACTTTTTTAGGTGAGGGTTTTTTTCCTTCGTACATTGATTCTTTGTTATATAATATTTACTGAATATTAAATGCCTTAATTTTAAATATTCTTTTTATCTCTATAACAAGAATAATTAATATCTAAAGTTATAACTACGAGTTTTTAAATCGAAAATTGATGGTTTTCCAAAAAGTTTATTTCAATTTTAAAAATTTAAAATAACGATATTTTCTTTTAACATGAAGTGAGATGAAAACCCGTTTTATTTATATTGATTTACATATATTATTATTTTAAATAGTTAATATTATGAACATAAATGATGTCAATCTATATATTAAATGTATATCACAGTTAACTTTTGAAGGTGAATGGATTGACGATGGTATGTAAAAATAGATATGGTAGGTAATATTAATATAAAAACAACTATTGAATGAATTTGCATCTAGGAATAATTGGGAAACGTCTTTATATAAATAATTAGTATTTCTTGAATTTAATGTTATTTCCAATGATAAAAATGATATATTAAAGATTATTTTCTTAGGACCTATGCAACACCCCATATATCTAGGCGTAAAAACGTGTGAGAATGAAAGTTAAGGTGAGAAATGTAAAAAGGAATCTGGACTCTTGATCACCTTTAATCTCAAACTCACCCATGAATTTTGCTTCATACTGGGATTGATCTGGTGCATCGTGGTGCATTTCGTTCTAATGTACATGAAAGGATGGAGATGTTTTCTTACGTTTCTCACATTAACTTTCTTTCTCAACAGAACCCAACACTATATGTATGTATATAGGATTGGGTTCCGGTGAGAAGGAAAATTATGGTGAAAATCGTAAGAAGAGATCTCCACATTTGGATGCAGAGTATGATGAGATGCGCCGAGATGAGATGCATCAAGATGCACCAGATCAATCCCCGTATGAAGCGCGATTAACGGGTGAGTTTGAGATTAAAGGTGATTAAAGATTCATACCATTTGGTACGTTTCTCACAATAACTCAACTTCTCACACGATCACGTGCCTCTCTCTCTTTCTCTCTCTCTCTCTCTCTCTCTCTATATATATATATATATGGCATAATCAAATAAGAACTGATTACTTTGTGAAAACTGTAAGAACTAATGCGGACCAATCATTTTAAATAATTAACGTTATTTACTAAAATAACATAAAAGATAACTTGGTAAAATTGGGTATCATAGTGGGTAACACAATGAGTATCATGGTGGTTATCACAATGCATCTTATATGTATTTGTGTACCACACTGAGTGTATCATAATGGTATCACATGGTGTATCACATAATGATGTAGGGAGAATTCGAGAGTTAGTGGAGTTCTTTTTCGATCTTTGGAGAAAAAGAAACGAGCTCGAAGAAAGCCCGAAAGTTGGAAATCGAACAAAAGAAATAGAAATGAACGCGTGTGTCAAACAGTTCGACCCGCACCCAAACCGCCATGGCGGGTAACAATACGGGTGTACTGCATTCCAATCAACCTAGTCTATTGTTTGACGCATGAAAACATGCCTAACTTACTCTTTGAAAAGTCCATGTAAGTAGGCACATCCATACATCACGTTGCATCATTGATTTCCTTACCCTTATCTTTATTTCTTTTTTAATTATCTTTTTCTTTTATTATCATCTTTTATAAGATAGTTGTTAGTTTATTTATATTTTAATTTCCTAGTTTTTTAGGATTATTAATCTTAGCTACTAATAATTATCTTTTAGTTTTACTTTAGATTATAAATAAGGTTTAATTTTTTATTGTTTGATTAAATTTTATCATTAATAAAAGTTCTCTTTGAGGTTGATTCTGAGTTTTCTTGTTATTATTTAGTTCTTACGCTTGTAAGTCCTAACCTTTTTGGATTAGACGTTTTTCGATCCGTTTCGCGTTTCCTACTGCGTCACATAATTATATTACGGTGGACTGTGGACGGAGAGAGGAGAGTTTAAAATAGCTAAAATGCCCTTTCATTAAAAATTTAATCAAAATTACCAAATTATAAGTTTCATAATTTAACCATATATAGATTTGTGGTTAAGATTGGTTTTTACAGTTTCCACAAACTAATCTATTTTTCCTCCAATTACCCCTATATATGTATATATATAGGGACGAGTTCAAATAAGAACTCAAATTTGGTTGTGAACATGAGGAAAAGAAGAGCGTGACACGTATCATATTCAGACCGAATAATAAAGGGAAATATTTAGTATGAATATAATGTTATTCAGTCTAAATGTCTTTCATTATTCAGATTGAATGAGACACGTGTTAGAGGGAGAGAGGGAGAGGGAGAGAGGGAGATTAGCACACAACCTCCTATATATATGCTATTCTACCACGGCAACTTTGTTACATAAGAAATTAAGCATTCTTTCCCTCCTTATAATGATACAAACATCCCATTTTCTCCCTTTATCATTTTTCATTTTGATGATCATCTCCATAATATTATTTAAATTTATCTCATCTAATTCAAAAACACATAAGAGAACAACTTACCACCATCTCCATGGAAGCTCCCATTCATCGGAAACCTTCACCAGCTTGGATCCACCCCTCACCTATCTCTCTTAGCCATGGCCAACAAACATGGCCCTCTCATGTTGCTTCAAATTGGCACCATCCCGATGCTCGTAGCCTCTTCAGCCGAATCAGCTCGAAACATCCTCAAAACCCATGATTCAGCCTTCTGCAACAGACCCATATTGAAAATCCCCAATACAATCTTGTATGGCTCTAAAGACATTGCATTTTGTCCTTATGGAGAGCATTGGAGACAAATGAAGAGTATCGCAGTGCTACAACTTCTAAGTAGCAAACGAGTTCAATCGTTTCGAAAAGTTAGAGAAGAAGAGACCGCAAATATGATAGATAAGATTCGAGAAAGTTGTGGATCGTTAGTTAATTTTAGCGAGTTGTTTGTTTCGCTTACGAATAGTGTGGTTTGTAGGGTCGCATTCGGGAAGACGTATCGTGGGGTAGGGTTTAAGAACTTGTTGGAAAGGTTGATGGATGTTTTGGGTACGATTAGTGTCGGGAGTTATGTTCGTTGGTTGTCGTGGGTGGATCGGTTGAGTGGTTTACAAAGCAAAACGAAACAAGTTGCGAAAGAATTCGACGAGTTACTCGAGGGTGTTATCGAAGAACACATAAATAAGAGAAGAGGGATGGATGGTGGTGGTGGAAGTGATGAAGGCCAAGATTTGGTAGATATCTTGCTTGACATTCAAAAAGAACAAGAAAGCAGCTTTGCTGTTCACAGAGATGTCATTAAAGCTGTTATATTGGTAAGAATTAAGCCTTTTCAAAGATAGTTACGGTGTATCACCACAAAACAAATGATTTTTAAATTTTTATCTAGGGATGGACCTAGTAATTTTTATTTGTGGTGACACCATATACTATAGACAAAAAATAATTACAAAAAACACGGTTTTTATCGAGACTATGTGTTTATGTTTTTACTAACGTTAAGTTCAATATCGTTAGATGTGTTTGGAACCTAATTCCACTGTTTCGAGGGATTTTTAAAGTTTTTACTTGATTTGCAGGGATTTTTAACCTTTTTTTTATCGACTTAGAAAGACTTTTTTCGGTTTTTTTTTTGTTGATTTCAATTTTTTTAGTTTTTTTGGTTGATTACGAGGTACGGTTGCACCTTCTTGAACTTTTGAATATGACATGGCGGCTTGCACTTTCTAAAACGATACGGTTGTACCTTTCAAAAACGTAAATTTTTTTAATTTTTCGGCAGAGAGATAATACGCCCCACCGTGCATGTGCCCTTAGTTGGGTCCGTTAATGCTTTTACCTACAAAAATCACCCAGAGAAATTTCGGTAGGTGATTATCAACGGATCACCCACAAAATATATACCAATGATTCAATAGAATCTAATGTTTTTCAAGAAAATACCAATGGATCACCCAGACTGCGTAATCTCTGAGTAATCTTTCGTCACTGATTTGAATCACCCTCCAACAATTTACCCATCAACTTTGTGATGCTTTTGTGACGAATCACCCTTTAGCGATAGATTTTCCAGATAAAAATCCATACGCAAAAGTTTTTTATTTAGTAGTGTATATAGTTTAAGCACCCATTTAACAATTTTGTTTCTTTAATTTGTAGGACATTTTTGCTGCTGGAACCGATACTACATCCACAAACATAGAGTGGGCAATCAGCGAGCTAGTAAAACACCCACGAGTGATGAAAAAACTACAACAAGAAGTAACAGAAGTAGCAAACGGAAAACCCATGGTCACCGAGGATGATTTAGACAAAATGAAGTACTTAAAAGCCGTAATCAAAGAAACTCTTCGATTCCATATTCCACTCCCACTATTAGTTCAACGCGAATCTATACGAGATGTCGAAATAATGGGGTACAACATTCCAGCAGGAACACGTGTCGTTATCAATGCTTGGGCATTAGGAAGAGATCCTTCACTGTGGGAAGAATCTGAAGAATTTAGGCCCGAAAGATTCTTGAATAGTTCGATAGACTATAAAGGGTTTGATTACGAGTTTATTCCATTTGGTGCGGGTCGAAGAGGATGTCCAGGTATTCAATTTGCGATTGCGGTTAATGAGATCGCCATAGCTAATTTGGTGTACAAATATGATTTGGGGTTGCAAGAAGGAAAAGGAGGGGAAGAATTGGATATGAGTGAGATCAGAGGGCTTACTACCCATAGGAACTCCTCTTTACAACTTGTGGCAACACCTCGATTCTAGTATCTTATGAATTATAACGAAAATAATTAAATATGTATTTATGAATTTAAGTTGTTATTGATGAAAGAGGTAGTACTTTTTATGAATTTAAGTTGTCATTGATGAAAGAGGTACTTCTATTACTACTTTTGAATTTAAGTTGTCTTCAATTAGTATTACTTTTTATCATAAAGTATATTGTCTTTTTATCTTGAAGGTTTCTAAAGTGCAATGTTAATTGCATCTTATTTATGTCTCAGGCTAGGATTAACTTATATGATAAAGAGAGTTAAGGTAAGAAGCTTAAAAAAACATCTTCATCCTTGGATGCATATTAGGATGAGATGTACCGTATCAATTTCCTTTTAAAGTGAATTCATGGGTGGATATGAGATTAGAAGTGATCGATGGTTCATATCTCTTTTCACGCTTCTCATGTTAACTCTTCTTCTCCATGTTCCCAAGTCTTATGTTATAATCGGGTCAAATCATGTATTGATAATGTAAAAAACAAGTTTTGATGTTGATGTGTGTGAGAAGAAAATCACTTGATAAGGGTGCATTTAGCAATGTAACGGGTGCAATTTAGGGGTGACAATGGGTCAGGTTGGGTTGAGTTCAGGTCAACCCATTTATTAAACATGTCGATAATCTCAACCCAACCAACCCAACCCAACATGTTACTTAAATGGGTTGATTTGTTTATGATTTTTTCAACTCAAACCTGTTAATTAAATGAGTTGAACCTGGATTGACCCATTTAATTTTAAATAAAATAAAAAAGATTAAATTATTTAATTTTAATAGATGAGTGAAATATTCTAATATTATAATTAATTAATGTTAAATTATTTGAAATAAAAAATCTATTAGAAATGAATGTAATATTATTTTAAAATTGTTCTTCATTATTTTAAAAAATCTGTTAGGGATGCTTAATAACACATTCTATTAAATATAATGCATGCATGGAACACATCCTCTACTTTCTCATTGGTCGGCAGTCGGCACTACCACAAGAAATTAAGTAGCCCCTGTATTTAAAGAGGCTTATAAAGAATATTAATTTAATTCTTTTGAAAAACGAATAAAAGGTCTTATTGAGAAGATTTTGCTTCTTGTGAATGAAGTCTTTCATCTTATCAAAATATAATTTGCTTTATAATTCATTTGGAAGCATTCAACTTTACAAATAAAAATAATAATTGGTCACTTGATATTGTCAGAAGTTTTAAATATGCTAACGAATAAAAACATGTAAGTACTAGCCATGTGTAAGAAACATGTAGGTGACAGAAGGCCTACATTATTTTTGGGATGAGGTGTGAATAGGGGAGTCTCCTCTTAATTAAGACATAATTTCCGAGGATTTACGCTCTAGAAGTTGAAAAAATGGCAACAGTCAAGGACCAGATGGGTATGAAGGATTGGAATTCGTTCCTTTGGAGGAAGCCGAGAGTGGGGTGGAAATGTATTAGTTGGACTCCCTAACAGATTTGTTGAATTAAGGGGTTCTATCCAATCAAAGGGATACATGGCGTTGGACGAGGGATGGATCGGGAGAGTTCGCTCAATCCCGTTAGTAAGAAATTTGATAAAGTTTAAATTTTTGGAATCTGATACTATGTCCACTTCTTGGAACAATTTGGTACCCATCAAGGTCAATGTGTTCGTTTGGCGAATGGGGCTGAACAAAATTCCAACAAGAGACAATCTTGACAAAAGAGGCATAGATGTACAATCCTCACTTTGTCCGCTTTGAGACAGGGAAGGTGAATCAATGAATCATTTATTTTTTAAATGTATTTGGCACGGGACATCTGGAGGAATCTAGGGCGTTGGTGGAACATTGATATCTCTAGCTTTAATAATTTTCTTAACTGGAAGAGATGGATTGATGCAGTTCCTGTGAGGAAAGGAGAGACGAATTATTTGGAGGCGGTCGTTTACACGACATTATGGTCTATATGGTTTTTCCGAAATGAGACTCTTTTTGGGTCCACCAAACCTAAAAAGACGGCAATCTAGGATAATATTGTAAACCGATGTTTCTCAAGGCATGAAACATATGGCAGTGAATATGTAAGAAAACAAATATTATCTAACAGATTCTCTATATTGTTTTTTAATATAGAGAAAACAAAAAGAAATTCAATTTAGAGAATTCTCTGAAACTTAATGTGAGGAGAAAATCTAGGAAGTGATCCTTCACTGTGGAAAGAACCTGAAGAATTTAGGCCAGGAAGGTTCTTGAACAGTTTGATCGACTATAAAGGGTTTGATTACGAGTTTATCCCGTTTGGTGCGGGTCGAAGAGGATGTCCATGGATTCAATTTGCGATTGCCGTTAATGAGATCGCCATAGCTAATTTGGTGTACAAATATGATTTGGAGCTGCAAGAAGGAAAAGAGGGGGGGGTTTGGCGATTTTGTAGGCTAAACCGACCGAACTCATGTGCGTGCGCATCTGCGGACACGAATGCAGTTCCAAATTCTCGGGCTCGCACGAACCTGTTTTCGTCGGTTTCATGGAGCCAAAATGAGAGTATAAAACAGGACCTTGGGGTCCATTCTCACACACAGCATTCTCCAAAAAACTCTCTCTGCACTTCGACTTCTCCGGCGACATTTTCAGGCAAGTTTCTCTCCGGCAGATTTGATTGTTTTGTAGCGTTGTACCCTGGGAACAGACCGAGAATCTGTTTAAGGGCATCGTGTCCAACACGAGCCTCAGTTTTCTTTTTAACATTCTGTTTGTTTCTTCTTCTTCTGTTCTGTTCTGTAATATACGCCCTGTTTCTAAGGAATTCGTTTCCAAAACAGTTTCTGCTTCTACCCAATTCTAACAGGAACTCCCCTTTACAACTTGTTGCAACACCTCGATTCTAGCTAGTATCTTACGGAAAAATCCGCCGAAAATGCCGATTTCTGGTGGATTTATGACGGTTGGTCGTTGGAAAGACCCCATTTTTTAGTAGTGTACGTGTTATAATGGAAATAAATATGTATTTACGGATTTAAGTTATCGTTGATGAAAGAGATACTAATATTGTACTGCATTTTATCGTAAAGTTGTATTATCACGATTTTAAATTTTATTTCGAATCATATGGATTATTATATATTGAAGTACCTATAAATTAGTTTAGATGCTCTATGTCTTGCATGGTATAATCAATTGGGGAATTATATTCATACCCCCTCCTATAGGGTGTATGTGAGTGAGTAGAGGGGGTAGAAAGTGAATGGTATGTGAGTGAGGTAGGGGTAGATAGAAAATGAATTGTGAGTGGAAGGGGTAGGAATAACAACCCCCAATCAATTAATTATCAGCCCAAATGGACGATTAATCTTCGACCTCGATCCCCAATACCTTGACCTTAGCTTGTACACGATATGCAAGTATTTTGTTCAAACAACTTCATCAAAACCATCTCCAAAATAAGGAAAGTAAGAGAAATAAGGGTTTTTTCCCTTCAAATATAACGATCACGTAAAAATGATTACCAAGTGAGAGCATCAATAGAAAACTTTGAAAATAAAAAATAATATTTTAATAAATGAATGGAATGTTTTAATATTACAATCAATGGAGAATCTGTTGAATGTAAATGTAATTCTTTTTAAAAAATTTAAATTTGATTGATCCCCATTTTGGAGAATCTATTAAAGATAATGCATTATATTAAATATAGAAAATCATGATACAGATCGGTATTCCAATTCTTTTCGTCCTCTCTGCTTTCTCATTGGTCAGTACTACCTCAAGATGGTCAATAGTTTTTTTTGGACCGCAAAAATCAATTTATTAACAGGCTAGCGAGAAGCTCGGATAATACAAGAAGAAACGACATCAACCGGGTTAAAAAAAAAATGGCATCAAGATGGTCAATAGTACCTCAAGAAAGTATCCCCTATATGTAAAGAGGCTTATAAAGAATGTTAGTTTAAAAAAGTTTAAAAACGAATAAAAGGTGCAGAGAATATTAAATATTATTAAGAAGATCTTGCTTTGTGTGAATAAAGTCTTCATCTTATCAAAATATAATTTGTTTTCTAATTCGTTTGTAATCATTCAACTTTACACAGAAGAATAATGATGGTGATCACTTGATATTTTCAAAAGTTTTAAATATGCTAAAGAATAAACACATGTCAAATAGTTTTATTTTAACTTTTAAATCAAAAAGAAAATTGTTTCTTATATTTTTCGCATTCAATTAGATCGTGAAGGAAATTTGACTTTATGATTTTTATATTAGTGGGTAAATCAGTAAAAATTGTATAGAAATTAAAAACCATAAAAACCAATTTATATGTGTTGTTTTATAGATAAAACAACGCGTTATTGTATCATAGATGAAATGTTAAAGAATATTTTATATGTAAAAAAACACAAAAAAAAAAAAGTTTATAGATGAAACATAATGATGGATTCTTGGTTTATATTTGTTTTTTTTAATAAACGTTTGTTGTTTTGTATATTTGTTTATATTCAATTAATGCAAAAGTGCCAACAGAATATTGGATGTGGACAAGAAAAATCTTATATATATATATATATATGATATTATTAATAGAGATTTTTTGTCAAAAGATTGCAATCTTGGACCACAAACAATTCAAGTGAAAAATGGAAAAGTTAATAGTGGATCAATCAACCTTTGTGGCTAACATCAACTAGTGGTATAATGGTATTGGTACTACTAGCTAAAAGGGTTTAACCTAAGGAACTTAGAGCTTGATATATATATATATATATGGTTGATTTCCGTTACAAACCATATATATATATATATGGTTGATTTCCGTTACAAACCATGTCAATTCGTACAAACCGTACAAACCGCATGTAACCAATATTCTTTTTTTAATTTTTTCACTTTTTCTTAATTATTATGGTTGATTAGTCAATAATATATGAAAAAATTTCATCAAGAATACATGAAGGTTGGTGAATCAAGATTATGTGAAACAAGATTCATCAAATTGAGAGTTTCATGAATCAATTCATTTTCATGTAGAAAGAAAAATAGTTTCATGAAGAAAAAAATTATATGAAACAAATTCATCATATTAAACACTTTCATGAAAAAAAATTATTCAAAAAAATAATGAAACATACGGTTTGTATGGTTTGTACGAATTGACATGGTTTGTATTTGAAATCTCCCCTATATATATATATAAAGGGACAAAGGAATAATTATGGATTACATGTGATGTGGGTCCCACATATTATTAAATCATTTATGATTTAATTTTATTTAATATTAAATCATAAATGATTTAATATTATGTGGGACCCATATAATATATGGTCCTAAATAAGTTTCTTTGTTTCTTTAAATTGGTAATATTTTCGTATGATTCCTCCCCTATATGTATATATATATATATATATGAAAGTGAAAATGATGCCCACGAAGTAAAAATGATGATATATAATGAAAAATAAAACCGGAAGTTGTTCATGCATGGTTTTGTCATTACACGAATGAAAAATAAAGCAATTATTGATTCAACAAGTCATTGAAGAGCCTATATATTTAGCTATAGCTAGCATTGATTTAGAGGGTAATTTACTTAGAGGATCTCGAATAGCTTTTTTAAAATAGAGAAAAACTCATTTTTTTTTCTAAACTTCTCCAACAGCATCTCTATATCATTCATTTAAAATAAAGATTTTTGGGAAAATCTCTAAATATAGAGATGTTTCTATATCTCTAAAGGAATGAGAGAGAAATATTATTTTAATGATTTTTCATAAAAAACAACCAATATAACTTTAGAGATTTTTGAAATAATAAATTTATTGAATATTTTAATAATACAAATTTTTAATAAATTATCTTAAATAGAGAACGGTTGGAGTTGAAAGATAATAATTTTAGAGATTTTGACTTTACATTATATATTTTAGAGAAAATTTAGAGAAGTTCTTAAATATCATTTTGTAATATGGTATTTCACCTTTTAACCACTTTTCAAGGTCTTTTCTTGAAATAGACAGATTTTACGCAAAGACTCGATTTGCGTAAAGTATGTTTTTTTTAAATCAAGTTTTTCGACTTTACGTAGAAAGTAAAGTTTCCACGTAAACTTTATGCATAAAGTCTAAAAAATTGATTTTTTAACTCATAAAGTTAATAGTTTATGCAAAAACTTGACTTTTTGCGTAAAGTCTAGAAACTTGATTTTTTTTAAAAATAGACTTTACGCTAAGACAAAGCTTCCGCATAAAGTAAAGTGTGACTATTTCAGGAATTTTTTTTTTAAAAATGACTAAAAATGAAATTCATGTTACAAAAATACTATATTTAATTAGTAAATCTTAATATATATGAAGTTCCAAAATGTGTGCGACCGCTAGAAGCGAGGAGTGGCCACAACCAACAAAGGGGACTTCCTATGGAGCGTAAGACCAGTGATCTCACTCATATCCAACTCTTCCCCTCTCGCCTCATCTGGCAGTTTTAGATCATATTTGTACACGAGATTCGCTAAAGCGAGCTCTTTACCGCAATCGCAAAGTGAATAGCAGGACACCCTCTACGTCCACCACCAAACGGAAGAAACTCAAAATGAAACCCTTTATAGTCAATGCGACTGTTCAAAAACCTCTCTGGCTTAAACTTTTCAGATTCCTCCCATATCGAAGGATCTCTTGCTATCGCCCAAGCATTAATGATCACTTGTGTACCTGCTGCAATGTCGTACCCCATTAGTTTGACGTCTTGTGTTGATTCTCGAGAAATGAGTAGTGGGAGTGGAGTATGCAACCGAAGAGTCTCTTTGAGGACGGCTTGTAAGTAGTTCATTTTTTCCAAATCCTCCTCGTAAATCAAGGATTTTCCTTGCGCAATTTCTCCGATTTCGTGCTGCAACTTTTTCATTACTCGAGGGTGTCTTATTAGCTCGCTGATTGCCCACACCAAGAGTGTGGATGTAGTAACAGTTCCTGCAGCAATTATGTCCTACAAGAAACATAAAATATTATAACATTGCTTCAACTATAACAAAGAGTATCATATCTTTATATATATAAAAACAATAACCTCAAGAGATGAGGTGGCATTATGAGATTTGAGTATCCTCAAATCTTGAAATGGGATTTAGTTTGGCTATCCCACATTGGTGGAAAGAAAAAAGTGGAAGAAATGTAGTGGTGTATAAATATGATAGGTGGATGGGAATTTTTTGATTCAAGTCATGTTGTTGATTCAAATTAGTCAACACTTTCATTTGCAATTCTCATTATGATAGTTAAATATTTCTCAAATCTTGAAATGCGGTTATGTTTTGTCCCATATTAAAGATTACTTTAAAATATTGCGATGACATCTTGAGAGTTGTGTGTTTTAGAACCTTACATTGTGGTTGGTTTTTGGAGATCCCACGTTGATGAAAAATTGATACATTGATATAGTGTGATAAGTATATATATAAAAAAACAAGCATGTGATACTTTTAATAATTAAAAGAATGATATAACTATATAAACCATCGTTTGTCCTCCAATTTTGGAGTAATAGTTATTTTTTATTATAAAGGAACAACAATCTATATATATATATATATAGAGGAAGGTTCAAATGAGAACTTTGCATTTTTAAAGGAACAAAGAGACTCTTGTGGATCACATATGATGTGGGTCCCACGTAATATTAAATCATTTACGATTTAATATGAATTAATATTAAATCATAAACGATTTAATATTATGTGGGACCCACATAATATGTGGTCCACAATTTGTTCCTTTGTTCCTTTAAGGTGGGGTGATTCTCATTTGATCCCTCCCCTATATATATATATATATATATATATATATATATATATAAAGAAAAATCATGAAGAATGAGTTGGCGTTATAAGATTTGAGTATTGAAATGTGATTTAGTTTGACTATCCCACATTGGTGGAAAGAAAAAAGTTGAAGGAATGTAGTGGTGTATATATGTGATAGCTGGATGGGAATTTTTTTGATGCAAGTCATGTTGTTGATTCAAGTGAGTCAACACTTTCATTTGCAATAATTCTCATTATGACGATAGTTAAGTATTTCTCAAATCTTCAAATGCGGTTAAATTTTATCCCATATAAAAGACGACTTTAAATTATTGAGATGACATCTTGAAAGTTGTGTTTTTTAAAATCTTGCATTGTGCTTGGTTTTTGGAGATCCCACATTGATGAAAAACTGATACATTGATAGAGTGTGATAAATATATAGATATAAAAATAAGAATGTGATATTTTTGATGATAAAAAGAATGATATAACTATGTAAACCATCGTTTGCCCTCTAAATTTGGAGTAATAGTTATTTTTTATTATAAATGAACAACAATAGGAGTTGAGGTAGTACTATAATATTTTAAATCTATATCTTTATATATATATATATATATATATAAAACAACAACCTCAAGACATGAGGTGGAATAATGAAAGTTTAGTATTGTCAAATCTTGAAATGTGGTATAAGAAAGGAAGAGATGAACAATAGATGATGACTTGACAATTTTCAAAAGGAGGAACAAAATGTCGGTATCTATATTTGTTTCTTTTTATATATAAAAGTAAAATCCACAAGAAATGATGTAGCACCCTAAGAATTGAGTATTATGTACTTCTTGCATTGAGATTTTTGTGTATCTCACATTGATGGAGAGATGAAAGATTAACAATTGATGGTAGGTATATGAGAGGAGGTTAGGGTGTGTTTGTTTTAACTCATGGGGTTGGATTCTTTTGACTAATCATATAAACACATGTTGTTGGCTCATGTTGGCTAACCTTCCAAACTATTGGATTGGTTCATTTTGGCCAACCCTCTATGGTAGGGCTGTGCATCGGACGGGTCGGGTTGGTTCAGGGACCTAAACCCAAAACCCAATCAAATATCGGGTAGGAAATCATAATCCTGAAATCCGACCAAAACTGAACCAACCCGTAAACATCGGATGGTTCAGATTGGGTATCCGATCACCGAATTTCTAAAAAAATGTTTTAAAAGTTCATGTTATAGGGCACTCTTAAGTCTCAACTAACCCTATATACAGCTCAAGCCCTTAGAAAAGAGGAAGAAGGAACTCAAGGAAACAAAAAAAGAGACCCCTATCCATATATATAGTAGAGTAAAGAAGAAAAAAAAAGCTTTGTAGGGCGATGTGGGATGAGGGCATCATCGCCTCCCTCTCCCTTTTCACTCTTGAAGCCGTCCCATATCGATTTTTAGAAGAAAACTTGAGGTTTGGAAGCTACTATATAAGAAAGAGAGGGGTAACATGTATAAGCATAAAAAATATTCGTGTTTTTTGGGTATTCGAGTGTCTATTTTGTATACCCAACCCAATCCTACTTATCTGATAAAACCTTTAAAATTTAGATTTTCAAGTTTCGGGTTTTTTGGGTGGAGGTTTTTAGTGATATTTTCGAATCGGTTCTTTGGTCGGATTTTGGGTTTTTCGGGTTTTGCTCACCCCTAATATTGTGTATGTTTGCTAAAACAATTTACACTTAAAAAAGTCAAATGAAATGATACATTGCATTTATTAGTTGTCAAACAATGAATTAGGTTTATCTTAACGAGTTAACGTAGTTACATATTTGTTAATAGTATAATCTCATCACCACGCAACGCGTGGTGGCACACACTAGTTTATATAAATAGTTGTCGCATTTTGTGTCTGTGTAAAGTCCATTTTTTTAAATTATATTTTTTGGACTTAATGCAGAAAGTACATATATAGTTTAGGCAGAAACTTGACTGTTTGTGTAAAGTTTATAAAAATGATTTTTTTAATTGGACTTTACACAGAGCATGGACGGACCTATATATGGGCACACGATGGCACGTGCCACCGTATTATTTCTCTGTCGAAAGATTAAATTTTCTACGTTTATGAAAGGTACAACTATATCGTTTTAAAATGTACCACGGTATGATATTCAGAAGTTCAAGAAGGTGCAAATGTACCTCGTAATCTACCAAAAAAAACCCTTGAAATCAACAACAAAAAAACCGAAAAAGTCTCTCGAAATCTATATAAAAAGGTAAAAATATCTAGAAATCAAACAAAACACATTAAAAATCACTCGAAATGGTAGAATTAGGCTTAAAACATATTGAGCGATATTCAACGTTAGTAAAAACATAATGACATACTGAAAAAACTGTGTTTTTCGTAATTATTTTTTGTCATATATTGTATGGTGCCACTATATATAAAAAAGTTCTAAGTTCATCCCTGGCACAGAGACAATGCTTTTTTATAAAGTGTAGGCGTGTAAAGTGTGGCTATTTTAGGAAAAAACATTTACTAAAAAGTGTTAACTCATATTACAAAATTACTAGTGAGTAAATTTCACAAGGGTGAAGAATCTCACCAAGATGGCAGCTTTAATGACTTCTCTGCTAAGTGTAAAGCTTGTTGTGTTCTCACTTTGAGTCTCCAGTAAGATGTCAATATAATCTTGACCACCTTCATCATCAATTCCATCCACCACTTTTTTCTTACTTATATGTTCTTCAAGAATAGCTTCAAGAAACTCATCAAATTCTTCAGCAACTTCTTTTGTTTTTCCCTCTAAACCACTCAATCTATCCACCCATGACAACCATGGAATATAATTCCCAACAGCAAAAACACCAAGAAGGTATGCCAAATTTGCCAACAAGTTGCTGAACTTTATCCCATATGTCCTCCCTAATGTCACCCTGCAAATTATATTATTCGTAAGCGAACTAACCAACTTACCCATATCGATTAAAGAACCACAACTTTCTTGAATCGTGTCGATCATAAGACGAGTCTCCTCTTCTCTTACTCCTCGAAATGACTGAACTCGTTTAGTAGTTAGAAGTTTAAGCACTGCAATGCTCCTTATTTGACGCCAATACTCTCCATATGGAGAAAATGCTACGTCCTTAGATCCGTAAGTAAGTGTGTCAACGATACTTAATTTGGGTCGGCTGCAAAATATGACATCGTGTGTTTTCAAGATTTCTCGGGCTGATTCAGCTGAGTTGGCTACGAGCACGGGTACGCTGCCGAGCTGAATGAGCACAAGTGGACCGAGGTTTTGGGTTAAGGTCAGGAGAGAGCGGTGGGGGTTCGAGCCTGTAGCTATTTGGTGAAGGTTTCCGATGATTGGAAGCTTTCGCGGTGAGGGTGGTTTGTTTTTGTGGGTTTTTAAAGTAGATGAAAGGGTTTTGAAAAGAATGGAGAACAATATTACAATGAATATTGGAATGAGAGGAGACAATGGGAGATGAAATGAGAGAAACATTGTTGTTTAGATGATATAGATTGAGCAATTAACATTTGTTTACTATTGTGAGAAATAGGTGTATGTATATATATAAAGAGGGATGGTCATGGAAAACTTCAAAAAAAGAAAACTGAAGAAGAACCTGAGAGCCCTCTGTCCGGACGGTATGCAAAAATGCATACAAGCAATTGAACCTATTTTTTTCTATATACGTGTGCATGTTACAAATTACTGATATGTATTTATGCATGCCATCCAAATGTTATTCAGTTTTTTTTAGGTTTTTCCCGAACCAGACCCTATATATATACATATATATATGCAGAGAGAGAGAGAGAGAGAGAGAGAGAGAGAGAGAGAGAGAGAGAGAGAGAGAGAGAGAGAGAGAGAGAGAGAGAGAGAGAGAGAGAGAGAGAGAGAGAGAGAGAGAGATTCAACTTAATTTATACCGACGAAGCTGTAAAGTGATGATGTATGGTATATCTGTAATCTTAGAATCTTAAGACTGATCTTTGATAACGTTTGTGCAGTGTGGTGTATATATCACTCTAATATTTCCAGTGATCATCATCATCTTAACATGATGGGTATGCTATATATGCTTGGGGTTATTTTTTTGTATAATGTTAATAATTTATTGTGTTTGTTTATTTTTTTAGGTTTATTTGTAATAGGTGTGTTGAATTAAAGATCAAAATGCAAGCTTGTGCTAATATTGAGAAGATTGATGTTTTTGACCTATCACTAGTTGCTGGAGTTTTAATATATTTTTAACAAGGGTCTAAATTTATAAATATGCTACACCTATATATCACTATACTAGAAACTCACTTCTATGGACCGAAATCACCGATGGATTTTTCCTCCATACGCTACGAGACTGGAGTCTATTAGCGACCGGCTAAACGGTCAGTAATCTTTCGGAAATGGTGATTTTTGCCGGTGATCCGTTGAATGAGTATGTCGGCCAAACAATGGTGGATAATGTTATCACTGATGGATCATTGACGGTTACTAATACTAATGGATGATCAGCAACATTACTATCACCTACAACTTAGCGATGGACTAATCACCGACGGATTAGCGACGGGAGACACTCACCTTTACCCGCGGATATATGGTGGTGGGATATTTTTTTGTATTTGTTTTTTAAGCGTTTGTTGTTTTGTATATTTTGTTTATATTCCATTCAAACTGGCCATGCCAAAGATAGCAAAGTACCAACAGAATAATTGGAGATGTGGAAAAGGAAAAAGAAAATCTTATATACGATATTATCATTAGATATTTTATGTCAAAAAATTAATTGAATTCCTGGACACAAACGATTCAATAAAAAAATCTAACTGAATAAGTTATCTTTGTTGGTTAATTAACCAAACTACTTTTAACTCAAAAACCGAATAACTGAAAATCGTGCTTCCAATGATAAAAGTTTATGGATTGCATTTATTATTGGGTTGTTAACTTTTACATTATTTGGAGATTGCTAGTTCTACATTATTAATCTATAATTTCCGTTTAGAATCTAGATATAATCTTTAGTTCATTGGTTCTATGATTATTGTTTGATTTGCTTGATTCTATCATTCAACGCTTTTTGTTATTTGGATCCTTTTACAACACGTCACTTGTTTTATATGGTTTTTGTTTAGGTGTATATATATATATATTAGAAAACAAATTAAATTTGATCCAATTTTTTTTCTTTCATATTAAAGCATATATTGAAACTGAATGAAACCGAAAATTCTAAACCAAATTTAAAATCCATTACATGGTCATCCTTCTTTCAGTTTGGTTCCGTTAAATTTACTGTTAGTATTTTAATTTGGACGGTTTTTTTTAAACTGATAACTAATACAATGCTTAGAATTGGGTAAATATCGACTTATCAATGTTAATCTGACACAATTTAGCCTAGGGATTTTCACCTTCCGACAACCTCAGCATGAAAGGTGGGGGAGGGGGAGAGGAAGCTATTACTACTACTTGAAAAACAACACGAGTTTCTTGTGCCCGGCTGAGTTAGTAAAGGTACAACGTCAACGCGACCAAGGGATTTGGCCATCTTTGAGATGTTAGATGTAACACCCTGAATTTCGTCCTAGTTGAAGAAAGTGTTAATCCGAGGGATTCAATAACCGAACGTTAATTTCAGAATTTGAGCAATAGTGCCTTATGAGAGTGACATCTGTCACAGTAGCACCGTGCTCATGGGTTGGGTTGATCGGGTTCGAGGTGTTTTAACTAATCAACCCAATGTTGTCGGTTTGAGAATTTTTCAACCCAACCCAACCCAACCAAAAGTTCAACCCAACCCAACCCAACCCAACCCGTTCGGGTTGATCGGGTTAATCGGGTTGGTCGGGTTGATAGTTTGGTATAACAAAATATTCTGCTAACATTGAATAACTCACAATTTCTTTTTCATCATCTGTCATTTGGTACAACTTATCTATACTTCTTGAATTCGAAGTATATTACATCCAATTAATTTTTCTCAATATATATATATATAAATGATTTATGTAAAGATAGATAATAGATTGAAAATATATGTATACGAGGAGAGTGCGTGATAGGTGTAATTGTTTAATTTACAATATTAATAGAGATTCAATTATTATATTAAACCCAAAATATAAAAGGACATCGGGTCCATCGGGTTGGTCGGGTTGGGTTAGGTTCAAATAAAAGTAATCCGATATCAACCCAATACCTACGGTTTGAAGATTTTACAACTCGATTAGGCATTGGGTTGCTTCGGGTTGAATTATTTGCATCGGGTTGGGTTGGGTTGATCGGGTTGGTCGGTTTAGTCGGTTTTTTGAGCACCCCTAGATGGTACTTAGAGGATCGTCGTCTCGACTATCGTGCCACGCGGTTATGACATCCGTCACAATAGCATCGACGGTACCAAGTAGTTGGTGGTCCCAACAATTGTGCCATGCTATAGTGACAATGGCACAATGCATCAACCGTGTCATCTTTGTATTCCACTCTAAGAATCAACAAGATAAGTATTTCTGAAGTTAATTATATTGGGTATCATCCACAAGTCGAGTAGCGGGATCAAACGGGTGAAAAAATGGGAAAAACACCTCAAAACGGCCCCGGGCTAGTGTGTCGGGCGATACTGACATGGCACAATCGCATGGAAGCATCGCCCAAGATGTACTGTGACTTAGGAAGTGAATCAGATCAATTTTGGACAACGGAGAGTGTGCCCGGCGATACTAACATGGCAAAATCGCCTGGCAGCATCGCCAACGGCCTCCAGAGGGTTAAAAATCGGGATTTCTTCATTTGGCCATAACTTTTTCATCACAGCTCCGATTTGGGCGATTCAAAGTGCTACGGTTTCGTCTTTCGAAGCTCTTCAACGTGGAAACAATGATATCTAGAGGTTACTTGATAATTTAGGGTTCCCATACGTTGAAAGGTACGATCACCTCTCCTAAATCTTGGATCTAGGGTTTGAGTTTTGCACCAACAACTCTCATTCTCTCTTGGGTTTGTTTTGTGTATGTTTTGGAAGTTATGTAGGTGTTTTGGAAGGATTGCAACATGGATCTCGAGTTGTAGCTCAAGGATCTAAAGTCTTCACCGAATGGAACTCGGTATTGGGGTAAAACCTAGATTTAGCTTAAATCTAGCAAGGTGAGTTCAAGATACTTTGTGAAAACTTTGTACATGTCAAAAATGTCCATTTTAAAGTATTAACGTGTTTTACTTGTTATTTATCAAATGTGTGAGTTTTTGGGTAAGGTTGCATATTTGGTATAAAAGGATTTATAAATCATGAAAGGGGCTTATACTTGGGTTTTAGACATTTTGGCAAATAAAGTATAAGTGTGGGTTGTTTGGGTTCAATGTCTTTAAATGAAAACCATTTGGTCGTATTTGCCTCTGTAAAATATTGAAATTTATAAATCGTTGAAAAATACAGATTATTGCATTATGGGTCATTTTGTAAATGCATGAGTATGAGTTCAAATCTAAACTTATAAACTTAAATACTTGTTGTGAATGTAGTATTTTACTGATTCTTAAACTTAATTTCAAGTGGTTGTGTTTTTGGGTAAGTTTGGAGGTTTTGGGTCAAAATGAGGATTTTGAGTATTTTGTTGTAGATGATGAGTTGAGCATCATTAATGGTTTAAAATACTTGGAAAGGTTATAAAATGAAATAATCTTTGGTTTTGAAACTCAAAATGATTTGACCTAATCTTTGGTAAAAGTTGGATTTGAAAGGAGATGGTTTGTTGAAAAGAGTTTTCAAGGTTGGAAAACTAGTAATACGTCTCGTTGATGTATTTGGTAGTAGGACTAGTATGTAATGGATCCATAGGCATTTAGTCGGTTTTAAGACGGGATTGTTGTCCCTTTTTGGTTTCAATTGTAGTCATCAGGGGCCTTACACTTAGGTGTTTTAGTCGGTAATTACCGATTGCCATTGACTACGTTGGGTGCATCGGGGGGTCATCGGGGGCTTTGCACTTGAGTGTATTAACCAGAGGTTGCCGGTTGCCATTGACCTATTGCACGGGCTTAGTAGGAGTCATCGGGGGCCATTAGCTGGGGTTGCCAGTTGCCATTGATTCCTATGAATAGCTTGAACATCGAGTAGTGACCTACTTTTGTATCCGTCACCAAAGATGGTATGATCGGGAATCCCCCGTGAACTTCGGGTATTTCCATCCTTTTTAAAGGTCCGTGTGAGTTAACGTTTTATAAAACATGGTTAAAGGAATGTTTTCTATCTCCACGTTTGTAAACTCAATCATGGTCGTGTGAGTATTGAAATTGGTATCACGTCAAAAGAATATTTCTATTTAAAGTTTTCTCTTCTAATGTCATTTTGGTCTAAAGCTTTATTATGGGTCTATTGAATTGGGGAAAGACATTGCTTTTATAATAGGGTCATCTCCTTTGAGAATTATATTTTATTAAGCAAATATTTTGGTTTCAGATCAATCATAAATATGTTAAAAACTCTTGAGCTCACTAGGCGTTAAGCCTAACCCTTTTTCTTTGTCGGCATGTGCATCAGGTTATCGTTGGGGTTGGTACTAGCGACACGTGTGGTCTTGAGTGCTAGGAAGTGGCACGATAAAGCTTAGACTCTTGGTGATGTTTTCCGCATTCGGAGATAGCGACTCTTTTGGGTTTAGTAATACCCGTTTGTACTTATGTCTTAGTTTAATTGTTATTTGAGGAACGTTAAGTATTGAATTATAGGAAGTGATTTATCCTTCAATTGATGTAATATTGAAAATTTTAAATTAGTCGCTCTTTCCAAATTTGAGGGTGTTACATTAGAAGGGAACCCGACAAAACTATTTCACATGATCACAAAGGATATATATGTGACCCTTGGAGATATGATCCTCCTCATAGGTCATCGTTCGAGTTCTACAAGACAATCAAGGATTTTTTTTGACTATTCTCCTTGGATTAGTCTAGGTACGTGTAAGTTGGTCCGGACATTGATGGTTAACATTAAACCAGAAACGAAGTCGGCGTCGAGAGATCAGGAAGAGAGCAAGCTCCTTCAAACAACCATGTTTCATTTGTGCAACTATTAGTTTTTTGGATCTAATCGATCTCTTCGTATTAAAATCTGATGTTGCAAATTTTAATTTAGGTTATCAAATCCGAATTTCTTTTTTTTCCTGTTGTGTTTTGACTTATTCACGGTGTGACTTGTGATTTAGGTTCTGATCGATTCTTGTAACAATTATTATTATTATTATTATTATTATTATTATTATTATTATTATTATTATTATTATTATTATTATTATTATTATTATTATTTGATTTAATGATTTGTCTTGAATAAGTAGTTCAAAATTTATAGTATATATAATATAGTTTTTTTAAATAGAGTGATTCAAAAGTAAAATTCTCTAAATAAAGTTATATCAAACTCTCTATTACTCTATTTTAACAATTTTATCATCATATATATATATATATATATATTATTAAAATAATCAATAAATTTAATAAAATATTATTTCTCTCTTGAAACATTACATTTTAGATTCTGTTATTGGTGAGAAATAATTAAAACACTATTTCTCTTTTCTTATATAAAGTTTTAGAGATTTGTTCAAATTTAGAGATTTCCACCGTCTCTTTTTTCCCCTCTATTTTAGCATACATTATAACATAACTATTAGAGCAAAATATTTTTTTAAATCTTCAAAAATTTATGTTTTGGCACAGTTGTTAGAGATGCTCTAATTGTTCAAGGCTACCCACCAAGTTAGAGCATCTTCAACATATTCTTCAAAATGGAAAAAATAGAGATATTAATGGTTTGAGTTATGTTTTTTTGCTCGAACAAATTTTTCAAAATGGAGAAAACATGCCACAAAATGGAGATAGTGTGAAAGAACACCTTCCAAAATGAAGAAAGTATGAGGGATAGTATAAAAAATTCCAAATTTGGAGAACATGCCCCAAAACTGATGCAACAAGAGAAAATATTTTTAATATATTTTACACCAATAGAATATTTTGAAATTAAATATATCTAGAAATAAATGATTTTTCTATTAAATAAATGGAATATTATTAAATAAATGGAATATTTTAATAATATATTCAATGAATATATTTTTGTTTTTGAGATTTCAAAGTTCCATCCTCTATTTTTTGGGGAAATATTAAGAAAATGTGTTAGAGATGCTTTTAGAGCATCTTTTCAATAGCTATGCTAAAATGAAAAAAATGCAATTTCAGCATTTTAGTTGCTCCAACAACTATTCTATCCTATATGCTAAAATAGATAAAAGATGAAAGAAATAAAAAATTCCGTACATTTAGAGAAATCTCTAAAACTTATTAGAAGAGACAGAAAATAATATTTTAATTATATCAACCAATTAGAGTATTGAGATAAAATGTCTAGAAGAGAGAAATATTATTTTATTAGATGTATTGAGTATTTTGTTAATAAAATTAATGGTAAAATTGCTAAAATAGAGTAGCTATTGGAGATGGATGTAAATTTTTATAGAGATTTCAATTTTTTTACTCTATTGTAGAAAAGTTTTAGCATATCTGTTGAAGATGCTCTTATTAGACATCTCAACAAATTTTCTAAAATTTCTCTTAAAAACTGAATATTTTGAGGGCCTTGTAACTTCGATAAACATAAATAGTTTTTGTTGTTAAGTAAGTGTTAGTTTTAACTTCACTTGTCCTCAATGATACCAACAACAATCTTTTATATCTCCCAATTTTTAGCCATTCATTGACAAAAATAAGTTAGTTTTTGAGTAATCCTTTGAAAGTACATAAACTAGTTTATAAATTAACTTATAAGTTCGTTTATTGATAAGCTACTTGTAATAGCTTTTGAGAATTTTTTTGACATTTTTCAATTATAACCCTGATTAATATGATTTATTTATTTTTATTACTAATTATAAATAATTATTAAATATTAATAAATTTTAACTATTAATTATAAATAAATATTAATTATTATTCATAAATAGTAATTTATAGTAATTAAAATTAATTATAAATTATATATTACTAATTAATTTTAATTATACAATAGATACTAATAATAATTAGTAATTATTTGTACATGTTCTTAACTACTATATCAATTATTATTTTTAGGCATTCACGTTTGGCATATGCGTGCTCTGATTGAAATCTTTGGGGATGATTTTGTACTAATTATTGTTCAAAAAAATATTAGTATTGAACAAAAAGGCCCTGCTATCTTTATATGTGGAAAATGCGTTTTTGATAGTTCTTCTTCCGTTAAAGATATCCTCCTCAACCAAATCTTGAAAAAAATCATTCTATTGGATTTTGGCTGGCTAGGTGTAAAGTCATGTGTGCTAAAAACTCGATTACGTGGAGATATCCTCCTATCAATTGATCCGGATTCTGTAATATTCTCACTTCTCTTTTGCTAGCTTCTTGTTAGCCGTTAATAAAATTCTGGTTTTTCAAAAGAACTTGTATGTGGAAAATCGTTTCAATGCCACAGTTATTAATGAAACCAAGTTCTATTTGTTTTATGTGCTTCTGATCGTCAGCCATCAGGAGAGCCGTAATCTTTAATTATGGTTCCATAGGATCATCCTTATTCCATTGTTAAGTAGAAGGAAATGATGTTCGACAACGGACAATAGGCTCTTATATAGACTCTGAAGCATCCTGTTTGCATTACTATATTATCGAACCCTACACTTTTTAGGTTTTTGTATTGGGATTATCTCACTAGTAAATGGAAGACTTTTACTTACGGACTTTTTTCTGAGAAATCTTTCGCTAAAGAATGATTCGTTACAAAACCGTCACAAAAGTTGGTGGGTAATTCAAATCAGTGACAGATTACCTATGTATTCTCTGGGTGATGTGTTAGTATTTTCTAGAAAAACACGGACCATTAATATTTTATGGATGATCCGTGAGTAATCACCGACGAAAATTTCCCTTAGTACAGGAACAAGTTCATTACCGAAGTTTTTGTGATCCAAAAGGAAAAGGGTCCCAAAAATATTACCAATTGGTGTCAAAAACAGTTAAAATTGTTTTTTAATCAATTACCATACAGAATCTAACCTTAGGCATGCATTTAGATATGAAACAGAAAGATGCAACTTTTTATTGATGGAAACATTAATTGAAACAAGATGTGATCAAACTTATTTGCATCCAATCATCCATGATGATCAAAACCATACTAGAAACGGGGAGTCGCCTTAACCTTTAACGGAACCGTCTTTTGGACAACAAGACCCATAGTCTCACCCATATCCAGCTCTCCATCACCAGGCAATATCAAATCATATTTGTGCACTAAATTCGCTATAACGGTCTGATCGATCGCTATAGAAAATTGCTGTCCAGGACACATCCTTCGCCCCCCACCAAATGGAAGATACTCAAAATGATGCTTTTTATAGTCGATTCCATTGGTTAGAAACCTCTCGGGCTTAAACTTATCGGGTTCATCCCATAGTGACGGATCTCGTCCTATTGCAAAGGTGTTGACGAGCACTTGTGTGCCTGCTGCGATGTCGTATCCCATTAATTTGACGTCTTTTATTGCTTCTCGAGTAATAAGTAGTGGGGCTGGAGGGTGTAACCGCAGTGCCTCTTTGATCGTGGCTTTCAGGTACGGCATTTTCTCGGTATCCTCTTCGGTAATTAGGGATCTTCCTTGTGCTACTTCGCTTACTTCTTGTTGCAGCTTTTTCATCGCTTGTGGGTTTCTTACTAGCTCGCTCAACGTCCATTCTATGCTTGCGGCTGTTGTTTCGATTCCGGCAGAGAAAACGTTCTACAAAAAACAGTGAAAGATTAGGGCCTTGTTTGTTTTTTTCGAATAAGCTCTTAATAACCACTTATGTCCGATTCGTTAAGAGGTATGACCATTCAGACTGTTTGTTTTTTCAATTTCCCATAGGCACTTATGTGTTATTATCTTCTTATCTGTTAAGAGGTAAACCAACCTCTTATTTGCCTCTTATTGTTCTCTAACTTTTAGCAACGGCGTTTCTCAATCGATTAACCATAATCGATCATATCTCTCAATTGATCCTTACCAAGTTGATCCTCACCTATCTCGATTTATGTATTTTAATAAGATTTAAATATGTTAAATACCATCAATTGCATATTTTTGTTTAAATGAATGATAATCATATATAATTTAGATGTAAATTTTGTAACGATAAAGAATAAATATGTGAAATTGTATAAATGTATTCATAAATTCAACACTATAATTTTTTTAATGGGTAAATAGACAATTAAAACAAATTCAGACGTTTATCATTTTACAAAAACAAACAATCATATTGATTTAAATTTCAGACTTCAGCACCACCTCTTATTAATAAGAAGTGAAATAAGAATTTAGACTTCGACACCTATTAAAAAACAAACGCCACCTAGCTAGGTGCTTGAAGTATATAAACTATAGAAATTTATGTGTATAGATACTACTGAAATGCTAGTTTGGATTATGGTCTGTTTGTTAGCAGCTTAATGAGCCTAATTGGACTCATTTAGAAAGTAACTTATTCAGTAAGCTTCTAGGGAAGTTTATGCAGAAAGCCATGTTTTTTCCAAACACTACAACAAAATTGAGTTTATAGGAGACCACTAATTTCAAATAATCCGAATAGATTACTTTATAGAACTCAATTTATATGGCCAAAAAATAAAGAGTTCTGTCTAAAGGCGTTTTAATAAGTTTATAATACACTTTTGGACATCTTAACAAGTTTTTATGACACTTTTAATGCAAATCATCCTATTAGCTATTTTATAAGATACTTTTGAAAAAGTGTCGGATAAATCCAACACTGATTTTATAAGACACATTTTTCAGACCTATAAAATAGCTAATGCTACGATTTATTACTAAAAATGTCATAAAATTATTACAACGTCTTTATTTTTTATCTTATAAAGCAGCCTATTAGAATGCTTTGATATCGATAGCATCATATAAATCCAATTTTATTGTAATGAAACCTGCCTCTCTCAATTAAAAAAAACACGATTCTTCCGTCTATGAAAAAACTTTCCCAGTAATCTACACACACAGACACGACACACACATACAATTTTATCCATACAGAACTTAATGAAAAACCAACCAAACATCCCCTTAATCATGAATATATGAACATGGAAGAAATAAATCTTACCAGGATGATAGCTTTAACTGTATCTCGTTGAAGCGATATGGCGGGATCGAGTAACATATCAACAAAATCTTGCGGTTTTTCATTCTCATCAACAACATCTCCTCTTTTATTCTTCTTCTTATTAGTATGTTCAACAAGAACACCCTCAAGAAAAGCATCAATTTCAGGAGCAAGTTTACTTGCTGCACGTTCTAAACCCCACAACTTACCAACCCATGACATCCAATGAATATAACTTCCAAAGCTAAAAACACCAAGCAAATATGTCAGAGTTGACAACAAATGCTTAAACTGTGCCCCTTCATATTTCCTTCCAAGAGTCACCCTACAAACAACATTAGTTGTAAGTGCAGTTAACAACGCTTTTAATTCAACCAACGAACCACGGCTTTCTTTAACCGCGTCCATCATAACTCTCGTTTCATCTTCCCTAACTTGTTGGAAAGATCGAACCCTTTGAGTGTTTAATAGTTGGAGCATGGTTATGCTCTTGATTTGCCTCCAATATTCGCCATAAGGGGAAAACGCGATATCTTTGGATCCAAAACTAAGTACATCGGATATGCTCGATTTGGGTCTGTAACAAAACTCTAGATCATGAGTTTTCAAGACTTCTTGGGCTGTTTCAGGTGTTGAGGCTACAAGAACTGGTACACTACCAAATTGAACCAACATAAGTGGACCATGTTTTTTGGCTAAGTTACGGAGATAGCTGTGTGGTCTTGTGCCTAATTGGTGAAGGTTTCCAATAATTGGAAGCTTTCTGGGGGATGGTGGTCTGTTTTTCTGGCTTTTTGGATCAGATGAAAACCATTTGAAGATCAAGAGAATGGAGAGGGGAATGTAAAGGTAAAAGAGGAGATCAGAGGCAGAGGTGAGAAACATTTTTCTTATAATCTAAAGCAAAAATGTCACTTGGTTTTCTATGGCTTGTGTAGGTATGTAAACATATTTATACACAGGCTTCATACAAATCTAAAGAGAGAAATAATTTTCTATTATAATCCAATAGATAATAAAAATGAAGTTAAATGTTTATTCGAAAAAATAGTAACATTTTATTACATATCTATAATCTATTTAGTTGAAAAATATACAATGACCCGAAAAATATATTTAAAAACTAATAAAATTTAACATTTCATAATATATTTAAAATAATTTAATAATACTAAAATAATACGTTAATTAATATATGTCAAAAATAAAAATAAATAAATAATAAAATATATTAATTAATATATTTCAATTTAATTTATTATTATTTTATGTATAAAGTAAAAAAACTTGGATTTGTATAAACAAATACAAATTTTAGAAAATATGTACATGATGATTTCAAATTACTGCACTACCTGTAATATTACATTTCTATTATATTGAATATTTTATTAAAATATATATCAAATCTTTATTATTCATGGAAAAAACATATATATGTAATTTACACACATTTTTTAAATTGTCACATTTATTTTATGAAAACTAAGTTTATTAGGTAATAATTCTAGATAATCAATAATTAATACTCACGTTTGCTAGTTTCTTGGTGCCTTTTATAAAAGTTTCGGTTGCCGCTTCAAAAAAAAAATTAATACTAACGAATAGTTTATATTTAAAATTTATTAATAATTTGAAATTAATATTATTTATAATTAATGTTAATAATTAATTATTTTAAAATTAATATTTATTAATAATAAATAATACTTAATACTTAATACTTAATATTAATCAGCGTTATAATTAAAAAAATGTGACAATGAGTTAACCCTAACTACTTTTTTAATAAGTTAGTTTATATGTAACTTGTATTTTGGTTTGAGACAGGAAGTAAGGAACGACAGTCTGTATTATCTCTCATAAAATTGTTGCTCAATTTTTGTTTAGGACAGCTCCAACCCAACCACTAAAATATAACCACTATAAACACTAAAAATGAGATATTAAAAAAAATTCAACTCCAACCACACACTAAAAACACACCACTAAAAACATCTTTAATATTATAATAATCTTTAAATATATATATATATATATATTTATTGTTTAATGTAATAAAATATTAATTTATGTATATATAATTAGAAAAACTAATATAATATGATTATAAATTTTCAGTGGCCTATTTTATTAGAGCATCTCCAACAGCTATTATAAAATAGAAAAATGGAGGATTTTAACAATTTAAGTGCTCCAACAGCTATGATATATCAATTGCTAAAATAGAAAAATGGGAAAAAAGAGAAGAAAAATATCTAAATTTAGAGAAAATATCTAAAAATATATAGAAGAGAGAGAAACAATATTTTAGTTATATTCAACCAATCAAAATAATTGAAGTTAAGTGTGCAGGAGAGAGAAATAATATTTTATTAAATGATGAAATATTTTATTAATATTGTTAATGATAAAGTTGCTAAAATAGAGTAGCTATTGGAGTTTGATGCAAATTGTTATAGAGAATTTGACTTTTAATATACTATTTTAGAAAAAATTTACAATAGCTGTTGGAGATGCTGTTAGCCTTCAAATATAGAGGCCAACATTTTATACCTCTAAAATTTTTAGTGTTTTAGTGTTGGGTTGAAAATGATAACACCTTCATTTTTGTGTTTTTAATAATTTTAATGTTGGATTGGAGATGGTCTTAGTCATGGGTATTGCTTAGTTTTTGAATTGGGTAGGGATTTGCAACTGATATAATATGTATTATACTACGTGGTTTGGTAATAAAATTTTGCCACGATTTAAAATAACGAACAAATATATATTTAAAAAAATAAATTGATTTATAAGTCAATCTTAAGTATCTTTGACAAATTTTTTAAAATATCTTTAAAATAAAAAAGTAGGAAAGTGAAAGTTTTTTATTATTTCAAAAATGATTACAACGTGAAAAAAATATTTTTTTATATAATTTTACTAATAGGAAATTTTAAAAATAATTACTCCGTATTAGAAAAATAAAATATTTTAATAGATGAATAAAATATTTCAATTATTATAATTAATGTTAAAAACTCTAAAATGAGGATTTTTCTAGAGATTGATGTAATTACTATTTAGAAGTTTTGGGGAATATGTTAAAGTTGCTTTTAGAAGCTAGTTATGTTTGCCAAACAATACCTCAATCTCCAAAATGAATAATCTATTTGAGTTGGATGAAACTTTCTATAGAGATTTTGAGTTTTAATTATTAATTTTGAAATTTTTGGCGAGTTTGTTGGAAATTAAGAGAGAAATAAATTTATATTATATTCTCACCCGTAATAAACATTGAGGTTAAACATTTATATTTATATTATGATATAGAAATAATAATATTTTATTACATGTAGATAATATTTTATAATATATCGAATGTTGTAATCTACAAAATTAGAGAATATCTGGAAGTTAAATATAATTTTATATAGATAATTTGAGTTTTGATTCTCCATTGGAGAAAACTTGAAGAATTTGTTAAAGATACTCACTATGAAAGAGAAACAAATTTTTATTCCCACCATGGAAGAAAACATTGAGTTAAATGTTTATGAAAGAAAAATAATAATTTATTACATATATATAACATTTTAATAATATGATCATTATTGTAATCTCTAAAATAGATAATCTCTTAGAGTTTGATGTAATTTTCTATAGAGATTTTGAGTTTTTATTTTCCATTTTGGAGAATTTGTTGGACATGCTTTTACCATGACATAGAAACATTTTTTTAATTATATTTCCGCCAAAAAGAAACATTGGGGTTAAATGTTTATTTGAGAAAAATAATATTTTATTCAAATATCTAAATAGTGTGAGGGGTGGTGTGACGGTGAGGTCAAGTCTCAAACATTGCAAGTCATGACGAGGTCGTGATTTTTTTAAGACGTGATTTATAACGTCAAATCTCTTAATAGATCATATATGAAATTATATACATAAACATATGTTTTCTAGTATTACTCAATAAATCAATGATAAAAACTAATAAATAAGTCATTAAAAAGAAGAGTAAAATCAAATATCGTATTATAAAAACTGTGCATTACGTTGTGGCGTGCCTTATACATAACGTGTCGTACGTGAGACACAAGCCTTGAGTCACGGCGAACCATTGTTGTTGTTACGACGAGCTCTAATTTTTGAATATCAATTTTATTACATGTATATAATATTTTAATAAAATAATCAATATTGTAATCTCTAAAAATGAAGAATTTAATTTGTTGAAGGTAGATGTAATTTTATATAAAGATTTTGAGTTTTGATTCTCTATTTTGAAGAAATTATAAAGAATTTGTTGGAGTCTTGAAAATGTTCATCATAAGACAGAAACAACTTTTTATTAAATTTCCACCAATAGGAAACATTAAAGTAAAATGTAACATATTTAATGTTAGATCAAGAGACACGAGGCACACGACCCATCTTTTGGTCTTTAATATGTATGTGTATCGGAGAACCTCTCATTACACTACCAAAAAATTGAGCATTTTTCGACGACTAT
Source organism: Silybum marianum (assembly GCA_036898165.1). Taxonomy (NCBI): domain Eukaryota; kingdom Viridiplantae; phylum Streptophyta; class Magnoliopsida; order Asterales; family Asteraceae; genus Silybum; species Silybum marianum. The sequence continues at coordinate 33,446,961 of CM072535.1, forward strand.
ATCCATCAGAAATCGTGTCGTGAATATGTCGGAAATGGGTCGTAATCCATCGGAAATGGGCTGTAATCCGTCGTGCAAACTTCGTCAGAAAAACCATCGGAATAGAGTTCCTTCGGAAAAGATATCCATCGGAAAGCATTACAGACGGATTTTTCGTCGTATATTTGATCTTTCGGAATTTCCGTCGGTAAAGATATCCATCAGAAAAGTCTGTCGGAAATTCGTTGGAATAGGCTTTTCCTACGACCAGTTTTCCGACGAACCTTTTCCGATGGATCAGGCCTTTCCGACGGATCAATCCGTCGGAAAAAGGGCTCTTGCTTTGTAGTGTTAAACACTTACACACAATGCTCAAACTCTTAAACAATTTATTTAATGCTATAAAATTGTTGTTTATTAAGCGGGTTAAGTTTTAATCTAAGCCTCCTATATATAGGACAAGTTTCGCACTTATAATTAACTAAGCTTCTACGGTCGAAGTTAGAGATTGTTGAAGGGCTAGAGGGTATATATGTGCCTCACTTTTATAAGGGTTCCAAAGTAGTGTCGAAGATTCTTGAAGGGGCTATTTGAAACTTAAGTAAAAAGTATTTCATCTTTTTCCTTGTAATCAAGTTTTGTTCAATATCTCCTTGAAGGAATATGTGCCCTTGAGATTAGGCTTTACGATCCTTTTTATCCGGTGTTAACTTCAAACCATGTGTATCTAACGCATGATTTTATAAGAACTTTATTTTTAGATTTCACTAGTGACACAGGAACAAAGATCATTAACAAGCAAACACGTTTTTGCAATCCAAAAGGGTACCAAAAATATTAGCAATCGGTTTCAAAACAGAAAAAAATGTTTTACAACAAAGTACCCTACAGAATCTGAGCTTGGGCATTAAGATGAAAACAAAATGATGTAACTTGTTATCATTGATGAAAACAAAATGATGTAACTTGTTATCATTGATGAAAACATTTTAATGGAATTGAAACAAGATGTGATCAAAGTTATTGCATCTAATCATCCATGATTGTAATGCTGTGTTCCGATACCGATGTTGGTCAGCAGAAAACACAGAGTAGAAGAAACCAAAACCAAACAGTCCGATTTCACAATCGTAAACCATGCTTAGAAACGAGGAATCGCCGCAGCCATTAAAGGGGACTTCCTATGGACAACAATGCCCATGGTCTCACTCATATCCAGTTCTCCATCATCAGCCAATGCAAAATCAAATTTGTACACTAAATTCGCTATAGCGATCTGATCAATCGTTGCAGAAAATTGAGCTCAGGACACCCTCTACGACCTGCACCGAACGGAAGAAACTCAAAGTGATGCCCTTTATAGTCAATGGTACTGTTTAGAACCCTTTCTGGCTTAAACTTGTAGGGTTCTTCCCATAGTGAAGGATCTCTTCCTATTGCAAAGACATTGATGAGCACTTGTGTGCCTGCTGCGATGTCGTACCCCATTAACTTGACGTCTTTTATTGCTTCTCGAGGAATCAGTAATGGGGCTGGAGGATGTAACCGCAGTGCCTCTTTGATCACGGCTTTCAAGTAGGGCATTTTGTCTAGATCGTCTTCGCTAATCATGGATCTTCTTTGTGCTACTTCACTTACTTCTTGTTGCAACTTTTTCATCGCTTGTGGGTGTTTTAGGAGCTCGCTCAACGCCCATTCTATGCTTGTGGATGTAGTTTCGATTCCAGCAGCGAAGATGTCCTACAATACAAACAGTGAAAGGTTAATTTGTGTGCTTGAAACTATATAAACTATAGATATTTATGTTATCTCACTGTTGCATATACTACAAAACAAGTGACTTTCACCTACAAAAATCATCCAGAGAAATTTATGTGGATGATTACGGAGTACCAACGGATCACCCATAAAATACTAATGATTCCGGTAAAATCCGATGTTTTCAGGAAAATACCAATGGGTTACCCAAGAGTTTACTGGCTAATCTGTCATTGATTTGATTACCCACCAACAGTGGCGGACTAGGTTAATAGGGAACAGGGGAAGGGACCCCATTAAAAAATAAACAAAATTTTACAAGGGTTAAACGTTTTTTTTTAAACTTCTGACTTAGTTTCCCCCACTAAATTTTTGCGAGGACCCACAACCTTAGTCGACTCCAAAAATTCAATTAAAATCAACAAAAAAAACAAAAAAAGTCTCTTAAAATTAATTAAAAAAACTGAAAAAATATTTTAATCTATGTTAAAGGTGACCCTACCAGTCAAAAATCTTGAATCTGTCGCTGTCTGCCAACAATTTACTCAATACTCACTAAATTTTGTGATGGTTCTGTGACGAACCACTTGCGGATTTCTTATGAAAATATTCGTAGGTAAAAATCTTTACATTTTAGTAGTAATGCATGTATGTGTATAGTGTATACTACTTAATCATGAATTTGGGAAGATGGAAGAAGAAATCTTGCCAATGACAGCTTTCTGTTAAGTGATACGCTGGTTTCAAGTAAGATATCAACTAAATCTTGAGGTTTCTCATCTTCATCATCAACATCTCCTCTTATGTTCTTCTTATTGATATGTTCATCAAGAACACCCTCAAGAGTCAAGAAACTCATTAAGCTCTGGAGCAAAATCAATGGCTGAACGTTCTAAGCCCCACAATCGATCCACCCATGACAACCATGGAATATAACTTCCAACACTAAAAACACCAAGCAAATGTGTCAACTTTCTCAACATATCTTTAAACTTTAACCCTTCACATGTCTTTCCAAGAGTCACCCTACAAACAACATTACTTGTAAATGAAGCTAACAACTCACTAAAATCAACCAAACAGCCATGACTTTCTGTAATCATATCAATCATAACTTTGGTTTCTTCTTCTCTCACTTGTCTAAATGACTGAACACGTTTAGTGCTTAACAGCTGAAGCATGGATATGCTCTTAATATGCCTCCAATATTCTCCATAAGGTGCAAATGCAATGTCTTTAGAGCCAAAAGTGAGTAAATGAGTTATACTTGTTTTGGGTCTGTTGCAAAAGTCTAAATCATGAGTTTTCATGATTTCTTTGGCTGTTTCATCTGTGGAGGCTATAAGAACAGGTATGCTACCTAAGTGAATTAACATGAGTGGACCATGCTTTTTTGATAAGTCATGGAGATAGCTGTGTGGTCTTGAGCCTAATTGGTAAAGATTTCCGATAATTGGAAGCTTTCTGGGGGATGGTGGTGGGTTTTTGTGGCTTTTTGGATCAGATGAAAGCCATTTGTTGAAAGGTGGTATTAAGAACATTAACAGAATGGAGAGTGGAATATAAAAAGAGAAGAGGAGATGAGATTCAGACTCAGAGGTAAGAAACATTTTTTCTTCTAATCTTAATAATATATCTAAAGCAAATCTTACTTGTTACCTATGATCTGTTTAGGTATATGCACGCATATATATACTCAAGTTTCATGGAGATGGCTTAGGAAGATCCGCCTATGTGTGTGGATCTAAGCATGGAGCTGAGTGTGATTTTTGACATGGGAATTCTAAATTTGTAATGTTGTCTGAATGGGGTTGATATTTGCATGTATGATTCATTGCCTTTTTCAGATACAAAACAGTAACAGTACAACACGTGTATTGCAAACCCAATCTAAGCATTCAGCAGCTCCAACCGTTATTATTTTTCCACTTTTTAACCATCTTATCCACATATAGAAATTTTACTCGGTGGATACCCAATCCTAACAGGACAAGAATTCCCTTTAACGGGTAACCGGTGGAGTCGAAATCTATTTTCATACTTAAAACGAGGTCTGAATGGGGTCAGGGATGACATTACCCACCCCTAATATCCGATCAATTTTTTAATTTTATTTAATATATGGATACAATGTGTGTATAAATATACGTATATATACATATATGTATTTATTTATTATTAAATGACAAATATATTTGTTTTTAAATATTGTTGATGATTAATGTAGTAACAATTTCTTATAATTTAAAATATGTTGTTTTTTACTAAACGGATACCTAACGGATTCCTCAAACCCGTCGGGGGTTATTGGTTAAAACGGGGTCACGAACTGGGGATGCATAATGCATTATTTGCCTAATACGCACCCCGTTTCCATCCCTAATCTTAACTCAACAAATTAAAAATCTTTACAGAACACCATTATATATTGTTGATTTACAAGATTCTCTTTTTCCTAAATTTAATATAAATAAAAAATAAGACTAATAAAATAACAAGGACATGCTTGTCAAGCTAGACAAGAACTTAAGAAAAATAATGGTACCCGGACCAATTCCTGACATTTTATATAAGATGTAAAAATGGATCTTTGATAAATATAGGAAAAATCTTCAATAAGGTGTTTGTATAATTGTATTATACTATTATTATTAATAAAGTTGAACTAAATCCAATTACGTGGAGATATCATCCTATCGATTGTATCAGGAATCTGTAATGTATTTATTCTTTGTTTGCTAGCTTCTTGCTATCGATTGTATCATGAATCCGTAATGTATTTATTCTTTGTTTGCTAGCTTCTTGCTAGCCCGTAATAAAATTCCTAACAGTTGTTTCCAAAAAAAATTGAACTAAAGAAATACTAATAATTCACATTGATTTATAAGAACTTCCTTTTTGTTAGTATGAACCTTCTATTCTATATTCGGTATGTTTGGTCAATGATAAGGCCATTTATATACCTATATTTGTCTTGTATGTACAGATACCGACCCTTTCAAAGTTCTTGCTTCGGTTGCTTAGTATCTCCTTCCAATCCTGTTATGAACTCTTAAGATTGTTAAGTTTTGTTGTTGCCAAACAATTAGATGTGATGGTAGATATAAAGCTTATAGACCAGTTTGTTCGACGCACTAAAAAACTATATATAGTATTGATTTGGTTTCGATCTGTTGGATGCATTAAACAAGTTGTGGATTTATGATTTTTACTTAGTGGGGTCACCTTTAAGATAGGGCCAAATGCCTACAAAGTTTTCAGACGTGTTTTTAGCTTAATTACACCGTTTCGAGAGATTTTTAAAGTTTTTTGGTTGATTTCGAGAGCTTTGTTAGTGTTTTTGTCTTTCGGTTTTTTAATTGATTTCAAGAGACTTGTTTTTTGGTTGATTTGAATAAACTTTTTTCAAGCCGGCAATGGTCGGCTAAAGTTATGTGCCCTTTCAAAAATTTAGTAGGGGGGACAATTTGACAATCTTTAAAAGAACTAATTTAACAATTATAAATTTTGTTTCTTGTTTTCCTAATGGGGTCCCTTTCCACGGGTTCTCACATGTATATCTGCCACTGCATTAGACTGAACCAATGGAGGGTGGCAGTAGCGGAAACAAACTTTAATTTTAACCGTAACTAACTAAGGAGAAGTGGGAAATTTAAAATTTTAAATAGTGAACTAAGTTGTACTTACATAGGAGAGATAAACCCCCCCCCCCCACCCCCCGGGTCAAGGGGTTAGGTTATGTGATAAGTCTTTGTATCTTAAAGATGATTGAATGTGGACTAGCTTAATTATAAACAACAAAAACACATATCTTGAATCGACATTGATGAATATGGAGTAGACTAGTGTTTCAACAAATTAAGGACCCAGAATGAAAAAAGATCCTATTAATGTAGATCAATTTTAGATGACCAACGAGCTTTTAGGAGGAAACGTATAAAACGGTAAGGAAGAAGCAATCTGATAATTCGCTATATGTAGAGACTACGTTAATTTATTAGATAATCATTGGATGCTTATCGGTCGTGCTTGGCTCGATTTTATTGGATGATGAACTGTTATCCAAAGAACCTACCGATCAAATTTAAATGTTGAAAATTTGGATCTAATCTAATGTAATTACAATAAAATATTAGAATATATCGATTCCAATTAAATCTATCATTTTAAATTAAATCAAATGACTTTTTATACACTCCTAAATAGTACGTTAAAATGCTTTTAACAACGGGTTTAGAGATGAAGAGCAATTGACTGGTACTTCTTGGGAGGGGAAACACCTAAAATACCTCTGAAACCGAATAAATCTTTTTTTTGAAATGCCTCCAAATTTTATTGAGAGAAATAGGTATAAGAAGAGTACAACCGAAAAAACTGCAAGGTGCAGTAAGTAGGAACCGGAAAAGGAACAAAAGAAACACACGAGTAAAAGAACCGCACTAATACAAAGCCGTGACGGAGAAGGCCGAACCAAGGGAGCCTCATTCGATACAAGAGAGAGAGAGAGAGGCAAGATGGATTGTCGATCCGTGTCGACACCCAATCGAAAATTCTGACTTGTGCCTCAGCAAATAGCATCTCTCCCGAGACGGCCTTCTTCCTAAATATTGTGTTGTTAATTATGGTGACTCCAAAGCAAGTAGCATTTTGCGTGAATAGAGGCTTACAGGATATGATTTAACCAAAGAAGAAAAGGACCTCCTTGAAATTTTAGAATCTCTAGCGTGGGTCTGCCAAAATCAACATCAATGCTCCACTAATTTCGAAATAGGATCCAAACCTTTTTAGCAAACAAACAACTCACGAAGCAATGATCTATCGTCTCGGTGAGACCTCATTACATCTCGGACAAAGGATTGTGTCCAAGTCTATTCCCCGATCATAAAGAGAAACTCTCACTGGTGGTCGACCGTGGATAATCCGCAATATAAAAACGTCAATCTTCTTATGAATATGCTTTTTCCAACTAGTATTTGGAATATCCTCACTGGTTGTGCGACACTTCTCTTCAAGCAAAGTTTCTTTAGTTTTTAACCGTGAACTTCCCGTCGTCATCGATGCACCACCACCAAGCATCCCTGCGATTTACAGAAATCTGTGAATTTTGCAACAAGACAGATAAATTTTGATCATCACTCAAGGCGCGGCCCCTTGGGACCCTAACCCAAACCCATTGATCCAGAACCCAACACCCTCTATTAATTTTCACCTTAACCTCTTTATCTTTTTCCAAGCTAAAAATCACATAAACGATGATTACCAATCCGGTTGTCTAACCAAAATGAAGTGGATGATCCTCCCCCTACTTTTTTGACAAATGAAGTGGTAAAGTCCAGTCCGTACGAGTTTAGGGACCGACCCTAGGATATGGTGTTTCCTCATATACATCCCCGACCCCTGTTGAAGGTTATGCTATCTGAACAAGCCCCCCGTTACGACGTATATGCTACGTATGAGATTGGTCCAAAGAACTGAAAAAATCTTGTCCGTCCTGGTTTTTTGGTTAGCTGTTTTTTGATATGTTAAACCAAACTCTAAAGAAGTGATTCTAGAAACCGTTTTTGGACATCTCTATCAAAAGATCCAACCAATTACAACACGAGAGGGGTATTTGAACACCAATTAATTATTTTTTAGACACACAAGTATTTTTACTCATGCTGCTCGGATATAGTTTTTTCTAGGGTGACCTGTAAATTTCCCTCATCCCCTAAACTATCTATGAGCATGTCAATTTCATTCATTTTGTTGTCCAAAATAGTCGATTTCTTCTTCTACCTATCTATCAAACAAATAATGCTAGTATAAAGATCTAGCTAATAAGTGAAATATATTTTTATCCATTAATTCTTAACCTTCATCAACCTTAATTTTTTTTACTTAAATGAATTTGTATAACTTCTCTAAATCGATATTATAAAGTCAAGAACAAAAACAAATTTAACAAATCTATATACTGATCAAATGAAATAAAAAAATTATCTGAATGACTCGACGTAGACATAAAATTCCTAAGTTTATCAAAAAACCAAAAGTATTCCTAATTTATCTTCATCGCAAAAAATGGAAAATCTATCCAAAAGCAATCTCTATAACCCAATAAGAATTGAGCCATGAAAATTAAACTATATAGAAACAAAAATTTAAGACTAACAAAATGAAAATGCATTGATGAACAGTATGGAAACCCACAATGATTAATCTAATCGACAATTTTGAATGTGGTCGGTTTTTATCTAACATGTAACGATTTTATCATAAACAAAAGGTAGGCAGTTGTTGTTTTCAATAATATGAACAAATATAACAGTAATTCCAAATCAATATAAAAATAGATGATAGATGGCATAGATGGAGAACAAATCATTGTGTTAATTTCATGTGTCAAGGTTTTGGGATTTGTTTATGCGAAAAAGAGATGAGAGAGATATTTGTAGTTTAAGAATTTTGATTTAAAAACAGAAGTTTACAAATACAGATAAAAGTAAAAAATTGTTAAAGATGAATAGACGAAAACACTCTTAACTTAATGACACTTAAATTTTTAATTATAACACTTAGGTGGCGTTTGTTTTTTAAGAGGTGCTTAAGTCTGAACTCTGATTTCAGTTCTAAAATGGTTATAAAACGTCTAAACGAATCAGACATAAGTGGTAATTAAGAGCTTAAAATGAAAAAACAAACAAAGCCTTAGTGTTAACGAACCAATAGAGAAGAAGGCGATTATTTTTAACAAAAATTACATGACAAAAAATCTAAAAAAACTAAGCCTATATATTAACAAATAATTCATTGACTCAACTTATAGTTTACTCAATTGTTTAAATAGTTTATCATACATATGCATATTAGTCAATTCAACAAAATATTTATATTTGATGATATCTATAAATAACGTTATCTCCTTCACAATTGTTTCTTTAAAAGAGATTTTATATATGAAATGTTATCTTCAACAATGACATATTTTCAAATTGATTTAGAATATCTTAATAGGTAATAATTATTGCAAGATGGCATGTTAAATTATCTTCAACAAACAGGTTATTTAAAAAAATTAAAATTCAAATATAAATTCAAAATTCAAATCTTTTAAATAAATATTATATTAAACTCCAATAGTTTTTTGATGTCTGGTTAGAATGGTAATTTTATTAGAACTAGCGAGAAGTTAAAAAATGGGGTTACAATTAGTTATCCAAAACAACATTATCCAAGCCTCTTAGGTGGTGTTTGGTTGGAGATATTAAGAAGTAATCAATGAAAATGATAATGAAATAATCTGTTTGATTTTATATAATCTAATGGGTCATTCCATCAAAAGTCCAAATTTTAATTTCTGATTAAACCGGAGGGAATAAAAAGCCATTCTTATTTTCGTTCTCTGTCGTTTTCATTTTAATTCCTCAACCTGAACCAAACAACCCCTTAAATTTACAATATTCTATCATGTTGTTAAATATTCCATTTCATTTAACAAATTATTATTTGAAACATTTAATTTCAAATCTAAGTTTGATTTAGGTCTTGGAAAGCGCAATTGGTTTTGAACCTAGCTGGTTCAAAAGCATTAGTTATTTCTAGCCTATAACTAGTCCTTGAAAGCTCAATCCTCGATCTAATCTCGGTCGTAGGTCCTTTTGTACATCTTCACGAAGGAGGATTAGGTTGATAAAACATTATGAGTAATTTCATGATCAGTGGGAAACTCCGATTGAAAACTCCAAATGTTATCAATGATACAGAAACACACATGCTTTTTACTAGCTCAATTGTTTTGTTATCCAGTTTTACAATTATGAAAAACTATCATACAAAAGATCATGCATTTTAATACGGTTTCAAAACCATAAAAAAGTAAATTAGTCAAAAATAAAGTTTCTTTTACAATAGAGGTAGTTATCATGAATTTAATTAGTACAAAATACTAGACCAAAATTATTAAGACATTAGATCATCTCCGTATGTAATACCAAAATTCGTATTAAACCATTTCAATGGGGACATCAAATCTTACATAAACTTTGATGTAATGAATAGTAACATACCAAGTTTATCATAACACAATTCATATATACAAAATAGATCAAAAGATCAAAAGAAACATACCTAAAATCTCATATTTTGACATAAAATTTGGTGTTAACAATTAAAAAATATTTATTATTTGTATCAAATTTTATACCAGTTTTTACGGATTTGGTTTAAAATTTAGTGTTATCCATTATAATATACACTTAAGAAAAAATGATTAAACAAACAAAATTCATTATCTAGTTAGAGCATCTCCAACAGCTTTGTTAAAATAGAAAAAAATGGGTTTTTGTTCTTTAAATCTCTCCAACAGTTTTGCTATGTTGTTCTCTATAATAGAAAAAACTTAAAATTTTTCTAAATTTTGGGAATTCTCTAAAACTTGATGATAGGAGAGAGAAATTATTATTTTATTTCATCTCATCAATGAGATAAAAGATTTATCATTTTATATTAACTTTTTTTTTTAAATGTATTAAAATAATAAATTAGATAATATTATATTAATATAATTTGTGTTAAAATCTTTAAAATACACCCGTTAAACCATCTTTTTGGGGTGCCAAAACCGACCTTTTTGATTAGGGCTTTCTGTTAAGGACTCGAGAGACGCGTTTAAAACCAGTGTTACTTTTTAAGTATTTCTATTTATTATTAAAAGACAAAAGCAAAAGCAGTTGGGTTGTGGGTCAGTAGCATTAAAGTCGAGGGCAGGGTCTATCAATTGCTTAGTTGACCTTCAAACTAATAATTTAGCGATTGCATTACTCCAACAGAAAATAGATAGATCTACGGTTATTGTTCAATGACATTGGATCATGGTTTTTTAATTATCCCTGAAATTGTGACTTGGAAATTAACTAGTAATTACGTGATATTTAATATGATTTTTTTCTATTTATAATTAAAATTTAATATGATGATTAACATATATTTATGTCATAACGTAAATTTTTTTGACATGTTTATAAAACCAAAAATACATAGAAATATGTTTCACGTTATGAAACAAATAATGTTAAATATGCTATTACATCATATATTTGGTCGTTATATATACAGCTTTTTGGTATATTTCGTCGTTATATTTTGAAGAAATAGGAAATTTATTGTTTAGAGGCGGTTATATATACAAATTTTTGGTATATTTGGTCGTTTCGGAACGGGGGCTGCTGTTTGGAGTGGGAAAACCCAAAAAAAACTATAATATGAGACAATATTGTTACACTTTCTTATCTTTGGGTGAGTAGCAGGACTCAAAAATTTTGTGTTAACTGGGTGGGGTGGCTTCAAAACCCCATCCTTACAATTTCAGTGTTGTAATGCGTTTCTAGCTCCTTGCTTGTCTTAATAAAATATCCGTTGTTAAAAAAAAAGTATTACATCAAATATTATAAATATAAACTTTAATATAGAAGTTCCTACAGATCTAACAAATTTTAAAGTTACTAAATGATCAATCTCTGGGTCATTATATATATAGCAATTCCATGAGGCATATATGGCAACATAATGTCTTCTTCCATACAGATCTACCTCCTTTCTTTCTTTTCATTCTTCTTTTTAGTACTTTTCATCTTGAAATGGATTTCATTTCATTTCAACACCAAGAAAATCTTTCCACCATCTCCACGAAAGCTTCCGATCATCGGAAACCTTCACCAACTCGGGTCGAGTCCTCATCGCTCACTCCACGCCTTGTCCCAAAAACACGGTCCACTCATGTTGATGCACTTTGCAGCGTACCCGTGCTTGTGGCCTCTTCTCCCGAAGCAGCTCGAGAGATCATGAAAACTCACGATCTAAAATTCGCTAATCGACCCAAGTTAAATATTCCCGACATAGTTATATACGGCTCCAACGACATAACGTTTTCTCGTTATGGAGAGTACTGGCGGCAGGTGAAGAGCATGGCAGTCGTTCACCTTCTAAACAATACACGAGTCCAATCGTTTCAACATGTGAGAGCGAAAGAGGTGGCTGTTTTGATACAGATGATTGAAAAAGACGGTGGTTCTGTGACTGATTTGAGTGAGTTGATGTTTTGGCTTGTGAATAACATAGTTTGTAAGGTGGCTTTAGGGAGGACATATCGTGGGCTGAAGTTTAGGAACTTGTTGGAAAGGTTCGTGCAAGTTTTCGGTGCCATTAGTGTCGGAAGTTATATTCCGTGGCTATCATGGATCGATCGTTTAAGCGGTTTGGAGGATAAAGCACATCAAGTTGCTAAAGAACTTGATGCTTTTTTGGAAGGTGTTGTTGAAGAACATATAAATAAGAGAAAAGAAATGGGTAATGCTCAAAGTGATGATAAAGATCAAGATTTAGTTGACATCTTATTGGATGTACAAAGAGATAACACAACTGGCTTTACCCTTCACAATGATACCATTAAAGCTCTAATCTTGGTAAGATTTACATTTCCATTTGCTTGTTTATAAAGTATTTTTAATCAATCTTAAGAATGTTGAAACATAGGAAATAAACCGAAACATTTATTGCTTTATAGAGAATGATGAGTTTATAGAGTTTGGGCTTGTATGTTATAGATTTAATGGTCAAAAGATAGCACTAGTGCGTGTGCGATTCCATGAAATCGACATGTTTATTTTTTCTAAACCGAGGATGCCGCGGTTTTACGTGCGATTAGATCGTGGGAAAACCCGGGTAACTCACACTGTATATTGATTTCATTTTTCTTATCTTTATGACCGTTTTTTTTTGTTACCTACATTCTATGCTATTTTGGATAAGTTTTGGGGATTGTTTTGCTGGTTATAAACCGTTACAACCAAACGCTATAAATATCTATCATTTCTATCATTTTCATTCTTTGTCCCCCAATTTCCTGTAGATATGATGTTCATGAGATGCAAGAATTTGATGTATCCTTCATCTTAGATTAGGTTAATCCTTGTGGTAAATTAGCCTTAACCTAACAGCAAATAGTGGAGGCTAATATTATCTTAATGCTAGTGATATTAATCACATCATAATCTTGGTAATCTATAGTTTATACAGTCAATTTTCTAACAAACAATTGTGTTTCTTGTAGGACGTATTTGTTGCCGGAACTGACACTACGTTTGCGACTCTAATATGGTCGATCAGCGAGCTATTAAGACACCCAAGAGTAATGAAAAAACTACAACAAGAAGTAACTGAAATAGCACAAGGAAAACCCTTGATTCTTGAGAAGGATTTGGAGAAAATGGAGTATCTTAAGGCCACTATCAAAGAGACCTTGAGAATGTATCCACCACTTCCACTACTTATTCCTAGAGAATCAAGGCAAGATGTTAAACTAATGGGGTATGATATTCCAAAAGGCACACAAACAGTTGTTAATGCTTGGGCTATAGGAAGAGATCCTACATCATGGAAAGAACCAAATGAGTTTCGACCAGAGAGATTCTTGAACAGTTCCATTGACTATAAAGGGGTTCATTTTGAGCTGATTCCATTTGGTGCTGGACGAAGAGGATGTCCTGGTATTCAATTTGGTGCAGTGATCGCTGAACTTGCATTGGCAAATATTGTGTATAAGTTCGATTTGACATTGCCAGATGGAGTCGAAGACCGGGATTTGGACATGAGTGAGACGTGTGCTATAACACTCCATAAATGATCATCTTTAATGGTTAAAGCAAGTCCTCGGTTCGCTATATAAATATATATATATATATGTATTGTGTTCAAGTTCATCCTTATAATTACAAGGAAACATTCCTTATATATATTGTATTTTTGCGCTGTCATCTTGTAAGTATTTGCAAGTGTAGAAAGAAATAAGAATGCATGGTTTTAATTAACAATATGTTTGTGGAAACGTAGTTCGTCTAGAGATAAGAGATGCACAAAAAAGTTAAGTCCGGTTTGAAAAAGACTGCGCCAATTGAGCTTGAAGTCGGGTTCAGGAGCACCTCGAAGCCCGATCAGGCCGAAATTTTGGGGCCGGCCTAGCATGACAAAACTCGACCTAGAAAAGCCTGGAAAAGTCCGATTGAACTTGAAAAACCCTGCCTAAAAAGGCCCAATCTCTGGCCATATTCAACCACAAAGCTTGGCCCGAGCCTAATCATGCTGAAACCTTTCTTTCGTCACTGAAAACAAGCGTGGAAGGTTTAATCGGACCCGGACCCTAAAACACCGGACCTTATGCATCTCTAGTTTAATCTAAAAAAGTGTTAAATTAACATTACGAACTTCTAAAGACAAAATGATGATTTTCTCTATAAAAAAATTCTTCTGATTCCTATCCTCATGTGTTTTTGTGATGAGGAAGATATAAATAGCAATATCATATCACCGATCTATATTTATATGAGATCTCTGTGATGATAAATAAATATATATATACGAAAGTTCAAATGCGAACTCAAATTTGGTTGTAAACGTGAGAACAAGTGAGAGCGTGACACGTGTCAAAATAAGCAATATTCAGACTGAATATATACTATAATATTTCTTTAAATGAGACACGTGTCGCACTTTTATTTGTCTTCACACGTTCACAACCAAATTTGAGTTTTCATTTGAACCCGCCCTATACAGAGGAAAGTTCAAATACAAACTCAAATATTATATATATATATATATATATTTAAATAATTAATTTATATTTTTATCTTGTACATATTTACGATGTGGGAACAATCACCATTTAATTAAGGGAAAATTGCATTAAAATGGAACCTTTCACTTTATTCCTATTTTGGGGAACCAACTTTAAAAGTTATCATTTTAGGGTCTAAACCAAACTTCTTATTTATTTTAGGATCTCCTTGACCGGTCTAACAGGTAACCGGTTACCTCACCTGACATGGCAAATTTATTATTTTAAAAAAAACATTACATGGAATATAAGAATACCACGTCATCTATGATTGGATTAAAAAACAAATTAAATAATAAAATATAAAATATTTTAGGGTCCAGGACTCCAGGCATCAAAAGAAAACCCACCCTACCAATCTTTCTTCCCCAAATCATCATCGTTGCATCTCTGACCTTACATAACGCCGACTTCCCTCCAACTTCCCAAATTCAAGAATCTTTCTTCCCAAATCACCATCAGTTCCTGCGATTTTGAGTCATAAAATTTTAAGAATGGATAGATCACTCCAATATTGAGTTTATAGGGTGAAAAAAGAGGGTTGCAGGAAGGTTGTTGGGTTGTGAAATAGGAACCGGAGGAAGGTGGTGCTGCGTTATAAAATGACGGTAAGTTAACTCGATGGAGAAGGATCAAGGATGAACGAAAAAGGAATTATGATGCCCTTACGGTATGATTTCGGTTCCTCCGACAATAGGGTTTTGATTTCTTCGGGAGGGCATTGACAGAACGATGCGAGAGGATAACGGTGGAGCGATGAGACAAACGGACGAGAAGCAATGGAGCGGGAGGAAGGAAGAAGGATCGACGAGAAGATGAAGACACGCCGGAGTTGCAGAGATAATTAAAGGGCGGCGGTTTTCATTTGTGGGGGGAAGGCGTCGTAGGGTTTTTGTGAATGTACCAGTGTTTTCTTTAATCAAAATACGTGAGATGATATTTAGATGAATAAGCTTTTTTTACTAATGAATCTCTATTTGTTTATTATTTTATTAATATGAATACTAATTTTAATTGTTAAAATAAGGAAAGTTTGTGTGTGTTATTTGGAGCCATGTCATAATTTCAAGTTTATTATTTAAAATTTAAATATGACGTGTCATATTAGTTGGCATTAACATGTAATATGTGAGCATTAATAGGTCATTAGGTAAGTCGCACCCTTTAATATATATAAAGTTTGGTTCAGACCCTAAAATGATAACTTTTAAAATTGGTTCTCCAAAACAGAAATAAAGTGAAAGTTGGTTCCATTTTAATGCAATTTTCCTTTTAATTAACATATCTAAATTTTCTTTCAATGGATTCTTATTATTATATATTAATTTATCTGAATAATTCATTAAATATGTACCAGATAAAAATCTAACTTAATTACTTAAAATATATATATATATAAAATAATTAAGAATACGAATCCACTGGAAGAAAATAATTAATATATACATAATAATTCATTATATATATAATAATTAATTTATATTTTTATCTTGTACATATTTAATGAATTATTCAGATAAATAAATATATAATAATAAGAATCCACCGGAAGAAAATTCAGATATGTTAATTAATTGGTGATTGTTCCCACATGGCTTTCTTGTAGAGGTTAATAAACAAATCCTGTAGATCCATCGTCACGGGGCTTGGTAGCGCTTGTCTATAACCTAAGTTGGGGGTATCAAAGTGAGTCGAACCATGAGTTGGTCCATTTGGTTAGCCTTGGTGTTGTATTATCTAGCTTACCTGATCCAAGTTGAGAGTTGGTTCATGTGAGTCTCGCGAAGGCGTGTGTCACTTAAACTTTTAGAGGCACTGTATTAGGCTGGTTTCATAGAGCTGCGACAACTCCTCACACCCAACAATGGAAGGATAACGAGCTTGGGCTCTCCAAGCCCGGTTTGCTTACCGTTATCACTCTAAAGGGACACTCGCTTTTTTTCCTTCTCGTTCCTTCAAAAAAAAATGTACGCTATCGAAATCACTACCCGACAACAGAAAATCACGGACAGTGGTGATCAATCAGTGATTTCCAACAGAATACCGAGGGAAATTAGATTTTGGCGACCATATTCCTATCCGTCGGTAAAACAATCAGCGATGGATTACCGTAACCCTAACTAAATAGTAATATTTTTTATAAAAAAATATCGGCAATAATTAAGTACTTATCACCGATAGATTATTAAACCATTTACTTTTCAATTATCCTTATTAGATCTTTGTCAATCGAATTCGAAAATGATTTCCTAATTGAAGTGGAACTGAAGAAGACGAAACCTTTTTTTCTTGCTTTTTTTGGACAGCAAGAAAGCAAATATATTACGACAACTAGCAAGGACTTTTTTCTTGCTAGTTTCAGTTTCAATTTTCTTTTCCTTCTACAAGATGAAAAAGGAATAAGATCATGATGAAGAGGATATATTTTTGGGTTTTATCAGTGTTGTCTATTATCATGTTAAATCTTGGTTTTAAACCGAGCAAACAAAATTTTGGGATCCAAATTTTACTTGTGTGGGACCCGGATTTATATAGCCTAATTGTGAAACCATCTTTATGAAGACCTACATAATTTATTTCAAAATCAAAAATAAACTCTTTGAAATTTTTTAATGATGTCATTTTTTTAACAAATTGTAGTTTTATATTTTATTTGGTTTATTGCTCATTTTGTACGATCTATAATTTTAATCAATGTTGATATAACAGAGCCTCTAAAGATTAGGACGGCACTATATTTTATAGGAACTTAATTTTAGCAAAACGTTGGTTTTATAAAACAAACTTTAAAGACAAAACGTTAGTTTTATAAAAGAAACTTGATTTTAAAAAAACGTCAGTTGTTTTATAAAACAATATATAGGGATATAGGAATATGAAATAATTGGCTTGCTTCATCTCATTAATCACCTCTTAATATATAGGTTACAAGATCGTATAAGGAATCCTCTATCTAAGGAAAGGATCGTGTACAATAATATAAAAAATATATTTACAAGATATTCACATATTCATTCTAATACAATCGTAGAGGAGGGACTCAATAGGTGCGAAAATGCTTACAAAAGATATCATCCATGTATTTATTTTGATTTTGGGTAGCGTTCCGGTTTTTAACTTTCAGAGGTCCAAAGCGTTTGATTATAATTACGTATTATGTTGTGATTTTATTCACATATAAATATCTAATACTTTATAAAAACAAATTTTAAAAATATGTGACATTTAAACATAAATCATTAACAATTGAATATGATACTTAACATATTTGATTCAAAACATATTTAAAAAAACCTAGAGATTTTCGTTTTCCGTCAAAAAAACGAGAATGTGATCATATTCTTTATTAAAAAAAGGATGGGATGAAGATTGGGATCACGGAATGGGGTCCCCACCCCCATTACCATCCAAGAATATGAGTTTTTGGTATAAACCGGTAATTTTGTCTTTAAGTGAATTTTATAATCATTTTTATGAAAATCGCATTTATTTAATTAAAATAATATAATCTCTTTGATTTATGAATTGATAACTAAATAATTTTTTAAAGATAAAATATTGAGATGCAACTTATATAATCATAGTTAACTTGAGAAGGCAGAAGAGCATACAAATCATAGCAAATTTGTTAATTAAGCTAGTAACACATCATGTCAATTCCATCCTTGCATACCTTTCTCCTTCCTTCATTTCCATTAATCATCATCGTCTTGATGATTTTTATTGGTTTCAAATGGATTTCATTTCATTCTAAACCCCAAAAAAAACTACCACCATCTCCAACAAAGCTTCCGATCATCGGAAACTTGCACCAACTAGGCTCGAACCCTCATCGTTCGCTCCAAGCGTTGTCGCAAAAACACGGTCCAATCATGCTCCTTCACTTTGGTAGTTCACCTACACTTGTAGCCTCAACTGCTGAGTCAGCTCGAGAGATCATGAAAACCCATGATTTATCGTTCTCTAGTCGACCAAGTTTAACGATCCCCAATATAGTATTGTACGGTAGTCAAGACATATCGTTTTCACCTTATGGGGAATATTGGCGACAGTTGAAAAGCATCGTGGTACTTCATCTTCTAAGTAATTCTCGAGTTAAGTCATTTCGACAAGTGAGAGAAGAAGAGATGGCTCTTATGATTCAAATACTTGTAGAAAGTTATGGTTCGTTGGTTGATTTGAGTGAATTGATCGTTTCACTCACGAATAATATAATTTGTAGAGTGGCTCTCGGAAGGACGTTTCGTGGATCGAAGTTCACGGAGTTGTTGAGAAGGCTCATGGATGTGTTGGGTGTTTTTAGTGTCGGGAATTATATTTCGTGGTTGTCATGGGTGGATCGACTAAGTGGCATAGAGGGAAAGGCGAAAAGAATTGCTAAAGAATTTGATGAGTTTCTTGAAGGTATTGTTGAAGAACACATAAATAAGGAAAAAAAGGTGGATGATGGTACTAAAAGTGATGAAATCAGCAAAGATTTAGTTGACATCTTACTGGAAGTCCAAAGAGAAAAGTCAACAGGCTTTACCCTTCAAAGAGATAACCTTAAAGCTGTCATATTGGTATGATTTCTTCATCTTCCTCCTCAAATTAGAGAGTTATAATTAAAACTAACAAACATACTCATACATAGCACCGGAGGGCCGGAACCGGGATCGGCCCGGTTACAGGTCAGGTTCAAATGATTCAAACAAGAAAGTAGCACTATTAGAAAAAGGGCATTAGCGACGGTTTTTAGCGACTGCTCATATTCGTCACTAATCCTTCGCTAATGCGGTGAATAAGCAACAAACCCCATCCGTTGCTAATTAGAAATGGATTAGCGACAGATGGCGTTTGTAATTAATCTGTCGCTAATCCATCCTAATTAGCAACATGTATTTGTAAAAAAACCTAGAAGTTTCGAATGATCATATATGATTACACATGACCACGCATCTAATTGTGTATGATTAAACATATGTTATGTTGACTGACGGCCTCCCTCGCAACCTTTGGTCACTTTCACCAAGTCATGTGGATCCCTTTTTGGACGTGTTTAATCATATATAATTAACCTTTAATTAGTATCACGTGTAATAATACAAGATCTTAACACTTCTTACATTCACGTGTAAAAAGGATTTGCTTAACATTTCATATACACTTTAAAATACCAATATTTTAATTGGTTTCATAAAGTATTCTGTTTCACATTTGAAGCATCAATATTCTAGCTTGCAGAATTTCAAGAATAGTTATAGTCTTGAAACTACTAGTTGCTTGCTTGTATGTCAAGAACAATAATATCAATCATTGCTTGCTTCGTAGGATGTATTCGGTGGCGGAATCGATACTACATCCGCAACTATAGTATGGGCAATCAGCGAGCTAATAAAACACCCAAGCGTAATGAAAAAGTTGCAGCAAGAAGTGACGGAAATTGCACAAGGAAGATCAATGATCCCCGAGGAGGATTTGGAAAAGATGGAGTATCTTAAAGCCGTCATAAAAGAGACGTTAAGGTTACACGCTCCAATACCACTTCTTGTTCCTCGAGAATCAACACAAGACGTCAAACTAATGGGGTACGACATTCCAGCACGCACACAAGTGTTTATCAACGCTTGGGCAATAGGAAGAGATCCTACATCATGGGAAGAACCAATGGAGTTTAAGCCCGAGAGGTTTCTAAACAATTCCATCGACTATAAAGGGTTTCATTTCGAGTGGCTTCCATTTGGTGCTGGTCGAAGAGGCTGTCCTGGTATTCAATTTGGCGTAGTTATTATCGAGCTTGCATTAGCGAATATCGTATACAAGTTTGATTTCGCATTACCAAATGGAGTCAAAAATGAAGATTTGGACATGAGTGAGACATATGGTATTGCACTCCATAGGAAGTCATCTTTATTGGTCAAATTAAGTGCTCGGTGAAGCCCTGGTAGCTGTTTGGAATCTGATGGAATTGGAATGGTCAAATTCTTTTGCCATATTTAGTTCACAGAATTAAATAGATGGAAGCCTTTCGATTTCAATGGATTCCTTACGTTAAAGAATTCGTCATTCTTTGGCATAAGTGAAGGAATTGAATTCCATCTATTTTCACCGCACCAAACGCATTATCAAATTCTATATCAATTCTTTTAAAATAAAAAATACTTTAACATATTTCAATTCCACCAAATTCCATTCAATGAACCAAATACCCCTAGTGTTTGGGTTTCTTGTTGCAATTATAATGTCATTTGTTATCAATGTCATTTTCTTCTCCTTTTCGGTCGTCAATATTGTAAAAAATATTTATAAGTTTTATGTTAATTCAATAAAATTGTGGTTTTTTTAGTACAACCCATTGGTTATATTTGTTGTTCGTATAGTAAATAAACTTCGATGATAATGAACATGTGATATATGGATAAGGAGAGAGGTTCAAACAAAATGGGTATCTACACAGAGACGAAATAGTGTGTGTTCGACTTAACAACCCACAAGTTGAGCCATGACCAAGGTCGCATGTGTGTCTCGCCAATTTATCACATGTGATTATAAATATTATCACGTTCTCGTAAAATACTACCATTTTTATTTGACCCATTTTCATGTGAATAGATGCACTAAGGGGGTGTTTGATTAGTTTTTCATTAATTACTCTTGTACGAATAAAGTTGTCTGTATAAAATGAGAATGTTTTTGTTTTGGAGGATTTCTTTATAGATATAATGAGCATGTTTTCATAATTGAGAGAGATATATTTGAAAAAAAAGACGTGACTTCCAGCATAAAGCTCCCCCTAAAAACTTTGTGAATAAGTAATTTTCTAAATCATTAAACCACTATCAAATAATCATGTGCTAGTGACTGATTATAGTGCTAGGGTGTGTTCGTTTTCAACTTAATAAGCAATTAATGGCCGGTTAGCTTAATTTGTTAAGTTATATTAACGTGTTTGACTTTAAGTCTTTAACTTAATACTAAAAGATTGACTTAAGATGTTAAGTTAGCTCATTCTATATCTTATTGCATTACAATAGCATTTTTCTAAAATTACCATTGTCCTACAATTTTTAATCACACATTTTATTAAAAAATAAAAATTTTAATTAACAATATTTAGAATTTTTTTTTAAATATATTTAAAGTTATTAAATATTGTATTATAAACTCGTTGAATATTCATATTGTTTTGAAACCTAATTCCACATTTTCGAGGAATTTTTAAAGTTTTTACTTGATTTGAAGGAATTTTTAACCTTTTTTTATTGATTTTGAGGGACTTTTTTTGGGGTTTTGGGTTGATTTCAAGATTTTTTTTATTTTTTTGGTTGATTATGAGGGTACGGTTGCACCTTCTTAAACTTTTGAATATCACATGGTGGCTCATTCTAAAACGATACATTTCAAAAACGCAACTTTTTTAACTTTTCGGCAGAGAGATAATACGTCCCACCGTGTGCCCTTAGTTGGGTCCTATCATGCTTTTACCCACAGAAATCACCCAGGGAAATTTCCGTAGGTAATTATCAACGGATCACACAGGGAAATTTCCGTAGGTGATTATCAACGGATCACCCACAAAATACCAATGGTTCAGTAGAATCTAATTTTTTTTCAAGAAAATACCAATGGATCACCCAGATAATCCTTGTGTAATCTCTGAGTAATCTTTCATCACTGATTTGAATCACCCACCAACAATTTACCCATTAACTTTGTGACGCTTTTGTGACGAATCACCCTTTAACGATAGATTTTCCAGAGCAAAATTCATACGCAAAAGTTTTTTATTTAGTAGTGGATATAGTTTAAGCACCCTTTAATATTTTGTTTCTTTAATTTGTAGGACATTTTTGCTGCCGGAACCGATACTACATCCACAAACATAGAGTGGGCAATCAGCGAGCTAGTAAAACACCCACGAGTGGTGAAAAAACTACAACAAGAAGTAACAAAAGTAGCAAACGGAAATCCATGGTTACCGAGGATGATTTAGACAAAATGAAGTACTTAAAAGCCGTAATCAAAGAAACACTTTGATTCCACATTCCACTCCCACTATTAGTTCAACGCGAATCTATACAAGATGTCGAAATAATGGGGTACAACATTCCAGCAGGAACACGAGTCGTTATCAATGCTTGGGCATTAGGAAGAGATCCTTCACTGTGGGAAGAATCTGAAGAATTTAGGCCCGAAAGATTCTTGAACAATTCCATCGACTATAAAGGGTTTGATTACGAGTTTATCCCGTTTGGTGCGGGTCGAAGAGGATGTCCAGGGATTCAATTTGCGATTGCGGTTAATGAGATCGCCATAACTAATTTGGTATACAAATATGATTTGGGGTTGCAAGAAGGAAAAGGAGGGGAAGAATTGGATATGAGTGAGATCAACCCATAGGAACTCCCCTTTACAACTTGTGGCAATACCTCGATTCTAGTATCTTATGAATATAACGAAAATAATTAAATATGTATTTATGAATTTAAGTTATCATTGATGAAAGAGGTAGTATTTTTTATGAATTTAAGTTGTCATTGATGAAAGAGGTAGTACTTTTTATGAATTTAAGTTGTCATTGATGAAAGAGGTACTTCTATTAGTACTTTTGAATTTAAGTTGTCTTCAATTAGTAGTACTTTTTATCATAAAGTATATTGTTTTTTTATCTTCAAGGTTTCTAAAGTGCAATGTTATTTGCATCTTATTTATATCACAGGCTAGGATTAAGTTATATGATAAAGAGAGTTAAGGTGAGAAGCTTAAAAATACATCTTCATCCTTGGATGCATATTATGATAAGATGTACCATATCAATTTCCTTTTAAAGTGAATTCATGGGTGGATATGAGATTAGAAGTGACCAATGGTTTACATATATTTTCATGCTTTTCATGTTAACTCTTCTTCTCCATGTTCCCAAGTCTTATGTTATAATCGGGTCAAATCATGTATTAAGAATGTAAAAAAAAAGGTTTTGATATTGATGTGTGTGAGAAGAAAATCACTTGATAGGAGTGCATTTAGCAATGTATGGGGTGCAATTTAGGGGTGACAATGGGTCAGGTTGAGTTGAGTTCAGGTCAACCCATTTATTTAACAGGTAGAAAATCTCAACCCAACCAACCCAACCCAACATGTTACTTAAATGAGCTGATTTGTTTATGATTTTTTCAACTCAAACCTGTTAATTAAATGAGTTGAACTGGGTTGACCCATTTAATTTTCAATAAAATAAAAAAGATTAGATTATTTAATTTTAATAGATGAGTGAAATATTCTAATATTATAATCAATTAATGTTGGATTATTTGAAATAAAAAATCTGTTAGAAATGAATGTAATTTTATTTTAATTCTTTTTTTGTTATCCATTATTTTAAAAAATCTGTTAGAGATGCTTTAATAACGCATTCTAATATAGTTTCCGACGGTTTTCCGACATTCAAATCCGCCGGAATCCGTCGGAAATGTGATTTTCCGGCGAGGGTTATTCCGATGTCCAAATCCGTCGGAAACCGTGTTTTTCCTAGGGATTTTCACCTTCCGACAACCTCAGCATGGAAGGTGGGGGAGGGGGAGAGGAAGCTATTACTACTACTTGAAAAACAACACGAGTTTCTTGTGCCCGGCTGAGTTAGTAAAGGTGCAACGTCAACGCGACCAAGGGATTTGGCCATCTTTGAGATGTTAGATGTAACACCCTGAATTTCGTCCTAGTTGAAGAAAGTGTTAATCCGAGGGATTCAATAACCGAACGTTAATTTCAGAATTTGAGCAATAGTGCCTTATGAGAGTGACATCTGTCACAGTAGCACCATGCTCATGGGTTGGGTTGATCGGGTTCGAGGTGTTTTAAATAATCAACCCAATGTTGTCGGTTTGAGAATTTTTCAACCCAACCCAACCCAACCAAAAGTTCAACCCAACCCAACCCAACCCGTTCGGGTTGATCGGGTTAATCGGGTTGGTCGGGTTGATAGTTTGGTATAACAAAATATTCTGCTAACATTGAATAACTCACAATTTCTTTTTCATCATCTGTCATTTGGTACAACTTATCTATACTTCTTGAATTTGAAGTATATTACATCCAATTAATTTTTCTCAATATATATATAAATGATTTATGTAAAGATAGATAATAGATTGAAAATATATGTATACGAGGAGAGTGCGTGATAGGTGTAATTGTTTAATTTACAATATTAATAGAGATTCAATTATTATATTAAACCCAAAATATAAAAGGACACCGGGTCCATCGGGTTGGTCGGGTTGGGTTGAGTTCAAATAAAAGTAACCCGATATCAACCCAATACCTACGGTTTGAAGATTTTACAACTCGATTAGGCATCGGTTTGCTTCGGGTTGAATTATTTTGCATCGGGTTGGGTTGTGTTGATCGGGTTGGTCGGTTTAGTCGGTTTTTTGAGCACCCCTAGATGGTATTTAGAGGATGGTCATCTCGACTATCGTGCCACGCGGTTATGACATTCGTCACAATAGCACCGACGGTACCAAGTAGTTGGTGGTCCCAACAATTGTGCCATGCTATAGTGACAATGGCACAATGCATCAACCGTGTCATCTTTGTATTCCACTCTAAGAATCAACAAGATAAGTATTTTTGAAGTTAATTATATTGGGTATCATCCACAAGTCGAGTAGCGGGATCAAACGGGTGAAAAAATGGGAAAAACACCTCAAAACGGCCCCGGGCTAGTGTGACTTAGGAAGTGAATCAGATCAATTTTGGACAACGGAGAGTGTGCCCGGCGATACTGACATGGCAAAATCGCCTGGCAGCATCGCCAACGGCCTCCAGAGGGTTAAAAATCGGGATTTCTTCATTTGGCCATAACTTCTTCATCACAGCTCCGATTTGGGCGATTCAAAGTGCTACGGTTTCGTCTTTGGAAGCTCTTCAACATGGAAACAATGATATCTAGAGGTTACTTGATAATTTAGGGTTCCCATACGTTGAAAGGTACGATCACCTCTCTGAAATCTTGATCTAGGGTTTGAGTTTTGCACCAACAACTCTCATTCTCTCTTGGGTTTGTTTTGTGTATGTTTTGGAAGTTATGTAGGTGTTTTGGAAGTATTGCACCATGGATCTCGAGTTGTAGCTCAAGGATCTAAAGTCTTCACCGAATGGAACTCGGTATTGGGGTAAAACCTAGATTTAGCTTAAATCTAGCAAGGTGAATTCAAGATACTTTGTGAAAACTTTGTACATGCCAAAAACGTCCATTTTAAAGTATTAACGTGTTTTACTTGTTATTTATCAAATGTGTGAGTTTTTGGGTAAGGTTGCGTATTTGGTATAAAAGGATTTATAAATCATGAAAGGGGCATATACTTGGGTTTTAGACATTTTGGCAAATAAAGTATAAGTGTGGGTTGTTTGGGTTCAACGTCTTTAAATGAAAACCATTTGGTCGTATTTGGATCTGTGAAATATTGAAATTTATAAATCGTTGAAAAATACAGATTATTGCATTATGGGTCATTTTGTAAATGCATGAGTATGAGTTCAAATCTAAACTTATAAACTCAAATACTTGTTGTGAATGTAGTATTTTACTGATTCCTAAACTTAATTTCAAGTGGTTGTGTATTTGGGTATGTTTGGAGGTTTTGGGTTAAAATGAGGATTTTGAGTATTTTGTTGTAGATGATGAGTTGAGCATCATTAATGGTTTAAAATACTTGGAAATGTTATAAAATGAAATAATCTTTAGTTTTGAAACTCAAAATGATTTGACCTAATCTTTGGTAAAAGTTGGATTTGAAAGGAGATGGTTTGTTGAAAAGAGTTTTCAAGGTTGGAAAACTAGTAATACGTCTCGTTGATGTATTTGGTAGTAGGACTAGTATGTAATGGATCCATAGGCATTTAGTCGGTTTTGAGACGGGATTGTTGTCCCTTTTTGGTTTCAATTGTAGTCATCAGGGGCCTTACACTTAGGTGTTTTAGTCGGTAATTACCGATTGCCATTGACTACGTTGGGTGCATCGGGGGGTCATCGGGGGCTTTGCACTTGAGTGTATTAACCAGAGGTTGCCGGTTGCCATTGACCTATTGCACGGGCTTAGTAGGAGTCATCGGGGGCCATTAGCTGGGGTTGCCAGTTGCCATTGATTCCTATGAATAGCTTGAACATCGAGTAGTGACCTACTTTTGTATCCGTCACCAAAGATGGTATGATCGGGAATCCCCCGTGAACTTCGGGTATTTCCATCCTTTTTAAAGGTCCGCGTGAGTTAACGTTTTATAAAACATGGTTAAAGGAATGTTTTCTATCTCCACGTTTGTAAACTCAATCATGGTCGTGTGAGTATTGAAATTGGTATCACGTCAAAAGAATATTTCTATTTAAAGTTTTCTCTTCTAATGTCATTTTGGTCTAAAGCTTTATTATGGGTCTATTGAATTGGGGAAAGACATTGCTTTTATAATAAGGTCATCTCCTTTGAGAATTATATTTTATTAAGCAAATCTTTTGGTTTCAGATCAATCATAAATATGTTAAAAACTCTTGAGCTCACTAGGCGTTAAGCTTAACCCTTTTTCTTTGTCGGCATGTGCATCAGGTTATCATTGGGGTTGGTACTAGCGACACGTGTGGTCTTGAGTGCTAGGAAGTGGCACGATAAAGCTTAGACTCTTGGTGATGTTTTCCGCATTCGGAGATAGCGACTCTTTTGGGTTTAGTAACACCCGTTTGTACTTATGTCTTAGTTTAATTGTTATTTGAGGAACGTTAAGTATTGAATTATAGGAAGTGATTTATCCTTCAAT
Source organism: Silybum marianum (assembly GCA_036898165.1). NCBI lineage: Eukaryota > Viridiplantae > Streptophyta > Magnoliopsida > Asterales > Asteraceae > Silybum > Silybum marianum. Next base: position 33,474,133 of record CM072535.1, read on the forward strand.
TGATGTAATATTGAAAATTTTAAATTAGTCGCTCTTTTCAAATTTGAGGGTGTTACATTAGAAGGGAACCCGACAAAACTATTTCACATGATCACAAAGGATATATATATGTGACCCTTGGAGATATGATCCTCCTCATAGGTCATCGTTCGAGTTCTACAAGACAATCAAGGATTTTTTTTGACTATTCTCCTTGGATTAGTCTAGGTACGTGTAAGTTGGTCCGGACATTAATGGTTAACATTAAACCAGAAACGAAGTCGGCGTCGAGAGATCAGGAAGAGAGCAAGCTCCTTCAAACAACCATGTTTCATTTGTGCAACTATTAGTTTTTTGGATCTAATCGATCTCTTCGTGTTAAAATCTGATGTTGCAAATTTTAATTTAGGTTATCAAATCCGAATTTCTTTTTTTTCTTGTTGTGTTTTGACTTATTCACGGTGTGACTTGTGATTTAGGTTCTGATTGATTCTTGTAACAATTATTATTATTATTACTATTATTATTATTATTATTATTATTATTATTATTATTATTTGATTTAATGATTTGTCTTGAATAAGTAGTTCAAAATTTATAGTATATATAATATAGTTTTTTTTAAATAGAGTGATTCAAAAGTAAAATTCTCTAAATAAAGTTATATCAAATTCTCTATTACTCTATTTTAACAATTTTATCATCATATATATATATATATATATATTATTAAAATAATCAATAAATTTAATAAAATATTATTTTTCTCTTGAAACATTACATTTGAGGTTCTGTTATTGGTGAGAAATAATTAAAACACTATTTCTCTTTTCTTATATACAGTTTTAGAGATTTGTTCAAATTTAGAGATTTCCACCGTCTCTTTTTTTCCCTCTATTTTAGCATACATTATAACATAACTATTAGAGCAAAATATTTTTTTAAAACTTCAAAAATTTATGTTTTGGCACAGTTGTTAGAGATGCTCTAATTGTTCAAGGCTACCCGCCAAGTTAGAGCATCTTCAACATATTCTTCAAAATGGAAAAAATAGAGATATTAATGATTTGAGTTATGTTTTTTTGCTCGAACAAATTTTTCAAAATGAAGAAAACATGCCACAAAATGGAGATAGTGTGAGAGAACACCTTCCAAAATGAAGAAAGTATGAGGGATAGTATAAAAAATTCCAAATTTGGAGAACATGCCCCAAAACTGATGCAACAAGAGAAGATATTTTTAATATATTTTATACCAATAGAATATTTTGAAATTAAATATATCTAGAAATAAATGATTTTTCTATTAAATAAATGGAATATTATTAAATAAATGGAATATTTTAATAATATATTCAATGAATATATTTTTGTTTTTGAGATTTCAAAGTTCCATCCTCTATTTTTTGGGGAAATATTAAGAAAATGTGTTAGAGATGCTTTTAGAGCATCTCCAATAGCTATGCTAAAATGAAAAAAATGCAATTTCAGCATTTTAGTTGCTCCAACAACTATTCTATCCTATATGCTAAAATAGATAAAAGATGAAAGAAATAAAAAATTCCGTACATTTAGAGAAATCTCTAAAACTTATTAGAAGAGACAGAAAATAATATTTTAATTATATCAACCAATTAGAGTATTGAGATAAAATGTCTAGAAGAGAGAAATATTATTTTATTAGATGTATTGAGTATTTTGTTAATAAAATTAATGGTAAAATTGCTAAAATAGAGTAGCTATTGGAGATGGATGTAAATTTTTATAGAGATTTCAATTTTTTTACTCTATTGTAGAAAAGTTTTAGCATATCTGTTGGAGATGCTCTTATTAGAGCATCTCAACAAATTTTCTAAAATTTCTCTTAAAAACTGAATATTTTGAGGGCCTTGTAACTTCGATAAACATAAATAGTTTTTGTTGTTAAGTAAGTGTTAGTTTTAACTTCACTTGTCCTCAATGATACCAACAACAATCTTCTATATCTCCCAAGTTTTAGCCATTCATTGACAAAAATAAGTTAGTTTTTGAGTAATCCTTTGAAAGTACATAAACTAGTTTATAAATTAACTTATAAGTTCGTTTATTAATAAGCTACTTGTAATAGCTTTTGAGAATTTTTTTGACATTTTTTCAATTATAACCCTGATTAATATGATTTATTTGTTTTTATTACTAATTATAAATAATTATTAAATATTAATAAATTTTAACCATTAATTATAAATAAATATTAATTATTATTCATAAATAGTAATTTATAGTAATTAAAATTAATTATAAATTATATATTACTAATTAATTTTAATTATACAATAGATACTAATAATAATTAGTAATTATTTGTACATGTTATTAACTACTATATCAATTATTATTTTTAGGCATTCACGTTTGGCATATGCGTGCTCTGACTGAAATCTTTGGGGATGATTTTGTACTAATTATTGTTCAAAAAAATATTAATATTGAACAAAAAGGCCCTGATATCTTTATATGTGGATAATGCGTTTTTGATAGTTCTTCTTCCGTTAAAGATATCCTCCTCAATCAGATCATGAAAAAAATCATTCTATTGGATTTTGGCTAGCTAGGTGTAAAGACATGTGTGCTAAAAACTCGATTACGTGGAGATATCCTCCTATCAATTGATCCGGATCCTGTAATATTCTCACTTCTCTTTTGCTAGCTTCTTGTTAGCCGTTAATAAAATTCTGGTTTTTCAAAAAAACTTGTATGTGGAAAATCGTTTCAATCCCACAGTTATTAATGAAACCAAGTTCTATTTGTTTTATGTGCTTCTGATCGTCAGCCATCAGGAGAGCCGTAATCTTTAATTATGGTTCCATAGGATCATCCTTATTCCATTGTTAAGTAGAAGGAAATGATGTTCGACAACGGACAATAGGCTCTTATATAGACTCTGAAGCATCCTGTTTGCATTACTATATTATCGAACCCTACACTTTTTAGGTTTTTGTATTGGGATTATCTCACTAGTAAATGGAAGACTTTTACTTACGGACTTTTTTCTGAGAAATCCTTCGCTAAAGAATGATTCGTTACAAAACCGTCACAAAAGTTGGTGGGTAATTCAAATCAGTGACAGATTACCTATGTATTCTCTGGGTGATGTGTTAGTATTTTCTAGAAAAACACGGACCATTAATATTTTATGGATGATCCGTGAGTAATCACCGACGAAAATTTCCCTTAGTACAGGAACAAGTTCATTACCGAAGTTTTTGTGATCCAAAAGGAAAAGGGTCCCAAAAATATTACCAATTGGTGTCAAAAACAGTTAAAATTGTTTTTTAATCAATTACCATACAGAATCTAACCTTAGGCATGCATTTAGATATGAAACAGAAAGATGCAACTTTTTATTGATGGAAACATTAATTGAAACAAGATGTGATCAAACTTATTTGCATCCAATCATCCATGATGATCAAAACCATACTAGAAACGGGGAATCGCCTTAACCGTTAACGGAACCCTCTTTTGGACAAGACCCATAGTCTCACCCATATCCAGCTCTCCATCACCAGGCAATATCAAATCATATTTGTGCACTAAATTCGCTATAACGGTCTGATCGATCGCTATAGAAAATTGCTGTCCAGGACACATCCTTCGCCCCCCACCAAATGGAAGATACTCAAAATGATGCTTTTTATAGTCGATTCCATTGGTTAGAAACCTCTCGGGCTTAAACTTATCAGGTTCATCCCATAGTGACGGATCTCGTCCTATTGCAAAGGTGTTGACGAGCACTTGTGTGCCTGCTGCGATGTCGTATCCCATTAATTTGACGTCTTTTATTGCTTCTCGAGTAATAAGTAGTGGGGCTGGAGGGTGTAACCGCAGTGCCTCTTTGATTGCGGCTTTCAGGTACGGCATTTTCTCGGTATCCTCTTCGGTAATTAGGGATCTTCCTTGTGCTACTTCGCTTACTTCTTGTTGCAGCTTTTTCATCGCTTGTGGGTTTCTTACTAGCTCGCTCAACGTCCATTCTATGCTTGCGGCTGTTATTTCGATTCCGGCAGAGAAAACGTTCTACAAAAAACAGTGAAAGATTAGGGCCTTGTTTGTTTTTTCCGAATAAGCTCTTAATAACCACTTATGTCCGATTCGTTAAGAGGTATGACCATTCAGACTGTTTGTTTTTTCAATTTCCCATAGGCACTTATGTCTTATTATCTTCTTATCTGTTAAGAGGTAAACCAACCTCTTATTTGCCTCTTATTGTTCTCTAACTTTTAGCAACGGCGTTTCTCAATCGATTAACCATAATCGATCATGTCTCTCAATTGATCCTTACCAAGTTGATCCTTACCAAGTTGATCCTCACCTATCTCGATTTATGTATTTTAATAAGATTTAAATATGTTAAATACCATCAATTGCATATTTTTGTTTAAATGAATGATAATCATATATAATTTAGATGTAAATTTTGTAACGATAAAGAATAAATATGTGAAATTGTATAAATGTATTCATAAATTCAACACTATAATTTTTTAATGGGTAAATAGACAATTAAAACAAATTCAGACGTTTATCATTTTACAAAAACAAACAATCATATTGATTTAAATTTCAGACTTCAGCACCACCTCTTATTAATAAGAAGTGAAATAAGAATTTAGACTTCGACACCTATTAAAAAACAAACGCCACCTAGCTAGGTGCTTGAAGTATATGAACTATAGAAATTTATGTGTATAGATACTACTGAAATGCTAGTTTGAATTATGGTCTGTTTGTTAGCAGCTTAATGAGCCTAATTGGACTCATTTAGAAAGTAACTTATTCAGTAAGCTTCTAGGGAAGTTTATGCAGAAAGCCATGTTTTTTCCAAACACTACAACAAAATTGAGTTTATAGGAGACCACTAATTTCAAATAACCCGAATAAACTACTTTATAGAACTCAATTTCTATGGCCAAAAAATAAAGAGTTCTGTCTAAAGGCGTTGTAATAAGTTTATAATACACTTTTGGACATCTTAACAAGTTTTTATGACACTTTTAATGCAAATCATCCTATTAGCTATTTTACAAGATACTTTTGAAAAAGTGTCGGATAAATCCAACACTGATTTTATAAGACACATTTTTCAGACCTATAAAATAGCTAATGCTACGATTTATTACTAAAAATGTCATAAACTTATTACAACGTCTTTATTTTTTATCTTATAAAGCAGCCTATTAGAATGCTTTGATATCGATAGCATCATATAAATCCAATTTTATTGTAATGAAACCTGCCTCTCTCAATTAAAAAAAAAACATGATTCTTCCGTCTATGAAAAAACTTTCCCAGTAATCTATACACACAGACACGACACACACAGACAATTTTATCCATACAGAACTTAATGAAAAACCAACCAAACATCCCCTTAATCATGAATATATGAACATGGAAGAAATAAATCTTACCAGGATGATAGCTTTAACTGTATCTCGTTGAAGCGATATGGCGGGATCGAGTAACATATCAACAAAATCTTGCGGTTTTTCATTCTCATCAACAACATCTCCTCTTTTATTCTTCTTCTTATTAGTATGTTCAACAAGAACACCCTCAAGAAAAGCATCAATTTCAGGAGCAAGTTTACTTGCTGCACGTTCTAAACCCCACAACTTACCAACCCATGACATCCAATGAATATAACTTCCAAAGCTAAAAGCACCAAGCAAATATGTCAGAGTTGACAACAAATGCTTAAACTGTGCCCCTTCATATTTCCTTCCAAGAGTCACCCTACAAACAACATTAGTTGTAAGTGCAGTTAACAACGCTTTTAATTCAACCAACGAACCACGGCTTTCTTTAACCGCGTCCATCATAACTCTCGTTTCATCTTCCCTAACTTGTTGGAAAGATCGAACCCTTTGAGTGTTTAATAGTTGGAGCATGGTTATGCTCTTGATTTGCCTCCAATATTCGCCATAAGGGGAAAACGCGATATCTTTGGATCCAAAACTAAGTACATCGGATATGCTCGATTTGGGTCTGTAACAAAACTCTAGATCATGAGTTTTCAAGACTTCTTGGGCTGTTTCAGGTGTGGAGGCTACAAGAACTGGTACACTACCAAATTGAACCAACATAAGTGGACCATGTTTTTTGGCTAAGTTACGGAGATAGCTGTGTGGTTTTGTGCCTAATTGGTGAAGGTTTCCAATAATTGGAAGCTTTCTGGGGGATGGTGGTCTGTTTTTCTGGCTTTTTGGATCAGATGAAAACCATTTGAAGATCAAGAGAATGGTGAGGGGAATGTAAAGGTAAAAGAGGAGATCAGAGGCAGAGGTGAGAAACATTTTTCTTATAATCTAAAGCAAAAATGTCACTTGGTTTTCTATGGTTTGTGTAGGTATGTAAACATATTTATACACAGGCTTCATACAAATCTAAAGAGAGAAATAATTTTCTATTATAATCCAATAGATAATAAAAATGAAGTTAAATGTTTATTCGAAAAAATAGTAACATTTTATTACATATCTATAATTTATTTAGTTGAAAAATATACAATGACCCGAAAAATATATTTAAAAACTAATAAAATTTAACATTTCATAATATATTTAAAATAATTTAATAATAATAAAATAATACGTTAATTAATATATGTCAAAAATAAAAATAAATAAATAATAAAATATATTAATTAATATATTTCAATTTAATTTATTATTATTTTATGTATAAAGTAAAAAAACTTGGATTTGTATAAACAAATACAAATTTTAGAAAATATGTACATGATGATTTCAAATTACTGCACTACCTGTAATATTACATTTCTATTATATTGAATATTTTATTAAAATATATATCAAATCTTTATTATTCATGGAAAAAACATATATATGTAATTTACACACATTTTTTAAATTGCCACATTTATTTTATGAAAACTAAGTTTATTAGGTAATAATTCTAGATAATCAATAATTAATACTCACGTTTGCTAGTTTCTTGCTGGTCTTTTATAAAAGTTTCGGTTGCCGCTTCAAAAAAAAATTAATACTAACGAATAGTTTATATTTAAAATTTATTAATAATTTGAAATTAATATTATTTATAATTAATGTTAATAATTAATTATTTAAAATTAATATTTATTAATAATAAATAATACTTAATACTTAATATTAATATTAATCAGCGTTATAATTAAAAAAATGTGACAATGAGTTAACCCTAACTACTTTTTTAATAGGTTAGTTTATATGTAACTTGTTTTTTGGTTTGAGATAGGAAGTAAGGAACGACAGTCTGTATTATCTCTCATAAAATTGTTGCTCAATTTTTGTTTAGGGCATCTCCAATCCAACCACTAAAATATAACCACTATAAACACTAAAAATGAAATATTAAAAAAAATTCAACTCCAACCACACACTAAAAACACACCACTAAAAACATCTTTAATATTATAATAATCTTTAAATATATATATATATATATATATTGTTTAATGTAATAAACTATTAATTTATGTATATATAATTAGAAAAACTAATTTAATATGATTATAAATTTTCAGTGGCCTATTTTATTAGAGCATCTCCAACAGCTATTGTAAAATAAAAAAATGGAGGATTTTAACAATTTAAGTGCTCCAACAGCTATGGTATATCAATTGCTAAAATAGAAAAATGGTAAAAAAGAGAAGAAAAATATCTAAATTTAGAGAATCTCTAAAAATATATAGAAGAGAGAGAAACAATATTTTAATTATATTCAACCAATCAAAATAATTGAAGTTAAGTGTGTAGGAGATAGATTTAATATTTTATTAAATGATGAAATATTTTATTAATATTGTTAATGATAAAGTTGCTAAAATAGAGTAGCTGTTGGAGTTAGATGCAAATTATTATAGAGAATTTGACTTTTAATATGCTATTTTAGAAAAAAATTACAATAGCTGTTGGAGATGCTCTTAGCCTTCAAATATAGAGGCCAACAATTTATCCCTCTAAATTTTTTAGTGTTTTAGTGTTGGGTTGAAAATGATAACACCTTCATTTATGTATTTTTAGTAATTTTACTGTTGGATTGGAGATGTTCTTAGTCATGGGTATTGCTTAGTTTTTGAATTGGGTAGGGATTTGCAACTGATATAATATGTATTATACTACGTGGTTTGGTAATAAAATTTTGCCACGATTTAAAAAAACGAACAAATATATATTTAAAAAAATAAATTGATTTATAAGTCAATTTTAAGTATTTTTGACAGATTTTTTAAAATATCTTCAAAATAAAAAAGTAGGAAAGTGAAAGTTTTTTATTATTTCAAAAATGATTACAATGTGAAAAAAAATATTTTTTTATATAATTCTACTAATAGGAAACTTTAAAAATAATTACTCCGTATTAGAAAAATAAAATATTTTAATAGATGAATAAAATATTTCAATTATTATAATTAATGTTAAAACTCTAAAATGAGGATTTTTCTAGAGATTGATGTAATTACTATTTAGAAGTTTTGGGGAAGATGTTAAAGATGCTTTTAGAAGCTAGTTATGTTTGCCAAACAATACCTCAATCTCCAAAATGAATAATATGTTTGAGTTGGATGAAACTTTCTATAGAGATTTTGAGTTTCAATTATTAATTTTGAAATTTTTGGAGAGTTTGTTGAAAATTAAGAGAGAAATAAATTTATATTATATTCTCGCCCGTAATAAACATTAAGGTTAAACGTTTATATTATGATATAGAATGATAATATTTTATTACATGTAGATAATATTTTATAATATATCGAATGTTGTAATCTACAAAATTAGAGAATATCTGGAAGTTAAATATAATTTTATATAGATAATTTGAGTTTTGATTCTCCATTGGAGAAAACTTGAAGAATTTGTTAAAAGATACTCACTATGAAAGAGAAACAAATTTTTATTCCCACCATGGAAGAAAACATTGAGTTAAATGTTTATGAAAGAAAAATAATAATTTATTACATATATATAACATTTTAATAATATGATTATTATTGTAATCTCTAAAATAGATAATCTCTTAGAGTTTGATGTAATTTTCTATAGAGATTTTGAGTTTTTATTTTCCATTTTGGAGAATTTGTTGGACATGCTTTTACCAACATTTTTTTAATTATATTTCCGCCAAAAAGAAACATTGGGGTTAAATGTTTATTTGAGAAAAATAATATTTTATTCAAATATCTAAATAGTGTGAGGTGTGGTGTGACGGTGAGGTCAAGTCTCAAACATTGCAAGTCATGACGAGGTCGTGATTTTTTTAAGACGTGATTTATAACGTCAAATCTCTTAATAGATCATATATGAAATTATATACATAAACATATGTTTTCTAGTATTACTCAATAAATCCTTGATAAAAACTAATAAATAAGTCATTAAAAAGAAGAGTAAAATCAAATATCGTATTACAAAAACTGTGCATTACGTCGTGGCGTGCCTCATACATAACGTGTCGTACGTGAGACACAAGCCTTGAGTCACGGCGAACCATTGTTGTTGTTACGACGAGCTCTAATTTTTGAATATCAATTTTATTACATGTATATAATATTTTAATAAAATAATCAATATTGTAATCTCTAAAAATGAAGAATTTAATTTGTTGAAGGTAGATGTAATTTTATATAAAAATTTTGAGTTTTGATTCTCTATTTTGAATAAATTATAAAGAATTTGTTGGAGTTTTGAAAATGTTTATCATAAGACAGAAACAACTTTTTATTAAATTTCCACCAATAGGAAACATTAAAGTAAAATGTAACATATTTAATGTTAGATCAAGAGACACAAGGCACACGACCCATCTTTTGGTCTTTAATATGTATGTGTATCGGAGAACCTCTCATTACACTACCAAAAAATTGAGCATTTTTCGACGACTATATCCATCAAAAATCGTGTCGTGAATATGTCGGAAATGGGTCGTAATCCGTCGGAAATGGGCTGTAATCCGTCGTGCAAACTTTGTCAGAAAAACCATCGGAATAGAGTTCCTTCGGAAAAGATATCCATCGGAAAGCATTACAGACGGATTTTTCGTCGTATATTTGATCTTTCGGAATTTCCGTCGGTAAAGATATCCATCAGAAAAGTCTGTCGGAAATTCTTTGAAATAGGCTTTTCCTACGACCAGTTTTCCGACGAACCTTTTCCGATGGATCAGGCCTTTCCGACGGATCAATCCGTCGGAAAAGGGGCTCTTGCTTTGTAGTGTTAAACACTTGCACACAATGCTCAAACTCTTAAACAATTTATTTAATGCTATAAAATTGTTGTTTATTAAGCGGGTTAAGTTTTAATCTAAGCCTCCTATATATAGGACAAGTTTCGCACTTATAATTAACTAAGCTCCTACGGTCGAAGTTAGAGATTGTTGAAGGGCTAGAGGGTATATATGTGCCTCACTTTTATAAATAAAGTAGTGTCGAAGATTCTTGAAGGGGCTATTTGAAAGTTAAGTAAAAAGTATTTCATCTTTTTCCTTGTAATCAAGTTTTGTTCAATATCTCCTTAAAGGAATATGTGCCCTTGAGATTAGGCTATACGATCCTTTTTATCCGGTGTTAACTTCAAACCATGTGTATCTAACGCACGATTTTATAAGAACTTTATTTTTAGATTTCACTAGTGACACAGGAACAAAGATCATTAACAAGCAAACACGTTTTTGCAATCCAAAAGGGTACCAAAAATATTAGCAATCGGTTTCAAAACAGATAAAAATGTTTTACAACAAAGTACCCTACAAAATCTGAGCTTGGGCATTAAGATGAAAACAAAATGATGTAACTTGTTATCATTGATGAAAACATTTTAATGGAATTGAAACAAGATGTGATCAAAGTTATTGCATCTAATCATCCATGATTGTAATGCTGTGTTCCGATACCGATAGTTGGTCAGCAGAAAACACAGAGTAGAAGAAACCAAAACCAAACAGTCCGATTTCACAATCGTAAACCATGCTTAGAAACGAGGAATCGCAGTAGCCATTAAAGGAGACTTCCTATGGACAACAATGCCCATGGTCTCACTCATATCCAGTTCTCCATCATCAGCCAATGCAAAATCAAATTTGTACACTAAATTCGCTATAGCGATATGATCGATCGTTGAAGAAAATTGAGTTCAGGACACCCTCTACAAAATTTTACAAGGGTTAAACGTTTTTTCTTTAACTTCTGACTTAGTTTCCCCCACTAAATTTTTGCGAGGACCCACAACCTTAGTCGACTCCAAAAATTCAATTAAAATAAAAGAAAAAAAACAAAAAAAGTCTCTTGAAATCAATTAAAAAAACTGAAAAAGTATTTTAATCTATGTTAAAGGTGACCCCACCAGTCAAAAATCTTGAATCTGTCACCGCCTGCCAACAATTTACTCACTAAATTTTGTGATGGTTCTGTGACGAACCACTTGCGGATTTCTTATGAAAATGTTCGTAGGTAAAAACCTTTACTACTAAAATTTTAGTAGTAATGCATGTATGTGTATAGTGTATACTACTTAATCATGAATTTGGGAAGATGGAAGAAGAAATCTTGCCAATGACAGCTTTCTGTTAAGTGATACACTGGTTTCAAGTAAGATATCAACTAAATCTTGAGGTTTCTCATCTTCATCATCAACATCTCCTCTTATGTTCTTCTTATTGATATGTTCATCAAGAACACCCTCAAGAAGTCAAGAAACTCATTAAGCTCTGGAGCAAAATCAATGGCTGAACGTTCTAGGCCCCATAATCGATCCACCCATGACAACCATGGAATATAACTTCCAACACTAAAAACACCAAGCAAATGTGACAACTTTCTCAACATATCTTTAAACTTTAACCCTTCACATGTCTTTCCAAGAGTCACCCTACAAACAACATTACTTGTAAGTGAAGCTAACAACTCACTAAAATCAACCAAACAGCCATGACTTTCTGTAAGCATATCAATCATAACTTTGGTTTCTTCTTCTCTCACTTGTCTAAATGACTGAACACGTTTAGTGCTTAACAGCTGAAGCATGGATATGCTCTTAATATGCCTCCAATATTCTCCATAAGGTGCAAATGCAATGTCTTTAGAGCCAAAAGTGAGTAAATGAGTTATACTTGTTTTGGGTCTGTTGCAAAAGTCTAAATCATGAGTTTTCATGATTTCTTTGGCTGTTTCATCTGTGGAGGCTATAAGAACAGGTATGCTACCTAAGTGAATTAACATGAGTGGACCATGCTTTTTTGATAAGTCATGGAGATAGCTGTGTGGTCTTGAGCCTAATTGGTAAAGATTTCCGATAATTGGAAGCTTTCTGGGGGATGGTGGTGGGTTTTTGTGGCTTTTTGGATCAGATGAAAGCCATTTGTTGAAAGGTGGTATTAAGAACATTAACAGAATGGAGAGTGGAATATAAAGAGAAAAGAGGAGATGAGATTCAGACTCAGAGGTAAGAAACATTTTTTCTTCTAATCTTAATAATATATCTAAAGCAAATCTTACTTGTTACCTATGATCTGTTTAGGTATATGCACGCATATATATACTCAAGTTTCATGGAGATGGCTTAGGAAGATCCGCCTATGTGTGTGGCCTAAGCATGGAGCTGAGTGTGATTTTTGACATGGGAATTCTAAATTTGTAATGTTGTCTGAATGGGGTTGATATTTGCATGTATGATTCATTGCCTTTTTCAGATACAAAACAGTAACAGTACAACACGTGTATTGCAAACCCAATCTAAGCATTCAGCAGCTCCAACCGTTATTATTTTTCCACTTTTTAACCATCTTATCCACATATAGAAATTTTACTCGGTGGATACCCAATCCTAACAGGACAAGAATTCCCTTTAACGGGTAACCGGTGGAGTCGAAATCTATTTTCATACTTAAAACGAGGTCTGAATGGGGTCAGGGATGACATTACCCACCCCTAATATCCGATCAATTTTTTAATTTTATTTAATATATGGATACAATGTGTGTATAAATATACGTATATATACATATATGTATTTATTTATTATTAAATGACAAATATATTTGTTTTTAAATATTGTTGATGATTAATGTAGTAACAATTTCTTATAATTTAAAATATGTTGTTTTTTACTAAACGGATACCTAACGGATTCCTCAAACCCGTCGGGGGTTATTGGTTAAAACGGGGTCACGAACTGGGGATGCATAATGCATTATTTGCCTAATACGCACCCCGTTTCCATCCCTAATCTTAACTCAACAAATTAAAAATCTTTACAGAACACCATTATATATTGTTGATTTACAAGATTCTCTTTTTCCTAAATTTAATATAAATAAAAAATAAGACTAATAAAATAACAAGGACATGCTTGTCAAGCTAGACAAGAACTTAAGAAAAATAATGGTACCCGGACCAATTCCTGACATTTTATATAAGATGTAAAAATGGATCTTTGATAAATATAGGAAAAATCTTCAATAAGGTGTTTGTATAATTGTATTATACTATTATTATTAATAAAGTTGAACTAAATCCAATTACGTGCATCCTATCGATTGTATCACGAATCTGTAATGTATTTATTCTTTGTTTGCTAGCTTCTTGCTATCGATTGTATCATGAATCCGTAATGTATTTATTCTTTATTTGCTAGCTTCTTGCTAGCCCGTAATAAAATTCCGAACAGTTGTTTCAAAAAAAAATTGAACTAAAGAAATACTAATAATTCACATAATACCGTTTATCCAAGTATTTTTAGAAACAAATAATCTATAATCAATGATAATTTCTAAATTGATATTATTTAACATATATTTTAAATAAATTATAGAGAATTTAATAGACATGCCTCCTCTATAACATTGATTTATAAGAACTTCCTTTTTGTTAGTATGAACCTTCTATCCTATATTCGGTATGTTTGGTCAATGATAAGGCCATTTATATACCTATATTTGTCTTGTATGTATAGATACCGACCCTTTCAAAGTTCTTGCTTCGGTTGCTTAGTATCTCCTTCCAATCCTGTTATGAACTCTTAAGATTGTTAAGTTTTGTTGTTGCCAAACAATTAGATGTGATGGTAGATATAAAGCTTATAGACCAGTTTGTTCGACGCACTAAAAAACTATGTATAGTATTGATTTGGTTTCGATCTGTTGGATGCATTAAACAAGTTGTGGATTTATGATTTTTACTTAGTGGTGGGTCACCTTTAAGATAGGGCCAAATGCCTACAAAGTTTTCAGACGTGTTTTTAGCTTAATTACACCGTTTCGAGAGATTTTTAAAATTTTGGTTGATTTCGAGAGCTTTGTTAGTGTTTTTGTCTTTCGGTTTTTTAATTGATTTGAAGAGACTTTTTTATTTTTTGGTTGATTTGAATAAACTTTTTTCAAGCCGGCAATGGTCGGCTAAAGTTATGTGCCCGTTCAAAAATTTAGTAGGGGGGACAATTTGAAAATCTTTAAAATAACTAATTTAACAATTATAAATTTTGTTTCTTGTTTTCCTAATGGGGTCCCTTTCCCCGGGTTCTCACATGTATATCTGCCACTGCATTAGACTGAACCGATGGAGGGTGGCAGTAGCGGAAACAAACTTTAATTTTAACCATAACTAACTAAGGAGAAGTGGGAAATTTAAAATTTAAGTCTTTGTATCTTAAAGATGATTGAATGTGGACTAGCTTAATTATAAACAACAAAAACACATATCTTGAATCGACATTGATGAATGTGAAGTAGACTAGTGTTTCAACAAATTAAGGACCCAGAATGAAAAAAGATCCTATTAATGTAGATTAATTTTAGATGACCAACGAGCTTTTAGGAGGAAACGTATAAAACGGTAAGGAAGAAGCAATCTGATAATTCGCTATATGTAGAGACTACGTTAATTTATTAGATAATCATTGGATGCTTATCGGTCGTGCTTGGCTCGATTTTATTGGATGATGAACTGTTATCCAAAGAACCTACCGATCAAATTTAAATGTTGAAAATTTGGATCTAATCTAATGTAATTACAATAAAATATTAGAATATATCGATTCCAATTGAATCTATCATTTAAATTAAATCAAATGACTTTTTATACACTCCTAAATAGTACGTTAAAATGCTTTTAACTACGGGTTTAGAGATGAAGAGCAATTGACTGGTACTTCTTGGGAGGGGAAACACCTAAAATACCTCTGAAACCGAATAAATCTTTTTTTTGAAATGCCTCCAAATTTTATTGAGAGAAATAGGTATAAGAAGAGTACAACCGAAAAAACTGCAAGGTGCAGTAAGTAGGAACCGGAAAAGGAACAAAAGAAACACACGAGTAAAAGAACCGCACTAATACAAAGCCGTGACGGAGAAGGCCGAACCCAAGGGAGCCTCATTCGATACAAGAGAGAGAGAGAGAGGCAAGATGGATTGTCGATCCGTGTCGACACCCAATCAAAAATTCTGACTTGTGCCTCAGCAAATAGCATCTCTCCCGAGACGGCCTTCTTCCTAAATATTGTGTTGTTAATTACGGTGACTCCAAAGCAAGTAGCATTTTGCGTGAATAGAGGCTTACAGGATATGATTTAACCAAAGAAGAAAAGGACCTCCTTGAAATTTTAGAATCTCTAGCGTGGGTCTGCCAAAATCAACATCAATGCTCCACTAATTTCGAAATGGGATCCAAACCTTTTTAGCAAACAAACAACTCACGAAGCAATGATCTATCGTCTCGGTGAGACCTCATTACATCTCGGACAAAGGATTGTGTCCAAGTCTATTCCCCGATCATAAAGAGAAACTCTCACCGGTGGTCGACCGTGGATAATCCGCAATATAAAAACGTCAATCTTCTTATGAATATGCTTTTTCCAACTAGTATTTGGAATATCCTCACCGGTTGTGCGACACTTCTCTTCAAGCAAAGTTTCTTTAGTTAACCGTGAACTTCCCGTCGTCATCGATGCACCACCACCAAGCATCCCTGCGATTTACAGAAATCTGTGAATTTTGCAACAAGACAGATAAATTTTGATCATCACTCAAGGCGCGGCCCCTTGGGACCCTAGCCCAAACCCATTGATCCAGAACCCAACACCCTCTATTAATTTTCACCTTAACCTCTTTATCTTTTTCCAAGCTAAAAATTTTTGGGAAAATATTACATAAACGATGATTACCAACCCGGTTGTCTAACCAAAATAAAGTGGATGATCCTCCCCCTACTTTTTTGACAAATGAAGTGGTAAAGTCCAGTCCGTACGAGTTTAGGGACCGACCCTAGGATATGGTGTTTCCTCATATACATCCCCGACCCCTATTGAAGGTTATGCTATCTGAACAAGCCCCCCGTTACGACGTATATGCTACGTATGAGATTGGTCCAAAGAATCTAAAAATCTTGTCCGTCCTGGTTTTTTGGTTAGCTGTTTTTTGATATGTTAAACCAAACTCTAAAGAAGTGATTCTAGAAACCGCTTTTGGACATCTCTATCAAAAGATCCAACCAATTACAACACGAGAGGGGTATTTGAACACCAATTAATTATTTTTTAGACACATAAGTATTTTTACTCATGCTGCTCGGATATAGTTTTTTCTAGGGTGACCTGTAAATTTCCCTCACCCCCTAAACTATCTATTAGCATGTCAATTTCATTCATTTTGTTGTCCAAAATAGTCGATTTCTTCTTCTACCTATCTATCAAACAAATAATGCTAGTATAAAGATCTAGCTAATAAGTGAAATATATTTTTATCCACTAATTTTTAACCTTCATCAACCTTAATTTTTTTTACTTAAATGAATTTGTATAGCTTTTCTAAATCGATATTATAAAGTCAAGAACAAAAACAAATTTAACAAATCTAGATACTGATCAAATGAAATAAAAAAATTATCTGAATGACTCGACGTCGACATAAAATCCCTAGGTTTATCCAAAAATCAAAACTATCCCTGATTTATCTTCATCGCAAAAAATGGAAACCCTATCCAAAAGCAATCTCTATAACCCAATAAGAATTGAGCCATGAAAATTAAACTATATAGAAACAAAAATTTAAGACCCACAAAATGAAAATACATTGATGAACAGTATGGAAACCCACAATGATTAATCTAATCGACAATTTTGAATGTGGTCGGTTTTTATCTAACATGTAGCGATTTTATCATAAACAAAAGGTAGGCAGTTATTGCTTTTAATAATATGAACAAATATAACAATAATTCCAAATCAATATAAAAATAGATGATAGATGGCATAGATGGAGAACAAATCATTCTATTAACTTCATGTGTCAAGGTTTTGGGATTTGTTTCACATACGAAAAAGAGATGAGAAAGATATTTGTAGTTTAAGAATTTTGATATAAGAGCAGAAGTTTACAAATGCAGATAAAAGTAAAAAGTTGTTAAAGATGAATAGACGAAAACATTCTTAACTTAATGACACTTTAAACCTTTAGTTATAACACTAATTAGTGTTAACGAACCAATAGAGAAGAAGGCGACTATTTTTAACAAAAATTACATGACAAAAAATCTAAAAAACTAAACCTATATATTAACAAATAATTCATTAACTCAACTTGTAGTTTACTCGGTTGTTTAAATAGTTTATCATATATATGCATATTAGTCAATTCAACAAAATATTTATATTTGATGACATCTATAAATAACGTTATCTCCTTCACAATTGTTTCTTTAAAAGAGATTTTATATATGAAATGTTATCTTCAACGTACAGTGACATATTTTCGGCATCCCCCTTCTTCAAATTGATTTAGAATATCTTAATAGGTAATAATTATTGCAAGATGGCATCTTAAATTATCTTCAACGAACAGATTATTTAAAAAAATATATAAATTCAAAATTCAAATCTTTTAAATAAATATTATATTAAACTCCAATAGTTTTTTGATGTTAGGAGGTGTTTTTTTAAGAACCGACAATTTTATTAGAACTAGCGAGAAGCTAGAAAACCCTGTTACAACCAGTTATCCAAAACACTACAAACCTCTAAATTTAGGTGGTATTTGGTTGGAGATATTAAGAAGTAATCAATGAGAATGATAATAAAATAATCTCTTTGATTTATATAATCTAATGGGGTCATTTCATCAAAAGTCCAAATTTTCATTTCTGATTAAACTGGATAGAATAAAAAATCATTCTCATTTTCATTCCCTGTCATTTCATTTTCATTATCAACCTGAACCAAACAGCCCCTTAAATTTACTATATTCTATCATGTTGTTAAATATTCCATTTCATTTAACAAATTATTATTTGAAACATTTAACTTCAAAGCTAAAGTTTGATTTAGGTCTTGGAAAGCGCAATTAGTTATTTGAAGCCCATAAATGGTCCTTGAAAGCTCGATCCTCGATATAATCTCGGTCGTAGGTCCTTTTGTACATCTTCACTAAGGACGATTAGGTTGACAAAACATTATGAGTAATTTCATGATCAGTGGGAAACTCCGATTGGAAACTCCAAATGTTATCACTGATACAAAAACACACATGCTTTTTACTAGCTCAAATTGTTTTTTATACGATTTTACAATTATAAAAGACTATCATATAAAAGATCATGCATTTTTATGCGGTTTCAAAACCATAAAAAGTAAATTAATCAAAAATAAAGTTTCTTTTACAATAGAGGTAGTTATCATGAATTTAATTAGTCCAAAATTTATATTAGACCAAAATTATTAAGACATTAGGTCATTTCCGTACGCAATATCAAAATTCGTATTAAACCATTTCAATGGGGACAACAAATCTTACATAAACTTTAATGTAATGAATAGTAACATACCAAATTTAGTATAACACAATTCATTTACACAAAATAGATCAGAAGATCAAAAGAAATATACCTAAAATCTCATATTCTGATATAAAATTTGGTGTTAACAATTAAAAAATATTTATAATTATTTGTATCAAATTTTATACCAGTTTTTATGGATTTGGTATAAAATTTAGTATTATCCATTATAATATAAACTTAAGAAAAAATGATTAAATAAACAAAATTCATTATCTAGTTAGAGCATCTTCAACGGTTTTGCTAAAATAGAAAAGAAAATGGGTTTTTGTTCTCTCAATCTCTTCAACAGTTTTGTTATTTTGTTCTCTATAATAGAAAAAACTTGAAATTTTTCTAAATTTAGGAAATTCTCTAAAACTTGATGATGATAGGAGGGAGAAATTGTTATTTTATTCCATCGCACCAATGAGATTAAAGATTTATCATTTTATATTTTTTTTTTAAATGTATTGAGATGATAAATTAGATAATATTATATTAATATAATTTGTGTTAAAATTTTTAAAATAAAAAATTTATTGAACATAAATATAACTTTTTTCTTTTTAAATTACCTTTATATCTGTTGTAGAGGCTAAGCCCGTTAAACCATCTTTTTGGGGTGCCAAAACCGACCTTTTTGATTAGGGTTTTCTGATAAGGACTCGAGAGACGTGTTTAAAACCAGTGTTAACTTTTTAAGTATTTCTATTTGTTATTAAAAGACAAAAACAAAAGCAATTGGGTTGTGGGTCAGTAGCATTAAAGTCGCGGGTAGGGTCTATCAATTGCTTAGTTGACCTTCAAGCAAATAATTTAGCGATTGCATTTATTACTCCAACAGAAAATAAATAGATCTACGGTTATTGTTTAATGACATTGGATCATGGTTTTTTTAATTATTGACTTCAAAACTAGTATTATTACGTGATATTTAATATGATTTTTTTCTATTTATAATTAAAATTTAATATGGTGATTAACATATATTTGTGTCATAACGTGAAACTTTTTGATATGTTTATAAAACCAAAAATATATGAAAATATATTTCACATTGTAAAACAAATACATATAAAACAAATATATGTTAAGTATTACATCATATATATATATATGTGGTCGTTATATACTCAACTTTTTGGTATATTTCGTCGTTATATACACAGCTTTTTGGTATATTTGGTCGTTTCAGAATGGGGTGTTGTTTGGAGTGAGGAAACCCAAATAAACTAAACTATGATATGGGACAATATTGTTACACTTTCTTATCTTAATTTTGTGTTAACTAGGTGGGTGGCTTCAAAACCCATCCTTGCAATTTCAGTGTTGTAATGCGTTTCTAGCTCCTTGCTAGTTTTGTTAAAATCTCCGCTAGTTGTTCAAAAGAAAAAAAGTAATTACATCAAATATTATACTTAGATATAAAGAAATCATGTGAAATATAAACTTTTTAATATAGAAGTTCCCACATATCTAACAAATTTTAGAGTTACTAAATGATTAATCTCTGGGTCATTATATATATAGCAATTCCATGAGGCATATATGGCAACATAATGTCTTCTTCCATACAGATCTACCTCCTTTCTTTCTTTTCATTCTTCTTTTTAGTACTTTTCATCTTGAAATGGATTTCATTTCATTTCAACACCAAGAAAATCTTTCCACCATCTCCACGAAAGCTTCCGATCATCGGAAACCTTCACCAACTCGGGTCGAGTCCTCATCGCTCACTCCATGCCTTGTCCCAAAAACACGGTCCACTCATGTTGATGCACTTTGGCAGCGTACCCGTGCTTGTGGCCTCTTCTCCCGAAGCAGCTCGAGAGATCATGAAAACTCACGATCTAAAATTCGCTAATCGACCCAAGTTAAATATTCCCGACATAGTTATATACGGCTCCAACGACATAACATTTTCTCGTTATGGAGAGTACTGGCGGCAGGTGAAGAGCATCGCAGTCGTTCACCTTCTAAACAATACACGAGTCCAATCGTTTCAACATGTGAGAGCGAAAGAGGTGGCTGTTTTGATACAGATGATTGAAAAAGACGGTGGTTCTGTGACTGATTTGAGTGAGTTGATGTTTTGGCTTGTGAATAACATAGTTTGTAGGGTGGCTTTAGGGAGGACTTATCGCGGGTTGAAGTTTAGGAACTTGTTGGAACAGTTCGTGCAAGTTTTGGGTGCCATTAGTGTCGGAAGTTATATTCCGTGGCTATCATGGATCGATCGTTTAAGCGGTTTGGAGGATAAAGCACATCAAGTTGCTAAAGAACTTGATGCTTTTTTTGAAGGTGTTATTGAAGAACATATAAATAAAAGAAAAATGGGTAATGCTCAAAGTGATGATAAAGATCAAGATTTAGTTGACATCTTATTGGATGTACAAAGAGATAACACAACTGGCTTTACCCTTCACAATGATACCATTAAAGCTCTAATCTTGGTAAGATTTACATTTCCATTTGCTTGTTTATAAAGTATTTTTAATCAATCTTAAGAATGTTGAAACATAGGAAATAAACCGAAACATTTATTGCTTTATAAATGCAATACTATTTGGTTTACATAGAGAATGATGAGTTTATAGAGTTTGGGCTTGTATGTTATAGATTTAATGGTCAAAAGATAGCACTAGTGCGTGTGCGATTTCCATGAAATCGACATGTTTATTTTTTTCTAAACCGAGGATGCCGCGGTTTTACATGCGATTAGATCGATTTCATTTTTCTTATCTTTATGACAGTTTTTTTGTTACCTACATTCTAAGCTATTTTTGATAAGATTTGGGGACAGTTTTGTTATAAATTGTCACAACCAAACACTATAAATATCTATCATTTCTTTCATTTTCATTCTTTGTCCCCCAATTTCCTGCAGATATGATATTCATGAGATGCAAGAATTTGTTGTATCCTTCATCTTAGATTAGGTTAATCCTTGTGGTAAATTAGCCTTAACCCAACAGCAAATAGTGGAGGCTAATATTATCCTAATGCTAGTGATATTAATCACATCATAATCTTGGTAATCTATAGTTTATACAGTCAATTTTCTAACAAACAATTGTGTTTCTTGTAGGACGTATTTGTTGCCGGAACTGACACTACGTTTGCGACTCTAATATGGTCGATCAGCGAGCTATTAAGACACCCAAGAGTAATGAAAAAACTACAACAAGAAGTAACTGAAATAGCACAAGGAAAACCCTTGATTCTTGAGAAGGATTTGGAGAAAATGGAGTATCTTAAGGCCACTATCAAAGAGACCTTGAGAATGTATCCACCACTTCCACTACTTATTCCTAGAGAATCAAGGCAAGATGTTAAACTAATGGGGTATGATATTCCAAAAGGCACACAAACAGTTGTTAATGCTTGGGCTATAGGAAGAGATCCTACATCATGGAAAGAACCAAATGAGTTTCGACCAGAGAGATTCTTGAACAGTTCCATTGACTATAAAGGGGTTCATTTTGAGCTGATTCCATTTGGTGCTGGACAAAGAGGATGTCCTGGTATTCAATTTGGTGCAGTGATCGCTGAACTTGCATTGGCAAATATTGTGTATAAGTTCGATTTGACATTGCCAGATGGAGTCGAAGACCGGGATTTGGACATGAGTGAGACGTGTGCTATAACACTCCATAAATCATCATCTTTAATGGTTAAAGCAAGTCCTCGGTTCGCTATATAAATATATATATATATATGTATTGTGTTCAAGTTCATCCTTATAATTACAAGGAAACATTCCTTATATATATTGTATTTTTGCGCTGTCATCTTGTAAGTATTTGCAAGTGTAGAAAGAAATAAGAATGCATGGTGTTAATTAACAATATGTTTGTGGAAACGTAGTTTCATCTAGGGATGCACAAAAAAGTTAAGTCCGGTTTGAAAAAGACTGCGCCAATTGAGCTTGAAGTCTGGTTCGGGAGCACCTCAAAGCCCGACCAGGCCGAAATTTTGGGGCCGGCCCGGCATGACAAAACTCGACCTAGAAAAGCCTGGAAAAGTCCGATTGAACTTGAAAAACCCTGCCTAAAAAGTCCCAATCTCTGGCCATTTTTCAACCACAAAGCTTGGACCGAGCCTAATCAAGCTGAAACCTTTCTTTTGTCACTGAAAACAAGCGTGGAAGGTTTAATCGGACCCGGACCCTAAAATACCGGACCTTATGTTATGCATCTCTAGTTTAATCTAAAAAAGTGTTAAATTAACATTACGAACTTCTAAAGGCAAAATGATAATTTTCTCTATAAAAAAATTCTTAGATTCCTATCCTCATGTGTTTTTGTCATGAAGAAGATATAAATAGCAATATCATATCACCGGTCTACATTTATGAATTATGAGATCTCTATGATATATATATATATATATAGTTTTTTTAAATAATTAATTTATATCTTTACCTTGTATATATTTATCATGTGGGAACAATCACCAATTAATTAACATATCTGAAATTTCTTCCAGTGGATTCTTATTATTATGTATTGATTTATCTGAATAATTCATTAAATATGTACAAGATAATAATATATAATAATTAATGAATTATTCAGATAAATCAATATATTATAATAAGAATCCACTGCAAGAAAATTCATATATGTTAATTAATTGGTGATTGTTCCCACATAGCTTTCTTGTAGATGTTAATAAACAAATCCTGTAGATCCATCATCACCGGGCTTGGTAACGCTTGCCTATAACCTAAGTATGGGGTGGGGGGTGGGGGGTGGGGGGGGGGGGTTATGAAAGTGAGTCGAACCATGAGTTGGTCCGTTAGCTAGGTTAGGCTTGGTGTTGCATTATCTAGCTTACCCGTTTCAAATTGAGAGTTGGTTCATGTGAGTCTCGTGAAGGCGTGGGTCACTTAAACCTTAGAGAAGGAGGCATTGCGTTAAGCTGGTTTCACAAAGCTGCGACAACTCCTCGCGTGGAAGGATAATGAGCTTGGGCTCTCCAAGCCCGGTTTGCCTACCTTCTCACTCTAAGGGACACTCGCTTTTTTTTCCTTCTCGTTCCTTCGAAAAAAATGTCCGCTATCGAAATCACTACCCGACAACAGAAAATCATGGACAGTTGTGATCCATCAGTGATTTCCAACATAATACCGAGGGAAATTAGATTTTGGCGACCATATTCCTATCTGTTGGTAAAACAATCTGCGATGGATTACCCTAACCCTAACTAAATAGTAATAAAAAAAATTATAAAAATATCGTTAATAATTATGTACTTATCACCCATAGATTATTAAACAATTTACTTTTCAATTATTCTTATTAGATCTTTGTCAATCGAATTTGAAAATGGTTTCCTAATTGAAGTGGAACCGAAGAAGATGAAACCTTTTTTTCTTGCTAGTTTCGGTTTCAATTTTCTTGTCCTTCTACAAGATGAAAAAGGAATAAGACCACGATGAAGAGGATATATTTTTGGGTTTTTACCAAAGGTAATGTTGTCTATTATCATGTTAAATCTTGGTTTTAAACTGAGCACACAAAATTTTGGGATCCAAATTTTACTTGTGCTTGGGACCCGGATTTATATAGCCTAATTGTGAAACCATCTTTATGAAGACCTACATAATTTATTTCAAAATCGAAAATAAACTCTTACGAAATTTTTCTCATTATGTCATTTTTTAACAAATTGTAGTTTTATATTTTATTTGGTTTATTGCTCATTTTAGACGATGTATAGTTTTAATTAACGTTGGTTTTATAAAACTAACTAAAGAAAAAACGTTAGTTTTATAAAAGAAACTTGATTTTAAAAAACGTTAGTTGTTTCATAAAACAATCGTAGATGAGGGTTTCAATAGGTGCGAAAATGCGTACAAAAGGTATCATCCATATATTTATTTTGATTTTGGAACCACTGTGAGTAGAAAATGTAAACCACATATGGACCAATCCGTAATTTATTAAAAAAAAGGTTAAATTTTTCTGTAAAACAGACAGCTTAAAAAAAGGTTACTTTTTCATAAATCAATTTGATCAGAAAAACATTAGTTTTTATATTCGACAATTAGGCATAGAAATTAGACCAACCCCATTGAGAAACTCGGTGTACTTACCCCGACGGGGAAGGGGATTCCCTGTAAAACCGAGGACCGGAGATAGGGACTGGACCTCTGAAAGTTAAAAACCGGACACGCCACCCGAATATTAAATATATTATTATTATTAAACATATTATTTGTAAATTAATATCTTTTAAATTTAGAAATAATATTTAGACTTTTTCTTCTTATATACATTTTTTTAATTGTCTTACCTTTTTAGATTAAAAAAACGTTGAAAACCCAAAGTGTTTGATCACAATTACGTATGATTTTGTGATTTTGTTTAAATATGAATATTTGATACTCTATAAAAGGAAATTTTGTAAATCTGTGACATCTAAACATAAATCATCAACAATCGAGTATGGTATTTAACATATTTGATCCATAACGTCTTTAAAAAACCTTAGGGATATTTCCGTCAAAAACAAGAATGTGATTATATTCTATATTAAAAATGAGGATGGGATGAAGATTGGGATCACGGAACGGGATTGGGCTACCCACCCCCATTACCATACCTATATGGACAATCCAAGAATATGAGTTTTTGGTACAAACTGGTAATTTTGTCTTTAAGTGAATTTTATAATCATTTTTATGAAAATTGCATTTATTTAATTAAAACAATATAATCTCTTTAATTTATAAATTGATAACTAAATAATTTTTTAAAGATGAAATATAGAAATGCAACTCTATATAATCATAGTTAACTTGAAAGGCAGAAGAGCAAACAAATCATAGCAAATTTGTTAATTAAGCTTGTAACACATCATGTCAATTCCATCCTTACATACCTTTCTCCTTCCTTCATTTCCATTAATCATCATCATTTTGATGATTTTTATTGGTTTCAAATGGATTTCATTTCATTCTAAACCCAAAAAACCTACCACCATCTCCAACAAAGCTTCCGATCATCGGAAACTTGCACCAACTAGGCTCGAACCCTCATCATTCGCTCCAAGCGTTGTCGCAAAAATACGGTCCAATCATGCCCCTTCACTTTGGTAGTTTACCTACACTTGTAGCCTCAACCCGAGTCACTCGAGAGATCATGAAAACCCATGATTTATCATTCTCTAGTCGACCAAGTCTAACGATCCCCAATATAGTATTGTATGGTAGTCAAGACATATCGTTTTCGCCTTATGGGGAATATTGGCGACAGTTGAAAAGCATCGTGGTACTTCATCTTCTAAGTAATTCTCGAGTTAAGTCATTTCGACAAGTGAGAGAAGAAGAGATGGCTCTTATGATTCAAATACTTGTAGAAAGTTATGGTTCGTTGGTTGATTTGAGTGAATTGATCGTTTTGCTCACGAATAATATAATTTGTAGAGTGGCTCTCGGAAGGACGTTTAGTGGATCGAAGTTCACGGAGTTGTTGAGAAAGATGATGGAAGTGTTGGGTGTTTTTAGTGTCGGGAGTTATATTTCGTGGTTGTCATGGGTGGATCGACTAAGTGGCATAGAGGGAAAGGCGAAAAGAATTGCTAAAGAATTTGATGAGTTTCTTGAAGGTATTGTTGAAGAACACATAAATAAGGAAAAAATGGTGGATGATGGTACTAAAAGTGATGAAATTAGCAAAGATTTAGTTGACATCTTACTGGAAGTCCAAAGAGAAAAGTCAACAGGCTTTACCCTTCAAAGAGATAACCTTAAAGCTGTCATATTGGTATGATTTCTTCATCTTCCTCCTCAAACTGCTCATATTCGTCGCTAATCCTCTCCGTTGCTAGTTAGAAAGGCATTAGCGACAGATGGCGTTTGTAATTAATCTGTCGCTAATCCATCCTAATTAGCAACATGTATTTGTAAAAAATACCTAGAAGTTTTGAATGATCATATATGATTACAAATGACCACGCATCTAACTGTATATGATTAAACATATGTTACGTTGACTGACGGCCTCCCTCGCAACCTTTGGTCACTTTCACCAAGTCGTGTGCATTCCTTTTGGACGTGTTTAATCATATATAATTAAACTTTAATTAGTATCACGTCTAATAATACATGATCCTAACACTTCTTACATTCACGTGTAAAACGGATTTGCTTAACATTTCATATACACTTTAAAATACCAATATTTTAATTGGTTTCATAAAGTATTCTGTTTCACATTTGAAGCATCAATATTCTAGCTTGCAGAATTTCAAGAATAGTTAGTTGCTTGCTTGTATGTCAAGATCAATAATATCAATCATTGCTTGCTTCGTAGGATGTATTCGGTGGTGGAATCGATACTACATCCGCAACTATAGTATGGGCAATCAGCGAGCTAATAAAACACCCAAGCGTAATGAAAAAGTTGCAGCAAGAAGTGACGGAAATTGCACAAGGAAGATCAATGATTCCCGAGGAGGATTTGGAAAAGATGGAGTATCTTAAAGCCGTCATAAAAGAGACGTTAAGGTTACACGCTCCAATACCACTTCTTGTTCCTCGAGAATCAACTAATGGGGTACGACATTCCAGCACGCACACAAGTGTTTATCAACGCTTGGGCAATAGGAAGAGATCCTACATCCTGGGAAGAACCAATGGAGTTTAAGCCCGAGAGGTTTCTAAACAATTCCATCGACTATAAAGGGTTTCATTTCGAGTGGCTTCCATTTGGTGCTGGTCGAAGAGGCTGTCCTGGTATTCAATTTGGCGTAGCTATTATCGAGCTTGCATTAGCGAATATCGTATACAAGTTCGATTTCGCATTACCAAATGGAGTCAAAAATGAAGATTTGGACATGAGTGAGACATATGGTATTGCACTCCATAGGAAGGCATCTTTATTGGTCAAGTTAAGTGCTCGGTGAAGCCAATCTGATGGAATTGGAAACGAATTGGAATGGTTAAATCCATTGATCAAATTCTTTTGTCATATTTGGTTTATAAAATTAAATAGATGTAAGTCTTTCGATTCCAATGGATTCCTTACGTTAAAGAATTCGTCATTCTTTGACATAAGTGAAGGAAGAATTCCACCTATTTCCATCTCACCAAACGCATGATCAAATTTCATTCCAGTTCTTTTAAAATCAAAAATACTTTAATAGATTTCAACTCCACCAAATTTCATTCGATGAACCAAATACCCCTAGTGTTTGGGTTTCTTGTTGCAATTATAATGTCATTTGTTATCAATGTCATTTTCTTCTCCTTTTGGGTCGTCAATATTGTAAAAAATATTTATATGTTTTATGTTAATTCAATAAAAGTGTGGTTTTTTTAGTACATGTTTCGACGCATTGGTGATATTTGTTGGTCGTATAGTAAATAAACTTCGATGATAATGAACATGTGATATATGGATAAGGAGAGAGGTTCAAACAAAATGGGTATCTACATAGAGACGAAATAGTGTGTGTGTGACTTAACAACCCACAAGTTGAGCCATGGCCAAGGTCGGATGTGTGTCTCACCAATTTATCATATGCGATGATAAATGTTATCACGTTCTCGTAAAATACTACCATTTTTATTTGAACCCTTTTCATGTGAATAGATGCACTAAGGGGGTGTTTGATTAGTTTTTCATTAATTATATTACTCTTGTATGAATAAAGTTGTATGTATAAAATGAGAATGTTTTTGTTTTGGAAGGTTTCTTTATAGATATAATGAGAAAGTTTTCATAATTGAGAGAGATTTATTTGGAAAAAAAAACGTGACTTCCAGCATAAAGCTCCCCCTAAAAGCTTTGTGAATAAGTCATTTTCTATATCATTAAACTACTATCAAATAGTCATGTGCTACTGACTGATTATAGTGTCAGGGGATGTTTGTTTTCAACTTAATAAGCAATTAATGGACGGTTAGCTTAATTTTTTAAGTTATATTGACGTGTTTCACTTTAACTTAATACTAAGATGTTGACTTAAGATATTAAGTTAGCTCATCCTATTTTATTGCATTAAGTTAGCATTTTTCTAAAATTACCATTGTCCTACAATTTTTAATCACACACCTTATTAAAAAATAAATATTTTAATAAACAATATTTAGTAACTTATTTTTTTTTAAATATATTTAAAGTTATTAAATATTGTATTATAAACTCGTTGAATATTCATATTATTTATGTTATTTAAAAAAATCATATAGTTTTAATTGTTTTTGTTATTTTCAATTAAAATTTATGTGGACATAAAATTAAAATGATAATATTTATTGTTTAGGTTATCTATTTAAAAGAAAAATGAACAATAATTTATTACTCATGATTTTTATTTTTATTGTGAACGGCAGCGTTAGTGTTAGTGGTTATGTTGGTAACGAGTTGGACTCCAACCCCTGGGGCAGCGCGGGATCGAACCCCCGCACCTCCACAGAGTCACATCACCTATGAGGAATAATACCTCCACCATTTTAGGGGAAACCACCACTCCCAAAGCTCGAATCCGGTACCTTAAAGATGTTGTAAAACTCTGGTACCGCAAGGCCAGAGGCCCTTTGGTTTATTACTCATGAATTTATCAAGACAAAATAAAACTTAACAAATTCAGAACTTTATCAAGACAAATAAATTTAATAAATTCAGAACTTTGAAGAAAGTTATGATATTAATATATGGTCTTATTTCATTATCTCATGAAAATAATGAATTTAATTTGTACAGGATTATGTACAATAGGTGTCATTAAGTTAGGTATAGAATAAGACCTGTCCGGTTGTCCCATCAGGAAACCTGGTATACCCGCTCCGACGGGTATGGGGATTTTTTGAAAAATCGTGGATTGGGGTTGGAGACCGAGATCCCCGGAAGTTAAAAACTGGGGATGGGGATGGGGATGGGGATGGGGATGGGGATGGGTATGGGGATGGGGACGGGTAACGCGGTCCCCAACCCGTCCCTTCCCGAATATTAAATATATTATATATTTTTATTATTAAATATATTATTTATAATTATTAGATTTAATATATTTTAGATTTATAAATGTTAAAGGAACAACGAAACAGAACAACAATGTAATAGAGAGAACTGAAAAGTTGTAAATTCTCATTAGTCATAAACCCTTTAAATAGGGGAGATTTACGTGAAAGGAAATATACAATATGGTAACTAGGAGATATTTCCTCAATCATTTCCTATTTGATGAAGGCATAATATCCTTCAATACTCCCCCTTGTGCCGAGTCAAAAGGGATGATGATGCACCATTGTTGTCTCGTTAAAACCTTACGCTAAAAATAAAACCCAGTGGGAAAAATAAAAATATAACGAAGGAAAGAGTACAACGCACCAGTTTCTTTGCAATACATAAACTTTTCCTTTAGTCTAATATTCTCTCAGATCCGTACATTAATCATGAGAGTTAAGAAAACAAAATGGTATATAAACTGTTGCCTCACTAAAACCTTACACCAAGGAACAAAACCCAATGGGAAAAATAAAAATCTTGGGTGAAAGAAAGAGCACAACATACCAATACTACATATATAGTAGACTCCCCCTTTTGTCTACTACTCCCCCTGATTCGTGTATTAACCAAAGGAGTATGTAAAACATTTACAGGATTAATACTTTCTATATGTTTCCCAAATATGGTTTAGGTGATGATTTGATAAACAGGTATGTCATTTTCTCCTTACAACTTACTTGATTCATTTGAATCTAGAAGAGAGTTTGTTGTTGCTGATTATATACAAACTTAAAGCAGAATATGATATGTATTATCACCCTTTTCATTTTTTTGATACATGATGCATTTATTTCCATATATGTAGGTAGGGTATTGGATGAACTCAAAACACTAGCTCCTCTAATATGTGTAATGATAGTCGTTAACCATGAACACTATTGAATAGTCTTATGTAGAGCAATATTCTTCGAATAGTTCGAAGAGGTAGCTACAAGGATTTGCTTAGTTTACTTCCAAGAAATCAACATGTTCCTTATGGTAATTTCTTATCCAATTTGGGAATGACCTTTGCATGAGTCAGATAGATAATTAATATCAGCAAAGACATACCAAGACACTATTTGATGGTTTTTCTATAAGGGCTAGTACTTTTGCCGCTCATATTCAAAGTAGGTATTGAAGTTCCATTATTAATCTCATTTTCCTAGTTGTAAGGGAAATATAAACCCACATCAATGGTTCCAAAAGATTAATTTGATATCATTCCAATAATGTTGCGTTTGCGCTGAGCTAAATCTAGCTAACGAGTTCATTGAGAGATACAATATACAGTCAAGTGTATTGTTCTAAGTATAATAATGCGCCTATTGCACTCAAATAGGGAATTCCAGCTCCCAAAGCCTCTACGTCATCATCCTTCAGATGAAATGGATCTTTCCTTTTATCCAACACTTCGACCGATCATGGGAGTGCTAGCCATATGCGCTTTGTCCATATTAAATCGCCTGATTATTTTCTAGACATATGCGATCGGTGAATTAATATCACAAACTCGGTGTCCTAGATTAAATAGATACATAAAACCAAGTTTTCCCAAGATCTTTCATCTTAAGTTCAGATTTTGAATAGAATAAAGTTTCTCTTATTTCATCAAGAGTATTTATTATGTTCATTACATTGACATATAGAGTTATGATTGAACATCTGGAACTCGTTTTCTTTATAAATACGTTAGGCACAAGCTTCATCGTTCTTATATCCCTTCCCAATGAAGTATTCACTTAGGCAGGTATCCATATCCGCCTATGAGCGTTTCAATTTCATGGAGAACGCATTTCGTGGTTTATACTAATATAATGTCATCAAACACTTTTATATATCTCTTAATCTAGATCCCCATAGAGATATGTAGTAACCACATTCATGAGCTGCATTTCCCATCCTTCGGAAATTACTAGGCTAATTAATTAGCAGAACGTTATAACGTCCATCACGAGAGAGCAAGTCTTCTCGTCATCAATCCAGGGCGTTGTGAGAAACCTTGCGCCAAAGGAGAGTCTTATAAATCATGACTTAATTATTCTCATTACGCTTTTATGACAAATGAATTATCTATGTCTTACGGGCTTTACACTTGGTGGGTTAGCACTACTGGACCAAATACCCGTGTATTTGTCAAATATAATTATCCTGGATTGCTTCTATTAGGTCAATTTGCTCTTTGTTGACATTTTTCAACCGAGCATGGTTCGATGTCATAGTGCTCTATCATCTCACGAGCAACAATATATGTGAATATCATCAATGAGTATGTACGATCTGTCCATCGACTCGTATGCACTTTCATAATTCATTTGAGATTTATTTGGTCTCTGGAATGATTCATAGACATAGTTTTAGTCAGAGATAATCTCATGAGAGGTTTGTGTATTGATGATAATAGTTGTGCCTTACTCTTCTTTTCCTTTAGATGAGTATCTATCGAACCAAGTAGCTTCCCCCATTTCCTTTTGGGAGCCACGACCTCAACCACACCTCCACCATGTGTGATTGCAACGCGCTTTCCAGTGGCGTTGTGCCCTTGTTTGGGAACTTTTAACCTTGCGGGTATATTTGCAGCTGGTATATGTGATCTCGTCACTTCATTAAACGTATCAGGTATCGAGTCTGATTCGTTTGACTTCAACTTTACATTGTGAAGTTTGGGGATCAAAATGAGACATATTGGGAATATTCTATGACACTTCCAGTCGTTCCCATGGAAAATGCTTTTTCCTATCTCCCCCTAACGACAAGAAGATTGTCTTATAAAGTGACAACTCGCTAACTTAGCGGTAAAGAGATCACCCGTCAAGGATTCTAATTAGCGGAAAATTGTTGGGGATTCATATCCAACATATATTGAATTTTTTTAAGGACCCATTTGGGTGCGCTGTGGGGGCGCAATTGGCACATATACTACACAACCAAACATGCATAAATGTAAAATATCAGGCTTATATCCAGTTACCAACTGGTACGCATGATACTGGTTGGCTAGTAGTGGGTCTAAAAACAAATGACTAAGGCTGCATGTAATATTTTCATAACCCTATGCAAATGCGGGTAAATTGGTGCGCATAACCAATGCCCTATATATCATCTACATTCTTTTGATGACAAATTTTATGAGACCATTTTATATATACACATGGGGTGTATGAAACTCTACATTGATCCGAATATATATATGCAATAATTATCAATTTCTTATGATGTAAATTCTCTAGCATTCCAAGTCATGTAGACTTGATGAGATAGTTAGGGTGGTGAGCCCTTGAATGTGTAACTAGTGCTAGAGTGCAGCATCTTATGTGGACAAGAATGCGACGTGCGTTCATCGTGTCGAAACCAGAACCATAAAATACTTCAATGGCCCGCACTCTGGTTGTTTATGTCCATTACCTTGTATTCGTTGTAAGAATGGAATATTTTTGTATTACCTTTAGGATGGTCTCATTCTTGTCTTAGCTACGAATTAAGGTATACACAAGTTTTAGGTATGACATATTATGATAGCGGTGTTGCTTCTTGTGCTGCAGAAGTCAACATTGTAATTTAGTTAATTGATTTATTTTGCCTTTCACTCGAAAGATAACGTGTTTATATGTATTTTTTAATACAAGGATCATTATGTCATAACCATGGTGTCCCACAAGGTCGTGTCGAAACATATATGTGTAATTGTCCCAAAGTTCTTTATTGGTGACATAATATGATTTGATGACCTTGATAATCCACTAGTGTGACACATTAATTTCTCTAATATACTTTCCTTTCATATCATTAGAGTTGATGTACATATATACCAATTTCCATTCTTATATTATGATTTCCAATTGATACGAATACTTTAACAAGGTTCTCATTAGTGTAATGCTTTAGTGACTATTAATCTTGTGCTAACAAGAAAATGACAGTCCATCGTGTGGGAGGTCTCACAAAAACACTCAAGTTCTCCTCGATACATTCCAACATGGAACGGATTTTGTATTTGTGATTTTGATGTATTTTTTTTTGCATCTATAATAGTTAAATATTTGGTTTTTGATTAGCAAGTGAAATCATTTTAATGCTTAAAATAAATTTCAAATAAACTTATGCTCAATCAATCTTAAATTAATCTGATATAGTATATTTTCAATTTGTTCTTTTTGTATGAGCGATTCTTAGCACATTTTTCTTCTTATATTGTCCATTATCTTTTAGGCAGTAGTTTCATCTCTGCTCCAAGAATTGTAAAACCCTTTTCGACTCTTTCATGACCCTTACCATTTCAATGGTTTTGTCCATGGTGTGTAGAGATGTCACCTATGTAAAATTGTCTTTAACTCACTGTCCTTTAGAGTTGTTTCACCTCTAACACTTTCATTATTGACCACGAGAACTTTCTTTATCCCAACATGTTTAGTGATATGAAATAACCTTGTTATATCTTTCAACCACTTACAGTAGGTTGATGAACTTGTCTAAAGGTTATACTTTAGCTCACATTGGTTCATTAATATGCTTACTGCTATATGAAAGGTGAAAATCTTCTATGAGTTCCTTGTCATGAAGATTGAGATGTATTTTGAGCACAACATTTCTTTGTTGAAACAGTCATTTTCTTGTAATCGAGTGGGTTTCATTCCACTGTTTGATTAGTTTGGAAAGTACATGGTACTAGATACTCTTGATTTTTCTTTTCAGGGTGTCCCACTGTTCTTAGGGGATTCTAGTTAATGGTATTACATATGAAGGTTGTGACTGATGTATCGTCTCAAAAATCTCAAGATATTTACATGTATTTTAACAGGTGACTTTTAGGGTCAATATGTTTTGATGAGTTTTACATATTTGTCTATCTTATGGTACTCAAGTTCTTTCGAGTCCATGTGGTTGTAAATAATGGAGAATATATGATTTTCTAAAATCATGTTCTATATGCATGAAATTTCATTATCATAATGATATTGGATTTTTGTTTGTTTACATTTTGTTGATAATACGTCATCAATATTTCAATATTCGAAAATAGATCGCAAAGACACTTTTGGATTTCCAGGTAGGAGGGGAATCACGTGGATTATTTAAGTCTCTTCAACCTTAGGGTTATTTACACCCGTTTGACAAAATCTTTCAGTGTTATGCAATTATTTCGTTTCATGAAATACATGAATAACATTAATATTTTGAGAAATTTTGCCATTAAGCAAAATAAATATTGGTATTGACATAAAATTGAATTTTGATTTTTAACATCTTAATAGTATTTTGGACCTTTTGGTAGAAGATCAGAATACACGGGTGTTGGAAGTGTAACTTCCATTTATTAATTAAGATTGAAAATAATGAGTAGGAACTCATAATCAAGATAAGTATTTGAATAATATTTTAACATTTTCATGTTATTTTTTTTAAAAACTTTTGTCATAAGACTAAAAGTTATGGAAGTTGGAATGTAATTTTCAAAGATTAATTATAAGGTCGTGAATTATAGTTAAGATGAATATTTAAATATTAGCATAAATAAATAATTGATACTATAAACTAATTCTAAACTAATTGGATAAGCATCTAAATACATGAATATTAAGATGAACATTTAAATTAACCATCTAATATGTAAACTAATTAGATAAGTATTAATAAAGAATAATAACAATTTAGAACGATAAATACTATCATATCCATCAACTCTATCATACCTAAAAAATATTTTGAATTAAAATTGAACTAATAGATAACAAATAACATTCATAACTATAAAAAGAATTATAATATATCTAGAAATAAATGATTTTTCTATTAAATAAATGGAATATTATTAAATAAATGGAATATTTTAATAATATATTCAATGAATATATTTTTGTTTTTGAGATTTCAAAGTTCCATCCTCTATTTTTTGGGGAAATATTAAGAAAATGTGTTAGAGATGCTTTTAGAGCATCTCCAATAGCTATGCTAAAATGAAAAAAGTGCAATTTTAGCATTTTAGTTGCTCCAACAACTATTCTATCCTATATGCTAAAATAGAAAAAAGATGAAAGAAATTGAAAAATTCCCTACATTTAGAGAAATCTCTAAAACTTATTAGAAGAGACATAAAATAATATTTTAATTATATCAACCAATTAGAGTATTGAGATAAAATGTCTAGGAGAGAGAAATATTATTTTATTAGATGTATTGAATATTTTATTAATAAAATTAATGGTAAAATT
The DNA here is from genome assembly GCA_036898165.1 of Silybum marianum. NCBI lineage: Eukaryota > Viridiplantae > Streptophyta > Magnoliopsida > Asterales > Asteraceae > Silybum > Silybum marianum. The sequence goes on from CM072535.1 coordinate 33,510,164, forward strand.
GCTAAAATAGAGTAGCTATTGGAGATGAATGTAAATTTTTATAGAGATTTTAATTTTTTTACTCTATTGTAGAAAAGTTTTAGCATATCTGTTGGAGATGCTCTTATTAGAGCATCTCAACAAATTTTCTAAAATTTCTCTTAAAAACTGAATATTTTGAGGGCCTTGTAACTCCGATAAACATAAATAGTTTTTGTTGTTAAGTAAGTGTTAGTTTTAACTTCACTTGTCCTCAATGATACCAACAACAATCTTCTATATCTCCCAAGTTTTAGCCATTCATTGACAAAAATAAGTTAGTTTTTGAGTAATCCTTTGAAAGTACATAAACTAGTTTATAAATTAACTTATAAGTTCGTTTATTAATAAGCTACTTGTAATAGCTTTTGAGAATTTTTTTGACATTTTTTCAATTATAACCCTGATTAATATGATTTATTTGTTTTTATTACTAATTATAAATAATTATTAAATATTAATAAATTTTAACTATTAATTATAAATAAATATTAATTATTATTCATAAATAGTAATTTATAGTAATTAAAATTAATTATAAATTATATATTACTAATTAATTTTAATTATACAATAGATACTAATAATAATTAGTAATTATTTGTACATGTTATTAACTACTATATCAATTATTATTTTTAGGCATTCACGTTTGGCATATGCGTGCTCTGACTGAAATCTTTGGGGATGATTTTGTACTAATTATTGTTCAAAAAAATATTAATATTGAACAAAAAGGCCCTGATATCTTTATATGTGGATAATGCGTTTTTGATAGTTCTTCTTCCGTTAAAGATATCCTCCTCAATCAAATCATGAAAAAATCATTCTATTGGATTTTGGCTAGCTAGGTGTAAAGACATGTGTGCTAAAAACTCGATTACGTGGAGATATCCTCCTATCAATTGATCCGGATCCTGTAATATTCTCACTTCTCTTTTGCTAGCTTCTTGTTAGCCGTTAATAAAATTCTGGTTTTTCAAAAAAACTTGTATGTGGAAAATCGTTTCAATCCCACAGTTATTAATGAAACCAAGTTCTATTTGTTTTATGTGCTTCTGATCGTCAGCCATCAGGAGAGCCGTAATCTTTAATTATGGTTCCATAGGATCATCCTTATTCCATTGTTAAGTAGAAGGAAATGATGTTCGACAACGGACAATAGGCTCTTATATAGACTCTGAAGCATCCTGTTTGCATTACTATATTATCGAACCCTACACTTTTTAGGTTTTTGTATTGGGATTATCTCACTAGTAAATGGAAGACTTTTACTTACGGACTTTTTTCTGAGAAATCCTTCGCTAAAGAATGATTCGTTACAAAACCGTCACAAAAGTTGGTGGGTAATTCAAATCAGTGACAGATTACCTATGTATTCTCTGGGTGATGTGTTAGTATTTTCTAGAAAAACACGGACCATTAATATTTTATGGATGATCCGTGAGTAATCACCGACGAAAATTTCCTTAGTACAGGAACAAGTTCATTACCGAAGTTTTTGTGATCCAAAAGGAAAAGGGTCCCAAAAATATTACCAATTGGTGTCAAAAACAGTTAAAATTGTTTTTTAATCAATTACCATACAGAATCTAACCTTAGGCATGCATTTAGATATGAAACAGAAAGATGCAACTTTTTATTGATGGAAACATTAATTGAAACAAGATGTGATCAAACTTATTTGCATCCAATCATCCATGATGATCAAAACCATACTAGAAACGGGGAATCGCCTTAACCGTTAACGGAACCCTCTTTTGGACAAGACCCATAGTCTCACCCATATCCAGCTCTCCATCACCAGGCAATATCAAATCATATTTGTGCACTAAATTCGCTATAACGGTCTGATCGATCGCTATAGAAAATTGCTGTCCAGGACACATCCTTCGCCCCCCACCAAATGGAAGATACTCAAAATGATGCTTTTTATAGTCGATTCCATTGGTTAGAAACCTCTCGGGCTTAAACTTATCGGGTTCATCCCATAGTGACGGATCTCGTCCTATTGCAAAGGTGTTGACGAGCACTTGTGTGCCTGCTGCGATGTCGTATCCCATTAATTTGACGTCTTTTATTGCTTCTCGAGTAATAAGTAGTGGGGCTGGAGGGTGTAACCGCAGTGCCTCTTTGATTGCGGCTTTCAGGTACGGCATTTTCTCGGTATCCTCTTCGGTAATTAGGGATCTTCCTTGTGCTACTTCGCTTACTTCTTGTTGCAGCTTTTTCATCGCTTGTGGGTTTCTTACTAGCTCGCTCAACGTCCATTCTATGCTTGCGGCTGTTATTTCGATTCCGGCAGAGAAAACGTTCTACAAAAAACAGTGAAAGATTAGTGCCTTGTTTGTTTTTTCCGAATAAGCTCTTAATAACCACTTATGTCCGATTCGTTAAGAGGTATGACCATTCAGACTGTTTGTTTTTTCAATTTCCCATAGGCACTTATGTCTTATTATCTTCTTATCTGTTAAGAGGTAAACCAACCTCTTATTTGCCTCTTATTGTTCTCTAACTTTTAGCAACGGCGTTTCTCAATCGATTAACCATAATCGATCATGTCTCTCAATTGATCCTTACCAAGTTGATCCTCACCTATCTCGATTTATGTATTTTAATAAGATTTAAATATGTTAAATACCATCAATTGCATATTTTTGTTTAAATGAATGATAATCATATATAATTTAGATGTAAATTTTGTAACGATAAAGAATAAATATGTGAAATTGTATAAATGTATTCATAAATTCAACACTATAATTTTTTAATGGGTAAATAGACAATTAAAACAAATTCAGACGTTTATCATTTTACAAAAACAAACAATCATATTGATTTAAATTTCGTATTATGACCACCTCTTATTAATAAGAAGTGAAATAAGAATTTAGACTTCGACACCTATTAAAAAACAAACGCCACCTAGCTAGGTGCTTGAAGTATATGAACTATAGAAATTTATGTGTATAGATACTACTGAAATGCTAGTTTGAATTATGGTCTGTTTGTTAGCAGCTTAATGAGCCTAATTGGACTCATTTAGAAAGTAACTTATTCAGTAAGCTTCTAGGGAAGTTTATGCAGAAAGCCATGTTTTTTCCAAACACTACAACAAAATTGAGTTTATAGGAGACCACTAATTTCAAATAACCCGAATAAACTACTTTATAGAACTCAATTTATATGGCCAAAAAATAAAGAGTTCTGTCTAAAGGCGTTGTAATAAGTTTATAATACACTTTTGGACATCTTAACAAGTTTTTATGACACTTTTAATGCAAATCATCCTATTAGCTATTTTACAAGATACTTTTGAAAAAGTGTCGGATAAATCCAACACTGATTTTATAAGACACATTTTTCAGACCTATAAAATAGCTAATGCTACGATTTATTACTAAAAATGTCATAAACTTATTACAACGTCTTTATTTTTTATATGTCATAAACTTATTACAACGTCTTTATTTTTTATCTTATAAAGCAGCCTATTAGAATGCTTTGATATCGATAGCATCATATAAATCCAATTTTATTGTAATGAAACCTGCCTCTCTCAATTAAAAAAAAAACATGATTCTTCCGTCTATGAAAAAACTTTCCCAGTAATCTATACACACAGACACGACACACACAGACAATTTTATCCATACAGAACTTAATGAAAAACCAACCAAACATCCCCTTAATCATGAATATATGAACATGGAAGAAATAAATCTTACCAGGATGATAGCTTTAACTGTATCTCGTTGAAGCGATATGGCGGGATCGAGTAACATATCAACAAAATCTTGCGGTTTTTCATTCTCATCAACAACATCTCCTCTTTTATTCTTCTTCTTATTAGTATGTTCAACAAGAACACCGTCAAGAAAAGCATCAATTTCAGGAGCAAGTTTACTTGCTGCACGTTCTAAACCCCACAACTTACCAACCCATGACATCCAATGAATATAACTTCCAAAGCTAAAAGCACCAAGCAAATATGTCAGAGTTGACAACAAATGCTTAAACTGTGCCCCTTCATATTTCCTTCCAAGAGTCACCCTACAAACAACATTAGTTGTAAGTGCAGTTAACAACGCTTTTAATTCAACCAACGAACCACGGCTTTCTTTAACCGCGTCCATCATAACTCTCGTTTCATCTTCCCTAACTTGTTGGAAAGATCGAACCCTTTGAGTGTTTAATAGTTGGAGCATGGTTATGCTCTTGATTTGCCTCCAATATTCGCCATAAGGGGAAAACGCGATATCTTTGGATCCAAAACTAAGTACATCGGATATGCTCGATTTGGGTCTGTAACAAAACTCTAGATCATGAGTTTTCAAGACTTCTTGGGCTGTTTCAGGTGTGGAGGCTACAAGAACTGGTACACTACCAAATTGAACCAACATAAGTGGACCATGTTTTTTGGCTAAGTTACGGAGATAGCTGTGTGGTTTTGTGCCTAATTGGTGAAGGTTTCCAATAATTGGAAGCTTTCTGGGGGATGGTGGTCTGTTTTTCTGGCTTTTTGGATCAGATGAAAACCATTTGAAGATCAAGAGAATGGTGAGGGGAATGTAAAGGTAAAAGAGGAGATCAGAGGCAGAGGTGAGAAACATTTTTCTTATAATCTAAAGCAAAAATGTCACTTGGTTTTCTATGGTTTGTGTAGGTATGTAAACATATTTATACACAGGCTTCATACAAATCTAAAGAGAGAAATAATTTTCTATTATAATCCAATAGATAATAAAAATGAAGTTAAATGTTTATTCGAAAAAATAGTAACATTTTATTACATATCTATAATTTATTTAGTTGAAAAATATACAATGACCCGAAAAATATATTTAAAAACTAATAAAATTTAACATTTCATAATATATTTAAAATAATTTAATAATAATAAAATAATACGTTAATTAATATATGTCAAAAATAAAAATAAATAAATAATAAAATATATTAATTAATATATTTCAATTTAATTTATTATTATTTTATGTATAAAGTAAAAAAACTTGGATTTGTATAAACAAATACAAATTTTAGAAAATATGTACATGATGATTTCAAATTACTGCACTACCTGTAATATTACATTTCTATTATATTGAATATTTTATTAAAATATATATCAAATCTTTATTATTCATGGAAAAAACATATATATGTAATTTACACACATTTTTTAAATTGCCACATTTATTTTATGAAAACTAAGTTTATTAGGTAATAATTCTAGATAATCAATAATTAATACTCACGTTTGCTAGTTTCTTGCTGGTCTTTTATAAAAGTTTCGGTTGCCGCTTCAAAAAAAAATTAATACTAACGAATAGTTTATATTTAAAATTTATTAATAATTTGAAATTAATATTATTTATAATTAATGTTAATAATTAATTATTTAAAATTAATATTTATTAATAATAAATAATACTTAATACTTAATATTAATATTAATCAGCGTTATAATTAAAAAAATGTGACAATGAGTTAACCCTAACTACTTTTTTAATAGGTTAGTTTATATGTAACTTGTTTTTTGGTTTGAGATAGGAAGTAAGGAACGACAGTCTGTATTATCTCTCATAAAATTGTTGCTCAATTTTTGTTTAGGGCATCTCCAATCCAACCACTAAAATATAACCACTATAAACACTAAAAATGAAATATTAAAAAAAATTCAACTCCAACCACACACTAAAAACACACCACTAAAAACATCTTTAATATTATAATAATCTTTAAATATATATATATATATTGTTTAATGTAATAAACTATTAATTTATGTATATATAATTAGAAAAACTAATTTAATATGATTATAAATTTTCAGTGGCCTATTTTATTAGAGCATCTCCAACAGCTATTGTAAAATAAAAAAATGGAGGATTTTAACAATTTAAGTGCTCCAACAGCTATGGTATATCAATTGCTAAAATAGAAAAATGGGAAAAAAGAGAAGAAAAATATCTAAATTTAGAGAATCTCTAAAAATATATAGAATAGAGAGAAACAATATTTTAATTATATTCAACCAATCAAAATAATTGAAGTTAAGTGTGTAGGAGATAGATTTAATATTTTATTAAATGATGAAATATTTTATTAATATTGTTAATGATAAAGTTGCTAAAATAGAGTAGCTGTTGGAGTTAGATGCAAATTATTATAGAGAATTTGACTTTTAATATGCTATTTTAGAAAAAAATTACAATAGCTGTTGGAGATTATAACACCTAGATTTTGTTACCTATTAATCTTGATATATTCATCTCCATAAATATATGAGTGCTTTATTTATTTGTACCTTTTATTTAAGATAGTTGTATTTTGGACTAGAAATGTTATCAAAAGTCCATGTGAGGACCCATGGTGAATTAAGTAAATGATAAGGGGTAAATTTTGACAAGTGGTGATTTTTATACTAGGTATAAAAACCCCAATTTTCAGCCAAAAATGGCTCATTTGCAACACATTTCTCTCTCTCTCTCTCATTTGAACGATTTCTTCATCTTCAAAACCCTAGTTGAGTAAATTTCATCTCATGCATCAAGGATTAAGTTGAAGTTTGAAAGATTGAAGCTTGGATTTGAATGAACTTCTAGTTGTGGAGGTCAATTTAAGGTAATCTTTTTAATTTGATGATTTAAAAATCTTAGTTGGGTATGGAGTATGTTAAAGTTTCATAAGGTTTTGATTACTATGCTAAATCTTGGTTAATTGATGTTAGTTTCTTGTTTTTATTGGTTAAATAAGTGGGGAAATAAGTTTGCACCATAGATTTATGGTTTGGAAAGGTTTTGTAGTTGTTTCATCATGTTTTAGTATCAAAATTTTAAGAAATGGGACTGTTTTGAGCTGTCAATACTAGCAAATCATCAAAAATGGGATTGGTTTGAGCTGTGTAAAAGATTTTAGTAGCTGCTGTTTGTTCAGAAAATCATATAAAATCACTCGTTTACCCGATTGAGATGTACGATATATCGTTGGAAAGGTATCTGAGTATACTACAACTTTGTAGTTTAAGTCCAGAGCTGATTCCAAGTTTATAAGGCTCAAAACAGTGGGTTTTTATAGCTGTTACTGTGCAAAAACGTGAACTGCACTCTGTTTTTATAAAAATCATGTAAAATTGGTCTTTGATCCAAATGGCATGAATCCAAATCTATTAGAACCATAAGAAATAGTTCTACAAGTTTTGTTTAGACCTTAAGACCTGGATTGACCTTTAAGGTTGTTAAAAATGGTCATGAAAACAGTGGTTCAAAGCTGTCAGGTGCAAAGGAAAATTATAGCATTATATGCTTGTACTTTGAGTTTTTAAGGAGTTGTACCATCCGCAAATCTTGTTCCAATCATTCTCAATCTATTGTAAACTTGTTTAGGGTCAGTCTTGGAGTAAAAAGATGGCATTAGCAACGGGATAGGAACTACATGATTAGCACATCGATTACCATCTAAGGTACGGATATCCGGTTTTGTGACTCTCTTTAGTCACTGAACTTCTATACAGGTAATATCTTTCTCGTTCATCATCTAGACATCTATTATGCTCTCATATTTTAAATTCATGAGATCATATTGGCGTATTGTGAGTTTGATAACTCTTTTACTAAACGGTATCAATTTGCCTATAATGATTATTATTTGAAATTATTATCATAGTTTTGGTCTTTGTTGTATTCATTATTGGTTAATTGAACTTGAATTAAATCTCTTTTGGATTTGATCCTTTTTCATTGTTGAACCGTTATCGGATTTGGACCGTTTTCGGAGTTCTACTTTGATATATGATAACTAAAAGTCATATATTTATAAGAATACCATATATATATATATATATAAATGAATTGACATATTTTTTTTATGTAATTTGGATGTTTTGTGATTTAAGGCACGACATCGGGGACAACGATGTCGTGACGCCTCCATGTCGGCTATAATTGTCATGGCGTCCTCGTTATTCGAACCCCAATGTCAATAAGTGGGTATGGCCCGGTACCGGCCAATTTGAGGGCGAATGGATCGATCCTAGGAACCGTTGTCGGGAGCCGTTATCGGGAACCGTTTATCGGAAGAAATTTGAGTGTATTGCCCTATACTCATTTTCCATTGTTCGGGTGGTCCGTACAACACTCGAACCTAATTTATTTTATTATATGTTATACGTTCTTGACATAATAATATTAGTTTAAATCATTTATAAAGAACATTTCACGTCAATTATCAATTGTTATTTCATATTTCAGTTTTCAGATTTCATATAATTATTATCCGTTATTAATTTGATTATACACTTGCAATCTTTGTTATTTTTATTATCCGCTCACTGAGCATTTGGCTCAGCCGAGGTTTGTTTCCTCCTCGGCAGGTACAGGATCGTAGGTGGGCTTATGACGGGACCGAGAGCAAAGGAGTATGACTATTTTGAAGACGACCTTAGATAATATAATAGTTTTTGTTTATGTATATATTGTAATTATAACTCTGTCGTCTTAACTTTAGTCTACCCCACACTTTTATTTTGATGATTAATTATAGTAGCTCTGGATTTCCCGTTTATCTTACTTTTGTGGTTATGTTATCCATTGTGGCATACCGTCCTCCGGCCACGCGGGACAGGGGTGTTACAAGTTATGGTATCAGAGCTATAGGTTATGATCTTGTAGTACAACTAAGTTTGATATGTGAGGAATGGGTAGTTTTAGGATCGGGTAACTTAGGTTTCCCTCCTTAATTGTTTAATTGTATCCTTTATTATTCCTATAATTCAATTACTGTCTTTATATCCAATGTTGGCTCTAATGAAAATTATGTGGCAAATGTAGTAACTCAAGATGCCACCAAGATTGGAAGGACCTAGACGGGGTCGGGGAAGGCCCAGGAGAAATCAAAATGAGCCAGAAAATGTATCTAATGCTCCGCCAACCCAACCAGTTGACCCAAATATTACGGCAACAATCCATCAAATTATGTCTGAGATGCTACCAGGTTTGGTTGCACAAACGGTGGAAGCACTCCGTCACTCTAATGAGGTTCCTAACCCAAATCTTGTGAATCAACCGCTAGAGACTCAAGGTCAAGGAACCGCCACTGGGGGTAATTCTCAAGAGATTCATCTATGGCTTGAACGATTTCACAAACAGAAACCTCGAGTGTTTATTTCTCGTGCCTGCTGGTCGATGCCGAAGACCGGGTCATACATATGGAAAAGATATTTCGAGTTTTGGGTTGCCGAGTCATATATGCGTTGAATTGGCAGTCTACAAATTGGAAGGTGACGCATATCGTTGGTGGCATGCATGGAAACAGGCTCATATTGGGGTGGTTGATATCGGGTCTCTAACTTGGGAAGAATTCAAGGCGCTCTTTTATCAACAATATTTTTCTGATTCTGATAAAGAGGCGTACAGTCGGGAATATAATTCTATTCGTCAGCGAGATGATGAGTCTATCCCCGACTATATGGCCAGATTTCTACGTTTGGCCAATTATGCGGGTAACCATGCGGGTACTGCATCAGATCAGACTTTGAAATTTAAATGGTCACTCAATGGGAAGTACAGGTCAAAGCTGATCAATCAGAAATTTACTACAGTTGCCGAGGTTGCTGATGCTGCACGAAATATAGAAAGGGAACGACTTGAAAGCATTCAGTTCAAGGTTGATAAAGATAAAAAGCGAAAGCAGGACGGGTCATCAAGCAGTTTCAACAAGTTCAAGTCAGGTAATTCAGATAAAAGAAGATTCAGTGGTAGCAGATTTTCAGGTTCATCTCAGAGTATTGCAAGTTCAAATCCTTCAGTCGCGACTCCCCTAACTGTTTGTAAAGAATGTAATCTGCCACACCGACCGGGTCCGTGCTATTGGAGGACCGGTTCATGTTTTAGATGTGGTCAACGGGGTCATATAGCTAAAGATTGTAAAGTAGACCTAGCAGCTAAAGCTTCGAGGACGAGTCGACTAAAGAAAAGGGAAAACAATCAACTGCTGGAGGTCGAGTATTTGCATTATCAGCAGATAAACCCACTACTGGTATAGTTTCTGGTTATCTTCTTATTCATGATATGAGTATATATGTTTTATTCGATACTGGAGCAACTCATTCCATAGTTGCGAACATCTTGAACATAATCTTAAGCAATATAAACGATCACTAAAGTTCCCTTTGCTTATCTCTACCCCTATGGGAAGTTCATTTGTATTGTTGCACAATATAAAGATTGTCCCTTATTTATTGGAGATCAAATTCGGAAGATCACTTTGTTTCCGATGAAGATGAACCATTTTGATATAATTGTGGGTATGGATTGGCTATCTGAGCATCGGGTTGTGATCGATTGCGATTCAAAGCAAGTGATATTTGGAGATAAAGTCAATCCAGAATGTGTATTCCAGGGAGTCACGCCTAAGCCGGGAACCCGCGTTATATCAGTTGTCGAAGCTAAAACTTTGATCTGGCAAAGTGGTGAAGGCTTCTTAGCTGCACTTCAAGATCCGGGTGAGGTACAACATAAACCTGAAAATATTCATATTGTTAATGAATTTCTAGATGTTTTCCCAGATGAACTCCCCGGCATTGCTCCGGAACGCGAAGTCCAATTTTCTATTGATTTAGTTCCGGGAGCTTCCCCAATTTCGAAAGCTCCTTATCTTATGGCCCCTTCGGAAATGAAAGAGCTTAAAAAGCAAATTGAAGACCTCTTGAGCAAAGGTTTTATCCGCCCCAGTGTATCTCCGTGGGGTGCACCTGTTCTCTTTGTTAAAAAGAAAGACGGTTCCATGAGACTCTGTATTGATTATAGAGAGGCAACCGCGTTACCATTCGAAATAAATATCCCTTACCTCGTATTGATGACTTATTCGATCAGTTACAAGGTGCTCGATATTTCTCTAAGATCGATCTAAGGTCGGGATATCATCAGCTACGAATTCGAGAACAGGATATTCCAAAGACTGCTTTCCGTACCCGTTATGGACATTTTGAATTCGTGGTCATGCCATTCGGGTTAACAAACGCACCTGCAGTCTTCATGGATCTGATGAATCGTATCTTCAAGGATTACCTTGATGAGTTCATTATCGTTTTTATTGACGACATCCTGGTATATTCTAAAACAAAGGAAGATCACGAAAATCATTTGCGGATAGCTTTGAGAGTTCTTCGAGACAAAAGTTTATACGCAAAGTTCTCTAAATGCGAGTTTTGGCTCGACAAGGTGGTTTTCTTGGGGCATATCATATCCGCAGAAGGTGTTCAAGTAGATCCTGCTAAAGTAGAGGCTGTCACCAATTGGCCACAACCAACCAATGTTTCAGAAGTTCGTGGATTTCTGGGTTTAGCGGGATATTACAGACGTTTTGTCGAAGGTTTCTCGAAAATTGCCCTTCCATTGACTCGACTCCTTCGAAAAGGTGTGAAATTTGAATGGGGTAGTGATCAAGAATGCAGTTTTGAAGAACTCAAGCACAGATTGGTATCAGCTCCTGTCTTAACCTTACCGTCGGGTCGGAAAGGTTTTCAAGTCTACAGTGATGCCTCACGAAATGGCCTTGGATGTGTTTTGATGCAGCATGGAAAGGTTATTGCATATGCCTCTCGTCAATTGAAACCTTATGAGGCAAACTACCCGACACACGATCTGGAGTTGGCAGCCGTTATCTTTGCCTTGAAAATATGGCGCCATTATTTGTATGGAGAGACTTGTGACATATTTACAGATCACAAGAGCTTGAAGTACATATTTACCCAGAAAGAATTGAACATGCGGCAACGACGATGGCTCGAACTTCTCAAAGACTATGATGTTCGAATTCGGTACCATCCGAGCAAAGCGAATGTTGTCGCTGATGCCTTAAGTCGCAAAAATGTCGGTAATGTGTCTTGTATAATGATGCCATCTAAAATTTCTATAGATTTAGAAAGGTCGGGCATTGAATTCTATCTTCATGGAGATGTTGGTTTGTTATCTACATGTACAATTGAGCCAACTTTGATTTCTCGAATTAGAGAATCACAAGATGAAGATGGGGAACTATGGGCAGTTGTGCAAAAGTTAGAAGATGATCCAAAATCTGAATTTCGAGTTGACAATGATGGTGTTATCTGGTTTCGAGATCGACTTTGTGTACCTGATGTTGATGATCTCAAAAACACAGTCATGAATGAGGCTCACAACTCACCTTTCTCAATTCATCCTGGCTCTACTAAGATGTATAAAGACCTGAAACAATACTTTTGGTGGAATGGAATGAAACGAGATATCGCCAAATATGTGGCAAGTTGTTTAACCTGTCAACAAGTCAAAATAGAGCATCAGCGGGCCAGTGGTTTATTACAGCCATTAGAAATCCCTGTATGGAAGTGGGAACACATTTCCATGGATTTCTTAACCGGGCTACCTAAAACGTCAAGGCGACATGATGCGATTTGGGTTGTAGTGGATCGTTTGACAAAATCTGCTCACTTTCTTCCGTTTAAGGAAACATATTCAGTCGATAAACTTGCTGAAATTTTCCAACGAGAAATCGTGAGATTACACGGTACACCGGTTTCTATTACCTCTGATAGAGACCCACGATTTACTTCACGATTCTGGACCGGACTGAATAAAGCTTGGGGCTCAAGATTGACTATGAGTTCTGCATTTCATCCACAAACTGATGGGCAAACCGAGCGAACAATTCAGACACTCGAAGATATGTTACGAGCGTGTGTCTTGGAGTGGTCCGGTAGTTGGGACGAATTTCTTTATCTAGTGGAATTCTCGTATAATAACAGTTGGCAATCTAGTATTGGCATGGCTCCATATGAGGCTTTGTACGGACGAAAATGTCGTGCGCCAACCTGTTGGAATGAAGTCGGAGAAAGAGTCATTGAAGGACCCGACTTGGTTCGTATAACTACCGAAAAAGTTAATATTGCCCGCCAGAAAATGAAAGAGGCCCAATCACGCCAGAAAAGTTATGCTGACAAACACCGCAGGCCTCTTGAATTTCATCCGGGTGAACATGTATTTTTGAAAGTCTCACCGTTCAAAGGTGTCAGGAGATTTGGAATCAAAGGCAAGCTCAGCCCTCGATATATCGGTCCATTCGAAATTTTAGAACGTGTTGGAGAAGTTGCGTATCGTCTAGCCTTACCACCTCAATTATCGCATATATATAATGTTTTCCATGTATCCTCGCTCCGCGGGTACAAATACCACCCTCTTCACGTGGTTGATTATTCGTGTGATAAAATTGAAAGTGATCTTTCATACATAGAAGAACCAGAAGCAATTATTGATCGTGAAGAGAGAGTAATGCGACGAAGAGTAATCCCATTTGTCAAAGTGTTATGGAGAAATCATTCAGAACGAGAAGCTACATGGGAAACCGAAGATTCAATTCGTAAAGAATATCCTCATCTATTTGAAGGTACATAAATTCTAGACTTTAACTTGATTTCGGGGACGAAATCTTCTTTTTAGAGGGGGAGACTATAACACCTAGATTTTGTTACCTATTAATCTTGATATATTCATCTCCATAAATATATGAGTGCTTTATTTATTTGTACCTTTTATTTAAGATAGTTGTATTTTGGACTAGAAATGTTATCAAAAGTCCATGTGAGGACCCATGGTGAATTAAGTAAATGATAAGGGGTAAATTTTGACAAGTGGTGATTTTTATACTAGGTATAAAAACCCCAATTTTCAGCCAAAAATGGCTCATTTGCAACACATTTCTCTCTCTCTCTCTCATTTGAACGATTTCTTCATCTTCAAAACCCTAGTTGAGTAAATTTCATCTCATGCATCAAGGATTAAGTTGAAGTTTGAAAGATTGAAGCTTGGATTTGAATGAACTTCTAGTTGTGGAGGTCAATTTAAGGTAATCTTTTTAATTTGATGATTTAAAAATCTTAGTTGGGTATGGAGTATGTTAAAGTTTCATAAGGTTTTGATTACTATGCTAAATCTTGGTTAATTGATGTTAGTTTCTTGTTTTTATTGGTTAAATAAGTGGGGAAATAAGTTTGCACCATAGATTTATGGTTTGGAAAGGTTTTGTAGTTGTTTCATCATGTTTTAGTATCAAAATTTTAAGAAATGGGACTGTTTTGAGCTGTCAATACTAGCAAATCATCAAAAATGGGATTGGTTTGAGCTGTGTAAAAGATTTTAGTAGCTGCTGTTTGTTCAGAAAATCATATAAAATCACTCGTTTACCCGATTGAGATGTACGATATATCGTTGGAAAGGTATCTGAGTATACTACAACTTTGTAGTTTAAGTCCAGAGCTGATTCCAAGTTTATAAGGCTCAAAACAGTGGGTTTTTATAGCTGTTACTGTGCAAAAACGTGAACTGCACTCTGTTTTTATAAAAATCATGTAAAATTGGTCTTTGATCCAAATGGCATGAATCCAAATCTATTAGAACCATAAGAAATAGTTCTACAAGTTTTGTTTAGACCTTAAGACCTGGATTGACCTTTAAGGTTGTTAAAAATGGTCATGAAAACAGTGGTTCAAAGCTGTCAGGTGCAAAGGAAAATTATAGCATTATATGCTTGTACTTTGAGTTTTAAGGAGTTGTACCATCCGCAAATCTTGTTCCAATCATTCTCAATCTATTGTAAACTTGTTTAGGGTCAGTCTTGGAGTAAAAAGATGGCATTAGCAACGGGATAGGAACTACATGATTAGCACATCGATTACCATCTAAGGTACGGATATCCGGTTTTGTGACTCTCTTTAGTCACTGAACTTCTATACAGGTAATATCTTTCTCGTTCATCATCTAGACATCTATTATGCTCTCATATTTTAAATTCATGAGATCATATTGGCGTATTGTGAGTTTGATAACTCTTTTACTAAACGGTATCAATTTGCCTATAATGATTATTATTTGAAATTATTATCATAGTTTTGGTCTTTGTTGTATTCATTATTGGTTAATTGAACTTGAATTAAATCTCTTTTGGATTTGATCCTTTTTCATTGTTGAACCGTTATCGGATTTGGACCGTTTTCGGAGTTCTACTTTGATATATGATAACTAAAAGTCATATATTTATAAGATTACCATATATATATATATATATAAATGAATTGACATATTTTTTTTATGTAATTTGGATGTTTTGTGATTTAAGGCACGACATCGGGGACAACGATGTCGTGACGCCTCCATGTCGGCTATAATTGTCATGGCGTCCTCGTTATTCGAACCCCAATGTCAATAAGTGGGTATGGCCCGGTACCGGCCAATTTGAGGGCGAATGGATCGATCCTAGGAACCGTTGTCGGGAGCCGTTATCGGGAACCGTTTATCGGAAGAAATTTGAGTGTATTGCCCTATACTCATTTTCCATTGTTCGGGTGGTCCGTACAACACTCGAACCTAATTTATTTTATTATATGTTATACGTTCTTGACATAATAATATTAGTTTAAATCATTTATAAAGAACATTTCACGTCAATTATCAATTGTTATTTCATATTTCAGTTTTCAGATTTCATATAATTATTATCCTTTATTAATTTGATTATACACTTGCAATCTTTGTTATTTTTATTATCCGCTCACTGAGCATTTGGCTCAGCCGAGGTTTGTTTCCTCCTCGGCAGGTACAGGATCGTAGGTGGGCTTATGACGGGACCGAGAGCAAAGGAGTATGACTATTTTGAAGACGACCTTAGATAATATAATAGTTTTTGTTTATGTATATATTGTAATTATAACTCTGTCGTCTTAACTTTAGTCTACCCCACACTTTTATTTTGATGATTAATTATAGTAGCTCTGGATTTCCCGTTTATCTTACTTTTGTGGTTATGTTATCCATTGTGGCATACCGTCCTCCGGCCACGCGGGACAGGGGTGTTACAATGGAGATGCTCTTAGCCTTCAAATATAGAGGCCAACAATTTATCCCTCTAAATTTTTTAGTGTTTTAGTGTTGGGTTGAAAATGATAACACCTTCATTTATGTATTTTTAGTAATTTTACTGTTGGATTGGAGATGTTCTTAGTCATGGGTATTGCTTAGTTTTTGAATTGGGTAGGGATTTGCAACTGATATAATATGTATTATACTACGTGGTTTGGTAATAAAATTTTGCCACGATTTAAAAAAACGAACAAATATATATTTAAAAAAATAAATTGATTTATAAGTCAATTTTAAGTATTTTTGACAGATTTTTTAAAATATCTTCAAAATAAAAAAGTAGGAAAGTGAAAGTTTTTTATTATTTCAAAAATGATTACAACGTGAAAAAAAATATTTTTTTATATAATTCTACTAATAGGAAATTTTAAAAATAATTACTCCGTATTAGAAAAATAAAATATTTTAATAGATGAATAAAATATTTCAATTATTATAATTAATGTTAAAACTCTAAAATGAGGATTTTTCTAGAGATTGATGTAATTACTATTTAGAAGTTTTGGGGAAGATGTTAAAGATGCTTTTAGAAGCTAGTTATGTTTGCCAAACAATACCTCAATCTCCAAAATGAATAATATGTTTGAGTTGGATGAAACTTTCTATAGAGATTTTGAGTTTTAATTATTAATTTTGAAATTTTTGGAGAGTTTGTTGAAAATTAAGAGAGAAATAAATTTATATTATATTCTCGCCCGTAATAAACATTACGGTTAAACGTTTATAATATGATATAGAATGATAATATTTTATTACATGTAGATAATATTTTATAATATATCGAATGTTGTAATCTACAAAATTAGAGAATATCTGGAAGTTAAATATAATTTTATATAGATAATTTGAGTTTTGATTCTCCATTGGAGAAAACTTGAAGAATTTGTTAAAAGATACTCACTATGAAAGAGAAACAAATTTTTATTCCCACCATGGAAGAAAACATTGAGTTAAATGTTTATGAAAGAAAAATAATAATTTATTACATATATATAACATTTTAATAATATGATTATTATTGTAATCTCTAAAATAGATAATCTCTTAGAGTTTGATGTAATTTTCTATAGAGATTTTGAGTTTTTATTTTCCATTTTGGAGAATTTGTTGGACATGCTTTTACCAACATTTTTTTAATTATATTTCCGCCAAAAAGAAACATTGGGGTTAAATGTTTATTTGAGAAAAATAATATTTTATTCAAATATCTAAATAGTGTGAGGTGTGGTGTGACGGTGAGGTCAAGTCTCAAACATTGCAAGTCATGACGAGGTCGTGATTTTTTTAAGACGTGATTTATAACGTCAAATCTCTTAATAGATCATATATGAAATTATATACATAAACATATGTTTTCTAGTATTACTCAATAAATCCTTGATAAAAACTAATAAATAAGTCATTAAAAAGAAGAGTAAAATCAAATATCGTATTACAAAAACTGTGCATTACGTCGTGGCGTGCCTCATACATAACGTGTCGTACGTGAGACACAAGCCTTGAGTCACGGCGAACCATTGTTGTTGTTACGACGAGCTCTAATTTTTGAATATCAATTTTATTACATGTATATAATATTTTAATAAAATAATCAATATTGTAATCTCTAAAAATGAAGAATTTAATTTGTTGAAGGTAGATGTAATTTTATATAAAAATTTTGAGTTTTGATTCTCTATTTTGAATAAATTATAAAGAATTTGTTGGAGTTTTGAAAATGTTTATCATAAGACAGAAACAACTTTTTATTAAATTTCCACCAATAGGAAACATTAAAGTAAAATGTAACATATTTAATGTTAGATCAAGAGACACAAGGCACACGACCCATCTTTTGGTCTTTAATATGTATGTGTATCGGAGAACCTCTCATTACACTACCAAAAAATTGAGCATTTTTCGACGACTATATCCATCAGAAATCGTGTCGTGAATATGTCGGAAATGGGTCGTAATCCGTCGGAAATGGGCTGTAATCCGTCGTGCAAACTTTGTCAGAAAAACCATCGGAATAGAGTTCCTTCGGAAAAGATATCCATCGGAAAGCATTACAGACGGATTTTTCGTCGTATATTTGATCTTTCGGAATTTCCGTCGGTAAAGATATCCATCAGAAAAGTCTGTCGGAAATTCTTTGAAATAGGCTTTTCATACGACCAGTTTTCCTACGAACCTTTTCCGATGGATCAGGCCTTTCCGACGGATCAATCCGTCGGAAAAGGGGCTCTTGCTTTGTAGTGTTAAAGACTTGCACACAATGCTCAAACTCTTAAACAATTTATTTAATGCTATAAAATTGTTGTTTATTAAGCGGGTTAAGTTTTAATCTAAGCCTCCTATATATAGGACAAGTTTCGCACTTATAATTAACTAAGCTCCTACGGTCGAAGTTAGAGATTGTTGAAGGGCTAGAGGGTATATATGTGCCTCACTTTTATAAGGGTTCCAAAGTAGTGTCGAAGATTCTTGAAGGGGCTATTTGAAAGTTTAGTAAAAAGTATTTCATCTTTTTCCTTGTAATCAAGTTTTGTTCAATATCTCCTTAAAGGAACATGTGCCCTTGAGATTAGGCTTTACGATCCTTTTTATCCGGTGTTAACTTCAAACCATGTGTATCTAACGCACGATTTTATAAGAACTTTATTTTTAGATTTCACTAGTGACACAGGAACAAAGATCATTAACAAGCAAACACGTTTTTGCAATCCAAAAGGGTACCAAAAATATTAGCAATCGGTTTCAAAACAGATAAAAATGTTTTACAACAAAGTACCCTACAAAATCTGAGCTTGGGCATTAAGATGAAAACAAAATGATGTAACTTGTTATCATTGATGAAAACATTTTAATGGAATTGAAACAAGATGTGATCAAAGTTATTGCATCTAATCATCCATGATTGTAATGCTGTGTTCCGATACCGATAGTTGGTCAGCAGAAAACACAGAGTAGAAGAAACCAAAACTAAACAGTCCGATTTCACAATCGTAAACCATGCTTAGAAACGAGGAATCGCAGTAGCCATTAAAGGAGACTTCCTATGGACAACAATGCCCATGGTCTCACTCATATCCAGTTCTCCATCATCAGCCAATGCAAAATCAAATTTGTACACTAAATTCGCTATAGCGATATGATCGATCGTTGAAGAAAATTGAGTTCAGGACACCCTCTACAAAATTTTACAAGGGTTAAACGTTTTTTTTTTAACTTCTGACTTAGTTTCCCCCACTAAATTTTTGCGAGGACCCACAACCTTAGTCGACTCCAAAAATTCAATTAAAATAAAACAAAAAAAACAAAAAAAGCTCTTCGAAATCAATTAAAAAAACTGAAAAAGTATTTTAATCTATGTTAAAGGTGACCCCACCAGTCAAAAATCTTGAATCTGTCACCGCCTGCCAACAATTTACTCACTAAATTTTGTGATGGTTCTGTGACGAACCACTTGCGGATTTCTTATGAAAATGTTCGTAGGTAAAAATCTTTACATTTTAGTAGTAATGCATGTATGTGTATAGTGTATACTACTTAATCATGAATTTGGGAAGATGGAAGAAGAAATCTTGCCAATGACAGCTTTCTGTTAAGTGATACACTGGTTTCAAGTAAGATATCAACTAAATCTTGAGGTTTCTCATCTTCATCATCAACATCTCCTCTTATGTTCTTCTTATTGATATGTTCATCAAGAACACCCTCAAGAAGTCAAGAAACTCATTAAGCTCTGGAGCAAAATCAATGGCTGAACGTTCTAGGCCCCATAATCGATCCACCCATGACAACCATGGAATATAACTTCCAACACTAAAAACACCAAGCAAATGTGTCAACTTTCTCAACATATCTTTAAACTTTAACCCTTCACATGTCTTTCCAAGAGTCACCCTACAAACAACATTACTTGTAAGTGAAGCTAACAACTCACTAAAATCAACCAAACAGCCATGACTTTCTGTAAGCATATCAATCATAACTTTGGTTTCTTCTTCTCTCACTTGTCTAAATGACTGAACACGTTTAGTGCTTAACAGCTGAAGCATGGATATGCTCTTAATATGCCTCCAATATTCTCCATAAGGTGCAAATGCAATGTCTTTACAATGTCTTTAGAGCCAAAAGTGAGTAAACGAGTTATACTTGTTTTGGGTCTGTTGCAAAAGTCTAAATCATGAGTTTTCATGATTTCTTTGGCTGTTTCATCTGTGGAGGCTATAAGAACAGGTATGCTACCTAAGTGAATTAACATGAGTGGACCATGCTTTTTTGATAAGTCATGGAGATAGCTGTGTGGTCTTGAGCCTAATTGGTAAAGATTTCCGATAATTGGAAGCTTTCTGGGGGATGGTGGTGGGTTTTTGTGGCTTTTTGGATCAGATGAAAGCCATTTGTTGAAAGGTGGTATTAAGAACATTAACAGAATGGAGAGTGGAATATAAAGAGAAAAGAGGAGATGAGATTCAGACTCAGAGGTAAGAAACATTTTTTCTTCTAATCTTAATAATATATCTAAAGCAAATCTTACTTGTTACCTATGATCTGTTTAGGTATATGCACGCATATATATACTCAAGTTTCATGGAGATGGCTTAGGAAGATCCGCCTATGTGTGTGGCCTAAGCATGGAGCTGAGTGTGATTTTTGACATGGGAATTCTAAATTTGTAATGTTGTCTGAATGGGGTTGATATTTGCATGTATGATTCATTGCCTTTTTCAGATACAAAACAGTAACAGTACAACACGTGTATTGCAAACCCAATCTAAGCATTCAGCAGCTCCAACCGTTATTATTTTTCCACTTTTTAACCATCTTATCCACATATAGAAATTTTACTCGGTGGATACCCAATCCTAACAGGACAAGAATTCCCTTTAACGGGTAACCGGTGGAGTCGAAATCTATTTTCATACTTAAAACGAGGTCTGAATGGGGTTAGGGATGACATTACCCACCCCTAATATCCGATCAATTTTTTAATTTTATTTAATATATGGATACAATGTGTGTATAAATATATGTATATATACATATATGTATTTATTTATTATTAAATGACAAATATATTTGTTTTTAAATATTGTTGATGATTAATGTAGTAACAATTTCTTATAATTTAAAATATGTTGTTTTTTACTAAACGGATACCTAACGGATTCCTCAAACCCGTCGGGGGTTATTGGTTAAAACGGGGTCACGAACTGGGGATGCATAATGCATTATTTGCCTAATACGCACCCCGTTTCCATCCCTAATCTTAACTCAACAAATTAAAAATCTTTACAGAACACCATTATATATTGTTGATTTACAAGATTCTCTTTTTCCTAAATTTAATATAAATAAAAAATAAGACTAATAAAATAACAAGGACATGCTTGTCAAGCTAGACAAGAACTTAAGAAAAATAATGGTACCCGGACGAATTCCTGACATTTTATATAAGATGTAAAAATGGATCTGTGATAAATATAGGAAAAATCTTCAATAAGGTGTTTGTATAATTGTATTATACTATTATTATTAATAAAGTTGAACTAAATCCAATTACGTGCATCCTATCGATTGTATCACGAATCTGTAATGTATTTATTCTTTGTTTGCTAGCTTCTTGCTATCGATTGTATCATGAATCCGTAATGTATTTATTCTTTATTTGCTAGCTTCTTGCTAGCCCGTAATAAAATTCCGAACAGTTGTTTCAAAAAAAAATTGAACTAAAGAAATACTAATAATTCACATAATACCGTTTATCCAAGTATTTTTAGAAACAAATAATCTATAATCAATGATAATTTCTAAATTGATATTATTTAACATATATTTTAAATAAATTATAGAGAATTTAATAGACATGCCTCCTCTATAACATTGATTTATAAGAACTTCCTTTTTGTTAGTATGAACCTTCTATCCTATATTCGGTATGTTTGGTCAATGATAAGGCCATTTATATACCTATATTTGTCTTGTATGTATAGATACCGACCCTTTCAAAGTTCTTGCTTCGGTTGCTTAGTATCTCCTTCCAATCCTGTTATGAACTCTTAAGATTGTTAAGTTTTGTTGTTGCCAAACAATTAGATGTGATGGTAGATATAAAGCTTATAGACCAGTTTGTTCGACGCACTAAAAAACTATATATAGTATTGATTTGGTTTCGATCTGTTGGATGCATTAAACAAGTTGTGGATTTATGATTTTTACTTAGTGGGGTCACCTTTAAGATAGGGCCAAATGCCTACAAAGTTTTCAGACGTGTTTTTAGCTTAATTACACCGTTTCGAGAGATTTTTAAAGTTTTTTGGTTGATTTCGAGAGCTTTGTTAGTGTTTTTGTCTTTCGGTTTTTTAATTGATTTGAAGAGACTTTTTTATTTTTTGGTTGATTTGAATAAACTTTTTTCAAGCCGGCAATGGTCGGCTAAAGTTATGTGCCCGTTCAAAAATTTAGTAGGGGGGACAATTTGAAAATCTTTAAAATAACTAATTTAACAATTATAAATTTTGTTTCTTGTTTTCCTAATGGGGTCCCTTTCCCCGGGTTCTCACATGTATATCTGCCACTGCATTAGACTGAACCGATGGAGGGTGGCAGTAGCGGAAACAAACTTTAATTTTAACCATAACTAACTAAGGAGAAGTGGGAAATTTAAAATTTTAAATAGTGAACTAAGTTGTACCTACATAGGAGAGATAACTCCCACTCCCCCCCCTCCGGTCAAGGGGTTAGGTTATGTGATAAGTCTTTGTATCTTAAAGATGATTGAATGTGGACTAGCTTAATTATAAACAACAAAAACACATATCTTGAATCGACATTGATGAATGTGAAGTAGACTAGTGTTTCAACAAATTAAGGACCCAGAATGAAAAAAGATCCTATTAATGTAGATTAATTTTAGATGACCAACGAGCTTTTAGGAGGAAACGTATAAAACGGTAAGGAAGAAGCAATCTGATAATTCGCTATATGTAGAGACTACGTTAATTTATTAGATAATCATTGGATGCTTATCGGTCGTGCTTGGCTCGATTTTATTGGATGATGAACTGTTATCCAAAGAACCTACCGATCAAATTTAAATGTTGAAAATTTGGATCTAATCTAATGTAATTACAATAAAATATTAGAATATATCGATTCCAATTGAATCTATCATTTAAATTAAATCAAATGACTTTTTATACACTCCTAAATAGTACGTTAAAATGCTTTTAACTACGGGTTTAGAGATGAAGAGCAATTGACTGGTACTTCTTGGGAGGGGAAACACCTAAAATACCTCTGAAACCGAATAAATCTTTTTTTTGAAATGCCTCCAAATTTTATTGAGAGAAATAGGTATAAGAAGAGTACAACCGAAAAAACTGCAAGGTGCAGTAAGTAGGAACCGGAAAAGGAACAAAAGAAACACACGAGTAAAAGAACCGCACTAATACAAAGCCGTGACGGAGAAGGCCGAACCCAAGGGAGCCTCATTCGATACAAGAGAGAGAGAGAGAGGCAAGATGGATTGTCGATCCGTGTCGACACCCAATCAAAAATTCTGACTTGTGCCTCAGCAAATAGCATCTCTCCCGAGACGGCCTTCTTCCTAAATATTGTGTTGTTAATTACGGTGACTCCAAAGCAAGTAGCATTTTGCGTGAATAGAGGCTTACAGGATATGATTTAACCAAAGAAGAAAAGGACCTCCTTGAAATTTTAGAATCTCTAGCGTGGGTCTGCCAAAATCAACATCAATGCTCCACTAATTTCGAAATGGGATCCAAACCTTTTTAGCAAACAAACAACTCACGAAGCAATGATCTATCGTCTCGGTGAGACCTCATTACATCTCGGACAAAGGATTGTGTCCAAGTCTATTCCCCGATCATAAAGAGAAACTCTCACCGGTGGTCGACCGTGGATAATCCGCAATATAAAAACGTCAATTTCTTATGAATATGCTTTTTCCAACTAGTATTTGGAATATCCTCACCGGTTGTGCGACACTTCTCTTCAAGCAAAGTTTCTTTAGTTTTTAACCGTGAACTTCCCGTCGTCATCGATGCACCACCACCAAGCATCCCTGCGATTTACAGAAATCTGTGAATTTTGCAACAAGACAGGTAAATTTTGATCATCACTCAAGGCGCGGCCCCTTGGGACCCTAGCCCAAACCCATTGATCCAGAACCCAACACCCTCTATTAATTTTCACCTTAACCTCTTTATCTTTTTCCAAGCTAAAATTTTTTGGGAAAATATTACATAAACGATGATTACCAACCCGGTTGTCTAACCAAAATAAAGTGGATGATCCTCCCCCTACTTTTTTGACAAATGAAGTGGTAAAGTCCAGTCCGTACGAGTTTAGGGACCGACCCTAGGATATGGTGTTTCCTCATATACATCCCCGACCCCTATTGAAGGTTATGCTATCTGAACAAGCCCCCCGTTACGACGTATATGCTACGTATGAGATTGGTCCAAAGGACTGAAAAAATCTTGTCCGTCCTGGTTTTTTGGTTAGCTGTTTTTTGATATGTTAAACCAAACTCTAAAGAAGTGATTCTAGAAACCGCTTTTGGACATCTCTATCAAAAGATCCAACCAATTACAACACGAGAGGGGTATTTGAACACCAATTAATTATTTTTTAGACACATAAGTATTTTTACTCATACTGCTCGGATATAGTTTTTTCTAGGGTGACCTGTAAATTTCCCTCACCCCCTAAACTATCTATTAGCATGTCAATTTCATTCATTTTGTTGTCCAAAATAGTCGATTTCTTCTTCTACCTATCTATCAAACAAATAATGCTAGTATAAAGATCTAGCTAATAAGTGAAATATATTTTTATCCACTAATTTTTAACCTTCATCAACCTTAATTTTTTTTACTTAAATGAATTTGTATAGCTTTTCTAAATCGATATTATAAAGTCAAGAACAAAAACAAATTTAACAAATCTAGATACTGATCAAATGAAATAAAAAAATTATCTGAATGACTCGACGTCGACATAAAATCCCTAGGTTTATCCAAAAATCAAAACTATCCCTGATTTATCTTCATCGCAAAAAATGGAAACCCTATCCAAAAGCAATCTCTATAACCCAATAAGAATTGAGCCATGAAAATTAAACTATATAGAAACAAAAATTTAAGACCCACAAAATGAAAATACATTGATGAACAGTATGGAAACCCACAATGATTAATCTAATCGACAATTTTGAATGTGGTCGGTTTTTATCTAACATGTAGCGATTTTATCATAAACAAAAGGTAGGCAGTTATTGCTTTTAATAATATGAACAAATATAACAATAATTCCAAATCAATATAAAAATAGATGATAGATGGCATAGATGGAGAACAAATCATTCTATTAACTTCATGTGTCAAGGTTTTGGGATTTGTTTCACATACGAAAAAGAGATGAGAAAGATATTTGTAGTTTAAGAATTTTGATATAAGAGCAGAAGTTTACAAATGCAGATAAAAGTAAAAAGTTGTTAAAGATGAATAGACGAAAACATTCTTAACTTAATGACACTTTAAACCTTTAGTTATAACACTAATTAGTGTTAACGAACCAATAGAGAAGAAGGCGACTATTTTTAACAAAAATTACATGACAAAAAATCTAAAAACTAAACCTATATATTAACAAATAATTCATTAACTCAACTTGTAGTTTACTCGGTTGTTTAAATAGTTTATCATATATATGCATATTAGTCAATTCAACAAAATATTTATATTTGATGACATCTATAAATAACGTTATCTCCTTCACAATTGTTTCTTTAAAAGAGATTTTATATATGAAATGTTATCTTCAACGTACAGTGACATATTTTCGGCATCCCCCTTCTTCAAATTGATTTAGAATATCTTAATAGGTAATAATTATTGCAAGATGGCATCTTAAATTATCTTCAACAAACAGATTATTTAAAAAAATATATAAATTCAAAATTCAAATCTTTTAAATAAATATTATATTAAACTCCAATAGTTTTTTGATGTTAGGAGGTGTTTTTTTAAGAACCGACAATTTTATTAGAACTAGCGAGAAGCTAGAAAACGCTGTTACAACCAGTTATCCAAAACACTACAAACCTCTAAATTTAGGTGGTATTTGGTTGGAGATATTAAGAAGTAATCAATGAGAATGATAATAAAATAATCTCTTTGATTTATATAATCTAATGGGGTCATTTCATCAAAAGTCCAAATTTTCATTTCTGATTAAACTGGATAGAATAAAAAATCATTCTCATTTTCATTCCCTGTCATTTCATTTTCATTATCAACCTGAACCAAACAGCCCCTTAAATTTACTATATTCTATCATGTTGTTAAATATTCCATTTCATTTAACAAATTATTATTTGAAACATTTAATTTCAAAGCTAAAGTTTGATTTAGGTCTTGGAAAGCGCAATTAGTTATTTGAAGCCCATAACTGGTCCTTGAAAGCTCGATCCTCGATATAATCTCGGTCGTAGGTCCTTTTGTACATCTTCACTAAGGACGATTAGGTTGACAAAACATTATGAGTAATTTCATGATCAGGTGGAAACTCCGATTGGAAACTCCAAATGTTATCACTGATACAAAAACACACATGCTTTTTACTAGCTCAAATTGTTTTTTATACGATTTTACAATTATAAAAGACTATCATATAAAAGATCATGCATTTTTATGAGGTTTCAAAACCATAAAAAGTAAATTAATCAAAAATAAAGTTTCTTTTACAATAGAGGTAGTTATCATGAATTTAATTAGTCCAAAATTTATATTAGACCAAAATTATTAAGACATTAGATCATTTCCGTACGCAATATCAAAATTCGTATTAAACCATTTCAATGGGGACAACAAATCTTACATAAACTTTAATGTAATGAATAGTAACATACCAAATTTAGTATAACACAATTCATTTACACAAAATAGATCAGAAGATCAAAAGAAATATACCTAAAATCTCATATTCTGATATAAAATTTGGTGTTAACAATTAAAAAATATTTATAATTATTTGTATCAAATTTTATACCAGTTTTTATGGATTTGGTATAAAATTTAGTATTATCCATTATAATATAAACTTAAGAAAAAATGATTAAATAAACAAAATTCATTATCTAGTTAGAGCATCTTCAACGGTTTTGCTAAAATAGAAAAGAAAATGGGTTTTTGTTCTCTCAATCTCTTCAACAGTTTTGTTATTTTGTTCTCTATAATAGAAAAAACTTGAAATTTTTCTAAATTTAGGGAATTCTCTAAAACTTGATGATAGGAGGGAGAAATTGTTATTTTATTCCATCGCACCAATGAGATTAAAGATTTATCATTTTATATTTTTTTTTTAAATGTATTGAGATGATAAATTAGATAATATTATATTAATATAATTTGTGTTAAAAATTTTAAAATAAAAAATTTATTGAACATAAATATAACTTTTTTCTTTTTAAATTACCTTTATATCTTTTGTAGAGGCTAAGCCCGTTAAACCATCTTTTTGGGGTGCCAAAACCGACCTTTTTGATTAGGGTTTTCTGATAAGGACTCGAGAGACGTGTTTAAAACCAGTGTTAACTTTTTAAGTATTTCTATTTGTTATTAAAAGACAAAAACAAAAGCAATTGGGTTGTGGGTCAGTAGCATTAAAGTCGCGGGTAGGGTCTATCAATTGCTTAGTTGACCTTCAAGCAAATAATTTAGCGATTGCATTTATTACTCCAACAGAAAATAAATAGATCTACGGTTATTGTTTAATGACATTGGATCATGGTTTTTTTAATTATTGACTTCAAAACTAGTATTATTACGTGATATTTAATATGATTTTTTTCTATTTATAATTAAAATTTAATATGGTGATTAACATATATTTGTGTCATAACGTGAAACTTTTTGATATGTTTATAAAACCAAAAATATATGAAAATATATTTCACATTGTAAAACAAATACATATAAAACAAATATATGTTAAGTATTACATCATATATATATATGTGGTCGTTATATACTCAACTTTTTGGTATATTTCGTCGTTATATACACAGCTTTTTGGTATATTTGGTCGTTTCAGAATGGGGTGTTGTTTGGAGTGGGGAAACCCAAATAAACTAAACTATGATATGGGACAATATTGTTACACTTTCTTATCTTAATTTTGTGTTAACTAGGTGGGTGGCTTCAAAACCCATCCTTGCAATTTCAGTGTTGTAATGCGTTTCTAGCTCCTTGCTAGTTTTGTTAAAATCTCCGCTAGTTGTTCAAAAGAAAAAAAGTAATTACATCAAATATTATACTTAGATATAAAGAAATCATGTGAAATATAAACTTTTTAATATAGAAGTTCCCACATATCTAACAAATTTTAGAGTTACTAAATGATTAATCTCTGGGTCATTATATATATAGCAATTCCATGAGGCATATATGGCAACATAATGTCTTCTTCCATACAGATCTACCTCCTTTCTTTCTTTTCATTCTTCTTTTTAGTACTTTTCATCTTGAAATGGATTTCATTTCATTTCAACACCAAGAAAATCTTTCCACCATCTCCACGAAAGCTTCCGATCATCGGAAACCTTCACCAACTCGGGTCGAGTCCTCATCGCTCACTCCATGCCTTGTCCCAAAAACACGGTCCACTCATGTTGATGCACTTTGGCAGCGTACCCGTGCTTGTGGCCTCTTCTCCCGAAGCAGCTCGAGAGATCATGAAAACTCACGATCTAAAATTCGCTAATCGACCCAAGTTAAATATTCCCGACATAGTTATATACGGCTCCAACGACATAACATTTTCTCGTTATGGAGAGTACTGGCGGCAGGTGAAGAGCATCGCAGTCGTTCACCTTCTAAACAATACACGAGTCCAATCGTTTCAACATGTGAGAGCGAAAGAGGTGGCTGTTTTGATACAGATGATTGAAAAAGACGGTGGTTCTGTGACTGATTTGAGTGAGTTGATGTTTTGGCTTGTGAATAACATAGTTTGTAGGGTGGCTTTAGGGAGGACTTATCGCGGGTTGAAGTTTAGGAACTTGTTGGAACAGTTCGTGCAAGTTTTGGGTGCCATTAGTGTCGGAAGTTATATTCCGTGGCTATCATGGATCGATCGTTTAAGCGGTTTGGAGGATAAAGCACATCAAGTTGCTAAAGAACTTGATGCTTTTTTTGAAGGTGTTATTGAAGAACATATAAATAAAAGAAAAATGGGTAATGCTCAAAGTGATGATAAAGATCAAGATTTAGTTGACATCTTATTGGATGTACAAAGAGATAACACAACTGGCTTTACCCTTCACAATGATACCATTAAAGCTCTAATCTTGGTAAGATTTACATTTCCATTTGCTTGTTTATAAAGTATTTTTAATCAATCTTAAGAATGTTGAAACATAGGAAATAAACCGAAACATTTATTGCTTTATAAATGCAATACTATTTGGTTTACATAGAGAATGATGAGTTTATAGAGTTTGGGCTTGTATGTTATAGATTTAATGGTCAAAAGATAGCACTAGTGCGTGTGCGATTTCCATGAAATCGACATGTTTATTTTTTCTAAACCGAGGATGCCGCGGTTTTACATGCGATTAGATCGATTTCATTTTTCTTATCTTTATGACAGTTTTTTTGTTACCTACATTCTAAGCTATTTTTGATAAGATTTGGGGACAGTTTTGTTATAAATTGTCACAACCAAACACTATAAATATCTATCATTTCTTTCATTTTCATTCTTTGTCCCCCAATTTCCTGCAGATATGATATTCATGAGATGCAAGAATTTGTTGTATCCTTCATCTTAGATTAGGTTAATCCTTGTGGTAAATTAGCCTTAACCCAACAGCAAATAGTGGAGGCTAATATTATCCTAATGCTAGTGATATTAATCACATCATAATCTTGGTAATCTATAGTTTATACAGTCAATTTTCTAACAAACAATTGTGTTTCTTGTAGGACGTATTTGTTGCCGGAACTGACACTACGTTTGCGACTCTAATATGGTCGATCAGCGAGCTATTAAGACACCCAAGAGTAATGAAAAAACTACAACAAGAAGTAACTGAAATAGCACAAGGAAAACCCTTGATTCTTGAGAAGGATTTGGAGAAAATGGAGTATCTTAAGGCCACTATCAAAGAGACCTTGAGAATGTATCCACCACTTCCACTACTTATTCCTAGAGAATCAAGGCAAGATGTTAAACTAATGGGGTATGATATTCCAAAAGGCACACAAACAGTTGTTAATGCTTGGGCTATAGGAAGAGATCCTACATCATGGAAAGAACCAAATGAGTTTCGACCAGAGAGATTCTTGAACAGTTCCATTGACTATAAAGGGGTTCATTTTGAGCTGATTCCATTTGGTGCTGGACGAAGAGGATGTCCTGGTATTCAATTTGGTGCAGTGATCGCTGAACTTGCATTGGCAAATATTGTGTATAAGTTCGATTTGACATTGCCAGATGGAGTCGAAGACCGGGATTTGGACATGAGTGAGACGTGTGCTATAACACTCCATAAATCATCATCTTTAATGGTTAAAGCAAGTCCTCGGTTCGCTATATAAATATATATATATATATGTATTGTGTTCAAGTTCATCCTTATAATTACAAGGAAACATTCCTTATATATATTGTATTTTTGCGCTGTCATCTTGTAAGTATTTGCAAGTGTAGAAAGAAATAAGAATGCATGGTGTTAATTAACAATATGTTTGTGGAAACGTAGTTTCATCTAGGGATGCACAAAAAAGTTAAGTCCGGTTTGAAAAAGACTGCGCCAATTGAACTTGAAGTCTGGTTCGGGAGCACCTCAAAGCCCGACCAGGCCGAAATTTTGGGGCCGGCCCGGCATGACAAAACTCGACCTAGAAAAGCCTGGAAAAGTCCGATTGAACTTGAAAAACCCTGCCTAAAAAGTCCCAATCTCTGGCCATTTTTCAACCACAAAGCTTGGACCGAGCCTAATCAAGCTGAAACCTTTCTTTTGTCACTGAAAACAAGCGTGGAAGGTTTAATCGGACCCGGACCCTAAAATACCGGACCTTATGTTATGCATCTCTAGTTTAATCTAAAAAAGTGTTAAATTAACATTACGAACTTCTAAAGACAAAATGATAATTTTCTCTATAAAAAAATTCTTAGATTCCTATCCTCATGTGTTTTTGTCATGAAGAAGATATAAATAGCAATATCATATCACCGGTCTACATTTATGAATTATGAGATCTCTATGATATATATATATATATAGTTTTTTTAAATAATTAATTTATATCTTTACCTTGTATATATTTATCATGTGGGAACAATCACCAATTAATTAACATATCTGAAATTTCTTCCAGTGGATTCTTATTATTATGTATTGATTTATCTGAATAATTCATTAAATATGTACAAGATAATAATATATAATAATTAATGAATTATTCAGATAAATCAATATATTATAATAAGAATCCACTGCAAGAAAATTCATATATGTTAATTAATTGGTGATTGTTCCCACATAGCTTTCTTGTAGATGTTAATAAACAAATCCTGTAGATCCATCATCACCGGGCTTGGTAACGCTTGCCTATAACCTAAGTATGGGGTGGGGGGTGGGGGTGGGGGGGGGGGGGGTTATGAAAGTGAGTCGAACCATGAGTTGGTCCGTTAGCTAGGTTAGGCTTGGTGTTGCATTATCTAGCTTACCCGTTTCAAATTGAGAGTTGGTTCATGTGAGTCTCGTGAAGGCGTGGGTCACTTAAACCTTAGAGAAGGAGGCATTGCGTTAAGCTGGTTTCACAAAGCTGCGACAACTCCTCGCGTGGAAGGATAATGAGCTTGGGCTCTCCAAGCCCGGTTTGCCTACCTTCTCACTCTAAGGGACACTCGCTTTTTTTTCCTTCTCGTTCCTTCGAAAAAAATGTCCGCTATCGAAATCACTACCCGACAACAGAAAATCATGGACAGTTGTGATCCATCAGTGATTTCCAACATAATACCGAGGGAAATTAGATTTTGGCGACCATATTCCTATCTGTTGGTAAAACAATCTGCGATGGATTACCCTAACCCTAACTAAATAGTAATAAAAAAAATTATAAAAATATCGTTAATAATTATGTACTTATCACCCATAGATTATTAAACAATTTACTTTTCAATTATTCTTATTAGATCTTTGTCAATCGAATTTGAAAATGGTTTCCTAATTGAAGTGGAACCGAAGAAGATGAAACCTTTTTTTCTTGCTAGTTTCGGTTTCAATTTTCTTGTCCTTCTACAAGATGAAAAAGGAATAAGACCACGATGAAGAGGATATATTTTTGGGTTTTTACCAGTGTAATGTTGTCTATTATCATGTTAAATCTTGGTTTTAAACTGAGCACACAAAATTTTGGGATCCAAATTTTACTTGTGCTTGGGACCCGGATTTATATAGCCTAATTGTGAAACCATCTTTATGAAGACCTACATAATTTATTTCAAAATCGAAAATAAACTCTTACGAAATTTTTCTCATTATGTCATTTTTTAACAAATTGTAGTTTTATATTTTATTTGGTTTATTGCTCATTTTAGACGATGTATAGTTTTAATTAACGTTGGTTTTATAAAACTAACTAAAGAAAAAACGTTAGTTTTATAAAAGAAACTTGATTTTAAAAAACGTTAGTTGTTTCATAAAACAATCGTAGATGAGGGTTTCAATAGGTGCGAAAATGCGTACAAAAGGTATCATCCATATATTTATTTTGATTTTGGAACCACTGTGAGTAGAAAATGTAAACCACATATGGACCAATCCGTAATTTATTAAAAAAAAGGTTAAATTTTTCTGTAAAACAGACAGCTTAAAAAAAGGTTACTTTTTCATAAATCAATTTGATCAGAAAAACATTAGTTTTTATATTCGACAATTAGGCATAGAAATTAGACCAACCCCATTGAGAAACTCGGTGTACTTACCCCGACGGGGAAGGGGATTCCCTGTAAAACCGAGGACCGGAGATAGGGACTGGACCTCTGAAAGTTAAAAACCGGACACGCCACCCGAATATTAAATATATTATTATTATTAAACATATTATTTGTAAATTAATATCTTTTAAATTTAGAAATAATATTTAGACTTTTTCTTCTTATATACATTTTTTTAATTGTCTTACCTTTTTAGATTAAAAAAACGTTGAAAACCCAAAGTGTTTGATCACAATTACGTATGATTTTGTGATTTTGTTTAAATATGAATATTTGATACTCTATAAAAGGAAATTTTGTAAATCTGTGACATCTAAACATAAATCATCAACAATCGAGTATGGTATTTAACATATTTGATCCATAACGTCTTTAAAAAACCTTAGGGATATTTCCGTCAAAAACAAGAATGTGATTATATTCTATATTAAAAATGAGGATGGGATGAAGATTGGGATCACGGAACGGGATTGGGCTACCCACCCCCATTACCATACCTATATGGACAATCCAAGAATATGAGTTTTTGGTACAAACTGGTAATTTTGTCTTTAAGTGAATTTTATAATCATTTTTATGAAAATTGCATTTATTTAATTAAAACAATATAATCTCTTTAATTTATAAATTGATAACTAAATAATTTTTTAAAGATGAAATATAGAAATGCAACTCTATATAATCATAGTTAACTTGAAAGGCAGAAGAGCAAACAAATCATAGCAAATTTGTTAATTAAGCTTGTAACACATCATGTCAATTCCATCCTTACATACCTTTCTCCTTCCTTCATTTCCATTAATCATCATCATTTTGATGATTTTTATTGGTTTCAAATGGATTTCATTTCATTCTAAACCCAAAAAAAACCTACCACCATCTCCAACAAAGCTTCCGATCATCGGAAACTTGCACCAACTAGGCTCGAACCCTCATCATTCGCTCCAAGCGTTGTCGCAAAAATACGGTCCAATCATGCTCCTTCACTTTGGTAGTTTACCTACACTTGTAGCCTCAACTGCTGAGTCAGCTCGAGAGATCATGAAAACCCATGATTTATCATTCTCTAGTCGACCAAGTCTAACGATCCCCAATATAGTATTGTATGGTAGTCAAGACATATCGTTTTCGCCTTATGGGGAATATTGGCGACAGTTGAAAAGCATCGTGGTACTTCATCTTCTAAGTAATTCTCGAGTTAAGTCATTTCGACAAGTGAGAGAAGAAGAGATGGCTCTTATGATTCAAATACTTGTAGAAAGTTATGGTTCGTTGGTTGATTTGAGTGAATTGATCGTTTTGCTCACGAATAATATAATTTGTAGAGTGGCTCTCGGAAGGACGTTTAGTGGATCGAAGTTCACGGAGTTGTTGAGAAAGATGATGGAAGTGTTGGGTGTTTTTAGTGTCGGGAGTTATATTTCGTGGTTGTCATGGGTGGATCGACTAAGTGGCATAGAGGGAAAGGCGAAAAGAATTGCTAAAGAATTTGATGAGTTTCTTGAAGGTATTGTTGAAGAACACATAAATAAGGAAAAAATGGTGGATGATGGTACTAAAAGTGATGAAATTAGCAAAGATTTAGTTGACATCTTACTGGAAGTCCAAAGAGAAAAGTCAACAGGCTTTACCCTTCAAAGAGATAACCTTAAAGCTGTCATATTGGTATGATTTCTTCATCTTCCTCCTCAAACTGCTCATATTCGTCGCTAATCCTTCGCTAATGCGACGAATAAGCAACAAACCCCATCCGTTGCTAGTTAGAAAGGCATTAGCGACAGATGGCGTTTGTAATTAATCTGTCGCTAATCCATCCTAATTAGCAACATGTATTTGTAAAAAATACCTAGAAGTTTTGAATGATCATATATGATTACAAATGACCACGCATCTAACTGTATATGATTAAACATATGTTACGTTGACTGACGGCCTCCCTCGCAACCTTTGGTCACTTTCACCAAGTCGTGTGCATTCCTTTTGGACGTGTTTAATCATATATAATTAAACTTTAATTAGTATCACGTCTAATAATACATGATCCTAACACTTCTTACATTCACGTGTAAAACGGATTTGCTTAACATTTCATATACACTTTAAAATACCAATATTTTAATTGGTTTCATAAAGTATTCTGTTTCACATTTGAAGCATCAATATTCTAGCTTGCAGAATTTCAAGAATAGTTAGTTGCTTGCTTGTATGTCAAGATCAATAATATCAATCATTGCTTGCTTCGTAGGATGTATTCGGTGGTGGAATCGATACTACATCCGCAACTATAGTATGGGCAATCAGCGAGCTAATAAAACACCCAAGCGTAATGAAAAAGTTGCAGCAAGAAGTGACGGAAATTGCACAAGGAAGATCAATGATTCCCGAGGAGGATTTGGAAAAGATGGAGTATCTTAAAGCCGTCATAAAAGAGACGTTAAGGTTACACGCTCCAATACCACTTCTTGTTCCTCGAGAATCAACTAATGGGGTACGACATTCCAGCACGCACACAAGTGTTTATCAACGCTTGGGCAATAGGAAGAGATCCTACATCCTGGGAAGAACCAATGGAGTTTAAGCCCGAGAGGTTTCTAAACAATTCCATCGACTATAAAGGGTTTCATTTCGAGTGGCTTCCATTTGGTGCTGGTCGAAGAGGCTGTCCTGGTATTCAATTTGGCGTAGCTATTATCGAGCTTGCATTAGCGAATATCGTATACAAGTTCGATTTCGCATTACCAAATGGAGTCAAAAATGAAGATTTGGACATGAGTGAGACATATGGTATTGCACTCCATAGGAAGGCATCTTTATTGGTCAAGTTAAGTGCTCGGTGAAGCCAATCTGATGGAATTGGAAACGAATTGGAATGGTTAAATCCATTGATCAAATTCTTTTGTCATATTTGGTTTATAAAATTAAATAGATGTAAGTCTTTCGATTCCAATGGATTCCTTACGTTAAAGAATTCGTCATTCTTTGACATAAGTGAAGGAAGAATTCCACCTATTTCCATCTCACCAAACGCATGATCAAATTTCATTCCAGTTCTTTTAAAATCAAAAATACTTTAATAGATTTCAACTCCACCAAATTTCATTCGATGAACCAAATACCCCTAGTGTTTGGGTTTCTTGTTGCAATTATAATGTCATTTGTTATCAATGTCATTTTCTTCTCCTTTTGGGTCGTCAATATTGTAAAAAATATTTATATGTTTTATGTTAATTCAATAAAAGTGTGGTTTTTTTAGTACATGTTTCGACGCATTGGTGATATTTGTTGGTCGTATAGTAAATAAACTTCGATGATAATGAACATGTGATATATGGATAAGGAGAGAGGTTCAAACAAAATGGGTATCTACATAGAGACGAAATAGTGTGTGTGTGACTTAACAACCCACAAGTTGAGCCATGGCCAAGGTCGGATGTGTGTCTCACCAATTTATCATATGTGATGATAAATGTTATCACGTTCTCGTAAAATACTACCATTTTTATTTGAACCCTTTTCATGTGAATAGATGTACTAAGGGGGTGTTTGATTAGTTTTTCATTAATTATATTACTCTTGTATGAATAAAGTTGTATGTATAAAATGAGAATGTTTTTGTTTTGGAAGGTTTCTTTATAGATATAATGAGAAAGTTTTCATAATTGAGAGAGATTTATTTGGAAAAAAAAAACGTGACTTCCAGCATAAAGCTCCCCCTAAAAGCTTTGTGAATAAGTCATTTTCTATATCATTAAACTACTATCAAATAGTCATGTGCTACTGACTGATTATAGTGTCAGGGGATGTTTGTTTTCAACTTAATAAGCAATTAATGGACGGTTAGCTTAATTTTTTAAGTTATATTGACGTGTTTCACTTTAACTTAATACTAAGATGTTGACTTAAGATATTAAGTTAGCTCATCCTATTTTATTGCATTAAGTTAGCATTTTTCTAAAATTACCATTGTCCTACAATTTTTAATCACACACCTTATTAAAAAATAAATATTTTAATACACAATATTTAGTAACTTATTTTTTTTTAAATATATTTAAAGTTATTAAATATTGTATTATAAACTCGTTGAATATTCATATTATTTATGTTATTTAAAAAAATCATATAGTTTTAATTGTTTTTGTTATTTTCAATTAAAATTTATGTGGACATAAAATTAAAATGATAATATTTATTGTTTAGGTTATCTATTTAAAAGAAAAATGAACAATAATTTATTACTCATGATTTTTATTTTTATTGTGAACGGCAGCGTTAGTGTTAGTGGTTATGTTGGTAACGAGTTGGACTCCAACCCCTGGGGCAGCGCGGGATCGAACCCCCGCACCTCCACAGAGTCACATCACCTATGAGGAATAATACCTCCACCATTTTAGGGGAAACCACCACTCCCAAAGCTCGAATCCGATACCTTAAAGATGTTGTAAAACTCTGGTACCGCAAGGCCAGAGGCCCTTTGGTTTATTACTCATGAATTTATCAAGACAAAATAAAACTTAACAAATTCAGAACTTTATCAAGACAAATAAATTTAATAAATTCAGAACTTTGAAGAAAGTTATGATATTAATATATGGTCTTATTTCATTATCTCATGAAAATAATGAATTTAATTTGTACAGGATTATGTACAATAGGTGTCATTAAGTTAGGTATAGAATAAGACCTGTCCGGTTGTCCCATCAGGAAACCTGGTATACCCGCTCCGACGGGTATGGGGATTTTTTGCAAAATCGTGGATTGGGGTTGGAGACCGAGATCCCCGGAAGTTAAAAACTGGGGATGGGGATGGGGATGGGGATGGGGATGGGTATGGGGATGGGGACGGGTAACGCGGTCCCCAACCCGTCCCTTCCCGAATATTAAATATATTATA
Organism: Silybum marianum; assembly: GCA_036898165.1. Taxonomy (NCBI): domain Eukaryota; kingdom Viridiplantae; phylum Streptophyta; class Magnoliopsida; order Asterales; family Asteraceae; genus Silybum; species Silybum marianum. The sequence goes on from CM072535.1 coordinate 33,548,051, forward strand.
TATTTTTATTATTAAATATATTATTTATAATTATTAGATTTAATATATTTTAGATTTATAAATGTTAAAGGAACAACGAAACAGAACAACAATGTAATAGAGAGAACTGAAAAGTTGTAAATTCTCATTAGTCATAAACCCTTTAAATAGGGGAGATTTACGTGAAAGGAAATATACAATATGGTAACTAGGAGATATTTCCTCAATCATTTCCAATTTGATGAAGGCATAATATCCTTCAATACTCCCCCTTGTGCCGAGTCAAAAGGGATGATGATGCACCATTGTTGTCTCGTTAAAACCTTACGCTAAAAATAAAACCCAGTGGGAAAAATAAAAATATGACGAAGGAAAGAGTACAACGCACCAGTTTCTTTGCAATACATAAACTTTTCCTTTAGTCTAATATTCTTTCAGATCCGTACATTAATCATGAGAGTTAAGAAAACAAAATGATATATAAACTGTTGCCTCACTAAAACCTTACACCAAGGAACAAAACCCAATGGGAAAAATAAAAATCTTGGGTGAAGGAAAGAGCACAACATACCAATACTACATATATAGTAGACTCCCCCTTTTGTCTACTACTCCCCCTGATTCGTGTATTAACCAAAGGAGTATGTAAAACATTTACAGGATTAATACTTTCTATATGTTTCCCAAATATGGTTTAGGTGATGATTTGATAAACAGGTATGTCATTTTCTCCTTACAACTTACTTGATTCATTTGAATCTAGAAGAGAGTTTGTTGTTGCTGATTATATACAAACTTAAAGCAGAATATGATATGTATTATCACCCTTTTCATTTTTTTGATACATGATGCATTTATTTCCATATATGTAGGTAGGGTATTGGATGAACTCAAAACACTAGCTCCTCTAATATGTGTAATGATAGTCGTTAACCATGAACACTATTGAATAGTCTTATGTAGAGCAATATTCTTCGAATAGTTCGAAGAGGTAGCTACAAGGATTTGCTTAGTTTACTTCCAAGAAATCAACATGTTCCTTATGGTAATTTCTTATCCAATTTGGGAATGACCTTTGCATGAGTCAGATAGATAATTAATATCAGCAAAGACATACCAAGACACTATTTGATGGTTTTTCTATAAGGGCTAGTACTTTTGCCGCTCATATTCAAAGTAGGTATTGAAGTTCCATTATTAATCTCATTTTCCTAGTTGTAAGGGAAATATAAACCCACATCAATGGTTCCAAAAGATTAATTTGATATCATTCCAATGATGTTGCGTTTGCGCTGAGCTAAATCTAGCTAACGAGTTCATTGAGAGATACAATATACAGTCAAGTGTATTGTTCTAAGTATAATAATGCGCCTATTGCACTCAAATAGGGAATTCCAGCTCCCAAAGCCTCTTCGTCATCATCCTTCAGATGAAATGGATCTTTCCTTTTATCCAACACTTCGACCGATCATGGGAGTGCTAGCCATATGCGCTTTGTCCATATTAAATCGCCTGATTATTTTCTAGACATATGCGATCGGTGAATTAATATCACAAACTCGGTGTCCTAGATTAAATAGATACATAAAACCAAGTTTTCCCAAGATCTTTCATCTCAAGTTCAGATTTTGAATAGAATAAAGTTTCTCTTATTTCATCAAGAGTATTTATTATGTTCATTACATTGACATATAGAGTTATGATTGAACATCTGGAACTCGTTTTCTTTATAAATACGCAGGGGCACAGTTCATCGTTCTTATATCCCTTCCCAATGAAGTATTCACTTAGGCAGGTATCCATATCCGCCTATGAGCGTTTCAATTTCATGGAGAACGCATTTCGTGGTTTATACTAATATAATGTCATCAAACACTTTTATATATCTCTTAATCTAGATCCCCATAGAGATATGTAGTAACCACATTCATGAGCTGCATTTCCCATCCTTCGGAAATTACTAGGCTAATTAATTAGCAGAACGTTATAACGTCCATCACGAGAGAGCAAGTCTTCTCGTCATCAATCCAGGGCGTTGTGAGAAACCTTGCGCCAAAGGAGAGTCTTATAAATCATGACTTAATTATTCTCATTACGCTTTTATGACAAATGAATTATCTATGTCTTACGGGCTTTACACTTGGTGGGTTAGCACTACTGGACCAAATACCCGTGTATTTGTCAAATATAATTATCCTGGATTGCTTCTATTAGGTCAATTTGCTCTTTGTTGACATTTTTCAACCGAGCATGGTTCGATGTCATAGTGCTCTATCATCTCACGAGCAACAATATATGTGAATATCATCAATGAGTATGTACGATCTGTCCATCGACTCGTATGCACTTTCATAATTCATTTGAGATTTATTTGGTCTCTGGAATGATTCATAGACATAGTTTTAGTCAGAGATAATCTCATGAGAGGTTTGTGTATTGATGATAATAGTTGTGCCTTACTCTTCTTTTCCTTTAGATGAGTATCTATCGAACCAAGTAGCTTCCCCCATTTCCTTTTGGGAGCCACGACCTCAACCACACCTCCACCATGTGTGATTGCAACGCGCTTTCCAGTGGCGTTGTGCCCTTGTTTGGGAACTTTTAACCTTGCGGGTATATTTGCAGCTGGTATATGTGATCTCGTCACTTCATTAAACGTATCAGGTATCGAGTCTGATTCGTTTGACTTCAACTTTACATTGTGAAGTTTGGGGATCAAAATGAGACATATTGGGAATATTCTATGACACTTCCAGTCGTTCCCATGGAAAATGCTTTTTCCTATCTCCCCCTAACGACAGGAAGATTGTCTTATCAAAGTGACAACTCGCTAACTTAGCGGTAAAGAGATCACCCGTCAAGGATTCTAATTAGCGGAAAATTGTTGGGGATTCATATCCAACATATATTGAATTTTTTTAAGGACCCATTTGGGTGCGCTGTGGGGGCGCAATTGGCACATATACTACACAACCAAACATGCATAAATGTAAAATATCAGGCTTATATCCAGTTACCAACTGGTACGCATGATACTGGTTGGCTAGTAGTGGGTCTAAAAACAAATGACTAAGGCTGCATGTAATATTTGCATAACCCTATGCAAATGCGGGTAAATTGGTGCGCATAACCAATGCCCTATATATCATCTACATTCTTTTGATGACAAATTTTATGAGACCATTTTATATATACACATGGGGTGTATGAAACTCTACATTGATCCGAATATATATATGCAATAATTATCAATTCCTTATGATGTAAATTCTCTAGCATTCCAAGTCATGTAGACTTGATGAGATAGTTAGGGTGGTGAGCCCTTGAATGTGTAACTAGTGCTAGAGTGCAGCATCTTATGTGGACAAGAATGCGACGTGCGTTCATCGTGTCGAAACCAGAACCATAAAATACTTCAATGGCCCGCACTCTGGTTGTTTATGTCCATTACCTTGTATTCGTTGTAAGAATGGAATATTTTTGTATTACCTTTAGGATGGTCTCATTCTTGTCTTAGCTACGAATTAAGGTATACACAAGTTTTAGGTATGACATATTATGATAGCGGTGTTGCTTCTTGTGCTGCAGAAGTCAACATTGTAATTTAGTTAATTGATTTATTTTGCCTTTCACTCGAAAGATAACGTGTTTATATGTATTTTTTAATACAAGGATCATTATGTCATAACCATGGTGTCCCACAAGGTCGTGTCGAAACATATATGTGTAATTGTCCCAAAGTTCTTTATTGGTGACATAATATGATTTGATGACCTTGATAATCCACTAGTGTGACACATTAATTTCTCTAATATACTTTCCTTTCATATCATTAGAGTTGATGTACATATATACCAATTTCCATTCTTATATTATGATTTCCAATTGATACGAATACTTTAACAAGGTTCTCATTAGTGTAATGCTTTAGTGACTATTAATCTTGTGCTAACAAGAAAATGACAGTCCATCGTGTGGGAGGTCTCACAAAAACACTCAAGTTCTCCTCGATACATTCCAACATGGAACGGATTTTGTATTTGTGATTTTGATGTATTTTTTTTGCATCTATAATAGTTAAATATTTGGTTTTTGATTAGCAAGTGAAATCATTTTAATGCTTAAAATAAATTTCAAATAAACTTATGCTCAATCAATCTTAAATTAATCTGATATAGTATATTTTCAATTTGTTCTTTTTGTATGAGCGATTCTTAGCACATTTTTCTTCTTATATTGTCCATTATCTTTTAGGCAGTAGTTTCATCTCTGCTCCAAGAATTGTAAAACCCTTTTCGACTCTTTCATGACCACTTACCATTTCAATGGTTTTGTCCATGGTGTGTAGAGATGTCACCTATGTAAAATTGTCTTTAACTCACTGTCCTTTAGAGTTGTTTCACCTCTAACACTTTCATTATTGACCACGAGAACTTTCTTTATCCCAACATGTTTAGTGATATGAAATAACCTTGTTATATCTTTCAACCACTTACAGTAGGTTGATGAACTTGTCTAAAGGTTATACTTTAGCTCACATTGGTTCATTAATATGCTTACTGCTATATGAAAGGTGAAAATCTTCTATGAGTTCCTTGTCATGAAGATTGAGATGTATTTTGAGTACAACATTTCTTTGTTGAAACAGTCATTTTTTTGTAATCGAGTGGTTTTCATTCCACTGTTTGATTAGTTTGGAAAGTACATGGTACTAGATACTCTTGATTTTTCTTTTCAGGGTGTCCCACTGTTCTTAGGGGATTCTAGTTAATGGTATTACATATGAAGGTTGTGACTGATGTATCGTCTCAAAAATCTCAAGATATTTACATGTATTTTAACAGGTGACTTTTAGGGTCAATATGTTTTGATGAGTTTTACATATTTGTCTATCTTATGGTACTCAAGTTCTTTCGAGTCCATGTGGTTGTAAATAATGGAGAATATATGATTTTCTAAAATCATGTTCTATATGCATGAAATTTCATTATCATAATGATATTGGATTTTTGTTTGTTTACATTTTGTTGATAATACGTCATCAATATTTCAATATTCGAAAATAGATCGCAAAGACACTTTTGGATTTCCAGGTAGGAGGGGAATCACGTGGATTATTTAAGTCTCTTCAACCTTAGGGTTATTTACACCCGTTTGACAAAATCTTTCAGTGTTATGCAATTATTTCGTTTCATGAAATACATGAATAACATTAATATTTTGAGAAATTTTGCCATTAAGCAAAATAAATATTGGTATTGACATAAAATTGAATTTTGATTTTTAACATCTTAATAGTATTTTGGACCTTTTGGTAGAAGATCAGAATACATGGGTGTTGGAAGTGTAACTTCCATTTATTAGTTAAGATTGAAAATAATGAGTAGGAACTCATAATCAAGATAAGTATTTGAATAATATTTTAACATTTTCATGTTATTTTTTTTAAAAACTTTTGTCATAAGACTAAAAGTTATGGAAGTTGGAATGTAATTTCCAAAGATTAATTATAAGGTCGTGAATTATAGTTAAGATGAATATTTAAATATTAGCATAAATAAATAATTGATACTATAAACTAACTCTAAACTAATTGGATAAGCATCTAAATACATGAATATTAAGATGAACATTTAAATTAACCATCTAATATGTAAACTAATTAGATAAGTATTAATAAAGAATAATAACAATTTAGAACGATAAATACTATCATATCCATCAACTCTATCATACCTAAAAAATATTTTGAATTAAAATTGAACTAATAGATAACAAATAACATTCATAACTATAAAAAGAATTATAATAGATCGATTAAAATTCAATGACATTGACTGAAATAAAACTAACAAAAATATATAATTATATATTAAACAAAAAAAAAGGTAATAAAGAAAACAAATAAATTTTTATTTAACTTACAAAAACATCCGTTTGCCGGTTCTAGATTTAGGATATCCAATTTCACATTTAGTTCCTAGTTAAAAATTTTAAAACAGAATCATATAACTATTTAATTTGGATGATCAAAATTACAATTAAAATCCCGTATCAATCTATATAATTATCTTTAAGTGCAATTTCCTCTAGTTTTTTTTTTTACCGTCATTGTCTATTATTAAAAAAATTAAATAGTTACAAATGCTACATGTTTTTTTACCTGATTGATATCAACAATGAAAATATAACAAAAACATTCTATAAATCAAATCAAAAATTTGTGTTTAACTCTTAACATGATCTTAAATAAAAAAAAACTAATGTATGAAGAACTTAATAGAAAGCTTACTAGAATTTAAGAAAACGATAGCAATGATGATGGATAACGGAGCAACAACGCTAACAACAAACAGTATATCATGTTCATAAATATATAGATCAAGACACAGAGATGCTTACTTGAATTGAAGTAGCTGGAAACAAGTCATTAAACGTCGGGGAATGGCCTACATAGTTGTTTACCGACGGACAACAATAACAATAAAATCTAAGCATAAAAGCGTACCTTAAATCAACAGCGATACGTAAAAATTGTAGCTTCATGACTTTGACCAAATTATCTTTGTTCCGTTAGGCATTAAGGAGGTGACAGTTCATCGTCTATGAATTTGGTTGGAGGTTTATAGACTATTAATTTAATCAATCTTAGTCTATCTTTTAAGATTGTGTGGGGTGTCCCACAAAAATATTCAAGTTCTCCTCGATACATTCCAACATGGAACGGAGAATATTGAGAGTTTTATATTTGTAATTTTGATGTATTTCTTTACATTTATAATAGTTAAATATTTGGTTTTTCATCAGCAAATGAAATTAATTTAATACTTAAAATAAATGTCAAATAAACTTATGCTCAATCAGTCTTAAATTAATCTGATATAGTTCATTATTTTTTAGGCAGTCGTTGCATTTCTGCTCCAAGAATTGTAAAACCCTTTTCGAATCTTGTCATGACCCTTACCGTTTCCACGGTTAATTTGTCCATGGGGTGTATAGATATCACCTATGTGAAACTTCCTTTAACTCATTGTCCTTTGGAGTTGTTCCACCTCTAACACTTTCATTATTGACCACAGGAATTTTCTTTGTCCCAACATGTTTAGTGATCTGAAATAACCTCGTTATATCTCTCAACCACTTACAGTAGGTTGATGAATTTATTTAAAGGTTATACTCTAGCTCACATTGGTTCATTAATATGATGAAAGGTGGAAATCTTCTATGAGTTCCTTACCATGAAGATTGAGATGCATTTTGAGACACAATATATCTTTGTTGAAATCAGTCGTTTTCTTGTAATCGAGTGGGTTTCATTCCACTGTATGATTAGTTTGGAAAGTACATAGTAATAGGTACTCCTGATTTTCCTTTTCAGGGCGTCCCACTGTTCTTAGGGGATTCTAGTTAATGATTTTCCCTATGAAGTTGTGACTAATGCATCGTCTCAAAAATCTCAAGACATTTACTTGTATTTTAACAGGTGATTTTTAGGGTCAACATGTTTTGATGGGTTTTACATATTTGCCTATCTTATGGTACTCAAGTTCTTTCGAGTCCAAGTGGTTGTAAATAATGAATAATATATGATTTTCTAAAATCGTGATCTATAATCATTTATGTTATGCATGATATTTCATTATCATAATAATATTGGATTTTTGTATTTTTAAATTTTGTTGATAATACTTGATCATTATTTAAAATTTACCAAAGAAAATCACTTAATCTATTGGATTTCCAGGTAGTAGAGGTTACACCCGTTTGACAAAATCCAAGAAATGAGATCAAATTCGGATAATTTAATACCATAATGACATTTTTGGAGCTTTTGGCAAGAGACCAAAAGGAATATGAATTTGGCATATGAAGCCAACTTTTCAATGTTTGAATACATTAATACTATTTTGGATGCTTTTGGTAGAAGACAAAAAAGATACGTGGATAGGAAGTGTAACTTCCAAATATTAATTAAGCTTGAAAAATGAGTAGGAACTCATCATCAATATAAATATTTGTATAATATTTTAACATTTTTATGCCTTTTTTCTTAAGCTTTTGGTGAAATACAAAATTATATATGGGGATTGAAAGTGTAACTTCTAAAAGTTATTATAAAAATTATAAGTAGGAATTTATAATTAAGATACACATTTAAATATTATAATATTATGCGGGAAATCAATTAAATACTAAATGCATAATCAAGTTTATAAACATTAATCAACCCACATAATTAAATCAAAAATGGAAAGTATGGTTAAATAAGTTAACCACCACATTTAAATCAATCAAAGACATTAACAATAACTAAATCAAAAATGACAAACATGATTAAATAAGTTAACCACCACATTTAAATCAATCAAAGACATTAGTAGTTAAATTAGTAATGGTAAATTGACTTGAATATAATTTGTTTAAATAATAATTGATTACCATATCTCACAACAATATATTAACAAATTTAAATGGTGCAAATCAAATTAATGACGTAAATAAGAAAATAATATTAATATAATTAACCATCTAAATATGTTAATATTATAAACTAATAAAATAAACATAAATAAATAACAATAATAATTCAAAATTATAAAGACTATTTATATTCGTAAAACTATCATATCATATTGAAATTAAAAGATGTTGAACTAAAATTAAATTAATATAGCACCTAAATACATCAATATGGTAAATATTTAATAAATTTTAAAAAAATATAGGATCAAAGTATTTATGGTTTTGAAGCTTGATTTGGAAAAAAAACTAAATTCCTAAAAAAAATATCTTCTTTGGCCTAAAAAAAACCCAAAAGAAAAGTGTCGTATGATTCTATTATCTAAAATCAAATAATAAATACATAAGATTTATGTTGTTAGGTCTCATAAAGGTCAAAAATCATAACATGATTGATTACAGTTTATTTGTTTGTAAAAAAATTTCTTTTCATAATCAAAATCACCTAACGACGTATTTACATAAAACAAAGTATATATAAAAACATAATTATTAATTGTATTTTTTTAAAGGGAATCAAATGCATAATCAAATAGATCCAAAAAAAATTAAGGATGACAAAATAATGAATAAGAAATATTTAGCATGCATGATTAATAGCAACCCATACAAAAAAAATGTAAATTTGTGTACAGATGCTTACTTGGATTGCAGTAGAGGGAGACAAGTCATTCAACAACGTCGGGGAATGGACTACATAGTTATTTACCGGATGGCGACAATGGCAATAACAATGAAATATGAGCATAAAAGTGTACCTTAAATCCACACCGGTGTCTTAAAATCCATAGCTTTACATCTTGACCAAGTTCTTTTTTAGCGGAGCAACGTGCTGATAACGTGTTAAAGAAACAACGAAACAGAACAACAATGTAATAGAGAGAACTGAAAAGTTGTAAATTCTCATTAGTCATAAACTCTTTAAATAGGGGAGATTTACGTGAAAGGAAATATACAATATGGTAACTATACTAATTAGGAGATATTCCCTCAATCATTTCCTATTTGATGAAGGCATAATATCCTTTAATAATAAATAGAATTTTGATATTTTTTTCTTATATATATTTTTATGAGTCGTCTTACTTATTTTTGGATAAAAAAAGGTTGAAATCAAAATGCTTTTGTTAAACAATTACGTAAGATGTTGTGATTTTGTTCATGTATGAATATTTAATATCCTATAAAAGCTAATTTTAAAATATGTGAGATTTAAACATAAACCATTATCAATCGAGTTTGGTATTTAATATATTTGATTTTTTTTAAAATACATTAACGGGAAAAATTCCCCGATTCCTTGGTGGAAATCCCCTTTCCCCGAAAAAAATAAGGTCGGGGATGAGAATGGAGATTGGAATCGGGCACGGGAACGGGAATGCCCATTGCCGTCCCATTCCCATGGCTATCATAAACATAAGAGCAATTTCATAATTTTCTTCAAAATGGAGATTTAAAATTAAAAATATTACATTCATCTCCAACAGAATCTCCATTTTGGAGATTACAAATTTAATTAGATTATTAAATTATTATATATTTTTAATAAAACAATAATCTTATCTAAACATTTATTTTCAATTTTATTATTGGTGGAACATAATAAAAAATAATTTCTTTTTCATGTTAAATCATTTTTGAGATGTCTTCAAATTTGGAGATTTTTTTAATCTCTTTCATACTTTCACTATTTTGAAGAAAGTTTTAGAGATTCTGTTGAAGCAAAAAAATTACTTAAATTCTCCATTTTTTCCATTTTAAAGATACTGTTAGAGATACTCTAAGGAATCAAAGTTGTATACGAGGGTAGATAGTGTAGCGTGTAAGAGCATCCCTATAATCTTCTCCAAAATAGAGAATCAAAATTAAAATTCTCTGACGAATATTACATTCATCTCCAAGAGCATCTACATTAGGGTGCGTTTGGTACGCAGTCAGGACAGAACAAAACAAAATAGAACAGGACAGAACAGAACAGCTGTTACATGTTTGATAAAACATGATATGACGGGACAGGACAGGACAGAACAGAACAGAATGATCAATTTACCCTCAGTGAGTTGTTTAATGTTTTTTTTACAAAATAACCCCCCCCCCCCACACACACACATATATATATATAGGAGAGGGATCAAATGAGAACCACCCCTCCTTAAAGGAACAAATGAACAAAATGTAGACCACATATGATGTGGGACCCACGTCATATGTGATCTACAAGTGTCCATTTGTTCCTTTAAAAATGCAAAGTTTTCATTTGAACCTTCCTTTATATATATATATATATAGAGAGAGAGAGAGAGAGATAGAGATAGAGAGGAGAGATAGAAGAGAGAGAAAGAAAGGAGAGAGAGAGAGGAGAGAGAGAGAGAGGAGAGAGAGAGAGGAGAGAGAGAGAGAGAGAGTGTGTGTTAGGTTAGAGGGTAAAATGGTCATGAAATCCTTGTTCTACTTAGTTCTAGGGGGTAGGATAGAGCACCCTTGTTCCACACGTGTTCCACTTAGTCCAATATTTTATCACACCAAACATGAGACAAGCTTGTTCTGTTCTGTTCCATCATGTACACCGTACTAAACGCACCCTTAGAGATATCTCAAATAAAATATTATTTATATTATCTAAACATTTAATTTCAATTTTCCTTATTGGTGGAACATAATAAAAAAAAGTTTCTCTCTCATGGTAATTATTTTTAGAGATGTGTTTCTAAATTTGGAGATTTTTGTAATCTCTTTCATGATTTCTCCATTTTAGAGATGCTGTTGGAGCAAAAAAAATGTTAAAAATCTCTATTTTCTTCATTTTAGAGATGTTACTGGAGATGCTCTAAGAGCATCTACAATGTGCTTTTTAGGAGATTTTTGGAAGGTTTTTCAAAAAGTAAAAACCTTATTTTGGGGTTTTTCACATTGTGGAAAGGTTTTCATATGAGGTTTTTGGTGAGATTTTTCGTCATAGGTCGTAATTACACGACATGCTTTTTCAGAAGTTTTTCGTATTTAATCAGTTTTAACTTTATTAAATTTTATAAACGTCTCGTATTAATCAGTTTTATTTCTTAATCAGCTTTATTTCTTAATCGGTTTTATTTCTTAATATATGTAAAGTTTTATTATATAATAATAAAAATATTAAAGCAAATGTCTCAAATTTATGATTTTTATACAAATTTTATATATTTTTAATTGTACATACTTTTAAACATATTATTTTATTTTTATTTTTTATTTTCATACTTTTATATAGCATTTACGTATTTCTTAATAACCCAAATTTTTATAGAAATTCTACAGATTTGTACTTTCTCGATATAAATAAATATGTATTTGTATTTATTTTATAAAAAAGAATAAAAATGATATGAAGTTAAAACGATGGGACCCTGAAATATTTGAAAAAGTTGTGAAAAAGTTTGGATAAAGTTTTTCACATAGTAAATATATGTAAAGGTTTTAGCTTGTTGAGATGACAATAATGCGTAAGAAAAAAGTCGAAAAAAACATTAATAAAAAAACCTTTACATTTTGGATGCCATGTCTATTTTTGGCAAAATAAAAAATAATTTTGGCCATGATAGAAGGTGCCATGTCTATTTTTGGCAAAATAAAAAATAATTTTGGCCATGATAGAAGGTGCCATGTCTATTTTTGGCAAAATAAAAAACATTTTTTTGAATTTAAAAAGTACAAAAAGATATATTTAAATACGAATCCTTGACTTTTGGTTTGGGGTATATGCATAGTGGGAATTAATTAATTAAACTACGCGTCGAAAGGACCATAAAAATATTCCAACATTTTATATGATTTTAGTCACATTAAATTAATCAATAATAAATTGAAATTATTGATTAATGTCAACAAGAATACAAGATCTCACAATTTGAAAACTAAAAACAATAAGATCGCTTCAATTTTTTATTGCATATAAAGTTAAGAAAGAGAAATTTTATAACCCTTAAATCCAAAATGTATTATTATGCGTTTGTTGCATATCGTCTTCGTGAGACTCTAACACGCTTTCTTCAACATAGACTAAATGAGTAGAGATTGTCTCAGAGTGTCGAGAAGAGATAAGACGAGTACAAATTGTCACATAGTATCGAGTCTCTAAAGTGACAAGTCTTAGTTTTGATACCATGCAAAAATATATAAAACCCTTGGATTACCCTTCAAAAAAGCCACTACTAAATGAAAGGTTTTTGTCTACGGACTTTTGCTTGAGAAATCCATCGCTAAAGAGTGATTTGTTACAAAATCGTCACAAAAGTTGATGAATAATTCAAATCAGAACAGATTATCCAAGTATTCTCTGGGTGATTTGTTGGCATTTTCTTAAAAAACATCAGATTCCATCGAACCATTGGTATTTTCTGGGTGATCCATATATAATCACCGACGAAAATTTCTATGAGTAATTTTTGTCTATAATAGTCATTGTTTTGTGTGAGCCTTGAAGAAAGAAGAGATGCCAACATACATAATGGAGAAATGATCCAAGTTTAGTCGATATAGGACTTTAACACTTTTATTTTCCTTTTCTTATATTGATTATCCTCTGATTCATTATTTTTTCCTCTTTTCTCCTTTGATCTCTTCTCATCTCTCAAAACAAAAGAGATTCAACATTTTTCTTAATTAAAGATATATAAGTAGCTAGATAATGAAGATAGGTGAAGGTCACTGATCACGTTCATCTGCGTTCACATATCTTTAGCCATCTTTACATACATGGATTTGTTAAAGTCTCGATCAATCATAGTAATACAAGTAGCTAGAAAAATGAAGATACGTGAAGGTGGATTGACGGGTGTCGAGCCCAACAAATAATAATTATCCTATTACAACATAAATTGTAATAGTGCAAGTTGGGTCGAATCCACGGGGATTGGATGTGAATGGTGTAAACTTCTATCCTTTATATAAAAAGGGGGTGGATTGATGTAGTAAACTAGACATATGAAATTAAAACAAATAACAAATAATTATAGACCAGCAATGAGTTATAACTCAATTAAAGTTTAGACTTGTATATTATTGACTTCCCAAATACTTTCTCGCTCAATTTCAGAATGGCCATAAGTGCCGATACGCATCAAACACTCTGTTTATCCTTATGATTAGACTATCATGAGAAACTCAATGAAAACTCCCTAATTAGTTAAAACAACTCTAGTTACGAACATATATATATTGATCTACTAATTGCATTAATAGCGAGATAAACACCAATCATAACTAATGATGAGACATTCAATAATTTAAGCTAGATTATGAAAACCTATAACACATTACAAATAATTTGGTAGTTATTCGAAGTGTTAGTTTCTACTTTATCAAAACTAAGAACTATTACGGATCCTTAATTTTGATTAGAAATTTAAAGTAAGGTTACACAAATCAATGGGCCCTATCAATTTGGACTACCAAACAATGATGAAGATGTTCAACCAAGATTAGCATAAATGAAACATGAAGTGAACATATTTAGATAGGAAGTCTCAACACAAATCCAATCTTTAAATGATTACAATCCCATTGCTTGAATGGAAAATTTAACTATGAAACTGAAATTAAACCTAATCTAAAATACTTAATTGATAAAGAAATTACCAATGATTTCTTCTCCAAATCGTCTCCTCCTCTTCTACAATTTCTCCTCTTGATTCCAAACTGAATCCCCCTTTAACCTGATGGTTCCTTCGATGTTTTTATACCTCACGTCCAAAAACCGAACAAAACGTGAAAATTAGGATCATTTAATATGGGCTTCGTTTTCTTCTTTCTGTTTTCTTTTCTAATATGGGATGTGTTGTCGGCCTCATCAAAACCCAAATCAAATTGGTTCATCATTTAATTCATTTTTGCCATTTGCTGCCCACGAAAGTCACCAACCAAAATTAGAAATGATATTTTTTTCTTTTCACATTTTAAATAAAGTAAACAATTAAATACTAAAGTTAACTTTACAAGGATATTTTAAGCAACCAAATAATACTAATTTAAGGTAAATTTGACATTAAAATTGTATAAAATTAATAGTTATCATGGATAAAGATAAATCATGAAGAACGATTTTCTTTATAAACATATTTGGCCCATTAGATTACTCCCAAAATAATGTGTGATCATGACCTTATATATGGTCCTATATATATATACTCATTGTTGATAATAATTCAATAATTAATAATCCATGGACTACATTGCTCCAACAAAATATAAGAGATATTATCTTAGGGAGACTGGATGCCGTTCCATACATAGACACATGCGTATGGTAGCATAAATATACCTATTTTGGCAATGGCAGATGATATAAAACCAATGTTTTCTTTCCAAATCATGATGAGCCTCCTTTCTTTCTTTGCATTCATCGTTACAATACTTATTATCTCTTTCCAATGGATTTTCATCTCATTTCAAGCCTACGAAAACCTACCACCATTTATAAGATGTATTTGTTGCTGTAACTGATGCTCCATATATAACTTTAATATGGGCAATCAGTGAGCTATTAAGACACCCAAAAGTAATGAAAATACTACAACAAGAAGCTACTGAAATAGCACAAGGAAAACCCTTGATTCTTGACAAGGATTTGGAAAAAATGGAGTATCTTAAAGCCATCATCAAAAAGAGACGTTGAGAATGCATCCTCGAGTCCAACTAATGGGGTACGATATTCCAAAAGGCACACAAACAATTGTTAATGCTTGGGCTATAGGAAGAGATCCTACATCATGGAAAGAACCAAATGAGTTTCGACCAGAGAGATTCTTGAACAGTTCCACTGACTACAAAGGGGTTCATTTTGAGCTGATTCCGTTTGGTGTTGGACGAAGAGGGTGTCCTGGTATTCAATTTGGTGCGATCATCGAGCTTGCATTAGCAAATATTATATACAAGTTTGATTTGGCGTTGCCAAATGGAGTCAAAGACGAGGATTTAGACATCAGTGAAACATGCGACATAACACTCCATACGACATCATCTCTAATGGTTATAGCAAGTCCTCGATTTACTATATAAATTTATCATGTTCAAATTTGTCAATATAGCAATGTTACAATCCTTACATTGTGCTTTGTTATTTCATAAATGTATGTCATGGAAAAATAATAAAAGTACAAAATATGAATAATATGTATGTGAACATATAGTTTTGTTTCAAAAAATGTTAACTAAACAAGACGCATTTTTAAGTGCAAAATGATAATTTTTCTAACACCTCTATTTTTGTCTTTCTAGCTAGTTTTCATCATTTTGTGTTCCTTCTTGTCATCTGAACAAGATTGAATAATAATATCAATATCACTACTCTTTAAGTTATGAGATCTTTGCGATGATATATTTTGTTTTCATTTATATTTATTATGTCAAATATGGAATGAAGTACTAAAAAATTGGGTTTTGCCATGTATTTTTCTGATGGATTTTCTGTTTGAAAATTCCCGATGGATTTTTGACGGGTAATTTATTTTCGTATTATTTAAAATCCATTTCAAATCCGTCACAAATTTATCCTATTTTCTTAGAAAAAATAAATAACATCAATTAATTAACAATTTCCGTCGCATTTTCGATGAAATTTAATTAATGAAGTAATTAAGATCCGTCAAAAATTGTTAAAACGGTTATTTTTCTTAAAAACCATTTTCTAGAAGAAGAAAAAAAATTATATTTTTAGGCGGATTTCCAGAGGATCTCGGATTCTGTCGGATTTCCGCCCGCAGATATAAAAAATATTTTTTTTCTTTAAAACCCATTTTCTAGAAAGAAAAAAAAAAGGAAAAGATAAAATATTTTTTTTGCATTTTCCAACGGATTCCGTATTCCATTAGAAACTCGCCGGAAAATTGTAAAAATTGTATTTTTTCTTTAAAAACAATTTTCTAGAAAAAAGAAAGGAAATTTAATGATTTTGACCCATTTATAAAATGGGTTTACCAAAATAACCAAAATCTTTTTCAGTTTACCAAAATGATCAGAATCCCTTCGAAATACATATCGATACACACATCAGATAGAGTGGAAGTGAAAAACGGCCAAAACGACGTCGTTTTGGCCAAAAGGCCTCCGCCAAATACTGAATACCTCCGCCACATGGCGGAGGGGCCCAAAACAACGTCGTTTTGGGCCGTTTTTCGCGTATCTCTGGACCGTATGCGAATACCTCCGCCACACCGTATAAATACCTCCGCCACATGGCGGAGGGGACCCAAAACGACGTCGTTTTGGGCTCTTTTTTTGCCTGGAAGCTTTTTATTGATAGAAAAAATTAAAATATTGTTTAACTTTTTGAGCAAATAGCCTCTCGTCCCTTAGACCATCTCCAATCCACCACTAAAAACACAAAAATCACAAAAAACCTGCCAGGTTTTTCAAAAAAACCTTCCAGGTTTAAGTTAAATAAATTAAATGGGCTATTTTTTCAAAAAACCTTCCAGGCAAAAAAAAAGTTCAAAACGACGTCGTTTTGGGTCCCCTCCGCCATGTGGCGGAGGTATTCATACGATGTGGCGGAGGTATTCGTATACGGTCCAGGGATACGCGAAAAAGGGCCCCTCCTCCGCCATGTGGCGGAGGTATTCAGTATTTGGCGGAGCCCTTTTGGCCCAAACGACGTCGTTTTGGGTGTTTTTGACTTCCACTCGATCTGATGTGTGTATCGATATGTATTTCATAGAGATTTTGGTCATTTTGATTAAATCAGAGAGTATTTGGTCATTTTGATAAACGTATTTTGAGGAATGGTCAAAATAATTAAATTCCCAAAAATGAATAAGAAAATGTTATTTTTTTCACTTAAAGAATATTTTCTAGCAAAAAAAAATATTAAGAAGACTTTTCTAACATTTTCTAACGGATTCGTCGGAAAAGGTTATAAAAAGTTCTTTTTTTCCTTTTAAAAACCATTTCAACCAAAAAAGAATTAAAAAATTCTTTTTTTACGAATTTGTATGGGATATTTAATTAAAAAAATTATTCTTATTTTTTAAATGTAATATGTATTATATATATATATAGAGGGAGGATCAAACAGGAACACAACCATTTTAAAGGAATACAAGGACAATTCTGATCCATTAATTATTATGATCAAGGGTCAAGATTAAATATGGAAATTAATTTATTTTTGAATTAAAAAACACCATTTTCAATGCGCCTATTGATTCATTAAGGGCAATATTGGAATTTGACATATTGGAAATCAATTCATGGCTTGATTTTGGAAGGAATGATTATCCCTATTATGAGATAGGATAATCATTTCCTATTTTATCTCTGTTAATTAAGATATGCATTATTTTTTGAAAAAAGAAGAGATTTCATCAATAGAATTGGTACCAATCTTAAAGAAGGGTTTATAAGAAATCGTTGAAGAGAAGGGGGTTTCATTTACTCTCGTTTGATTTGAATCGCTGCCAAGAAAGAAACGAGGTCTGAAAAAGAAGGCTATGGAGTCGAACGGTACATTTCAGTCGTTTCATCATTTTTTTATGCTTCAATCCGTGCATGTTCGATTTCTGTCAAGAAAAAGCCCTAATACGATACATATTCTTGTTTTATGCTACTATTAGGTGTTAGACGAAGCAAACGAGTGGAAAAGAAGACAAAGGCAAGAAATCCAGCAAGAAAGGTGATTAAGGCTGTTGTTAAAGTTGAAAAACAGTCAACACAAGATCTTCAGATGGTCAGATCGAACACAAGTTCTAAAAAAAAAGCAGGTATGATTGTAAAAAAACTTGTATTTTCATCTATTTTGAATAAATCTGATATTGTGATTTACAATTATTGAAACTCAAAAAGGGTTTGTGAGTTTTACAATGCGATTCATTTTTAATCGTTGATGTACAGAAAGGGTTTAGTATTGTAATGTGTGTGGTTGGAGTTCGATGAAAAATTCGAGTTCCCCACTTTATTAACCACAATCGTATGTGATTATTTGAAGGTGTTCTTTTATTATATGGATGGTTTGTTTTTTATTAACACAATCGTGTTTGAGCACCCCTCTTTAAATAGGCTTATATGATTGGGAACAATTTTTATATTTTAACATTTACTTAATTATATAAATTTTGATATTTAGTCAACGTTCTAGCTCAATCCATTCAGACTTCTTTCATACCCATATTTTCTAGCCCATTTGGCAATTATAATATTTTAGCAATCTAGCTTAAGTGCCCCAATCCTTTCCCTCTTCTACCAGATTTGTTGATTGGTCTGATTCTTGATTGATTGCAAATCTAGAATTTCCTTCTTCATATGTCTTTGATTTAAAGATTGGACTCTACCAATGTTCATTTTTGTTTTCCTTATGGCTTAATATTATAATTGAAACACCAAAGATGGTCTTGTTTAGTAAATTTTCGCTTTCTTGTTCGACGAAACCTTCGATTTCGTTGACTAATTTCACCATGATAGCGATCGTCATTTGTAACACCCGGAATTTTGTAATCAAGTTAATGATTTTCGCATCCTTTTTGATATTTATAAGTTTAATGGAGTGTTTCAAGGGTTCAATGTTGGGTTGTATTGATTTGGAAGTTAGGAGCGAAAAACGGAGCAAAATGAAAGTCGGTACCTTCCAGGCGACCATGACAGGCTAGGATGCCATGTCAAGGTCGCAGGACATGGTCGCGAAGGAGGATTTTGCTACGATGACACGGCGACGATGCCATGTCAAGGTCGCAGGACATGGTCGCGGAGGAAGAAAAATCAGCCAAATCAGTGGAAACTCTCGGTACACTCTTCGCTAGGATGACAGGCGACCATGCCAAGGCAAGGTCGCAGGGCAAGGTCGCCCGCTTGGTCAACAGGCACATTAAGGTGCGATTTTTCAGCCTCTTTCTCATTTATTCAGATATCAGTGTTGGCTTTGAGAGCAAAGGAGCAGAGGCGATTTCTAGGGTTTCTTAACTTCCACCTACCTCTTTCCATCTCATTTATTGCTACTTTAAGTGAGGATTCAAGTAGAGCTTTGGGATTTAAAAGCTTCAAGTGGTGGTGTTTTTCACCCTTTCAGCTAGTTCCACCATCTTCATCTTCTTAAGAGATTTTCTAGGGTTTTGTCAAACTCTAGCTTGTGAGTTCATTCTTACCTTTAAAACTTTATACATGTCAAAATGAAGTATTTTACCTTAATATGATGTTTAAAATGAATATTTCTATACTTGGAAGATTTTGGTAAAACTAGGTCAAAATGTATCATTTAGGGTTTTTATTTGAAATGATGAAATGGAAGTCAAGAACGGTTTTGGAATACTCTTATGAGTTTTAAATACAAGAAAAACGATGTATAACCCTAAATGATTATTTGACCTTATTTTGGGATGGAAGGTCCTAGAAGCATGATGTTATACTTCACAAAGATTTGTGGAGAGAAGTTAATACATTGGAAACAATTGTATTAAGATGTTAGACTAGTGTAATGGATCCATAGGCACATATAGTCAGAAGTACTTGGGGAGGGCACTTGTAATAGATCCCGGTTTGGGGTTGAACTCGTGAGGATTAATGTGATGACGGGTCATTCCCGTAAAAGTTTCCCCCAAGAGAAGTAAAGCGTAACTTTCAGGTGTAAATCGCAAAAGTAAAGAAAAAAAGATGTTTTGAAAAAGCTTTCGCTTATATGTTTATTTACCGTTTTCGAAGTTTAAATGGCTTTTTCTATATTTTGAACTGTTTGTTCTCACTAGGCTTTAAGCCTAACACTTTTTCTTAAAATGACATGTATAACAGGTGATCAAGCTGGTGGGGCTTGATGGGATGAGTGGAGCTAGATGTCGGTTGTGGCATCCTTTGGAAGTGCACCTTCGCGTATATAGATGGAGTTACATAGAAGTATATTTTGAGGATTTAGAGACACCCGAACTTAATTTGTATTCTAAAGTTTGTATAGATTAATAGGTGGTCCTCTAGTATCCCTTTGAAGTTGTAAACTCTTTAAGATCTTTATGGGCGATGTTTATTTTATGAAGTAGAATTCCGCATTTTATTCGGTTTAAATTAACTCCCATTTTAGGGGTGTTACATCATTGTTTAAAACACTATAGCTAATTTAATAAAAACATCTAAATTAAGAGTCTAGATAGAATTTGGCCCTAAAATCGAGTTAGTGTTTCTTGAAAACTTAAGGTAAACAACAATTGTCAGTTGGTAATCTTTTATATGCTAATATTCAGATTAACAACTTATCAAAGAAAGTTGATTATCAAGAACTATATTGAATATTTAATTTTGGACAATGTTAGACGAATGATTATATTTAAGTATAATTTTTGTTATTAGTTTCTTCTATTCTTTTCTCTAACGTTGGGTCATCCTATTCTTGAACTAAAGGCTCGCCGTTGAAGTAAATTATCACACCTAATTGAAAAAAATCGAATTATTAATTGTGTCATAAAGTCCGTTACGTCCATATCCTAATCGTCCTCCCAGAATATGTGCATCTAAAAGATACTCCGTAAGACTTATATTTTAACTTGTAACTAAGGCTTTTAATATAATATATGGTGTGAACTTTTATTTGTTGTCATGTTACAACTTACAAGTGTAACAAGCCACCAAAAAAATTGGAACGGCTCTACGTATTTCTTTGTAATATAAGATCTAAATGATTTTTTTAAATTCTTTATGTTTTCGAGATGCATATCCTAATTTTTTTGGAAAATCATCATAAAATTATCGTGTTTCATTGTATTCTAATCATGTAAACATTCATGTATAATTATCGTGAAATATAGCTTTTCATCTATAACTCAAATCAAGACGATATTTTTTAATTGAAGATCTACGTTCTAGAAAATTTTGGAGATCCAAGTCTAGAAAAGACTTAATGAAAGCAAAAACAAGGTAATCGAAAAACAAATGACTAAAACATGCATATGCATCTCTGGCGGAAATTCAAGTTCTTTAAGTACGGACTGAAAATTGATGAATTAAACAAATTATTGTGTTTCTATAGTCCATACTTTCACATTAACCTATCTTATTTCTTATATGTTTTAATAGATAAAGGAAGGATTATAACGTAGTAGTGTAGATATTAATTACTTATTACTACATTTAACACTTTCTTATTGTATTTGTATCAAGTTCTTTAAACACCGACCAAAAATTAATGAATTATTTTCTAGTATGTTTTAATAGATAAAGAAATGATTATATATATTATAAGCGTTTGTTATTTAAAAGTTGTGTGGTTTTTATACAGGAAGCATCTATCTAAGATACTTTGACTTCAGATACACGAATCTTGTCTATTATTGTATTTGTCGTTTACTATGAATTTTTTTTATTTTTTGGTCACTTAATGATATCTATATAGATGGGTAACCTTTTATTTTTTGTTGTCAAATACTAAGCAATGTTAAAGAAATACTTTAAAAAAGATAACTGTCATCAATCATGTGGGGATGATACATGCAATATGTTGTGTATATAGAGCTGTACATAAATTCGTCAACCCGTTTAATCTGATCTGCAAACAATTTAATTAAATCTAACCTGCTAAACTGATAATCCGTCGTTAATTAATGGGATTGAAATTGGGTTAGATCTTATTCAACCTAACCTAACCCAATCCGTCAACTTGGCAATTATAATTTTACATGTTATTGCTATCTACCCTAAATTTAACAACAACAAAATAATTGGATTAAGTTATGCATATAAATGTGTGAAACTAAACAATATATATCTCTCTTTGGGGTGAAGGCAACAAACATGAGTGTTGGTGTGTAAACATATTCTCATCTTTTGCAAACACAATTTGTTTGCTTGTTGTATTTATGTATCAATAATTCAATATTACCTATTTCTTATATTTATATGATTAAATTGAATGATGAACACTACTAGATCTTAAGTTACCAAAAATCAAAGACACATGCTTATTTAAAAAGAATAATGGCAATCCGTTAACCTAACCCAATCCACACTTTATAGCATATTGAGTTGGGTTGGAACCTTTTCAAACCCTCGTAATTGAATTGATATATTTAATTGTCTTAAACCACACAACACAACTCATGACATACTACTAAAATGGAAGGCTTTCACCTACAAACATTTCCCTGGGAAATCCGTCGCTAAATGGCAATCCGTCACAAAACTGACACAAAAGTTGGTGTCTAATTTGTTGGTGGATAAATCAAATCAGTGACAGATTACCCAGGAAATTCCTGGGCAATCCGTTGATATTTTCTTGAAATTATTGGATTTAATTTCGTCGGAACCATTAGTATCTCCTGGATGATCCGTGGTAATCACCCAGGGAAATTTTCCTGAGTATTTTTCTGTGGGTGAAAGTCATTTTTTTGGTAGTGACATACAACCCTAGTTGTACTTGTATATACATGGAGATGGAGATGTAACACATTATTTTATGGACACATCAACGTATAAACTTGATTATCAATTAAAATTATACGATTGAAAATTTATATTAAGATTAAAAAGCTGCCATGTCATGATGCCCGTTACTATTTAGCCGTAAAAAAAGGTATAACTAAGGGACAATGACTATTAAGGTGATGCATATGGTATGAACATTATGGATATATAGTAATCTATAAGTCAACTTAATTTGAACACTTAATATATGCTTTAATTCATTATTCTTCCTAATCTCTTTGTCAATAATATTTGTATCCCTTTTCAGAAAATTTAAATTTAAAACTTAAAATTTGACAAAAAATTATGATAATTATTGCCTCTTTAATAAGATCTTTTAATAGAAGTAGATGGGTTAAAGACTTAAAAGTGATTTTCCATTCATAATTTTATTTATGTTTGTTTCAAAATAAGTATTCAATTTAAAAAATAGACAACTAAACTTTTAAATATATCTCTAATTAATACATAAATATTTAAAAATTAATAAGATATATATATATATACACACACACTACTAAAATGGAAGTCTTTCACTTACAACCATTTCCCTGAAAAGTTCGTCACTAAAGGGTGATTCGTCACAAAACCGTCACAAAATTTGTGAGTAATTTGTTGGTGGGTAAATCAAATCAGTGACAGATTACCCAGTAAATTATTGGGTAATCCGTTGGTATTTTCTTGAAAACATCGAATTTCAACGGAACCATTAGTATTTCCTGGGTGATCAGGAAATTTCTCTGGATGAAATTTTATGGGTGAAAGTCAATTTTTTTGTAGTGATATTAAGGTGAAGTTGTCATTTGTTTAACAAAAAAATGACGTTTAAAACCCTACGTCATTTTTATATATTGTAGACACATTTTGGAACAAAGAGACTACAAAATCAAACAAAACCAAAAAGAGAGGCTTTACCAACAAATTTTTCTGACGGATTTTCACCGTTAATTACCAATGGATTTGTAGCGGATCATCGACAGATTGATCATCACCGACGGATTACCAACAGATTTTCCGTCGATTAAAATCCACCCAGTAATCCGCTGGTAAGCACAATGATCACCGACCACACTTTCTCTATCAGATTACCAACGGATTTTCTTGTCGACGAAGCTTTTCTATTTTGTTGCATAGTTTTTTTGGTCAAGAGGGTTCTTTAATTTTGTTGCACAATTCTATAGGGGGCTCATTTGTTCTTTTTCATAATGCACTTGACCTTAATTGATCATTAAGGGACATCCCCCGCAAACCCACAAATAAACCGATTTTCCACAAACAGTATCTACTATCTTTCTTATTAGGGTCTTCTTATTTCGGATCCCATAACGTTATTGGATAAAGATAGATTTGTTTAAGTTTATGACGAATTTTATATTCATCAACTGTTGTACATGAAGTATAATTAAGTTTTTTTTTTATTATTATATGTAGGAATTGCCACAACATGGGCGTTCTTCTTAGCAAGAATTAAAATATAATTAAGAGTAAACTCCAATTTTGGTCCCCATGGTTTAATGAAATCTTTGAAAGTGGAACCTAAACTTTGATAATTCTAGAAATCGTTCATGTGGTTCTCATTTTGCTCTGAAAGTAGTCTCCAGTCACTAACTCCGTTAATTTTCTCTGTTAGTATCAGAGGTATTTTTGCCCATTTAAACTACTTTCCTAATTTTATTTAAATAATTAAATATATAATATACTGAAACAAATACATGCAAAACTATCATATTATTAAACAAATATATGTAAAACAATATCTTAAATTGTAGCATTTGATGAAAAAAATATCATGTAAAAATTATATTTTATATCGGTTCTCACGGGCCGATATGTAACATATTTGTGGTTCCCATTTGATCTAACCCTTATATATATATATATTATAAATATAATATATTATATGTTTAATTAATTTTTTTAAGAAAAATAGCAAAATAGCCTAAATGGACAAAAATACCCTTGACACTAACAAAGAAAATTAACAGAGTTAGTGATGGGGAACCACTTTCATAGCAAAATAAGAACCACATGGACGATTTCTAGAGTTATCTAACACTACAAAACAATGACTTTTTCCCAAGAAAATCACCCAAAAAAAAAATTCGTCGATAATTACTGATAGACCACCAGAAATATCAATGGTTCTGCAGAATCCGATGTTTTTCCAGAAAATATCAACAGATCACCCAAAGAATCCTGAGTAATCTCTGTCACTGATTTGAATTACCCACCAACATATTAACCACCGAATTTTGTGACGGTTCTATGACGAATTATCCTTTAGCGACGGTTTTCCAAAAAAAAGTTCGCTGGCAAAAATTTTCCATTTAATAGCAAAAGTTAGGTCCACACTTTAAAAAATTTCACTAAACGAGGGACCAAAATTAGAGTTTACTTTATAATTAAAGTATCATGTAGTTACATATGCCATCTCCTTCTTGCATATATAGCTAGGCTTATATATACATCTTCTATCTACCTTCATATAACAATATCCTAAATCAAATCAAATTAACATTTATCATGTTCACCTTGTATCACCTCTTGTCTTCCTTTCTTCTTCCCTTATTCATCATTTTGGTGGTTGCCATTTTCTCAAAATGGTTATTTTCTCCTTCAAAAACCCTTAAAAACCTACCACCTTCTCCGTCGAGGCTTCCGATCATCGGAAACCTCCACCAACTCGGTTCAAGCCCCCATCGTTCTCTCCAAGCCTTGTCCAACAAACACGGCCCACTCATGCTGCTTCATTTCGGACGTGTGCCCGTGATCGTAGCCTCCTCTGCTGACGCATCTCGAGAAATCATGAAAACCCACGATTTAATCTTCGCTAATCGTGCAAAGTCAACCGTCCCGAGTATACTTTCGTACAATGCAAGGGACATTGCATTTGCAGATTATGGAGAGTATTGGAGACAGATTAAAAGCATTGCTGTTCTACAGCTTCTAAGTCAGAAAAGAGTCCAATCTTTTCGTCGAATGAGAGAAGAAGAGACCGATCTGCTTATTGAAAGGATAAAAAAGATCAGCTGTTCATCGTCTCCCGTGGTTAATATGAGTAAGTTGTTGATTTCATTAACGAATGGCGTGATTTGTAGATCGGCGTTGGGGCGGAAGCACGGGGGCGAGAAGTTTAAAGCGTTATTTGCCGACTTTGTGGAGTTATTGGGTGTTTTTAGCGTAGGAGATTATATACCGTGGCTGTCGTGGGTGGATCGTTTGAATGGATATGAAGCTAGAGCAGTGAAAATTGCTGCGGAATTTGACGCGTTTCTTGAAGGCGTGATCGAGGAACATGTTGATCGGAAAAAACGAGCATCTGCTGGTGTTCTTCCCGACGATGACGACGAGAAAGATTTTGTGGACATTTTACTGGAAATCCAGAACCAAAAGGATGCCAGTTTTGTTCTTGATAGAGATACTGTCAAAGCTCTTATCTTGGTAAATTAGAGTTTCTAGCTTCAATCTCATTTTTTTGGAATTTTCTTTGTGATTTATACTGAATTGGTCAGGTTCAGGAGAAAACCTTAAAAAAGGAAAAACCAAGGAACAATCTGGTAGCATTTCATCTGGACGGAATACAATTGTGCATACAAGTAACTTGTAACATGCACAAGTGCAGAAAAACCAAAAAACAACTTTTATTTACTTGTATGCACATGTGCATATCGTCCGGATGAAGGACTTCAGACTGTTCATCATTTTTTCATTTTTTGAGGTTTTCTCCTTAACCTCCGTCAATAGTCAATAAATGTTCTAGTTTTTATAGGACGATTTCAAAAATTGTCATATGAACACATCTTTTTACAGGACATTTGTTTTCGTAAGAAACTTTTTAAAATAATTTCTTATATAAAATTAAAAGGACGTTTTACTTCAAAAAAATTATAAAAAATGGTTAACACGTCCAAAAACGTCTATAAATTTATAGTAACACTTTTAAATATGACGCAAATTAAAATGTTTGGTCTTATAAACGTAAGTCTAGTAAAATAGTCTATTAGAATATCTATGCATTTTTGAGCTTTTAAAAACCCGATTTTGTTGTAGTACTGATACAAAAGTTTTGTACGTATATAGGATGTGTTCACGGGTGGAACCGATACAACTTACTCAACTCTCGAGTGGGAACTCAGTGAGTTACTACGAAACCCTCACGCGATGAAAAAACTACAACAAGAGGTACGAGAAGTAGCCAAAGGCAAGCCGAAGATCACAGAAGACGACTTAGATCAAATGCACTATTTAAAGGCCGTTGTCAAAGAAACTTTCCGAATGCACACACCACTCCCACTTCTCGTTCCTCGTGAATCGACCCAAGATGTTAAAGTAATGGGCTACGATATCGCAGCAGGGACACAAGTTCTGATCAACGCGTGGGCCGTGGGCCGAGACCCATGTTCATGGGACGAACCTAAACAGTTTCGTCCAGAAAGATTCTTGGATAGTCCCATTGATTACAAAGGGATTCATTTCGAGTTGACGCCATTTGGTGCCGGTCGGAGAAAATGCCCCGGAATCCAGTTTGCGATGAATGTTAACGAGCTTGTGTTAGCTAGTTTGGTGGATAAGTTTGATTTCGGGTTACCGGATGCACAAAAATGGGAGGATTTGGACATGAGTGAGACTATTGGGATCACAATTCATAAGAAGTTGCCTTTACTAGTGATAGCAACTCAATATGTTTGAGTGCTTAATGGTCCGAATGCTTGTGGTTCGTGTCTTTCTATAGATCTGTAATTCGCTTGTTACAATATGACGAATGGAACAATTGTTTTGTTTGAAGAACTCGGTTGAAAAATCCCTAATCCGTCTTATGTGGCTTATCGTATATTTGTTTTGTGATATGATCATTTCGTCCCCTGTATGTATAGTATTGTCTTTGAAGGTTGCATTGTAGGTGTCTGAGATGAAACTTGGAGAAAAGAAAATTAAATCAAAAACTGATGCAGCGTATGGAAATCAAAACAAAGACTAAACGTGTTGATTCTCAGAAGAATACCCAGGAATAACCTCTTTTAAAGTTCGTTGATTCAATGAATTGATATCAAACTTTAGGCTCTAACTCGGATTCACAATGAACTCAAAATTTGGATGGAAAATGCAAGTTTCTGTATTCATTATGTACCCATTAAAACCCAATTAAACCGAATAAGGCCCAATAGGTTAATTAATCCCACTAAGATCCATTGAAACTCAATAGTGTATGTTAAAGCTCAATTGAAACGAATAACAACAGATCCATTAAAATCCAATAGCACTCATTAATGCCCAATTAAACCGAGTAAATCTCAATGTGATGTGTCATGAGCTGATTAGACAATAGTATTCCACAGTATATACCAATAAAAATCATTAAACCACAATAAAACACACCTAAATCACAACGGGACATTATTATTTGTTATTAAAGCCCATTAGCACTAATAAAACCCGTATGTATATGTATACAGAGGCTCCTTCAAGTGTTAACTCAATTATTTGTGTTAACCGTGTTAACCCATCGTTCACTGGTGAACACGATGCTCGTTCACTGATTAATGATGTTCACCATTCAACGATGGGTTAACACGGTTAACACAAATTATTGGGTTAACACTTGAAGGGGCCTCTATGTATATATATATATATGTATATATTCGATTTACATAGAGTGAGGTTCATACAGGAACACAAACATTTTAAAGGAATACAGGAACCATTATAAGCCAATCAAATTAATAATTATCCACATTTATTCCTTTTTCATTATAAGGGCATAATTGTCATTTGATTTGATATATTAATTAGGGAAAAAATAATTTTCCCTAATTAAATGGGATTCTTCATAATCACGTAATAATTCATAAAACATAATCAAATCTTCGTCAGAAAAATGGTGGATCGTTCTTGTTCATATATTGAGAATACACAGACTATAGAAAAAGAATCTGCAGACGACCGCAAAATAATCAAGGTTAAGGCTTCAAACTAAATACCGTCGTTATGGATGTCAATCAAAACGAAGAAAGTAATCACCCAAACTTCATTAATGAAGAAGAGATGTATGAATCGGCCATGGACGACATAAACCCAGATGCAATCCACCACTCAACTCATCATGAAGCCGACTCTGATTTTGAAGGTAAGATTGATATTCTTCGATTAATATTATTTTTCGTATAGATCTTTCTTTGATATATACATGGTTGTGTTCGTGTAAACGATTAAAATGTAATGATATTTTTAAAGAAGACCTAATATGGAATTAAGGAGATGGTGTATCTTACAACAAACTGAATTTTTTTAAACAACATCATTAATGATTACTAAAGAAACTCAAGGATTTTTATGTATATTCTTCATAGCTGTTGTTTGTATTTTACTTTTAATCCGACGTAGCTATTAGGAATCCTTTGTTGCCATGTATTCAGTGTTCTCTTTAATTTGGATGTTGAGGAGATACCTACACAATATGTAAACAAAAGATGGATGCGAGGTGTTATTCCAATGGACGTGTTACGAACACGTTGAATACAACCCGGAAGTAACGACGTATCCGACAAACTTACAATTGACATTCAGTTTGAGTTCTATCAGATTTTAAATCGAATTTACGGTGATGAACATAAGCTTACTTTATTTCTTGAAAAGGTTCGTACTATACAAGCGGAGGTTTCACCCGATATTCCCGGCGAGAAAGTTTTATCCAACAAGGAGGATGATTTTGAACGACTCCTTGGTGTCTCGAAGCCATCATCAATTGAAATTCGTGCTCCCGGTGGTGTTAGAAACAAAGGGTGTGGGAATGGAAAGCGGTTGAAAATCAGGGGGGAGCGAGCTGCCAAAAATGCGCGACCCGAAAGGAAGTGTAGGGGATGCAACCAACTAGTGAACCATGACATCAGGAATTGCCCAACAATACAAGCCACAAACGAAGACATTGATGATTTATATATGATATTATTGAATGAACCTTTTTTATTCTTATTTAGTCCAAATAAAAAATTGAAGGGGAATATTTTAGCATAAGATTTTGAAGTATTAATTATTTTGTCCAAGCATAAATGTTTAGCTTCTTACGTTATTCTTATGATAGATGAAACCTCCTCCTTTTATTATTCGTCCTCACCATTCAATAGTTTGTGTGTTATTAGTATTTTATTTGTTTTATACGTTTGATAATGTATAATTAACACTAGTTGAACTCATTCACGATACATGAAACAACTTCAAACCACGACAAGACTGTTGTTAACATTGTGCAATCATATACGGTCAAATCCGTTTTCTAAACATGAAAAACTCAATAAACACGTACATAAAAACATGATCATGTATGTATCATCAAATACCCCTTTGTTTGTACCACTTTATTTGTTTTATACGTTTGATAAAGTATACGTAACACTAGTTGAAATCATTCACGATACATAGTATTAACTAAAAGTTTATACAATATGTTATACAATTACCCAGTGATCATATATAACCAACGTTTACATAAATTATATTTGTTTTTATTACCAGTTAGGTGTGTTTTGACAATAAACTCTATCATGAGTTTACATTCACTGAATACCTCGATGAACGTGGTAAGTACAATGAAAATGAAATTGCATACTTGAAATACTTTATTAGGTAAAAAACAGTTATCTTGAGATTATATACACAAGTGATCCCTTCAAATTTTCAAGTGCAAATAAAAACATAAAGCATAAGAACATTGTGAATCTATATCCATGATTAACAATATACCAAAATTTCAAATCAGTTATGATTACCATATACGTACATATGTTATCCTACATGATATTAGTATGAATATATATATTTAGAAACCCCAAATAAAGAGACCAATTTTGTAAGGCACAAAATATACCATAAGAACTGTAACAACTTAACAAAAACTGAAGCAATTAATAGTCTATGATCACATAACCCAAAACAAAAACCAAACATAGTTAAGTCTTTATTAAAACATAGAACGCAAAACACTAAAAAACCACGAAAACTAAATGACTTAACCCCATAGTTTCATAATGAAATAAACCAAAAAGTTTCCTGACTATAAAAAACTTTCAAACGCTTAAAGATCAACCAATTGCAGCCTTCTTCTTTTTACTTGCCTCCTTCACCATATCCTTGTCATCTTCACCTCTTCCGACTGGAACCTAGTTGCATGATATATTACATTACTCCTCCAAACGTTATATGTCGATAGCAACATTTTGGTGACATATTTCCTGCGAAACTTGGCAATCTGTACTGTCTGGGCACAAGATTCCTTGTGGAAACCCGAATCATACTTGCTTACTGTCTCTACCTTGAATGTTTCCATGTGACGCATTAGGAAAATGCCCGAATCAGTTGTATTGTCGACAGTTCTCCACTTAAGCTTATACCTAGTCATTTCCAACCTTGCCATGGTATTCACCCTTGGATGATTCACCAATCTCAAATAATTCATCATGGCACCGTTCTGACAAAAAAAATAAACCAACAAAGTATATCAACGTAAACATATCTAATTTGTGAAAATCATATATGAATTTATATTAATCATATATGTCAACATTAAAACTAAAACAAACATCCTATTTTAATCATATAACACTAGTTAATAACTTATCAAATTCCCCTATGTAATCATACCCTTGTGTAATCATATAAAGACAAGGCTGTTGTTAACCTTGCTCAATCATATATGGTCAGATCTGTTCTAAACATCAAAAACTCACTAAACTAGTACACAAAAACATGATCATGTATGTATAATCAAATACCCCTTTGTAATCATATAAGCATATTTAACAACTCATCAAATACTCGTTTGTATTCGTATAATGACAACTCTGTTGCTAACCTATAAAACTATACATATCCTTTGGTCATCATATAAGCACAAGACTGTTGTCAACCTTGTTCAATCATATATGGTCAAATATGTTATAAACATGAAAAACTCATTAAACTCGTACATAAAAACATGATCGTGTATGTATAAGCAAATACCCCTTTGTAATCATATAAGCTTATTTAAAGATGGGTGCTCAAAAATGATTGTGGTAATAAAAAACATCCAAATAATAAAATAATCACATACGATTGTGGTAATTAATGTGGGCAACTCGAATTTTTCATCGAATCCCCTTTGGTCATCATATAAGCACAAGTTTGTTGTTAACTTTGTTCAATCATATATGGTCAAATCTGATGTAAACAACAAAAACTCCCTAAACTCGTACATAAAAACATGATCATGTATGTATAATTTAATACCCCTTTGTGAGAAAAGTTCAGGGGCCCCAAAAAAATTAAGGATTCGTTCAGAATCTTATATTAGTATTTAGTACACCCTTCGACTCGACCCTAGAAATACGATCATCGTTAGACAAATAATGTAGATATAACCATCATGAGCCATAAATTTACATTTGTGGATGGAAATGATTTTTTCATGTTTGATTATTTTTGACATTTAAATATTGAAAATTGTTGTAAAGCCATCATAAGACTATTGTATTCTCATTGTGTATGCATCATACAATTATCATGAGGACATAAATTTTCACTTATAATTTGAATCGGAATGATTCTTTTTTTTTTAAGTTATTTTTTACAAGATCTACATATTAACAAAATTTTGAATTTTATTATAAAATTATCATATTCTTATCGTGGAAGCATTGTTTTCTATCGTGAAGTTGTAACTTTTCACTCGTAAGTTGAATCAACAAAATATTATTCTCAAAGTTGTTTATTTGTTCAAAATTTCCATCCTGGAAGTTATTAAAAATCCAAATGAATGTAGAAAACCTAGAAAGCAACATATAAATAAGGAAAATAACTCAAGAAAACATGCAACAAGAGTCACATATGTATTCGAAATAACATGATAAATTTTAGATAGAAAATTGGAGAAAACTTGATTTTTGAGTACATATGCTTATATAAGCACAATTACATTGGTTACATAATCAAAATAGGCTATAGTACAGGGATTACAATCTCAGATTTAATTCGGTTATGATATGGGGATTACAATCTGGAAAGGATTTACAAAAATAATGGGAGCTAACTAATAGCAAACCATGTTTATCCTTGACATCTTATGATGTCGTTATAGATATGATGAGTTTTAGCAATAAATTTCATGTCGTCGCAAGAATACATTTTTCTTGTAATACGTATGCATTGATAACTTATTACTATGTAGCGTTATTGATGTATTTCATATTCTCTATTTTCTTGTCCCATTTTTATTCACTGGTCGAATATATATTGTCAGAAGAAGAACGTGGATTTAAATTAAATAAATGTAAAATATGTTTTAATATGATATATGTAAAGTGAGTTCCAATTACAAACCATTTAATTCTTACAAACTTTACAAACCGATCCCAATCGTACCTGTAGATAATCGGTTCCTAAATTTACTTTCAACCGAAATTTTATAACCGCCTCTAAATTTCAAAATAAACAAAATCAATAGTTGAGATTAGGTTTGCAGGATTTGTAAGAATTACATGGTTTGTAATTGAAACTTCCCGGTATATGTATGTTAAATATTTTCTTGATAAACAAAGAGAGAAGAAACATGGGACAATTACTTTACACCGACAAGATGTGATTATAAGTTTAGAATATTGGTTTTCAACGAGATTAGGAGAATATTTCATTATTATTTCAAAATCCTCAACATGCTAACTAATAATGATTTAATATTATTTATTGGTTTTCAATGATGATTTTAAATCATCATTACATATATATCATATGAACAAAAATAAAACTGTTAACCTTAATATCCTAATTAATTAATAATTTTTCAAAAAAATTAATTAATAATTAAATTAAATACTATAAAATTAAGAGTAAATTACACTTTTGGTCCCTGTGGTTGCCTCCTATTATCAAGAGTAGTCTCTGATTCAAGCTAATTACAATTTTGGTCCTTGTGATTGCCACTTGGTTTCAATTTACGTCCCTCTACTAAATTCTGTTAAAAAATCCAGTTAACTCAGGGGTATTATAGTCTTTCTATCCTTTTTTTAATTTTCAATTAAAATAAACACATAAATTTTATTATTATATTAAAATCATTTTTATTATATAAATAAAAAATGACCACAGATTCCATAATAACATAGATCCAAAATAAAAAATTTGATTCCCATATGAAAAACAAACTCAGATTAAATCAAACCAATTTGAGGGATTAGTGAGAAAATAGAACGAGATCTGTTTTTAAATGAAAACCCTAATTCCATAAGGAAACTCAATACCCAGATCAAAAAATGAAGCTCAACACCCATATCTAAAAATGAAACTCAATCTAAAATGAAAACCCAGTTGCAAAACCATACCCAGAATCAACATGAAACTCAAATCCAAAAACAAAATTAAGTTTATAAAGGGAGCTTTGATTCGTGTATATGGAACAAACAAATGGGGAAACTTGGACCCAACCAGGCACGTCGTAATTCTAAATTAGGTATCGCCGGAGAAATCGTTGTACTTGACGAGGAAGGTAGGATATCGCCGGAGAAACCGGTGCAGATCGACTCCCTCAACTCCGGCAACAATCACCACCATAAACACTTTGTTCAATCTCTATCCCACCTGCACCACCCAATTCCGTCGCCGATCTGCAAACACAATCCACGATGGTTTTGTGAACCCTTAATTTTTGAATTCGAGTTTGGGGCATAGGAGGCCGCTGCAAACACGTCGCCGATCTGTAAACCTGCATTAAAGGCCGCTGCGTTGCCGGTTGTGGCATAGAAATAGAAGAGGGGGAGAGAAGAGATAAGAGAGAAGAGGGGGAGATCGGTTGCCGGAGAAACAGTTGGAGGAAGCAGTGCCTTTTGGCGTTGACGCTGGAGGTTGAGAGGGATGGGTGCTGGAACTTGGAAGCCAAGACATAGTTATTGATTTTAGGGTTTGAGTTTTGACATTGGATTTTAGGGTTCTTAAGTGAAATGGCAAAGGACCAAGACATAGTTATTGATTTTTATTAAAAATTAAAGAAATAATTAAAAGACCAAAATGTCCTTGAAGTTAACATTTTTTTTATACAAAGTTAGTCAAAGGGGCCATAATTGAAACCAAGTGGCAACCACAAGGACCAAAATTGTAATTAGTTTGAATCAAGGACTATTCTTGATAATAGGAGGCAACCACAAGGACCAAAAGTGTAATTTACTCTAAAATTAATGAATAATAATTAAAATAATAATAATATAAAAAATAACTTATATGATTGATAATAAGTCGAAATAACTAATGTTATAGTTATAGTATATATTATATATTATATAATTAATTGATTACTAATTTCCGATTAATACTAATTATTTTATAATTAATATTTATTTATAATTAATGGTAATAAATAGCAGTCAATATTAATAGGGATTTTAATTGAAAAAGTGCAAAAAACTTTTAAAACATTATTCCAACCAACGTTTCAATAAACTAGTATGTTCATTCAAACAAAAACTTAAAAAACAAGTTTGTCACTCAATGATTTAATGTGTGTGAAATAAATGTAATTTTTGATTTATCATACATCATTAATGTTAGTAACAAAAAATTGGATTCGAAGTTTTATACGAAAAGAGTTAGTGTTAAACTAATGTAAACAATGAATTGTTGTATTTATATTGAACAAATATATTTCTTTCTTGGATCTAGTTGTAGTAATTATTTTTCAAACATCTTAACAGTTGTTTTGATATATAGATTTGGAATTTTTATATTTTTTTACTTCAACGATTATGTTAAAGCGTATATTAAAATAAAATAAAAACAAAAAAAAGAAAGTAAAAAAAGTTCAATTTTGGAAATATCCAAAACCTACTACTGAGCTCTAAGAATAAGGTGTTTTGCATTTAACACCTATATGCAATGGTGTGCACTATAGCACCACATCGCTCAAATCACAATGTTATATCATTAAGCAGATCCAAGATCAATATAACATTTAATAATGTTAGACCAACAAGCAGAA
Organism: Silybum marianum; assembly: GCA_036898165.1. Classification (NCBI taxonomy): domain Eukaryota; kingdom Viridiplantae; phylum Streptophyta; class Magnoliopsida; order Asterales; family Asteraceae; genus Silybum; species Silybum marianum. The sequence continues at coordinate 33,583,944 of CM072535.1, forward strand.
ACTCATTTTAATTATATACGTTTTTTGTTATGCCTTGACATTGCTCTAAAACTTCTAACCATAAAACTTATTTGAATCATTGAACAATCTGTTATCTATACATGCAACTTGTTCTTGAACTTTAAACTAAAATTAATTGAGTTTTTTGACTAAAAATTTGTAAGAAAGTATATTGATTATAATTATACCATACATGTGGTGGTCTTTGCATCATCCGACTCTTTTCTCAACATAAGATAGACTTAGGGGGTGTTTGGTTGGAGGTATTAAGCGGTAATTAATGGGAATGATAATAAAAGAAACTGTTTGGTTTATATAATATAATAGGTTCATTCCCCCAGAAGCCCAAATTTTCATTCATAATTAAACCGGGGGATGAAAAACTCATTCCCATTTTCATTCCCTGTCATTATCATTTTCATTCTCTTGTCAGACAACGTTCCCTTGTTAGGCCAATTTTAGATAGTTGGGTTTGGGCCTTATACGTATGGGCTTAACACATTTCCTCTATGAACTTCTTTTGGACCATTTAAAATCAGATCCAACTTACATATTTTTTTCCAGCCCAAACAAATGAAATCATATTCTCAAAAAAAATCTCAAGCCAAGTCCCAAAAACGAATTAAAATTTCTTTCCTGAATTTCGAAAATACCGTGCATATATAAAAACCATCAGGATGGATCGAGCTCTCTGTATCTTTGAAAACATCTGGATCGAGAGAACCATCATCATCTTCGAAAACCATCTGGATTTGCATCTTAATCGATGTTTCTGTGTTCAAAATGGAGAAGAAATCACCACCCAAATCAGAACCCACAAATCGAAAAATCAAATCCACACCTAAATCTGTGGATATGAAGAAAATGTAGAAGAAAACCTTAAATTTCAACATGAAAAAAAAGGAGTCTCAAAAGATAACCTCTTTGTTTGCTTTCAGGGATATGGAGATAAGTGTGAAAATGAGATGGTTGGGGGGCGACGGCTTTTGAAGGTATCATGGTTTACAAATTGGGTTGTTTTGAAGTATCATGGTTTACAAATATATATATATATAGAGAGAGAGAGAGAGAGAGAGGGGGGGGGGAGGTTCAAATGAGAACTTTGCATTTTTAAAGGAACAAAGGAACACCCTTAGGCCATATATAATGTGGGTCCTACACAATATAAAATCATATCTGATTCAATGGTGGGCCCCATTGAATCAAATATAGGAGTGATTTCCGTTACAAACCACGTCAATTCGTACAAACCGTATGCAACCAATATTTATTTTAAAATTTTTCACTTTTTCTTAATTATTATGGTTGATTAGTCAATAATATATGAAAAAATTGCATCAAGAATACATGAAGGTGAATCAAGAATATGTGAAACAAGTTTCATCAAATTGAGAGTTTCATGAAACAATTTCATTTTCATGAAGAAACAAAAAAAAATCATGAAAAAAAAATTATTCAAAAAAACAATAAAACGTGCGGTTTGTACGAATTGAAGTGGTTTGTAATTGAAATCTTCTCTCTCTCTCTCTCTATATATATATATATATATGTGTGTGTGTGTGTGTGTAAGTACAGACTTGGGATCACGTGAGACCAGCCTGTTTTAGTGGGACCACATTTTTACAGTTGAAACTTCACAGCAAATCACTGTGAAGTAAAAAAAATTGATGTTTTCGTGAGAAAACTGTTTTACACTTGAAACTTCACAGCAAAACAATGTGAATGTAACATTCAAGTGTTTTTTTTTGTGAATGATCGAATTTTTTTTACCTTTACAGTGATTTGTTGTGAAGTTTCAAGTGTAAAAATGTGGTCTCACAAAAACAGGTTGGTCTCACGTGAACCCAACCCTGTAAGTGTATATATATGTATGTATATATATAGATATTGTATATATATAATGAAATAATATATTCCAAGATATTTAGAACAAAAATAAAAAAAAATGAAGAAAAATGGTAAAAAACAAAACTACCCCCAGTAAACTGGTTTTTACAGGTCAAAATGATCTATATAATAAATTTTAGAGAATTTTGGTGAAATAGCCATTCTGGGAACCAAAATTTCAAGAATAGCCATTGACTACGCCATGGCGTAGTCAAACTTTGACCGATTTTTTTGCAAAAAAGTCCCTGGCAACGCCAAAATGGACTACGTCATGGCGTAGTCAGTCCCTGGAATTTGGGAAATTGTCAAAAATGGCCCCTGTACTTGAAAGTATGGAAATAAAGTTTGAAAAATGACAATTTGGTCCCTGTAGTATACTACGCCATGGCGTAGTAACTTATGGCGTAGTTGCAATTTTGGGAAATTGGAAAAATGGCCTCTGGACTTGAAAGTATGGAAAGATAGTTTGAAAAATGACAATTTGGTCCCTGTAGTATACTACGCCACGGCGAAGTGGCCAGTTTGAAAAATTGGCAAAAATGGCCCCTGGACATGGAAGTATGGAAAGATAGTTTGAAAAATGACAATTTGGTCCCTGTAGTATACTACGCCACGGCGAAGTGGCCAGTTTGAAAAATTGGCAAAAATGGCCCCTGGACTTGAAAGTGTTTTGAGTAAGAATTAAAAATGACATTTTGGCCTCTGGACTTAATTTTTTTTTTAATAAACTTTTTTTTATATAATTAATGTTATAATTAAAAATGACACTTTTATAATTAATTTTATAATTAAAAATGACACTTTTATAATTAATTAATTTTATAATTAAAAATGACACTTTTATAATTAAATTAATTTTATAATTAAAAATGACATTTTTATAATTAATTATTTGAACCTTAAGGATTTCGATTTTTTTAATAAACTTTTTTTTATACTCATATTAAAACCGAAAATACAATATTTAAACCGAAAATACAATATTAAAAACAATAATCGCAACATACATTTAAATACTACAAACAATAATTTAAACCGAAAATCTAGTGCGGATAAATATTTTGACAAGAGATGATCCAGTCAGCCTTCTTGTTGATTTCTGCCTCTAGATATGTGTAGGTTTCTTTGATGTCATTAATCTCCGCCTCATCTATACGTAATTCCTGTTGTAGTACTTTTAGTTTGCGTTTTTTTTCATCAAATAGCGCATGTTTTTCTAGTTGAATCTTCCGGTTGTTTTTCCATAACTCTGCTAACCTTTAATTTCTTCGTCGCCTCTTTACACGAGCCTTGAGCTTTGAAGGCATGACTTGAGTTGCCGGAGGTTTTGAGTCTCGGTTGAATAAAAGGCTCTCGTCATAGGTTGGCGGGGTATCTCCGTTATGTGAACGCCTATAGTTTCGCCATGCGGCATCGTATTCTAGCTCTTCATCATCTGTTATTGCATGATGGGCCCTAGTTTTTTCAATCTGTCTCCACTCCTCGTCCGTTTCAGGCGCTTTCCATCTAAGCCTGAACCTTCCATCATTCATCGGTTATTGGTTCGTCGGCAAAAGTTCTCCCATGCATTGCTCACTCCTCTTCTTTTGCGGACACATGCCAGGTACGCCTATACATTCCATCATTCAATTGTCGTAAGGGTGCAGATCGAGAACTTCCAGCCTTGGAAGCTGATTTCTTCTTGCCAGATCGGTTGTTTCCGGACATGGTTTGTGTGTGTGTTAGCTAAATTTACGAAGTGTTATAAAAGGAATGAAATGGTAGATAACAAATTTGTGTGTGTGTTGGAACTTCTCAAGGACCATTTATTTATAGTGGTGAAGTTTTAAAAAAATACCCGCTAGCACATGAACTTTAAAATACTGCCACATTTAGTCCCTAAAACTCTGGTACTACGCCTTGGCGTAATTGCCTTGGCGTACCTGACGGAAGCTCGTCTGAAAAAAGTAGTCAAGATTCGGCTGAAAAGTTCAGGCTTAGATGGAAAGCGCCTGAAACGGACGAGGAGTGGAGACAGATTGAAAAAACTAGGGCCCATCATGCAATAACAGATGATGAAGAGCTAGAATACGATGTCGCATGGCGAAACTATAGGCGTTCACATAACGGAGATACCCCGCCAACCTATGACGAGAGCCTTTTATTCAACCGAGACTCAAACCCTCCGGCAACTCAAGTCATGCCTTCAAAGCTCAAGGCATCGTGTAAAGAGGCGACGAAGAAATTAAAGGTTAGCAGAGTTATGGAAAAACAACCGGAAGATTCAACTAGAAAAACATGCGCTATTTGATGAAAAAAAACGCAAACTAAAAGTACTACAACAGGAATTACGTATAGATGAGGCGGAGATTAATGACATCAAAGAAACCTACACATATCTAGAGGCAGAAATCAACAAGAAGGCTGACTGGATCATCTCTTGTCAAAATATTTATCCGCACTAGATTTTCGGTTTAAATTATTGTTTGTAGTATTTAAATGTATGTTGCGATTATTGTTTTTAATATTGTATTTTCGGTTTAAATATTGTATTTTCGGTTTTAATATGAGTATAAAAAAAAGTTTATTAAAAAAATCGAAATCCTTAAGGTTCAAATAATTAATTATAAAAATGTCATTTTTAATTATAAAATTAATTAATTATAAAAGTGTCATTTTTAATTATAAAATTAATTAATTATAAAAGTGTCATTTTTAATTATAAAATTAATTATAAAAGTGTCATTTTTAATTATAACATTAATTATATAAAAAAAGTTTATTAAAAAAAAATTAAGTCCAGAGGCCAAAATGTCATTTTTAATTCTTACTCAAAACACTTTCAAGTCCAGGGGCCATTTTTGCCAATTTTTCAAATTGGCCACTTCGCCGTGGCGTAGTATACTACAGGGACCAAATTGTCATTTTTCAAACTATCTTTCCATACTTCCATGTTCAGGGGCCATTTTTGCCAATTTTTCAAACTGGCCACTTCGCCGTGGCGTAGTATACTACACGGACCAAATTGTCATTTTTCAAACTATCTTTCCATACTTTCAAGTCCAGGGGTCATTTTTGCCAATTTCCCAAAATTGTAACTACGCCATAAGTTACTACGCCATGGCGTAGTATACTACAGGGACCAAGTTGTCATTTTTCAAACTTTATTTCCATACTTTCAAGTACAGGGGCCATTTTTGACAATTTCCCAAATTCCAGGGACTGACTACGCCATGGCGTAGTCCATTTTGGCGTAGCCAAGGACTTTTTTGCAAAAAAATCGGTCAAAGTTTGACTACGCCATGGCGTAGTCCACTTTGGCGTAGTCAATGGCTATTTTTGCAATTTTGGTTCCTGGAATGGCTATTTCAGCAAAATTCTCAAATTTGTATTGGGCCTAAATTCAGTCAAGGACGAACCAAAGGGTAGATGTGTCTGGACTATTGATTTGAATGGAAAAACTATTAAACTTTCTCATTTTAAATAATTAAGTCCCTAAACATTTTTTTGAATAAATAAATCTTTGATTTTTTAAAAATTAGTTACCTATAATTTTTATTTTAAATAAGTTATTTGTAACTTACTAAAAAAGTTTTTAAGTAAAATAAACCTAAATCGGTTTTACTGTTCCAAAAACCCTACGCAATTAAAACCCTAACAAACAATGGTATCGTTCCCCCTCGTCAACTCCCCATTACCCCAAGGTTATTTGTTCTCTGTTTCGCCTAGCAAATTGTTGGCCCCTGCCATATTTCTTCCTCTTTTTGATCTATTTTTTATTCATCATAAGAGAGATAATCAAAAGATAACCAGTTAAATGTAGTTTATTTATGTTTAAAAGTTGTAAGTAACCAAGTTTTAAAAATTCGACGGTTTAATTTTTTGAAAAAAAAATTTAGGTATTTAATCATTCAAAATAAAAAAGTTTAATGGTTATTCTATTCAAAATGAAAAAGTTTAATGAGTTTTTCATCCAAAAAAATAGTTCAGGGACTTAATCATTCAAAATGAGAAAGTTTATTGGTTTTTTCGCTCAAAAAAATAATTTAAGGACTTAACCATTTAAAATAGGATAGTAAACGAGAACAATAACTAAATAAGATAATACCAAAATAGTCACTTCACGTGCAAAATCAGATGTGATTTACACTAACAGTCAATGCAAGAGTGTGCGGACGACATGCCCGGCGACCAAAGTCGCAGACTACATGACCCACGACCATGTCATTTAATAGAATGGGTATTTAAAAAAGATGTTCTTGTTGAGGTTGATGATAAAAAGTGTAAAATGTATGAAAAACTGAATCTCGGTGTTCCATTTTTATAGAATACTTTAGTAGTTACATATATTTTTAATGTCATGTCATTAATATAATTTTTTTGTGTTTCCCATTATTTTTTAGAAAATTAAAATGTATTTTAATCTATTTTTGTAGAGTGCTCTCCCTAATTATATATCCTGGCTCCGCCCCTGAATTCAGTGATGCTTTTTGTTTTCTGGTGTTGAAGTTTCGGAGTAGATTTATAACTTGAAGAGAATAAGGTTATCACTGATGATGCCTTCTCCAGAGACCTCCATCATCAACGATCCTCCCCTTCATCTTTCAGTGTCCATCCACCGTCCACCGACCCACCGTGATTTCCATCCACGACCTCTCACAATCTTCCTCAGCTTTTCCTTATCGCAACTCTCTCAATCACTCAATCATGTAATTGTTACTGGACCAATAGGTCACATGTCAAAATATGTATAGAATAAGAAAAAAAAATAGAAGTTTCTTACTTCCTTATATTAATTGAGAAAAAATAACTTAGTTACATCAAATAGGAACTAAATCAAACTTTCTTATATTTTGATACATTTTGTCCTAATAAAAACAACATGAAACCACAAATTGTGACAATTAGAAAAAAAAAGTTTGAAGAAAAACTGTTGTTGCATATCTATATTTTCATGTCAGTTTTACAAAAACAATAGTTATTAAAAAACATAAAAACAATTCAAATGAGAGATTATTCATAGTCTTTAGAAAATGTCTAAAATATTGTTACAATCTTGATCCCATAACCAATCCCTGGCTAGGCGAAATCAAACCTTAAAGATTTTCCAAAAAACTTATGACTGATCCCAGGGATTGGATTCCGGTGAGAATAAGGGGGCGTTTGGTTCACAGAATGGAATTGGATGGAATGGAATCTGTCAAAGGAATTTTACTTTGAAGAAATTGGAATTGGAATGTTGTCAGGTTTGACCAGCTGTTTGGTTGGCAGAATTGGAATAGAATCTGTTGAAAGAATTGGAATCTGTCTGTTTTGTTCACAGAATGTAGCTTTGAAATTGGAATGAAATTCCAGCAAATAACTAAAATACCCTTTTTTTTATGTTTAATTTTAAACTAAAATTATCTTAATAAAATAAGTATTAATTACTTCAATTTTTTTCACACTAAAAATAATTTGAGATTTTTTACCGCTAAAAACTGCATAAAACAACCAAAAACTACAGAAACTGCTAAAACAACAAAAATCATTTTTTTTACAGCAAAAATAGCTAAAAACTGCAGAAAAAAGCAAAAAACTACAGCAAAAGAACATCTGTTAGGGCAAGACATATTTTAGTTGTTACAGGAGACGATGGAGAACCTAACTGCTAGGGGTGAGGAAAAACCGAATTGAAACTGAAAAAAAAAAACCGAGAAACCGAAAAGCCGAAAACTAAATAACCCCCCGAAATACAGAACCGAAATCGAAAACCCGAAAATTGAAAAAAAAACCTCGAAAAAACTGAACCGAACCGAAATCAAAAAACTGAAAAACTGAAAAACCCCGAAAAAGTCGAACCGAAAATCCAAGTGAATGGGTGTCGGCTTCAACTTTAAGAGATTAGGGTTTAGTTATTTTTTTAGGATGAGGGTATTTTAGGTATTAGGAAATTATCAAATTCAATTCCATAGAAATCCCATGGATAACCCAAGGAATCTCAAATGCCCCTTTTTTGGAATTCTCTGGAATTTAACAAATTCCAATTCTTGAAAATAGTGAACCAAACAAAGGAATTGGAATCTGGTCAATGGAATCAGATTCCAATTCCACCAGATTCCATTCCATTCCCGCGAACCAAACGCCCCCTAAGAGTTAAGGTGAGAATCGTAAGAAAGGATATCCATCATTGGATGCCCATTAGGATGAGATGCACCGAGATGAGGTGTATCGAGATGTACCGGATCAACTCCCTTATGAAATTAAAAGTGATTAAAGGTTCAGATCTTTTCTTATACTTCTCATTTTAACTCTCCTTCTCATACGATCTTATGCCTTGATCCCAGACTGTCAACTATAACAAGTCCCGATCAAGGTCTCTAGTTGAAAGTAACCCTTCCATACGTTCCTTTTGTTAAACTTTACCTAAACATATTCGTGATTTATTTATTATATATTATATACAATTTGGTTTTGTCCACAACTTGTTTTCGAATAATGTGGATAGAGATCCCTATAAGTCAAAATAATAATAAAACAAGACTAGAAACAACAATAATAATTAATAAAAAGAAGCAAAATAGAGATTATTATAGATTTTTAGAGTAAATTTATACTTTTATGTTCTGTTCTAAATTACGACTTTTAAGTCCTTGTACTTTTAGAATTGTAGTTTACAATTTATTGTTGTTTCTTTTGTAAGTTTAACTCCTACTTTTAAGTAAGATAGATGAAAACAAAAATAAATTATAAACCACGAAGACAAAACACAACAATAAACTGAAAACCAAAAAAATGGGATTGTAAACGAACCGAACATTCATCGAACCATTCGACGGGAAGTTTGTTTATGTCCGAACAAACATGAATACATTTGTTTGTTCGTTTATTAAATTATGGAAAAAGTCTAAAACCCAACAAACTATCTGATTTTGAATGATTAAGCCTTTAAACTGTTTTCTTAATGATAAATTTCTTAAACTTTTTAAAACCGGTTAAATACATTCTTGTAACTTGTAAAAACAAATTAATGTAATAAATTTTTTGAGAAAAGTCTAAAAAATCCTAACAAAGTATGGTAATTTTGAATAAATAAATCTTTATTTTTTTAACAAATAAATCCCTAATTGTTAAAGGATAAAGTAAAATAGAACAACAAGAAAGAGAGAAAGAAGAGATCTGTAATTCTCATTAATTATAAGCCCTATAAATAGGGATGAGATACAAGTAGATAACTACAATAGATATTAGTTCTAACATATCTCTAATATGTTTATCTCTATCTATATAGTCATATCCATTAGACGACGACACACTTATCCTACAACACTCCCCCTTGTGCCGAGTCAAAGGAGTGATGGTGCACAACGGTTGCCTCGTTAAAACCTTACGCCAAAATAAAAACCCAGTGGGAAAAATAAAAACATGACGAAGAAAAAGAGTACAACGCACCAGTTACTTTGCAATACATAGACTTTTCCTTTAGCCTAATAATCTCTCAGATTCTTATATTAATCATGAGAGTTAAGAAAACAAAATGGTTTATAAACTGTTGCCTCACTAAAACCTTACACCAAGGAACAAAACCCAATGAGAAAAATAAAACCTTGGGTGAAGGAAAGAGCACAACATACCAATACTACACATATAGTAGACTCCCCCTTTTGTCTACTACTCCCCCTGATTTGTACATCAATCAAGGGAGTTTGGAAAGTCTCAGTATTCCAATACTTTCTATATGTATTCCCAAATATGATTTTAGTTAATGATTTGGTAACCAAGTATGTCATATTCTCCTCCCATTTTGCTTGATTCACTCAAATATATATGAGAGTTTGTTATTGCTGATAAACTTAAAGCAGAATATGCTTTGTGTTATCACCCTTATCCATTTTGGGAATGAGCTTTTTATATGAGTCAAATAGATAGTTAATATCAGCAAAGACATATCAAGACAATATTTTATGTTTTTCTATAAGGGCTGGTACTTTTGCCTTTCACATTCAACGTAGGTATTGAAATTCCATTATCAATCCCATTTTTCTATTTGTAAGGGAAGTATAAGCCCGCATCAGTGGTTCCAAAATATTAATTTAATATCATTCCAATGATGTTGCGTTGGCGCTGAGCTAAATCTAGCTAACGAGTTCATTGAGAGATACAATATACGGTCAAGTGTATTGTTCTAAGTACAATAATGCGCCTATTGCACTCAAATAGGGAATTCCAGCTCCCAAAGCCTCTTCGTCATCATCCTTTAGACGAAATGGATCTTTCCTTTTATCCAACACTTCGACCGATCATGGGAGTGCTAGCCGGATGCGCTTTGTCCATATTAAATCGCCTGATTATTTTTTAGACATATGCGATCGGTGAATTAATATCACAAACTCGGTGTCCTAGATTAAATAGATACATAAAACCAAGTTTTCCCAAGATCTTTCATCTCAAATTCAGATTTTGAATAGAATAAAGTTTCTCTTATTTCATCAAGAGTATTTATTATGTTCATTACATTGACATATAGAGTCATGATTGAACATCTGGAACTCGTTTTCTTTATAAATACGCACGGGCACAGTTCATCGTTCTTATATCCCTTCCCAATGAAGTATTCACTTAGGCAGGTATCCATATCCTCCTATGAGCGTTTCAATTTCATGGAAAACGCATTTTGTGGTTCTACTAATATAATGTCATCAAACACTTTTATATATCTCTTTATCTAGATCCCCATAGAGATATGTAGTAACCACATTCATGAGCTGCATTTCCCGTCCTTCGGAAATTACTAGGCTAATTAATTAGCAGAACGTTATAACGTCCATCACGAGAGAGCAAGTCTTCTCGTAATCAATCTAGGGCGTTATGAAAAACCTTGCGCCAAAGGAGAGTCTTATACAACATGACTTAATTATTCTCATTACACTTTTATGACAAATGAATTATCTATGTCTTACGGGCTTTACACTTGGTGGGTTAGCACTACCGGACCAAATACCCGTGTATTTGTCAAATGTAATTATCCTGGATTGCTTCTATTAGGTCAATTTGCTCTTTGTTGGCATTTTTCAACTGAGCATGGTTCGATGTCATAGTGCTCTATCATCTCACGAGCAACAATATATGTGAATATCATCAATGAGTATGTACGATCTGTCCATCGACTCGTATGAACTTTCATAATTCATTTGAGATTTATTTGATCTCTGGAATCAAATATTAACTTCGGAGCGTCCTCCAGTAATGATTCATAGACATAGTTTTAATCAGAGATAATCTCATGAGAGGTTTATGTATTGATGATTAATGGTTGTGCCTTACTCACCTTTTCCTTTAGATGAGTATTTATCGAACCAAGTAGCCTCCCCCATTTCCTTTTCGGAGCCACGACCTCAACCACACCTCCACCATGTGTGATTGCAACGCACTTTCCAATGGCGGTGTGCCCTTGTTTAGGGACTTTTAACCTTGCGGGTATATTTGCAGCTGGTATATGTGATCTCGTCACTTCATTAAACGTATCAGGTATCGAGTCTGATTCGTTTGACTTCAACTTTACATTGTGAAGTTTGGGGATCAAAATGAGACATATTGGGAATATTTTATGACACTTCCAGTCGTTCCCATGGAAAATCCTTTTTTCTATCTCCCCCTAATGACGGGAAGACTGTCTCATCAAAGTGACAACTCGCTAACTTAGCGGTAAAGAGATCACCCATCAAGGATTCTAATTAGCGGAGAATTGTTGGGGATTCATATCCAACATATATTGAATTTTTTTAAGGACCCATTTAGGTGCGCTGTGGGGGCGCAATTGGCACATATACTACACAACCAAACATGCATAAATGAAAAATATCAGGCTTATATCCAGTTACCAACTGGTACGCATGATACTGGTTTGCTAGTAGTGGGTCTAAAAACAAATGAGTAAGGCTGCATGTAATATTTGCATAACCCCATGCAAATGCGGGTAAATTGGTGCGCCTAACCAATGCCCTATATATCATCTATATTCTTTTGATGACAACTTTTATGAGACCATTTTATATATACACATGGGGTATAGGAAACTCTACATTGATCCGAATATATATATATATATATACAATAATTAATTCCTTGTGATGTAAATTCTCTAGCATTCCAAGTCATGTAGACTTGATGAGATAGTTAGGGTGGTGAGCCCTTGAATGTGTAACTAGTGCTAGAGTGCAGCACCTTATGTGGACAATAATACGACGTGCGTTCATTGTGTCGAAACCAGAACCATAAAATACTTCAATGGCCCGCACTCTGGTTGTTTATGTCCATTACCTTGTATTCGTTGTAAGAATGGAATATTTTTGTATTACCTTTAGGATGGTCTCATTCTTGTCTTAGCTACGAATTAAGGTATACAAAAGTTTTAGGTATGACATATTATGATAGTGGTGTTGCTTCTTGTGCTGCAGAAGTCAACAATTGTAATTTGGTTAATTGCTTTATTTTGCCTTTCACTCGAAAGATAGTGTGTTTATATGTATTTTTCAATACATGGATCGTTATGTCATAACCATGTGTCCCACAAGGTCATTTTGCAACATATATGTGTAATTGTCCCAAAGTTCTTTATAGGTGACATAATATGATTTGATGACCTAGGTAATGCACTAGTGTGACACATTTATTTCTCTAATATACGTTCCTTTCATATCATTAGAGTTGATGTACATGTATACCCATTTCCATTCTTATATTATGATTTCCAATTTATATGAATATATTAACAAGGTTCTCATTAATATATTACTTTAGTGACTATTAATTCGATGCCAGAGGCAATAAAGAGGTAACAGTTCATCATCTATGAACTTGCTTGGAGGTTTTATAGACTATTAATTCAATTAACATTAGTCTATCTTTTAAGATTGTGTGAGATTTCCTACAAAAACACTCAAGTTCTCCTCGATACATTCCTACACGGAACGGAGAATATTGAGAGTTTCGTATTTGTAATTCTTATGTATTTCTTTACATCAATAATGGTTAAATATTTGGTTTTTCATCAGCAAATGAAATTAATTTAATACTTAAAATAATTTCCAAATAAACTTATGCTCAATCAATCTTAAATTAATCTGATATAGTTCATTTCAACTTGTTCCTTTTTTTTATGAGCAATTATTATTGCATTTTTTTTCTTATATTGTCCATTAGCTTTTGGGCAGTAATTGCATTTCTACTCCAAAAATTGTAAAACCTTTTTCGACTCTTGTCATGACCTTTACCATTTCCATAGTTTTGTCCATGAGGTTATAGATGTCACCTATGTGGAATTGTCTTTAAGTCACTGTCCTTTAGAGTTGTTCCACCTCTACACTTTCATTATTGACCATGAGAATTTTCTTTGTCCCAGCATATTTAGTGATCTGAAATAACCTTGTTATATCTCTCAACCACTTGCAGTAGGTTGATGAATTTGTCTAAAGGTTATACTCTAGCTCACATTGGTTCATTAATATGATTACTGCTATATGAAAGGTGAAAATATTCTATGAGTTCCTTGTCATGAAGATTGAGATGTATTTTGAGCACAACATTTCTTTGTTGAAATCAGTCATTTTCTTGTAATCGAGTGGGTTTCATTCCACTGTTTGATTAGTTTGGAAAGTACATGGTACTGGATACTCCTGATTTTTCTTTTCAGGGTGTCCCACTGTTCTTAGGGGATTCTAGTTAATGGTATTCCATATGAAGGTTGTGACTAATGTATCGTCTCAAAAAAATCTCAAGATATTTACATGTATTTTAACAGGTGACTTTTAGGGTCAATATGTTTTGATGGGTTTTACATATTTGTCTATCTTATGGTACTCAAGTTCTTTCGAGTCCAGGTGGTTGTAAATAATGGAAAATATATGATTTTTCAAATCATGTTCTATAATTATGTTATGCATGAGATTTATTATCATAATATTATTGGATTTTTGTATTTTAAAAAAAATTTGTTGATAATACGTCATCAATATTTCAATATTCGAAAATAGATCGCAAAAACACTTTTGAATTTCCAGGTAGGAGGGGAATCACGTAGATTACTTAAGTCCCTTCAACCTTAAGGTTATTTACACCCGTTTGACAAAATCTTTCAGTGTTATGCAATTATTTCGTTTCATGAAATACATGAATAACATCAATAATTTTGAGAAATTTTGCCATTAAGCAAAATAAATATTGGTTTTGACATAAAGTCAAATTTAAACTTTTATTATCTTAATAATATTTTTGGGGCATTTGGTAAGAGACCAAAATATATAGGGGTTGGAAGTGTAACTTCCAAATACTTGTTAAGATAATAATGAGTAGGAACCTACAATTAAGATAAGCATTTGAATAATAATATTTAATATTTTCATGTGTAACTTCCAAAAGTTGGTCATCAAGTTGAAAATTATGAGTAGGAACTCACAATCAAGATAGACACATTTAAAAAAAATATTTCAGTATTATGTGAGGAATTCAACTTAAAAACTAAATTCATGATAAATATCAAGATAATCACATAACACTTTTAGTTAATATGTTGAGACGCAAGCGATAAACATGAATAATAACTAGAGCACAGAAATATGATGATATACTAAATTTGAATAGTACATAGATGTCTTCAAGTGCAACCCATTTATATCATATGATAATATAAATATATGATAGAACAATGATTATAAATATATAATAAAAATCTATGTGATATTATATTAGGACAATGTGATGGTAATATTTAACTTTAATAAAGAAGATATATTAGACTTTAATTAGTTGTATCATAAATTACCAGCCCATTAAAATCTGTATGAATCTAAACAATTGTCATCTAATACAATACTTTTTTTTTTAATTGTGAATATCCACTTTTGTTTATTTGACTATTTCCATAAAAACAGATAATTACGAATTTGATTAATTCATTAAAAAAAATTCAATTCACGTCAAATCTACCTTTTTTTCCTATCAAAATTAGATAATTAACCCAATGCAGTTTAACAACAAAAAAATTATTATAGGTTAAATCATGAATAACATATCAGCAATGCAAACAACAAGCAATATATTCCCTTCGTAAATATATAAATCAAGACATAGAGATGCTTACTTGAATTGATCTAGTGGGAAGCAAGTCATCCAACGTCGTCGAGGAATGAACTACATAATTGCTTACCGACGAACGATAATAACAATAACAATGAAATCTGAGCATAAAAACTTACCTTGAATCGACAGTGATGTCGTAAAACTCGTAGCTTCACGTCATGACCAAATCAGCAAACTTTATTTTAGCGGAGCAACGTGCTGATAACGTGTTAAAGGAGAAAGTAAAAATAGAACAACAAGAAAGAGAGAAAGAAGAGATCTGTAATTCTCATTAATTATAAGCCCTTTAAATAGGGATGAGATACAAGTAGATAACTACAAGAGATATTAGTTCTAACATATCTCTAATATGTTTATCTCTATCTATATAGTCATATCCATTAGACGACGGCACACTTATCCTACAACACTAAAAAAAAAATCTAAATTTTTTTACCAAATAAAAATTTGAACTTATTTCGAACAAATAAATTCCAAACATTACAAAAATCATGAACTTAACTTTAAACAAATAAATCCCGATCTCTTTTTGAACAAAAAATTATATACAATTTCTCTCACCGACAACAAAGTACAATATACTTATTAAACAGAGAAAAATTATATCATTTTCAGTACTCATTCCAAAGCATAAATTAAATTTATTAACTTAACTTTTTTATGTATCTATTTAAGATTATTCTGAACAAATGACTCTTTAACTCATCTTGTTCAAAATTGTTCCAAAAAAGTTCTGGATTTATTTGTTCAAAATTAATTTCATGTTTTTGTGTCTTCAAAAAAAAAAGTTTGGGATTTATTTGTTCAAAAAAAATTCAAGATTTTATTTGATAAAAAGATTTAGAAAAAATTTAGGGATTTCAAAAAAAAAATATCAGGGACTTAATCATTCAAAACCAGATAGTTTGTTGAGTTTTTTTAGACTTTTCTCAAAAATAATTCACATCAACCAATTTTTACAAGTTACAAGAATGTATTCAGTCGGTTTTAAAAAGTTTATGCTTATTATCATACAAAAAAGAAGGTTAAAAACTTAATTATTTAAAATCAGATAGTTTGTTGAGTTTTTTTAGACTTTTCCCTTAAATTTTTAAAATTCTTTTTTATCCTTTCTAAGTTATCCGATTTTTCATTTTATTATATTGAGAAATGAAATGATGAGGTTGTTGTTTTTTGTTCATCTGCGTTTGTCTGTTTATGTTTGGTTATGATTGTTTAGAATCTTAATGAACACTCATAAACAAACACATACATAACAGTATTTTCTTAACGAACAAACATGAATATATTTGTGTACTTTTCGTGTTCGTTCGTTTTTCGGTTATGCTAAATGAACGAACACGAACAACCTTTCGTTTGTGTTCGTTCGGTTCGTTTACAATCATACAGAAAAACGAAAACCAACAATGAATTGTAAACCATAAGAATGAAAATCGTAAATTCAAAAGGCTAAGGAACAAAAATAGCAATTTCAATAAACCACAGGGACTAAAAACGTAATTCACTCTAAAAATTTTTTTCAAAAGATTCGTCCGCCGTTCGTATCCACACAATAAAAGAAAGAAAAGATTACAACATAAGAAATCTAACAACATAAGCAATAACGCATTTGGACGCAACTCCGTCGCATCTACGGCGGCCGGCAGCCACCTCCCGCCACTACCTCTCCGTCTCCGCCACTTTTCACCATAAAAACAACAATCAACCCACCACCGTAAACCACCAGTTTACCATGTTGACCTTCTTGTTGCACCCATTTCTTTGGCCATTTTTAATCCTTCTCTTCATAAAATGGCAATTCTACCCTCCAAAACCCACCGGAAACCCACCGCCGTCACCACTCCGGTTGCCCATCATCGGAAACTTCCACCAACTCGGCACCCTCCCCCACCAATCTCTCCGATCATTATCCCTCCGTTACGGTCCACTCATGCTCATCCACTTCGGCAACGTACCAACGGTGGTCGCCTCCTCCGCCGATGCCGCCCGCGAGATCATGAAAACCCACGATATCGTCTTTGCGAGCCGGCCGGAATCCAAACTATCCAAGAAACTTCTATACGACTGTAAAACCGTCTCAGCGGCACCGTACGGCGACCACTGGCGGCAGCTTAAAAGCATCATGATGCTCCAGCTACTGAGCACCAAGAGGGTTCGGTTCTTCCGCTCAGTACGAGCGGAAGAAACCGAACTCCTGTTAAAAACCGTTAATAATTCGGATAACAAAACCGTGAATCTTAGCGATTTATTCGTGACGTACACAAATAACGTAACGTGTGAGGTGGTGCTCGGGAAGAAGTACGGTGAAGGGAAAAACGGGAAGAAATTTAAACAACTTTTACGGGAATTTCTCGTGGCGTTGGGTTCTGTTAACATCGGCGACTTCATTCCGTATCTCGCGTGGATCGATCGCGTTAACGGTTTCGACAGTAAAGTCGAAAGAATCGCGAAGGAAATCGACGAATTCGTGGAAGGAGTAGTCGAAGAGCGTAAAAAAAAGCATCGTGATAATACCGTAAAAAATGATAGTTTCGTCAATATCGTGCTCGAGATACAACGAGAAGAAAAGAACGGGATTCTTCTCGATATGACCAACATTAAAGCGCTCCTTTTAGACGCGTATACCGCCGGAACCGATACGACCGCCACCGTACTAGAATGGGTGATGGCGGAGCTCCTTAGAAACCCGAGTATCATGAAGAAAACACAGGCGGAGGTCAGGGCGGTTTCCGGCGGCAACACTGGCGGCAACGCTGGGATCACCGAAGAGGATATCGAGAAGATGATATACTTAAAAGCGGTAATCAAAGAGACTCTCCGACTCCATCCTCCGCTACCGATGCTCGTTCCGAATATCGCTTCAAAAGACGTTAAAGTTATGGGGTATGATATCCCGAAAGGAACGATGGTTATGACCAACGTGTGGGCCATCGGGCGGGACCCGAAACTTTGGGACGAACCGGAAGAGTTTCGGCCCGAAAGGTTCGTGGGTTCGAGTATCGATTTCAAAGGGCGTGATTTCGAGCTAATCCCGTTTGGAGCCGGAAGGAGGATTTGCCCGGGAATCATGTTTGCAATGGCTACAAACGAGAATTTGATAGCGAACCTTTTATATAAGTATGATTGGAAATTGGCTAACGGAATGACGGGTGACGATTTGGATATGACCGAATGCCCGGGAGTTGCCGTGCGTAAAAGGGTTCCTCTTCTCGCTGTTGCAACTCCGACCTAACGAATCTTTAGGTCGGAGTTTCTACAGGGGGCCACTGAAGGTTTTCCTGACTGTTGTCTTCTGGGCCCCATGGGATTAGTCTGTATTCGTGCATGCTGGCCCAAACACCCACAGTTACCAAAAAAGAAAAAGAAAATCCAGCCTAACGGGCCTAGTTTGTTTAGTTCGTTTTCTTTTGTTTGTATGATATTCATCTCGTACTAGTTATGATTTTATGAACACACAATTTATAAAGCAATCGAATAAATAAAAAAGAAACGTAAGAATATTCAATTGTTTCCTAACGCTAAATTATACAAAAACCTCTACAAATCGTTACCGTAACTAGACAAAATTTAGTGAGGTGATGGCGATATAAATCTATGATCACCTCATTAAAATGGATCTTTAATTAGTTAGCTCTTAGATCTTGAAGATAATGAGCGACTTGTTGAACTCCGATAAATAATGCATCGGCAGCAAGAACGACCCCAATCTGGAAAGTAGATATGTTGATATTGTTTAGATAAATAACAGATATAAAGTTAGTTGTTGGCTGATAAGTTAGCTGATAATGTAAAACGAGTGGTTTGAAACTCGTTACCAATCGAGCAGAAAAGACTAGTCGATAACCCCAACCCTCTTTTGCGGCTTGAGCTCTTTGCTGATCGGTCCAACTACATAATTAGAGAAAATAGAGTAAATTGATAACATATTTCGTCGAAATTTGTTTGGAAAAAATGAAAGCGTGTTTCATAATTAATTAATTACCCGAGAAACTCTGAAAGCCCACCAATTCCGGCAAATTTAAACGGCTGAGGACCTTCCCTTTCGAGATCCTACACCAAATAGGTCACCAAATATGTTTAAAATGTCCTAATAAACTGCTTTATAGGACGTAAGTTTATATGATAAAAAAAACAACTGTGTCATATATAAAGGTGTTACAATAAGTTGATTGGACGTATCTGGCATCCTAAAATAATTTAGAACGTTTTTTACAAACACGTCTTTTTAAAAGAACGTTTGTTTTTTATATTAAAAAAAATGTCATATAAAAGACTAATATGGTACCTCTTCTTCGGCAGCCTCTAGACCTCCTTGAACCCAGAAAAGGTTTCTATAACCAGCATTGTATAGTAGCTCACAAGCGGCTAACGATCTGCAACCATTTCGCTTAACGTAAATCCGACAAATTAAATGAAACAAAAACCCGTGGGTTCAAGAGAAAACGTTTACCGTAATCCCTTTTGGCATGCAACGATAAGGTCTGTATCTTTCGGGAATTTCTCGGTAACTTTTGGTATGAATTGGCTGTTGAAGTAAAAAATCGTTAGCGAAAATAATTACTTTCAACGTTGATAAAAATTCATGGTAAGAATTACAAACACGTACTTATCGTAAGATAACGTAGGCACGCCACTCCACCAGCCGCCTGTGAGCATAGATTGTTAGAGTCCCACATCAGCTAGGCTCGGACAATATCTTCTCATTATATATAATGGGTCAGGTTCGGGGGAAAATGCCAAAAAAAAAAACTGAAGAACACTCTGGGAGCCCTCCATCTGGACGGTATGCACAAATGCATACCGGTAATTTGTAACATGCATTTGTGCATATGCACTAATGCATATGTAATTATAGAATCATTTGTGCGTAGAGAAAAAAAACGCTTGTATGCATTAGTGCATACCATCCGGATGGAGGGCTCCCAGGGGTGTTCTTCAGTTTTATCTTTTTTTAGTGTTTTCCCTTGACCCTCCCTTTGTATATATTATATATACATATATTTGAAACCTCTCCTCCCTCCTTAAAAGTTCTTTTGGAGAGTAATCTAATGGGGTTTCAGATATTCTCACATACATGATCGATAAATAGTCAAAAAAGTTGCAATTTTTAATAATCAAACACGAGATGAAACGGTGTGATTGATACCCATCATGTAACTTGTGACCTTTCTTGAAAGAGTTCCGGCATCAAATGTAGTATCAACATCAAAGATTGGGACCCAAGTCGACCCTTTAACCCACGCCTTCAAAAACACGAGTAAGAATCAGTAACATATATATATATATATATATTTATATACACATTTAACTCTAAAAACAATTTATCATGAATATCAGTAATGTCTACTTGATAAGAGAAAGTAGAACGAAAACTATTCACCTTTTCGTGCTCTATCGTTGGACGAACATCAAGCAGGGTTTTGCCCGAAAGCTGAATTGCATATCCAGCTTCCCTCGGTGTAAGAACGCTCACTTTTCCCTCTCTCACCTACGATAAATGTGTGGAAATTTGAGAAAATAAGTACATCTCGAAAAGTTAAAATTTCATGAATCACTCAACTAAAGAGGATGCGAGAAATAGAATAAGCAAGTTAAAGCAGATATTGTTAGGATCAATAATCACACACACAATCGGAATTAGAAGAATTGAAAAATGAACACGGTTCAATGTCCAACAGACAATCATCAACTTTGGTTGATAGAACGTTGAATGACATACCTTAATAGATAATGATAAAAGTTGTTAAAGAGTCCCACGTCGGCTAGATATTGGATCATTTCTACTAAATATATGTCGGAACCTCTTTTCTCTACTCAAGGGCTCTTTTGGAGAGTAATCTACTAGGATTCCACATATTCTCACATGGGATGAGAGTCAAGATTTACAGGTTTATGGATTCGACATTTTGGGGCAATTTGTACTCATCTAGACCCCTCTCCAAACTCTAGAACAATATGTGTTCCGTCTTAGCCTCTATTTGAGGGGGCGTGTTAGAGTCATCATTGCTCCTCTCTCTCTCTCTCTCTCTATATATATATATATATAGGCGCGGGATTGTGTGATAAGAAGAGTTAAGGTGAGAAGCGTAAGAAGGGATCTGAACCCTTGATCACTTTTAATCTCACACCCACCCATGAATCGCGCTCCTTATGAGAATTGATCCGGTGCATCTCAGTCTATCTCATCTCGGTGAATCTCATCCTAATGTGCATCCAAGGGTGGAAATCTCTTCTTACCCTTCTCATCGGAACCCAACCCTATATATATGTAGGGTTGCGTTTACGTGAGACCAACATGTTTTCGTGACCCATGAGACCACATTTTTACATTGTGAAGGGAAAAAAAATCCGAACCTTCACAGTGTTTTGCTGTGAAGTTTCAAGTGTAAAAAAGTAGTCTTACGAAAACAGGTTGGTATCACGTGATCTCAAGTCTATGTATGTGTGTGTATGACAAGTTGTACTCATCTAGCCCCCTCTCAAAACTCTTGGAAATTTGTGTCCGTCTAGCCTCTACTTGAAGGGGCGTGTTAGAGTCCACATCAGCTAGATTTGGATTATTTCTCCTCAATATATATATATATGGCACTCTGGGACAATCTGTGTCCACCTAGCCTCAATTGGAGACGAAGTGTTAGGGGTTGTTTGGTGGTTGTTGAATGGTTTGGTGCAAAATGATCAAGTGGTCAAAATGATTAAGAGGCTCTCATGACATAGTGCAAAATGAAATATAATTGTTTGGTAATTGTTCAAGATGTAATTAGGGCTCTTAATGGTTAAGGGTGGTCTAGGATACAAAATAATTCAGAGAGCTTTGAAACCATTAAGAGGTAGACTTATTTTTTTGCCAAACAAGATTCACCTCTTAGTGATTCAGAGACCGCCTCTTAATGAAATTGTTAAGAGGTAAACAAACATCCCCTTAGAGTCCATATATATATATATATATAGGGGCGGATTCAAATAAGAACTCAAATTTGGTTGTGAACGTTAGAACAAATGAGAGCGCTACATGTGTCATATTCAGACCGAATAATCAAAGAAATATTCAGTCTGAATAATGCTTATTCGGTCTAAATAAGCATTATTCAAACTAAATAAATACTATATTCAATCTGAATATTTCTTTGATTATTTGGTCTGAATAATCTACATTCAGACACGTGTCGCGTTCTCATTTGTCCTCCCATTCTGAATAAGCATTATTCAGACTTAATAAATACTATATTTAGTCTGAATATTTCTTTGATTATTTATTCTGAATAATCTACATTCAGACAAGTGTCGCGTTCTCATTTGTCCTTACGTTCACAACCAAATTTGAGTTTGCATTTGAATTTTCCTCTCCCTCTCTCTCTCTCTCTATATATATATAGAGAGAGAGATTGGGAGGGAGGTTCACGTGGGAATGTTAAATAAACCTAGAAACCACCCTTTTCTGAGTATCCACGAGTAACGTGATGAAATATTCATGATGAATGTCATGACAGATATTCATGATTAATAATATTCATCATGAATACTAAAAAAAAGTGTTTTCTAGGTTCCTAAATGATGACAATTTCTACTCATTTAGCCCCCTCTCCACATTCTAGGACAATTTGTGTCCTTCTAACCTCTATTGAAGGGGCGTGCTTTATACAGTATAGCAATTCTGAATGCAATAATTGACCTACAATTTCAATCTTCTATAAAAAGATGCAAAAATTTCTAACTATATAATTAACCTCACGAAATTCTTCAATCAAGAGCAATTCAAAATTTCATAAACTGAATTATCGATTCTAATTTACACACACAGTGGCAAAAAATCGAAATTAATATACAAAATTGAGAAAATACCAGCGATTCCCATCTCTTCCTAGCTGCAGCCATATCTTTCACTTGCTTTAACTCGTAATCTTCATCCACTGCTTGCGCTCTTATGATCCCCCTGTACTAAATCATCAAACGAACACAAAATTCACGAATCACGACACCGATTTCATAAAAACTACGAAAAAACGTATAAATCGCGAGAAAATTGGATTACATACAGTGGATTTGAATTGAATTTGATGAAAGGGTTTGTGATTGAACGATGAAGAGGTGAACCATTGGATTTTCCCCAATCGGTGGTTATTGGAATGTGGATTTTGGTTGTAACTAAAGGGCGTTGAGATGAGAGGTGAAAGTGGAAGACCGAGAACCTCCATTGTTGTGGAAAGTGGATAGCAGAGTGAGAATTTTTTATGATTTCTCTCGATGAACCATATAATACCAAACGGATATGATTTGCTCCGTCTCCTGACATTAATTTTTGATGTTTTTATTTTGGATGAGCTTATAGATATAAGTGGAAAAAGTGCTTATGAAAATTTGATAATTTAAAAATAATTTAAAAAAATTTACTTCTTAGAAAACAATTTATTTCTGGTTCGACATCAGAGAAAATTGTTTTATCCAAATATTTAAAATGATTTATTATCGATACCACACTAAAATAAGTCAATAAATTGTTTTGATAATTTCAAACAAACACCCCTTAAATTACAAATTTGATTAAAAGTGAAAATAATCATTTAGGTCATTATTTTAATTTTGTTCTACAATGTCAATTTTTCAAAAGTAAAAATCTTTCTTTTCATTACATCTTTAACTATGAGATAAAAAAAGAGAGTAGAATTATCATTTTATTAATTAAAAAAATTAATAATTGCACACTTATAAAAATTGTTTGCAATTTTACATTTATTTTGGAAAAAATAAAGTATTGTTTTATAAACTATATAAATATGATTGATAAAAAAGACAGAATGATCATGTGAGATGAAGTGGTTGTTTACCAAACGCTTATCCGGGTAAACTTTTATCAAGTCATGTTACTTTATCGGATGAATATGACAATGACTAATCTTAGTCAGTAAGATCGGTAAGAACAAAGGCAAGGACCGAACATCAGGGGCGGCCCTGGGGGTGTGCCGCTAGTGCCGCCGCACGGGGCCTCCGATGTTAGGGGACCTCCGATCTATATATATAACGTAGTTAGTATATATATATATTAACAAAGGCACAAAAAGAAACAAGTTTTCTTCCTGGTGGAGTGGCAAGCGCTTTCCTTTAGTACCCAATAGACCCGGGGTTCTAATTTCCTTCATAGCGTTTAATTAATTTTTTAAATAAATGACATTGTAGTCCCTGGTTTTATTACAATTTTGGTCCTGTGTTGCTATTTAATATCAAAAGTAGTCCCTATTTTAAACTATACGATTTTAGTCCTTATGGTTGTCACCTGATTTCCCCGAAAGCTTGATGCAAATAAACGAATTCTCAATTTTGGTCATTATGGAGTAAACTTTGGGATTTTTTTTAAATGGCATCCTAATTTTTTTCCCTAATGTCTCCAATTACTCTTTCTTTGTAATGGTACGTTTTCTCAATTCTTTACTTTCTCTACTTTTTCATTAAGGTATTCTTGACAAATTAACTCAAATTGATTCAAATTTTGAGTAGAAATCGATTCCATATATGTATTCATTTAAATCCTAAAACTTATATTAATGTTTTTTTTCCATTATCTTTTTATTAGTTTTTTTCTATAACTTTGTTGCTTGATTATTTACTTATGTTCTTTTAAGGTTTTCAAAAAATTTATGTTAGTGTTCTTTTAATAACAATAACTCAAATAATTTTTTTATTGATATGTGTTATTGTATATACCAATAATGATTGAGTAGTTTTATATAAAATAGGATGACTCCAACTAGAAATTTTGAATCAAATTATTCTAAACGTCAAAATAAAAAAATGTGAACAATTTGTTCAAAGTCAAAGAGGTGCATCGATCGATTTTTTATTAAACAGAGATCTAAATATACTTATTATGTGACTATTTTTAGCTTTGTAATTAATTAAATTTTTGTTCTTATTAACATCGTTGGAGATTTCTGAGAGTTGATCTAATTATATAATGTCAGTTTTATTTTTATTTGAATCTTGTATATATAAATATTTTACGTTTCTACACTTTAAATATTTGTTTTTTTTTAATTTAGTGATGAAAAATTGAATATAATACAACTAAAAAATATTATGGCCACTTTTATTTTCTTGCATGGGGCCTCTAAGATGTCAGGGCCGGCCCTGCCGAACATCTCCTCGGTGAGTGAGGGTGGCGACTCTTACAATGGTTAGCTCTTGTTGGGCAAACTGTTGCATATGATACCATTTTGGTAGACTAAAATCTTACTCGGTAAATAATTGATAGTGTTGAATTTGTCAGTAAGCACTTATCTGAGTAAGTTTTGGTAAATGGCGTTAAGAGTTAAAGTGACAAGTGTAAGAAGGGATTTTGATTTTTGATCACTTTCAATCTCAAAACAGCCCATGAATAACGAAGGGGAGTGCTAATGACACCCCTTGTAATAACCTGGAATCTTGTTTTGTAATAGTAAGTATAGATGAGGTGGATAGGGTAAAGTTTCTTAAATTTAAGGGACTGAAGTTGTAAGTGTGGAAAAGATGATTGTTAAGTGTTAGAAACCCTTTCATTTTGAAGAATGCGGTTGATTCTTATGTGTTAGTCCCGGAAGGGAGATGGCTAAGCTAGTAAGAGTTTGTAGAAGGGGGGGGGGGAGATGAATACAAACACACAATTTTTTGCTCTTTTTAAATTTTTAATATAAATATTAAAAATTTACACATAGAAGTTTGTTGCGGAAAAGAATAGACAACCTATTCTAACAAACTTAAATAACAGTAATTAACTTATACACACAGGAAGTTAAAATAAGACTGTTAGCGCACACAGCTTTGGCGAAATCAAACAAATACTTTCAGAGAAGTATTGTTGAAGACGTGAGATTTCTGGGAAGGACTTCATCTCCTTTTATAGTGCCCATGCAAGGGATGCAAGTGGACGGTACCGTCAAGGATTGATTAGCCGGAAGTTTATACGATGGACAAAGGAAGAGGCCACTCCCTTTGTACTAGAATAATGGATGAACCATTCTTTGTAGCACGTAATGTCAGATAACTTTATCTTCTTTTCTTCATGCTCTGTGAAGTCCCATCAAACCTTTTAGCTAAAAGACAAATATTCCTTTTATAAGAATAAAAGAGAATGTCTTTATTTAAGGCTTGATGCCCAAGTTCTTGCAGCTCATGTATCTTGCAATTGTTGTGAGTAAGAACTTTATCTCTTGAAATTGCTAAGTGATACATGAAACCATGTATCATATCGGTGGATACTTTGTAAGGCTGGAAATGGTAAGTGTACACTTTGCTTTTGCTTGATAAATTTCATCTTTCACTAAGTGTTGAAAGTGTACATCCTTGTGACTTGATATCACAACCTTAGAAAATATACCTGCAATTTCGGTGACCAAGATTGTAATGTCGGTGACCATGACTTCAAACTTGATGTCCTCATCTTGTATTGATGTCATAGTACTTTGATAACTTTTAAGTGTACCATCGGTGACCCATGGTGACCCAACAATCTTGACTTTGGCAATGGTCTGAATATTAAAGTTAGTTGTCACATCAAAAATTCCACATTTTGATGTACAACCCTTAGATTGAATAGTCTTTAACTTTTCAATACTTGAAGTATATTTCAGACCTTCAAAAGACCCTGTAAAAGATCAAACAAATAATAGAGAAGGTTCATCACCAAATCATCGGTGACCCAACATTATGTTTGCTCCTAGTGTGTGTGTTTTGGGAGAATAGAGAAGGAAGAAGAGATATTAGCAAGGAATCAAGGTTTCATCAAGAAAGTTCAGGTATGAATGTTCACCTTCTTCATCTCCTATTCTTGTTGAGTTGTTTGGTTGATTGAAGTCTTGAGTTTATGTGGATTAGATGTTGGTATGTTGGAATAAACCCTCAAATCAGTATTTGTTGGGTTATTGGTTTTGGTATTGAAGCATTCTTCAGTTTTAGGATTCATATTTCATTCCAAGGGTTTGAAATCAATGAGAAACCTTCATGGATATTATTGTGTTCATCCATGAGAGTGTTAATCCATGAAATCAATGGATGGAATGGTTTATTTATTGCCAGGGTTGGTTTTATATGAGTTTGGGATAAGATTTATATAAGTTTTGGGATGGAAATCATGTAAAATGGTGTTTTGGGGATTTGTTGTTTGAGCAGGAAAGTGCAGGAACCACAGTGAGTTCCCGCGACTTGTCCCGCGGCTTCAGGTCGCGCGGAAAGTTACGCAACTCACTGTTTTACTGATTTTCGGTTTTTTATGGAAAGTCTTTTAAGGGCGTTAAGTGGTATCCTAGCCTAGGGGGTTAATATGTAGGATTGTGTGGAAGTATAATTGGGTCATTAACTCGTAGTTAATTGATCTACATCAGGTATTTGGTTGGTGGGATCGTAGTTGGAAGGGTGTTAAGCGGTTTGGCAATTTAGGTGAGTTCCCTTCGTGTGCTTCTTTTATAAAATGAATGTTTTAAATTGAAATGTTTTAAACCATTCAAATTGGGCGGAATGTGCCCGACTTTTTGGGCGGTGTGGGCCCGTTAAAGGTTACGGTGTGTGTGACCAGCACTAGTCACGGTGTGTGTGACGAAGGTGTAATGTACTGTTGCAACAAGTACAGTAAAAGTGTTTTAAAGTGTGAGTTAATATTCATGACTAACCGTTTTCTCTTATAGCTGTCATGCATATTAATTGTTGTTTTGGGGAAATTTACTAGGCCTTATGGTAACCCTCTCTTTTATAAAACTGAAACAATTTTCAGGAAGACATATGATAGAAAGCACGAGTAAAGGGAAGGAGAACTTGTGAGCTCGAGGAGCATAGAAGTGAGGCGCTACTTGTTTAGTTAGTTGCTTAGTTAGAGTTGCTTTGTAATAAATCTCAGTATTTGTTAGTTTCCACTGCAGACATTGAGATTAAGTTTATTTTTAGGGACCATTCATGTTTAGATTTGACATCATTTAAAGAAATAGTATGTTATACTTTTGTTTTAGAATCGTTGTTGTTACACCCTTATAGTAGGGTTGTGCACTGATAACTCTCATTTATGAGAGTTATTAATTACTTTTTTCTAAGATTTTTATATCATTTTTATACCCATTTTGCTTATTTCCCTTTCATTTTGTCTATTTTGCTTTTAAGAGATGATAAATAGCCAAGAAGTGGATTTTATGCAAAAAGAGGTCGTCACTAGACAGAGTGGGCACAAATATGCCCACAGTGGGCAGTCGCTGCTGTTCACAAGTACTTTATTACACCATTTGATTATCCTTGAAGGCATGGTTTGGCAGATTCAGCATGCTCAAAATTCTGGAGGTATGGGACAAATAGTGAAAACTATTTGTACTATATTACTTCTTTATTTTCTTGCCATACTTGAAGAAGACTATAAAAGAAGGCTTTGGGATGCAAAGGAAAGACACCAATTCACACCATTATCTATCTTTCTCATCTCCACCAAAGTTCATCTTTGGTGGAAGACTACTTTCTGTATATATTTTATGTATTTAATTTCTGCAGTTTTACTTTTCTGCATTTAAATTCTGCGATTTAAGTTTATGTAATTTTATATTCTGCCCACAAGACTGTTCACTGTGAACAAGATGTTACTTTTAATTAAATGCAATTCCTTTTTAAGTACTTATTTATCATGTCTTTTTATTATGAACTAACCACCTCTTTGGGTGTGGGTGTGAATCAAACTTAAGGCTAGTTGGCAACACTTGGGTGTTGCCATAATTACTAATTCTTAAGCTTGATCACTTGAGTCGGGACATAACTCTATGCAGATAAGCCGATCACTTTGAAGTGTTAATATTAGACCTTAGACCTCGAGAGGGGCGGGTTCGAAATACGGCTTAAGTGATGCACAAAGATTTGAGAAAGTCTTTGATAACCATGTAGAGATACGGGTTTTGTATGATTTACTAATGTTCAAACTTTAGTCGAGTATTTTATCACAAAGAGATTTGGGTAAAATGCTTTATACTAATCGAACTTGATTTTACATATCAAACTTAGCTAAATCGTCAATCTTATTAAACAGTAATTATGGAAATTTCATAAGTACTTTGTAAAGCACAGTTTATATTTATTCACTTTCGAGAGATTGAAGTATTTATAAACCACTCTAGTGATTTACAAAGTATTAACCATTTGTTTCCACAAAATGCCTTAAGGAAAATTTACACCCATACCCATTTTTAGTTGCTTATTTAGATTTCATTGTTAAAATCATCAAACTCAAATATATTTTCCTTCTCTAAGAGAAATCGTTGTATTCTTAACTTACTACTCGAAACTTTGAATTCCAATCCCTGTGGATACGATCTTGGTACTATACCACTTTATTACTTGAAAAGCGATCATAGTGTCGGTGTGCACTTGCACCGCTAGTTTCGGGACTTCGTACCCATAGTATGAACCTATACGATCTTCCGCTATCATGCACGAAATTTCTTGCACTTTTATAACTTTGAAAATGTAAAAAGGGGGTTTTGACATTGACATGTGTGAGGAAGATTCACTTCTGTAAGGGTGCCATTAGCATACCTTAGAGGTGTCATTAGCCTCCCCCATAATGAATTGTGCTTTAGAACATATTTCTTACTTTTTTCACCGTAACTTTCATTCTCATCGAAATCCGATCATATAAAAAAGTTATATTATTAAAATAAATAAAACAATACCATAAAAATTTTCGTTTTCAACCATAATGGTTGTAGTATGGTCGTTGAGGCTCATATGGTGAAATATCTCATCTGGTCTATCAAAAGTTCAATTCCAAACATACGCAACAATTATGACCATTATTTTTATAATGATTGATTTTTTAGAGCATCTTCAATACAAGATTCTTATTAACAAAAGGTGTCGTTGATTATAAAAACTATCATTGTAAGGAGGTTCTTATAAAAACCTGATGTTTTCTAGGTATTTGAACAAGAGTTTTGTTCTTCGTAAGAAATGACATTTTAATTTACTTTAATTTATTCTTTTTAACTTTATTATAATTATTGTTGCTTAAAATATCATTGGACATAAATTAGCAGCAATATATTTTTTTTTTTTTTGTAAAAGGGAGTTTCTTACCAGTTACCACCATCGGAAATATTCTTAAAAGGACGATAAAAAACATTATCGTTTCCACCATTTTTTATTTTATTTTATTTTATATATGATAGGTCAACTTCATGGTTTGACGTCTTCTTCAAGTGACGACGAACAAACACACGAAACCCTAGACACACATCACCATCAAAACGAAACTTGGTGGAATTCAACTTCCCAAAGGAAAAAAAACTTAAAAAAGTTGCAGATTGCCATTGATTTCCATGGAGTTATTATATATTTCATTCTTAATCCATTGCCACCTGTAACTTTCTACTTCCAATTTCACCTACAACCACCAACCCCTTTCCATTCCCTCCTATTTTCACCAGATAAAACTCTCTTTTTTCCACCGATTACAACAACTTAACAGGCTTTCTTCTTCAATTCATTCGATACAATTTCCGGTAAACGCTTGCAGTTAATTCGATTTCAGTCGCATATGTTTTGTTTGATTCAATTGGAAGTCTCAATTTCGATCGGTTTGTTTGTGTGTGTAAGTGAATGAATGAATTCCGATTAGTTTCATTGAAGTATGATTTGTTTGTTTTAGTGATAATGATTCTCAATTTCGTGTTTAATTTTGTGTTCCATATGTGTTTGTAGTATATCAGAACAGAAAAGAAAAAGACCTTGACTTTTGGATTGACTTTTCAAAAGTCTATGAAAATTGGGGTCAAAATCTGATACTGTTCTTGTCCCTTCTTGTAAAAGCTAATATAAAGTCATATGTAGTACTACTGATTAAATTTCTATGGTGGCCATTTAGGGTGGCTGTTTGATTACCTCTTAACAGTTCCATTAAGAGGCGGCATCCAAATGAATAAGGCAGTTGCTGAATGGGTTGGTGCAGAATGATTAAGAGTCTTTTATGATATAGTGCAAAATGAAATATAATAGTTTGGTAATTGTCAAAAATGAAATCAGGGCACTTAATGGTTAAGAGAGGTCCAAGATACAAAATGATTCAGAGGGTGGTTAAGAGAGGTCCAAGATACAAAATAATTCAGAGGGTTTTGGACCATTAAGAGGCACACTTATTTTTTGCCGAACTCTTAATTGAACTGTTAAGAGGTAAACAAACAGCCCCTAAGTGGCTGTTTGGCGGTTGCTGAATGGTTTGCTGTAATGGTGTAGAATGATTAAGTGGTAAGAATGATTAAGAGGCTTTTATGATATAGTGCAAAATGAAATATAATTGTTTGGTAATTGTTCAGGATGTAATTAGTGCTCTTAATGGTTAAGGGAGGTCTACAATACAAAATAATTTAGAGGGTTTTGGAACCATTAAGAGGCGGACTTATTTTTTACCAAACAGGATTTACCTCTTATTATTCAAAATCAAATTAGGGCTCTGAATGGTTAAGGGGGTCCAGGATACAAAATGATTCAAAGGGTTTTGGAACCATTAAGAGGCCGACTTATATTTTGCCAAACAGGACTCACCTCTTAACGATTCAGAGGTCGTGTCTTAATGGAACTGTTAAGAGGTAAATAAACAGACTTGGATATCTGTTTAGCCGCCCATACACCATTTGGCGTTACCTTATATTTCCCTTGATTCGGATTGTTTTTTTTTTGTATATAGTTAGTATTTTCGTTCTTTTGATATCTTAGATGTTTACTCTTGTTAATTAGTAACTTTGATAAAAATTACAGAATTCATGGGTGGCAAAAGTTCAAAGAGGGCTGTTTCAAGTAGGTACTCATCATATGGCTCATCATCAAATTCATGGGCTTATCCGCAATCACCATCGCCATACCCACAATCGCCATACCCTCAACCACCTATGCAACAACCGTATGCTTCCCCTTCTCCTTCTCAAAGCTATTCAGATATGGGTCCCTCAGTTAAGAAGAAGCTTGAGAGAAAATACTCGAGAATAGATGATAATTATAACAACTTAGAGCAGGTAACACATCATTCTCTATGTATTTGTGCACCATTTTTGTTTACCTCTTAATTAAGAGGCAGCCTCTGAATCGCTAAGAGGTGAATCCTCTTTGGTGAAAAACAAGTCTGCCTCTTAATGGTTCCAAAACCCTCCGAATCATTTTGTATCATGGACCTTCCTTAACCGTTAAGAACCCTAATTACATCCTCTGAACAATTACCAAACAATTATATTTCATTTTACACTATATAACAAGAGCCTCTTAATCATTCTGCACCAACCCATTCAGCAACTGCCAAACAGCCCCTACTGTCATTCAGTTCCTATTCTCAATTTACCGAGGAAAGGATTAAGCTTTAAACAATATATTAGTTAAAAGATTTAGTTAACTTTGAACAAAGCCAGTGCCTTTATGAGGTCTAAAGAACTCCAATGATGGCACCGATCTTGTTTTTCAATATATAACGACCTTGGGTTTTGCCCTTTATCTCACTATGCATCTACAACAAAAGTATTTATGATCTTTAACTTCTTTAACTTCATAATTATATTAAGTTTATCTTTTACTTTCTTCAGGTTACCGATGCTCTAGTGCGTGCTGGTTTGGAGTCTTCAAATTTGATTGTTGGTGTGGATTTTACCAAGAGCAATGAGTGGACCGGTTGAACTTAATCTTGGATATCTTTATACATTTATATATATATATATACATAGAGGAAAGTTCAAATGTGAACTCATTTTTGGTTGTGAACGTGAGTACGAATTTTAGCCACTTATCCGGTCAATAAAGGCGGCTTTGACCTGGTTCCCCTTCTTTAATAATCTCCACCCTCCCATGAATCGCGTCAATCCTCCGTGATCGCGTCCACCATAATCGAAGATGTGTGGCTGAGATTCGTCCTCACGTTCACAGCCAAAATTGAGTTCACATTTGAACCTAACCCTATATACATATATATATATATATATATATATGTTTTTTGGGGGGTCTTTTTAGAATGATCTTTACCTCTATTGATATTTAGGCGCAAGGTCATTTCATCGACGAAGCTTGCATCACATTGGAAACGATATAAACCCTTATGAAGAAGCTATATCCATAATTGGAAGGACACTCGCTTCCTTTGATGAAGATAATTTAATTCCTTGTTATGGATTCGGAGATGGTATAAAAATTTGTAGTTAAATTTGCTTAATTTGTTCAAAGTTGTCACCATTTATGTGAATTTTTTGTCATTTGACAGCTTCAACTCATGATCAAGAAGTCTTTAGCTTCTATCCGGATGACAAATTTTGTGACGGATTTGAAGATGTCTTGAGACGGTACAGGGAATTAGTACCTCAATTACGTCTTGCAGGTTGGAATTCGTTTTTTTTTATCATTTTTTATTTTAAATTTTATTCTCAAAACTTATTTCTATTTTCTTTTCTGTATTTTAAATAGGACCTACATCTTTCGCCCCTATTATTGAAATGGCCGTTACCATTGTTGAGCAAAGTGGTGGTCAGTATCATGTGTTGTTGATTATTGCCGATGGGCAGGTAGTTTTATTATAAATAAATAATAAAAAATGTTTACTTTCGAACTTATACTTTCTTGCATTTGTTGTCTATATGTTGTTTTGCTGATAAAATTCTTTTTTTGCGTATAGGTTACAAGAAGTGTTGATACTGACCGTGGTCAACTAAGTCCACAGGAAAGGAGAACGGTGGAGGCCATCGTGAAAGCTAGGTAAGTTCCAAATGTATAGTTTTATAGGGGGCGGGTTCAAATGAGAACTCAAATTTGGTTGTGAACGTGAGGACAAATGAGAACGCGACACGTGTCGTATTTAGACCGAATAATGAAGGAAAATATTCAGACTGAATAACACTACATGCAGAGGACAAATGAGAGTGCGACACGTGTCATATTCACACTGAATAATGGAGGAAAATATTCAGACTGAATGTAGTGTTATTCAAACCGAATAACACTACATTTAGAGGACAAATGAGAGCGTGACACGTGTCATATTCAGACTGAATAATGAAGTAAAATATTCAGACCGAATGTAGTGCAATTCAGACTGAATAACACTACATTCAGAGGACAAATGAGAATGCGACACGTGTCATATTCTGATTGAAAATGAAGGAAAATATTTAGACTGAATGTAGTGTTATTCAGAACGAATAATACCACATTGAGACTGAAAAATATTACATTCAGTGTCCGAATATTTTCCTTCATTATTCTGTACGAATATGACACGTGTCACGCTCTCATTTGTCCTCACATTCACAACTAAATTCGAGTTCTCATTTGAACTTTCCTCTAGTTTTTTTTATATGTTTTCACATATGGAAACTTTTCAACCAAATATTAAGAAGATGTTTTCTTTTTCTATTTATAGCGAGTACCCGTTGTCGATTGTATTAGTTGGGGTTGGAGATGGACCATGGGACATGATGAAGGATTTTGACGATAATATCCCTGCTCGAGCTTTTGACAATTTTCAGGCAAGCTTTTAATCTGGTGTCAATTTTCAAATTTCCAATCTTGCATTATTTTCAATCTCTAAGCTACTTTTTTTGTTCGTTTTTTAGTTTGTAAATTTCACAGAAATTATGTCGAAAAACATGGATTCATCTAGGAAAGAAGCGGAATTTGCTCTTTCAGCTTTAATGGAAATACCTTCACAATACAAAGCAACACTAGAACTCAACATATTAGGGTAACCTTTCACTTATCTCATATATATATATATATAGAAGGCAAAGATTTCTTATAGTTATTTACGAATATATATATATATATATATATCAGTGCTCGTAGAGGGAAGGTTATAGATCGGGTTTCTCTTCCGCCACCATGTTATGGTTCCGGATCTTTAGGTGGACCAAAGCCTTCTCGTTCTGCTACTTTTCAACCAATCAAACCGACTTTTCAGAAAAAAGAACCATCGGGTAATACAAATTATCATGGGACTTCTACCTCGGATAACAACGTAAGTGTCACATTCTATTAACTTATGGTCTTTAATCTTTATTTCTTAAAAAAGAATTCCTAAAATAACTGTAAAAAAGAGACATTTTGACCCTGAATCGCGTTTCTTTGCAGCTTTGTCCTATCTGCATAACTAACCGAAAAGATATGGCGTTTGGTTGTGGGCATCAGGTATGTTTTCTGCATATATGTTAAACTATAGAAAATATATATATATATATATATAAATAAGTTAATTTCTTCGTTTTCAGACATGTTGTGAATGTGGCACGGATCTTCAACTATGCCCAATTTGCCGGAGTTACATACAGACCAGGATCAAGCTTTATTAAACTGGCTAACGTTCTCGTGGTGCAAGTTTGTTCCAAAAAACGCTACATTTTTTTGTTCATATTCTTGTTTCTTCAATTATGTTTAACGATATATTTGTTATCGATTTTTGTATATGTTGCAGTCAGTTCACCTGCGTGCCTTTTGGTCCGAAAGAATCGCAAAAATCTTAGGGTAAGTTTTTTTCTTGTGATCTTGTAAATTAGTTGCATATTTTTTAGGACGTACCATATGCATTTAATCGATCTATTTTCACGATTCCCATTAGTTTCCCACCTACAAATACCTTTAGATTCGTTTCTTTATATATATATATATATCATCGTTTGTTTCTATCTGATTCTGATTCTCCCATGGATCTATTACTCGAGCGGTTAACGCTCGTTTTTTTACTGTTGAATCGGGTAGTCGGTAGTAGCCAATGGAATTGGAAGCTTCTATTGAATAACACGGGTGTTGTAGCTATGCACATGGCCGTCACCCACCATAACAACGTTGTCATATTCGATCAGACCGAAGCGGGCCCGTCTGAATACCGGCTCCGTCACAAACGTAAAGGAAAAAAGTGTAGGGCCCGCGATGATCCATCGTGTTACGCACATTCGGTTGAGTATAACGTGTTGAAAAACCGAGTTCGGGCTTTACATCTTGAAACCGATACTTGGTGTTCATCGGGTTCGTTTTTAAGCAACGGAAGTCTCCTTCAAACGGGCGGTAACGGGTCGGGTTCTAGAAGAATCCGGAATTATAAACCGTGTACGGATAACCGGTGTGATTGGACCGAACAAAAGAAGCGGTTATCGGTTAGACGTTGGTATGCTTCGAGCCTTTATCTCCCACGGGAAAACGGTGTTATAGTTGTCGGTGGTCAATCGGTTTTCAGTTACGAATTCGTACCGAAATTATCGGGATCGAGTGGGCCCTACAATCTCCCGCTTTTGCACCGTACTTATGAACGGAACTCGAAAGGGAACAATTTGTACCCGATCTTACACTTATCGAGCGATGGACATTTGTTCATTTTCGCTAACCGGGATTCGATTCTTTTCGATTATAAACGACATAAAATCGTGAAAAACTTCCCGAAAATCCCGGGAAACGGAGGGCGTAGTTACCCGAGCACCGGTTCTTCGGTTATCCTTCCTTTAGACCATAGTGACAACTTCACTAAAGTTGAGGTCATGGTTTGCGGTGGAGCCGCCCGTGGCTCGTATGGTGCGGCTCGGCGACGTAGATACTTGACCGGTTTACGGTCTTGTGGGAGAATGGTCATAACCGGAAACCATCACCGATGGCGAATGGAAGACATGCCCGGACCACGGCTCATGAGCGACATGTTGATTTTGCCGACCGGTGATGTCTTGATCATCAATGGTGCGAAACGCGGTTGTGCCGGATGGAATAGCGCATCGGACCCGGCTCTTGAGCCGTACCTCTATAGACCGAGCCGGTTAGTGGGTCGACGGTTTGAGGTTCTAAAGAAAACGAAAATCTCCCGAATGTATCATTCGTCGTCGGTTCTATTACCCGACGGTCGAATCTTGGTAGCCGGTGGAAACCCTAATAACCGTTACATTTTGCGTGGGGTGACTCACCCAACCGAGCTACGGCTACAAGCTCTTATCCCGGACTACATGAGCAACCGGTTCGACCATCTCCGACCAAAAAACGTGACGGTGGTCTACCCACAACACTCGACTGGCGTCACGAAAGGAGAGACTTTCGACGTCAGTTTCAGGCTCGGGTCCGAGCCGAGAAACTTGAGCGTTGTGGTGTACGCACCGCCGTTTACGACCCACTCGTTATCGATGAACCAAAGAATGTTGAGTCTCGAGTGTTTGAGTTCGGAGAGGGGCAGTCGGGGTTTGGTGGAGGCGAAAGTGGTGGCTCCGCCTTCCATTGACGTTGCACCGCCAGGTTTTTACATGCTCACGGTGGTTAACGGTGGTATTCCGAGTAGATCGGCATGGGTTAAGATCATTTAGATAGTATGTAAAATGTTACTACCATTTCAACAACAAAAAAACAAAGTTTTTTTTAACAAATATTTATTAGTTTTTTAATAATAAATTAATAACCCTTACAAAATTTATTTCCTTGAATTTTACCATTTATCAGTCTTATTATTATAAAAAAAATTAACTCATATGAGATCAAGTTGTTTTCATGAGATCATATAATAATAATAAACTTCCACCGTAAAGACTGTGAAGGTAAAAACCTTTGCCAAGATTTTGTTGTGAAGTATTGGTGTTATTTGTATCTTCATAATGTTTTTCTGTGAAATTTTAGTGTTATTTTGTGGTCTCATGGGTCTCACGAAAATTGGTTGTTTTCACGTGAATCCAAACACAACTCTATTATAAAAATATGCATTAAAATTTAACGAATATTACTCTTCAGCTTATAAATCTTAGGTAGCGTTTGTTTTTTAAGAGGTGCTGAAGACTGAAGTCTGATTTCACTTCTGTTTTATAAGAGATGGTGCTGAAGTCTGAAATCTGAATCGGTTAGACCGTTTGTTTTTACGTCTGAAATCTGAATCAGTCATTGATTTAAAAATTCCTAACAATGTGGGTGTATTCGCGAGGAATTAAGTGTTGAGGTTGCCACTTTTTTTTCCAGATGATTTTCAGACTTAAGAGGGTCTGAAAAAAACAAACAGTCTGAATTTTAAAATGTCTGAACGAATAAGTGATAAGTGGTTATTAAGAGGTAAAATTGAAAAAACAAACTAGCCTTGGTGAGTTCATGATTTTGAAGACATCTCATGATTCTCATCATTACAACAAAACAAAGTATAATTTATAAGTTTCTGCATAAACTATGATGCAACACAGGATGTTCAAGTGCTCGCATATTAGTTTCTCAGGATAATGCGTATTCCTCTTGATGGTTATCGTTATTTAATGTGGCCACGACTTGCTTTTGACGCAGACAGAGTCGATCCTTCATCACCTGTGGCATTTTTCGTCCCTGGCAAATACTGTCAACGCATATTCCGCTACTATCGCCCATATTTTCCCAGATATTGAATACTTGCATGCTCAAATGATTTAACAAATAAAACGTAATATGCAACGAGTCAAGAATTTATAAATGTATATCATGTAGTCGTATATATGTGTCTCAGTAAAATATACGAAAAACCACGTCTTGTAACTGGTGTTGTACTTTGGCTTTGCTCATGTGGAATAGCACCAACATGAATTAGGGCTATTTTGTGTGACTGCTTCTCATCGTGATTCCTGCCTAGATAGAATGAAGAAAGGACGTTTGGCAGTAAAGTGCTGAAATCTTAAGCTATGGACTCGCCTGATAGAAAAATATGAAAAAAGAATGGGATTTCCTCTCGCGCGGGATATAGGACGGCCCCTTATTCCCTAGTCGGCTTTTTTCTTCCTTTTCCCATGCTTTGTGGCGGCTAAACACATGAATGAAACATGCTCGCATAATGTCTAGTTTTATGGGTTGTTTACCAAATTCTTAATCAGGTAAGTGTTTGCCTTATTATCAGGTAAAAAATACTTACCAACAATCCATTTTAATGGTCAATAATGATACCTGATAAAGTACTCGAGGGTAGTAAAACCTGACGATAAGTGTTTGGTAAAAAACATTGTTGACGCTTGTCAAGCAATTGGTCTCAAATGTCACCACAGTCCCACATTCAAGGTTGCACACATCTGCGCAACTCACTAGGTAGTCTAGCCAACTATTATTAACAGATCAACTCAACCTTCAGTGCGAACTCTTAGGTCACGTTGCCTTGCTCAAAGCGGCTTGCTTATAAGCTCCAAACTCAACCACTTATTTTTGGAATAGATAAAATTATTCCGAATTAATTCTTCTAAGTAAATGTTTATTTTTTGAACAATTGTTATCTAAGTATTTGTGAATATTACTCTTGTAACTCTAAAAAAGGGTAGCATTTTTCGATTTTTTTTTTAATCGTAGATGTTTGTTTGGGATAGTTTGCTTACATTTCGACTAATCAATCTCAAAGACACTGTAAAACAATTAAGAAAATCCTCATTGTCTTATAGTATTGTTCAAGTTGTTCAAAAAATATATATTTGCTTATAATTAAATAAAATGGCTAATAAATTAAAATTTGGTTAATTTTCACCACTACTAACTACTATCAATAACCAAATAGGTAATTTTACCTCAAATCAAATAATAAAATTTTTACGAGTCGATTTCGATAAATTATTTAATAATCAACATTTACCATGCAATTTCAAAAACGACATATTGGAAAATAATGGTTTTGGTTTAGGGTCAAACAGCTGTATATGTAGTTTAAAGATTTCCTTAAACTGTAAAAATACAGTATCGGAAATGAAGTGCCTTATAGCGCACAATTTGTATGTAAAACACTTCAACACAATGATGATAAAATCGCAATTTCAACATAAATTTGATGACAAGGTTTCCATATTCCACACAATAAAAAGCTTTCAAATGTACAAAATATATAAATGACAATTGTGTAAAAGCATGATGTTTGACAATAGACAAAAAAAAAATAACTCAAATACAATGTCTGTAACGTAAAACTTAAAAGAAAAATTAAAAAAAATAACGAATAGTAAATAATGAATTAGCTATATTAATTTGAGAAATGATTATATCTATAAATATATATTTAAAACAAACATAAAAATAAAATGTGGTGTGATGTAGTTTGAAATGTGGTTTAAATATTTCAAAACCATAAACCACATCGCAAAATACCGTTTAATAAAATTACAAACAACAAAGCGTATCATGTAAATTTTAAACCATGTGTTACAATACAGTATAAAAAGTTTAAGAATTTTGATGAACATCTCTGTGGATCCTAGTTTGATCAGGTAACGATGTAATTGATCACGAACAATATGCAAGAACACGATGAATATATTGATAATAACACTTTATGTTGTATATCTCACTTGTAGAATACTTGAATATAAAGATATATTTCTTAAACTCTTTCTAGAATGATATGAATTAATGACTGAGTTCTCTAATGCTAGCCTTAACCTTGTATTTATATGATAGACATTTATCCATTATAAGGAAACCATAAGATAGGCATTATACACTTGCCTTAAATAGAATCATTCCTAATCCTTATCCTTAAACCTTTCCTAACATTTAAACCATTCCATATTGATGACTTTGTTGACTTTACACTTTAGCTCTTCATGTCTTCAATATTTGTAATCTCGAATACTATATTTTCAGACGTAACAATCTTTATTGAGAATATACAAGAAATATACAAAATGTGAAATATATGCTTTCAGATTAGTTTTTCATAAGTTCTCACTTGATTTAACCCTATTTCCTATAAACATAATACTTGTACTTTTATCAAGCTTAAATCATTTTTCCCAAATGGAAAACAAAATATTTTTTAGCATTATTTAATAAGAAAATACATGTTTATTAAAAAATCATTTTTTTTAACAAAAGGGTAAATTAGGAAATTCAAATATAAACAAGCTTGACCGGGAAACTTAAAGTCTTTTGTAGGCCCATCACCGCCTTTTTCCACACGTTTATTTGAATACGATTTACAAAATTTCCACCACCACCCTCCTTATAAAAATGAATCTATTTCCGTTGTAGCTTTTATACTCCGGCCACCGCCGCAACCACCGCCGATGGCCACCATCAACCACCACCTCTCACTACTCCTTTTCTTCACTCTAGCCATCTCAGTTCATTCTACTCTGAATCTCGACACCACCGACCACCGTGCTCTCTTGATAATTCTCCAAGACTTGGGTGTCTCACCGGAGCTCCGGCGACCGGAAAATCTCTGCAACACCGCCGGAATATTCTGTGAACGGAGGAGTTCAATCAATTCCCATGTTCTTAAAGTCACCGGAATTGTCTTCAAAGCTCAAGGGCTAAGAGGGTTTCTCTCGCCGGCGATTGGAGAGTTATCGGAAATTAAAGAACTATCTTTCCCTAATAACTATCTTATTGATCGTATCCCACCTCAAATCGTCCGTTGCCGGAAACTGGAAGTTCTTAACCTCCGGAATAATACATTTTCCGGCGAAGTCTCGCCGGAATTATCGTCTCTCCTCCGTCTCCGTATCCTCGACCTTTCTTCCAATAAATTTTCCGGCGACTTGGGTTTCTTGAAATACTTCCCAAATCTTGAAAAACTCTCTCTTGATAACAACATGTTCACCGGAAAAGTACCGCCGGCGTTACGTTCCTTCAGAAACCTCCGGTTTTTCAACATCTCCGGCAATAGTTTCTTGGAATACCCTTTACCGGCGTTAACCCAATTGGAATCTCCGGTACCGGAGCTGAAAACAAAGACGAAAACCAACTACAAACGTATCCCAAAACGTTACATCTTCGCTGAAGAATCAACAAATTCTTCAAGAAATCAAAACCCTAATAACTCCCAATCTCCGGTTCCGGCGCCGGCGCCGGCAGAATCTCCGGTCGGGTCCCCAAACCATAAACACAAAAAGAAAGCCATAAAGAAACTAATGGGTTGGATTCTAGGGTTTTTTGCTGGATCATTAGCAGGGATTCTTTCAGCCATAATCTTTACCGTTTTCTTTAAATTAGTTTTTATTATCTTTAAAGGCGGCATAAACCACGGCGGTCCGGCGATCTTTAGTCAATCGATAAAGGCGGAAGAGCTCGCGTTTCTTGAAAACGATGATGGAGTGGCGGCATTGCAAATCATCGGAAAAGGCGGTTGTGGAGAAGTTTACAAAACCGATATACCCGAAGGAAAGATAAAAACAATCGCGATTAAAAAGATCATCCAACCACCAAAAGATGCCACCGAGCTCACCGAAGAAGACACGAAATTCCTCAATAAAAAAATGCGTCAAATCCGGTCGGAAATCCAAACCGTCGGCCAAATCCGTCACCGGAATCTCCTCCCGTTACTCGCCCACGTTTCCCGACCCAATTGCCATTATCTCGTCTACGAATTCATGAAAAACGGAAGCTTACAAGAC
This sequence comes from Silybum marianum, assembly GCA_036898165.1. Lineage (NCBI taxonomy): Eukaryota > Viridiplantae > Streptophyta > Magnoliopsida > Asterales > Asteraceae > Silybum > Silybum marianum. The sequence continues at coordinate 33,626,213 of CM072535.1, forward strand.
ATTCTCGAAGAGGTCAACCGTGGGACCCGCGAGTTAGATTGGCTCGCACGTCATAAAATCGCGATCGGGGTCGCATCCGGGCTCGAGTATCTCCACATAAACCACACCCCACGGATCGTCCACCGAGACCTAAAACCGGCAAACGTGCTTCTCGATGACGATATGGAGGCTCGAATCGCCGATTTCGGGCTCGCTAAATCGATCCCGGAAGCCGACACCCACATGACGAGTTCCAACGTTGCTGGAACTCTCGGGTACATTGCACCCGAGTATCATCAAACGATGAAATTTACTGATAAATGTGATGTATATAGTTTTGGGGTTTTACTAGGGGTATTGGTGGTGGGAAAGCTTCCATCGGACGAGTATTTTCAACATACGTCGGAAATTAGTTTGGTGAAATGGATGAAAAAAGTGATGACTTCTGACGATCCGAAAGAAGCGATCGATCCCAATCTTTTGGGAAACGGGTACGAGAAACAGATGCTTCTCATGCTCAAGATCGCGTGTTTCTGTACGCTTGATAACCCAAAGGAAAGGCCAAACAGTAAAGAATGTAGGTACATGTTGGAACAAATCGAGCATTGATCTCCGTAAATTAACGACGGATGTTGTAATTTCATTTCAAAAAATGTTTATCATGTCGTTTTTCATGAATGTATCATGTCGAAAAAAATCTTATCGACTTTTTACATGTTATACTAATATATGCAATTTCCAAATTTTACATATTTGGTCCCTGAAATTACGAACCTAGTTAATAAACTTTGTATTTTTACATTTTCACCTTTTCGGTTCGTGATTGCTAACTTGACAATTGCAAACCTGATGACTATTTTGGTAACTTTGCTTATTTGATAAAACCACAACTAAAAAATTGGCTATTTTTGCAAATTTCCCTATATTTTTTTACACCACGGGTATTAAATGTATTTAAAAAAGTTAAGGTATTAAATGTATTATTCTTTGACGGTTGTGTTCTTTTATATGTTCTTATCAGTTTAATATATGAATAATATGATATGTAGGTCATTGACATACTCGATATTAAACTCATTCCATTTATACTGGAATAAATTAAGCACGTTAAATTGTTATTGATATCCTTTCAAATTTTTAGTGAGCATTGTAAAAAACACGCGTGTAATAAGTTCATCATCAGTTCAAGAACGAAGAAAGTCTAATAAAGATAAAAGGGAGACCGAGAGAAAATAACATTTAAAAGAGGGGTATTTTAGGATAATAAAACGTTTGAAGGATATTTTTTTCTTAATAATTAAATTTTATTTATTATGATAAAGAAAGAATGGGAGACTTGACCCAAGTCATCTCTTTTAAGTCATAGATTATGACCCATGAAAGCTACTACATCAAAAATAGTTTCTTTTCTCCAAAAGATCTGGCATCCACAAAAAAACAGATCAAATCGTCAATTTTTTCAACCCAATCTGAAAGATAAACTGAATAAGGGTCTGTTTATCTAGACACTTATTCAGTAAGCGTTTATCATTAAAAATCAACACTCTAACTTACTTCATCGGGTAATTCGTTAGGGTCGGATCTAGTGCATTGAAGGTGGGGGGAAGGGACCCCGATTAAGGGGTTAGAAAAAAAATTACACAAGTAAAAAAAAATAAAAAATGTAAAACTTGCCGTTAGTTCCCCTAGTAAAATTTTCCAAGGAACCCCATCTTTCCGGTGATTGCCAAAAATGCTAAAATAATATCTTAAAATCAATCAAAAAAAGCAAAAAGTCTTTCGAAATCGCCAAAAACACTAAGAAAATTTCACGAAATCGACAAAAACACTAAGAAAATCCCTCGAAATCAACTAAAAAACTCAAAAAATCCCTCGAAACGTTGTAATTATGGTAAAAACACGTCGGGTGACTTTACGCGCCTTTAGTCTACCTTAATTGGGACCCCACTAGGCAAAAATCCTAGATCCGCCACTGGGTATCGTATGTAACAATTTAATGCCTAGTAAATTACTTAGTGGATGAGACTCCATCTTTGTTACTCTTACATGGTTAGATTCTCGACCCTTTGTCATGCTATCCGATAAGGTAAATGACCTGGTAAACGTCTATAGATTAAACGTTTAGTAAACATTCCCTAACTCAACTTAATCCAACATGAGGTTTCAATGGTATGATGAGTAGAGTTTGTTATGGATTAGATCCATTTCAAACCGAATCAGCCCGTCAAACCTGACAAAATTATAATAAGTTATACAGTCATATTATTATTAATTATAAATATCTAATAACAAACATAAGTAAATGGTGTCATGGTCTCTCATTGATGCCTAACTTTTATTTTTTTACTGAAGAAGTTGAAAACTATTATTGATTGATAGTCATTTTATTTCAGTGTTAATATTATAATATGTATCTTGAGACTTATCTTTAGGCTCCTGCGTCTCTATGGCCCATTTATACTAGTTTGCTGCTAGGAGTCCCTCTAGTCGAATCCATAATCCATAGAAGTCCCAATAGAAGTTTACTGACATGGCTCTTCCATCGACAATCTACTGCTCCCTCTTAGTAATTGTAATATTTTATTTTAATATTTCCACAACAACTAATATTTGATTTTTTTGGTTTGAAATTATAATATAATCATTTTTTAAAATATGTTCAAATCGTCCAAAGCAAACTACACCAACCCAAATCGACATGTAATGGGTTGAGTTGGATTATAAACTCGAGAAGGGTTGAATACTTTAATGGGTTACAATTTTAAAAGAGAAATAATTAGAATGAGTTATTCAGATTTACCTTAAACCGTCCAACTAAATCCATGTGCATCCATACAAAAGACGTATATATATCTGTACATATTTAGCGAAATATAGCTCTTAGAATGTATGACATTATATAAAATATTTTTAAAATGTTGATCTTTAATCATTAGACAAAATTTCAGTAAAAAACTTGGTTTTATTAAAACAAATAACAATATAATAATAGTATGACACTTACAGATATTTCAAAAGTGATTTACTTCGTAACTCCTGTAGATCTGCAGTGAGATTGATTGAATCTATTTCGAGCAAAAATATATTGTCGAATGAAAATGCGAGGGGGGAATGTTAGATACTTAATTTTAGAGGAAACTATGTTTTTTTTTTGTCTTATAGTTAATTAAAAAGTACGACTTTTTCATTCATGTGTTTTTCGAAATTACGGTTTTCATCATCATGGTTTCCAACTCATTACTATTTTCATATATGAAGCTGACTCCATTAATGGTTTATCGTTAAGTATGAAGGACAAAAACAACAATGAGTGGGTAAAAGTAAGACCATAAAAATGAAAACAACAATAAATTATATTTATAGATCATAATAATAAAAACAACAATAAATTATAAATCACATGAATGAAAACATTAATAAATTGTAAACCACAAAAATCGAATACCTTAATATCAAAATACATTAATAAATTTAAATGTATAAATTTTATTAACGGTTTTAAATTATGGTTACAAATGATTAAACAAATGGGGTGGTGGCGCAGTTGGCTAGCGCGTAGGTCTCATAGCTACGAGTGATCCTGAGGTCGAGAGTTCGAGCCTCTCTCACCCCATCCTTTTTCCCTTTTGGATTATTTTATATTATTTAATCTTTTATTTTTGCCCTTTTGGATTATTTTATATTATTTAATCTTTCCCTTTTGGATTTATTTTATATTATTTAATCTTTTATTTTTTCCCTTTTGGATTTATTTTATATTATTTAATCTTTTATTTTTTCCCTTTTGGATTATTTTATATTATTTAATTTTTTATTTTTTCCCTTTTGGATTATTTAATCTTTTGTTTTTTCTACTTTTGGATTATTTTAGTTACAATACCACTCCAAGAACAACATAATACCGAACACGTGTGCTCCTTAAGAGTGCTCGATATGTTAGCATTAGAGCTGTTCATGGGCAGTATGACCCTCTAGACTCGTTAAAAAAACGGGCTTGAACAATAATTTTCGAAAAAATGGACGGGCTTGGACTGGATCACTAAATTTAATGGGCGGGCTTGGGCTATGAGAAAAAGAATTCGGACAATCCCGTCCGGCCCGTTATATTTTTAGAGTTGTTTAAATTATATAAATTAATGATTTATTGGTTTTTTTATCAAAAGGATTTAGAAGTGACTTTGGATTGGATTCTCTCTACCAGAGTACCAAATGTTACCCAAATATATATATAATATATGATATTATATATAGTACGTCTAGAATCTCGATTTTGAAGTATTAGGTTTGTTATTGAAAAAAACCGGATTTTGAAAGTTGATAAATTTAAAGAGAAAATGTTCATACTCCTATGTAGTGTGAAACTATATTTTTTCATACGCTATTCACATTGATATATTTTACGTCTTATTTTATGTTGGAAAGAAAATATGTAATTTAAATGATTTATATAAGTTTTTTTTCTTTAAATGTTAAAAAATAAGCCCATTAGCCCGCGAGCAAGCCCGACCCGTTTAGAAGGCGGGTACGCACAAGTCCATAAGCCCGCAAAAACGGGCTTGGGTTTGCTATATTAGATCCGTTGGACAAAAAAATTATGTTAGGCCCGACCCAAACCCGTAAATGATCACCTCTGGTTAGCATTAGATATTGACCAGGCATGGACTAAACCACTGATAGATCCAGCAACAACATAACTGTCATCAGCACTTATACAAGATCTGTTCCAATTAGATGCAACTCTATTCCCACTTGCTCTTAATGTCCCCCAAACTTAAAGGGTTCCTTGTATCAAATAAATTATGCAAGTAATCTCTCCTACTTGTAAGTATCTTATTACCATTTCTAGATAGAGAGATAGAGGTGACAGCAAGAGAATGTGCAACAACTTTACTAAGTAGTTTTCCCGTTTGTATATCCCATAACCGTAAATTCCCATCAACATGACCTGAACAAATAGTCTGCCCATTTGGGCTGAACGATAACGCGTTGCAATTACTTGGGAAAATGATTGTGTTAATACAGTAACCTTTATTAAGATCCCATATATATCTTAATGGTTCGGTCATAAGCTGAGCTGGCAACATGGCGGCTCGAGTATCTACTAACGTCTACAACACATACTTTATTTACATGACATGTGAAAGTATGGCGGACTCGGGCTGATTTTTTTTTTGGGAAAGGGTATCCTATGTATTTGCCTAGACTAATCTTTGCAATTTTAATACTGCTTAAGCATGCAACCCTGAGATAATTTCCCAGTGGCCACAAGTTGTTTGCGCCTGGATTCAAACCTGGGGTAGATGGGTTATCGAGCCTCGTCCCCCACAAGTCTTAATGGGCTTTGTAACGTATCAACTAGAGAAAAGAAAACAGACTTGAAAAAACCTAATTTGTCTTCAAAACCCAAAATTAAAATGGAAAAATAAACACATATATATGCGACCTTCTATGGGGCTTGGGTCGTTTTTCTCATCACCTAACTTATAAAGTTGGATCAAATCACACACACCAAAAAGTTTTGTATCAAATCACACACACAAAAGCCTAATGAGATCTTATTTAATTGTTTTACGTGCTCTCTTAGTTAGTTTAGGATTAATATTCTTTTTTTTTTTTGCATTATGATTTCCCTTTTGTTCTCTATACAAACACCCCTACCGTGTTAGATTAAAGTGTTGTTTGACAGTTGCTGAATGGTTTGGTGGAGAATGATAATTAAGTGGTCAAAATGATTAAAAAACTTTTATGATATAATACAAAATGAAATATAATTGTTTGATAATTGTTCAAAATAAAACCAGGGTTCTGAATGGTTAAGGAAGGTTCATGATACAAAATGATTCAGAGGGTTTTGGAACATTTAAGAGACAAACTTATTTTTTGTTAAACATGATTCATCTTTTAGTGATTGAGATGCTACATTTTAATAGAACTGTTAAGAGGTAAACAAACAACCCCTAAGTTTATATGATCCTTTAAAAAACGCTTTTACTTAATTTCTGCTTAGTTTTCTGGATAGTATAGTCGTTGATTCTTTAGGGTTTCGATAAATATCAACTCATCATGTCGCCGTCTTGCATCAACTTGTTATTTTAAGGTTCGTTTATTTTTTACTTGAAAACAATAATTTATTCATTCAAACATAAGAAAATGTTTTTAACTCAATTCGTAAGTGATGATTAAACAATAACTGAATTAGACAATACACATTCCATATACAACGTATGTTGATGAAAAAAAGTAATAACAAACACAACTTAGCCACCTGGGGGTGTTTGGGATTGCTTATAAAAACAACTTATTGACTTATTACCGATATCACACCGGTATAAACACTTTTGAGTGTTTGGATAAAGTGTTTATACCGGTGCCAAACAGCTAATAAAAAATTAAAAAGTTTTTCAAAAAGTTAAACCATTATAACTTATGACAAGTTAAAAAAGACTTTTATAGAAAGAACACAAGTTATTTCAAATAAGCACTCCCAAACACCACCTCCTTATTGTATAAGTAATGAATTAACAATACTTTTAATTAATATTTTAAATTTTCCAAAATTTCCTTAAAATTTGTGAGTTTTCATTTTTCTATTTAAATTTAGATCCAAGATTTAGGGTCGTTTAGTAAAACTCATCATTGTCATTGACTTTATCAAATAAGATTATTGGCCATCAAAAGAAAATCATATGTAGTAATCCTATCCAATATCAGTAAGATTTGTTATATTCACTACTTTATCTTTTTATGGATAAAAATTATCGACAATTATCTTATTAATCTCATAGGATAAATGACAATGACTTGATAAATAAAGGTTTAGTAAAGGACCGTTTGATATATATGTTTGATATCAACGACACAAAATAGAGCATTTTAATGTTTATTATTGAGTAAACGTAGGATCGTCTAAGAAGTTGAGTTAATGGTGAGAAGTAAATCTGAACTACTGATCGGTAGCACTTTATAAGAGAATTGATCTGATACATCTTATCTCGGTGCATCTCATCCTAATATACGTTTATTTCTCATCTAACGATGAATAACCACTTCTTACATTTCTCACCATGTATATCGTTTCTCATGGGAACCCAACTCATACTGAGGAATGAATTTTATTTCTTTTTATTTAAATTTTAAATAAATTTCTTGTATTTATCACCGAATAATAAATACTACCTCGCATTTTCCACTTGTCATCTTCACATTGGCGGTTTGGAGCTTTATCCTAACCGGCACGTCACTCTAATTATTTTTTATACTTCTTCTCCAAATCTTTTCTTCACCTCCAGAAAACGTTCAGATTTGAACACAAAAAAAACCCTAAAAAGTTCCAATACTCCGATCACGATTCTAACTCTATTCATTATCATCATCATCATCATTCATCATCATGTAAGCAATCATTTCTTTAGGGTTTATACTGACATTTACTTCTGTAAATCTCTTGCACAATTGAGAATTGACGAAGTTTTTCGCACACTGACACTGTTTTTGAAAGAATGTATGTTGATTTGATCAAGTTGGTTTCTTAGGTCAGAGGACGAAATTGCGATTCAAGCAATAAAACATGCTTTGAAGGCTCTTCGAAAGCGTCATTTGTTGGAGGAGGGAGCTCATGGGCCTGCTTTTATAGCTCTTTCTAAACCAATTGCTTCTCAGGTTCCGATTTCTGTACTCAGTATATGGACTTATAGGAGTCTTGATTTTCTTGTACTCGGAACTTTTTTGTATGTCTTTAGATGTATTTGAGTTGTCAAGAACTGTTATGCGGTTAATGTGGATTGCACTTTTGTATGTTTAGTCGTACCAAAGAATTTGTGGTTCTTCTATTAGAATCTTGTCAAGAATGTTATGGTTAGATCAGGCATTCGTATATGTAATTACATTGCTTTACAATTATTATGTTTATTTGGAATGTTATGGCTACATGAGTCTAAAAACCAAATACTCATGTGCAATTTCAGTGGGGAGTTTATTGAAGAGGGGATGGAAGTTAACATGGGGGGTAAAGGGTATTCTAGAAGAATAGTTTTCAAGTATCCATGATTAAGAAAGGGGGTGGTGAGGTCGAGGATGACATAACACATCGCATAAGACAGGGTGGGATATAAGGGGCTCATTTGGTTTTGTTTGTCAAGTAGTTGGTGCAAAATTATTAAATGGTTAGCCCAGGTGACTGCCACCACTTTGTCTTAACGTTTTATAGTTTTCCATTCTGCTATACATTAGTGGTTGACTTGACTGTATATTTGAAAATTATATATAACCTTTATCTTTACCAACCTGTAACTTTTAATACTACTAGCACAGTGCAACTAATTTAATTTGTATTTGTAACATGAAGGGTTCAGAATGGAAGGATAAAGCAGAAACTCTTGAGTTGGAACTTCAGCAATGTTATAAAGCTCAATCTCGATTATCTGAGCAGCTTGTGGTTGAAGTTGCCGAGTCTAGAGCTGCAAAAGCTTTAGTTCAAGAAAAAGAAGCCTTAATTCCTAGTCTTGAGAACGATCTTTCTCAAGCAAGGTTCTCCGCTTTGCTTTCTGTGTGGCTTAACAATGGAAGAAGTTTTAGTTCACAAAATTTTATGTTGATGACTGTAAATATGCTTATGTTGCAGGGATGAATGTTCTCGCTTGGTAGCACTTTTAGATGAAAAGACTAAAGCCCTAGAATTGCTTATGGGTGAGAATAAAGATCTCAGATCCCAATATGAGGAGATGAGAGCTAGAGCTATCAATGCAGAGGCTGAAAACAAGACCTTGGTTGATCGCTGGATGTTGCAGAAAATGCAGGATGCTGAACGACTTAATGAGGTATAGTTTATGGGGCTGTTTGGTTGGTTTTCCATTAAGTCCTGTATGGATAAATTTGTCTGTGTGAATTAATCTGTCTGTATAGATTAGGAAGGTTTTTGTTTGGATATGTTTTCTCATAGATGGAACAAGCATGTCTTTTAATTGGGAATGACAGGTTTGGAAAAAACTTGGCTTTCTGCATAAAGCTCCCCCCTAGAAGCTTATTGAATAAGTCACTTTCTATATCATTAAGCCACTACCAAACAGTCATGTATAGCTGAACGAATAAGCTGTGAGTCCCATGTAGCTCATTAAGCTGCTAACAAACAGGCCCTACGTTACCAGTATCATAGTAGCACTTTATTCTCTTGTTTATTCTACTTCCAGGGGGAAGTTAGGGGCTTTTTGTTTACCTCTTAACAGTTCCATTAAGAGGGCAGCCTTTGAATCGTTAAGAGGTGAATCCTGTTTGGTAAAAAATAAGTTTGCCTCTTAATGGTTCCAAAACCCTCTGAATCATTTTGTATCCTGGACCTCTCTTAAACCATTAAGAGCCCTAATTACATCTTGAACAATTACCAAACAATTATATTTCATTTTGCACTATATCATAAGAGCCTCTTAATCATTCTGCAACTGCCAAACAGCCCCTTAGATTTCATTCGCCAGCTATACTTGCTATTATATGTCTCATGGTTTTTTATCTATTTTTTTTAATCAGGCCAATGCTTTATATGAAGACATGCTTGGTAAGCTCAAAGCCAGTGGTCTGGAGCAACTTGCTAGACAGCAAGTGGATGGTGTGGTCCGCCAAAGTGAAGAAGGTGCCGAGTACTATGTAGAATCAACTATACCGAAAACATGCAAGCATAGGATCCCGGCTCATGAGGGAGGTTGTGCTTCTATAGTTTTTGAAAACAGTTCTGGTAAATTGGTCAGTGGGGGGCAGGACCAGACTGTTAAAATGTGGGACACAACCACAGGTCAGCTAACTCGAACCTACTATGGTTGTTTGGGATCTATCCTTGATCTCAGCATCACCCATGATAACAGATGCGTGATTGCAGCAAGTAGCTCGAATAATCTGTATGTATGGGATGCAAATTCAGGCCGAGTCCGCCATACTCTCACGGGTCATGTAGATAAAGTATGTGCTGTAGACGTTAGCAGATACTCGAGCCGCCATGTTGCCAGCTCAGCTTATGACCGAACCATTAAGATATGGGATCTTAATAAAGGTTACTGTATTAACACAATCATTTTCCCAAGTAATTGCAACGCGTTATCGTTCAGCCCAGATGGGCAGACTATTTGTTCAGGTCATGTTGATGGGAATTTACGGTTATGGGATATACAGACGGGAAAACTACTTAGTGAAGTTGCTGCACATTCTAGTGCTGTGACCTCTATCTCTCTATCTAGAAATGGTAATAAGATACTTACAAGTGGGAGAGATAACTTGCATAATTTATTTGATACAAGGACCCTTGAAGTTTGGGGGACATTAAGAGCAAGTGGGAATAGAGTTGCATCTAATTGGAGCAGATCTTGTATCAGTGCTGATGACAATTATGTTGCTGCTGGATCTGTCGATGGTTCAGTCCATGTCTGGTCAATATCTAATGGTAACACAGTGAGCACTCTCAAGGAGCACACGGCTTCAGTATTATGTTGTTCTTGGAGTGGTCTTGGAAAGCCTCTAGCTACATCAGATAAGAATGGAATCATTTGTATGTGGACATGATGGATACGATATATAGTTCAACCTCTTGTGATATGCTATTATGTAGTAGGATTAGTTGGTGTGTGCTGCTGCCCTTGTCTATATATGGTTGGTTATCAAATTAGTTTGTACAGATATGTTACTATCAATTCATTTCATGCATGTGTTGTGTGAACAAGTTGATTGCTAGAGTTTAATACAAGCTCCAGTCGATCCCTATTAATTTTGATTTTGGGTGCCCCTATTAATTTTAATGTTTCTGAATTCCGGTCGATCCAAAGACTGCTACAATTTGAAACCAGGTTCTGGAATGGTTGGATCATAAGTACTAAGTTGTTAATAGATGCTTCTACTATTGAGATTTTCATACAAGAAAATGCATCTTTTATATGTGATAGGTGAACTTTTACTTCAAGGGTCACATGTGTTAACTTTCAGTTCAAAGTAGCTGCCATTAAACATCATTGCAGGTACTGGAAATCGAAAGTTGTTAGTCTTATTACAAACTTGCCTCAAAGTTGAAAATGGAGAATGGATTAACCTCTTTGCTTATACAACAAACCTACATCTGATGTGAGCTAGGAACAATACATGATCATGCACCAGAGTTCCATACTTCAACTATGGAGTCACCCTCTTATGGAAGCTTGCTGTTGAAGATTGAAAAGAGAAAAGTATGCACCCTCTTCTCCTTTGGCTAGTAGATCATCATGACAACCCTCTTCTATAACCCTGCCATTATCGATCACTGATATTCTATTTGATCTTTGAATTGTAGATAATCGATGAGCTACGATCACACAAGTCCTACCAACCATGGTATTTTCTAGAGCATCTTGGACAAGAGCCTCGGATTTGAGGTCTAATGCACTTGTTGCTTCATCCAGAAGTAAAATGGCGGGATTTTTCAAGATTGCTCTAGCAATGGCGATTCTTTGCTTCTGCCCACCTGATAATTGCACGCCTCTTTCACCACAGTAAGTATCATATCCATCTTTCATTGAACTGCTCATGAAAATGCTTACAGTTAGCAATGATTTGGAAAGATAAATATATATAGAGATAGAGTGAGCTCTTCAAGATCAAACCTTATGAATTCATGGATGTTGGCGAGAGTTGCTGCTTGAATTATCTCAGCTTCTGTTGCATTCTCTTTCCCATAGGCAATGTTTTCTTTTATTGTCTCTGCAAATAGTGTAGGCTCCTGGCTAACCCATGCAATAAATGACCGTAATACCCTCAGATCGTAGCAGCTTATATCCACTCCATCCACTTCCACTGATCCCTTATACGGGTCATAAAATCGTTGGATCAACCCAATGATTGTTGATTTTCCTGAGCCACTTGTTCCAACAAGTGCAACAACTTCTCCAGCTTCAATCTTTAAGCTCAGACCTTTAAGAGCCATCTTTGTTGGTCTGATCTGGTAAAAGAAATCCACCTCTTTTAGTTGTATATGCCCTTCTATCTTTACTGGGCTTAATACATTCAGATTTCCCATCTGGCTTTTTCTTTTTAAAATCATGAACAATGATTTTAAAGCGTTTTTTCCCAAGGTTAAGTCCCCAGTCATGCTTCCGGTTTCGGCAATTATCATACCAGCCGATACCACAATGTAGAATGTTTGAAATAGGTGTTTGTATGTGATATTACCTTGGTAAAGAAGCTTTCCTCCATACCAATATAAAATGGCGATATTAATATTAGTTAGAAATGGTCGAGCGAATAAACCCATCCCTGCATACCAATGCTGCTTTGCGCTCTCCATTTTCGGACCTTTCTCTGTGTCCGCAAAGAGTCTCATAACTTGCTCTTGGGAGTGATATGCAGTAATGATTCTATGGTTATTAACAGCTTCACTTGCTATTTCACTGCTTTTGTTATGTGGGTTTGTTGTTATTAGGGTTTTCATGTAGAAACTAACAATGATAATTAGTTGAAATGAAATAGCAACAAGAGCTAGTTTCCAAGATAATATCATACTTAAAATAACCGCTGAAATTGAGGCTGAGATTGCTTGTGCAAAAAACGCCAATCGATCCGCTACTAAGTTTCTTACCATAATTGTGTCTGTAGCAAGTCTTGAACATAAAGCCCCAGTATTGTTATTTTCTTGATCAAACCACTCGATCTCAAAAGTTACGATCTTTGCGAAAATTACCTCTCTGACCCTTTTTGTTAGATTTTCTCCCATAATTCCGAAATAGTAATGTTGAATCACACTGAAGATGAAAGCAGATGCAGCAATGGCTACGAAAGCATAGCATAATATTCTTGTTTGAGAACGAATTTCATCATGATCACTGAGAAAGAACATAGACAGCATTGCACCCTGAAAGTAAGCTAGCATTGGTTGAATTAATCCGTTAAGTAGAGCCCCGATGCAACCCATTAGAGCTGAATTCCATTCAGGTGCGTTCATCTGGATCAGGTGTCTCCACGATGGATGACTATCTTCTTCATCTGAATTCCGTTGGTTGGTTGCTTCTTTGAGATCAAAACTAGTTACTATCAATCCTGTTTTCTCTGTTGTCATTGCTGTATCATCTATAGCTGGAGAGACCAATGTCTTAATATCGGTTCCTTCAGATGGTGATAAAGTTTTTCCGTCTACAACCAATGTCTTTTGTAGCTGCACCATGACTGAATACGGTCCACCGTTGTTTCCGATAAGTTGGTCATGTGAACCAGACTCTGTTACTTCCCCTGATTGAATCACGACGATTAAATCTGCATCACGAAGTGTTGACAAACGATGTGCGATTATTATTGTTGTTCTTCCTAATGCTGCTCGAGTCAGAGCCTCCTGAACCGCGTTCTCTGAATGCGAGTCCAATGAACTTGTGGCCTCATCCAGGAGCAAGATTTTTGGTTCTCTAAGCAGGGACCTTGCAATAGAAATCCGTTGCTTCTGCCCTCCAGACATTTGAGTTCCTAATTGCCCCACCTGAAAGAAAGTAGAGAAGAAGATTGTTATTAATATGCGGAACCCCATTAGATTACTTTCCAAAAGATATATTGAGTAGAAATCCATGTGGGAAGTGGGATGGGTTGTTACAAACTCTCCCACTTAAAGTTGAGTTGGTGTAATTCACTACAACAAAATTGGGTTTATAGGACACCACCTTTAAATAAGTGTCCTAATAGACCATTTTATAAGACAAATTATCCGACCAAAAAATAAAGTCCTATCTAAAGGCATTGTAATAAGTTTATAGGACGTTTTTAGGCGTCGTAACAAGTTTATTAGGACACTCTTATAATTTTTTTTTCATATTAGCTATTTTATAAAACACAATCTGAAAAAGTGTCCTATAAAAAGATGGGTTTATAGGATACTTTCTCAAAAGCGTCCTATAAATTATAGCCAATGCGACGCTTTTTATTAGAAGTGTCTTAAAAAATATTTGTTACAACGCCTAAAAGCGTTCTATAAACTTATTACAATGCCTTTAGAATAAGACTCTTTATTTTTTGGTCGGATAATTTGTGTCCTATAAAATGGTCTATTAGGACGCTTTTTTTTTGGAAAGGGTATCCTAGGCATTTGCTTAGACTAATCCCTGGCAATTTTAAGACTGCTAAAGCATGCAACCCTGAGATAATTCCTCAGTGGCCACTAGTTGTTTGCGTCTGGATTTGAACCTGGCTAGATGGGTTATCTAGCCTCATCCCCCACAAGCCTTAACCAGTACGCCACAAGCCTTGTGGTTGTCTATTAGGACGCTTATTTATTGATGGCGTCCTATAAACCCCAAGTTTGTTGTAATGGGACTCACCAGTGTGTCGTAACCCTTTGGTAGTTGTGTGATGAAGTCATGTGCATTGGCTAATTTGGCCGCCTCTTCAATCTCTTCACTTGTAGCATCTTCTTTCCCAAACAGGATATTCTCTCGGATCGAAGTTGCGAAAAGTATAGGCTCTTGGCTCACTAACCCTAGTTGTTTACGTAGCCAATTCAACTGGAGTGACTTTATGTTAATCCCATCTAGCAGGATCTCTCCTTCAAGAGGATCATAGAATCTTTCGAGTAGATTTATGACCGTTGATTTACCTGAGCCACTGCGACCAACTAATCCAACGGTTTGGCAGGCTTTTACTTTCAGGTTGAATTTTTTCAGAACTAAGCTCTCTGGTCTTGATGGGTATGCAAAATCGACATCTTTGAATTCTAGTTCGCCTTTTACAGGGGATATAATTGTGCCCTGATGATCTTCAGAATCTATGGCTGGGATTCTGTCAATCATTTCACTAATGATAGCTGCTGAAATACTTGCTTCACCAAAGTATTTAATGTTCATAAAAGAACTCCCAAGACCACTGCAAAAATAGTAAGTGTTACTGCCAGTTTCTTTTCTCAATTTAAAGTATTTCATATTAGTATTAGAATTTTGTTTTAGCTCAACATAATGGTTTGGATAGATTAAGAGGTTGTTTGGTTTGTTTTTCATTAAGTCATGTATGGATAAAGTTGTCTGTGTGGATTAATCTGTCTGTATAGATTGGAAAGGTTTTTGTTTGGGGGAAGGGGTATAAATTTTAATTGGGAGGGAGAGATTTAAAAAAAAAACATGACTTTCTACATAAAGGTCTCCTTTAGAAGCTTAGTGAATAAACCACTTTCTATATCATTAAGCCACTACCAAACAGTCATGTATAGCTGAACCATTAAGCTGTGAGTCCCGTTAAGCTCATTAAACTGCTAACAAAGAGGTCTTATTTATGGATCACGAAAATAACAGCTTGACATGTCTGTGTATAGTGATACCTTCTGATCATGATGTTTTACCGTTAGGATGAAAGATAAAAGCGTTTTTTATACTTACAATCCTCCATAGACAACACACACTCCAGCACTAAGAATATCTCCACCTTTGATCCCGTTATTAATGACCAAAACGCTCCCATACCAGCTTAAAAGTGCCCAAATAGCGTAAATGATTCCCATGCTACCAAACACCATTCCCTTTAATACCCCTTGTTTGATCCCGAGAATTAGGGTTGGTTCTAACGCAGTTGAAAACCGCTTCACCATTTTTTCCTCTCCAACATACGAATGAACTGTCTTTATAGATGATAAAGCCTGTTCAGCTATCCCTCCAGCAACCGCATATGCTTCTTGTAGCTTCTCTTGGTTGCTGGATAATTGCTTTCCGTAAAATGATCCAGGTAGAATCAGCAAAAACATTGCAGGGACTGCCACGATAGCTAATCTCCAACAGATGTACATTCCGGTCATTTCAGCTGCTATGAACATCCATATATTCGTGATGAAATTTGGAATCTGTCCCAATGTCATAAAATTCTTATTAAGATAAAGATACGTGAAGATAGAACCATCACTACAACAAAATCAGCTTTATAGCACGATAAATAATTAAATATGTCCAAGGGCTTGTTTGTGAGCAGCTTAACGAGCTTAATGAGACTCGAGTTTTCTGGTCAGTTATAATGACTGTTTGGTAGTGGCTTAGTGCTATAAAAAGTGGCTTATTCAGTAAGCTTAGAGGGAGAGCTTTATGTAGAAAGCCATTTTTTTTCAAATCCGCCCTCCCAATTAAAAACACGCTCACTTCATCTATGAAAAATCCCTCTCGAACAAAAATCTTCCCAATTTATACAGACAGATTAATCCACACAGACAGCTTTATCCATTAAGGACTTAATGGAAAACCAACCAAACACCCCCAAATGTCCTAATAGACTATTTTATAGGACCAAATAGTTGTGCGTCATTTGTAAAGGTGTTAGAATAGGATGTTAGGATGTATTTATGCATCCTTATAAGTTATTGAGGACACTTTATTTTTAAAGTGTCCTATTAGTTTTTTTATAGGACACTTTTGATGAGTGTCTTATAAACACAACTTTTTATAAGACATTTATTTGGAAAGTGTCATAGAAAGACTACCTTGTTTGTTTTTTCATTTTAAGCTCTTAATCACCACTATGTCTGATTCGTTTAGACGTTTCATAACCATTTCAAAACTGAAATCAGACTTCAGCACCTCTTAAAAAACAAACGCCACTATAAATAGAGCGTTTATTTCAAGATTGTTCAAAAGAACTTGTTAGAACGTCCAAAAACGTCATCTTAACTTATAGTAACACATTTATATAGGACACAACTGTTTGGTCTTATAAACTTAAGTCATATAAAGCAGTTTATTAGGACATTCAGACATTTTTTACGTTCTTATGAAGCCGGATTTTTTGTAAACGAAAGAAAAAAAAATCATGTTGACAATGTTACAGATAGAGAAGTAGATCACCTTTTCGCTCAGGATTCCTTGTATATTCAGTGTATCGATTGAGATACTTGTAGTTACACGAGATGCTTCAAGTGTTGTGTCAAAGTAGCCTACTTGTTGGCGTAAAATAGCTTTTAGATATTTGGTGCGTATACGAGTTGATTGCCTCTCTGCTGTTCGACCCCAACAAAATCCTTCTGTTCAAAGCCAATACATGATTTCGAATGAGATTGCTTCTTAATCTTGTATATATATATATATATATATATATATAGAGGAAAGTTCAAATACGAACTCAAATTTGTTTGTGAACGTGAGGACAAATGAGAGCGGGACACGTGTCATATTCAGACTGAATAATCAAAGAAATATTCAGACCGAATAAAACTGAATATAGTATTTTTTTCAGTCTGAATAATGCTTATGCATACTGAATATATACTATATTCAGTCTGAATATTTCTTTGATTATTAAGTCTAAATATAACACATGTCGCGCTCTCATTTGTCCTCACGTTCACAACCAAATTTGAGTTTGCATTTGAACCCGCCCCTATATATATATATCTGGCTTTGTTTTTGGTGACAAGTGAGGGAAAATACACTTACCCGGTAAGCGCTTACCAACAATCGCTTTTAATGGCCGAGAATGTTACCTGGTAAGGTAAGTGAGTGTGGTGACTATTGCCGGTAAGCGCTTACCCAATAAGCATTTTGTAAACGGCCCCTAAGATTCTTGCCATGCTTGAAAGGCCCCGAGCTAGGCTACCTTTTTTCTTTATAATCTAAAAGATATTTTCTTGACTATGAAAACCAGGAGAATGTTTGATACCGCATAAAGAACATCAACTTACCGAGAAAAGCACCTGAACCAACAACAATAGCAATATAGACAAAAGCGAGGGCATACTGCAAAACAAATACATCTATATCATTCTAGGGAAAAGCTCATTTAAGAACTGTAAAAACCAACTATTCATGAATTATTCATAGTGAATATCATTCATGAACCTCTTTCACAATATGCTATTCATCATGAATAGTTGGTTTTTAGAGTTGTTAAAATATTTAAACATTTGACAACCAACCTGATTTACATCTTCAGGGGTTAAAGAAGCTACAGAAGCATAACCGTTCATTAAGCGACTCAAAACCAACATCATTGCAGATACGCTTAATCCGTCTATAAAGCACCCGCTTGCCCCCAATGCCATCAGAACTACGTCTTTCCAGTCTGCGTGTTGGAATAACATCCATAACAATCCTGGTGACACCTTCTGATCATTTTCGCTACTTTCAGGTTCGCTAAATGATTTTTTCATTTTTTGGTCAAGTTTTTCCATCTTTCGCTCTACTTATCTACCCCAATGTGTTCTTCGACTCAGTTATATATATATATATATATAATAAACAAAAAGTTGTTACGTATATATGCATTCATCGCTCATATATATATATATTATATTTAACAGCTTAACTCTATTGTCATGTGTTCCAAAATGTAGAAGACAGACTGTATGACCTGGATTAGATTTTGGAAAATATGTATCAAAATGTAATGAAGTTTGTATATCATTAGACGATAATATTTTTTCTAGTCAGTGTAACAAAGTTTCAAGATTTTCTATTTCGTATAGTAACCGATTTGACAGATGACCTGTTGATCTTGTAACTTTTGATGACGTGGATGGATGCCAAGTTGTTAAGTTATATTGTAGAATTTGATTACGTGGAGAGAGTCATAAATAAAATTATTTGGTATCTATTATGTAATCAGTTTTTACAATAGAATTTGACAATTTGACATACACATCATCAAATGTTACAAGACCTGTGTAAGTTAGCGGTTAAATTGTTTAGAAATTTGTATTGCATTGAATGAGAATTTTTTTTTATTTGTTATAGTAAATAGGAATTAAGACAAATTTTGTTGTATTTTGAATTTTGATGCATCTTTGCTTTTAGAATTTACAAAAATGCTGGTTTTATGGTATTCGATGCAATATCATAACGTATCTACACTTTGGACGGACCAATATTTGTCGATTATGAATTTGGGTGTTTGGAAATCATCAATCTTTTGTTCAACTAATTTCTAAAAGTTATTGTTGCTTATTGTTTCAGGGATGCTTGCCGGCAGCTCTCTTTTGTTTTTATATATATATACACAGGAAAGATCAAATGCGAACTCAAATTTGGTTGTGAACGTGAAGACAAATGAAGAGCGCAATACGTGTCATATTCAGAGGAAATAATCGAGGAAAATATTTTGACTGAATGTAGTATTATTTGGATTGAATGCATTATTATTCAGATTGAATGTAGTGTTATTCAGAATGTAGTGTTATTCAGTCGGAATAATAATATATTCAGACTTAATGTAGTGTTATTCAGTCTGAATAATAATACATTCAGAGTTAATAATATTACATTCAGCCTGAATATTTTTCTTCATTAATTATTCTGTCCGAATGTGACACGTGTCGCTCTTATTTGTCCTCACGTTCTCATTTAAACTCCCCCCCTCCCTCTCTCTCTCTCTCTATATATATATATATATATATAGAGAGAGAGAGAGAGAGAGAGGGAGAGGTTGGTTCAAATGCAAACCAGTTGAAAGGTACAAACTATACAAACTGGTTCAAATCAATAAAAAAATAATTTTTTCATGATTTTTTCCATCAAATTTTATGATTCAAGATATTATTGCACATATGTTTGTTTCACCTTGTGAAAAAATTACATGTGAGACTTTTACATTATAAAACAAATACATGTGAAACTTTTTCATAAAAAAATATGAGAGACTTTCAACTTATGAAAACAAATACATATGAAACCTTTACACTATGAAACAAATATATGTGTAATAATACCTTAAATCATAGCATTTGATGGAAAAAAATCATGAAAAAATTTATTTTTATATTGATTTGAACCCGTATGTATAGTTTGTACCCTTCAACTGGTTTGTATTTGAACTTCTCTCTCTCTCTCTCTCACTATATATATATATATAGGTGGAGGTTCAAACGAGAACGCCTCTATTTTACGAGAACGCGAGAATCCCTTTATCACATGTGATAATACACGTTAGGGCATCTGGTGGTGTGCGGACGACGGGCCATGTGACTTAGGTTTAAATTGCAAATCCGACAATTCAAACAAACTTTGCAAACCAATTTGCTGTCCATCTAGTCTAATAAATATTTGATTTTACATTAACGATCATAGTGTGCGGGCAATGTGGCTTAACACCTGAACTTCAATTACGTGTGGTTTTTCTTTTGTCCAAGATCACATGTGAATTGCGATACAAACATTGTTGAGTTTTGTTTTTGCCGAGTTCTTGGTTGAACCTCCACTTGTCTCTTTATATATAGCGGCATAATCAAATAAGATTCCCATATATTGTGATGACCATGATTACTTTTATTATAGGATATTGTTTCACATTATTTTTTTCCATCTAAGACTTGAATGTAAGATATTGATTAACATATATTTGTTTCACAATAATGTTTTTTCATATGTATTTAAGTTCATAATGTGAAACTTTTTATTTGTATTTTTTGTTTCATAAACACGTAAAGAATGTTCACATTGTGAAACAAATATATATCAATTAATACCTTAAATCAAGCCATAGATAAATAAAAATTATGTAAAGTAGCACGTAATACACTGGTTCCTGGTTCCTGTTCCAGAGGTAAATGATTAGCCTTCTCTCTCTCTCTCTCTCTCTCTCTCTCTCTATATATATATATATATAGAGAGAGGAAAGTTCAAATGTGAACTCATTTTTGGTTGTGAACGTGAGGATGAATCTCAGCCACTTATCCGGTCAATAAAGGCGCGCTTTCGACCCTGCTTCCCTCCTTTAATAATCTCCACCCTCCCATGAATCGCGTCAATCCTCCGTGATCGCGTCCACCATAACCGAAGATGTGTGGCTGAGATTCGTCCTCACGTTCACAACCAAAAATGAGTTCACATTTGAACCTAACCCTATATTTACATATATATATATATAGAGAGAGAGAGAGAGAGAGACTACATATATTAAGTTATATATATATATATAAATTAAGTTTGCAGCTTGTATTATTATGCATCTCTAATGGGGAAGATGCTATCTTGTATGCATCTCCGATGATTGTGAAGATGCTATTTAGTCCCTATATGTTTTCACCTTTTTAACACTTCCAAAGGTGACGGTTTTAGGACAAAGGAGAATGCTCCAAAAAAGTATTTTTTTAATATAAATTTATTTATTTATTTATTGTTTGATTATATTATATTTCTTCTTGTCAATTTTTGTTCAATTTACATACATAAAACATTGTTCAAATATGGTTGAGTCGTTTTCTTTTCTTTTTTCTTTTAACAAAATAAAAATGAATTGATAACGACTTAAAATAACCAAAACATGACTTTCTGTGCTTTTAAGTTTTCAGGGTTTTTTTTTTAATCTTATACGTTTGACTTTTATTTGCATAAAATGAACTCTTGGTTATGGACCGTTATCATTATTTGCATCATTGTTGATTAAACCAAAGACTAATACTGTTGATTCTGTAAATGTCCGGGATAATCTTTTTCAAAATTCGTTGATTCGATGAATACTGAACTTTAGGCTTCAAATCAAATTCACATTGAACTAAAATTTGGGAAGACAATTAAAATTTCTAATGCTCACAACACAGATTACACAAATAACATGTAAATAAGAAGACCAAAATAAAACGGGCCTAAAAAAAGACTATGAGCCTAATACTAAAGCCCAAATGAAAAATGCAAAAAATTAGCAAAAAGTACAGAAGTGTCCAAACACATACTGAAACAACGTTTTTTAGGGCTTAAAGGTCTATCTATATCAAGGTATGATACTTGTTCCAAGCTTTGGATTGATGAATTATTGGTCTGAAATGAAGTTCCGTAGTTGCAAAAATTATGGTCGTTTAAACGGGACAATAGGGCATGATCTTCTATACCAATACATGCATCAATTTTTTTATATTAAAATAGTGTAAAATTTGATGTAAATAGTTATTTATGTCCAACATCTTATACTATTTTTAACACAAAATAAAGTATTTGAAGTATATTGTTATCTTTAAGTTATATAGATCTTCAATAATGATATTATGTTAATTATTTTGTTTACAAATTCGATTAATTAATGATTTTTTTTTTGTTAAAAACAACTTTGGAAAATATAGTTCTTTCCAAAACGTGTTACCAATTGTAATAATTTATAATTAAAACCAAAATAAATTATTTTTACACTATAATATCAACAAACTTTTACATCTTCATTGCTGGCAACATTGGCATGTTTGATTTTTCCATGTGTTATAGTGGATTAAATTATGAAAAAATACCGATTTTTTAAATAAATTTGAAAACATAAAAATTAAATTTATTATGTCTAATGTTAACAAATATTGTGATTAAAAATTAATATATACTACATTTAGACTGAATAATATTACATTTAGTCTGAGTATTTTTCTTCATTATTCTTTCTGAATATGACACATGTCACGCTCTCATTTGTCCTCACGTTCACAATCGAATTTACGTTCGCATTTGAACACATTTCTCGGCTAATCATTTGGGCAATTAAATTTAAGGAAAAAATTTTCATGTACAACCAAAATTCATTCGTGCTCAAATTTGTCCTCACGTTCACAACCAAATTTGAGTTCGCATTTGAACTTTTTTTTTTCTCTCTCTCTCTCTATATATATATATATAGAGAGAGAGGTTGGTTCAAATACAAACCACTTAAACCACTTAAATGTTACAAACTATACAAACTCGTATAAATGAATATAAAAATAATTTTTCTCATGATTTTTTTTTCATAAAATGCTATGATTTAAGATATTATTACACATATGTTTGTTTCACCTTGTAAAAAAATTACACGTGCAGCTTTTACATTATGAAACAAATACATATGAAATTTTTGCATAAAAAATATATGAAAAACTTTCAACTTATGAAAACAAATACATATGAAACTTTTACATTATGAAACAAACATATGTGTAATAATATCTTAAATCATAGCATTTGATGAAAAAAAAAATTATGTTTATATTGAGTTTGTACGAGTTTGTAACACCTAACTGGTTTGTATTTGAACCTCCTCTCTCTCTCTCTCTGTCATGTTTAAGGGAAGACGCCAAAAAAAAAAAAAAAACCGAAGAACACTCTGGGAGCTTTCCATATTGACGGTATGCACTAATGCATACCGGTAATTTGTAACATCCATTTGTGAATATTCATCAATGCATATGTAATGATAGAAACATTGTTGCATAGGAACAAAAAACGCTTGTATGCATTAGTGCATAACATCCGGATGGCGGGTTCCAGGCTGTTCTTCATTTTCTTTTTTTAGTGTTTTCCCTTTTAGTCTGAATAATGCTGCATTCAGTCTGAATATTTCTTTGATTATTCGGTCTTATAATCTACATTCAGACACGTGTCACGCTCTGATTTGTCCTCACGTACGTTCACAATCAAAATTGAGTTCGCATTTGAACTTTTCTCTCCCTTTATATATATGTATCTATATATATACACACATATATGCATTAAATAAAGTTGAGATAATGTGAAAAAAAATGACATGGGAGATCCTATTTTAGAGTCCTTGGATAAGTTTTTGTTTGATTTGATTACTCCGAAAAAACGCAAACCCTCGACAACCTTTAACTTCAACGTAACTCCAACTTCAGTCACCTTTACTTTCACCTTCAGTCATTTAAACATGTTTAATTTCACACACCTTTAGTTATCTCTCTCTCTCTCTCTCTCTAAATATATATAGCGATGGATTCATATGAGAACTCACACTTGGTTGTGAACGTAAAGTCAAATGAAAGTGTGACGCATGTCATATTCAGACTGAATAATGAAGGAAAATGTTCAGACTGAATAGTATTACATTTAGTGTGTATATTTTTCTTCATTATTCAGTCTGAATATGATACGTGTTACGCTCTTATTTGTTCTCACATTCACAACCAAATTTGAGTTTGTATTTAACATTTTCTCTATATCTCTATGTCTATAAATGCATTTTACTTTAGAACTCATTTGGTAAAAGTGCATGAATACAGGTGGTAAAGGTAGACCGTAGATGATGGTCAGTACAAAGTTGATACTATTGTTCACCTAAAAATTTGTTCTCACGGTTCTTATAAAAAAAGTTCACGACTAATCCTTAATATGCGTGTAATTTTTTAAATGTTTTGACAAGTAATAATTAGTAGTATAATATATACACCTATGCATGAATGCCTGCTCTATTGATTTGTAACTTTGATTGCCCTTATAAAATTACCATAAAAAACCATGTTCCCTTAATTTTTCTCAAATTAATTAACCATTCAAACCCTAAAAATAGAGTATTGACCCACGAAACATTCTTTAGGAGTTACGTGGTTGGATGATAACATTCTTCCCCCCAACTTCACCTCTCATCCACTCAATCTACAAATGTAGTTAGTTAGTTGTTGTGTATAAAGTTGCAATGAGAGTTTCCAACTTCAATCATCAATCAATCAATATCTTGGAAAACAACAAGCAAAGTAAAATAGAAATGAAAATGACGAGGTTGGTTTTGTTTTCACTTGTTTTGGTTTTGGCCTTAGGGTTTGTAAGCGCGGGGTTTGAATACACGGAGGATGATCTGAAATCGGATGAGGCAAAGTGGGCGATGTATGAGAGGTGGAGGGAACACCACAAAGTGCCTGAGCAAAAGGATGATGAGAAACAAAAACGATTCATTATTTTCATGGACACGGTGAAACGTGTTGACGATCATAACAAGGCGAAGAAGCCGTACCTTATGGAGTTGAACAAGCTGTCTGATTTGACAACCGAAGAGATTGTGCGTATGTATACCGGCGGCAAGCTAGATGATAGCCACCGGATGCTTTCATCAAGGGGAGGCAATTCAAGCCGTGTCAAGGTTGTTGATCGCCACGGTCTACCACCCGAGGTTGATTGGAGACAGCACAACGTAGTTGGTTGTCCCAAGAATCAAGACCAATGCGGAAGTTGCTGGGCGTTTGCAGCGATGGGTGCACTCGAATCAGGACACGCTCTCAAAACCGGTCAACTAGTATCATTGTCGGAACAACAAATTGTCGATTGTGACACTGAAGTAAACGGTGGATGTAACGGAGGGGTACCGGCTTATGCATTGAATTATGTGGCCAAGCATGGAGGTATGACGACCACGGAGTTCTACCCTTACAATAACCCTGCAGGACAAACTGTGTGCTGCGGTCGAAAGGTACAACCTTAATAATTAATTAATTAAATCAAAGTATCAAACTTAATTTTTATCATTCATTTTCTTTCTGAATTGCAGCTCGGAAATAGAGTCGTACATTGTACGGGATTTGAAGATGTTCCTGCTGACGACGAGCAAGCTCTGATGGAAGCAGTTGCACAAAGGCCTGTATCGGCTTGCCTCTTCGTTTACGAAGGCTTCTTTGGATATAAAGAGGTATATATATATATATCATTTCATTTCATATGATTAATCAGTGTATATATATATATATTCTACCTACAACAAATTAAGAAAAAGTTAATTAATTAATATGAATGATTCGAACTGCAGGGTGTTTATACTGGCGACGACTGTGTAGGAGAACAGAACCCACATGCGATTAATATTGTGGGATACGGTACAACACCAGAAGGATGCAAGTACTGGCTAATTAAGAACTCGTGGGGAGAAGATTGGGGAGAGAAAGGATACATGAAACTGTCACGAGAAGTTGCTAATCCAAGGGGGGCCTGTAGCATAACAATGCAGACTTGTTACCCTATCTTTGATCCAGTAGATGATCCCTGTCCTCAATAGAAAAACCATCAGCGAAGAAATAATCCTTTTTTTAAAGTTATTTACCTAGCTAGTGATCTATGATCATCAATAATCGAACTCGGCAATTGCATCTTCGTTGTTGGATAATTGGTTTTCATAAACTGCAAACATTAATAGCAGTACCATAGCCAATCTCCAACAGATGTAATATTATTCATGATAATATATAATTGGATTTCTATTTTAAATGCATTCCAACATTATTAATAGTATTTATTATTCATGATATAACATAATTGGATTTTTGTTTAGATGCATTCCAACATTATTTATATCATTGATAGCAATGTTTTAAAACCCGGGTTAATCCGGCCGGTCGAACCGGTTGGATCGGGACCCGGGATAGTGACCGAGTTAACTAACGTCGGGTTAATGCATATGACTGGTCCGTTTTAACCCGGTCGGGTTTCTCAAAATCCCGGTTAAACCGGTGGTAAACCCGTTTCTCAAACCCGGTTAACCCGTTTTTATATTAAAATTCAAAAAAAAATGTGTGTTATGTGTGTTTTATAATGTATTTGAATTGATGTAAAACTTGTTGTTTGTGTATTTTTAATATTGAAACTTGTGGACATCAAATTATTACTTTATATCTGTATATGTACGCAGAAAAATGAAAAAAATACAAGGGACTAAGTAATTATTGAACCCGGTTAACCCGACGGTTGAACCGGTTGAACCAGTTAACCCGGGACCCGATCACCACACCGGGTCAAATAAAAACCCGAGTTTTAAAACATTGATTGATTGTTCTCTTCTTCTTCCATTTAATTTTATCTATAGCTTGGTCCAGGAAAAAAAATAGCCATTTGTTATTTTCTGCACTGGTACACTAAAATGAGATTTTAGGATTCTCATGCTCCACAACTTCCATTTTCTGCAGTGGTACACTAATTGCTGGAATAGTCTCAGGATTAGGGATGGACTTCGGATGGATATTGAGCGGAAAATGTATCCTCTGACCTTGATTCCCGTTTAAGCCTTCGTTCCTATCCCACCCCGACTAATCCCTGACGGGTTCAAAGAAAGGAATCCCTTGTGGGTTCCCCGAACCCGCTTAGTAAAAACAATAAGAATAATGTATTTTAAAGTTAAAACTATAATGAATCATTACTGCATTAATTACCAATACCGAAATTATCAAAAATTCTCATTTGAACTTTCCTCTATATATATGTATGTAGGGGTGGTATCCGTTGCAAACTATTCGATTTTTGCAAACTGTGCAAACTCGTAGTGAACACAATGATAAAGCACCAATTGGATATTCATGAATGTTGAAAGTGTTCACGAATGGTGAAAGTGTATTCACGAATGGCGAAAGTATATTCATGAATGACGAAACTTGCCGGAAAACTCGTCGGAGAAGACGAAGTCGTCGGAAAGTGTGTTCATGACAGCAACTTAGTAAATATTAATTAAAAATGGTTAAATAATGATGATGATACCCTCAATGAATTAATAAATTATTAAAAAAATTAATAAAATATTAAAACAATATTATCCACATGGCTTATTTTTATTGGATAATGGTGAGTTTGCAAATCTGCAAATATTGAATAGTTTGCAACGGATACCACCCCTATATATATATATATATATATATATATAGAGAGAGAGAGAGAGAGAGAGAGAGAGAGAGAGGAAAGTTCAAATGTGAACCTATCTTTGGTTGTGAACCTAAGGACATATCTCAACCCTTGATCTGAGCCAAATTGAAGCCGTTCTTTAAATGTGGCTTGAGGGGTAAATTAGGCAAGTTTATCACTCCCGCTTATTTCTCTCATCCTTTGTTAATCGAAATTTTCTCTGTAAATCGAACTCTCTCTGGAAATCGAACTCTCTCTGGAAATCGAACTCTCTCTGTTAATCGTATTCATTGTTGTGCAAAACTTTAGTAATCGGATTTTCGATTTCTGAAACTAAATTGTTAATTCTGTTTTTTCAATGGAGTTTGCTTCCTCTTCAGGAAATTCGATTGAGTGTGATCCAGTTGAAAATTCATCTCTGATTGCGATGTTGTTATAGATTTCGAGAATACATACCGAGAATTTTGGCTCTGTGTGACTTGCTCTTCAGACTGAATATATACTACAATATTATGCTTATATTCAGACTGAATATAAGCTACAATTATACAAACATATAATTTTATCTTATATTCAGACTGAATATAAGCTAAAATTATACAAACCCATAATTGTAGTTTATATTCAGACTAAATATAAACATGACATTGTGATACTAAAATGTTATGCTTATATTCAGACTGAATATAAGCTACAATTATGCAAACACATAATTTTGGCTTATATTCAGACTGAATATAAACATGACATTGTGATACTAAAATGTTATGCTTATATTCAGACTGAATATAAGCTACAATTATACAAACACATAATTTTAGCTTATATTCGGACTGAATATAAGCTACAATTATACAAACTCATAATTGTAGCTTATATTCAGACTGAATATAAACATGACATTTTATGCTTATATTCAGACTGAATATAAGCTACAATTATACAAACACATAATTTTAGCTTATATTCAGACTGAATATAAGCTACAATTATACAAACATATAATTTTAGCTTATATTCAGACTGAATATAAGCTAAAATTATACAAACCCATAATTGTAGCTTATATTCAGACTGAATATAAACATGACATTGTATGCTTATATTCAGACTGAATATAAACTACAATTATACAAACACATAATTTTAGCTTATATTCAGACCGAATATAAGCTACAATTATTCAAACACATAGTTTTAGCTTATATTCAGACTGAATATAATCTACAATTATACAAACCCATAATTGTAGCTTATATTCAGACTGAATATAAACATGACATTGTGATACTACAATGTTATGCTTATATTCAGTCTGAATATAAACTACAATTATACAAACCCATAATTGTAGCTTATATTCAGTCTGAATATAAGTATAACATTTTATGCTTATATTCAGACTAAATATAAACTACAATTATACAAACACATATTTTAGCTTATATTCAGACTGAATATAAGCTACAATTATTCAAACACATAATTTTAGCTTATATTCAATCTGAATATAAGCATAACATTTTATGATTATATTCAGACGAAATATAAGCTACAATTATACAAACACATAATTTTAGCTTATATTCAGACTGAATATAAGCTACAATTATACAAATCCATAATTGTTGCTTATATTCAGTCTGAATATAAGCTACAAGTATACAAACCCATAATTGTAGTTTATATTCAGACTGAATATAAGCTACAATGGAACCAAAGGTTTTAAAAAGCAAGAATTCAAGCAAATGTGTTTCACAGAAGCTTCCTGTGATAAAATGATGAACAATCATATTAAAGGAAAAAAAACATTTGAATAACCTTCTTACACTTTATCAAGAAAAAGAATCTGGATCTAAAAAGACTTGTGATTCAAAGGAAGAACACAAAGCAAAAACAAACTTGTGCGCAAATTTATTTTGGGGAAAATGATGAAGAAATTTGGGGGCGGAACTGAAATTTTTTTTGGGGAAGATGATGAAGAAATTTGGGGAAGATGGTGAAGAAGTTTGGTGAAGATGATGAAGAAATTTGAGGAAGATGATGAAGAAATTTGGCGAAGAAGATGATGTCTGGTTCTTATTTAACTCGTTAGGTTATATTTATGATTTAAGTCATGACCTGAGTTTTCCACTTATTTACAAAAATGCCACCGCGAATTTTATCCCTTGTATTTTGATCTGATTTAAAATGGATGGTTGTGATTCATCCTCATGTTCACAATCAAAAATAGGTTCACATTTGAACCCACCCTATATATATATATATATTTATACAAACACTATATACTTATATTAAATAAAATAAAAAATTACATTGGGCCAGATTAATTAGGGGTGGTAATATTATCCCCGCTCCCGTCCCGATCCCAATTCGAGTACGAAAATAGATTTCCATCCCCGCTAGACTCGGGTATCTGTCCATACAGGTAAAATTCCCATCTCTACTCAGGATATACTTTGGTTTTCTCTTTCCTTTTTAATTTTTGAGGGTTAACATTTGTACCCACTTTCTCCGAAATTTAAAGAAGTTGTGGAACATGAGAATCCTAAAATCTCATTTTCTGAGGACTGGTTATGCAAATGTTTTAATTATATATGCATATATATATATATATATATTCTGTATATTTAGGGTTTCTAGATCGTATCTTCTATCTTGGATTATCAGCCTATAATTGTTTTAGAGAAAGAATGAGTATCATAGAGAGGTGCAATCTGGTGCAATCTTTAGGTTTAAGAAATTATATTCAATTGTTATTAATAAAATGGTTCATTTGAAGTTTTGCACAATTTTAGATTAAAATAATGTTTAGCTACTATCTTGTTGGTGTTATGGATTATTGAATGGTTTTAGATTGACATAATGCATATTTTCTTCATATATTTTAATTAGTGACCACTTTTTTGGTCGCTAATGAGAAAGTTAACAGACATTAACGGAGTCGTTATCTTGAACCAATTAGTGACGACTTTAGCTTTCGATTATCGCTTTAGTTTGTTAGTCTTTATCTTATTAGTTTTAGTCTTTATCTCTTAGTCTTTATCTGTTTAGCTTTTGTCTTTATCTGTTTTCTGTAAGGCCTTTAAAAGGGCTCTTGACTTCTCATTATCAATTAAGTTCTTTCAATATCAAAAATACTTTCTTGCTTTGTTAATTTCCAACATTGTGGTATCAGAGCCAGGTTGCAACCTAGGCTTCTAGTATTGTTTATCTTTCTCCAGCAGCGAAAACTCATGGCCTCAAGCAACTCTACGATTAATCCTTCCCAACCCCAAATTCCAGTTTTCAAAGGGGACTCCTACGAATTCTGGAGTATCAAGATGAAAACATTATTTAAATCCCAAGATCTGTGGGATTTAGTTGATAAGGGAATTTTAGAAGGATCGGATGGAGCAGTGAACAAGGAGGTCATAAAGAAGGATGCCAAGGCCTTATTCTTCATTCAACAAGCTGTTGATGAAACAATATTTTCAAGAATCGCAGCAGCTGACTCGGCCAAAGCAGCATGGAATATTCTCAAAACCGAATACCAAGGATCAACTAAGGTAATTCTTGTTAAGCTTCAAGCCTTAAGAAGAGATTTTGAAACATCAGTCATGAGAAGCAACGAATCTGTGCAAAATTATTTGGCCAAGGTTTCATCTATTGTCAGTCAAAGGAGAACCTATGGTGACAAAATAAAGATGAAACCGTGGTTGCTAAGATTTTAAGGAGTTTACCTCCCAAGTTTGATCATGTAGTTGCAGCAATGGAAGAGTCCAGGGATCTCTCGACATTGACTGTTGATGAACTCATGGGGTCTCTGCAAGCCCATGAAGCTAGAATCAATAGAAGTTCATTCAAAGAAGAAGAACATGCCATTCAAACCCAGGGGGAGTCATCTAGGTTTTCTGGAAATCGTGGTCGAGGATGAGGTGCATATAGAGGAAGAGGGCTTGGAAGAATAAGCTCCGTCCAATGCACATATTGCAAGAAATTTGGACACAAAGAAGATGATTGCTGGAACAAAATCAAGCAGGCCCAATATGCAGAAGAAGAAGTAGAAGACTACTTGTTTATGACGTATGAAGATGGTCGATCTATCCCACAGAATATTTGGTACATTGATAGTGCATGTTCAAATCACCTCACGGGAGAGAAAAAGAAGTTTCAAGAGCTAGATGAAACGCAAAAGTCACTGGTTCGATTAGGAAACGACAAACAAGTTCAAATTGAAGGAAAGGGAACAGTGTCCGTCAGCAACCATGGAAAAGAGAGGTTGATCCAAAACGTGAACTACGCACCAGGTTTGGCTCATAGTTTACTAAGTGTAGGACAACTTATTGAATCTGGTTTAAGGGTTGTCTTCGAAGATAATTCATGCACCATTGAAAGAAAGACAGGTGAAGTGATTCTACAGACCACGATGACAGAAAACAGAATGTTTCCTATAGATTTCTTTTGTGTAGAAATCTGTGGAATGTTGAGTAGCAGCCATGTGAACGCAGATACATGGCATCTGTATGTAAAAGGTCTGCAACTCCTTGCAAACAAACAGATGGTAAAAGGCTTACCAACCATCAAAGACCTGACCCATGTCTGTGAAGGTTGTGTTTTTGGTAAGCAAACACGAAGGACGTTTCCTGTTGGTCAAGTAAAAAGAGCTCAAGAAAGGCTTGGACTGGTACATGCTGACATATGTGGTCCAATGAAGACTGAATCTTATGGAGCAAGCAGGTATTTTCTACTTTTTATTGATGATTACTCAAGGACGAGCTGGGTTTATTTCCTCACACACAAGTCAGAAACTTTTGAATGTTTCAAGAAATTCAAAGTCCTGACAGAAAAACAATGTAATGGGAAACTGAAAACCTTAAGGACAGACAGAGGTGGTGAATTTCTCTCTAAAGAATTCATCGATTTTTGTAATGAAGAAGGAATCAAAAGAGAACTCACAACTCCCTATACCCCCGAACAGAATGATATAGCCGAACGAAAGAACCGGACGATAGTCGAAATGGCCAGATCAATGCTTAAGTTCAGAAACGTGAAAGATGATTTTTAGGCAGAAGCAGTGGCAACTGCTGTGTATCTGATCAACCTATCCCCCACAAAAGCCGTGTGGAATATCACACCGTATGAAGCCTGGTATGAGTTCAAACCATCTATTGATAACTTACGTATATTTGGATGTGTATGTTATGCCTTGATACCATCAGGTCGACACAAATCAGATAAAAAATCAAAGAAATATATGTTCATTGGATATTGCACAAACTCCAAAGCATATAGACTTTTTGATCCAGATAAAAAGACCATCGTTGTTAGTAGAGATGTGAAGTTTAATGAACAGGAAGGATGGGATACCAGTTCAAGCCATGTTAACTCAAGCATTGATGTAATACAAGATGAAGACTAGGAAGAAAATATACAAGAGAAAGTACAAAGCAGCCCTCAACCTGTCGGATCAGACAACTCTTCAAACAACCCTCAAGAAACGCCTCCGAGTACCAAGAGCAGTTCGAAGACGTCTCAAGAAAACACAAGCGAAGAAGAAGTTAATTTGAGATGTAGTGAGCGCGACAGAATTCCAAAGCGCTTGTACGAAATAGAAAGAGAAAATTGTGATTTTGCATTATTTGTTGAAGATCCAGCAACACCAAGAAAGGCAATGGAAGAAAAAGTGTGGAAGAAGGCTATGAACGAAGAAATCCATGCCATTGAAAAAAATGAAACCTGGAAGCTAGTTGATCTACCTGAAGGAAAGAAAGCAATCAGTCTCAAATGGATTTTTAAGACCAAGTATCATTCAGATGGAACAATACAAAAGCACAAAGCAAGATTAGTAGCACGAGGATATGCCCAAGAATATGGAGTAGACTTCGAAGAGAGCTTCTGATAGGTAGCGAGATTTCACTTTACTGAGCACCTATTTAATATTCATAGTTAATATATTTTCCTTATTATATCCCAATTTGAGTCATTTTATTATCTTATTTTTCATTTGTAGTAATTGGAGCTAAGTATTTGATTTCACTTGTCTTTTTACACTTTTGGTAGTTTATTCTCTTTCAGATGAGTGCTGTTGGAATGCTGCAGCAGCTGGCAACAGGGGAAGGAAATGATATTAGCAAGGATTGGCTCAATCAAATGGAAGGATCTAGAACAATCTAGTATTTAGCTATTATATTATGGTTTTAAGTTTATTTCCAGCTAATTTAAAAAGCATCTTGTAATAGGATTGAAAGTTGATGGAAGATGCCTTGTACTTTTGAGATGATGACCTATGGACTTTTTGTCCATCATTTTGGATTTTTGTGACACCTCCTAGTATAAAAGGAGGTATTGGGGTCATTGTATAAGAGGTTCTACTAGCTGAAGTCTAATATAATCTTAGAAGTATTTGAAGTATTCTTGTGTTCTTCTCTCTTCTTGGTTTCTTCTTGTTCATCAAGAAAACAATTAATTTCTGTCATTTAATACAGCATCATTACTTTCAGCATTACTGTCATTTATTTCCTTACATTTAACGTCATTTACATTTCAGCCATATATATATACATATATTTACGTTTAAGTCTTTACTTACAAGTCATTTAATTCTTGCACTTTATATTCATTGTCATTTATATTTCAGTCATATATATACTTATATATATATTTACAATTATGTCTTTACTTCTAGTCATTTATATTTCTTGCATTTTTATTATAGTCATGAGTAGCTAAATTTTATTAGCTCGGGTGTAAGAAAATGGTGAGGTTTTAAACCAAAGGAAAGTGGGCATTATTCTTTAATAATAATGTTCCACTATTTCATCTAAAGTTTTATAAATCCAAACGACACTTCTTGACGGGTTGATCATTTTGATAGTGTTAATGTGTCGTGGACTCAGGCATGAGCCACGATATGCACGTCAATCCGAATGATATGAGAAGTATACTTGGAAGAGTTACCTTTTATGTTTTTCTTGTTGATTATTCTTGACAAGTCGGTCACTTATCAAAGTGTCAAAGTGTCATGGACTTAGGAATAAGCCATTGAATGCACACCAACTTGGATGGTATGGAATCACCTCGGAAGGGGGATTATTTAGACAAAGAAATTTGCTAAGCCCATCTATTTTGAGAATACCACGTTGCTATCACTGGTCTTGATACCACATAGGAATATGGGTTGATAGCTAAACATTAGTATACTGGCACAAGTCTGGAAGGAATACTCAAAATAGGTAGTGGAACTAATTATTGCAGACCCAGTTGCTGTAGCATTCCTACAGTATTGCCCACTGGAATTTGTGTTTAAATCTCACCATGGATCTTACACATTTGCTATTTGTTTTATTATGTTATTAATCTGTTAAAGTAACCCACAAATCAATCACCAATTGAAATCTTCATATTCGCCATCTGAAGTTAGTTTGGCATCTCGAAATCTTGCAACTTAAGATACCTATCCCTGTGGAATACGATACTTGGTTCTTATCATTTTATTACTTGAAAGACGATATTAGAACTATATTGTATAATTGATTTTGGTTCTAATTATCACATGTCTGTAGGTGTGTAAAACCGTCTGTCACCTTCGCACCTGTAGCAAGGTTTGAGACTGTGAGAATCATCCTCGCACTAGCTGCTCAAATGGGTTGGACCATTCATCAATACGATGTAAAATCCGCTTTTCTAAATGGAGAGCCAAAGGAAGAGGTTTACGTACAACAACCAGAATGCTTTGAAGTACCGGGGGAAGAAAACAAGGTGTACCTGCTCAAAAAGGCGTTGTATGGACTAAAGCAAGCTCCGCGAGCTTGGTACAACAAAATAGACGAGTTCTTTCATGAACATGGATTCGAAAGGAGTCTCAACGAACCAACTCTCTATGTGAAAAAGAAAGGAAAAGACATTATTTTGGTAAGTTTATATGTAGATGATATGATTTATGTTGGTTCGTCTACACAACTTATTGCATAATTCAGGAAAGCTATGGAAAGCAAGTTCGAGATGACAGATCTAGGAGAATTAAACTACTTCCTAGGTCTTGAGGTAAAGCAAACCAAGAATGGTATATTTCTATTTCAATAGAAATATGCTATGGATATACTGAAGCAATCTGGCATGGTAGGCTGTAAAACAATTGCAACACCGATGAATGCGAGTGAAAAGCTTATTACTGAAGATGGAACAGAAATGGCAGATGCAAGGAAGTTTAAAAGCCTAGTAGGACGTCTCATCTATCTCACACATTCAAGACCTGATCTAGCCTACGCTGTTAGTTCAGTTTCAAGGTTCATGCATTGTCCAAGTGTTCATCACTTTGGAGCAGCCAAAAGGATCCTTCGATATGTTGCCGGAACCGTCTCTTACGGAATATGGTATTCAAAACAAGAGAAGTTTGAATTAAAAGGGTACACTGACAGTGATTGGGCAGGCTCTCACGAAGACAGAAAGAGCACTACAGGAAACCTCTTTAACTTCGGATCAGGAGCTATAACTTGGGTGTCAAAGAAGCAAACCACTGTTGCTTTATCCTCTACAGAAGCAGAGTACGTCGCTGCAACAACGACTGCATGTCAAGCAGTATGGCTAAGAAGATTGTTGGCAGATTTGAATCAAGAACAAAAGGATGCAACAGTGATCTTATGTGATTACGTATCAGCAGCAATGACCAAGAACCCCGTGTTGCACGGACGATCAAAGCATATTGATATTAAGCATCATTTTATCAGAGAATTGGTGGCCAATGAACAAATTAAGCTAAATTTTTGCAGATCTGATCAACAGGTAGCTGATGTATTCACCAAATCACTTCCAACAGCGAAGTTTGAAGAATTTCGAGATCAATTGGGAATCATCAACTTTGAATCAAGGGGGAGTATTGGAAGCTGATTCAAAGTCAAATACTTAAGATCATGGTTATCGCTTTAGTTTGTTAGTCTTTATCTTATTAGTTTTAGTCTTTATCTCTTAGTCTTTATCTGTTTAGCTTTTATCTTTATCTGTTTTCTGTAAGGCCTTTAAAAGGGCTCTTGACTTCTCGTTATCAATTAAGTTCTTTCAATATCAAAAATACTTTCTTGCTTTGTTAATTTCCAACAGTGACCACTTTAATTTCGCCATTATTTAATGACCATTTTTGTATTTTGTCACTATTATAAATTAGTGACAGACCTTTAGTGACGAACAGTGACCACCGAAATTTTGGTCACTAAATGACATTAGCGACCAATTTTAGGTTGTTAGTGACCAATTTTTTTTGTCACTAATTAGGATTTTTCTTGTAGTGCCATTTACCTTACCAACCGAGTACTATTAATAAATCAGTAGTAATGTACATACTATTAACTAAAAATTTGTTTTCACGGTTCTTATAAAAAAGTTCACGACCAATCCTTAATATGCGTGTAATTTTTTAATTGTTTTGACAAGTAAACATTAGTAGTATAATATATACACCTATGCAATTTTCAATTTAAAAAAACATGGAGATGTTGAACATAAATATACCCAGAGTGGTGCGGTTTTGTACTCACAACCGTTGTGAGAGGGGGAGAAGACAAGTCAAAAAAGAACGAAGAGATGGAGATCTGGGCGGTGGAGATCGACGGAGAACAAAAGCTGACCAAGGATTTGGGTATTGTGACGCTTAGTACTCGTTAGATTACCAAGGATTCCACGTGATCTGTGTATACCACTTCCTCTTCCTTTCCGTCTACTACTTCATTTTCGTGATCGGAGTAAAAAACGGGCAGGGTTTCTTCTTCCACGATGGAGAAGACCCGTTGATTCGGACACTCCGTTGAGATGTGGCATACTCCCTGGCACTTAAAACATCAAAACATTCGAGTGTTGTTGTCTGACGTGCTGGTGGTGGGGGTTGTCTTTGGGATCGATCCCTTTGTTGGGGCTGCTCGAATGTTAGACTTGGGTATAGGGATAGAACGACTCCCGTTTATCCGTCCTTTACCCTTATGTTGTTTTTGAACCTTCAAGGCCAGTAGGGCTGGAGGGTGACGACATCAGCGATTTAGGTCGAAGGCCCCCAAAAAATCCGGCGATAATTTGTTCGTCCTCCATGGATACGTCACACTGTATTCGTAAACACTCGAACTCGTTCACGGACAATCCACGTTGTGTAAGATTGTGATAGTCGAGGAATGCTTCTTGTCGATGATTTGCTGGAAGAAGCTTTGCCCGCAAAAGTTTCTTCATCTTTTCCCAAGTTTCGACCTTGGATCTACTCTCCAAACGTCGTTGTTTCTTTAGGTGATCCTACCACAAAGAGGCGTAACTGCGAAGCTTGATAGCAACGAGTTTAACCTTTAAATGGTCTGGGATATCATGGAGGTCGAAAACACATTCAACCGTGCTCAACCATTCGATAAAATCATCTGGGTGAGTTTTGCCGGAAAATTCTGGAATCTGAGCTTTCATTGCAAAATTTCTCAAGGGGTCGTCACCGGGATTAGGGGGTCGGTAGCCTCGACGATTCTCTCCGAAGGGATTTTGAAGGCACCTCCTTCGTCACTGTCGTGCATCGCAGATTCAGTGTCTTCCGATGATGGCTCCTGTTGGAGTTCGAGTTCTTGGACTCGTTGTAATAGTCGTTTGATCTCTATATCTCGTGGGTCTCGGTTGTCGACACCATCGTTACCTCGCCCGATGCCCCTCTACGATTTGCGTTAACATGAGGTCTCCCACGTCCGACCATTGTACCAAAGCTCTGATACCAATTGATAACGAAATTAGAATAGGATCAATGGCCAACAAAGTACTTACGAATGAACAAGCTAACAACTTTATGAACGCAATTATTTAATATCAAAAACTAATTTTAGAAGTTCTATTATCATCCCCTACTAATAGTTTCTGAAAACAATCCTAAATAGATAAACAAAAAGGAAATAAATCAAATAAAAATAAAATAAAGAAATACTCATAACTGGATAATAGAGATTCCATAATATGGAAAGTTATCAACTTCCATAATATGGAAAGTCATCAGCTTCACATGCAAGCCACGTCCTCTGCCTCAGTTTTTTAAAAGATTTTATCGTTTATTTGTTTATCGACATATGTAAACACATTTTGTTTTTGTTTGTGTAAATGTAGACATAGTTGTATTTTTTTAGCCCTACTTTTTTTTAGCAACTATTGTTTATGTACAAATATTTATAAAAAATGTATCCCTAAAAAACGTCTTTTTAACATTAAAATTTCTTGCACGAAGTTTCTAGGCTCCCCTGGATAAATTTTCAAGCTCCGTTGTATACACACACACACACACACCCACACACACACACATATATATACACACACACACACACACACACACATATATATATATATATATTTATTGATAGATAGGGGCGTGTTCAAATGAGAACTCAAATTTAGTTGTGAACGTGAGGACAAATGAGAGCATGATTCGTGTCATATTCAAACTGAATAATGAAGGAAAATATTCAGACTGAATGTTGTGTTATTCAGTCTGAATAATACTACATTTAGACTGAATAATATTACATTTAGTCTGAGTATTTTTCTTCATTATTCAGTCTGAATATGACACATGTCATGCTCTCATTTGTTCTCACATTCACAATCAAATTTACGTTCGCATTTGAACACAATTCTCGGCTAATCATTTGGGCAATTAAATTTAAGGAAAAATTTTTCATGTACAACCAAAATTCATTCGTGCTCAAATTTATACTCACGTTCACAACCAAATTTGAGTTCGCATTTGAACTTTTTTTTTTTTCTCTCTCTCTCTCTATATATATATATATATAGAGAGAGAGAGAGAGAGTGAGAGAGGTTGGTTCAAATACAAACCACTTAAACCACTTAAATGTTACAAACTATACAAACTCGTACAAATGAATATAAAAATAATTTTTCTCATGATTTTTTTTTCATAAAATGCTATGATTTAAGATATTATTACACATATGTTTGTTTCACCTTGTAAAAAAATTATACGTGCAACTTTTATATTATGAAGCAAATACATATGAAATTTTTGCATAAAAAAATATATGAAAAACTTTCAACTTATGAAAACAAATACATATGAAACTTTTACATTATAAAACAAACATATGTGTAATAATATCTTAAATCATAGCATTTGATGAAAAAAAAATAATGAAAAAAATTATGTTTATATTGAGTTTGTACGAGTTTGTAACAATTAACTGGTTTGTATTTGAACCTCCTCTCTCTCTCTCTATGTCATGTTTAAGGAAGACGCCAAAAAAAAAAGAAAACCGAAGAACACTCTGGGAGCTTTCCATATTGACGGTATGCACTAATGCATACCGGTAATTTAACATGCATTTGTGAATATTCATCAATGCATATGTAATGATAGAAACATTGTTGCATAGGAACAAAAAACGCTTGTATGCATTAGTGCATAACATCCGGATGGCGGGTTCCAGGCTGTTCTTCAGTTTCTTTTTTTAGTGTTTTCCCTTTTAGTCTGAATAATGCTGCATTCAGTCTGAATATTTCTTTGATTATTCAGTCTTTATAATCTACATTCAGACACGTGTCACACTCTGATTTGTCCTCACGTATGTTCACAATCAAATTTGAGTTCGC
Organism: Silybum marianum; assembly: GCA_036898165.1. Lineage (NCBI taxonomy): Eukaryota > Viridiplantae > Streptophyta > Magnoliopsida > Asterales > Asteraceae > Silybum > Silybum marianum. Next base: position 33,666,058 of record CM072535.1, read on the forward strand.
ATTTGAACTTTTCTCTCCCTTTATATATATGTATCTATATATATACACACATATATGCATTAAATAAAGTTGAGATAATGTGAAAAAAAATGACATGGGAGATCCTATTTTAGAGTCCTTGGATAAGTTTTTGTTTGATTTGATTACTCCGAAAAAACGCAAACCCTCGACAACCTTTAACTTCAACGTAACTCCAACTTCAGTCACCTTTACTTTCACCTTCAGTCATTTAAACATGTTTAATTTCACACACCTTTAGTTATCTCTCTCTCTCTCTCTCTAAATATATATAGCGATGGATTCATATGAGAACTCACACTTGGTTGTGAACGTAAAGTCAAATGAAAGTGTGACGCATGTCATATTCAGACTGAATAATGAAGGAAAATGTTCAGACTGAATAGTATTACATTTAGTGTGTATATTTTTCTTCATTATTCAGTCTGAATATGATACGTGTTACGCTCTTATTTGTTCTCACATTCACAACCAAATTTGAGTTTGTATTTAACATTTTCTCTATATCTCTATGTCTATAAATGCATTTTACTTTAGAACTCATTTGGTAAAAGTGCATGAATACAGGTGGTAAAGGTAGACCGTAGATGATGGTCAGTACAAAGTTGATACTATTGTTCACCTAAAAATTTGTTCTCACGGTTCTTATAAAAAAAGTTCACGACTAATCCTTAATATGCGTGTAATTTTTTAAATGTTTTGACAAGTAATAATTAGTAGTATAATATATACACCTATGCATGAATGCCTGCTCTATTGATTTGTAACTTTGATTGCCCTTATAAAATTACCATAAAAAACCATGTTCCCTTAATTTTTCTCAAATTAATTAACCATTCAAACCCTAAAAATAGAGTATTGACCCACGAAACATTCTTTAGGAGTTACGTGGTTGGATGATAACATTCTTCCCCCCAACTTCACCTCTCATCCACTCAATCTACAAATGTAGTTAGTTAGTTGTTGTGTATAAAGTTGCAATGAGAGTTTCCAACTTCAATCATCAATCAATCAATATCTTGGAAAACAACAAGCAAAGTAAAATAGAAATGAAAATGACGAGGTTGGTTTTGTTTTCACTTGTTTTGGTTTTGGCCTTAGGGTTTGTAAGCGCGGGGTTTGAATACACGGAGGATGATCTGAAATCGGATGAGGCAAAGTGGGCCATGTATGAGAGGTGGAGGGAACACCACAAAGTGCCTGAGCAAAAGGATGATGAGAAACAAAAACGATTCATTATTTTCATGGACACGGTGAAACGTGTTGACGATCATAACAAGGCGAAGAAGCCGTACCTTATGGAGTTGAACAAGCTGTCTGATTTGACAACCGAAGAGATTGTGCGTATGTATACCGGCGGCAAGCTAGATGATAGCCACCGGATGCTTTCATCAAGGGGAGGCAATTCAAGCCGTGTCAAGGTTGTTGATCGCCACGGTCTACCACCCGAGGTTGATTGGAGACAGCACAACGTAGTTGGTTGTCCCAAGAATCAAGACCAATGCGGAAGTTGCTGGGCGTTTGCAGCGATGGGTGCACTCGAATCAGGACACGCTCTCAAAACCGGTCAACTAGTATCATTGTCGGAACAACAAATTGTCGATTGTGACACTGAAGTAAACGGTGGATGTAACGGAGGGGTACCGGCTTATGCATTGAATTATGTGGCCAAGCATGGAGGTATGACGACCACGGAGTTCTACCCTTACAATAACCCTGCAGGACAAACTGTGTGCTGCGGTCGAAAGGTACAACCTTAATAATTAATTAATTAAATCAAAGTATCAAACTTAATTTTTATCATTCATTTTCTTTTTGAATTGCAGCTCGTAAATAGAGTCGTACATTGTACGGGATTTGAAGATGTTCCTGCTGATGACGAGCAAGCTCTGATGGAAGCAGTTGCACAAAGGCCTGTATCGGCTTGCCTCTTCGTTTACGAAGGCTTCTTTGGATATAAAGAGGTATATATATATATATATCATTTCATTTCATATGATTAATTAGTGTATATATATATATATATATTCTACCTACAACAAATTAAGAAAAAGTTAATTAATTAATACGAATGATTCGAACTGCAGGGTGTTTATACTGGCGACGACTGTGTAGGAGAACAGAACCCACATGCGATTAATATTGTGGGATACGGTACAACACCAGAAGGATGCAAGTACTGGCTAATTAAGAACTCGTGGGGAGAAGATTGGGGAGAGAAAGGATACATGAAACTGTCACGAGAAGTTGCTAATCCAAGGGGGGCCTGTAGCATAACAATGCAGACTTGTTACCCTATCTTTGATCCAGTAGATGATCCCTGTCCTCAATAGAAAAACCATCAGCGAAGAAATAATCCTTTTTCTAAAGTTATTTACCTAGCTAGTGATCTATGATCATCAATAATCGAGCTCGGCTATATTGCATATTCGTTGTTGGATAATTGGTTTTCATAAACTGCAAATACATTAATTGCAGTACCATAGCCAATCTCCAACAGATGTAATATTATTCATGATAAAACATAATTGGATTTCTATTTAAGATGCATTCCAACATTATTTATATTGTTGATTGTTCTCTTTTTCTTCCATTTAATTTTATAAAAACAAAAATACCCCTTGCTATGTTCTGTACTGATACACTAATTGCTAGTATAGTCTCAGGACTGGGGATGGAATTAGGGTAGATATTGGGTGGGTAATGTATTCCTCGACCTTGATTCCCATTTAAGCTTTCGTCTCACCTCCATCCCGACTGGTCCCCGACGGGTTCGGAGAAAGTAATCCCGCGTCGGTTCAGGAAACCCGTTGGGTACCCGTTTAAAGAACGATAAAATGCAAACCATCTCTGTTTGTACATACATGCCGTGCAAAGCTCACTCAAACGTCGATTTCATTTTTTAATTTAATGAAATTGTTTAATCTAATTAAATTGTTTCATGTAATTTTTTTGATGAAATTGTTTCATATATTTTTACTTTTATGTAAAAAATAAAATTGTTTTTATGTATTTTGTTAAAATTAATATAATAAAAATGACAATGTCCATAATTAACTTCATCCACAATAAAAATGACTAATCCACCCTTATAAAAAATAAAAGAAAAAGAAAAATTATGATTGTTGAATAAGATTTTACGGTTTGTAAGAATGACTTGGTTTGCAAAGCAATATATATATGTGAAACTTTTTCATAAAAAAAAATATATGAAAAACTTTCAACTTATGAAACAATTACATGTGAAACTTTTTACATTATGAAACAAACATATGTGTAATAATATCTTAAATATAACATTTGATGGAAAAAAATCATGAAAAAAACTATTTTTATATTAATTTGAACCGGTTTGTATAGTTTGTACCTTCATCCAGTTTGTAAATGAACCAGAATCTAAGGCGATAATCAAATAAAAACCGCAAAAGGTTTGGGACCGTGAGGATTAATCTTCACCATTAAAAAGTTTTATCAAAAGTTACTAATCATGGTGACATTTTTTGTAATACTAATAAAAGAGAAGGGTGTAATAGTGATTTTGTTACAGCCGTCATATTGGACTTTTTTAATTCACCGTTGTCTACACCTGGATTCATATGGTGAATCTGATGAATTAATATGTATTATGGATTCATATGGTAAATCTGGCGAATCAACATGTGTTCTATAAACAACGATCAACTATATTTGGATTTCATGTGGTGAATCTGTGTGTTTCATAGGGTGAATCTGTATGTTTGATATGGTGGGTGAATGTGTATGTCTCTGCTAGTGAATCTGTTACCAAAATGACGATTAGTTTTCAGTGAGTGAATAGCATTTTTGTCCCTATGATTTTTTAAGATGACTAAATTACCCTCCTAATAAACCTACTTAACAAAGATATGTTGACGGAATTAGGATACAGGGACCAAATGTGTGTAAAAATGTAATCCATAAGAATAATATCTAGGGGGAAACATCGGGCGGGTTCGGGTGGAGTGGGGTACAACCCGATCGGGTTTCGGGGTTTGGTAGAGAGACCCGACCTTCATAATTTCGGGGTGGGATTTCTTCGGGTTCGAGTAATAATTGGGTAGCGCGGGTTCGGGTGAAGCATATGACATGTGCACAATTACCAAAGTTGTTGAATTTATTTATAGATATTAGGGGTGCTCAAAAACCTAACTAACCCGATCAACCCAACCCAACTCGACGTAAAAGAACTCAATCCGAAGCAACCCAATTTCTAATCGAGTTGTAAAATTTTCAAACTGTAGGTAATGGGTTGATATAGGGTTACTTTTGTTTGAACCCGATCAACCTGATATCATTTCGTTTTTTTAATTTAATATGATTGTTGAGTCTTTATTAATATATATTAGAGAATTACACCATTATGTACCCTTTTTCATACATATATTGTCAATTTATTCTCCATCTTTATATAATTCATTTGTATACATATAAATTAAATGTGAATATATATATAGAGCCCTTCTTGTGCTAACTCAAAAATATTTGTTAAATTTGTTAACCGATTTCCCTACATTTGTTTTATTTATTTGAACTCTCAATTAGAAAGACTTGTTGACCACCAAACAGCGGTCCACTCTGTACGTTTGCTGAGCAGACCAATCAGGCATTTTTTTTATATTAATTCTATATTTAAATGATTCATTAATTATAACATAGTTAAGTATGGAATCCATATCGATAATTTCAGAATATTATCGTCTTCTTCCAATTCACTTTTAACGCTTCTTCAAACAATATGGCGGATCTGGAAACCGAGAAGATGCACCGAAGCAGTAACACCGATAATCTCAATCAACAAAGTAATGATGAAGAATTTTGTAATACATATACGTCGTTAAATGAGATATATGTTTCAGAAGTAGTCAACAATAGTCAGAAATTGTTCAATGTAGAAACCGAAGAACAAGGTAGTGTTGAAGAAACTCAAGAACAGTTTCAAGGTATATGTATGTTCTTATAGTCGTTGATGATGTTCTTATAGGTCTGTGAATTATCAAGTTGTTCATTTATCAATTTAATGGTGTTCATTTAATTTTCATAGATTTTTTTACGTTTATGAAATATTATGAAACTTGTTCAGTTATAAGACCTTCCAGAAAAGCCCTCTTACGTTTATGAAATATTACGAAACTTGTAAAATTGGGTTCATAAGTAAACTGAGTTCATAAGCAAACTGAGTTCATAAGCGAACTGGTGATGAACTATCAATACGTTCAGTAATGATCAAATAAATTATATATTCAAATTTGCTACCTTTCACTAGTGAACAATTAAATTTTAGAAGCATATATAAATAAGCCAAGTTAGATTAAATGTTCAGTGATGAACTAATAATATGTTCAGTAATGATCAAATAAACTACGGATTCAAAGAGCTCGTTCACTAGTGAACAATCAAATTGCAGACACATATGTAAATAGTTCTAATTAGATTACTGCATTTTATCAAACTCGTTTATTATTGAACAATCAAATTGCATATGCATATGTAAATAGTCCTAATTAGATTAGTGTATTTTATCAAACTCGTTCACTAGTGAACAATAAAATCTCTTTTTTCTGCATAATCGAATTTTTTTTGTTCAATTTTTTTTTGTTCGATTCAAACTATAATTGAATTTCCAGAAATTTTTATACACCAACAATCATCCCATCAAAATAAGAGTTGATTGACTTATTCAATGGTGATGGAGATAATTTAGGGAAGAGGATTGTTTCCAATTTTGAGTTGTAGTATCTTTTTACCTTATTACCCTTGTTCACTGATGTTCATCCTTTTTCAAACTCAATTTTACATGGTTTAATTACAAAATTGCCACAATCATATTTCATCTGTTGATTAAATAGATTAATGGTTCAGATTGGTTAACAAAGTTAACACAAATAAATGAGTTCAGACTTGAAGGAATATCTATACTATATATAAGAGCCTTAAACGGTTAAGTTGGAATCTTTAAGAGGTACATCTCTTTGTGCATAAGGTACAAGTTTTGAAGCTAAACCACTATCCTAAAATACCTCCACATTTTCAAATATATCATTAAAACCAAATTGTTTTTAATTTTTATATTACACTTTACACCCTTATAATAACTTATTTAATTTACTTTATATCCCTTCCTTTTTCATTTTTCATTTTACACCTTAATCATATTAACATAGATAATTGTATATTAACTAAAATATATTTGAAAAATACGTTTTTATTTCTACAAATTATACCATTATAACCGTTTCATCGATATCTTTAAAACGAGCCCAATATTGAATATATTTGGATCAAATCATATTATCAAATACAATAAATAACATAAATACGTAGTAAATTAGTTTTAAAACTTACATTTTATACTTTAGAGTTATTTGTTTAATTTATTTATATTAATTATCTTTTCACTTTTCATTTTTCATTTTAAACTCTTGCTTATCTAAATCTATATATATTCTATACTCCTTTATAAAAGATCACTTATAGTTACATTTTTAATGTAGATGGACAAATTTCACTATAATTTATCTATTTCAATATGAATTGTCGTTCATGGTAATCGATATATTAAAAACAATATCAGATAATTCACACTTGATAACCATGCAAAACCATAAAAATAAATAAGCTAACTAAGGATTGGAGTGTACCGATTAAAATCCCGCCGCAACGCGCGGGTAACCGGCTAGTATATATATATATATATATTGAGAAAAAAATAATTGAACTTAAGATTTAAGAAATATGAATAAATTGTACCAAATGGTTGACGATCAGTGGCGGAACCCCATAGGGGCTTTTGGGGGCCATGGCCTCCCCGCTATTTTCAGTTATATACTGCGTATTCCCATTAAATGATGCATAATGTCTCTCTATTGCAGTGGTTAACATGTTTGACCTATGTCCTTTAGGTCCTCGGATCGAATCCCATCACTTATTCTTTTTCTATTCTATTTTCCCTTCCAAATTTTTGCCCTTCCTTCATGCATCATCATGATATTAAATTATTAATATCAAATACATATATTAGTTTTTAAATTATTAATATCAAATTTATATAAAAAATAGTTTTTAAAAATATAAAAATACCAAGTTATTATATATAGTGTTACACTAATAATTTAAAAAAGTTTTATTTTTATTAAATTAATAATAGTACCAAAACATAAATTTGTATCACTATTTTTTGGTTAATAGTTTAAAGGTTTTGAGATTTAGATACTATTTACCCAATTACTTATCCATCCAGTAAACGCTTATCGATAATAAAAATATTATTGGATAATATTTGTACTCCATCAAAATAACATTATATGCAAAAATTTACCCGATAAATGCTAACCGAGTATGTAAGAGTCGTCACCTTTATTTACAAAGTAAGACACTTGATCTTTACCATCATTTTTAACAGATAAGATTCTTGGTACTTGTCATGTTCATCCGATAAGTTAATATAACTTGGTAATTGTTTGGTAAACAACCCTTAAGTATTCATTAACAAATTTTCTTTAAAATTTATTGTTATAGCATAAAAAATAAGAATAAAAAGGTTTTGTACGTATCATTTGGATTTCTAAATTTTTGTAATATTATATTTTCGGCCCCCGAGACTATAATGATTGTGTTTCGCCCCTGTTGACGATGGAAAAAAAATTATGAGTAAATTAGAGAAAACAAATATTGAAGTTTAGAATAATATTTTGTTGTATCATAGTATCAACCCGACCAACCCATACGGGTTGGGTTGCATTTTGGTTTGGGTTGAGATTTTTCAAACTGAAAGCATTGGGTTGGGTTGTTGAAATGCCTTCAACCCGATCAACCCAACCCGTAAGCACCCCTAATAGATATGTATAAATACCGAAGTTGTCGACACTTATAGATGCTTAATGGAATTCAACGCATATATTTACTACAAGTTATATAGAAGTAAAGAACAATCTAAGCTTACAAAGCTGATCACACATATCCCATGCCATTCTCGGTAGAACTAAAAGAAAAGTTAAGTAAATAAGTAAATGAAACAAACAATACATATAAATTGTAAAAGGGTAGACTAATGGCACCCTTACATACTGCTAATGATACCCTTAATAGTGAATTTCATCCTTATACATATCTACATCAACACCTATTATAGTACGAAAAATTCTATACACACCGCTATTAAAAGGGTGTCATTAGCACTCCCCATTGTAAAAAAAAAACAATAACTAAAAGAAAATGTTAAAAGCACAGAAGGTATCGACCAATACCCATTTTCCATTGCCTATTGGGACATGCATCAGCAGATTCATTACGGATGATGTAGGCATCCATATGTAATTGTGTAAGTTTGTGAATTATAACATTAAAAATTAAGCATCTTATACAATCCTACTTAAACTTTCGTGTTTTCGGATAGGTTCTAGTGGAGGTTATTTAAACCCAACCGAAATCTATAATCCTATTTTAAATTTTGTTTTCCGGTCTTCAGGTTGTAATTAATTTGGATACCGGTTTAACAAATGAAATTTGATTCGGGTTGGACGGGTTTGTCGGGTTAATTAAGGTTTTGCTCAGCCCTAACGTTATCCATAATTATTTTGATTAGAGGTTACAGTGTGATATTGTGTAAGCCACATAGACCAATCATGCAATTTACTATATATTATATAATGAGGTTGCTAAACATATCTATCTGTATATCTATATATATAAGCAAAACCAAAGGATGCTTACGTGTCTTCCTCATGCTTCAACATTTCAAATCCTTGCTTCCTCATTTTTTTGAGTTTTTTAATTTTTTCCCAGATCATGTTACCTCTCCTACTGGGTAAGATTCTTGGTTCTTACCATATTCATCTGATAAGGTAATATGACTTGGTAAGCACTTACTCGGGTAAACCTTTGATAAACGCCCCTAATTATGATGTGCTCCTTCATGTTGAATGGACCTGGTTAACGCCATTACGTATAGCCATGAACCGATACATCTTGATAGTTGGTGGTCAAGATGGCAACCATGAAAACTTTAGCCACTATGGATTTTTCAGTATTCATCTTTGTTTATTGTCAGGTCTTTCTTTATTTTAGTGAATTCTTATTTATTTATTATTAGACCTTTTCTTTATCGTTCAAAGCGTAGATTATTCTTAAATTGGGTTTATCTACTTTAATTGTAATAAAAAATGGAAAGATTTGGTTGATGAATTGGATTAGCCGAACCATCTGACCTTGCACCAACTATTGCCACTCTTATTACGTATTGCATTACCTTGACAATTTAATTCTATTTTGTAAGCTTTTGGTTCTAATTGTTGAGTGCTTGCAGATGAGGGTCACGTTTGGTGTAGAATGTACTGTTGAGTGATGAAAGCTTATATTTAGATTTAAGCTTTTGGTTCTAATAGCTGTAGTTTTAGCTATCTTTTAGATGTAAGCTTTTACCACTAAATTCAGTTTTAACTCTGTATCTATATTCTTTGCATAACTATAAAAGCATTTTCACACCACCAAAATAGTTGTGCCATGTGATAAGTATGGTTTACAACATGCATAGAGGTTGCTTATTTCTACAAATTTCTACAACCTTTTTTACATTTACGAAGGGACGGACCCATAATTTTTTTTCAAACGGTTGCATTGTTTAGAAAAAAATGTCGAGATTTTTTTTACAGCATCATAATTTGTCTGTTGGTCAGTTCATTGATTTTTATAGGTAAGGTCTTGCGTTCAAGTCTTTTATTGTGAATTTATTTTAGAAGCATTACAAATTTAAAATTAAAAGCAAAAAATTAAGAAAATGACACTAATAGGATTTAAACTTGGGTCTTGAGTGTAAGAAAAACCTTGCAAACCAACTCTACTAAAGAAAACTTGTGTCCATATTGTAATTTTAAAATATATATGGTGACACACAACAAAACGATGTGGTTACACATTTCACAAATCTAAATTTTTTACCCTTCTTTTGAGAAATAATATGGTGGTATGTGCCACCGTCGGTACCGCTACAGGTTCTTAAAATTCTTAGTTATATATTTGTATTAATAAAATAGTAATAGGTTATCTTTTTTTAACCCTAGAAATATAATTAAATTAATACCTTTTTCTTCAAAAATAGAATTGAATTTATGATGTTAAAAATAACGTTTTTTAAGTAATATATTATCAACTAATACTATTAGAGTATAAATATTAAAAGGGTAGAAAATATTAAAACAAAGAAATAAATGTGTTAAAGTGAAAGTTATGAAAAAGACATAATGAAATTTGAATTACATCGTTTTTAGTGTATATTTAGATTTTATTGTACAAAGTATGCAAAAGTGTATATGTTTTTTTAATATGGGGGTATTAATAGAGAAAAACTATATTTAATTTTGATTCATATATGATTTACCTCAACTACAATTGCAAACAACATCCTTAATCTTATGGAAAAGATAATTTTTTTTTAAACTTTTCTTGATACTTGGTTAAATTCTTTTATTTTTGTTGAATTAAAAAACATTATTAAATTATGTGTTTTCTTGTCAATTTTCTTTTATTTGATTTTTTTGAAGGAAGACAATTTGCATTGTTAAGTTATTTGTAATTGAAAGTTGAAAAATATATTGCACGAAGTTGATCATGCTAAAAATGTCATTAAGGTTTTATTTATCTATATATATATGAAACAGAGAGAGAGGGGATTTTTAATTAAAGAAAATTGAAATCCACAATATATATTCATCACCAATTAACTAAGATCCAAAAAGAAAGGAGGATATTGAGCCACAAAACAATGCCACCCAATCCTTGTTTAATTTAAATCGGATCTTCAATTGATTAGGAGTTTGAATATTGCATGGATGGTTGGAATGTAACAATAACCCCGACTTCACCTCTCAACCACTTAATTAATGTGCAAGTTATAATATTCTACTATATATATATATGATCAATGCAATGTTCCCAACATCAAGCAAGCATTCATCGATCATCTCTAAATTGAATTGAGTTAAGAAAAAAAGATATGGAAATGAAGAGGGTGGTTTTGTTTTCACTTGCTTTGGTTTTGGTTTTTGGGTATGTGCAGTGCATAGATTTTACAGATGCGGATTTGAAATCGGATGAGACGAAGATGGCGCTGTACGACAGGTGGAGGGCGGAGTTCAAGATGCCGGATGTAACCCCTAAAGAGAAACAAATGAGGTTCAAAGCATTCAAGATCAACTTGGAACGTGTTGAATCGATAAACAAGGCAAAGTTGCCTTACAAATTGAAGTTGAACAAGTTTGCTGATATGACTAACGAGGAGTTTAGGCTCCAATATTGTGGCACCCACAGCAGACATGGAAGGACATTGATGGGACCACCACCAAACAACGACGCGGCCCCAAAAACCGAAATCCCTCCTGCCGTTGATTGGAGAACACAGAACGCAGTTACCCCTGTAAGGGATCAAGGCCAATGTGGTACGTAATTAATATATAGCATTCTGGTATCATCCTCCTTTTCATATATATATATATATAAATATAATTAGTCGTGTGTTTGGTGATGATATGGTAAATTATATATGTATGTAGCATGTGACTGGGCGTTTGCTGTATCATCTTCTGTGGAATCACTACAAGCAATCAAAACGAAACAGTTAGTACCATTATCGCCACAAGAACTTGTAGACTGTGACCGTGAAATGAACAAAGGATGTGACGGAGGAGTGGTGGATTATGCATTCACATACGTCAAGAGGAATGGAGGTCTAGCTGCAGAAGAGACCTACCCTTACACAAATGCAGCTGGAACTTGCAGTAAGGAAAAGGTATGTAACCTACTTTATATATATATATATATATATATATGATCCAGAAGAACCAATTAACTAACACTGATTAATTATTTTCACATGCAGACGGCTAATAAAGTGGCAAAGATTGATGGATATAGGGATGTTCCTTATGAGAACGAGGCAGCTCTAAAGAAAGCAGTTGCAGCCCAGCCTGTAGTGGTGGTTGTTGATACTCCTATGGATTTCCAGTTATATGGAGAGGTATAGTATACATACATACATACATAAATTATATAAATATTTTTACCATATATGATATGATATGATACGATTTGATATGATACTAACAGGGAGTTTTAAGCGGAGAATGTGGAAAAGATTTAGCCCATGCGCTAGTGGCTGTTGGATATGATGAAGGAAACAAGTTCTGGATATTGAAGAACTCATGGGGAGAAGATTGGGGAGAGGGTGGATACATTCGATTACAGAAAAACGCTCCTGTCCCATGGGGTATGTGTGGCATATCATCGGAGGCTTCATACCCAATCATCAGAGACGGAAATCAACCACCAAAGGAAGAATTCTAGATAGATATATTTAAGATTTAATAAATTAATTAATTAATGAAACTCCAGAAACATATGCTACCTAGCTAGCTTCTCTTTTGTTGCATGTCATGGATAATTTCTTTCCATAAATTGATCCTGATCCAAGAAAATGATCATGGAGGGACTGTCACCATCCAACATGCATGCATGCTTGTTGTTTCAGCTGCCATGCATATATTCGTTATGAAATTTGGAATGTATGCAAATGTCATAAAGTTCTATTATAAATCAATAAACAACTTTGTTCACCATCTCTCTTTAATTTCGTTAGAATTCCTTATACATGATTTACTGTGTTCCGTATAGATACTTGTAGTTACACGAAATGCTTCCTCTGTTAAGTAGTACCCTATATTAATTAATTTGTTGACATAAAATAGCTTTTCGCAATATATATATATAGAGAGAGAGATAGAGATAGAGGGAGGCGGGTTCATACGAGAATGCAAACTATTTATGAGAATACGAGAAACTTTTTTCATGTACAAAATCGTATGTGATTTTGCACTAACGGGTAGCGGGCTACTTTTGGGCCAGTTAAGTCGTATGGAAAGTCCCCGGATCATATATATGATTTTGTACATGAAAAAAAATTCATGTACAAATGATTGGTTGATGATTGTTCTCGTATTTTTCTTAAATTATTACAGTCCTCGCATGAACCTATATCTCTCTCTCTCTCTTTCCCACCATTGAAAATCAGATATGATTTTTTACACCACGTTCAGGGAGAATATTAAACATTGTTGGGCAATCCCCAATAATATGACGTTCGTTGAGTCTCAACCTTAAGTGACTCATATCACCTCAAGAGCATCTCATAATTTCAACCACTCGATTCCATCGCTGCTCTAAATGAATTTCACTCTTAATTTTTTTTTTCTAACAACCTCTATCAATTGTGATACACTTCACTGTTGCAGTCAACACTTTGATGATCTTTAGAAAAACTGATTTGGCTAAAAGTACGCATACCCTTTTTGAATCGGAGTACTCGCTACGATGCAAATTTAATTTACCCGGATGATAAAGATACACAACATCTTAGAATGCACCACCTGTTGTCACTACCGCGTCAATACTTTAACTTTGACAAATCAAAGTCTCCTCAATAAAACGACTTCCACTCTAGGTCTACCTCGAGCTTCTCACTCAATTTTTCCAATATTCTTTACCGTATAAGATTTATCGTCTTTCCCTTGACATCATTCCTAGCCACTTACTTGGTCGATCCCACACATGTCTGTATCCATATACCATATTACCACAAGACACTCCAATCCCCAAAGAACTATCAAATTTCCTTAGAAAAACAAAGTGTCACAATCATTCTCACTAGATACCAAAATCTAATCTCCTAAATTCAACACTTAAAACTTGCATACTCTTTCTAGAATTCAACTGTAGTAACTCATGTACTTCAATGGTCCTTGACCTCGAAATCATGAATGGTCGACTCATAAGGTCATAAAATGACCGCACCACAAAACATTCTTCTTTCATGAAGACCCATCAAGATGGTGCACCACTAACACTCAACATGATGTCACCCAATTCACCGACCAAAGATATATCAATCAGATGCAACCAATCACACAAAAAGCTTTAATCCGAAGATTGCCAAAACAAGATATCATTACTTAAATAAGCGGATGTCACATAAATCTAATACCTCAATCATTCATACGTGAACCGACCTTTCAGGATGAAACCCAGAAATTCAAAATCGACTCTGAGTAGGATTATCCGGACACATCTCAGCCATGGGCGACTTTTGGGGCTACTGAAGTCGTATGGAAAGTCACCCAGATCATATATGATTTTGTACATGAAAAATTTGATGTACAAAATCATTTGCTGAGGATTGTTCTCGCATTCTCGTAAATTGTACCGTTCTCGCATGAACTTCTTTATATATATATATATATATATATATATTGGGTAATAATCAAATAAAAACCACAAAAACGTTGTGAACCGTAAAAACCGATCTAAACCATTGATTAGTTTGCAAAACCCTAAATTGAACGAGGTTAGTTTAACTATTGTTTTGCCTTAAGATTTGTTTATGTTCTTGCAAATTTGCTCTCTGGGATTCTTCAAGGGTATTCATTAAAATCATTTTTCTAAACCCAATGGTACCACACCCTGCCCTATAATTTGTTAGGTTGTATCTCTCCTATCTTTAAAATCGCTGATAAATTGTTCTAATGGCTCTTTTTGGATTTTGATTTCAACTTTCTCCATCTTCAATATTCGACATCTGAGTTTGGCTTTCTGCATCTTCAATATTAATCAACATCTGAGTATGACTTTCTCAATCTATCTTTAGGTTCTACATTATCGATTTCGAGTTCGAATTTTTCCATCTTCAGGGAAAAGTTAGATGCTTTTCGAGTTCACTTCATACCTCAGTTGTTCTATTTGAAGTTCTGGGCTATTAGTTACTCTATTTGAGTGCCTAATGGATTTTTTTCATACATTATTGTATCATTCTTTGTATGTGAAGTTTTCATATATGAAAAAGTGAAAACTTTTGTTTAGGTATTATTTTTGTATTCGATTTTTTCATATGTGGTTCGTTTTTCATATTGTTTCATATAGAAAAAAGTGGTGAATTTTTGTATATGGTTATGAATGATTATAAATTTGTTATTAATAGTTATAAATTTTTTATGATTATGTATGAACTGTTTTTGCATAAATTTGTTATGAATGGTTATGAATTTTCTATTTTTTTTTTGTTATGAATGGTTATGAATCTTTTATGATTATGTATATAATCATAAAATGTTCTTGTATGAATGGTTATTAATTTCCTATGAATTTGTTATGAATGTTATCAATTATGTATGAATTCGTTATGAATGGTTATTAATTTCGAATTTTTAAAATTTTTATGATTTTTCTATGGTTACGATTTTTTATATGAATTACTCCTAAAAATATGGAAATTGGTTTCATATGGTAACCGAATAAGTTATTTATGGAATTAATATTTTGTTTAAATCAAAATTATTTTTAAAATACGAATTTGTGAAAAAGACCCAAATATCCTTGGTTTGTAACTTTGCAACCTTGAGGGAGTTAAGTTTGCATTTGAAAGAGCTTATATATATATATATATATATATATATATATAGGGGTGGGTTCAAATGTGAATCTATCTTTGATTGTGAACATGAGGACGAATCACAACCATCCATTTTAAATCAGATCAAAATAAAAGGGAGAAAATTCACGGTGGCATTTTTGTAAATAAGTGGAAAACTCAGGTCATGGCTTAAATCCTAAATATAACCTGACGATTTAAATAAGAACCAGACATCATCTTCTTCTCCAAATTTCTTCATAATCTTCCTCAAATTTCTTCATCATCTTCACCAAATTTCTTCATCATCTTCCCCAAAATTTCTTCATCATCTTCCCCAAATTTCTTCATCATCTTCTCCAAAAGAAATTTTACTTCCGCCCCAAATTTCTTCATCATCTTCCCCAAAATAAATTTTCGCACAAGTTTGTTTTTGTTTTGTGTTCCTCCTTTGAATCACAAGTCTTTTCATTTTCAGATCCAGATTCTTTTTCTTGATAAAGTGTAAGAATGTTATTCAAATGTTTTTTCCCTTTTAATACGATTGTTCATCATTTTATCACAGGAAGTTTCTGAATATAAGCATAAAATGTTATGCTTATATTCAAACTGAATATAAGCTACAATTATGGGTTTGTATAATTGTAGCTTATATTCAGTCTGAATATAAACTAAAATTATGTGTTTGAATAATTGTAGCTTATATTCAGTCTGAATATAAGCTAAAATATGTGTTTGTATAATTGTAGTTTATATTCAGTCTGAATATAAGCATAAAATGTTATGCTTATATTCAGACTGAATATAAGCTAAAATTATTTGTTTGAATAATTGTAGTTTATATTCAGTCTGAATATAAGCATAAAATGTTATGCTTATATTCAGTCTGAATATAAGCATAAAATGTTATGCTTATATTCAGACTGAATATAAGCTAAAATTATGTGTTTGAATAATTTTAGTTTATATTCAGTCTGAATATAAGAATGACATTTTATGTTTATATTCAAAATGAATATAAGCTACAATTATGAGTTTGTATAATTGTAGCTTATATTCAGTCTGAATATAAGCTAAAATTATGTGTTTGAATAATTTTAGTTTATATTCAGTCTGAATATAAGCATAAAATATTATGCTTATATTCAGTCTGAATATAAGCATAAAATGTTATGCTTATATTTAGACTGAATATAAGCATAAAATGTTATGTTTATATTTAGACTGAATATAAACTAAAATTATTCAAACACATAATTTTAGCTTATATTCAGACTGAATATAAGCTACAATTATACAAACTCATAATTGTAGCCTATATTCATTTTGAATATAAACATAAAATGTCATTCTTATATTCAGACTGAATATAAGCTAAAATTATGAGTTCATATAATTGTAGCTTATATTCAGTCTGAATATAAGCTAAAATTTGAAGTTTAATAATCGTAGCTTATATTTAGTCTGAATATAAGCTACAACTAGTTGTTTGTATAATTGTAGCTTATATTCAGTCTCAATATAAAGACTCTTCGTGCTTATATTCAGTCTGAATATAAGCTACGATTTTACAAACTTCAAAATTTAGCTTATATTCAGTCTGAATATAAGCTACGATTTTACAAACTTCAAAATTTAGCTTATATTCAGTCTGAATATAAGCTACGATTATACAAACTTCAATTTTTAACTTATATTCGTGAATATATACTACAATCTCGGTGTTTTTATAATTTATGTTTATAGATCCCACCGAATATAAGATATAGATCGACGTATCTTCAACATTGAAACCAAATTCTAGGTCTGTATTTTCGAAACATGTAACATAATCGCAATCAACAAAAAAAGTAGAATTTTCAACTGGATCACAATCGATTTAATTTCAGAAATCGCAAATCCAATTAATAAAGTTCTTCACAGCAATGAATCTGATTAATAGAGAAGAAGACGATTAACAAAGAAGAAGACGATTAATAGAGAAGAAGACGATTAACAGAGAATGAAGAAATAAGCGGGAGTGATATCAAAGAGCAGTTTGATTTTTTTTTTCCAGAATTACCCCTCAAGCCACATTTAAAGAGGAGCTTGAATATGGCTTAGATCAAGGGTTGAGATCTGTCCTCATGTTCACAATCAAAGATAGGTTCACATTTGAACTTTCCTCTCTCTCTCTCTCTCTCTCTCTCTCTATATATATATATATATATATATATAGAGGAAAGTTCAAATGTGAACTTATCGTGAACATGAGGATGAATCTCAGTCCTTCATCTAAGTCATATTCAAACTAATCTTTAAACATGGTTTGAGGGGTAATTTTGGAAGTTTTTATCTGAATTAAATTTTTGAGTAAAAATCTCCAGTTCTCAATCGAATCTGGAAATCAAAATCCAAAATCGTAAGACAAAGACAAAATCGAAATCCAAAATCGTGTTCATCAATCGAAATTCATGGTCAAAGAAATTGAAATCCAGGCACGATGGAGGCACAAAGAAGAAAATAAGCAGAAAAGAAAAAAGTTGCAGGTGTGGGGGTTCTCCTTCTTACCTTTCTTCTTTGTCTGAGTTGACGAAATCTGAGGTTCGAAGGAGATGGTGTGAAGAAATTTGGGGAAGATGATGAAGAAATTTGGGGAAGATGATGATGCATGGTTCTGATTTGAACAAATATGGGAAAGATGATAAAGAAATTTGAGGAAGATGATGATGTCTGGTTCTAATTTGAATCGTCAGGTTGTATTTAGGTATTTGAATAATTGTAGCTTATATTCAGACTGAATATAAGCTACAATTTAGGGTTTGTATACATGTAGCTTATATTCAGACTGAATATAAGCTACAATTTAGGGTTTAAATAATTGTAACTTATATTCAGTTTGAATATAAGCTACAATTTAAAGTTTGTATACTTGTAGCTTATATTCATTCATGGAATTAATTAGGATTTGAAGATTTGGAACAATAGCCATTGTGGTGCATCACCCTTTCCAAGTGGAGGCGGTGATTTTGTTGCAGAAATTCTACATATCATTTTTTATACGTCCAACATACCCTTTCATATTCAAATTTAATGTATAATAAATCTCAAAGTTCCAATTTATTTCAAAATTGCCATTATGTTTAATGACCATATATTAAAACTAATCAATGGTTTAGATCGGTTTTTACGGTTCACAACCTTTTTGTGGTTTTTATTTGATTATTACCATATATATATATGTATATAAAAAGAGGTTTATGCGAGAACGGTAATAATTTACGAGAATGCGAGAACAATCCTCATCAAATCATTTTGTACATCAATTTTTTTATGTACAAAATCATATATGATCCGGGTGACTTTCCATACGACTTAAGTAGCCCCAAAAGTCGTCCATGGCTGAGATGTGTCGGATAATCCTACTCAGAGTCGATTTTGAATTTCTGGGTTGTCATCCTGAAAGGTCGGTTCGCATATGAATGATTGAGGTATTAGATTTATGTGTCATCTGATTATTTAAGTAATGATATCTTATTTTGGCAATCTTCGGATTAAATCTTTGTGTGATTGCTTGCATCTAGTTGATATATCTTTGGTCGGTGAATTGGGTGACATCATGTTGAGTGTTAGTGGTGCACCATCTTGATGGGTCTTCATGAAAGAAGAATGTTTTGTGGTGCGGTCATTTTATGACCTTATGAGTCGACCATTGATTTCGAGGTCAAGGACCATTGAAGTACATGGGTTTCTACAGTTGAATTCTAGGAAGAGTATGCAAGTTTTAAATTTTGAATTTAGGAGATTAGATTTTGGTATCTAGTGAGAATGATTGTGACACTTTATTTTTCTAAGGAATTTTGATAGTCTTTGGGGATTGGAGTGTCTTGTGGTAATATGGTATACGGATTCAGACATGTGTGGGATCGAACCAAGTAAGTGGCTAGGAATGATGTCAAGGAAAAGACGATAAATCTTATACGGTAAAGAATATTGGAGAAATTGAGTGAGAAGCTTGAGGTAGACCTTGAGTGGAAGTCGTTTTATTGAGGAGACTTTGATTTGTCAAAGTTAAAGTATTGACTCGGTAGTGACAACAGGTGGTGCATTCTAAGATGTTGTGTACAAGATTCCTTTATCATCCGAGTAAATTAAATTTGCGTCGTAGCGAGTACTCCGATTCAAAAAGGGTATGAGTACTTTTAGCCAAATCAGTTTTTCTAAAGATCATCGAAGTGTTGACTGCAACGGTGAAGTGTATCACAATTGATAGAGGTTGTTAGAGAAAAAAATTAAGAGTGAAATTCATTTAGAGCAGCGATGGAATCGAGTGGTTGAAATTATGAGATGCTCTTGAGGTGATACGAGTCACTTAAGGTTGAGACTCAACCAACGTCATAGTATTGGGGATTTCCCAACAATGTTTAATATTCTCCCTGAAGTTGGTGTAACGTATCAAGTTGAGGATTAGATATAGGAATGAACGTGTAAATCGTCATGGTATTCTCGTTAAGGTATTATCAAGCTCTAGTTTGAGTTGAACTAGATTAGTGACACTCTCCTAGGGAGCCATTTGTTTTGCAAAAATACGATTATTTGTCGGTTGGATCGACAGTTGATTTCATGGACGAAATCATTCTAAGGTTGCGTGAATATCACATAATCCTTTGATATTGTTCTGTTTGAACATAAAGATTTTATGTTTGACAACTTTTTATAAACGAAGTTGGCACCTTGAAGTAAGAACCCTATTCCGTCAATGATTTGTGTTCCAACGGATTTAATAATTAAAAAAATAAAAGTAAATAGTTTGTCGGTAGTTAACGGTGTATTTACCGACGGATTATATAAAAATTTTATTTTTATTTTTGGAGAACAATATGTCGGTAGTTAACAAAGGTGTTACATTTTGTTAACATTTTGAGAACAATATTAAAAATTTATAATGTAGTATGTAATAAAAATATAATATACAATAATTTTTTTTTAATTTTTTGAATAGATAAACTAAAATGGAAGATTTTCACCTACGAACATTTCCCTGATAAATCCGTCGCTAAAGAGTGATCTGTCACAAAACCGTCATAAAAGTTGGTGGGTAAATCAAATCAGTGACACATTACCAGAAAATTTCTGGGTAATCCCTTGGTATTTTTTTGAAAACATCAGATTTCGCCGGAACTATTAGTATTTTTCTGGGTGATCCGTGGTAATCATTCACGGAAATTTCTCTGGATGTTTCTTTATGGTTGAAAGACATTTTTCTTGTAAGGTAGGGAAGGGATAGCATGAATACATAAATAGGTTAAAAATTTAAGCGTGTTTGGATGCATGGACTGAGGCAAAGTTGGCCTAGCGTTATCACCACCCCAACCTCAAGTTAATTTTTTTTTTATAACTAAAATCCATTTGTTTTATGGTTGGCTTTTAGGTCCACCCTTTAAACCCAACTTATTCTTGAATTTGAAATCAAATTTAGTACAACTCCATCCAAATGTAAAAAACGCCTCTCGTTATTTCTTCATAAAAAAGGTTAAAAAATTTATATTTGTGAAAGGTGCCATCATATGATATTCACAAGTCCAAGAAAGTGCAACTGTACCTCGTAATAAACCAAAAAAAAACTCTTGAAATCAACCCAAAAAAGAAAAAAATTCTTGAAATCAACCCAAAAAACCAAAAAAGTTCCTCGAAATCAATAAAAAGAAACTTAAAAAATCCCTCGAAATCAATTTTTTTTTGAAATCCTTGGAAACGGATGAATTAGGCTAAAACACATCAAGCAATTATCGAACGTTAGTAAAAACATGAAGACACGTTGGATATCCAGGTTAATAAAAAAAACATGAAGACACGTCGATAAAAACCTTGTTTTTTGTAATTACTTTGTATTTATATATATATATATATTGTGTCATCGTGTAAAAAAAATTATGGGTCTGTCCCTAAAAATGCGTCGAGTTTATTGTTGAATTTGTAAAGTTTAGTGTAATGGCATTTGAAACTTTAATTTTTTTATTGAACTTTACCATGAATATAAAATATCATCTTATATCAATTTATTGTTATATTAAAGAGGACCACCCTTAATAAATTTTCTGGCTCCGTCCCTGTTTAGATGATGAACGAATTAGGCAATAAAATGCTTAGCAGATGGAAGTTTTTCATAATTATTGTGTGTTTGGAGGATGAACGAATCAGGCAATAAAATGCTTAGCAGATGGAAGTTTTTCATAATTATTGTGGTTTAGGGACTTAATCCATAAACAAAAGCATACATTAAAGGAAAAAAATAAAAAAGTATATATAAATATAGGAAGAGGTTGCAAATGAGAACTTTGTAAATTTAAAAGAACAAAATGATTCATTTGGGACCACATATGATGTTGGTCCGACCAATAAAAAATCATATCTGATTTTCAATGGAGGGAGAGAGAGATAGAGGTTCATGCGAAGACTGTAACAATTTAAGAAAATACGAGAACAATCCTCAACCAATCATTTGTAAATGAATTTTTTTTTATGTACAAAATCATATATATGATCTGGGGACTTTCCATACGACTTAACTGGCCCAAAAGTAGCCCGCTACCCGTTAGTGCAAAATCACATACGATTTTGTACATGAAAAAAGTTTCTCGTATTCTCATAAATAGTTTGCATTCTCGTATGAACCCGCCTCCCTCTATCTCTATCTCTCTCTCTATATATATATATTGCGAAAAGCTATTTTATGTCAACAAATTAATTAATATAGGGTACTACTTAACAGAGGAAGCATTTCGTGTAACTACAAGTATCTATACGGAACACAGTAAATCATGTATAAGGAATTCTAACGAAATTAAAGAGAGATGGTGAACAAAGTTGTTTATTGATTTATAATAGAACTTTATGACATTTGCATACATTCCAAATTTCATAACGAATATATGCATGGCAGCTGAAACAACAAGCATGCATGCATGTTGGATGGTGACAGTCCCTCCATGATCATTTTCTTGGATCAGGATCAATTTATGGAAAGAAATTATCCATGACATGCAACAAAAGAGAAGCTAGCTAGGTAGCATATGTTTCTGGAGTTTCATTAATTAATTAATTTATTAAATCTTAAATATATCTATCTAGAATTCTTCCTTTGGTGGTTGATTTCCGTCTCTGATGATTGGGTATGAAGCCTCCGATGATATGCCACACATACCCCATGGGACAGGAGCGTTTTTCTGTAATCGAATGTATCCACCCTCTCCCCAATCTTCTCCCCATGAGTTCTTCAATATCCAGAACTTGTTTCCTTCATCATATCCAACAGCCACTAGCGCATGGGCTAAATCTTTTCCACATTCTCCGCTTAAAACTCCCTGTTAGTATCATATCAAATCGTATCGTATCATATCATATCATATATGGTAAAAATATTTATATAATTTATGTATGTATGTATGTATACTATACCTCTCCATATAACTGGAAATCCATAGGAGTATCAACAACCACCACTACAGGCTGGGCTGCAACTGCTTTCTTTAGAGCTGCCTCGTTCTCATAAGGAACATCCCTATATCCATCAATCTTTGCCACTTTATTAGCCGTCTGCATGTGAAAATAATTAATCAGTGTTAGTTAATTGGTTCTTCTGGATCATATATATATATATATATATATATAAAGTAGGTTACATACCTTTTCCTTACTGCAAGTTCCAGCTGCATTTGTGTAAGGGTAGGTCTCTTCTGCAGCTAGACCTCCATTCCTCTTGACGTATGTGAATGCATAATCCACCACTCCTCCGTCACATCCTTTGTTCATTTCACGGTCACAGTCTACAAGTTCTTGTGGCGATAATGGTACTAACTGTTTCGTTTTGATTGCTTGTAGTGATTCCACAGAAGATGATACAGCAAACGCCCAGTCACATGCTACATACATATATAATTTACCATATCATCACCAAACACACGACTAATTATATTTATATATATATATATATGAAAAGGAGGATGATACCAGAATGCTATATATTAATTACGTACCACATTGGCCTTGATCCCTTACAGGGGTAACTGCGTTCTGTGTTCTCCAATCAACGGCAGGAGGGATTTCGGTTTTTGGGGCCGCGTCGTTGTTTGGTGGTGGTCCCATCAATGTCCTTCCATGTCTGCTGTGGGTGCCACAATATTGGAGCCTAAACTCCTCGTTAGTCATATCAGCAAACTTGTTCAACTTCAATTTGTAAGGCAACTTTGCCTTGTTTATCGATTCAACACGTTCCAAGTTGATCTTGAATGCTTTGAACCTCATTTGTTTCTCTTTAGGGGTTACATCCGGCATCTTGAACTCCGCCCTCCACCTGTCGTACAGCGCCATCTTCGTCTCATCCGATTTCAAATCCGCATCTGTAAAATCTATGCACTGCACATACCCAAAAACCAAAACCAAAGCAAGTGAAAACAAAACCACCCTCTTCATTTCCATATCTTTTTTTCTTAACTCAATTCAATTTAGAGATGATCGATGAATGCTTGCTTGATGTTGGGAACATTGCATTGATCATATATATATATAGTAGAATATTATAACTTGCACATTAATTAAGTGGTTGAGAGGTGAAGTCGGGGTTATTGTTACATTCCAACCATCCATGCAATATTCAAACTCCTAATCAATTGAAGATCCGATTTAAATTAAACAAGGATTGGGTGGCATTGTTTTGTGGCTCAATATCCTCCTTTCTTTTTGGATCTTAGTTAATTGGTGATGAATATATATTGTGGATTTCAATTTTCTTTAATTAAAAATCCCCTCTCTCTCTGTTTCATATATATATAGATAAATAAAACCTTAATGACATTTTTAGCATGATCAACTTCGTGCAATATATTTTTCAACTTTCAATTACAAATAACTTAACAATGCAAATTGTCTTCCTTCAAAAAAATCAAATAAAAGAAAATTGACAAGAAAACACATAATTTAATAATGTTTTTTAATTCAACAAAAATAAAAGAATTTAACCAAGTGACAAGAAAAGTTTAAAAAAAATTTATCTTTTCCATAAGATTAAGGATGTTGTTTGCAATTGTAGTTGAGGTAAATCATATATGAATCAAAATTAAATATAGTTTTACTCTATTAATACCCCCATATTAAAAAAACATATACACTTTTGCATACTCTGTAGTCTGTACAATAAAATCTAAATATACACTAAAAACGATGTAATTCAAATTTCATTCTGTCTTTTTCATAACTTTCACTTTAACACATTTATTTCTTTGTTTTAATATTTTCTACCCTTTTAATATTTATACTCTAATAGTATTAGTTGATAATATATTAGTTAAAAAACGTTATTTTTAATATCATAAATTTAATTCTATTTTTGAAGAAAAAGGTATTAATTTAATTATATTTCTAGGGTTAAAAAAAGATAACCTATTACTATTTTATTAAAATTTTATTAATATAAATATATAACTAATAATTTTAAGGCTAAAACATATTAAAATAAATTTTATGATTATAATTTTATTTAGACCGTATTAATGTAATTGTACTTTAAAGGTTAAAAAAAATAACATTTATGACTATTATTTGGTAAATGTCCGGAAACACCTTTATGAGGAATGGTGCTTGGATTAGCCCCGACATATTTCTCCTCTCTAGGCTGAGAAACCGTCATGACTTACGGTTTACCAAAACAAAATTATGTTAACTTAATTGTAGAGAGTTCGGCAGTATAACGTTTGTAACTCAAACATATCCATTACCTGTTTTAACTAATAAAATGCAACTATAACAATTACACCTACCGTATGCCCAATAACGACATCACAAACTAATTAATTGTCATATATCTGTTAAAACTAACCGGTCCAATAAGACAAACTAAATCTGGTACAAAAAATTGAACTTACCGCCGCATCAGTCGCCTTCGAAGTAACGTATATCGAGGATCCGTGGGCGGACCGATAAGACCTGGAACATGCTTCTGTTGCTACTGTAGTGTGTCCTGTCAAAAAGCTCATGGACTCACGGTTCCATGTTCCTTTCTACAATAGATCTTATTTTATATACAATTAATATACTAGATGAAAAATATCAAGTGTGTCCGATATTGAACCATACTAATAGATCCTTCGGTGTGTCTAACATAACCTATAACTATTTAGTTAAAATTCTAGTAATATAATTAGTGTTTTTAAGGCTAAAACAAATTATAATAACCTTTATGATTATTATTTTATTTAGATTGTATTAACTTAATTGTGCTTTAATGGTTAAAACAAATAAAAGAATAACCTTTATGATTGTTACTTGGAGAAGTCCGGAAAAAACACAATGGACTTTTATATTTTAAGTATTTAAATACTTGGACAAAAAAAATTCAAGAAGTAAATAGTTAGATATTTTGAAACCTAATAAATAGATCCTTATTCCCTAGAATGATCATCAGTAACCTATGTAGCTATTAAAATTAAGAATAAAAAATATGCCTAATCGTCCCATTCCATTCCTGTCTCCCATCTCTAACTATTGTTGTCTCCCTAATCCCTGTTGTCGTTTACTAGCCGCAACCATTAAACGTATCCCCCAACCCACTTTGTCACCTCAAGCCCACGTTGTTGCCTCCATCTCGGCCAAACTCAGTCATCGTTAACAATTATTCGAGGGATAGACTTCTTTGAATATTGTTCGTATATAGAAAGAAGTCAAAGCTAAAGAAGTTGATGACAATCCACCTATTATTGCTTCTTCATATGATGCGTGGACACTCTGAGCTCAGACGAGTTGATATTGAATAAGATGAGTGTTGGTAGAAATTCAAGATATTATAGCGGGTTAGAATTAATTGCCTTTCTTGGTTCAATGGTATGAAGACGATGGATTGAATGAAAGTATCAAATCGATTTATGATGGTTAGCTACATGGGTCTAAAAATAAAAATGGAAAAGATTTTAAAGGCATGAGTATGTATGTTAATAGGAGGAGTGTAAAATAAAAAAGGAAAAAAAGTAAGGGATATAAAACAAATTGAATAAATAATTATAATGATATAAATTGTAAGTATTACAGATAATTCGTATTTTTTTTATGTATTTATGATATTTAATAATATATTTAATTCCAGAAATATTTATTATTGAGCTCATTTTTAATGTACTGGCGAGATGCAGGTTACAAAATCTTATGATTGAAGTTATATAGTGAAGTCAGATATATTTTGAAATTATTCTATTCATTATGATAATTATATATTGATAAGTTGTTACTATCGATGTATTACTATAGGAATGTTACAATCTACCTGATTTTAGAGTCAATTACGTTTGATGCATAAAGTACTGTATAAAATATAACAATGACGTTGAACATGACAAAAAGTAGCATAAATACAGTTGTTCGTTTCAAGAACAGGAAAAAGAATCAAGTATCTTAGGTAAAGATCAATACATACAACTGAATCCAACATTGATAAGTGATGTATTTAGCCACCACTTACTCTCCTTCAACTTCATGCATTCCGCATACAAAAGAATATTTGTAAGAACTGTTATTTTACCAAAGATTATTACATAAATAGAAAATAACATGAAAACTATGAGTGTGTTAAGATTTTTAATAAATAGTTTTTACACTTTTTATTGTAATTGTAGTTGTACAGGAAAAGTGGTAGTTATTAAATAATAATAGGTGTGGTTACATATAAAGGGAGATTAACTACAGAGTAACTGAAAATATGTAACTTAAAATATTTGATATAAGTGGCGATAAATATTTACATTAATGAAATGATTGTAATAGGCCTAGAGCTAGAAGTGGTCTTAGAAACCAATTGCGTTACGGAAAAAAAGCCAATATCGTATTCGCCTAGAAAAAAAACAAAAAAGATATTTACCTTTTCATTATTCGATAGGAAAAAATATTATCAAAAACTTTATGGTACATAATGTTTTTAATCAAGTTTTAAGTATGCTTAAACCTTCAACGTGATGTCACTCGAAAGATAGCAACATATAATTGGCCACCTATTAGAATATGAAATGAATAATATACTTAAATATTTATAATTGTAATATAAAAAAGGAAGTAGAAAAGGCAAGCATTTTACTTGTTTCAGGAGGAAGAAGCCAACATGTTTAATCGATTGGCATTTGACTTTTATTGATAGTCATGGCGAAGTACGATGGCAATTCATCGATTACGCCTAAAATACTACTTACATTTACTTGGAGGTCGTGGAATCATAACCTTATTTCTCTTATTATTTCCAGATATTATATTTTCATGAGCAGACGATTTTTGAACGATAAAACCAATTTAAGAACAATCTACATTTTTTTGTAAAGGGTATCCTAGACATTTGCCTAGACTAATCCCTGACAATTTTAGGACTGCTAAAGCATGCAGCCCTGAGATAATTCCCCAGTGGCCACAAGTTGTTTGCGTCTGGATTCGAACCTGGGGTAGATGGGTTATCTAGCCTCATCCCCCACAAGCCTTAACCAGTACGCCACAAGCCTTGTGGTTAACAATCTACACTTTGAACGATAAAGAAAAAGCCTAATAATGAACAAATAAGAATTCACTGAAATAAAGAAAGACCTGACAATAAACAAAAACGAATACTGAAAAATCCATAGTGGCTAAAGTTTTCATGGTTTCCATCTTGACCACCAACCATCAAGATGTATCGGTTCATGGCTATAGTAATGGCGTTAACCCAGGTCCATTCAACATGAAGGAGCACGTCATAATTAGGGGCGTTTACCAAGTCATATTACCTTATCGGATGAATATGGTAAGAACCAAGAATCTTGTTCGGTAAGAGAGGTAATATGATCCGGGGAAAAAATTAAAAACAACTCAAAAAAATAGGAAGCAAGGATTTGAAATGCTGAAGCATGCGGAAGACACGTAAGCATCCTTTGGTTTTGGTTATATATATACAAAGATATACATATAGATATGTTTAGCAACCTCTTTATATAATATAGAGTAAATTGCATGATTGGTCTATGTGGCTTACGCAATATCACACTGTAACCTCTAATCAAAATAATTATGGATAACATTAGGACCGAGCAAAACCCGAATTAACCCGACGAACCCATCCAACCTGAACCGAATTTCATTTGTTAAACCGATATCCAAATTAATTACAACCTGAAGACTTAAAAACTAAATTTAAATAGGATTATAGGTTTCAGGTTGGGTTTAAATAATCTCCACTAGAACCTATCCGAAAACCCAAAATTTTAAGTAGGATTGTATCAGATGTAGACCTGGCAAAAACTGACACGACACGCTAACCCGACACGAACCCGACACGAATTAAACGGGTTTGGGTAAAACATTTCAACCTGTTTAAGTAAACGTGTTGACACGACACGACACGAAAATTAAACGGGTAAGGTTAGGGTCTAAAATTTCAACTCGAAAATGACCCGAGTAACCCGTTTAAGTATTATAATAATTATAACAATATATAATGAAAATTGATATCATAAAAAATTAAGAAATTAATTTTTAAAAATAATATAAAATAAAAACTGATATTAAAAACATTATGAAATTAGTTTTTTGAAAATAATATGCAATAAAAACTAATATTATAAAAAATTAATTATAATAAAGAACTAACAATATAAACATTGTCGTCATTTCCCTTATATAAAGGTTTATTTGCTTTTATATTTTTAAAATTTTCCATGTGGGATGAAATCCCATCTTTATCAAGTTTTAACTCTTCTTTGGATGGAAGCAAAGTGTGAGCACAACCCAATCCCACATTGGTGGGAAATAGAACACAATGCTTTTGAACTCCACTATATATAGGCATTTCCCCTCCATACTTTTACCATCCAATGTCTTTTGCTTAATGGTTTGAGCTTTTTGGCTTGAGCCTATGTGATTTTTTGGTTGGAGTACCCTATAAAACTCGGTGCTCCTCAAGTTTTTTTAAATTTTTTGTTATGTTTATTTAACCTTTATTGAACAAACATGAACAAAAAACAAACATCTCTATTTCTAAACGAGTGAATGCGAACACCAATTTTTTTGTTCGTTAATTAGTGTTTGTGTTTGTGTTGTTCGCTTGGTTAAGGTAAACTAATGAACATGAACGTGGCTTTGTTCATGTGCGTTTGGTTCGTTTACAACCCTAGTTAAACGGGTTAGCGGGTTAAATGGGTTAAACGGGTTAGCAGGTTAAATGGGTTAAACGGGTTAGCGGGTTTAGTGGGTTAAGAAGATAAACGGGTTAATCGTGTCGTGTCAGGTTAAGCTAGTAAAATCAGGTCGTGTTCAGGTTGAGATTTTCTGACCTGTTTATTAAACGTGTCGTGTTCGGGTTAGGTGTTCTCGACCCGTTTAACCCACTAACCCGACACGAACCCAACACGACATGACACGTTTGCCAGGTTTAATCAGATGCTTATCTTTTAATGTTATAATTCACAAACTTACGCAATTACATATGGATGCCAACATCATCAGTAATGAATCTGCTGATGCATGTCCCAATAGGCAATGGCCAATGGCTATTGGTCGATACCTTCTGTGCTTTTAACATTTTATTTTAGTTATTGTTTGTTTTCACAATTTATACTTACTGTTTGTTTCATTTACTTATTTACTTAACTTTTCTTTTAGTTCTACTGAGAATGGCATGGGATATGTGTGATCAACTTTGTAAGCTTAGATTGTTCTTTACTTCTTTATAACTTGGAGTAAATTTACGTGTTGAATTCCATTAAGCATCTATAAGTGTCGACAACTTCGGTATTTATAGATATCTATTAGGGGTGTTTATGGACTGGGTTGATCGGGTTGAAGGCATTTCAACAACCCAACCCAAACCAAAGTGCAACCCAACCCAACCCGTATTGGTTGGTCGGGTTGATACTATGTATAACACCCTAAAAATTAGAGCAAATTTAAACCAAATTGAAATTACAGGAAATATATAAAAAAATCACCCAATTAAAAGGGAATGAGTATGAGAGGTTACATTTATGAATGGAATACATAGATTATGTTTGGGTGTTGCTAATATTCCTCAAAATAACAGTTCTAAAATCTCCAATAATTACACTTAATGGTGTAATCTCCAAAAAGGGTGCCTTCTCATGGCACAACACTTCGCTCCTCTCTAAGGAGCCCCATCAACACGGTCACCTGCTAAACAACATTTAAAATCAAGTGTTAGGCTTACGCCTACTGAGTACAAACAGTTAAATGGATAAGCGGTAAAATAATTTAAATAAAGATGTGGTCCACTTTATCCCATTTAACTTTACTTGAAAGCGTACTCTTGAAGAGAAAGGGTCTTTTGAAAACTATAGGGGGAGACCTAATGTTATCATTAGTTGTGGCGGGACACGAAGGTAGGCCACAAACTATTGTTACGGGGCGGCACAAAGAATTGCACACAAATTCCACAATGCAATCCAAGACATCTACCAAATTCCAGTACGATAGTCAGTTGTACACATGCCCTCTCCTCAAGAATCGCACGCAAATTCCACAATGCAAATTCCGAGTGAGTGAAAGGATAGTCAGGAAATAACACGCAAATTCCACAATGTCAATTTCCAATTTAAAAGATAATTTAGACTATCCTCCATGATAAATAAATTTAGACTAATAAATCAAATACATCAAACAAGACGTATTGATGGTTTTCCAAACATTGAAAACCTTTTCATAACCATTTCCGTTGAAATACGGATATTACCGAAAGTTAGGTCAAACAGTTTTGGTGCCAAAAACAAAAGATAATTTCATTTTAGAACATTTCCTAGTATTATAAACCAATAATAATGCTAATTTCATCATCTACAACAAAACACCAAAATTCCTCATTTTGATCTAAGACCTCCAAACTTAACCCAAATACATAAATACTTGAAATGAAAGCTTAAAATCAGTAAACACAACATTTAATAACAAGTATTTGAGTTTATAAAGTTTGAATTTGAACTCACGTAGCTAGGGTGAGGAAAACCCTAGAAAATCTTCTAAAATGGTGAAGATGATGGAGAGGATGAAGATGAAAATTTCTTCAAAATGCTTTAAGATCAACCATTAAGTTTACTCCATCGATCTAGGCTTGAAGAGCTCTAAAAATCGAGAATGTAGGAAGAAAAATGGCCAAAAACGGAGCTAGTATGAAGAAGTTATGGTGTTATGAAGTTGAATCCCAATTTTGCGTCTCAACAGTGAGTTACGCGGGCTGGGCCGCGACCTTAATTAGGTCGCGGGTGTAGTCGCGTGCGTCAGAGAGGCCCAAACCAATTTCAGCTTCAATAAGAAAAAGGATCACTGAATTATGTTTGCCAAGGCTCGAAACCTGAGACCTCCTGTAGAGACTGCTTTTTTATTTAATTAACAACCAATAATTCTTTTATTTATTCTTTTCTATTAAACTCTCTTTGATCAACTTCAACATCGATTCCACATCCGATGTAACTCCATTTTTTTCAATGGCTTCGTCATTATTGTTATATAAATTGCTCTAATCAATTCATCTTTATAGAATATAATTTCCAATACTAATTCCTCCCCTTAATTAGTCAAATCGTTTCCGAAATTAAATCAACCAAATTTTAAACTTTTAAAAAAAATACGATTTCACTAAATCAATTAATTTTCTAAAAATTTCCGGGTGTTACACTATGATACAACAAAATATTCTTCTAAACTTGAATATTTGTTTTCTCTAGTTTACCATTGTTGGGTCACCGATGATTTGGTGATGAACCTTCTCTATTATTTGTTTGATCTTTTACAGGGTCTTTTGAAGGTCTGAAAAATACTTCAAGTATTGAAAAGTCAAAGACTATTCAATCTAAGGGTTGTACATCAAAATGTGGAATTTTTGATGTGACAACTAACTTTAATATTCAGACCATTGCCAAAGTCAAGATTGTTGGGTCACCATGGGTCACCGATGGTACACTTAAAAGTTATCAAAGTACTATGACATAAATACAAGATGAGGACATCAAGTTTGAAGTCATGGTCACCGACATTACAATCTTGGTCACCGAAATTGCAGGTATATTTTCTAAGGCTGTGATATCAAGTCACAAGGATGTACACTTTCAACACTTAGTGAAAGATGAAGTTTATCAAGCAAAAGCAAAGTGTACACTTATCATTTCCAGCCTTACAAAGTATCCACCGATATGATACATGGCTTCATGTATCACTTAGCAATTTCAAGAGATAAAGTTCTTACTCACAACAATTGCAAGATACATGAGCTGCAAGAACTTGGGCACCAAACCTTAAGTTTAGACATTCTCTTTTATTCTTATAAAAGGGATGTTTGTCTTCTAGCTAAAAGGTTTGATGGGACTTCTCAGAGCATGAAGAAAAGTAGATAAAGTTATCTGACATTACGTGCTACAAAAAATGGTTCATCCATTAATCTAGTACAAAGGGAGTGGCCTCTTCCTTTGTCCATCAGATAAACTTCCAGCTAATCAATCCTTGACAGCTGTCCACTTGCATCCCTTGCATGGGCACTATAAAAGGAGATGAAGTCCTTCCCAGAAATCTCACGTCTTCAACAATACTTCTCTGAAAGTATTTGTTTGATTTCGCCAAAGCTGTATGCGCTAACAGTCTTATTTTAACTTCCTGTTTGTATAAGTTAATTACTGTTATTTAAGTTTGTTAGAATAGGTTGTCTATTCTTTTCCGCAACAAACTTCTGTGTGTAAATTTTTAATATTTATATTAAAAAATTTAAAAAGAGCAAAAATTGTGTGTTTGTATTCATCCCCCCCCCCCCTCTACAAACTCTTACTAGCTTAGCCATCTCCCTTCCAGGACTAACAAGTGGTATCAGAGCAGTTAGTTTAATCTCATAAACCAGATCTGTGATGGCTGCTACTTCCTCAAATGATGGTACCATGCAAACCTCTTCCAGTAGCACATACGATTTAGGATCCTTGGCCAAACCTCCAAGGTTCAACCCAAGTAATTTTGGGTTATGGAAAAATCGCATGCTACTCTTTCTAGAAGGGATTGATTGCAGGTATCCCATCATTCTAAATGAGGGACCTTTAATTCCTAAAGTCTGGGCTCGCTATGGTCCACAAAAAGATACTGAAGGAAAGGATATAGAGTCTGATGAGGATAAGAGTAACAAAACAGGCAGGTATATCATCAAAGCCTTAAATAAGTACAATGAAGATGATAAACTCCTGGTTGCTCTAGATACTAAAGTTAAATCAGCTCTAGCTCTATCCCTTCCTGATGAAGTATATCACTCTATTGTAAATCTTTCTTCTGCTAAAGAGATGTGGGATACTCTAGGTGTCTTATATGAAGGCACTAAAGAAGTGAAGAAATCTAACAGGATCTGTCTTGTTAGAAAGTATGAACTCTTCTCCCATGAGAAAGGAGAATCCCTATCTGTCTACTTCAATCGTTTTAACTGTCTTCTAAATGATCTTAAGGTTCTTGGAAGAGTTTATGATAATGAAGAAGTTCTCTGCAAGTTCATGGATTGCCTCCCAGACTTCTGGGAAACCATATGTACTTGCATTAAGCAAACCAAGGATCTTGATGTGATGCCTTTAACTGCTCTCTATGGGACTCTTCTTCATTATGAGCAAACCAAGAACCAAAGAAAGTCTCTTATAAAAGATATGAAATCTTCTTCTATTGCTCTAATAAGTAATTCTAAATCTTCTTCCTGTGTACCTAGAATTACTTACCCTTCTTTTTCTGATTCTGAAGGTAACCCTAAGGAAGAATCATCTCATCTATCAGATGCTTACTATAGTGCAGCTGATGATGAAGGTGAGGAGTCTGCCATTGACATACTTTCTGATAGTATAGCAATGATTGCTGGAAACCTTAAAAACAAAAGATTTTCTTCTAAACGTCCTAGATTTCAAAGAAAATATTTCTCTCAAAAACCTTCTTCCGACAAATCCAATGAAGAATGCTTCAGTTGTGGGAAGAAAGGTCACTTTGCTTCTGAATGCAGATCTAAATCTTTCTCTAAATTCAAAACTTCTTCTCCTTCTTCTTCTGGCCATGACTTTTCCAAATCAGCTTCTAAAAAGTCTGAAGAGAGAAATAGCCATCTCTCCAAGGAAAGTCCTGACTCTTCTAAAGAAATCTCTGGGTACAAAAAGTACAAAGCAAAGTACAGAAGAGAAAAAGAAAAGAACCAAGACAGAGGAAAAACCTTGGTTGCTGAAACAGTTTGCTGGGAAGATGAGCAAACCTTTGAGAGTGACAGTGAGTATGTCACAAAGTGTCTAATGGCCAAGATTGATGAAATAGAAGAAATGGAAAAGACACTTTGCACTGCTCTTGTATCTACTGAGGAATCAACTTCAGGAACAAAGCCTCAGGTACATCCCTTCACCTTTCTCTCCAATGATCAAAAAGCTGATGCTTTTGATTCTTTAACTGTCGACTTCTATGACTTAAAGGATCAGAAGAAAAAGGCTGATATTCATATAAAATGTTTAAATGATCAACTTCTGTCTTGTTTCTCTAAACTTAAAGATTTTGATAAAATGAAAGCTGATCTAGAAAACCTAAGGTATCTAAATGACAGTCTTTCAGAAGAAAAATCAAAAATCTCCAACACTCTTGAAAGAGAACAAGAGGTTCTGTCTAAATGGACCAAATCTTCTAAAGATCTTGAAAGAATTCTTCAAGATCAAATCTCCAGCAAGGACAAGACTGGACTTGGATATGGAAAATATGATTTTCAATCTTCTGACCATATTCCTCCTTCTGTTGAATGTCAAGGCTTTCCTGCCGGCTTCTTGTCTGATGACGATGATGATCTCTTTGGTTACTCATCTGAAGATTCTACCTCTATTCATTCTATAGATCTTCTAGATATGCTAAAAGTAGAATCAAACTCCAAAAAGTTTGGAGTCTTTGTAAAAGCAAAAGAAGTTTCCACTGAACTTTTAAGAATTCCAAGTTCTTCTTCTTCCTCTCCTAAACCCATTCAAAAGCTTTTAAGCTCTTTGAGTCTTCATGAGTCAAGGGACTTTCACAAGTCACCGACTACTCCTACTTGTCACAACTCAAAAAGATTTTCTCAAAATAAAAAGTTTTCATCCAGAAGAAAATCTCAAGAAATTACTGATTTCATCCCTCGCTCTCTCAACTTAAAGAAATCAAAAAATCCTGGTAAAGGTATTCTTGGACCAAATCCTGATAAAGGTATTCTTGGATCAAGACCAGGTGTTGGTCATCCCTCTACTTCTTTTTCTTCTTCTGATGCTCAAAGCTTTGATAACATGGACTTTAATTGAGCCTTTTTCTTTAAAGAAATGTTATAACTGTGGCAATACTCTCCATCTTGCAAAGCATTGTCCTAAGAATTCTGATGTTCCTAAAATGCCCTCTAACCCCAAAGGACCCACTTCAAAATGGGTACCAAAAGTCTAAATTTGTTTTTGGGTACAGGTACCAAACAAAGATCATACATGGTACATGGACAGCGGTTGTTCAAGGCACATGACCAGAAACAAATATCTTCTCTCTAATTTCTTGCAAGAAAAAGGACCCACTGTTTCCTTTGGAGAAAATGGGAAATGTGTCACCAAAGGCTATGGTACCATATCAAATGGAACCATAATTTTTTCTAAAGTAGCTCATGTTGAAGGGCTAATGTACAACTTACTAAGCATCAGCCAAATATGTGATTTGGGATATAAGGTCACCTTTCAACTCTGTGTTTGCTTGGTCCTTGATATGCAGAATAAAGTTGTACTAGCAGGCACCCGAATGAATGACGTCTACATCATCAACATGAAGGAAAATGCTATTAGAGAAGCTGTGTGTCTCCTCTCTCAAGAATTAGCCAAACAAAGTTGGCTATGGCATAAAAGAACTTTTCTGTCGTACGCACTCCTCAACAAAATGGTGTTGTTGAAAGAAAGAACAGAACTCTCTGTGAAGCTGCAAGGTCAATGTTGAGCGAATCCAAGTTACCAACCTATTTTTGGGCAGAAGCAGTTAACACTGCATGCTTTACTCAAAATAGGTCTCTCATAGTCAAAAGGCATGACAAGACCGCGTACGAAGTTTTCCATGGACGAAAACCTGCAGTTGACTATTTCCGTGTATTTGGCTGTGCATGTCACATGCTAAATGACAGGGAACAACTTGGAAAGTTTGATCCAAAGTCTGATGATGGAATATTCATGGGCTATTCTCTTTCCTCAAAAGCCTTCAGATTTTTCAACCTCAGAAGACAATGTATAGATGATCCATGCATGTGAAATTTGATGAGTTTGAAGTATCTTCATTATCTTGTAATGAAGAAGAATTAAATCTTTGAAAAAAATTCATGTGTTGGTGAACTTCCTTCTTCCTCTTCTTCACCTAACCCTCCTCACCATCTCAAAATCTCTCCTCTTCATCTTCTTCCATTCCTCCTCCCTTGCCTCCTGCACTAAAATGGACCATGGATCATCCAATAGATCAAATCATAGGTAATCCCCAAATTGGTGTTAAAACTAGAAGAGGCATCAGCAACCTGTGCTTGTATGTCAACTTTGTTTCTATTGTTGAGCCTAAGGTAATTAATGAAGCCCTATGTGATCCAAGCTGGGTAATTGCCATGCAAGAAGAACTCTCTCAATTTGAGAGAAACAAAGTCTGGAAGTTAGTTCATCGTCCATCTAACAAAACTATCATTGGAACAAAATGGGTGTTCAGAAACAAGATGGATGAAGAAGGAACTATCATAAGGAATAAAGCAAGGTTGGTTGTTCAAGGATATAGGCAAGAAGAAGGAATTGACTATGATGAAACTTTTGCTCCTGTTGCCAGATTGGAAGCTATCCGAATATTTCTTGCCCATGCTGCTTACAAGAATTTTCGGGTATTCCAAATGGATGTCAAAAGTGCCTTCCTTAATGGTGAGCTGGCTGAAGAAGTATATGTGAAGCAACCACCTGGGTTTGAAGATCCAGTCCATCCTTATCATGTGTATCGGCTAGATAAAGCTCTTTATGGACTGAAGCAAGCTCCTCGTGCCTGGTATGATACTCTCTCAGTTTATCTTCTTAAAAATGAGTATATACGAGGAAATGTTGACAACACTCTCTTCTTCAAGAAATCACAAGGTAATATCATTCTTGTTCAAATCTATGTTGATGATATTATTTTTAGAGCCACCGATGAATCCTTGTGTGATGAGTTTAGTTCCCTCATGCAAAAAGAGTATGAAATGAGCATGATGGGGGAACTAACTTTCTTTCTTGGTCTACAAGTAAAACAATATTCATAAGGTATTTTCATAAATCAAAATAAATATATTAAAGACCTTCTGAAGAAGTTTCAATTTGATACTTGTTCAACCATGAAAACTCATATGGCTCCTCCTCTTAAACTTGATTCTGATCCTGATGGTGTATCTGTCAATATCACAAGTTATGGAGGAATGATAGGATCTCTTCTTTATCTAACTGCAAGTAGATCTGATATTATGTTTGCTACTTGTCTCTGTGCTCGCTATCAAACTAATCCTAAAGAATCACATCTTTCTGCTGTGAAAAGGATTTTTCGGTATCTGAAAGGTACCATAAATCTGGGTCTTTGGTATCCCAAAGACTCAGGTTTCGATCTCATCGGGTACTCTGATTCTGATTTTGCAGGTTCAAAAATAGACCGAAAAAGTACTACTGGAAGCTGTCAATTACTAGGTGGAAAGCTTGTGAAATTTGGTCAAGTAAGAAACAACATTCGGTATCTACTTCTACGGTGAAAGCGAATATGTAGGCTGCTGGAAGTTGTTGTGCACAAATATTGTGGATGAAAAATCAGCTGTGTGACTATAATCAGATTTTCTCAAAGATCCCAATATTGTGTGACAACTCAAGTGCAATAGCCATTGCCAACAATCCAGTGCTTCATTCAAGATCTAAGCACATTGACATCAGGTATCACTTTATAAGAGATCATATCTCTAAAGGTGATGTGAAACTTCATTTCATTCCCACTGATTGTCAATTAGCTGATCTGTTCATAAAGTCCCTGGATGAAGCAAGGTTCAAGTTTCTCATCTGTTAATTAGGTATGATAAATATAGACTAATATATATATGTATATATTATATAATATGTATGTTTATATTATATGTATATATATTATATACATTTATGTATGTTATATATATTGTATAATATTAATATATGTGTCTATATATATATATATAAAATAATAATAATAAAAAATAATAATAATAATAAATATATATATATATATACTGTCGGTGAGTGGACTCACCGACATGGCACCCTTCTCTCTCCTTCCTAAACACCTCTTTCACCTCTCTCATAAAACCCTAAAACCATACAACCACAAGCCACCATCACCTATCCACCGACGTTCCCACCTTCGAGCCACCGACAGTCACCGTCACCATCCGCCGACAACAACCGTCATCATCTACCGACGGTCACATATCCACCGACAGTCTTCTCTCTCTCTCCGATTCTATCCACCGAAGCCACCGATATCTCTCACACACACACACACACACCGATCTCTCTCTCTCACTCTCTCACACACACACACCGATCTCTCTCTCTCACCGATCTCTCTCTCTCTCTCACACACACACACACACACACCGAAGCCACCGATCTCTCTCTCTCACACACACACACCGAAGCCACCGATCTCTCTCTCTCACACACACACCGAAGCCACCGATCTCTCTCTCTCACCGAAGCCACCGATCTCTCTCTCCGATTTAGCCACCGATCTCTCTCTCTCACACACACACACCCATCGACGGTCGCAACCATCTCTCTCACTCACCGACGTCACCTCATAAACCCAAAGAACACTTAGCCACTCCCAGCTCCTCCATGCCATCTCAAAAGGACATGGTTGTACAAAGGGATATCCCTATTATACCTTCATCAAATTTTTTCTTAGTTGATGAAGATGACTTGGAGTCTCCCATCCAAGGTGTCTCTTCACCACCCCTTGAGCTCTCACAACTCCTTTTCCACACTCCACATGAGAGTGCATCACACCCAGGTTCGGTGGATTATTCCTCTAGTGATGATGAAGATGATCAACCACCAAAGCCTCAACAATCTGCTCCCATGACTTCTCAACAGGGAGATGATCTTATCAAGGCTTTCACCAGTTTCACTCGTGCTACTATCCGCCAGGTGGAAGTTCTGGAAGATCATGCAACTAAGGAAATGGAAAGAATGGCCTTTCTTTCTACTACTCTTAGATCTAGCATTGAAGAGTTGTCGGTGAGTCATCCAACTCTCATGACATGCTTAGATCTCCTGCACTTGGATGTCTTTGGTCTTCAGCAAAGGGCTTATCTCAAGCCAAGATTCTGTGCTTTCTTCTATTAGAGAACTTCGAAGTGCCTCTACTCAGCAAGCCACCGATATTGCTTCTATCCTTGTCAATTAGAAAGCAATTTTTGGAATCTCTTGCAACTCTTGATACAAACTTGACAAGATACCAACTTCTTCTCCAACGGTTGAACTTAATGTTGGTGATTCCTTCTTTTAGGATAAGGATAGATTTGTTCTTCAAAGGGTTGAACTGCAGGTTGATGCTGTGGGTTCTGATGTTGAAAGAATCAAGATCTTTCTCTCTTTAGTGGGTTTCAAGGGTTCAACCACTGAGGGGGAGAAAAACAAGAAAGTTGTTGCTTCTCCATCTCCAGCCACCTATGTGACTCCATCCACCTATGTGACTTCAACCATCTATGTGACTTCATCCACCGATGTGACTCCAGCCACTTATGTGACTCCAGCCACCTATGTGACTCCATCCATCGATGTTCTAGCTACTCATCCATCCACCGATGTTCTAGCTGCTCCTCCATCCACCTATGCTGCAGCTACAGCCACCGATGCCGCAACTACAGCCACCGATGCCGCAACTACAGCCACCGATGCCGCAACTACAGCCACCGATGCTGCAGTCACTGATGCTGCAGCTACAGCCACCGATGTTGCAGCCACCGATGTTGTAGCCACCGATGCTGTAGCCACAGCCACCGATGATGTAACTGAACCCTAGGTCACCAAGATAACTGAAGCAACAATTGAGGGGGAGGGAGTCAGTGCCCAAACCCTTGAGTTTGACCAAAGAAATGTGCTCAAAATAGCTCGAGAAGAGGCTACTAAATTCACAGGCGCCGATACTCAGGGGGAGAAGTCTAGTGTCTGACTGGATGAAGATGTCAACATTGATGTTAGCTCTGAGGTGGATAAACAAAAAGACAAAGGCAAGAAAAAGTCTATGTGAAACAACCTCATGGTTAGAAGACCCCACTCATTCTGACTTTCAACTTACCCATCTATGCACAAAATCATTGGATGAAGTCAATCAAATTTCTGATCGGAAAACCAGGTATGTCACTTCTTCAATCTCTAAATTTAAAAAAAAATTAAAATTTTTTTAAAAAAAAAATATTAAAAAAAAAAAATGCTGACGTCAGCCACCGACATGCTGACGTCAGCCACCGACGTTGTTGTCGCCGATCCAAAAAAAAAAATTATAATTTCAAAAAAAATGCTGACGTCAGCCACCGATGTTGTTGTTGTCACCGACAAAAAAAAAATTAATTTTTTTTAAAAATTTTGGTACTCTCTGAAATTTTCGGTAACCCCCAAAATTAATACTCTGAATTTTGACTCCCCGATTTTAGATAACTAACATCCCTCCAAAATTTCATATCTTGAAATTTTATTTATCTCCCTCTCTCAGAGTTTGGACAACTAAAATTCCTAACAAATTTTTATTTATTGAAATTTCTCTTCAGATATACTATTCCTTATATATCTTTGTCAAAATATCTCTCTGAATTCTCTTGCTGTTAAAATTCTCTCTAATTTCTGTCATGATAAAATTACCTCAAATAATTTTGTCAAACTACTCTTTGAATTCTGTCTGTCAAAATACCCACCTATCTTTGACTGTCAAAACAGCTCCTGATTGTTGACCGTCAAGATGTCCATCTATTGACTGTCAAAATTCTTCAATCCTTTCTCTTTCAAAAATCTCCAAAGTCTCTGATGTTTCTCTCTCTATGTTTGGATACTTAATATCCTTCACTCTTTATTCTCTCTGATCTCATGAGCATAAAATTCCACAAATTTTGCTCACAAACTTCTCTCTCCGACATATGGACATGGTGAAGAAGAAAAATAAATCTAAGGTTTATAAATCTTCTACCATTTCCACCTCCGCGCCTGCTTCTACGGCTACTATACCGAAAAAGCCTTCGGTATCTACCCAAGCCAATATCCTTTTTAAGAAGCGGAGGAGTTCCAAAAGCCCCCCCAAGTTCTCCTCAAAGAGACTTAGGGAACCTCAAGGGTCAAAAACTCACAAGCCACTCACTGATTCCCAAAAATTGGTGAGTGTTGAAATTCTCCCTACTGGACCCAGGGAATCTTTTAAAAACTCACCTAGCTCATTCATGCCCTCTTAAAAGGACCTGATTGTATTTTCGGGGACCCTCACTAAACCCTCCTCAACATTCTCTTTGGTTGATAAGGATGACTTGGAACCTTCCCAATCCAATGACTATTTTTGTCACTTCACAGCCTTGCACCCAAGATCTATGATCTTGATGACCTTGCACATCTCTATGAAGATTCGGCGAAACTGGTCGAATTGGAGGGACTCCCATTTTTCTTGTTCACCGATATCTCCTTCTGGCAGAAATGTTTCCACCTAGTGAACTCTCCGATATATGGGTTTGAGAAATAAAAATAAAAATAATTTTTTATTTTTATTTCTGATAGCTTATTTATCCCTCTGGTGAACTCCCCAAATTTGTTCCACCTTCTCACCTCATTTACTCATCTTCTCCCCTCAGCCGCTGAGGGGGAGAAAATTCAAAGTTCCTGATAAGGCTAAATCAACAGCAGCTGAGAGGAGAAAAGAAATCTTCTCAAGAAATCAACTAAGGCTAAAATATTGTAAGCTGAGAAGGAGAAAAAGAAATCCTCCTCATGCAGCTGAGAGGAGAAAAGAAATCTTCTCAAGAAATCTACTAAGGCTAAAGTATTATAAGCTGAGGAGGAAAATGAGAAATCAACAGAGAAGAAGAAATTTTCTCAAAAAGAGATTTCAGTTGAAAGGGAAGAAATTTTCTAAGTGATAAGATATCAGCTGAGGGGGAGCATCTAAGTGATTCTAAGAAGAATGAGTCGAAAGCAATTGTTGAGGGGGAGAAAATCAAAGACAGACAAAATGTTAACCCCGATGCAGACTGAATTCTTCTCTCTCCCATTCCACAAGGAAGCATTCATGATATCTCAAATTTTTGATCTATCAAATCCAACCTTGCTAGTTCAATTAGCAACAACCATCATCGCTGCTCCAGAATATGGTATGTTCTCTAAACATGATCTTAGGAACAAATGTTTCTTCTAAGGCTACCAATATTCTCCTGCCGATAGCAGCTTCCTTCAAGAAATTCTAAGTGTGGTCCTCTATAGCAAAGATGAAGGAATTCTCTACAATTTAATCTTCAATGAACTCAAGAGTAGAGATGCTGCAACAATTCCCTTCAAGTACCCGGATGCTTGGTATATATGTAAATTTATTTATTTTTTTACATATGTTGGACATAATTTTTTTTCATACATACTGTACATACTCAGTCAAAAAAAACAAAAAAAAAAGAAAAAAGAAAAAAAAATCTGAGTCAAAAGAACCCAAAAGAAAAATAGAAAGGGTCA
Source organism: Silybum marianum (assembly GCA_036898165.1). NCBI lineage: Eukaryota > Viridiplantae > Streptophyta > Magnoliopsida > Asterales > Asteraceae > Silybum > Silybum marianum. The sequence goes on from CM072535.1 coordinate 33,709,261, forward strand.
AAAGTATTTCTTTCTAACTTACAGGTATCATCATCAAATAGGGGGAGATTGTTGGGTCACCGATGATTTGGTGATGAATCTTCTCTATTATTTGTTTGATCTTTTACAGGGTCTTTTGAAGGTCTGAAATATACTTCAAGTATTGAAAAGTCAAAGAATGTTCAATCTAAGGGTTGTACATCAAAATGTGGAATTTTTGATGTGACAACTAACTTTAATATTCAGACCATTGCCAAAGTCAAGATTGTTGGGTCATCATGGGTCACCGATGGTACACTTAAAAGTTATCAAAGTACTATGACATAAATACAAGATGAGGACATCAAGTTTGAAGTCATGGTCACCGACATTACAATCTTGGTCACCGAAATTGCAGGTATATTTTCTAAGGCTGTGATATCAAGTCACAAGGATGTACACTTTCAACACTTAGTGAAAGATGAAGTTTATCAAGCAAAAGCAAAGTGTACACTTATCATTTCCAGCCTTACAAAGTATCCACCGATATGATACATGGCTTCATGTATCACTTAGCAATTTCAAGAGATAAAGTTCTTACTCACAACAATTGCAAGATACGTGAGGTCAGAAGAACTTGGGCACCAAACCTTAAATTTAGACATTCTCTTTTATTCTTATAAAAGGGATGTTTGTCTTCTAGCTAAAAGGTTTGATGGGACTTCTCAGAGCATGAAGAAAAGTAGATAAAGTTATCTAACATTACGTGCTTCAAAGAATGGTTCATCCATTAATCTAGTACAAAGGGAGTGGCCTCTTCCTTTGTCCATCAGATAAACTTCCAGCTAATCAATCCTTGACAGCTGTCCACTTGCATCCCTTGCATGGGCACTATAAAAGGAGATGAAGTCCTTCCCAGAAATCTCACGTCTTCAACAATACTTCTCTGAAAGTATTTGTTTGATTTCGCCAAAGCTGTGTGCGCTAACAGTCTTATTGTAACTTCCTGTGTGTATAAGTTAATTACTGTTATTTAAGTTTGTTAGAATAGGTTGTCTATTCTTTTCCACAACAAACTTCTGTGTGTAAATTTTTAATATTTATATTAAAAAATTTAAAAAGAGAAAAAATTGTGTGTTTGTATTCATCCCCCCCCCCCCTTCTACAAACTCTTACTAGCTTAGCCATCTCCCTTCCGGGACTAACAACCATAATTTATTTTCTATTGTCAATCATTTGGTACAATTTATTCATATTTCTTAAATCTTAAGTACATGACATTCAATTATTTTTTCTCAATATATATATATATATATATATATATTCACATTTAATTGATATGTAAATTACATAAAGATGGAGAATAAATTCACAATATATGTATGAAAAAGGGTACATAATAGTGTAATTGTCTAATATAGATTAATAAAGACTCAACAATCATATTAAATTAAAACAATGAAATGATATCGGGTTCATCGGGTTGATCGGATTCAAATAAAAGTAACCCGATATAAATCCATTACCTACGGTTTGAAATTTTTACAACTCGATTAGACATCGGGTTACTTCGAGTTGAGTTCTTTTACGTCGGGTTGGGTTGGGTTGGGTTGATCAGGTTAGTTGGGTTTTTGAGCACCCTTAATATCTATAAATAAATTCAACAACTTTGGTAATTATGCACATGTCATATGCTTCACCCGAACCCGCCCTACCTAATTATAACCCGAACCCGAAGAAATCCCACCCCGAAATTATGAAGGTCGTGTCTCTCTACCAAACCCCAAAACCCGATCGGGTTGTACCCCACTCCACCCAAACCCGCCCGATGTCCCCCCCCCCCCCCCAGATAATATTCTTATGGATTACATTTTTACACGCCTTTGGTCCCTGTATCCTAATTCCATCGACATATCTTTGTTAAGTAGGTTTGTTAGGAGGGTAATTTAGTCATCTTGAAAAATCCTAGGGACAAAAATGCTATTCAATCACTGAAAACTAATCGTCATTTCGGTAACAAGATTCACTAGATGAAACATACACATTCATTCACTATATCAAACATACAAATTCATCCTATGAAACACACAGATTCACCACATAAAATCCAAATATAGTTGATCGTTGTTTATAGAACACATACTGATTTGTTAGATTTACCATATGAATCCAGAATACATATTAATTCATCAGATTCACCATATGAATCCAGGTGTAGTCAACCGTGAATTAAAAAAGTCAAATATGACGTCTGTAACAAAATCACTATTACGCCATTCTCTTTTATTAGTATTACAAAAAATGTCACCATGATTTGTAACTTTTGATTAAACGCTTTAATGTTGGAGATTAGTTCTCACGGTCCTCAATCTTTTGCGGTTTTTATTTGATTATCGCCTTATATTCTGGTTCATTTACAAACTGGATGAAGGGTACAAACTATACAAACCGGTTCAAATTAATATAAAAATAATTTTTTCATAATTTTTTCTCCAACATATGCTATGATTAAAGATACTATTACACATATGTTTGTTCCAAAATGTAAAAGTGTTACATGTAATTTTTTTTCATAAGTTGAAAGTTTCTCATATATTTTTTTATGAAAAAGTTTCACATGTATTTGTTTCATAATGTAAAAGTTTCACAAGATGAAACAAACATATGTGCAATAATATTTTAAATCATTGCATTTGATTAAAAAAATCATGAAAAAATTATTTTTATATTGATTTGAACCAATTTGTACCCTTCATCCAATTTGTAAATGAACCAGCCTCTATCGCCTTATATATATATATATATATAGAGGATGGATCATACGGGAACCACCCCTTTTTAAAGGAACAATTTGTGGACCACATATGATATGAGTCCCATATAATATTAAATCATTTCTGATTTAATATTAAATAATATTAAATCAGAAATGATTTAATATTATGTGGAACCCACATCATATGTGATCTACAAGATGCTCCTTTATTCCTTTAAATTTACAAAGTTCTCATTTGAACTTTCCTCTCTCTCTCTCTCTCTCTCTCTCTCTCTATATATATATATATATATATATATAGAAAGAGGTTCATGCGAGTACGGTAACAATTTACGAGAATGCGAGGACAATTCTCAGCCAATTATTTTGTACATGAAACTTTTCATGTACAAAATCACGTATAAAATCATATATGATTAGCCGCGACTTGCCCACAGGAAAAGTCGCGCGTGTCCATTTTGATGCTTACAAAATCACATATTATTTTGTACATGAAATCGTATATGATTTTGTACATGAAAAATTTCATGTACAAAATAATTGGCCGATGATTGTCCTCGTATTCTCGTAAATTGGTACCGTCCTCGTATGAACCCGCCTCTATATATATATATATGTAGGGGCTTAATCATTTGAGAATTCTATTTTTATAGATCCATGAGAACTTCGATCTTAAGGTTTCGTTTAATATTATTTTTTCAATCAAATTATAGGATTTAATATATTGATTAACATATATTTATTTCACAATGCGATTGTTTAATATTTATTTGATTCACAATGTGAAACACTTTTACATGTATTTTTTGTTTCACAAACATATCAAAACCGCTCACAGTGTGAACCGATTACATGTGAAACAAACACATTGTGAAAAAGATATTTGTTAATTGATATTATAAATCCTAGTGCTAGATGGAAAAAACATCAAATGAAAAAGCACAAGATGCATTTGTTCTCAAGGTTATCACAATTTTATGGGTTCTCAAAAGAAGACCCATATATATATATGATGTTGGTTCATTTAGAAACTTTACGAAGGGTAGAAACTTTGACGCATCAATATAAAAAATAATTTTTTTCATTATTTTTTTTCATCAAATGTTATGATTTAAGATATTATTTGTTCACCTTATGAAAAAATTACATGCGAAACTTTTACATTATGAAACAAATATATATGAAAGTTTTCATATAAAAAATATATGAGAAACTTTTAACTTATGGAAAAAAATACACGTAAAACTTTTAAATAATGAAACAAATATATGTGCAATAATATCTTAAATCATAGCATTTGATGAAAAAAAAAGCAAAAAAATTTACCTTTTATATTGATTTGTCAAAGTTTCTAAGTTTCTACCTTCGTAAAGTTTCTAAGTTTCTACTTTTGTAAAGTGTATCATTGTCTCTGGTATTCATCTTCATAGTCAGCATCTTCAATCTTCATCTTCATAATCACTTCAACATGAACTTATATCCATGCAATTACAATGACCTTCCAATCAAATATTCATATGGATGTACATAAATTCATGAAGCTCGCTGTTTCATGAATGTGTTTCTGCATCATCACCATGGTCTTCCTCTTCGTCTTCGTCACCCTCATCACCATCAAATTTTCATGAATTCATGAAGCTTATAAATGTTTCATGAATGTGTTTCTGCACTGGATTTCTGCATCATCACCATCCTCTTCATCTTCATCACCGTCGTCCACATCAAATTTTCAAAAATTCATGAAGCTAACTGTTTCATGAATGGGATTCTGCACTAGATTTAATTTCTACACCATCACCATCGTTTTCGTCTTCATCACCATCAATTTTTCACGAATGCATGAAGATAACTGTTTCATGAATGGGTTTATGGATTTCTACATTATCACCATCGTTTTCGTCTTCATCACCATCATCACCATCAATTTTTCATGAATGCATGAAGTTAACTGTTTCAAAATCATCACCATCGTCTTCGTCTCGAACCACTGGATTTCTGCATCGTTTTTAAACGTTAAAAAACAATGTTTTAATCATGATTATTTAACCCCGTTTCTGACATGCATTCAGGGAAGACCCTAATTTAATCGGCTCAACAACAAATAAAAGAAGGTAATAGAATTAAAGAATCGAACCTCGGTCGATTTCGTTCTTGATTCTGCGTCAATTGGTTTCTTGATTATCTTCCATTGTTTTCGTGAATACCAAAAGGTTTAATATTCAGGCTGAGTACATAGGGATATGATCACCAGGAGAATCTTTCACTAATTAGAAACCAATGACTCATATAAACTATTCCTGATTTACCCCTACACATCCTCTTAACTAATAAAAATGGAAACATGATGAACCTTTTATTACATTATTGCCATCAGTTCATTCATGGTCGTTGATGAAAATATTGAAGGGTGGAGATCAGTTTCTAAAGTTTGTAAGAATCGCATAGTTTGCAATTAAAACGCCCCATATATATATATATATATATATATATATATATATATATATATATATCAATACATCATATATTATATATATATATATATAAAGAGGTTAATGCGAGAACGGTAATAATTTACGAGAAAACGAGAACAAGCCCAGCCAATAATTTTGTACACGTACAAAACCACATATGACTCGTGTACAAAATCATATATGATTAGCCGCGACTTTTCCCACGACTTAGCCCACGTGAAAAGTCGTCCGTGTCCTTTATGATGTTAGTACAAAATCACATATGATTTTGTAGTTGGAAAAAAAATTCATGTACAAAATGATTGGCTGGGGATTGTCCTCGTATTATCGTAAATTGTTATCGTCCTCGCATGAACCCGCCTATATATAAAGGGTCGGGTTCAAACGAGAACTCAATTTTGGTTGTGAACATGAGGACAAATGAGAGCGCCACATGTGTCATATTCAAACTGAATAATCAAAAAAATATTCAGACTGAATAAAACTGAATATAGTGTTTATTCGGTTTGAATAATGTTTATTAAGACTGAATAAGTATTATTCAGACTGAATAAACACTATATTTAGTTTTATTCGTTCAGAATATTTCTTTGATTATTCAGTCTGAATAATCTACATTTAGACACGTGTCGTGTTCTCATTTGTTCTCACCATCGCAACCAAATTTGAGTTCGCATTTGAACTTTTGTCTATATATATATATATATAAGGTATCATACGAGAACACCCTATGTTTAAAGAAATAAAGGAATGGTTTCTAAGTCACAAAATTTGTAAAATCAATTGATATTATATTTGATGACATTGAAATAATTAATGGATGTTGAAATATAATTTCCACCGAAAGTAATTCTTTTATGGGTAAAATTGGTAGGGCTAAATAGAATAATATATTATTCTAATGTATTATTACTTTATAATATATTATGAATATATAAATTTTGTAAAATTAATTGACAGTATATTAGAAGGTTATATTATATTATATTATAATTATATCATATATGATTTTACATTAGTTTTGTATAAAATCACATATGAAACTACATTACCATTTGTACAAAATCATATATGATATTGAAATCATATGTGATTTTGTTGACATACTTGACATTGTAATCATGTGTGAATATCATTTGTACAAAAATCATATATGATTTTACATTTACATTTGTACAAAATCACATATGATTTTACATTAACATTTGTACAAAATCATATATGATCCTGAAATCATATATGATTTTACATTAACATTTGTACAAAATCATTTTTTCTAAAATCATATATGATACCGAGTTTGGTTTTTATATTTCTCTTGATCTTATATTTATTTAAAAATATTTCGTATTTACCTTGATTTTATATTTATTTAAATATATTTAAAAATTGTTAAAAATTAATCAAGATTGTACATTGTACAATCTGATGGAAAACATGAGTAGTAACATTCATAAAATAATAATCGGACCATAATACCCTTAAAGTAATTAAACTATTATTAATTAATTTTTTAATTCCTTAAAATATATATATGACTAGAAAATTGTTCATTTGTTTCTTTAAATCCAAAAAGTTCTCATTTGAACTTCCCTATATATATATATATGTGTGTGTGTATTGCTTCGCAAATCAAGTCATTTTTACAAACCCAAAAAGTCTTATTCAACAATCATAATTTTTCTTTTTCTTTTATTTTCTACAAGGATGGATTAGTCATTTTTATTGTGGATGAAGTTAATTATGGACATTATCATTCTCGACACGACACGAAACACGACACGAAAATAAACGGGTTAGGGTTGAACTTTTTGACACGCCAACCCGTCAACCCGCCAACCTGTCAACCCGTCAACCCGCCAAATAAACGGGTCAGGTTCGGGTTGACACGCCAACCCGCCAAAATTTATTAAAAATAATAATATATATATTTTATGTTTTATTTTAAAATCTAAAAGTCTAATCAATAGAGTTTCTTTCGTTTTGTTGTGTAAATTGTAATCCCGTCCGTCAAAACTCAAACGTAGAAATGTGAAACACGAACACCTTAACCCTAACTCAGAATACTCAACAGCAGCTACGACGGCGCTCTACCTAGAAACAAGAGATTTCATGACCCCTCAACGCGCGAACGACCCGCCAACCCGCGACACGCCAACCCGACAACACGGAAATTGACTCGCCAACCTGCCACCCCGCGACCATCCTGCCAACATGCGGGTTGACCCGCCAACACGAACATGTGCGGGTTATGGTTGCGTATCTCGACACGATTAGTTAAACGGGTTGGGTTAGGGTTGAGCATCAATGACACGCCAACCCGCCAACCCGCGACACGCCAACCCGAACACGACACGATTGTCATCCCTAATTTATTGTGGATATGGTTTTTGTGGTATTCAAATTACTTTGGTCATGGTCCCCTAACTAATGGTTCACTAACTCTGTTAAATAAAGGGGTCATTTTTGCCATCTACTTATTCTTTTGTCTTTTTCATATAAGTATAAAAACAATATATATATATATATATAATATTAAAATAAATAAATTATGATATTATTGTAGATATGATTTGTTTAATTAAAAAAACTTAATTATATTAAATAGATTAAATTATATTATTTTGAAAATTAACTATATTAAATTGGATTTAATTATATTAATTTGTTTAAAGAATTAATTATATAAATAGATTTTGATGCAATTAATATTTAAAATTAAACAAATCAAATCATAAAAAAATATTTTATTTTATTTAGAGCGAATAAATAACATATAATTTTATGATTGATTTATTTAAATTAAAAAAATTATGTTAAACACGTATTAATTTTATTGTTAGTTTTTATCATTGCAATAAACAAATTTATTATCGATATTTTAACACCAAAAATTATTAAAAACCACTAAAATACAAACTCCAATTTTATCATACTAAAATAAGTTTTGATTTTCATATAATTTTTACTCAAAAATTCAACGTCAACTATTTAAATTTTCACCAATAAAAAATTTATATTACTTTCATCTTTCTAACTTAAAATTAAACAAATTTCTACAAAAATTCAACAAGTTTTCATACCGAAATAAACAAAAACATTAAAATGATAAAATTATATCGTATTCAATTTTTTAATTTAAACAAATCAAATGATAAAACAATATCTTATTTTAGTTATTTTTATCATTATATATAGAATGAATGTGATATCATGTTTATTTTGATATCATTATTATATTAAATACGATATAATTTTATCATTTTAATATTTTTGTTTATTTTGGTATGAAAACTTGTTGAATTTATGTACGAATTTGTTTAATTTTAAGTTAGAAACATGAAAGTAAAAATAAATTTTTCATTGGTGAAAATTTAAATAGTTGACATTGAATCTTTGAATAAAAAATTACATGAAAATCAAAAACCTTATTTTAGCATGATAAAATTGGAGTTTGTATTTTAACGGTTTTAAATAATTTTTGGTTTTAAAATATCGATAATAAACTTGTTTATTTCAATGATAAAAAAAAAACAATAAAATTGAATCGTGTTTAACATAATTTTTTTAAAATAAAATATGATTTTATGATTTGATTTGTTTAATTTAAGTATTAATTGCACCAAAACCTATTTATATAATTAATTCTTTTAAAAATTAATATAATTAAATCCAATTTAATATAGCTAATTTTTAAAACAATATAATTTAATTTATTTAATATGGTTAAGTTTTTTTAATTAAATAAAAAATATATACAACAGTATCATAATTTATTTATTTTAATTATATATATATATATATATATGTGTGTGTATAAAAATATTATTTTTATATTTATATGAAAAGACAAAAGAATAAGTATATGTCAGAAATGATCCCTTCATTTAACAGAGTTAGTAAGTCGTTAGTTAGAGAGATCATGACCAAAGTAAATTGAATACCACAAGAACCATATCCACAATAAACATAGTATAGTGACCATAGCCCAAAAATTTATCAAACCATAGGGACCAAATCCACAATTCACTCTCATTTTTATTATATTAATTTTAACAAAATACATGAAACAATTTTATTTTCTTCATAAAAGTAAAGATATATATGAAACAATTTCATCAAAAAATTATATGAAACAATTAAATTAGATTAAACAATTTCATTAAATTAAACAATTATCGACATTGAGTGAGCTTTGCACGGCTTGTATGTACAAATTGAGGTGGTTTGCATTTTATCATTCTCTATGTATAAATATGTGTATAATTATTATTAAATGACAAGTATATTTGATTTTTAATATTGAAAAGTAATGTGGTAATAATTCATAATAATTTTAATTTTAAAATACATTATTTTTTCTTGTTTTTTACTAAACGGGTACCTAACGGGTTCCCTGAACCGACAGAGGATTCCTTTCTCCGAAACCATCGGGGATTAGTCGGGATGGGGGTGGGACGGAAGCTTAAACAGGAATCAGGGTCGAGGGATACATTACTCGCCCAATATCCATCCTAATTCCATCCCCAGTCCTGAGACTATACTAGCAATTAGTGTATCAGTACAGAACATAGCAAGGGGTATTTTTGGTTTTTTTAGGGACCAACTTAAAGATAAAATTAAATGGAAGAAAAAGAGAACAATCAGTAATATAAATAATGTTGGAATGCATCTAAAATGGAAATCCAATTATGTATTATCATGAATAATATTACATCTATGGTACTGCTATTAATGTTTGCAGTTTATGAAAACCAAATATCCAACAACGAATATGCAATTGCCGAGTTCGATTATTGATGATCATAGATCACTAGCTAGGTAAATAACTTTAGAAAAAGGATTATTTCTTCGCTGATGGTTTTTCTATTGAGGACAGGGATCATCTACTGGATCAAAGATAGGGTAACAAGTCTGCATTGTTATGCTACAGGCCCCCCTTGGATTAGCAACTTCTCGTGACAGTTTCATGTATCCTTTCTCTCCCCAATCTTCTCCCCACGAGTTCTTAATTAGCCAGTACTTGCATCCTTCTGGTGTTGTACCGTATCCCACAATATTAATCGCATGTGGGTTCTGTTCTCCTACACAGTCGTCGCCAGTATAAACACCCTGCAGTTCGAATCATTCGTATTAATTAATTAACTTTTTCTTAATTTGTTGTAGGTAGAATATATATATATATATATACACTAATTAATCATATGAAATGAAATGATATATATATATATATACCTCTTTATATCCAAAGAAGCCTTCGTAAACGAAGAGGCAAGCCGATACAGGCCTTTGTGCAACTGCTTCCATCAGAGCTTGCTCGTCATCAGCAGGAACATCTTTCAAATCCCGTACAATGTACGACTCTATTTACGAGCTGCAATTCAAAAAGAAAATGAATGATAAAAATTAAGTTTGATACTTTGATTTAATTAATTAATTATTAAGGTTGTACCTTTCGACCGCAGCACACAGTTTGTCCTGCAGGGTTATTGTAAGGGTAGAACTCCGTGGTCGTCATACCTCCATGCTTGGCCACATAATTCAATGCATAAGCCGGTACCCCTCCGTTACATCCACCGTTTACTTCAGTGTCACAATCGACAATTTGTTGTTCCGACAATGATACTAGTTGACCGGTTTTGAGAGCGTGTCCTGATTCGAGTGCACCCATCGCTGCAAACGCCCAGCAACTTCCGCATTGGTCTTGATTCTTGGGACAACCAACTACGTTGTGCTGTCTCCAATCAACCTCGGGTGGTAGACCGTGGCGATCAACAACCTTGACACGGCTTGAATTGCCTCCCCTTGATGAAAGCATCCGGTGGCTATCATCTAGCTTGCCGCCGGTATACATACGCACAATCTCTTCGGTTGTCAAATCAGACAGCTTGTTCAACTCCATAAGGTACGGCTTCTTCGCCTTGTTATGATCGTCAACACGTTTCACCGTGTCCATGAAAATAATGAATCGTTTTTGTTTCTCATCATCCTTTTGCTCAGGCACTTTGTGGTGTTCCCTCCACCTCTCATACATGGCCCACTTTGCCTCATCCGATTTCAGATCATCCTCTGTGTATTCAAACCCCGCGCTTACAAACCCTAAAGCCAAAACCAAAACAAGTGAAAACAAAACCAACCTCGTCATTTTCATTTCTATTTTACTTTGCTTGTTGTTTTCCAAGATATTGATTGATTGATGATTGATGATTGATGATTGAAGTTGGAAACTCTCATTGCAACTTTATACACAACAACTACCTAACTACATTTGTAGATTGAGTGGATGAGAGGTGAAGTTGGGAGGAAGAATGTTATCATCCAACCACGTATTTCCCATAAGATCCGATATACGCTCCCTAGGATTGATTAAATCTCCTGTCTCTCCAATGACACTTTGACACCTATAATCCAATTTAAGTTAAACAATAATTAACTTTAGAATTAAATAAACACCGCTCAGCTCCTTAAGATCCTCAACTTTTCCAAACATCCCCACTTCTGTCCCTTTTGTCTCTCTTTAAATAATATTCAAATATTTATTCTATAATTAAATTATTTTTTCTCACATATTCAAATTAAATTAAAATTCGTTGTACTAAAAAAATCAAAATTTTCTTACTATTTAATTATTGTTTCTATACCTTTTTCCAAATGAATTTTAATGATTAATATCTCACATTTTTTGTTATAATTTATCTTAGAGGTTGTTTGTTTACATGGTAACTAGTACGTGGCATTGTGTGTCGCGATGACGAAAAATCTTTGTTAGAAAATATGTAATTAAGTTTAGATGAAGCGTAGTTTACTTATTCATTGACAAATAGTCGTCTTGAAGTTCATCGCATTTTGGAGATACCATATAATGTCCTTTTTGTACCTAGATATTGACAATCTCGAGAGAGCAGAAGACCAGTAGAGTAGGTGCTCCATCTCGTTCCGAGTAAAAATAATGCTTTAATGTTGAAATTAAATTTCTACAAAAATGTGTGGATGCAAATGCATACGTAGTATTAAGAACTATACTGAAAGAACATAAAAAATCTTCTCAATAGTTTAATTGTAACCAAATTTAGTAAACCAACTTTGAAATGATTCGTACATAAAAGAAAACTCAAATTAAGAAATCATATGAAGTCTGATGCTCATGTAGCCACCTCCATCATATATAACGTGCATTTAATATCAAATAAAATATGTAATATAGCTAATGATATCGATTTTTCTGGTTTTTTTATTTAAGTATCACTAGGTGTGATACCGTGCGTTGCGCGGTGATGAAACCGTTTAATACAAATTATATTGGAAAGTTAAGATGCAATCAATTTATTTTGTTTACTAAGAAATATAACGAAATATAAATTGATAAGTGATTTATTTGCAAGATATTAAAACATGTGTCTTAATATTGATTTTGTTCGTTAAAATTAGTTGTTTACTGAACATGATTTTAGAGCGAATGACGTTGTCTATATGGAACATCTTGTGAAATAAAAGTTGCACGTTGAACACATGATAAAAATGACATAATTAATGACGATGCTATAAAAGTCGGGTTTACAAAAGAAAGAAATTATACAAACAAAACAATTATTTTTAATTGTGGCAATGTCTTGATACCAAAGAGACATTGTCTTAAATATCGACAGATGATATTGTTTAATGAAAATATTTTTTTATGCAAATACATCAAATGAACATTGAATATTGTTTGATCATAAACTAAATTTATATAAATAAAAAAATTAATAGAAATATGTCAAATTAATTTCAATATTACACAAATAAAATAAAATGTAACTATGGTGGTTGATTATGAAAAATAATTTAATTAACTTTAAAAGTAACATGACTAATATGATTGTGATAGACTTAAATAATAATAAGTAGAGATGGAAACGGGACGGATATTGGGAAGATAATGCATCTCCCGTCCTCGACCCCAACCTTATTTAAGCTCCACGTCCCGACCTCGAACCCGCCTCGTATAATCCCAAGGGTTCTGGGGAAAGGAATCCTTGATTGGTTTAAGAATCTGTGTACTCATTCAATAAAAAACAATAAAAACAATTTATTTTAAAATTAAAGTTATAATGAATCGTCGCTACAATAATTATGAATATTGAAAATTAAACATATTTGTCATTCAATAGTAAATGTATAATATATATATATATACACATTTATTATGCACCCCATATATACACACATATATTTAACTAAATAAAAATATTAATTGGGGTCCTAGGAGCGGGTAATGTGCCATCCCCGATCTTGTCTCGACCCTGCTTCGGGTATGAAAATAAACCCCCACTTAGGCTTAGGTACCTGTCTCACAGATACAATTTTCATTCGTAATAATAAGTATGCATCTACATTAAGGGCGTTTAACAATATATACATGTGCATCGGGATACGTAATATACACAATATAATTAGATACAAGAATAAAGGTGATGTAATTTATAATAATATTATTTTTGGAAAATTGTTTGAAAGAACAACAATATACGTGTTATATTTATAGTTAAGCGGTGATGTTTTGACTATCCAAATGTTAATTATCTTCTACGTAGTTTATGATATACCTAATTAATCCTAATTAATTATATATGTGGAATGTAAATTGTTAATGTAAGTAAGTGACATTTAATTGGTTTATGAAGACTTCTTACATGTGTAAGTGTAACATATTCTATTAACATTTAATATATTTGTGAAATTTGATATTATGATACCATGGTACTATCTAAACAATTGTTAATTTAAATGACTGACATTTAATTCATTTAAAAATAGTCTTTAGTTGTGTAAGTTGTATCATAAATACTTAGAAAACCTAACACAATATCGACATATTAAACATAGTAGGATCAAAATATTTTAAAGAACAATACATGTTTAACATGAAACCTATGATATAAAAACTAAAAATTGAAGCAACATAAAAGTAATTTTAACCATATAAACTGCAAAAAAATGTCTTTACAATTACACAAAAGTAAATAGCTAGTACTTTGTAAGCATAACTCTTAACAAATGAATAACTTCATTCCAAATTATTTTGCACATTGTTTAGCAACGTAATATTATTGACTTGAGCCTTCAATTTAGTGAATAAGGAACTAACTATGTCACATCATGATGAAATCCACAAATAAATCTATATCTATATAAAAGGAAATCTTTCAACAATGACGTGACGCATTCTTAGAGCACCATTATTCACAGGAATTTTCTCATTGTTTTGAGTTTTTTTAAATAATAATAAGTTAAAGACTATTCTACCCTTAAATGAAAAAAAATGTATTTTATGATAAAAAGGTTAATTTGGTAATTTAAGTTTCAATCTATAAAACTCTTATAGACATTTATTATATAGTCTTTTCATATTTCCACTTAATGAAAAAATTATTTTATAACTCTTTTTTCTTTAATTTTTAGATTTTTTAATATGTTTTTGTTAATTATATTAATTATCTTTTATTAAGTCATAAATGTCTTAAACCTTTCGACTTCTATTCCGTTTTTTTTATCCCGCCTATATATCACATCTCATTTAACGTTTTTTCTTTTGTTTTATCAAATCTCCATCATATTGCATATTATGCATTCAAATGTATAATCAAGATGGAAGCTAGATTTTTATGGTTTATTCTACTTTTTTATATGACTTATTTGTTGTTATTGATGTGTGTCGTATTTTTGTTTATTTTTGCAGAATTTTTTATCGTCGTCGTTGTTCTTCCTCCATAAAATCCAAGTAAGAATTGTTACATTTTATTTATCCTTTAAAAATGCAAAGTTCTCATTTGAACCTTTATCTGTCTCTTTCTCTCTCTATATATATAAAGACTCCTTTTGTTTGCTTACTTGATAATGCCAACAAGACATAAAAATCCATATATGAAATGCCCTTTTTCTCATTTACTTACATGCCAACCAAATACAAATCAAAAGAAATAGATTTTGCTTCTTTTCCTTTTTATTTTCTCAAATTAAATGGCATCAAATAATTGGACACTAACTCGAATAAATATGGGTATTTTAAGCCTCCAATCTACACTTAATTTATGGTAAACTTAACATAAAAATGTATATTTTTGACACTTATCGAATTACCTCCGACGACTTGGCTGTTGTGATTTGTCCCTATTGGAGATGGAGGCCGGCAGTGAAGATGAACGTCGAATTTTTTCACCAAGGTTTTCTTCACCTCCATCTCTGTTGTCAACAACCCTTGATTGTGTGATGTTGATGTTGCAGTAAGTGAAGATTTTTTGTTTAGAATTTTTTTATGTTGATTTATAGAAATTAGGTTCTGGATTAGGGTTATTGGTTTAGGATTTGATGTTGATGATGTATTAAACTTGATTTTGGATTTGGGTGATGATGCAGTAAGCTTGATTTTGGATCTGGGTGGTCTTCATCGGAGAAGAAGGTGTCGACGGGAAGTGGTTTCTTAGGGTAAAAGCTCAAAGGTCTTATGGAAGGGAGGGATCGGAGAAGTTGCTGAGTGCATAGATTGGCAATATTTGTTTGGTTGGTTAAAAAAATACTAAAATAATTAAAAGAGTAAGGTTCACTTTTGGTCCCTAAAATAAAAAAAGTGTGTAGAATGACCATAATAACCTTCATTTAATTGATTTTAACAGAAAAACTTAATGTCCGTTAAGGGGAGGGACGAAACTTGTTGAAAGGTGTCAAACATGAGGGGTCAATCTGTTGAAATAAGCTTGAGAGACGAGAATAATTGAAATGGTCAAACTTTAGGGACCAAAAATGAACTAGACTCTTTAATATAAGTATATAGTGTTTGTATAAATAATTATGTTTGTATATTTATAAAATTAAATAACAAATATATTTGATTTTCAATATTGGTAATTAATGTAGTAATGATTCGTTATAATTTTAATTTTAAAATACATTATTCTTATTGTTTTGTACTAAGCGGGTTCCCCGAACCCGTAGCGGATTCCTTTCTCCGATCCCGTCAGAGATTAGTCGGGGTGGGATGGGGTGAGGTGGGAACGAAGACTTAAACGTGAATCAGGGTCGGGGGATACATTTTCCGCTCAATATCCACCGGAATTTCATCCCTAATTCTGAGACTATTCCAACAATTAGTGTACCAGTGCAGAAAATAACAAATGGTATTTTTTTTTTCCTAGACCAAGCTATAGATAAAATTAATAGAGGAAAAAGAGAATAATAAATACTATTAATAATGTTGGAATGCATTTAAAATAGAAATCCAATTATATATTATCATGAATAATATTACATCTGTTGGAGATTGGCTATGGTACTGCTATTAATGTTTGCAGTTTATGAAAACCAATTATCCAACAACGAAGATGCAATTGCCGAGTTCGATTATTGATGATCATAGATCACTAGCTAGGTAAATAACTTTAAAAAAAGGATTATTTCTTCGCTGATGGTTTTTCTATTGAGGACAGGGATCATCTACTGGATCAAAGATAGGGTAACAAGTCTGCATTGTTATGCTACAGGCCCCCCTTGGATTAGCAACTTCTCGTGACAGTTTCATGTATCCTTTCTCTCCCCAATCTTCTCCCCACGAGTTCTTAATTAGCCAGTACTTGCATCCTTCTGGTGTTGTACCGTATCCCACAATATTAATCGCATGTGGGTTCTGTTCTCCTACACAGTCGTCGCCAGTATAAACACCCTGCAGTTCGAATCATTCATATTAATTAATTAACTTTTTCTTAATTTGTTGTAGGTAGAATATATATATATATACACTGATTAATCATATGAAATGAAATGATATATATATATATACCTCTTTATATCCAAAGAAGCCTTCGTAAACGAAGAGGCAAGCCGATACAGGCCTTTGTGCAACTGCTTCCATCAGAGCTTGCTCGTCGTCAGCAGGAACATCTTCAAATCCCGTACAATGTACGACTCTATTTCCGAGCTGCAATTCAGAAAGAAAATGAATGATAAAAATTAAGTTTGATACTTTGATTTAATTAATTAATTATTAAGGTTGTACCTTTCGACCGCAGCACACAGTTTGTCCTGCAGGGTTATTGTAAGGGTAGAACTCCGTGGTCGTCATACCTCCATGCTTGGCCACATAATTCAATGCATAAGCCGGTACCCCTCCGTTACATCCACCGTTTACTTCAGTGTCACAATCGACAATTTGTTGTTCCGACAATGATACTAGTTGACCGGTTTTGAGAGCGTGTCCTGATTCGAGTGCACCCATCGCTGCAAACGCCCAGCAACTTCCGCATTGGTCTTGATTCTTGGGACAACCAACTACGTTGTGCTGTCTCCAATCAACCTCGGGTGGTAGACCGTGGCGATCAACAACCTTGACACGGCTTGAATTGCCTCCCCTTGATGAAAGCATCCGGTGGCTATCATCTAGCTTGCCGCCGGTATACATACGCACAATCTCTTCGGTTGTCAAATCAGACAGCTTGTTCAACTCCATAAGGTACGGCTTCTTCGCCTTGTTATGATCGTCAACACGTTTCACCGTGTCCATGAAAATAATGAATCGTTTTTGTTTCTCATCATCCTTTTGCTCAGGCACTTTGTGGTGTTCCCTCCACCTCTCATACATCGCCCACTTTGCCTCATCCGATTTCAGATCATCCTCCGTGTATTCAAACCCCGCGCTTACAAACCCTAAAGCCAAAACCAAAACAAGTGAAAACAAAACCAACCTCGTCATTTTCATTTTTATCTTACTAAGCTTGTTGTTTTCCAAGATATTGATCGATTGATGATTGATGATTGATGTTGGAAACTTTGATTGCTGCTTTATACACAACAACTAACTAACTACACTTGCAGATTGAGTGGATGAGAGGTGAAGTTGGGGGGAAGAATGTTTTCATCCAACCACGTACAGCCCAAAAGATCCGATTAATTAGTTGCCATTGTTTTGTTGGTTGATGCTCTTTTTTTGGGGGTTAATTTGAAAGGGTAATTCAACAACCAAGCCGAATTAAGTGAATACATGGGTAACTACAATTTATAAAAAGAGGAAACCAGCCAAGAGGAGCACCGATAAAAATTTGCCACCTCTGTGTCTGATCATCGTCTGAATATTACACATCATTATTTTATTTAAAATAAATTTATTGAAACTATTGATTTATTTTTTATTAATTGATGATGTGTACATAATTGGTGGACAAGAATGAAACGGAAACTAAAAGCATCTCTAACGCAATGTTTTATAAGCAAAACACTACTAGAAAATTGAGTATTTTCAACGAATTTTAGAGGGATCATTGACAGAACATAAATTTTATATGAATTTTTTACGAATTTTCGTTGAAAATCTCTCACAAACATAGATTTTCAACCAAAAATTTTTAACGAGACATTCCGTTGAAATTTTTTTGGTTGAAAATGCATGTTTGTGAGAGATTTTCAACGGAAATTCGTAAAAAATTTATATTATGTCAATAATCCCATTAAAACTTGTAGAAAATTTTCAACGACATTTTCCGTTGAAAAATTTCCGCTGAAAATACTCAATTTTCTAGTAGTGAAAAGTATAGAACCAACGTTGTGGAGAGTTCATGTATAGTAAGAGCATCTCCAACAGCTTCTCTAAAATAGAGAAAAACACCATTTTGATCTCTAAACTTCTCCAACAGCATCTCTATTTCTTTCTCTAAAATAGAGATTTTTGAGAAAATCTCCAAATATAGAGATTTCTCTATATCTCTAAATAGAGGAGAGAGAAACATTATTTTAATATTTCTCAGTAAAAACAAAATTTAATAATTGTCTGTTTGAATAAGCTACTGGAGTTACAACAGTTACAATCTATTTATAGTTCAAATTTTACTTTATGGACTGCTGGTGCTGCTGTTTGAAATTTTTTCTGTCTTTTATAATTTGTTGTTTGATCTTTATAATTGTCTGTTTGAATAAGCTACCGTGAGATAATGGTTGTGGTTCCATTTTTTGCACTGTTTTATTGTTCCCACCGCCACAGGTTGTGTTTGGCATGATGTTTTGGTATTATTTGTGGTAATAAAGGAAGGTTTTTGCTGCTCAAAAAATCAAAATCACTATGATCTAAGAACATTTATTTTAGCAGCAGCAGTAAATGGTCAAAAAGTTATCTGTTTTACTTGCATAATTTTCGAAATCACTGTTTCATATAAGATATATTTAAAAGTTTATTTAATTATTTGAAAAGTTATTTAAAAGTTAGTTGCATTGTTTAAAAGTTTGTTGGAATAATAAAATTATTGAATATTATAATAATATATTTTTTAATGGATTCTCTAAAATAGAAAAGCTGTTGAAGTTGAAAGATAATGGTTTTAGAGATTTTGACTTTACAACCTCTATTTTAGAGAAAATTTAGAGAAGCTGTTAAAGATGCTCTAAGGACTTCATCTCCTTTGGATTATTCTACAAAAAGTCGAAACCTTGATTTCTACCTTGAAGTTGGTGTGAAATGACAGTTTGTAAGGTTTTCTTCTATATTTCAAATTAAATATTTGATATTTATATTTATATATAAATATAAATTAATTGATGTTGAAAAAAATACATAGACCCACAAAAAGTTCTTTTAAGAACCATTATTTTAGACTTTTTTATGGGTTCTTAATTTTGATGAGTTAGAATTGATGTTTTAACAAAAGTAGGTTCGTATAAGAACTTGGAGATGCTCTACGGAAAAATTAACGAAGGAAAGGGTTTGAGAAATTGCTTTTCGTTTCTATACAATTTCATTAAGGTGAATTATATTCTTACCCCTTGCTACAGGGGTATGCGAGTGAGATAGGGGAAAGGTAAGAAGTAACAACTAAGTGTATATGAGGGAGAGGGTATGAATGGCAATCCTTCAAATTAGGAACTTGTATTGAACTTGTAACACACAGTATTTTGACTAGTGGAATGGTGAACTATTTATCGCCTGCCAAAGTTTTCCGCGTCAAAACGGTGCATCCTGGTTTTTTGACAGCAGTATTATAAAATAGTTATCGTAATATAAAATAAAACAAAAAATAATTATAAAAATAATTTCACGGACAATTTGGATCGATGAAATATAAATTAAATGTTGAAATCAATAATAGTTGATACACTAGTTTTTTCCTTCTAAAACTTCACTACTAGAAAATTGAGTATTTTTAACAAAAATTTTCAACGGAAAATGTCGTTGAAAAATTTCTATGAATTTTAAAGGGATTATTGACAAAACATAAATTTTCTACGAATTTTCAACGAATTTCCGTTGAAAATCTCTCACAAAATGCATTTTCAACCAA
The DNA here is from genome assembly GCA_036898165.1 of Silybum marianum. Taxonomy (NCBI): domain Eukaryota; kingdom Viridiplantae; phylum Streptophyta; class Magnoliopsida; order Asterales; family Asteraceae; genus Silybum; species Silybum marianum. Next base: position 33,729,759 of record CM072535.1, read on the forward strand.
AAAAATTTTGACGAGATATTCCGTTGAAAATTTTTTGGTTGAAAATGCATATATGTTTGTGAGAGATTTTCAACGGAAATTCGTTGAAAATTCGTATAAAATTTATGTTATGTCAATAATCCTCTAAAATTCGTAGAAAATTTTCAACGACATTTTCCATTGAAAATTAATTGCCATTGAAAATACTCAATTTTCTAATAGTGCTTATCTTAAAAACTAATTGATGATGTATTTTCAGTTTTTCAATTGGTAATTTTTCATGATCAAATCAAAATACAACATAATGACTTCAAATATAAATAAATTATCTAAAGTTTAAGGAGTTTGCCCAAATATAAATAGATTAACATACAAAGATAGCCTAAGTTGACAAATTAACTCTACATTCTAAATATTAACCCCAAATCAAATATCTAAACAAATATATTAAAGTTGAAAAAAATTCTGCCAAATATACACCAACTAACCATAAAAACTAAAGTTGGTTAATATTCTTATGTTATTAACACATATCATTATATTCGTATAAACAAATTAGTCCTAACCAAAGAAAAATAAATAAGAAATTTGTATTCTTGCTAAATTTTATTAAAAAATTCCACCTTATATATTATTAACGACAATTTTATCAAAAAAATTGTATTCTTGCTAAATTTTATTAAAAATTTCCACCGTATATATTATTAACACTAATTATATTAGAAAAAAATCAAAAAGAAAAAAAATGAAAATGTGTATTTCATGAAGATTAATTATAAAAAAAATTGAATGTAAAAGACAAACCTTTATTACCGTCGGAAAAGATTAATTATAAATTATTGTATTTATCATACACATATCATTAAAGTTTAAAATATATAATTGTTTTTTACTTTTTAAACGGTGTAATTTGAAAAACAAAATAGTATAGATAATTAATTTGACAATGATAGAAATTAAAAATAAAAAAATAAGTAAATTAAGAACACTAAAAGATCTAATAGATCAAAACTGTTATTTTTGTTAATCACCAATTCACCATATTCCTCAAGTTCGCATTAACCATATATAAACCCATTAAGTTTTAATGCTTATTTTTCACCGGATAAAACTTGTCGATAATTTTCAAGTTGTTCATGATATTTTATGGTCTTAGAATTTCTGCTACCATCGTAGCAGCATGTATAAGGGACGAAATAGGAGTCGGCCCTTCCATTGCATCAGGTAACCATACATGAAGATTGAGATATAAATAAAAGGCCCTTGTTAATTACAACTTTTTTTCAATATATTATTTTTATCATTAGAAATAACACTGAATTCAAAAAATAGTAACAATATATATAAAACCATTTTCTGAGTTTTCTCATATGCAAAATCATTCAATAATTACTTCTAAATTAATATTATACCATCTCATTATTACATAACATCGTAAATCTGTTCCACCGCCAAACATATTTTATGATATATCTTTAGTATATAGATTGACATCATTTGGGATCACAATGTTGAGTTGCGGACAATTGAAAGTAACACTTTATGTCAATCAATATAAATCTGTTGGCTTTGCACGTCACATCATGTTAATGTTTTCATTACTATTTTAAACTTTTAGGATTAGTTTTTTTAGAAACCATCAGTCTTAAAACTAAAACTCTATCTTAGTTATAGTTTGAAATCTTATTGTTGTTTTCGAGATAGAAAAATACTTAAAACTCATGCACTTAATATTAGGTAATAAAGAGTTAATAATGTAAGAAAAAACATTTTTAGTTTTGAAATTCTAGATATAGACATAAGTGGATCGTCTCATAATATGGTTGATAATTTTTCTTCAAAAGTTAGATTTTTCCTGGTTAATAACAAAAAATCTACGATATTTTAATACAAACATAGAATTCATGCAGATGGAATAATCAAAAAAGTCAGTAGAGATGAATTATGGAGATTAGAGAATATATCAATGTTGTAGGCAAGGTAGTTTATATTTTTATAGATAAAAAGCTTAGAGAAAAAAAAAACTTAAGAGAAACAATAAATAATACTATAAAATTAACAACCAATTAATTTTTTTACATATTTTCTTCTTCAATATAATTAGTTAATACATGCTTGTGGCTTTAATATAATGCTAAGTTTTTTTGAATCATATTAGATATTAAAAGACATTGTGTCTCTTTCATTTATTAAATTTTTTGAACTACTACTATATATTATATAATATATATGGAAAAATCGGGGCCCTATTTCTCTTGGGTCCTGGGCGTAGGGGTGGCAATCGTGTCGTGTTCGGGTTGGCGTGTTGCGGGTTGGCGGGTTGGCGTGTCATGGATGCTCAACCCTAACCCAACCCGTTTAGCTAATCGTGTCGAGATACGCAACCCTAACCCGCACACGTTCGTGTTGGCGGGTTGGCGGGTCAACCCGCGTGTTGGCGGGTCAACCCGCGTGTTGGCGGGTCAACCTGCGTGTTGGCGGGATGGTCGCGGGGTGGCAGGTTGGCGAGTCAACTTGCGTGTTGTCGGGTTGGCGTGTCGTGGGTTGGCGGGTTGGCAGGTCGTTCGCGGGTTGAGGGGTCATGAAATCTCTTGTTTCTAGGTAGAGCGCCGTCGTAGCTGCTGTTGAGTATTCTGAGTTAGGGTTAAGGTGTCCGTGTTTCATATTTCTACGTTTGAGTTTTGACGGACGGGATTACAATTTACACAACAAAACGAAAGAAACTCTATTGATTAGACTTTTAGATTTTAAAATAAAACATAAAATATGTATATATTATTATTTTTAATAAATTTTGGCGGGTTAGCGTGTCAACCCGCAACCCGTTCGTGTCAACCCGAACCTGACCCGTTTATATGGCGGGTTGACGGGTTGGCGGGTTGACGGGTTGGCGTGTCAAAAAGTTCAACCCTAACCCGCTTATTTTCGTGTCGGGTTCGTGTCGTGTCGAGAATTGCCACCCCTACCTGGGCATACGCCCGACCCGCCTTCCTCCAGGGATGACACTGGCCGTTTCACATATAAAGACCTAAATCTAAAGTTTTGTAGTTTCACACACAATTAAAAACCCTATGTGTAGGTCTGCCATGCAAATACGAGTCATTTACATCTATGTATTTACTTTTCGTATCTCATTTTGTTAGTTAGTTTGTGCTATTATCATTTGAGCCCAAATCGGGTCTTGGGGGTGTGCCAAAATCTGACCAAAACAATTTGGCCCCATCCATGGAACCACCGATCAAACCTAATCCGTGGAACCAATGATCATATATCATAAATGGTCATACCGAGCTTTCAACATATCTCGAAACAACAAGGATTAGGGTGTACAAAAAGCCGTCAGCCAGTGAAACCCACCCAATCCAACCCGCTAACAACCTAATTAAACTCAACCTGCCAACCCGTCGAACCGCTAATTAGGATGGTTGAAATCGGGTTAGCGTAATTAAACACAACCTAACCCGACAATCCTCCGCTAATGTACATTATTTCGATAAAATTATATATATATATATATATAATGACGGAGGTTCATGCGTGGACGGTAACAATTTACGAGAATGCGAGGACAATCTTCAGCCAATCATTTTTGTACATTAAAATCTCATGTACAAAATCACATGTGATTCATGTACAAAATCACATGTGATTTTGTACATGATCATAAATGATGTGGGCGACTTTCCATGCGACTTAAGTGGCCCCAAAAGTCGTCCGCTATAGTTAATGCAAAATCACATGTGATTTTGTACATGAAAAAATTTCATGTATAAAATGATTGGCTGAGGATTGTCCTTGTATTCTCGTAAATTGGTACCGTTCTCGTATGAACCCGCCTCTATATATAATATTTACAGCCAATATGATTTACAACCCAACAAATATAAACATATATTAGTCCAATTTACAACCCAAATCCCAAAATTAATCAACCAGGCCAAGTCCAACATTAATCCAACTAGGTCAGGCGTTCTATAAGTTATCCAGTAGGCGATCAATACGCCTCAATTCTATTTTTTCCCTTATTCCCTTCACACGAGTGCACTGAAACGACTAGATCGAGTGTTGTTTATGATGTCAATGAGATATGCACTTTAGTATATGATTCTCTCTTGCATAGATACTCTTAAAAGTTGGAACCACAAATGTTTAGGAGTTGCTTTTTTTTTCTTTATATAAATTTTTGTTTTCATTGCATAAATTAAATATACATATGAAGTATGTTCCAAAATATAGATTTCAAACTTAAAAGTATGAATATAAATGAACATATGAAGTATGTTCCAAACCATAACCTGGAACTATGCATTTTTGTTTTCATTGCATAGATGCTCTTAGAAGTCTGCTTTTTATAGCACAAAAAAATCGCATATTTAGGTTGTAATAACTTTTTTTTAATCCTATTTTCTGTGTGTATAGGAACAATGGAAATACTCCTAAGTCCCTAAAAATCGAAATCATAAAGCAAACACGTACGTCTATGAAAATAGGAGGTAGAACCTCGAAGATTTAAGATCACTTTTTTTTTAAAAGGACTTCAGATGTTTCTATAATTATTGTGGAAAACTATGTTTTTCTTATATAGGAAGAGAATTCTTAGAAGTTTTTGTACTAACCCACCAACCGAACCTAACCCGCCCTAAACCTGCAAAGATTGGGTTGGTTTATACTTTTGAATGAGTTGAGTTGGGTTGAGATTTTCCAAACCGCCATGTAAATCCCATATATGAACAAATAACAATGAAATCAACACAATATTGATGGAGAATCCGTCATCATGTATATTAATATTTCTAGAGACAGAAAGTTTACATAAGACTGATTAATGTTTCTCTCTCTACAATCTTACTTTGAGCTGCAACAATGAAAGCTCTTACAAAGAATTACAACATTACAATGTATTTATACCATAACTAATAAAGCAAATAAAATACTTAACCATTAAAGGGTGTTAGTTCAGTTGGATAGGTAACATCCCTGGGGTGTGGGGTGAAAGCCACACTACCAGGGTTCGATTCCTGCGGCTGACATTAATTCTGAGATATCAGACTTTGGGCCTGGGCCTTAGGGGCCAGGTTCGGGGCCTGTACGGGAGGATCCAGTATATGGGATCCACTTTCCTACCGGTCGGGTTCAGCCTTTGGTTGGGTTGACGGGTCGCAGCGGATTAGTCGGTTGACCCGTAATGGAGACCCAATACCGCTGGAGCGTGTGTGTGTTTATATGCCTTTAAAAAAAAATACTTAAGCTCTTCTTTTGTTGATTTTGGTTGAATCGTTGACTTTAAGATTTGACTCTTCAATCTTCAAGTTACATGATCTCAGATACAATAATATTTGACCAAACACGTCATAATTGGGTTGGGTTATAAAAATGTCAAAAATCACCCAACTCAACATGCTGACTGCCTTAGGAAACCTTAGCACCGTAGCCCTTCACGGGAGCTAAGCGAAAGGTGATCGATCCTTTCCAAATGATTCAAGGAGATGCACGTTGCATATTGAAGATTAAGCTAATGGAGGTTGTCTTCGAAGACTACAACTTGAGTGACCCGTGCGACCAACAACCATGATGGGCTGGTAATTTTCTTGACGATTGGCCAGCACATGGCCAGCATTCTGCTGGTCATCTAGTTCTGCGTGGTGGCACTACAACAAAAATAATTTTATAGGACGTCTAAAATGAAAAGGCGTTCTAAAAGGATATTTTATAGGGCACAAGTTTATAAGACCAAACCAAAAAATGTCTTATCTAAAAGCGTTGCAATAGGTTTATAGGACAATTTTAGGCTTGTTAACAAGTTTTTACGACACTTTTAAAACAAAGTGTCCTATTAGCTATTTTATAGGACACTTTTGAAAAGTGTCCGATAAAAATATGGGTTTATAGGACACTTTATTTTAAAAGTGTCGTAAAAACTTGTTGAAACGCCTAAAAACGTCTTATAAACCTATTATAATGCTTTTAGATAGGACGCTTTATGATTTGGTCATATAAACTTGTATCCTATAATGTATTCTTTTAGAACGCTTTTTTATTTTAGGCGTCCTATAAAATCATTTTTGTTGTAGTGTGGATTACACCTCACCTTATTACAGAGAACCTGTTAGAATTGTACTTCTGATAAAGCGGCCAACAATGTAACTGATTTTAAGCGATTGTTAAATGCATGCATACGTGTTCGCAGTATAGTTTTCATGTGTATAAGGGCCAAGCCACAAACCGCACCATATACGTTTCAAACCGCAAAAAACCACACCACAAAATGCGGTGTGGCGTGGTGAAGTTTATGCCGTTTAATTTGTGTCTAACGCATTTCAATCCAATAATTATAACATCACAACCTTAATTAATTTCGACAATTACATTCCTTATTCCATATAATAGGAAGTTCCCGATACGTATGAAATGGCATAATTAAAAATAGTATAACACGAGCTAATTAAATAGTACAAACATTTTATGCCGTTTGTAGCTAATATACTTCAATCCAATAATTACAAAATCACAACCTTAAATAAATTCAATAATGACATTTCCTTATTCTATATAATAGAAAGTTCCAATACATAGGAAATGGCATAACTAAAAATAGTATAACACAAACTAAATACTACGTTAATTAATCAAAGGGCGTTACCTTTTACACCATACTCTATATTATCTCATCCAATTAGATTAAAGTATATGTACCTATTTTGATTTTTTGTGTGTGTTATCGTCTACTAATAGAGTAGGATGTCTCTCTAGAGTAGGGTGTAAAAGGAATAACCCTTAATCAAAATGCATTGAAAGTTTAACTTTAAAATAAACCAGGGATCCACACCGCGCGACGAATGTGTTCGAATCGCATTCCAAGAAAAAGTTTAACTTTTTTTCATTATTTTTTTTAGATAAATGGATTATATTGCAAATTATGCAATATTTATAATGAAAAAAAATGTGATGTACCATATAAAATTATTGCAAATATTGATAGGGTTGTGAAATATGTTGCATATGTTATGAAAATTATTAATAACAAAGCGACATGCGTGAAAGACCTTGTCTTAGTGCCTTTGAGATATTCCTTCTCACTTGCTTTGTCGTGTAACTCTTCGATCCCGCTCTGTTTTGAGTCTTGCGCTTGCTTGTGCCCCTTTATAATCTTTTGCTTTTAGGGTGGTGGCGAAAGAACCACTCACTTAACTAGTTGTTGGATTTGTTTTTTCTTTGGGGGGAGGGGGGGGGGGGTTCTAAGGTGGATTCTATACCTGGGGTTTGTTGAGTCGTTTCTATGTCTAATAAATGTTTCAGGTTTCGTTTGTCTTCTTTTTTGGGTTTCGTTTAGGAGGTGTTTGGGATTGCTTATAAAAACAACTTATTGACTTATTACCGATATCACAGCACTTTGGAGTGTTTGGCTAAACAATTTATACCGGTGTCAAACCGGTACTAATGAGTTTTTCAAAAAGTTAAACCATTCTAACTTATGATAAGTTGATAAGCACTTTTGTAAGAAAAATATAAGTTGTTTCATATAAGCAATCCCAAACACCCCTTTAAGTTGTTATATTAGAAAAACAACTTAAAAGTATATACTATATAACATATGATTGAAACAAAAAACGACATAAGTTAACAAATAAATCAAAATGACCCGCATGGTAAAAATTACTAGTTTAAGAGTACTATAAAGTTACTAATTAACAACTGGTAGTGCAACTTGTGCTAAATTTAAAATGATGTTGTGTTCATTAGTTTTAAAACAGTGTTGTATATCAACATATGGTACATGAATAAGATTCAAAGGGCTAGCAAATGTATATGCTCGATGAAACTGTAAAACTAATATCGAGCAAGAAAAATGAATAACGGGTTAATTAGAATCATTTTTTCCTTAGAAGCATATGACAAACTTGTGTAAGACGCCAATAATACACATGCTTATGATGTAGGGAAATTGATGACAACAAAACACATATATGTTAGTATTAATAATAGAAATTTTTGGAAACATACAAATTGGAAAGAATTAAAAAGTCCTCAAAGTTTTCTAATGCTAAAAATAATAATTGAAGGGGTGTTCCGTTGTCAATCTGGTGTTTACCCACAAATTTCTCACAAAGTTCTTCCCATCCAACTTTGCAAATTATCAAACTGCACAAAGATAGGTAGCAGAATGTCATGTTAAATGATACGTTGTTTTGTTAAAACTTTGGTCAACAACCGTACAATCTCCTAGAGATCACAAACAACTTGAAGTTTTTATGCACCAAACCTTCCTTCGATATTGAAAATAAGGTGAAAAATGAAGCAAGTCATCATAGAGCTCCTATGTAGAATGTTTTAATTTTTAAACTTTTGGATGCACATTCCTTATTACAACACTAGCATTCCATTGCATCAATGAAGACCATATTTAAGGCCTTGTTTGTTTTTTTCATTTTAAGCTCTTAATTATCACTTATATATGATTTGTTTAGATGTTTCATAATCATTTCAGAACTGAAATCAGACTTTACACCTCTTAAAAAACAAACGCCTATTGTCGATTATGTAATTCAAGAATCCCCACAACAGGAAACTCTTACTTAATAGCTCAACAGTTTTACATGATTCATATGATTTTTGTTTGTAATTATGAAATTAAAAGTTAAAAAATAAACCTCAATTACTATTCATTTGAAATAAATTTGTCTTAATATATATTATCGTTTTATTTGCAATTAGGTAAGATAAAAGATAAACCACAATTACCATTTATTTAATTTATTTAAGATAGTGTCTTAATACAGAGAAATAAATATTTTAAATTCAAACCACTATTTATTATTCAATAAGAGTTGTCTTAATATTAGCGGTTACCTAGAATATATAAAGAAACACAACTTCGTCATAATCAATTCAAACACTTAAAATAGTAAAATAAATTTCCTATTAATATTTTGGATATTGCAAGTATAGTATAGGTTCCAATTTAACCTTGATTGGTGTTCTAACAAACACCGAAAGAAAATTGAGTTTTGAGTATCAAAGAGTGATGATACAAATCAGGACTAAAAAGAAGTTACTATGGGTATGCAGATTTTGGTGGTGAAGAGATTTTTAAGTTACTTTCCTTGAATAAAGTAATGGAAAGGACATAAGATGCATCAAAAGAAATAGAAAGAAAAAGTCCAATTCAAGTTTAAAATGATAAACTACAAACCTAAACTCAAAACATTTGCTCATATGTGAGCAAATATAGACTAAGAGACCATTTACTAAACGCTTATCAGGTAAGTGTTTACCGGATCATTTACCTTATCGGATGGACATGGCAAGGTCCGAGAATCTTACCCGGTAAGAGCAATGATAGGGATCGATGAAAACTCTTACCCGATAAGTGAGAGTAACAACTATTACCCGATAAACGGTTGGACAAACAACCCCTAAACCTATATTTCAAAAACAAGTTTTTATGTGTATAGTACCTCGTTAAGCTTTCTCATGGCTGCTCCATTGTTGTCATCAACTTCTCACGTATTGTTATCATCACTCAATGATTAGTGATTGTGCTATGGGTGATCAACAAATATAACCAAATCGAAATCATAAACCATTTTAAAAATGCTGTGAAATTAGGATTCCCCAGGTACTCCTGCCATCCAATTTTTATATCTCCTCCCCTTGCCGGAATCCTTCTTAGAATAGGGTCTGTTGTGGTGGGATCTTAATGTGTATTTTGATTTGCAAGGTGCAGGTGGTTGTATCACTTTTATATGTTTTGAGTTTTATCAATAAAAGTTATTGATTGCTTTGCAAAAAAAATGCTGTGAAATTATAACATAAATCAACAATATTGCTAACCATGTAATAACAAAGATATGATATTTTTGACATTGTAGGAAAGTAATTTGTACAAACTAGCCTTCCATTGTTATTAAATTAAAAGAAGTTAAATGGTTTGATGCTAATTGAACATCATACGTAGCAAAGGAGCTAACTTCGTAGGTAGAGTTCAAGGATCAAATTGGGATTTAAAAACAAAGAGATTTTCCTAATACAATATTATTAGCATGCTAGCTACATCATGTATACCTTTTAATAGTATGAGCTCCTTTAGACTTGTTTCATGTCAACTAAGCTATCAAGAACATGGTAGAAGAAAAATATGGCTTAGATTAGGCTTAGCAACTAAAAACACATAATGAAAATCAACCAAGCCTATATCTTGTAAGATCTTAATTTTTGTTTGTTCTAACCCCGATTGGGAATTTCACACATGAAATGATTTACCCCACCAAAGAAACTTATGGTTAACATTATTCGATAAAGGCAACCAAAATTCTTCTATTAATTTGAGTAACCGGTCAAAAACAACCAGTTGCCAGACCTTCTTGCCCACCTCTAAATATACATATTTTATCATCATGATCAGAAATAAATGGTTGTATATAAAATAGAACAGGTCCAAATGACATGGTTCACAATGGCGTACGTGTACCATATTAGATCAGAAACAATGGTATTGCTTGTTGCTGCAGAGAACAGTTAAGTGGCAATGACTGAGATATGTAAATGTTGAGGATTGTAATCTAGTGTTTAACAAATAAGTTGTTGTTAGGAACCGCTAAGCAACCACATTACTCAAAATCCAATAACAGCACAAGTAAATGGACTAATTACCGGTGTTTGGTTCAGGTTGGGGAATGAAAATGAGAATGACTTTTCCCAAATATTTGAGAATCACCTTTTTTTTGCACAGCAAGAAAACAAGTTTATTACGACAACTAGCGAGGAGCTAGAGAATTACACGAAGAGGCCGCATTCAACGGGTTACATATCCAATCCTCCCAAACAAGCAACTTACCCAGATTATATCTACACCTAACCCAATCAAAAGCTAAGAATTGAATATTCTCACAAATCTCCTTTTCTTTCATCGTGCTTCCGTTGAACACTTTGTTGTTCCGTAACTTCCACATAGTCGAAAAGAATGCCACACCAATCACTTTTTTTGTCTCCTTACTCCGATTGTCAATATCAGAGTTGCATACGGCTGATGTTTCATTAACCGGCCACCACTCCACCCATCGCCACAACAGTGCCATAATGATCCTCGTGGTCGAGCATTGAGCCATGATGTGATCAAGAGCATTTGAGAATCACCTTAAGTTGAAAACAACATTGCTAGGCGATTCTTTAGAACCATGACTATACTAATATTATAGTTTATTGCTTCTTTTATTAAACTATATAATTTATTAAAAGTTCATACCAATCCTCAACAACAAAGTAGAAAATAGAACATCCTTCACGAAAATTCAAACATAATGAAAAAAAGTAGAACTCCCGCAATGGTGATAATTTTATGTGTTTAGCCAGAATAACCCCCATAAACAAATTATTTTACCTACTAAAATAGTGTCAGAGAAAACTAAGCATAGATGTTTGGTTGGGAAGGGCACCTGAAGGGAGAATCCACTTCAACATCTAGTGCATTAATTGCTAATGCAGTAAGTCATAGAGCTATAATTCTTAAACCACTTGTTAGCCCCAGTCTGGCAGTCTCCTATCCAGTTCCGGCAATAGTGGCTCTAAAAATATTCAGGCTCTAAAAATGTTCTGCAATAATAAAATTCTTTAACACGACAACAAAACCTCATAAACATGTTGCATATACCTTGGCTTCTAATTTCATGAGCCCATCACCGCCGATGGGAGCATAACCTCAATGGTTGTCGATATCCCTGTTGTAGATGCGAAATTGTTGATAGGATGCGATGCTTCAATTGAAAATATAGACCAATAATCTGCCATTCTTGGATTGAAAATATAGACTTCGCATCGCTTAAACCTTTATTGATTCACCAGAAAATCTGTGAACGTAAAGCAAACACATGAAGACCTAATTAATCACATATGGGTTAGAATATTTTCGTATTTCTCCAGCGTTTTTAACTCCTGATTCAGGTCTGTTCGTGGTGGGTGTCTCGGGAGGCAGGAGGGTGGGTTCCCATGAGCAAAGAGGAGGCTCAGCAAACCACGTCGGAGTATTCTTTTTGAAGCAGCGGTTTTTAGTAGTGTCTGAGAGAATAGATGAAACGTTTGGGTGGGTCGGTGTTGCTGTGGAAGGTATCGAGATCAGTGTGTTGGAGAGTGGTTTCGCCGGTGACGGTTGGGAGCAGAATAGCCGTGGAAGTGGAAGAGACCCGGCCAGGTCTCAGGTGAGAATTCCAAGAGGTGAGAGTGTGCGAGGCCTGTTCGTGCAAAGGCATGCAAGGGATAGGGGTCGGAGGTCAACCCTCGCAAAAAAGAAAATTTCGTTTTTTTGTTTTATCTTCGATTAATCGGTGGTCAACTTTTGGTTTAATTTTGTTGGTGATCAACAATAGTGGGTGGTAGCTTTATGTTGACTTTTTCCACCCGGGTGTGAATTTTGCATGCTTTTGTCGTTTGCATGCACGTACATCTTGCGAGCATTTGGTGATTGTGAGTTTTGGTTGCGAGTTTCTTTCCTATAGAGTGTTGGTTACCACCTGGGTTTCAAGATGTTTGTGGGCACTATGTCGGTATTTCAATGGCAAGAAGTTAAAAGGCAAACGATGTCGGTGATCAGTTTTTGATCAATTGGCTCATGGAGGGTTTCATGGGCCGGGAGTTGGGAACAATTCTGACCCCACTTGTATCAACATGTTCGTTACTAATTTCCCGCCACTCACAATCCGTGAACTTTGGAACGTGTGCGCTAATTCGGGAGAGGTTATTGATGTTTACATCGCGAAGAGAAAATCGGCCTCCGGTAAAATTTACGCCTGTTAGAAGGAGAATCCAACTTGGTAATAAATGGAATTCGCAACACCTGGGTGGGGTCTTTCAAACTTCATGCTAACGAAGCTCGATTCTCGAGAGTGTCTCAGGGTACTATTAACAAGGAAAAGAAAAAGGGAATTGAATTGAAGGGAAACGTGATAAAGTCTCCTTTTTGGTGTTCACTGGCATAGAAGGGAGGTGTCGTATGCTAGTATCGTCAAAGGTAACAAGTATGGGAACATGGAGAAAAATAAGGCTGAGGATAGTACGTACGCCAGGCATTACTCTTGATAAGGAAAAGTAGGATAACAATTACTTTCCACACGCTCTGGTGGGACGGGTATCTGATTTTCATACACTCACAAACCTGAGTTGCATCTGTAAGAATGAAGGTTTTCGCTGAGGTGGATCAATGGGGAGAAGTGGTGTTCATGGAAGACTTGGAAGGAAATAATTTTTATAGTTACAGGGTTTGTGTTATCTCCAACCATCCAAAATTAATATTCGAATCTCTTAAAGTGAATGTGGGAGGCCATACTTGTTTAATCAGGGTTAAGGAGGTTTGTGGGTGGATCCCAGATTTCGTAGAGGATTCTGATAGAACGGAGGAAGAAGAAGCCAGAGAGGATAGCATCCATATGGAGGATCAATTCTATGTGGAAGGTGATGAAGATGCAACCTCGTTTGTAAAAATCGTAGACATGGACCAAAAGGAAATTTTTATAAATACAGAGGTGGCTGAAGATAACGGAGCAAAAACAACGGTGGAAGAAGTGGAGAAGGATGACCCTTTTTGACCTGGAGAGACTTATAAAAGCTAATCAGGATATATCAAGGGATCTGGAAAAAAGCAATGAAAATACATCCCTCCCATTTCCACCGGGATTTTCACCACTAGGGGATGGTTCCTATATGGAGGGAAATGAAGGGATGAGCGCATAGAAGCTAGGGGAAAATAATATCCAATCTGATGAAAAGTTGGAGAACTCTAGGGAAGATACTCTCACAAAATAAAAGGAAAAAGGAAAGAAGGATGAGGGGATACACTCTATGACATCAAGACCAAGAAGTGGGTCGAATAGTATGAATGGTAAGGGGGGCGGTAAGGTGTATCAAAGCGGCTTATCCATGATAGAAGAGCTTTTGGATACCATTGATATCAGGAAAGCCATGGGGTTCTGTATGAAGGGATATGAAAACGACCTTAAGGCATTAATAAAAGGGATGAGGGATACAAATTTTGCTCAATGAATTTGATATCTTTGAATGTGCAAGATCTAGGAGAGGGGAATAAAAACGAAGTGGATAAAGGAGTTGTGTTCCAAGAATAAAGTCAATTTTATGACTTTGTTAGAAACCAAGAAATCTAGCATGGATAGTTATGCGATAAGACAATTGTGGGGAAACATGTTATTCGATTATGCTTGTAATGCGGCCAGAGGCTGATCGGGTGGAATTTTATGTGTCTGGGATAACAGGGTTCTCTAAGACTAAGCCACGTCGTCAGATTCCTTTGTGACAGTGGAAGGAGTCCGGGGGCCTAAAAAGATACAAATCATGTTTTTAGCGGTGTATGTGCCACAAATATTATGCGAGAAGCGAGACCTGTGGCAATCCCTTCGGGAATTGATTGATCGATGGAAGGGAGAAGTGGTGGTTATGGGGGATTTTAATGAAGTGCGGTCAGCAAGGGAAATATATGGGACGAATTTTAACTCACGTTCAACGGAGCTGTTCAACCCTTCGTTCGTGAAGCGGACTTATATGACGTCTCCCTGGGAGGGTTTAATTTTACTTGGTCAAATAAGTAGGCATCCAAAATGCGTAAATTGGACAGATTTTTAATTTCGAGTAGGCTCTATGAGTTGTTTCCTAATTTAAGAGGACTCGCTTTAGCGAAGAATCTCCTGGATCACATACCTATCCTGCTTAAATCATTGGAGGTGGATTATGGCCCCACTCCATTCAGATTGTTCCACTCCTGGTTTGAGAGGGAGGAGTTCAGTAGATTAGTAGAAGATTCGTGGCATATAACTTTGTATGTTCAGATGAGAATGGGATGGTGGTGTTCAAAAAGAAACTTCAAAAATTGAAAAGCATTCTCCGTGAGTGGATTAGGGATACTCGGAGGCGGGAAGTGGAAATAAAAAACCGTCTACAAACTTTCATTAATGAAATAGAGATCAGGTTTGATAAAGGGGAAACGTCGAGAGAGGACATTGAAAAGAGATGTCAATCTATAAAATATCTGGGAATATGGAACACATTATAGCAATAGACTTAGCCCAGAAGGCAAAAGTCAGATGGGGAATTGAAGGGATGAAAACACTAAGTTTTTTCATGGCATCATAAACCAGAAAAGGCGAAAAAATGGTTATTCGGGGAATTATGAAAGACGAAAAATGGATCGAGGACCAAAGTCGAGTTAAGCAAGCCTTTTTTAATCATTTCAGTTCTCAATTTTGTTGAGAAGATCACCATCGGTGTCTCTATTGAATGTGAATTTTCGTAATAATTTTTCGGAAGAGCAAACATCTTCCTTGGAAGGAGATTTCTCTAGGGAGGAAATAAAAAGGGTAGTGTGGGATTGCAGAGGCGATAAAGCACCAGGGTCGGACGGCTCTACCTTTGGATTCATAAAGAAATTTTGGAATGTAGTGGAAGAGGATGTGATAAATCTGGTGCAAGAATTCGCGAAGTCGTGTAATATCCCAAGAGGGTTCAACCCCTCCTTCATAGCTTTAATTCCTAAAGTTGCTAAACCAAAGGTTGTCTCTGATTTTCGTCCGATTAACCTCATTGGGTGCCAATATAAAATTATTGGGAAATTATTAGCTAACCGATTAAGCACGGTTATAGGAAAATGTGTCAGCATGGTACAATCGGCATTTGTTAAAGGGAGACAAATTTTGGATGGGCCTCTAATTCTTAACGAGGTGATGAAGTGGTACAAAGCGCGTAAGAAAAAACTCATGGTACTTAAAGTGGACTTTGAAAAGGCTTATGACTCTGTGCGATGGGAGTTTATAGATCTAGTTTTGGAGAAAATGGGGTTCGACATCAAATGGAGAAAGTGAATAGCAGGGTGCCTGAATAATTCAACGGTTTCGGTCCTCGTGAACGGGTCTCCAACGCAGGAATTCAAGATTTGTCGTGGATTTAGACAAGGTGACCTACTGTCGCCATTTCTATTCATTCTAGCCATGGAAGGGCTTCATGCGATTATAAGAGAAGCTGGGGTGAAGAAGATATTTATTGAGGCAAAAGTGAGATCTGACAAAATCCCAATCTCACATCTATTCTATGCGGATGATGCTATGTTTGTTGGGGAATGGTCCCAAAATAATGTACGGAACATTATTCGCATATTACGATGTTTTTATCTAGTCTCAGGGCTAAAAATTAACATTTCTAAAAGCAAGCTATACGGGGTGGGTATTGAAGAAGGGTAGATCAAAAGAGCGGCAAGTCTGATAGGGTGTGACTATGGAAAAAAAACCATTCACATACCTTGGCTTGCCTGTCGTGGGAAATATGTCTAAAATAGAAGGGTAGAGAGCGATTAAATTTGTTACCAAGTTAACTTGTTGGAAAGCCCGTACATTGTCAGTAGGGGGCAGGGTTACTATCATCAAATCTGTGTTAAATAGGCTTCCTACATATTTCATATCCATTTTCAAAATGCCTTGCAAGATAGAGTATTGGAATCGCTACGAAACTGATTCTTTGTTGGAGGTGATTGTGAGTAGAAAAAAAATAACATGGGTCAAGTGAAAAAAATATTTGGCTAAACGCAGTGAAGGGGGCATTGGCATCGGAAGAATTTTTGCATTTAATAGGGCGCTTTTATTTAAATGGATCTGGCGGTTCTAGGATGAACAAGATGCTTTATGGGTGAAAGTAATTAAAGCGGTGTACGGGCACAATGGTATGATTGCGGAACAAATAACCTACAGAGAGGCGAATACAACTTCGGTTGGAATTCTAAAGGTGGCTAGGCAGTTGACCGACAAAGGTATAAACCTAATGGATTTATGTAAGAAAAAGATAGGAGACGAGAGAGTACCTCTATCCTGGGAGGAGTCATGGTTGGGTGAGGAACCCCTAAAAACTCAATTCCCGAGAGTTTTTTGCTGGATATGGACAAGAAGGCTAAGGTGAAAGATCGAGTATGTATGGAAGGCTGGGACTTGATATTGTCATATTGCGTAGATCACCAAGAGGGGGAATAGAAATGGAGCAGATGGAAAAAGGGAAAGAGACTCTTAGAAACGTAATCCTATCTAACCAGAGAGATAGGTGGCGGTGGACCACGGATGGAGCAGGGGTATTCTCGGTGGCGTCTGTCCGAAAGTACATTAATTCCAAATTCTTGGAGATTGACCAAAATCCAACTAGGTGGAACAATCCGGTGCAAATTAAAGTAAACGTGTTAATGTAGAGGTTGGGTTTAAACAAAATTCCCATAAGAGATAATCTTGTAAAAAAGGGAACTGATGTGCACTCTGTTCTATGCCCAATTTGTGAATAGAAGAGTGAATATGTGGATCATCTGTTCTTTGAATGCCAGTTGGCACAAGATATCTAGAGGAATGTAGGTCGCTGGTGGCAAATTGATATACCAAGTCTTCACAACGTTGCGGGTTGGAATAATTAGATGAAGTCCTTATGATTGAAGAAAGGGAAAGTTGAATGTCTAGAAGCAATCTTGTACACTGCTCTATGGTCAATATGGAATTTTCGTAATTGTAAGATTTTTGGAGTAATGAATCCTAAAAAGGCGCTGATATCAATGTTTTAAAACCCGGGTTAACCCGACCGGTCGAACCGGTTGGACCTGGACCCGGGGTAGCGACTGGGTTAACTAACGCCGCATTAATGCATATGACCGGCTCGTTTCAGCCCGGCCGGGTTTCTCAAAAACCCGGTTAAATTGGTGGTAAACCCGTTTCTCAAACCCGGTTAACCCGTTTTTATATTAAAATTCAAAAATAAAAATAAAAAAATGTGTGTTATGAGTGGTTTTTAATGTATTTGGATTGATGCAAAACTTGTTGTTTGTGTATTTTTAATGTTGGAACTTGTGGACATCAGTTATTACTTTATATATAGGTATGTACGCAGGAAAATGAAAAAAATACAAGGGATTAATGGAATTATTGAAACCGGTTAACCCGGTGGTTGAACCGGTTGAACCAATTAACCCGGGACCCGGTCACCATACCGGGTCAACTAAAAACCAGGGTTTTAAAACATTGGCTGATATGGGATAGTATAGTTACCCGTTCGTTCCTCTAGACGCAATATAGAAGTAAATTTGGGAATATTAACTGGGTAGGGTGGTTACAAAACCCCCACAGGCTATATCTGTAATGTAACTGTTTTTGGTTTCTAACACCTTGCTAGTTTTAATAAATACTCTGTCGTTCAAAAAATCACATTAACAGGTGTAACCCCCTACATGACCTTTCAACACATTTGAAATAATAGATCGGAAGTCTTTAAAACCTCCCTGGATCTTAAGAATGTTATGAGATCCAAAAGTAAACAACTCGAAAAATAAAAATTATTCAACTGCAACATTCGACTGCAATCGTAATAAATAAAATCCAACATTGGAATGAAGCAAAAGATTCGGAAAGCATGCGAAGAAATACCTCCGGTTGGGAAAAAAATAATGGATATGGAATCAGACGGTTGGGGATAGGGGTGAAAATGATAAGAGACAACTCGCGAGATACTCGAGA
This sequence comes from Silybum marianum, assembly GCA_036898165.1. NCBI lineage: Eukaryota > Viridiplantae > Streptophyta > Magnoliopsida > Asterales > Asteraceae > Silybum > Silybum marianum. The sequence continues at coordinate 33,748,262 of CM072535.1, forward strand.
TTGACTCGGTCAAAGCTCGATCAACACTCGACTCGTAAAGCTCGTGAGATACTCGATTTTATATATATATAATTAGTTTTAAAATATAATTAGTTTTATAAAATAATTTGTAAAAAATAATATAATAAAAGTATCTTACATTTTTAGATACTTGAACAAAATTATGAATTTTATAACTATAAAAACTAATCAGTTATTTTTTTAGTAAATTATAAATGAAAAAAGACAAAGAAAACTATAGAAGTGTTGGTAAAGTTGTCCCACATTGGAAGAGAAATGATAAAGTAAGGGTGAAGAGGTGTTATAAAAAGAAGGGGGGAGGTGAATGAAAGTTTCAACCTTTATCTTTTTGATGACGAAGTTTGAGGTACATTTCTTTAGTTTATAAAATTAAAGAGAACACCTCTAAGTTTAAAATTTATAAGAGATGACCTAAAAAAATTAAATTTCAATGGATGAGTTTGGTTTGAGCTTGATTCGAGTTCGAGCTTCGTTCGAGCTTCAAACGAGTTTGAGTTTAAAAAATTGCAATTGAGTTCGAGTCGAGTTTTAACTACTCGCGAGCTTTTGAGTCGAGTTCGAGCTTGAGAAATGTCTATCGAATTCGAATCGAGTATACTGAGACTCGATTTTGAGTCGAGTATACTGATACTCGAGCTCGACTCACACCATTTTCACCCCTAGCTGGGGATAAGACGAGGGAGCGATCGTGAAAGAAAATTATACATAGATCGCCATCGACAGAATGGAAAATGAAACGTTGGGGATGAGAACAGGAGACGGTGCTAGGAGTTGAGAAGATATTTTCAAAAAATTGGGGAAGCGATAATTTGAAATGTTGTAATATGAGGAGGACATATCGGCAACATCAAGATTTCCTTTTATATAGATATAGATTCGACCATGATGTTTGACAAAATACAAAAGAAAATCACTTAAATAAGAAATTTGTAATGTAAAATATAAACGAAAACGTAAAAGATAATTATAAATAATCAATTATGTATTACACTACAAAACAGACCACCCTTATCCGACGGCTAGTTCCGTCGGAAATGGTGGTTTCCGTCGAAAATCCGTCGGAAAACGGATAGTAGGAAAATCCTATTCCGACGGATTTCTGACGAAAAGCATTACCAACGGATATCATTATCTACGGAATTTCCGACGGACACTATTTCCAACAGATTTTCCGTCGGTGATCTGTCGGTATGTAGTATTTTAAAAAATATATATATTTAAAAATATTAATTTCCTGATCATTAGCACACTCATGTATCGTGTATATCAATTTTCTAAATTTACATTCAATCAACAAAAACCATAAATAAGAAATGGAACTTACACCGATATAAAGACAAATTAATAACAAATATTAAACCCCAAAGATTATAAAATTAATTACCAACATCAATTCAATCATGTCTTTTACAACTCGATTCTGAAATGACAACAAAGAAAACAATTTCATTCAACCAACATTCAAATACATACCGATAAAAAATCTCATATGAATCTATGAAAAGAAATCAATCTAAGAACAATCTTGCTGTGTACGAAATGAAACAAGAACCTTATTATAATATACTTCGATGCTATACATCAATAATAAGGAGAGAAGTATGCACAAACCTGCTTCATCTTCTTGAATCAGCAACTATGGCGGAAACCCAGTCAAAAGAAAACCTGAAAAACAGGGAAAAGTTACATGAAAAGTCAATAAGGGGATATATGTGTAATCCCTAAATGTTGTAGAGTGTAAAAAAACCTCGCAGCTAATGCCCCTCCAATGAATAAGCTACCTGTAATTGATGAAGGTTTTTTTGTATTTCCAGCATCGGGTATTAATGACAGCCTCTCGAGAATATCCTCAAGCCTAAGCTGTAAGTTAAAATAATAAGCAAACATAAATAAAATCAGATGCTTGCTTATAAGGAGAATATTTTTTTGGTAATTTGGGACAGATTACCTTCGATTCGTAAGCATCAACAACAACATTATTCTCGTTGCCCTTAAAAAACCTTGAATTGAAATTATTCTCTTGACACAACTTCAATGCTTCACTTTTTAGCAATTCATTCAATTGCTCTAGTGTTTTATTTAGTTCAACATCAACCTAAAGAAGAACAATAGATAATTATATTCAATTAGAATTTTGTCAATTAACAAGTGTGCATACTACTTTATGTAGTCCCAGGATTTGCAGCTAAATTTTCATGGTAGACTTGATTATCCAATATAATTTGAGAGAAGAAAATATCATATGAATATCCATGAAAATTCTAAATTAATAATAAATGATTCCTCATATATGTCAATATGAGAGTAAATCACAAAGTTTGTCTGAAACATTGGACATCATGTAAAACAAGAAGTTATTTGTTGTTATATTTGACTTTGTGTACCTTTTATTTCAATCACAAAAATATCCCATATTAGGAATAGAACTAACATAAGCAACTTTAAAATGATCTATAGATTATAATAATTATCACATCCAGTTTAACAAACTATTAATATTAAAAGAAATATGTACGGATTTCTGACGGATTATTTATTCTTTATTTTTTTTATTCGGATCCGTCGGAAATGGTCTAAAATCCGTCAGTAATATCCGACAGATTTTTTCCATTCGTAAAATCCGTCGGAAATGCCCTGTTTTATGGTAGTGCATGTTAATTATTTTTCATATGATAAATGATTTACATACAATATATAAATTTAAGAATTATAAAAAAAATGCAATGCGGTAATATTTGAACTGCAAATTGTTGATTTAAAATCACAAATCACACAGCAACATACAGTTTAATGAAAACACAAACCACACCATGAAATTTATAAACCACGTTGTGTAGTTTAGATGAACACCCTACATCCCATATTTTGGAATTTAAGAGGGTAAAATTTGTAAGAACATATCTTTATATATCTTGATAGAATTTTTATTACATTGGCGAATTATAAATTTCATCATGAATGTATACCGATGTTGACGAAAGGTGGCATTACATCTGTTTGGAGATTACTGGCTATTCTTCTACTGCAATGCTTTTGCTGATATATATGCAGTTCATGGAAATCAATTATCCAACAACGATTACGGAGAAGCATATATATATGCAGTTGTTGAGTTTTATCGATTATAAAACTAGATTCATTCTTCCTTTGGGCAAGCATTATCTTTCATAATAGGGTAACAAGTCTGCACTGTTACGCCACAGGTCCCCTTTTTATGACCCCTTTCCATTGCAAGTCTCATATATCCTTTTTCTCCCCAATCTTGTCCCCATGAGTTCTTAATTATCCAGTACTTGCATCCTTCTGGTGTCGCTCCGTATCCCACAATATTTATCGCATGTAAGTTATCTTCCCCTACACAGTCTTCGCCGGTATAAATTCCCTGTTCAATAGAATCGTATATTTGTGAAAACATCAACAGTTTTTATGATGAATTGTGATGTGTTAATTAATAGAAAAAAATTAACTTACCATTTGTAATTGTGGAGATATTTTTAGCATGTTTTGATGTTACACTACAACAAAATTGGTTTTATAGGACGCCTAGATTTTCTAAGCCTCCTAGTAGAATAATTTATTGAACTTAGATTTATATGACCAAACAATAAAGTGTTACAATATGTTTATAAGACCTTTAAACGAGTTATTTACGATGCTTTTAAAATAAAGTGTCATATTAGCTATTTTATAGGACACTCTTGATAAATGTCCTATAAACTCGTCTTTTTATAGAACACCTTTGTTTATAGGATACTTTTTCAAATAGTGTCGTATAAAATAGTTAATACGACACTATATTTTAAATGCTTCGTAAAAACTTGTTAAAACGCCTAGAAGTGTCATGTAAACTTATTGTAACACTTTTAGATAAAACGCTTTTTGGTTTGGTCCTATAAACTTGTATCCTATACAATATTCTTTTAGAACATTTTTTCATTTTACATGTCCTATAAAATCAATTTTGTTGTATGTTAATTAAGTTCATGTACATTAGCATTTTGTGATTGGTGTTATTCTTATAGAGTTTTCTGAATCATGTAGCTAGCTAGCTCTTTATGTAATATTAAGTATACCTCTTTATAATTATAGAAACCTTCATAAACATAGATGCAAGCCGATAGAGGTTGTCTTTGAAGTACTTCCAACATCCCTGGCTCGTTGTCAATCCATTCAACAGTGTCGACAAATGCGACTCTATTTTTTAGCTGCATTCAGAAAAATTGAGATGAATTAATTTTCAAAAACAAGAAGTTTGATCGAGCTAGAAATTAATTAACGTACCTCTTTTTGAAGTATACAACGTTAATTTATATATAAAAGGTTGTGTTCACGTGAAACCAACATGTTTTCGTGAGACTCTTGTGAGACCACATTTTTACATTTGAAATTTTACAGCAAAACATTGTGAATGTAAAAAAAATCCGAACGTTCACGGTAAAAACACTGTAAAGGTTACCTTCACAATGTTTTGCTGTAAAGTTTCAAGTGTAAAAAAATTGTCGCACGGTTCTCACGAAAACAACCTAGTCTCACATGACTCCAAATATATATATATATATAGAGAGAGAGAGACAGAGACAGACAGAGAAAGGTTCAAATGAGAACTTTGTAAATTTAAAAGAATAAATGAACATCTTGTGGACCACATATGATGTGGGTCCCACATAATATCATTTCTGATTTAATATTAAATCAGAAATGATTTAATATTAAATCAGAAATGATTTAATATTATGTGGGACCCACATCGTATGTGGTTCACAAAGTGTTCCTTTATTCTTTTAAAAATGGGTGGTTCTCGTATGATCCATCCCCTATATATATATATAGAGGCTCATTTAAGTGTTAACTCAATTATTTGTGTTAACCGTGTTAACCCATTGTTCACTGGTGAACACCATGCATGCTCGTTCACTGGTGAACACGATGCTCGTATACTGACGAATGGTGTTCACACGTGAACGAGCATGCATGTATGGAACCATTCGTTCACTGATGAATGGTATTTCACCATTGAACGAGCATGGTGTTCACCAGTGAACGATGGGTTAATAAGGTTAACACAAATTATTGGGTTAACACTTGAAGGGTCTCTATATATATATAATGCTAATTTTCATGACTTTTCCTAAGAGGACAAAGGCTTATCTACCGCTAATTTGGTTGGTTGTACGTACCCTTGCAGGGCAGCAAACAGATTGTGCTGCAGGGTCATTGTAAGGGTAGCACTCCGTTGGTACACTGCCTCCATCCCTATTTAAAAACATCATTCCATGTTGCGCTATCCCTCCGTTACATGCTTCTCCTGAACAATCGACAAGATGTTGTTCCGATTGTGATACTAAGCAACCGGTTTTGATAGCCCATGCTGATTCGACTGCACCCATCGCTCCAAACGCCCAACAGCTTCCACATTGGCCTTGATTCTTTGGACACACAACTTTGTTTTGTTGTCTCCAATCAATCTCAGGTGCACAATTCTGGCGATCAACAGTCTTGAGAGTGTGGTTGTGCTTTGCTTGCGAGAGCATCCGGCGCTCCGACTCCTCAAGGTGCTTGGCCCCCGTATACCTGCTTACAACCTCGGCGAGATTCAAGTCAGCCATCCTGTTCAACTCCAGAACGTATGATTTCTTCGCTTTGTTATGAGCGTCAACATGTTTCACGTTGTCCATGAAAATAATGAACCGTTTTTGTTGCTCCTCCTCGTATGCCTCCGGGGGTACGTTGTGGTGTGCCCTCCACCTCTCGTACATTGCCCACTTGGCTTGATCCGATTTCAGATCTTCGTCAGTGAACTCAAAACCTGCGCTCTGAGCAAACCCTAAAGCCAAAACCAAAACAAGTGAAAACAAAACCAACCTCGTCATTTCCATTTCGATCTTTCTTAATTTTTGTTAATTCCAAGATATTGGATGTTGATTGCTTTACAAAACAAATAATTAAGTGATTACAGTTGTAGATTTAGTGGATGAGAGGTGATGTCTGGGAGAAACATTCTTATCATCCACCCATTTACACCCTTAAAGATCGATCTGATATAATAAGCTAGCTAGGATTAACAGGGTGTCATGTTTTTTATGGATCAATATCCTTTTTTGACGGGGTTAATCTGAATGGTTAATTCAAGAACCAAGCCTAAAGGAACGCATAGGTGATTGATTTAAGATTAAGGTGGCAAAAACCGGTGTTGTAACCCGCTTTTAAGTCTTTCAAATGCTCTGTAAGCTAGTGTCTTGCTAGGTTCGCTCTTTTTTTTTAATAATAATTTCTTGCTGTACGTCTCTTACATTGGGAATTGACAGTCTGTGTGGACCGATTTGCGTGTCTAAGAAAAACACGTTTTGCTATAATTATCCAACTTTTTCGTTAACTACGAGAGTAAATAGATTTTCTTTATTATACCATTTTTTAGCAATTTTTATATTTATATTTTATTAAATTAAATTATATATTTTATAATTTTTATGTTGGCAACTTATATTTAAATTTTGTAGATTATATATTAATATTTAGGCCAAATTGCGTTAAAAAGTAACGTACTTTGAACCAATTCCTATTTTGGGTAATGTACTTTCAAAACCTTCATTTTGGTACCTCAATCAGAAAATATCAAACTTTTAGGTACCTGGTTGACCTGCACATCAGGTAACCGGTAAACATAAATGACATGTAAATTTTAATAATGACATGGAAATAAAAAGAGATGACATGGAATTAAAAAAAAGATGACTTGGAAACAAATCAATCTATTTCTAAAACCTTTCCCCCCAAATCGTTCCCACCCACAGGGTATACTGAAACGACGCCCTCTGAATCGTTGATCTGGTATCCTCTCCTCTCGACGACAATCGTGAGCAAGTTTGTTCCTGTCGACAATCGTGATCGTTGTTCCAGTAGACATCGTTGATCTGGAATCCCTCTCCTCTCGCCGACATCGTTAAGCAATCTCGTTCCTGTCTCGTCCTCTCATCTCGTCTCTTGTGGAAAGATGAGTACAAGGTTAGTCTTAGCTTCCTCGTCATGATGTTTGGTGTTTCTTGATTTCTCGTTGTCAACATCGTCTGGTTAGCCTTGACCTCACTGTTGTTTTTCCGATTTCTATGGTTTTATGATTTTTGGGTTTTTTTTTTCTGCGGTTTCCTCATTGTTTCTAGGGTTTTTATCTGCTTTCTTGTTTCTTGATTAATACTACCAACTTCTCTTTTCTTTCAGATCGTCCATCTTTATACATGATTCGATCATCATCTACTTGTATATTTGTCTGTGTGTGTAAATATATATATATATGTATATGTGTCTCATCTAACTAAAAAGTCATATGATGTGTGTAAACATATATGTGTATGTCTGACTTAAAATAGTGATTTCTTGCTTTTTGAAGGTTGGCAGGCTGTAGATGGTTTATTGGACTAGATGGATGTTTTTTGAAAACTCATTGCAAAGGAGAATTGTTAAGCGCAGTAGGCAGGGATGCGAATAATCAAATCTACCCACTTGCTTAGGCTGTAGTTGAAGTAGATGTAAAGATAACTGGAAGTGGTTCTTGGAATATTTGATACAAGACATTGGATTAATAGATGGATTGGGGGTGACATTAATGTCAGATCAACACAAGGTAACTTTACTTGTATTACTTTTTTTCCCAACTTTTTTAGCTATACGTGTGAGTGTAAAAACCAACTTTTCATGTGATGAAGATTTTTAAAAAGCATCTTATGTTGACATTTCCATGCAAATTCATATGATGAAATTTTTTAAAAGCATCTTACTTTCTAAAGCAAAACAGCAAGTGCAGGAAATTTAAATTTTCTGCTTACTTTCTAATTTTTTTATATTAATATTTTTGTTTAGATTCATATTGATATTGTAGTAGAGTATTTATATGTGCGATGTTAATATTTTTCTTAAAACAATAATATTTGCAATTGTTGATTTCTATAATTGTAACAAAAATATTGATATTACAAATGTAGGGACTTATTGAAACAGTAAAAGAAGTTTTCCCACTGGTTGAACATCGACAATGTGCTAGGCACATCTATGCAAATTTCAGGAAAAAGTTTACCGGAATCCAATTCATGTCATTATTCTGGGCCGCATCAAAAGCGGGTACACCTCAAGAATTTAGATGTGTAATGCAAGAAGTGAAAGACTTAAGTCAGGAAGCTTATGATCATCTGATGGAAAGAGATCCAAACACATGGTCAAGAGCCTTTTTCAAGACCAATACATCGTGTGATGCAGTTGAGAATGGAGTTAGTGAGTGTTTCAACTCAATAATTGTTTCAGCAAGAAGGAAACCTATAATAACAATGCTTGAAGAGATAAGATTGACCATCATGGAAAGATTTGAAAAGATGACCAAGAAAGTTGAGAAATGGAATGGTGACATTTGTCCGACAATTAAAAAGAAAGTAGAGATAAACAAAGATCAAATGAGGTATGTTTTTGTATTAATTTGTTTTATAAATGCGATAAATTATTTACGTTATTATTATTTGTTTAGATTTTGGCATGTTGTCCTGAATGGCGGGACTCTCTTTGAAGCAAAAAAGGGGCTTGATGGATATGTTGTCGATACAGATAAAATGACATGCACTTGTAGGATTTGGCAAGTCTCCGGAATTCCATGTGCTCACGCAGTTGCAGCTATCTATTTTATTAACCGGGACCCAGATAAGTATGTATCTCACTTTTTTTCAAAATCATTTTTCATAAACACATACAACCATAGGGTCAATCCATTGAATGGCGTCAAGCTTTGGCCGACCACAAATTATGCGAAGCCTTTACCACCAAAATTTAGAAGAATGCCTGGTAGACCTCCAATATCTAGGCGGAAGGATGCATGTGAAGGTGGTAGTAGAAGCCGGACCAACAACTTTGGACATGATGAGGTAGGAAGAACAGGGAGGCAAATGACTTGCAAAAATTGTTGGGAGGTTGGACATAATTCAAGAGGTTGTAAAAACCAGAAAAAAGATGCACCTACTAAGCAAAAAAATCCAGTTGGTAGGCCTAGGGGCAGTGGTTTAAGTAGGGGTTCCAAAGGCAGTAGTTCAGGGAGAGGTTTAACTGGCAGGACTTCAAAGGAAGGGGTTGATCCACTTCCACCGATTGTGGTAAGTAAACCTTGTTATTCTATATGTTCTTTTTTAATTTTGCCCGGTTTGTTATTCAAAGGTGATTCGGTAATTAACGTGATTTTTTTTCTTGTTTGTAGTTGAAGCAAGAGAAAAGGAAGAAACTTCGTCTAAGAAGACAAAATGGAGTCGGGTGTGACATTGGTTGAGCATTAACCTAGTGTAGGAGCATTTTGGTTTATAATTGATGGTGGTGTTTTGCTATTGCACGTTTATTTTATCTGATACGGCATTTTTGTACAATATTTAACAATTGACAATATTTTGTTAATTAACTTATCAATGTTTATCGTTGATTATAAATGTTTATACTATTTTTTTGTCTTGTTTAGTTAATAAAAAATTTAACAAATAATTGATTAAAAATGTGACAGATTTTTTTAAGGCCTAAAAATGTATATTTTTTTATTAATTAAAATGTGATTTCACAAAGAATTAATTGAAAATTCACGTGGATTTTTTTTGATTGAAAAAATATAGATTTCGCAAAAAAATAATTAAAAGAAATAATGTGAATTTTTTTTCTCAGATTAAAAAGATATGGATTTCATAAAATAAGAAAAATGACGTGGATTTATTTTTTCTTAGTTGGCATTTAAAAATTAAATAAAAGAAACCACGTCAATAATAACCTGATCCTAGTCAGCATTTGCAAGTCATCAAGTAAACCAGGTACCTAAAAGTTTGATATTTTGTGATTGAGGTACCAAAATAAAGATTTTAAAAGTACATTACCCAAAATAGAAATTAGTTCAAAGTACGTTACTTTTTAACGCAATTTGGCCTAATATTTAAATATTATATTATTTTTATTTTTTGTAACACCCCGCCTTACCACGACACAATATTGTCCGCTTTGGCCTAAGCCGCATGGATTTGTTTCTGGCGACCTGACGAGAACTTCCCAGGCCCAGGGGGTCACCCATCCTGGTACTACTCCCACCCAAGCACACTTAACCACAGAGTTCCAAGAACCTGTGTTGCGTGTGGCCCAAAATGCGTCGTGTTTAGAAAGACAAAGGTTTACTTATAAACTCAGCATCACTCATGTCCACGGTCGATATGGGATCTGCCTAAGATGTTACATTTTTATTTTTATTTTTATTTTATTTAAATTTGTGTTTTATATATTTATGTATTTGTATAGTAATTTGATTTAGTGTTTGTACCTTTAATTTGTGATGAAATTCTACAAAATTGTGATTTATATGTTATGGTTTTGAAATTTATTTATAAATCTTTTAATATTTTTACTTTTGTTGGTGTTTTTGATATAGATTAGGGTTTGAAAATCCAACTTTGTATAGTGATTTGATGCAATAAAATTAAATCGTTTTTAATATAATTAATTTTTTGATTCAAATAATACAACCATATGCTATTTTATTCACTCTATATAAAATAAGACATGGTTTTATTATTTGATTTATTTAAATTAAAATTTGGATTACATTAAAAACTCATGGTTTCACGGTTGAAAAAAAAACTCATGATTTCATGTTTAGATATGGTTTCAACGTTTCACGGTTTTATTAGTGGAAAAAAAAACTCAAGATTTCATGTGTTTCATTCAAACTCGCCATTGATGAACAAACAAAACAAAATATTCAAACCCGTCATTGATGAACTAAAATATACTGTAATATCGAACCCGCCATTAATGAATACCTACAACCTAAAAGATAACTGCAGGATTGATTTAAGAATTTTTGACAAACAATAATAAAAAATTACAAATTCAACAAATAAATGATTGACATAATAAAGATTATCAACATCCCAAAAAATAGCGGGCATATTAATTAAAGATAACCACCATATATATAAAACACAATAGAGTGAATTACATTGGTGCTTGTGGTATGTCTGAATTTTGGATTTGGTCCCTAAAACAAACTATCTAAACCAATGGTCCCTAACTTTTCATTTTCACAACACCACGGGTCCCTTGACTTAACACCGTTAAGTAGTTACCATTAAGTCTGTTTCATGTGCCCCTATGTGAGGGGCACGTCAATCAACTTACCCATTATTTTCATCCCCATCTTGGCTTCTCCGATTTAAACTTCATATTCCACAATAAGAACCCCAATTTTTCAAACTTCATCTTCTAGAATAAGAATCCTAATTTGTTATGAACATTAAACCCTAAATGAAACCCAGAAAATGATTGAAAAAATAAAGGCTAAAAGATAAGAAATCTAATAAATCAATACATACATACATCTAAATAAGATAAATCGTTACGTAAAAATCTGAAAAATCAATAAGATCAAATGTTATACAAATCCATCGTCAAAACCCAAAATCAAAATTTTAAATTAAAAAATCAAAGCCCTAGTTTGATGTGTATGCAAACTACAACAAATCTGTGACTACTTTAACTAAAGATGTTAAAAACCTGCTGCTTGGCTCTTGATGATCTGATGAATCTTGAATCGAAACCTTGTCTGAAGACACCAAACCATAGCTAAACGGATTCAAACATGCTCTAACCAAACAAATAACACCAGATCTTGATTTGTTTTAGTCACCATGAAGAGACCGTCTCCTCCCCCTCTTGCTTCCTTTTCTTGTTCACCGTTAAAAACCCTCTCTATCTCCCCGTTTTCTTCTGCCGATCTTCTTGCTTCTTTTTTATGTTCACCTTGAAAAAAACAAAGGGGAACCAAGCATATCTAAGAAATTAAGAAGCCATGGATAGTTCCTTCGAAAACTATCTGGATCTGAGAGTACTCAAACTCATCGGTGATATACTTCGTGATTTCTAGGTTCTTAGATCTGTGTTCACGTTCGATTTATGCGGTGTTTTTTCTTGAATCGGACTCGCGGGATATAGGGGTAGGGGTGGGGTTCGCTAGAGATGGGGATAAGGGTAGGGTTCGACCAAGATGAGGATAGAGGTGGGGTTCGCCGGAGAGGCAAAGAAACAGGAAAGAGTCGTCCTTCTTCTTCTTTGGGGTAGGGAAGGAGTCGTTCATTTGATCTGGGTTCTTTTTCACATGTTCTTTGGAAGATGATATAGGGAAAATGACATATTTGCCCCTCACTTGGTGGGCACATAAAAGGTTAACATATATGATTTTAACGGTGTTAAATTTGAGGGATGGTGGGTGTTATGAAAATGAAAAGTTAGGGACCATCGGTATAGATAGTTTGTTTTTGGGATCAAATTCAAAATTCAAAATTCAGACAAACCACAGGGACCACCAGCATAATTCACTCAAAACAATAACAACCTCATAAATTAAAAAATAAAAATGAATAATTCTCATTGGGTTGCAAAGTTTGTAGAAATTGAGTGGTTTGTATTTGATCATGAATGTATACAGATGTTGAATGAAAGATGGCATTACATTTGTTTGGAGATTATTGGCTTACTATTCTTCTAGTACTGAAATGTTTTTGATGATATATATGCAGTCCACGGGATGGAAATCAATTATCCAACAACGGTTACATTGGGGTGTTACCATATACATCCTAGTGTATATCATGTCCTCCAATTAAATTAAGATATATATGTCTACTTTGACTTTTTTTAGTTTACATATACACCATAGACTAGAATGTCCCCATAAACTAGGGTGTGTTGGAAAAAACCCTTACATATGCATGCAGTTGTTGAGTCTTATAAGTCATCACTAGCTAGCTAGCTTGATTATAAAATTAGATTTATTCTTCCTTTGTTGATGATTAAATAATTTGGGCAATCTTTCATAATAGCGTAACAAGACTGCGATGTGAGGGTACAGGTCCTCCTTGCATTACCAGTTTCTCTTGTAATTCTCATATATCCTTTTTCTCCCCCACGTTCTACTGATGAGTCTTTCGGTATCCGGTACTTGCATCCTTCTGGTGTCGTTATGTGTCCCACAATATTTACCCCATGGAAGTTTTGTTCCCCTACACAGTCTTCGCCGATTTAAATTCCCTGTTCAATGGAATCGTATAGTTATCAACAGTTTTTCCGATGAATTAATTAATGTACCATTTGTTTGTAATTTTAATTAAGTATACCTCTTAATTTATAAGTATAGAAACCTTGATAAACACAGAGGGCAGCCGATACATGTTGTGTTTGAAGTGCTTCCATTATTGCCATCTAGTCGTATTTTGGAAGTTCTACAACACTTTCAACAAGTGCAACTCTATTTTGGAGCTGCATTCAGAAGAAAAAAGATTAATTCATTTGAAAAAAAAACAAGTTTGATCGATGGAGCTAGAAATTAACTAGTTATAGTTGAATGTACTTCATTTCAAAACCACTCATCTTTAAGGGAACAAATGGACACCTTCTGGACCACATATAATGTGGGCTCCACACATTAAAAAATAATATATGATTCAATGGGACCCACCATTAAATCATATATGATTTTTTAATATGTGGGGCCCAAATCATATGTGGTTCATACAAGGAATCCTTTTGTTCCCTTAAAAATCAAAAGTTCTTATTTGAACATCTCCCTATATATATATATATATATAGATAGATATAGAGGTGGGTTCTTGTGTTAACCCAATAATTTGTGTTAACCGTGTTAACCCATCGTTCACTGGTGAACACCATTTATCAGTATACGAGCATCGTGTTCACCAGTGAACGAGCATGGTGTTCACCAGTGAACGATGGGTTAACACAAATAATTGAGTTAACACTTGAAGGGGCCTCTATATATATATATAGGGTTGGGTTCACGTGATACCACTTGTTGGAGTATAAGATGACAAGGCAGAGAAGTTGTTGCACAAACAAAACAGAAAACACACAGAACTTGCTGTGTATATTCACGCAGAAGAAGTAAAATGGAGAGAAGGTTTGCTGTGATAAATATATACACGTATTGATCTTTTATTATCACAGAACAACTATAATTACTTACAGCAGTTATATACATATTTATACAAAACCGAAGGATGCAACCTTTCACCAAACGACACAACTATTTCTAAACACATGTCGAATTCCTAACTGTACATAACTGCTACTAAATAATTAATTACTAATTAATATTTAATAAATGCTAATAACAAGTCTAAGCTTAATTTCAATATCCCCTTGAGCTACACTACAAAACAAATGACTTTCACCTACAAAAATTACCCAGGAAAATTTCTTTGGGTGATTACCACGGATCACCCAGGAAATACTAATGGTTCAGGTAAAATCCGATTTTTCAAGAAAATACCAACGGATTACCCAGGGTTCCTGGGTAATCTGTCACTGATTTGATTTACTCACTAACAAATTAGCCACCAACTTTGTGACGGTTTTGTGACAAATCACCCTTTAGCGACAGACTTTCCAGGGAAATGGATGTCGGTGAAAGACTTTCATTTTAGTAGTGCTAGACATTGACTTAATAGGGATAGCATCCATCTTCTTGAAGCCTTTGAACTTCAAGCATCATCATTCAATTTCCTTGACATTTCCATGAAGTGTATCATCCACAGCGCGGGCACACACACACACCTTCTTGTTTCTTTTCAACATGATCACGTTCATCACAAAAGAGGCATCCGAATTCCTTTTATTTGGAACGCTCCTCGCAAATAACACAATTTCTTTCAGAAAACAAATCTTCGGGAATCTTTTCATCCGGGTTTGAATCACACTCAGAATCTTCTTATGATGAGTATACCATATATTCACTACTAGAAAATTGAGTATTTTCAACGAAATTTTTCAACGGAAAATGTCGTTGTAAATTTTCTATGAATTTTAAAGGGATAATTGACAAAGCATAAATTTTCTACGAATTTTCAACGAATTTCCATTGAAAATCTCTCACAAAATGCATTTTCAACCAAAAACTTTTTGACGAAACATTCCGTTGAAATTTTTTTGGTTGTTTGTGAGAGATTTTCAACGGAAATTCGTTGAAAATTCGTAGAAAATTTATGTTCTGTCAATAATCCTCTAAAATTCGTAGAAAATTTTCAACGACATTTTCCGTTGAAAATTAATTTCCGTTGAAAATACTCAATTTTCTATTTTCTAGTAGTGATTTATGACATGGTATAAACTTCTTCCAGGCAAGTAAGTGGCGATCTTTTTCCACTTATTCCCATATTTTCTTTGTAAGTCAAATAACAGTTGTTTTTCGGCTTCCGAAAACACGTCTTTTTTAAGATTAGGTTGAAGTTGGGTCGACCAACTAAGACCACACGATTTTGCCGTGCGATGAAGTAATCCATTGGATTGAAGGGAGTTCCAATTTCTTGGTCTGTTTTTCTTAGCATGATCTATTAAGAGATCATCTTCTCCTTCACTCCAGGCCCCTTTTTTGATATCTCCTGGAATCTGTTTCTTCAACCTATCATTCTCCTTTATCTGTTTCTCACATGTAGCCTGTAGAATTTCGAGTTTCGTATTTAGAAACTTTTGTTCCTCTTTCAATATTACCACTTCCTTTTCCAGAGTCTTTTCATCCTTTTTTTCAGAAAATTATATACCGAAGATTTTTACTGAAGCCATCGAAAAATAAAAACAGACTGTTGTGTTCTTCTTTCTCCCCTTCGAAATCTTTCTTCTACGTCTTCTACAAACTAACAGCCATGATACCCTTTTTTTGGAAATCTTTCTTCTGCGTCTTCTAAGTAGCAACAGTCTGCATTTTTCTTCTTCAAATTGACAGCCAATAACCGTAGCTCTGATACCGCTTGTTGGAGTATAAGAAAACAAGGCAGAAAAGTTCTGCACAAACAAAACAGAAAACACACAGACCTTGTTGTGTATATTCACGCAGAAGAAGTAAAATGGAGAGAAGGTTTGTTGTGATAAATATATACACGTATATTGATCTTTTATTATCACAGAACAACTATATAATTACAGCAGCAGTTATATACATATTTATACACAACCGAAGGGATGCAACCTTCACGATACACAACTATTTCTATACACCTCCTAACTGTACATAACTGCTACTAAATAATTAATTACTAATTAATATTTAATAAATGTTAAATAACAAGTTTAGCTTAATTTCAACAGTACCCCTCCGTTACATCCACCTTGATCTGAACAATCGACAAGTTGTTGTTCCGATAGTGATACCAAGCAACCGGTTTTGATAGCGTTTGTTGATTCGATTGCACCCATCGCTTTAACGCCCAAGAGCGTCCACATTGGCCTTGAGCCTTTGGACACACGACTTTGCTTTGTTGTCTCCAATCAATCTCAGGCGCGAAATTTTGGCAAATTACATATTTCATCATGGATGTACACACAGATGATGACGAAAGGTGGCATTACATCTGTTTGGAGATTATTGGCTATTCTTCTATTACAAAGCTTTTGCTGATATATATGCAGTTCACGGAAATCAATTATATATCCAACAACAATTACTACCCTATATATATATGTGTGTGTGTGTATGCAGTTGTTGAGTTTTATTGATTATATAACTATATTTATTCTTCCTTTATTTGTTAATTATTTTGGGCAAGCATTATCTTTCATAATAGGGTAACAAGTCTGCACTGTTATGCCACAGGTCCCCCTTTTATTACCAGTGTCTCTTGAAAGTCGCATATATCCTTTTTCTCCCCAACATTCTCCCCACGAGTTCTTAAGTATCCAGTACTTGCATCCTTCTGGTGTCGTTCCGTATCCCACAATATTTACCGCATGTAAGTTTTCTTCCCCCACACAGTCTTCGCCGGTATAAATTCCCTGTTCAATGGAATCGTATAGTTGTCAAAACATCAACGGTTTTTACGATGAATTGTGATGTGTTAGTTAATAGCAAAAAATTAACTTACCATTTGTAATTGTGGAGATATTATTTTTAGCATGTTTTACAGGACGTTACACATTGGCTTAATTTATAGGACGCCTAGATTTTCCAAGCGTCCTAATAGAATATTTTATTAAACTTAGGTTTATATGACCAAACAATAAAGCGTTACAGTAGGTTATAGGATCTTTACGATGCTTTTAAAATAAAGTGTCCTATTAGTTATTTTATAGGACACTCTTGAGAAATGTCCTATAAACCCGTCTTTTTATAGAACACCTTTGTTTATAGGATACTTTTTCAAATAGTGTCGTATAAAATAATTAATATGACACTATATTTTAAAGGCTTTGTAAAAACATGTTAAAACGCCTAAAAGTGTCATGTAAACTTATTGTAACACTTTTAGATAAAACGTTTTTTGGTTTGGTCTTGTAACCTTGTGTCCTATAAAGTATTCTTTTAAAACGTTTTTTTCATTTTACATGTATAAAATCAATTTTGTTGTATGTTAATTAAGTTCACGGACATTACCATTTGTGATTGGTGTTATTCTTATTGAGTTTTTTTAATCATGTAGCTAGCTAGCTCTTTATGTAATTTTAAGTATACCTCTTTATATTTATAGAAACCTTCATAAACAAAGAGGCAAGCCGATACAGGTTGTCTTTGAAGTGCTTCCATTATCCCCGGCTCGTCGTCTAGTCCAACATGTCCAACTTTTTCGACAAATGCGACTCTATTTTTTAGCTGCATTCAGAAAAATTAAGATGAATTAATTTTAAAAAACAAGAAGTTTGATCGAGCTAGAAATTAAATAACATACTTCTTTTTAAAGTATACTATAATGTTAATTTATATATATAGGGCTGGATTCACGTGAAATCAATATGTTTTCGTGAGACTTGTAAGACCACATTTTTACACTTGAAACTTCACAGCAAAACATTATGAATGTATAAGAAAATCCGAACTTTCACGGCAAAAACACTGTTAAGGTTACCTTTACAATGTTTTGCTGTGAAGTTTCAAGTGTAAAAAAATGATCGCAAGCTTCTCACGAAAACAACCTGATCTCACATGATTCCAAATCTATATATATATATATATATTATATTACGGCAAAGGCTAATTTTCATGACTTCTCGGAAGAGGACAAAGGCTTATCTACCGCTAATTTGGTTGGTTGTACGTACCTTTGCAGGACAGCAAACAGATTGTCCTGCAGGGTCATTGTAAGGGTAGCACTCCGTTGATACACTACCTCCATCTTTGGATAAAAACTCCATTCCGTGTTGCGGTACCCCTCCGTTACATGCTTCTCCTGAACAGTCGATAATTTGTTGTTCCGATAGTGATACTAAATTACCGGTTTTGATAGCGTGTGCTGATTCGACTGCACCCATCGCTCCAAACGCCCAACAGCTTCCACATTGGCCTTGATTCTTTGGACACACGACTTTGTTTTGTTGTCTCCAATCAATCTCAGGTGCACAATTCTGGCGATCAACAGTCTTGAGAGTGTGGTTGTGCTTTGCTTGCGAGAGCATCCGGCGCTCCGACTCCTCAAGGTGCTTGGCGCCCGTATACCTTCTTACAACCTCGGCGAGAGTCAAGTCAGACATCCTGTTCAACTCCAGAACGTATGATTTCTTCGCTTTGTTATGAGAGTCAACATGTTTCACGTTGTCCATGAAAATAATGAACCGTTTTTGTTGCTCTTCCTCGTATGCCTCCGGGGGTACGTTGTGGTGTGCCCTCCACCTCTCGTACATCGCCCACTTGGCTCGATCCGATTTCAGATCTTCGTCAGTGAACTCAAAGCTCTCGCTCTTAACAAACCCTAAAGCCGAAACCAAAACAAGTGAAAACAAAACCAACCTCGTCATTTCCATTTCGATCTTTCTTACTTTTTGTCTTAATTCCAAGATACTGGATGATTGAATTGTTGGAAACCTGTTGATTGCTTTATATAACATAATAACAGCTTAATTAAGTAATTACACTTGTAGATTTAGTGGATAAGAGGTGACGTCGGGAAGAAACATTCTTATCATCCACTCATTTACACCCTTAAAGATCGATTTGATATAATAAGCTAGCTAGGATTAATTAATAGGGTGTCATTTTTTTTTTGGATCAATATCCTTTTTTTGCGGGGTAATTTGAATGGATAATTCAAGAACCAAGTCTAAAGGAACGCATAGATGATTGATTTAAGATTAAGGTTTGTCATTTGTAATGGAAGATCACTACAAGAAACTATCTCTATTGTTACAAAGGTTATAGCGACGACTAAAAAAATTTTGTTGTAGGTATTAAAATTGATTTTTACATATACTTGAAGACTTTAAATTTCTAAATTTTACTTACTGCGACGATTTAGGGTCGCTAGAGAACTACAGCGACGGGCCAATAGAGACGGGTTTACAGCAACAATAATTGTCGTAATAGACCTTAGCAACGAGATTTTGATCTTTAGCGGCGAATAGGGTAGATTTGCAGTAGTGGATGTCCTTTTATCTTATTTATTATAGAAAAAAAAACCCTTCATTTATTCAATTTATATTTACTCTTTTACACTAACAATCATCCAACTTTTTCGTTAAGTACGAGGCTAAATCGATTTTCTTTACTATACCATATTTTTTAGCAGTTTTTATATTTATATTTCATTAAATTATGTTATATATATTATAATTTTTATATTTGTAATTTATATTTAAATTTTGTAGGTTATATATTCATATTCAAATATTATATTTTGTATTTGTATTTTATTTAAATTTGTGTTTTATATATTTGGTATATTTGAACCTTCATTTATGTAATTTATATAGTGATTTGATTTAGTGTTTGTTCCTTAAATTTGTGATGAAATTCTACAAAATTATGATTTATATGTTATGGTTTTGAAATTTATTTATAAATAGTTTAATATTTTTACTTTTTTGGTGTTTTTATATAGATTAGGGTTGGAACAATCCAACTTTGTATAGTGAAGATGATGCAATAAAATTAAATCGTTTTTAATATAATTAATTTTTTAATTCAAATAATACAACCATATGTTATTTTATTCGGTCTACATAAAATAAGACACGGTTTTATTATTTGATTTATTTAAATTAAAAATTGGAATACATTAAAAACTCATGGTCTCGCGAAAGTGATGATTTCATGTTTAGATATGGTTTCATGCTTTTATTAGTGGAAACAAAAACTCGCGATTTCATATGTGTTTCAATTAAACACGGCATTGATGAACAAACAAAACAAAATATTCTGATTCACCATTGACGAACCAAAATATACTGCGATATCGGAACCCACCATTGATGAACAAACAAAACAAAATATTCAGACCCGTCATTGACGAACCAAAATATAATGCAATATCGAACACGTCATTGACGAACCAAAATATACTGCAATATCATAGACTGCAGAATTGATTTAAGAATTTTTGACAAACAGTAATAAAAGATTACAAATTCATTAAATAAATGATTGACATAATAAAGATTATCAACATCCCAAAAATAACGGGCATATTAATTAAAGATTACCACCATAAATATATATAAAAAACAATAACAACGTCATAAATTAAAAAATAAAAATGAATAATTCTGATTGGTAGAAATTGAGCGGTTTGTATTTGATCATGAATGTATAGTATTCAGATGTCGAATGAAAGGTGGCATTACATTTGTTTGGAGACTATCGGCTATTTTTCTAGTACTGCACTGTTTTTGCTGATATATATGAAGTCCATGGGATGGAAATCAATTATCCAACAACGATTAATACATATGCATGCAGTTGTTGAGTTTTATAAGTCATCACTAGCTAGCTAGCTTGATTATAAAACAAGATTTATTCTTCCTTTGTTGATGATTAAATAATATGGGGCATCTTTTCATAATAGCGTAACAAGACTCCGATGTGAGGGTACAGGACCCCCTTCCATTATTAGCTTCTCTTGTAATTCTCATATATCCTTTTTCTCCCCAACGCTCTCCCCATGAGTTCTTCAATATCCAGTACTTGCATCCTTCTGGTGTGTATCCCACAATATTTACCCCATGCCCGTTTTCTTCCCCTACACAGTCTTCGCCGGTGTAAATTCCCTGTTCAATGGAATCGTATATAGTTATCAATGTTAGAAAATTGGTAGAAACAGAAGCTGTCTTTGGAAACAGATTCCTTAGACACAGTGTGTAAATAAAGTAAACAACAGAATTACATAAGGGAAAAGAAAAAAAAAACAATAATCAGAATTACAGTACAGAAAAAGAATTAAACCGAGGCTCGTGTTGGACACGATGCCCTTAAACAGATTCGTGGTCTGTTCCCAGGGTACAACGGTGAGGTTACAAAATTTAAAACTGATCTCGAAATTTTGAGCAAAACTGGTCCGTGCGAGCCCGAGAATTTGGAACTGCATTCGTGTCCGCAGATGCGCACATGAGTTCGGTCGGTTTAGCCTACAAAATCGACCAAACCGCACCCCCCCCCCTGCGCGCGTGTAGGTGTTGGAGCATAAACTTACTAAAGAGCTTGTAAGCCCTTTGTGGTTTTTTCCATATAAACCACTCCAAGTTTTTCCTCCCCTCCTATGTGGGACACATTCCAAACCATCTAGAGTTACTTCAATTTTCCAACCGAATGCTCTACTTTGAGCATCGATATCTCATTCACACAATCTCCATTTTGGACACATAATATACGGTTTCGAAGCTCATATATAGGAGAACACAAACCCATAAAATTCTCATTATATATAACGCATATACATATAATTAATTGTGTCCAAAGTTAGTTAAAAACCACATATTTTAACTAAAAATTCCAACAATCAACAGTTTTTCTGATGAATTAATTAATGTACCATTTGTAATTTTAATTAAGTATACCTCTTTACATTTATAGAAACCTTCATAAACACATAGGGCAGCCGATACAGGTTGTGTTTGAACTGCTTCCATTATCGCCATCTCGTCGTATTTTGGAAGTTCTACAACACTTTCGACAAATGCAACTCTATTTGTGAGCTGCATTCAGAAAAAAAAAAGATTAATTGATTTTTAAAAACAACAAGTTTGATCAATCGACCTAGAAATTAATTAGTTATAGTCGAACGTAGTATATAATGTGAATTTATATATATATATATATATATATATATATATATATAGGGAAGGGTTCAAACGAGAACACCCACTAGGGATGAGCTCGGGACCGGACCGGTACCGAACCGGTACCGAAACCGGATAGTATCGAAACCGAAAGTATAATACCCGGACTATTATAATGAACTTTAAGTGAAAAGTTAGCGTTTGGAGTTAGTCATTGCTTTGAATGCTTGTACATAAAGCATAAAGACTTGAATCCAAACTAACTTTGTCAAACATAACCATGTGAGGGATTAAACATGGACAATTGAAACTATAATTAAACCTAAATGTAAAAGAATTCACCAATTATGGTAATGTTGCAATTCTGGAAACTTGAGGGACTAAAAGTGAAAAATTGAAAAATATAAAAACAAAATTGAAATTAACAAAATCATTTTCAGATTTTCTTCTCCTTCTCCTTTTCTTTTTCACGATCAAAACCCTAGGACAAAAACTTCATCACTCAAATTAACCCTCAAATCTTGATGAAAAGATGAGATTTTGAAGTTTTTGAAGCCAAATCTTGAAGGTAAACCATTGGGTAAACTTATAATCCTTAAAATCTATGTTATTTGATGTAAACACATACTTAGTATGTGTGTATTTGTTGATTAGGGGCTGAAGGTTTGGGAAGAGATTGAAGAATTCAACACTTTGAAGAGGTTGTATTCATCCTTAAGGTAAGAATTTTGCAAATCTTTGAGTTAGATGTTGGTAACCTAAGATTCAATTGGGTTTTGATTTATATTGTGTTAGGGATTTCTCAATCAAATCTAAATGTTCTAAATTGGTCAATAGTTGGTTTAGAATGGTTACCAATTCAAGTGGTAGTGATTTGGTAGTGATGGTACCTTCAAATAACTAAAATGGTGCTGTTGGTAGCAAACAGTAGGTGCTGTTAGTTTTAAAAATTTGTATAAAATCAACCATTGATCCAATGAAGATGTATAATATGTCTTTGGAAAGCTTAGAACGTCTACTACAACTGTCATGAAGAGTCCGAGAGCTAATTCGGAGTTTAAGTGGGTCAAAACAGTGAATTACAGTAGCTGGTCACAGTGTACTCGGGATTTGCACACTGTTGGCAAAAATTTCATAATTAATTGGTCATACCTTCAAATGACATGAATCTTGTTGGTATGAACTCCTAACACATATGTCTACAACTTTTATTTGTTAAGCATCATTTAATTCAGCTTTTAAGTATAAGATATTTGTCCACAAAATTGATAGACAGAAGCTGAATTGTGCAGAGGATGAAATATCTCCTTTTGCAAGTTAATTTTTGTTTTACCCATTTCATTTCCTTATTGACACTAGGATGGTAACATAAGCTTATTGGTATGAAATTAAGGGTTAAGTAAGCTTAAAGGAAAGGTACACATAGGATTAGGATGGTTATACAAACGTAGGTACTTGGTACAATTCTAAGTATACATTAATTGTGATAGGATATCCGACTAGCAAAAATTGGAACGATTGGCATAAAAGCATCTTGCCTTGATTCTCGACTATATAAGGTACGGATCTCTATTTTACCTTGATACGGGAGTGACCTATTGTTAAGGGTCATTCCACTCGAAGTTGATTTATCCATGTTAATCTTGAGGTACGAAATGACCTCAATGATGTTGTTTCTTGAGATTTCATTATATCATTCTTTTGTTGAACTCCATTTGGTGTTCCATTAGTTGAGCATGACTTAGGAGTGTTCCAAGGTTGATTGCTCCTAATAGGGACCATTGGCCCGGTTCTTGAGTTTTACTCTGAACGCTGAGGCGCGAATGGATTGTTGCTATAAATGATTATTGATCAATTCTTGTGATTTCGTTACATCGCATTTGTTGTTGTTATTACCCAGACACTTGGTCGGGGCACCGGCCATGTGATGTTTCCATGGTGGCTATAATCACTGTGGCGTCCTCGTATATGTGTGGTGAGTGCGCTGGCCTTGATCCGGCCATGGGGGCGGATGGATATCCTAGGAACCGAACATGATTATGACTACTTTAATAGTAGTCGAGGGCTAGTAGGTGTTGTGCCCACACTGCTAGTTCTCACCTATGCCCATAGGACCGTACATCCTTTTGGGAACAACGTGTTAGTGTATTCGGGTGATTATGTGAACTTGATAACACGAAACACGGAATTGGGTGATTATGTGAACCCACTTGTTATATCTTTCAGATTTCAATTGATTTCTATCATTTCATCATTTATCCATCGTTGATTATTATTCGTATTGAACATTGCTTATTATTCATATTGTTGATCTGTTCCTTTGAGTTATTGCTCGGCCCACGTTTGTTATTCCGTGGCAGGTTCTAAAGACTGACTAGGGGTGTATCCGGGTTGAGAGACCAGGAGTGGATTTTGGAGGCTAACTTGATATACGACCCCCACTTTTGCATAGTTACTTTTTGGTTGTAAATATTATGTAACTTAACTTTTGGTGGTCTATAACCATGAATAGTTTGTTAAGCAAATTACCTTGGTTGCTCTATGTACTTTTAACCCGGTTTAGTATATATATGGGATGTTACATTTATGGTATCAGAGCATAGGTTACGACCTGTAGAATATATCTAAGTTTGATCTGTGAGAAATGGGTAGACTTAAGATGGGAGTAGAAATAGTCTTTATGTTATATTATATTATGTAATATTTAACAAATTTTCTTTTAGAAAATTTACTAATCGTGATGATTTTTGTGGTGTATTCAGAATGCCACCAAGAAGGAATGCTCGTAGGAGGCAAATAACGGAGGTTTATACTGATGATAATCCCACTCCTAATACGCCGAATCCGGAAATTTCTGAGGCAGTTCAACAAGCCTTGAACTCAATGATGCCGGTCTAATATCGCAAGTCGTTGAAGCCGTGCGTCAAGCGAGTGAGACCGCAACTCCTAATACCGGGGAGTTACCGGTCTTACGGTGTCGATGCGCTACGGTTGGGACTCAACTAACTCTACACCAATGGTTAGAAAAGTTC
This sequence comes from Silybum marianum, assembly GCA_036898165.1. NCBI lineage: Eukaryota > Viridiplantae > Streptophyta > Magnoliopsida > Asterales > Asteraceae > Silybum > Silybum marianum. The sequence continues at coordinate 33,773,353 of CM072535.1, forward strand.
CATAAACAGAAGCCACAATCTTTCTCATCAGCTGTGAATCCTATTGAGGCCGAGCATTGGATTAAACACCTTGAGAAGATATTTGATGTACTAGAATGTCCTGACAACATTCAAGTCAGATTGGCTGCATACAAACTAGAGGGTGATGCCAATCAGTGGTGGCAATCTTGGAAACAAGCACGAGGAGGTAATACAGTTGTGGAAAATCTTACGTGGATTCGGTTCAGAGATGCATTTCTACAACAATATTTTACTGAAGCGATCGAGAATCATTTATTCGGGACTTTGCTACGATAAAACAACACGAGAACGAGTCGGTTCTGATTTTGTGGCCCGATTTCTTCGGTTAGTCACTTTTGGGACCACTTGCCGGTGCGAGGCTAATCAAATTCAAAAGTTTAAATGGGCCTTACAAAACAAATACCGTTCGAGGTTGATGGGGCAAAGATTTACGAGCTATCTCATATTATTAACACGGCCCGGAGACATCGAGCTTGACAGGATTGACTTTCTAGCTACTAAGGGTGATTCTAAGAAAAAGAGCCGATATTCATCATCCGGAAGTCAAAGTGGACAGGTAGCTAACCGCCAAAAGAATACATTTGCAGGTCAACGCAAACAAGGAAGTCCACGACCTTCCTTATCTTTTGGAGCGACAACAAATACAGGAAATTTCACTTTCCCTACCTTGTGTAAAGACTGTGGTAAAGTTCACAGGCCAGGACCGTGTCTTAAAATGACGGGTGCATGTTTTACTTGTGGCCAACAAGGTCACAGGTCTAAAGACTGTAAACAAAATCAAGGTGGTGGATCGGGATCGAAAGATAAAGGCAAGCAAACCACTGCAGGCGGGCGAGTCTTCGCGCTATCAGCGGATCAAACTACCGATGGTATGGTTTCTGCTACTGTTCATATTAATGATAAACATTTGTATGCATTATTCGACACTGGAGCTACTCACTCTATAGTGTCAGAAAAGTTCGTGAAATATCTCAAGTCGTATGAACGGCCATTAGATGAATTCTTTACTATCACAACCCCAACGGGATACAAAGAATATGTGAATGATGAATATGTTGATTGTCCTTTAATGATTGGGGATAAAGTTTGGATAGCCACTCTACTTCCAATGAGAATGAGAGATTTTGATCTCATACTCGGTATGAACTGGTTGGCCAAACATCGTGTCACAATTGATTGTGAAGCCAAAAAGGTTATATTTGGTGATGTCACCAAGCCTGAACATGTTGTTCAAGGCATTCCTCCTCGCAAATCTATCTGTGTCATATCTACTTTAAAAGCTCATAAATTAATGGATCGTGGGTGTGAAGTGTTTCTAGCTGCGGTCCGGGATGTTTCTAAAGCAAGTCCTAAATTGGAAGTGTTGGGTCACCGATGATTTGGTGATGAACCACCTTCCTTTATATGAATGAATTTTTACAGGTTCTTTTGAAGGTCTGAAATATGCTTCAAGTATTGAAGAGTCAAAGACTATTCAATCAAGGGGTTGTACATCAAAAAGTGGAATTTTGGATGTATCAACCAACTTCAATATTCAGACCATCTTGCCAAGTCAAGATTGGGTCACCAATATAGTGGGTCACCGATGGTACACTCAAAAGTCATCAAAAGTACTAAGGACATCAAATAAGATGAGGTCATCAAGTTTGATGTCATGGTCACCGACACTATGATCTTGGTCACCGAAATTGCAGGTATATTTTCTAAGGCTGTGATATCAACTCACAATGGTATACACTTTTGTCACTTAGTGAAAGAAGAAGTTATCAAGCAAAGTGTACACTTATCAACTCCAGCCTTATAAGGTATCCACCGATGTGATACATAGTAAGATGTATCACTTAGCAATTTCAAAGAGATAAGTTCTTGACTCACATCAATTGCAAGACACGTGAGCCAGCAAGAACTTGGGCACCAAGCCTTAATTAAAGACATTCTCTTTTATTCTTATAAAAGGAATATTTGTCTTTTAGCTAAAAGGCTTGATGGGACTTCACGAGCATGAAGAAAAGAAGATAAAGTTATCCGACATTACGTGCTACAAGGAATGGTTCATCCATTATTCTAGTACAAAGGAAGTGGTCTCTTCCTTTGTCCATCGTATAATCTTCCAGCTAATGAAACCTTGACAGCTGTCCACTTGCATCCCATGCATGGACACTATAAAAGGAGATGAAGTCCTTCCCAGAAATCTCACGCTTTCAACAAATCTTCAGAGTGATTATTTGTTTGACTGTGGCAAAGCTGTGTGCTATAACAGTATTATTTTAACTTGCTTAGTGTAATAGTTAATTATCGTTATACGTGTGTTTAGTTTGATAGAATAGTCCGCCCGTTCTTTTCCGCATCAAACTATACGTGTGTAAATTTTTAATATTTATATTAAAAAATTTAAAAAGAGTATATTCTGTGTGTTTTATATTCAACCCCCTTCTACAAAACCCTCTCTTAGTTAGCCATCTCTCTTTGGGGACTAACAATTGGTATCGAGCATTGGTTTAATCTCATAAACCGGATCCGTGATGGCTACTACCTCAAATGTTGATGGTACCTTGCAGACCTCTTCCAGTAATACATATGATTTAGGATCTTTGGCTAAACCCCCAAGATTCAACCCAAACAACTTTGGGTTATGGAAAAATCGCATGTTATTATTCTTGGAAGGGATCGATTACAGGTATCCCAACATTCTCAGTGAGGGACCTTTTGTTCCTAAAATATGGGCTCGCTTTGGCCCTCAAAAGGACGCTGAAGGAAAGGACATAGAGTCAGATGACGAAAGAAGTGAGAAAACTGGTAGATATATCATCAAACCTTCTAACAAATTTAGTGAAGATGATAAACGCCTAGTCGCTTTAGATACTAAAGTCAAATCTGCTCTTGCTGTTTCCCTTCCTGATGATGTGTATCATTCTCTTCTTAAACCTTCCCACTGCTAAAGAGATGTGGGATACTTTGAGTGTCTTATATGAAGGCACCAAAGAAGTAAAGAAATCTAACAGGATCTGTCTTGTTAGAAAGTATGAACTCTTCTCCCATGAAAAGGGAGAATCTCTTTCTACCTACTTTAATCGTTTTAACTGTCTTCTCAACGATCTCAAAGTTCTTGGCCGAGTTTATGATAATGAAGAAGTTCTCTGCAAGTTCATGGATTGTCTTCCAGATTTCTGGGAAACTATCTGTACTTGCATCAAGCAAACCAAGGACTTAGAAATAATGCCTTTAACTGCTCTCTATGGAACTCTTCTTCACTATGAACAAACTAAGAACCAGAGAAAGTCTCTTATAAAGGATATCAAATCCTCCTCTATTGCTTTAATAGAAAACCTTTTTCTCAAAAATCCTCTTCTGATAAAGCAAATGAAGAATGCTTCAATTGTGGAAAGAAAGGTCATTTTGCTTCTGAATGCAGATCAAAAGCTTCTTCTTCTAAACCTTCTTCTTCTTATGGCCATGACTTCTCAAAATCAGCTTCTAGGAAGCATGAAGAGAGAAATAGCCAATCCTCTAAAGAAAATTCTGAATCAAAAGAAGCCTCAAGGTACAAGAAATACAAAGCCAAATACAAGAGAGAAAAGGAGAGAAACCAAGGTAAAAATAAAACCTTAGTTGCTGAGGCTCATTGTTGGGAAGATGAGCAAACCTCTGAGAGTGAGAGTGAGTATGTCACTAAGTGCCTCATGGCCAAAATTGATGAGATAGAAGACATGGAGAAATCACTCTACACCACTCTTGTATCTGCCGAGGATCCACTTCGGGGACAAAACCTCGGGTACATCCTTTTACCTTTCTCTCGATGATCAAAAGGCCGATGCCTTTGATTCTTTAACCGTTGACTTCGTGACTTAAAGATTCAAAAGAAAAAGGCTGATATGCACATAAAATGTCTAAATGATCAACTCCTCTCTTGCTTTTCAAAACTAAAAGATTTTGACAAAATGAAAGCTGATCTGGAAAACCTTCGGTACTTAAACGACAGTCTTTCTGAGGAAAAATCAAAGATTTCTTCCACTCTTGAAAAGGAACAAGAGGTTCTGTCTAAATGGACTAAATCCTCTAAGAATCTAGAAAGGATCCTTCAAGATCAAATCACCAGCAAGGATAAGTCTGGCCTTGGTTATGGAAAAGATGTTCCTCAACCTCTTGACCTTCCACTCCCTTCCTCTTCTGAGTGTCAAGGTTTTCCTGCTGGTTTCCTTTCCGATGACGATGATGATCTCTTCGGTTACTCATCTGAGGATTCTACCTCCGTTCACTCTATAGATCTACTTGACATGCTCAAAGTAGAATCTGGTTCCAAAAAGTTTGGAGTCTTTGTTAAAGCTAAAGAAATCTCTTCTGAGTCTTCAAAGGTTTCAACTTTTCCAAGCTCTTCTTCTTCTCCCAAACCTATCCAAAGACTTTTAAATTCCTTAAGTCTGCATGAGTCAAGGTACTCCCAGGAGCAGCCTTCTGTAGTTGCTGAGTCAAGATTTTCTCCTCAAAAGAAAAATTTTTCTAAATCAAATTTTTCATCTAAAAGGAAATCTCAAATAGCTACTGACTTTATTCCTCGGTCAGTAAACTTGAAGAAATCAAGAAACCCTGGTAAAGGTATTCTTGGACCAAGACCAGGCGTTGGACACCCCTCTTCTTCTCATTCCTCAACCTCTGTCCAAAGTTTAGATGATAGGGATTTTAAAAAGGTCTTTCCTTTAAAGAAGTGCTATAACTGTGGCAACACTCTTCATCTTGCTAAAAATTGCCCAATAGACTTGGCTCCTTGCAAATCTAAAATGCCTTCTAATCCCAAAGGACCCACCTCAAAATGGGTACCAAAAGTCTAAATTTGTTTCTGGGTGCAGGTACCAAATAAAGATCATATATGGTACATGGATAGTGGATGTTCAAGACACATGACCGGAAACAAACTTCTTCTCTCTAACTTCTCAAAAGAAAAGGGACCCACTGTTTCCTTTGGAGGAAATGGAAAAGGGGTCACCAAAGGATATGGTACCATTTCAAATGGAACCATCACTTTCTCCGCAGTAGCTCATGTTGAAGGGCTAATGTACAATCTTCTAAGCATCGACCAAATATGTGATTTGGGCTATAAGGTCATGTTTCGGTTTGTGTGTGTGCTTGGTCTTTGATGTACGAACAAGATTGTACTAGCGGGAACCCGACCGAATGACGTGTACATAATCAACATGAAGGAAAGTGCAATAGGAGAAGCCGTGTGTCTCCTCTCTCAAGAACTAGCCAAACAAAGTTGGTTTGTGGCATAAAAGGTTCTCTCATCTAAACTTTAAAACCTTGAACAAACTCTCCAACAAGGAGTCAAGTTGTTGGAATGCCAAAAATAGCTTTTGAAAAAGAAAAGGCTGTGTGGGGCATGTGAAAAAGGAAAACTCACCGTAACTTCCTTTAAAACAAAACAATGCTCTTCTATCTCTCAACCTCTTCAAATGCTTCACATGGATCTATGCGGTCCAGTCAGTACACCCAGTCTGGGTGGTAAAAAGTATATGCTAGTAATCGTCGATGAATTCTCTAGATATACTTGGGTGTTCTTTCTGAAACACAAGAGTGATCTTTTGAAGAAATCATCGAGTTTACAAGAAAGATTGAAAATTTGAATGGTAAGCTGGTGAAGTCCTTCGAAGTGATAATGGCACCGAATTCAAGAATGCCGCTCCGGAAGATTTCTTTGACCTAAAAGGAATCTCTCGTAACTTCTCGCCGTACGCACTCCTCGGCAAAATGGTATTGTTGAGAGAAAGAATAGAACACTATGTGAAGGCCGCAAGGTCTATGCTTGAGTGAATCCAAGTTGCCAACCTATTTTTGGGCAGAAGCAGTTAACACTGCATGCTTTACTCAAAATAGGTCTATCATAGTCAAAAGGCATGACAAGACCCCATATGAAGTTTTCCATGGAAGAAAACCTACAGTTGACTTCTTCCATGTGTTTGGTTGTGCTTGTCACATGCTAAATGACAGGGAACAACTTGGAAAGTTTGATCCAAAGTCTGATGATGGAATTTTCATGGGCTATTCTCTCTCCTCAAGAGCCTTTAGAATCTTCAATCTAAGAAGACAATGCATAGATGAATCCATGCATGTAAAGTTTGATGAGTTTGAAACTTCTTCATTATCTTGTGATGAAGAAGAATTAAACCTATGGATAAATTCATGTGTTGGTGAAATTCCATCCTCCTATCAAACCAATCCTCCATATAGCAACCCTTCTCAGACTTCCATAAACACTACCTTACCTTCTGAACCTTCTCTTTCTTCTCCACCTCCTGAAACTAACTCTTTAGAAGACCTTACCCACCAAAACACTATATCTCCCTTAAACCCTTCTTCACCATCCCAAATTCCTACCTCATCCTCTTCTCTACCTCCCTCCTTACCTCCTGCACTAAAGTGGACCATGGATCATCCAATAGATCAAATCATAGGTGATCCACAAGTTGGTGTAAAAACCAGAAGAGGCATAAGCAATCTGTGCTTATATGTCAACTTTGTTTCCATTGTTGAGCCTAAGCTGATAAATGAAGCCCTAGCTGATCCTAGCTGGGTAATTGCCATGCAAGAAGAGCTCTCACAATTTGAGAGAAACAAAGTCTGGAAGTTAGTTCCTCGTCCATCCAACAAAACAATTATTGGAACAAAATGGGTGTTTCGAAACAAGATGGACGAAGAAGGAATGTCATAAGGAACAAGGCAAGGTTGGTTGCTCAAGGATATCGGCAAGAGGAAGGAATTGATTATGATGAAACCTTTGCTCCTGTTGCCAGATTGGAAGCTATCCGAATATTTCTTGCCCATGAGCTTACAAGAATTTTCGGGTATTCCAAATGGATGTCAAAAGTGCCTTCCTGAATGGTGAATTAGCTGAAGAAGTGTATGTGAAGCAACCTCACTGGGTTTGAAGATCCGATCCATCCATATCATGTATATAGGCCGGATAAAGCTCTATATGGACCGAAGCAAGCTCCACGTGCTGGTATGACACTCTCTCAGAATATCTACTTAGAAATAAGTACATACGAGGCAAGGTTGACAACACTCTCTTCTTCAAGAAATCACAAGGTAATATCATTCTTGTTCAAATCTATGTAGATGATATTATTTTTGGAGCCACCGATGAATCCTTGTGTGATGAGTTTAGCTCCCTCATGCAAAAAGAATATGAAATGAGCATGATGGGGGAGTTAACTTTCTTTCTTGGTTTGCAAGTAAAACAGTCTCCAGAAGGTATTTTCATAAATCAAAGTAAATACATTAAAGACCTTCTGAAAAAGTTTCAATTTGATACTTGCTCTACCATGAAAACTCCTATGGCTCCTCCTCTTAAACTCTCTTTCCGATCCCGATGGCATTTACGTAAATATTACAAATTATAGAGCCATGATAAGATCCCTTCTTTATCTAACTGCAAGTAGACCTGACATTATGTTTGCTACTTGTCTATGTGCCCGATACCAAGCAAATCCTAAAGAATCACACCTAGCTGTTGTGAAAAGGATTTTCAGGTATCTGAAAGGTACCATAAATCTGGGTCTTTGGTATCCCAAAGACTCAGGTTTCGATCTCATCGGGTACTCTGATTCTGATTTTGCAGGTTCAAAAATAGACAGAAAGAGTACAACTGGAAGTTGTCAGTTACTTGGTGGAAAGCTTGTGAGCTGGTCAAGTAAGAAACAACATTCGGTGTCTACATCTACTTCTTTGAAGCGAGAATATGTAGGCTATTTGGAAGTTGTTGTGCACAAATATTGTGGATGAAAAATCATTTGTGTGATTACAATCAGATTTTCTCAAAGATCCCAATAATGTGTGACAACTCAAGTGCAATAGCCATTGCCAACAACCCTGTGCTTCATTCAAGATCCAAGCACATTGATATTAGGTATCACTTTATAAGAGATCATGTCTCTAAAGGTAATGTGGAGTTACATTTCATTCCCACCGACTATCAACTAGCTGATCTGTTCACAAAGCCTCTTGATGAAGCAAGGTTCAAGTTTCTCATCGGTGAATTAGGTATGATAAACATAGACTAATATATTTTATAATTTTATATAAATATATGTTTTATATATATATATTCTATATATATATATATATTATACATTTATATAATTTATAACTTATATATTATATATGTTATATATATACAAATAATTAAAAAAATATATATATATATATATAATATGTCAGTGACTGGGTCACCGACAAGCTCTCCTCTCTCTCTCCCAAAATACCTCCTTCACCTCTCTCAAAACCTTAAAAACATACACCTCCACCAAGCCACCAAGTCACCACAAGCCACCCTAACCATCATAGCACCCACCGATGGTCGCCGTCCACCCACCGACACCAACACCACAAGCCACCGACATCTTCATTCCATCAAGCCACCGACGTTGCCACTAAGCCTCGTCATCCACCGACGGTCACACACACAAACCGATCTCTCTCTCTCACCGATCTCTCTCTCTCACACACACACACCGAAGCCACCGATCTCTTTCTCTCACCGAAGCCACCGATCTCTCTCACACACACACACCCACCGACGATCGCAACCATCTCTCTCACTCACCGACGTCACCTCATAAACCCAAAGAACACTTGGCCACTCCCAGCTCCTCCATGCCCTCTCAAAAGGACATGGTTGTACAAAGGGATATCCCTATTATACCTTCATCAATTTTTTCCTTAGACTTGGAGTCTCCCATCCAAGGTGTCTCTTCAACCACCAAAGCCTCAACCATCTGCTCCCATGTCTTCTCAACAGGGAGATGATCTTATCAAGGCTTTCACCAGTTTCACTCGTGCTACTATCCACCAGGTGGAAGTTCTGAAAGATCATGCAACTAAGGAAATGGAAAGAATGGCCTTTCTTTCTACTACTCTTAGATCTAGCATTGAAGAGTTGTCGGTGAGTCACCCAATTCTCATGACATGCTTAGATCTCCTACACTTGGATGTCTTTGGTCTTCAGCAAAGGGCTTCTCTCAAGCCAAGATTCTGTGCTTTCTTCTATCAGAGAACTTCGAAGTGCCTCTGCTCAGCAAGCCACCGATATTGCTTCTATCCTTGTCAATCAGAAAGAAATTTTTGGAATCTCTTGCAACTCTTGATACAAAGTTGACAAGATACCAACTTCTTCTCCAACGGTTGAACTTGATGTTGGTGATTCCTTCTTTTAGGATAAGGATAGATTTGTTCTTCAAAGGGTTGAACGGGTTGATGCTGTGGGTTCTGTTGTTGAAAGAATCAAGATCTTTCTCTTCAGTGGGTTTCAAGGGTTCAACCACTGAGGGGGAGAAAAACAAGAAAGTACAAGAAAGTTGTTGCTGCTTTTCCATCTCCAGCCACATATGTGACTCCATCCACCTATGTGACTTCAACCATCTATGTGACTCCATCCACCGATGTGACTCCAGCCACCTATGTGACTCCAGCCACCTATGTGACTCCATCCACCTATGTGACTCCATCCACCTATGTGACTCCATCCATGTGACTCTATCCATCGATGTTCTAGCTGCTCTTCCATCCACCGATATTCCAGCTGCTCTCCCATCCACCGATGTTCTAGCTGCTCCCTCCATCCACCGATGTTGCAGCTACAGCCACCGATGCCGCAACTACAGCCACCGATGCTGCAGCTACAGCCACCGATGTTGCAGCCACCGATCCAGCAGCTACAACCACCGATGTTGTAGCCACCGATGCTGCAGCCACCGATGCTGCAGCCACAGCCACCGATGATGTAACCAAATCCTAGGTCACCAAGATAACTGAAGCAACAATTGAGGAGGAGGGAGTCAGTGCCCGAACCCTTGAGTTTGATCAAAGAAATGTGCTCAAAATAGCTCAAGAAGAGGCTACTAAATTCACAGGCGCCTATACTCAGGGGGAGAAGTCTAGTGTCTGACTGGATGAAGATGTCAACATTGATGTTAGCTCTGAGGTGGATAAACAAAAAGACAAAGGCAAGAAAAAGTCTATGTGAAACAATCTCATGGTTAGAAGACCCCACTCATTCTGACTTTCAACTTACCGATCTATGCACAAAATCATTGGATGAAGTCAATCAAATTCTCGATCGGAAAACTAGGTATGTCACTCCTTCAATCTCTAAATTTTAAAAAAAAAAAATTTAAAAAAAAAAAAAAAAAAAATAATAATTAAAAAAAAAAAAAAATTAAAATTTTTTTTTGCTGACGTCAGCCACCGACATGCTGACGTCAGCCACCGACAAAAAAAAAAAAAAAAAAATTAATTTTTTTTTTCAAATGCTGACGTCAGCCACCGATGTTGTTGCTGTTGTCACCGACGAAAAAAAAAATAAAAAAAAAAAAAATTTTTGGTACTCTCCTAAATTTTCGGTAACTCCCAAAATTCATACTCTGAATTTTGACTCCCCGATTTTAGACAACTAACATCCCTCCAAAATTTCATTTCTTGAAATTTTATTTATCTCCCTATCTCAGAGTTTGGACAGTTAAAATTCCTAAATTTCTCCTCAGATATACTTTTCCCTATATATCTTTGTCAAAATATTTCTCCGAATTCTCTTGCTGTTAAAATTCTCTCTAATTTCTGTCATGATAAAATTCCCTCCAATAATTTTGTCAAACTACTCTTTGAATTCTGTCTGTCAAAATACCCACCTATCTTTGACTGTCAAAACAGCTCCTGATTGTTGACTGTCAAGATGTCCATCTATTGACTGTCAAAATTCTTCAATCCTCTCTCTTTCAAAAATCTCCAAAGTCTCTGATGTTTCTCTCTCTATTTTTGGATACTTAATATTCTTCACTCTTTATTCTCTCTGATCTCATGAGCATAAAATTCCACAAATTTTGCTCACAAACTTCTCTCTCCGACATATGGACATGGTGAAGAAGAAAAAGAAATCTAAGGTCTATAAATCTTCTACCATTTCCACCTCCGCGCCTGCTTCTACGGCTACGATACCGAAAAAGCCTTCGGTATCTACCCAAGCCAATATCCTTTTTAAGAAGCGGAGGAGTTCCAAAAGCCCCCCAAGTTCTCCTCAAAGAGACTTAGGGAACCTCAAGGGTCAAATACTCACAAGCCACTCACTGATTCCCAAAAATTGGTGAGTGTTGAAATTCTTCATACTGGACCCAGGGAATCCTTTAAAAACTCACTTAGCTCCTTCATGCCCTCTTAAAAGGACCTGATTGTATTTTCGGGGACCCTCACTAAACCCTTCTCAACATTCTCTTTGGTTGATAAGGATGACTTGGAACCTTCCCAATCCAAGGACTATTTTTGTCACTTCACAGCCTTGCACCCAAGATCTATGATCTTGATGACCTTGCACATCTCTATGAAGATTCGACGAAACTGGTCGAATTGGAGGGACTCCCATTTTTCTTGTTCACCAATATCTCCTTCTGGCAGAAATGTTTCCACCTAGTGAACTCTCCGATATATGGGTTTGAGAAATAAAAATAAAAATAATTTTTTATTTTTATTTCTGATAGCTTATTTATCCCTCTGGTGGACTCCCCAAATTTGTTCCACCTTCTCACCTCATTTACTCATCTTCTCCCCTCAGCCGCTGAGGGGGAGAAAATTCAAAGTTCCTGATAAAGGCTAAATCAACAGCAGCTGAGAGGAGAAAAGAAATCTTCTCAAGAAATCAACTAAGGCTAAAGTATTGTAAGCTGAGAAGGAGAAGAAGAAATCCTCCTCATGCAGCTGAGAGGAGAAAAGAAATCTTCTCAAGAAATCTACTAAGGCTAAAGTATTATAAGCTGAGGGGGAGCATCTAAGTGATTCTAAGAAGAATGAGTCGAAAGCAATAGTTGAGGGGGAGAAAATCAAAGACAGACAAAATGTTAACCCCGATGCAGACTGAATTCTTCTCTCTCCCATTTCACAAGGAAGCATTCATGATATCTCAAATTTTTGATCTATCAAATCCAACCTTGCTAGTTCAATTAGCAACAACCATCATCACTGCTCCAGAATATGCAAAGATGAAGGAATTCTCCACAATTTAATCTTCAATGAACTCAAGAGTAGAGATGCTGCAACAATTCCCTTCAAGTACCCAGATGCTTGGTATATATGTAAATTTATTTAAATTTTTTTTTCATATGTTGGACATAATTTTTTTCATACATACCGTACATACTCGATTAAAAAAAAATCAAAAAAAAATCAAAAAAAAAATCGAGTCAAAAGAACCCAAAAGAAAAATAGAAAGGGTCAAAAAGAATTCTTTTCTAACCTACAGTATCATCATCAAATAGGGGGAGATTGTTGGGTCACCGATGATTTGGTGATGAACCACCTTCCTTTATATGAATGAATTTTTACGAGTTCTTTTGAAGGTCCGAAATATGCTTCAAGTATTGAAGAGTCAAAGACTATTCAATCAAGGGGTTGTACATCAAAAAGTGGAATTTTGGATGTATCAACCAACTTCAATATTCAGACCATCTTGCCAAGTCAAGATTGGGTCACCAATATAGTGGGTCACCGATGGTACACTCAAAAGTCATCAAAAGTACTAAGGACATCAAATAAGATGAGGTCATCAAGTTTGATGTCATGGTCACCGACACTATGATCTTGGTCACCGAAATTGCGGGTATATTTTCTAAGGCTGTGATATCAACTCACAATGGTATACACTTTTGTCACTTAGTGAAAGAAGAAGTTATCAAGCAAAGTGTACACTTATCAACTCCAGCCTTATAAGGTATCCACCGATGTGATACATAGTAAGATGTATCACTTAGCAATTTCAAAGAGATAAGTTCTTGACTCACATCAATTGCAAGACACGTGAGCCAGCAAGAACTTGGGCACCAAGCCTTAATTAAAGACATTCTCTTTTATTCTTATAAAAGGAATATTTGTCTTTTAGCTAAAAGGCTTGATGGGACTTCACAGAGCATGAAGAAAAGAAGATAAAGTTATCTGACATTACGTGCTACAAGGAATGGTTCATCCATTATTCTAGTACAAAGGAAGTGGTCTCTTCCTTTGTCCATCAGATAATCTTCCAGCTAATGAAACCTTGACAGCTGTCCACTTGCATCCCATGCATGGACACTATAAAAGGAGATGAAGTCCTTCCCAGAAATCTCACGCTTTCAACAAATCTTCAGAGTGATTATTTGTTTGATAGCCAAAGTTGTGTGCTATAACGGTATTATTTTAACTTGCTTAGTGTAATAGTTAATTACGTTATTCCTGTGTGTTTAGTTTGATAGAATAGTCTTTGTTCTTTTCCGCATCAAACTATCTGTGTGTAAATTTTTAATATTTATATTAAAAAATTTAAAAAGAGTATATTCTGTGTGTTTTATATTCAACCCCCCCTTCTACAAAACCCTCTCTTAGTTAGCCATCTCTCTTTGGGGACTAACAGGAAGATATTCCAATTGTGAAAGAATTTCCTGATGTCTTTCCAGATGAACTTCCCGGACTACCACCTGAACGGGAAGTTGAATTTTCAATCGATCTTATTCCAGGAGCTGGCCCAGTTTCAAAAGCTCCATATCGTATGGCCCCATCTAAGCTGAAAGAACTGAAGGAACAACTGCAAGATCTATCAAACAAAGGTTACATCCGACCCAGCGTGTCACCGTGGGGCGCACCTGTACTCTTTGTTAAGAAGAAGGATGGTTCCATGAGACTATGTATCGATTACCGAGAATTGAATCGTCTCACTATTCGGAACAAGTACCCTTTACCCAGGATCGATGATTTGTTTGATCAGTTACAGGGTGCCAGTTATTTCTCAAAGATTGATTTAAGATCAGGTTATTATCAGCTCAGAATCAAGGATTCAGATATATCGAAGACTGCATTTCGGACTCGATACGGTCACTATGAGTTTATAGTTATGCCATTCGGGTTGACAAATGCTCCAGCAATCTTTATGGATATGATGAATAGAGTATTCAAGAATTATCTGGACGACTTTGTTATTGTCTTTATTGATGATATTCTTGTTTATTCTAAGTCAAAGTCTGAACATGAAGCCCATCTTCGATTAATTTTGGATACACTTCGAAAGAAAAAGTTATATGCCAAACTATCGAAGTGTGATTTCTGGCTAGATCAGGTGGCTTTCTTAGGCCATGTTATCTCAGCAAATGGCATTCAAGTTGATCCAGCTAAGGTTGAAGTTTGTTACCAATTGGCCGAAACCAATGAATGTTTCGAGGTACGTGCATTTCTTGGCTTAGCCGGTTATTATCGACGTTTTGTTGAAAACTTTTCCGGGATCGCACTTCCGTTGACTAAACTCCTCCGAAAAGGAGTAAAGTTCGTATGGGGTGACGATCAAGACGAGAGTTTTGAAGAATTAAAGCGACGACTCGTGAATCGCACGGTACTTGCCTTGCCATCTGGGTCAGGAGGGTATCAAGTTTACAGTGATGCTTCCAAATCTGGATTGGGTTGTGTTTTAATGCAGAATGGACGTGTTATAGCTTATGCTTCGCGTCAACTCAAGCCGTATGAAGTTAACTACCCGACACATGATTTGGAGCTAGCTGCAGTTATCTTCGCTTTAAAGATTTGGCGGCATTACTTATACGGTGAAACCTGTGACATGTTCACCGATCACAAAAGCCTGAAATATATTTTCACACAAAAAGAACTAAATATGAGACAACGTCGATGGCTTGAATTGTTGAAGGATTATGATGTTCGAATACAATATCACCCTGGAAGAGCGAATATTGTGGCTGATGCTCTTAGTCGGAAAGGTGTCGGATCTGTATCATGCTTTTACGTTCAACCTCAAATAGCGGAAGATTTGGAAAGAATGGGAGTTGAACTATGTTGTCGAGTCAGAAACGGGATGCTGGCTAATCTTATTGTTGAACCGACACTCATTTCAAAAATCAAAGAAGCTCAACAATCTGATGGTGAGCTTTGGGCAATACAACAACAGATCCAAGGTGATTCTAAAACCGATTTTAGTATCGATGATAATGGCGTCTTGTGGTTTCGGGGCAGATTGTGTGTTCCGAAGGTACAAGAGTTAAAGGAAGCACTCTTAGCTGAGGCTCATAATTCTTCATTTTCTATTCACCCAGGTTCCACAAAGATGTATCGTGATTTCTACAAAAAAATGTAAGTCCTCTTACCTTACTTAGATTTCGAGGACGAAATCTTATTTTAAGAGGGGAGGAATATAATACCCGGACTATTATAATGAACTTTAAGTGAAAAGTTAGCGTTTGGAGTTAGTCATTGCTTTGAATGCTTGTACATAAAGCATAAAGACTTGAATCCAAACTAACTTTGTCAAACATAACCATGTGAGGGATTAAACATGGACAATTGAAACTATAATTAAACCTAAATGTAAAAGAATTCACCAATTATGGTAATGTTGCAATTCTGGAAACTTGAGGGACTAAAAGTGAAAAATTGAAAAATATAAAAACAAAATTTAAATTAACAAAATCATTTTCAGATTTTCTTCTCCTTCTCCTTTTCTTTTTCACGATCAAAACCCTAGGACAAAAACTTCATCACTCAAATTAACCCTCAAATCTTGATGAAAAGATGAGATTTTGAAGTTTTTGAAGCCAAATCTTGAAGGTAAACCATTGGGTAAACTTATAATCTTTAAAATCTATGTTATTTGATGTAAACACATACTTAGTATGTGTGTATTTGTTGATTAGGGGCTGAAGTTGGGAAGAGATTGAAGAATTCAACACTTTGAAGAGGTTGTATTCATCCTTAAGGTAAGAATTTTGCAAATCTTTGAGTTAGATGTTGGTAACCTAAGATTCAATTGGGTTTTGATTTATATTGTGTTAGGGATTTCTCAATCAAATCTAAATGTTCTAAATTGGTCAATAGTTGGTTTAGAATGGTTACCAATTCAAGTGGTAGTGATTTGGTAGTGATGGTACCTTCAAATAACTAAAATGGTGCTGTTGGTAGCAAACAGTAGGTGCTGTTAGTTTTAAAAATTTGTATAAAATCAACCATTGATCCAATGAAGATGTATAATATGTCTTTGGAAAGCTTAGAACGTCTACTACAACTGTCATGAAGAGTCCGAGAGCTAATTCGGAGTTTAAGTGGGTCAAAACAGTGAATTACAGTAGCTGGTCACAGTGTACTCGGGATTTGCACACTGTTGGCAAAAATTTCATAATTAATTGGTCATACCTTCAAATGACATGAATCTTGTTGGTATGAACTCCTAACACATATGTCTACAACTTTTATTTGTTAAGCATCATTTAATTCAGCTTTTAAGTATAAGATATTTGTCCACAAAATTGATAGACAGAAGCTGAATTGTGCAGAGGATGAAATATCTCCTTTTGCAAGTTAATTTTTGTTTTACCCATTTCATTTCCTTATTGACACTAGGATGGTAACATAAGCTTATTGGTATGAAATTAAGGGTTAAGTAAGCTTAAAGGAAAGGTACACATAGGATTAGGATGGTTATACAAACGTAGGTACTTGGTACAATTCTAAGTATACATTAATTGTGATAGGATATCCGACTAGCAAAAATTGGAACGATTGGCATAAAAGCATCTTGCCTTGATTCTCGACTATATAAGGTACGGATCTCTATTTTACCTTGATACGGGAGTGACCTATTGTTAAGGGTCATTCCACTCGAAGTTGATTTATCCATGTTAATCTTGAGGTACGAAATGACCTCAATGATGTTGTTTCTTGAGATTTCATTATGTCATTCTTTTGTTGAACTCCATTTGGTGTTCCATTAGTTGAGCATGACTTAGGAGTGTTCCAAGGTTGATTGCTCCTATAGGGACCATTGGCCCGGTTCTTGAGTTTTACTCTGAACGCTGAGGCGCGAATGGATTGTTGCTATAAATGATTATTGATCAATTCTTGTGATTTCGTTACATCGCATTTGTTGTTGTTATTACCCAGACACTTGGTCGGGGCACCGGCCATGTGATGTTTCCATGGTGGCTATAATCACTGTGGCGTCCTCGTATATGTGTGGTGAGTGCGCTGGCCTTGATCCGGCCATGGGGGCGGATGGATATCCTAGGAACCGAACATGATTATGACTACTTTAATAGTAGTCGAGGGCTAGTAGGTGTTGTGCCCACACTGCTAGTTCTCACCTATGCCCATAGGACCGTACATCCTTTTGGGAACAACGTGTTAGTGTATTCGGGTGATTATGTGAACTTGATAACACGAAACACGGAATTGGGTGATTATGTGAACCCACTTGTTATATCTTTCAGATTTCAATTGATTTCTATCATTTCATCATTTATCCATCGTTGATTATTATTCGTATTGAACATTGCTTATTATTCATATTGTTGATCTGTTCACTGAGTTATTGCTCAGCCACGTTTGTTATTCCGTGGCAGGTTCTAAAGACTGACTAGGGGTGTATCCGGGTTGAGAGACCAGGAGTGGATTTTGGAGGCTAACTTGATATACGACCCCCACTTTTGCATAGTTACTTTTTGGTTGTAAATATTATGTAACTTAACTTTTGGTGGTCTATAACCATGAATAGTTTGTTAAGCAAATTACCTTGGTTGCTCTATGTACTTTTAACCCGGTTTAGTATATATATGGGATGTTACAGAAAGTGTCAAAATCCAATACCGAATACCGAACCGATTAGTGATATTCGGTACCGGTACCGGTACCGGTACCGGTTCGGTACCGGGATTTTCGAGACTAGAACCGTTTGACACCATTTTTTTGAACGACTAAGGGTTTTCACCGTTTACCGTTAAACGCAATGACAAAAACCAAATCACTTGACCAAACCGGTACCGAAATCCCGAACTGAACCGGTCCCGTACCGAGCCGGTACCGAAACCGAAAGTACCGAAAACCGAAAGTCATAAATCCCAATACCGAATCCCGAACCGATTAGTGAAATTCGGTATCGGTACGGGACCGGTTCAGTTCGGGATTTCGGTCCGTTCCGCTCATCCCTAACACCCACTACTAAAATGGAAGGTTTTCACCTATGGACATTTCCCTGGGAAATCCGTCGCTAAAAGGTGATTCGTCACAAAACGGTCACAAAAGTTCGTTGCTAAATTGTTGGTGGGTAAATTAAATCAGTGACAGATTACCCAAGAAATTCCTGGGTAATCCGTTTGTATTTTTTTGAAAACATCGGATTTCGTCGGAACCATTAGTATTTCCTGGGTGATCCGTGGTAATCACCCACGGAATTTTCCCTGGGTGTTTTTTTGTGGGTGAAAGTCATTTGTTTTGTAGTGACCCTGTAGATCCCAGATTATGCAAGCACAATGATTATGAAGTATAAAGCGATAAGAACAAAGTGATTAGAGAATCTTCGTAGTCGTATATCTCACTTGTACGATTACAATGTTAATATGAAAGTATTTTAGCTCTATGGTACTCGACTTACATTCACATACTTTAATGAATAGCCTAATACTCCTATTTATATGTATAGGAAATACGGTATAATGAAATAGTAGGCATTATACACTTGCCTTTTCTTACAAAACAATATTTTCCTTATTTTAAACATTAAATCTTTCCTAATTAAAGACTTTGCTAACTTTTCACTTTAGCCCTTCACGTCTTCAATAGTTGTTATCTCGGATACAATATTTTCAGACCTAACAATCTCCCCCTTTGTATTCGAGATTACAATTCAGCAAATCAGCACTCTTCTTTTGAAGACGGTGAAACTTTTGTCAACAAATCTTTCTTCTTGAATCTTTTGCTCCCCCTACGAAAAAGATCTCTTGTAAGCTCCGAAGCTCCCCTTAACATTAGCATGATTGGGAAAATCGAAGGAGCCGCGATGTCGTAGGGTATTTTCCTTTATTCAAAACTTTGTCGGGTCAACCATTTCGATAAGCTCAGATGTGGCTTAAAAAATATCGGGTCAGCATAAAAAGATCTCGGGTCAAGATGAATCGATGAAAATTTATGTCGGGTCTTTAAGCATCGATAAGTTTTCAACTTTATCTTCAGCAGTCGACAAAATCATTTTTCTTCAAAAATCAAGTAAGGAAACTCAACAAAATCAGTCTTCAACAAATCAACATTTGTCATCTTCCTTTTCTCCCAAATAAGCATGTAAGCATGTCGTGTCTTTGATATACAATCTCTCCCCCTCAGAATGATAAGGAGAATCTGAATCATTATAAATAATCAAAGACAAAAAAATAGTTAACTAAGGAAGCGTGTAAAACTAACATATAGAAGCACGTGAATCAACTATATCACTTAATCAAAATAAATTCAATTTAAGTGGCCTATTTTCAGAGTTGACAATGATGAATCTCTGATAGGACTTCCAGTTATCACCGAAGTAATTTATAAAACTAGCTTCTCAAACTGTTCCGGCATTAACACGAAGTTATGCTTGTTGAATCACAATAATTCGTGCAATGTGTCAAAGAAATATTTGTATATATTTGGCTCAAAAATAGACTCGATTGTGTATAAAATATGAAGTTCGGAGACTGAAGGTGTGTCTTCCTTTTTCAATATCTTAATCTTCTGAGTGAAAAAAAGATAGCAGATATGCTCATTCTCCGTGATATATGAAACAAATATCTTTTGTGAGATACTTAAGTAGTTGTGTGGGGTGACACAAGTTATCGACATTGGGTCCATGTCTATTTCAATATTCATCTCCAAATAATTGAGAATGAATAGATTATGTGGCTACCCGAATAACTGTTTAGGTTTGGTGAAGACCAATTATTTTCTTTGAAGCCTTGTCACACTCTCACATTTTCTTTTATCTCACAAGCACTCAATTTATACCCTTTCAAAATATCTATCCTAAGGGTGTGTTTCATGGGTAGGTCCTTCCGGTTTTGAATTGACCATAGAAACTTCTAATTCCTATCACACACAAGGAGTCGAAACATGGAAGTACGAGTTTTGAACTGATGTATTCAGAAGTCATAATGCAATGTTAAGAGCAGGTCCATAGCTGAGATACTATGAAGCTAATTAAATGGTAAAAATGTGGTACTCCCCCTCAAATGTAGCATAACCTTTAAAGATTGTCATGTGATGTGAATATTCAGAATTTAGAGCACACATGACGTACCTACAAAACAGATTAAAAAGATATTGGTACCCAAGCTTTGTTGGGTCCTCGGAGGTTAGCTTTAGATGCAATAAATGGGGAAGTGGGGATACTATAAGTACCATACCATTTATGAATGAAATTTTGATTGACAAAATCATTTGTTCCACATATAGAACAACAAATCTTTGTGGCACTTAGACTAATTAGCTGATTGATAGATTTGACAAAATAAGGTAAATTAGTCTTGGAAACAAATAATTTTTCATCAACTATAGGAGATGTATATGACATGTTTCTAACACTATCATCTGTAGTTGATTTCTTTCTCCAAACCATCTTAAACTTCTTGAACTATCCGGATTTAGCAACAAAATCATTATGAAACTGTTTAGAATTATGAGTTTGAAAAGCTGAAACATGAATAAAACCACGTTTAGCATTTTTCACATAATGAGAATTGATAGGTTTGGAAAAGTGAGTTTGATCCTTTTGGTTAGAAAACAAATTGCTTGTAGAGCACTCATTCTTAACTTCCGGAAGCAAAACTGATTCAATTGGTTTTTTGTCTTTGTCCAAAAATTCCGTATGAGTTGGAAGAATTGGATTGAAGTCAAAGTCAGCATTTAAATCGTTTAAACATTCGTTGTCGTCAAGTAAAGAAAGATTAGAATTTGTATCCGAAAAAATCTTTGTCTCAAGGTCATCTAATTTCCTTATCTATTTGTTCTTGTGAGAGAGAAATTTTTTGTTTTGGAGGACAGTAGTTAGGATCAATCGGGAAGTATTAAAAATCACAGTCATCCAAATATGAACTGACAAAGGCTTTACAATGCCAGTTACGAAATGTAACTAGCTTCACAACTAGCGTCAGACTCTGTTTGGTCAAAGAGGGAGCCGCGTGAGTTACCAATGCCAGTTACGAGCGTAACTGGCATCCATATCTGGCGTCAGCCTCTATCAGCGTTTTAAAGACCGAAAATCGGGATCTTTCTCATTTGAACCATATCTCTCTCAATAATGCTCCGATTTGGGTGATTCAAGTTGCTATGGATTCGTCTCTTGAAGCTCTACAACATGGAAACAAGTATGGCTAGAGGCTATTGGTTGATTTTGGAGTTCATAGAAGTGAAGGTAAGATCTTAATCCTTGAATCTTGAATCTAGGGTTTGGGTTCTTCCACCAACAACTCTCATTCTCTCTTGGGTTCGTTCTTGTGTATGTTTTGGAGGTTATGTAGGTGTTCTTGAGAGACTTACACCATGGATCTAGAGGTGTAGCTCGAGGATCTAAAGTCTTTACCGAATGGAACTCGGCATTGGGGTAAAACCTAGATTTAGCCTAAATCTAGCAAGGTGAGTTCAAGATACTTTGTGAAAACTTTGTACATGCCAAAAACGTCCATTTTAAAGTATTAACATGTTTTACTTGTTATTTATCAAATGTGTGAGTATTTGGGTAAGGTTGCATATTTGGTATAAAAAGGATTTATAAATCATGAAAGAGGCTTATACTTGGGTTTTAGACATTTTGACAAATAAAGTATAAGTGTGGGTTGTTTGGGTTCAATGTCTTTAAATGAAAACCATTTGGTTGTATTTGCATCTGTAAAGTATTGAAATTTATAAATCGTTGAAAAATACAGATTATTGCATTATCGGTCATTTTGTAAATGCATGAGTATGAGTTCAAATCTAAACTTATAAACTCAAATACTTATTGTGAATGTAGTATTTTACTGATTCCTAAACTTAATTTCAAGTGGTTGTGTATTTGGGTAAGTTTGGAGGTTTTGGGTCAAAATGAGGATTTTGAGTATTTTGTTGTAGATGATGAGTTGAGCATCATTAATGGTTTAAAAATACTTGGAAAGGTTATAAAATGAAATAATCTTTGGTTTTGAAACTCAAAATGATTTGACCTAATCTTTGGTAAAAGTTGGACTTGAAAGGAGATGGTTTGTTGAAAAGAGTTTTCAAGGTTAGAAAACTAGTAATACGTCTCGTTGATGTATTTGGTGGTAGGACTAGTATGTAATGGATCCATAGGCATATAGTCGGTTTAAAGGCGGGATTGTTGTTCCTTTTTGGTCGCATAGAAGTTATAGGGGGCCTCTTACCGTTGGGTATAATTTCGGATCATTACCGGATGCCATTGACTCTATGCATGCGCAATTTAGGGTCATCAGGGGGCCGTGTACTAAGGTGCATAATCGGTTATAGACCGGTTGCCAGTGACCATTGTGCGGGCTTTCGTAGGAGCCATCGGTGGCCGTGTACTAAGGTGCATAATCGGTTGTTGACCGATTGCCATTGACTCCTATGGTTGCTCAACATCGAGTAGTGACCTACTTTTGTATCCGTCACCAAAGATGGTATGATCGGGAATCCCCCGTGAACTTTGGATATTTCTATCCCTTTAAAGGTCCGCGTGACTTAACGTTTTATAAAACATGGTTAAAAGTATGTTTTCTATCTCCACGTTTATAAACTCAATCATAGTCGTGTGAGTATTGGAATTGGTATGTCGTTAAAAAAATATTTCTATTTTAAAGTATTCTCGTCTAATGTCATTTTGGTCTAAAGCTTTTATTATGGGACTAGTGAATTTGGGGAAAGACGTTGCTTTTATAATAAGGTTATTTTCCTTTGAGAATTATATTTTATCAAGCACATCTTTTGGTTTCAAATCAATCATAAATATGTTAAAAACTCTTGAGCTCACTAGGCGTTAAGCTAACCCTTTTTTCTTTGTCGGCATGTGCATCAGGTTATCGTGGGGGTTGGTACTAGTGACACGTGTGGACTTGAGTGCTAGGAAGTGGCACAATAAAGATTCTTGGTGACGTTTTCCATATTCGGAGATAGCGA
This sequence comes from Silybum marianum, assembly GCA_036898165.1. Classification (NCBI taxonomy): domain Eukaryota; kingdom Viridiplantae; phylum Streptophyta; class Magnoliopsida; order Asterales; family Asteraceae; genus Silybum; species Silybum marianum. Next base: position 33,796,321 of record CM072535.1, read on the forward strand.
CTCTTATTAGTTTAGTAACACCCAACCGTAAGTAGGTCTTGTATAGGACTTGATTTGTTTGTTGTAGAGGCTTATTACTAATTGTGGTTTGAGGAAAGTTATTTATTGATGAAATATTAGAAATTTTAAATTAGTCGCTCTTTCCAGATTTGAGGGTGTTACACTTTGAGATGTTGCAAGTTCGGTTCGGTAAATTAGCAATTGATTATGATTATTTTCTAAACGAGCCTCTAATTTGGAAACCAAGAGTTTCTCGGTTTTCAATTTAGATTGTAGTTCTTGCAATTGTATCATCATGTCATTCATAAACTGATCATAGTCCGAGAGACTTACCTTGGGGGGTTTTGTGTCTGAACCAATTTCCATTGTTTCGCGATTGGTCATTGTACTTGGCTTGATGATCTCGATCAGCGAGTTTTTGGTAATTTTCTGAGGTGTTTTTGTAAAACAGAAAGTTTTCTCGATTGACTAAGGGTCGACAAGAATTTTTTCTCGGGTGACGAAGGATCGACAAAAAAAAAATTCTCGGGTAAAGGGGACTCGATAAAAAAAATCTTAAAACAAATTTTTGAATCGATAAAAAGAAGTTATCGATCACAAAGAACTCGATAACTAAGTTTTTCTCGATCGGAAAAAAAATCCTTTGACCTAATAGAAACCGAATCGAGAAGAAGATTATATCGATACCAGATGATTCGATAAATAAATCTTTGTCGATTAGGAAGGTCTCGATAAAAAATCAAAGATACTTAATCTGAATTCTCCTTAACCGATAAACCAGAAACCAAAAACAATAGGGTTTTTGACTAAAAAGAACAAGTCTTTTTATGGACAAGAATGTCTAAGTTCTTTGAATTTCTTATTTGTTCAGTTAAGAAAAAAAATCAAAATTACTAAACTTTATGATTTTTACTAGAGAATTCTTTAGTAAGAAAAGCTGCAAGAGTCACTAGTTCCTGAGTTTTCTTATGTGAAGAATTTCAAAAGTAATTAAAATAAACTAGAATAACTTTAATTAAAACAGATTAAATAAGTTTGACTAAAATCAAGAAAAATTTCCTATGAATCGACAAAAATTTAATCGAATGAAGTATGACTCGATAAAAACAGATCTTAAAAAATAAGAATTTTTATCGGGTAGAACAAAATCGAGAAATAGTCAAACGAAAGCAATAAGAATTGAGAAAAAACAGATAAGACTTTTTATCGGGTGAAGCATATATAGTATGAATCGAGAAACATTCAAAACAGTAACAATCGATAATTTACCTTCTGTTTCGTGAAAAACTTCAGAAAATCCAAAAAAAAAAAACTCTGATCGTCAGCTCTGATACCACTTGTAGATCCCAGATTATGCAAGCACAATTATTATGAAGTATAAAGTGATAAGAACAAAGTGATTAGAGAATCTTCGTAGTCGTATATCTCACTTGTACGATTACAATGTTAATATGAAAGTATTTTAGCTCTATGGTAATCGACTTACATTCACACACTTTAATGAATAGCCTAAGACTCCTATTTATATGTATAGGAAATACGGTATAAGGAAATAGTAGAATAAGACATTATACACTTGTCTTTTCTTACAAAACAATGTTTTCCTTATTTTAAACATTAAATCTTTCCTAATTAAAGACTTTGCTAACTTTTCACTTTAGCCCTTCACGTCTTCAATAGTTGTTATCTCGGATACAATATTTTCAATAATTAAGGGTGTTCTCGCGTTCTCGTAAAATGGAGGTGTTCTCGTTTGAACCTCCACCTATATATATATATATATATATAGGGTTGGATTCACGTGAAACCAACATGTTTTCGTGAGTATTGTAAGACCATATTTTTACACTTGAAACTTCACAGCAAAACTTTGTAAAGGTAAAAAAAATCCGAACTTTCACAGCAAAAACTACACAATGTTTTGCCGTAAATTTTTAAGTGTAAAAAAGTGGTCTCACATGATACCAAGTCTATATATATACACATATATATTACGACAAATTTGGTTGGTTGTACGTACCTTTGCAGGGCAACAAACAGTTTGTGCTGCAGGCTCATTGTAAGGGTAGAACTCGCTTGTCGTAATACCCTCTCCATTCTTGGCAATAAACTTGATTGCATAGGCCGGTACCCCTCACTACAACAAAAATGACTTTCACCCACAAAAAAACACCCAGGAAAATTTCCATAGGTGATTACCACCAATCACCCAGGAGATCCGACGAAGTTCGATGTTTCAAGAATATACCAACGGATTACACAAAAATTTCCTGGGTAATATGTCACTTATTTGATTTACCCATCAACAATTTAAACACCAACTTTTGTAACGGTTTTGTGACGGATCACCCTTTAGCGACGAATTTTCCAGGAAAATGTCCGTAGGTGAAAGCCTTCTATTTTAATAGTGCCTCCGTTACATCCACCTTGATCTGAACAATCGACAAGTTGTTGATCCGATAGTGATACTAAGTTTGGTTTTGATAGCGTGTGCTGATTCGATTGCACCCATCGCTGCAAACGCCCAACAGCTTCCACATTGGTCTTGATCCTTTTGACACACAACTTTGCCTTGTTGTCTCCAATCAAGCTCAGGTGCGAAATTGTGGCGATCAACAGTCTTGAGACGATTCGTGTTGTTGTTCTTTAATTGAGAGAGCATCCGGTGCTCCGAATGCTCAATTTTCTTGGTGCACGTATACCTGCTTACAACCTCGTGTTAGAAAACAGGGTAACAGTATATCATTTAATCACTTGGATAATTCTAGAATCGTGAATTAAACACTTTTCAAAATTTGTGATTTCGACCATTTTGCCTGGGGTTTCACGAAATCAGATTTGGGATAATCCTAGAACTTCATAATCGAGATTTACAGGCTTAAATCCGATTAAGAAACAGAAGATACCTTGCTTTTGCGCTTTTTCGTTGCACAGAGAGAGAAGGAAAAAGAAGAAGTTATTTCTGTCTAACTTCCCATTTTTATACGTCCCAAAAGATTTGTTTAAGTTTCGGGCGCTGCCCCGGACCCCGCCAAGGGGCACTGTCCCGGACCCCCGTATTCCTGAGTCCAAATTTATCAATTTGAGTGTGCACCCTGCACCTCCGGTCTCAGAAAATAAACTGAGCTCAGTCTATCTCTTTAGTAATTCCAACTACACTAAAATATGTTGATAACACTAAAATCACCAACACCTCGACGAGATTCAAGTCAGACATCTTGTTCAACTCCAGAACGTATGATTTCTTCGCTTTGTTATGAGAGTCAACATGTTTCACGTTGTCCATGAAAATAACGAACCGTTTCTGTTGCTCGTCATCGTATGCCTCCGGGGGGATGTTGTCGTGTGCCCTCCATCTCTCGTACATCGCCCATTTGGCTTGATCCGATTTCAGATCTTCGTCGGTGAACTCAAGGCTCTCGCTCTTAACAAACCCTAAAGCCGAAACCAAAATTAACAAGTGAAAACAAAACCAACCTCGTCATTTCCATTTCGATCTCTTAAGATATTGGATGATTGAATTGTTGGAAACCTGTTGATTGCTTTATTAAGTAATTACACTTGTAGATTTAATTAGTGGATGAGAGATGACGTCAGGGAGAAACATTCTTATCATCCAGTCAATTACACCCTTAAAGATCGATCTGATAGTAAGTCATCCTTTTGTGGATCAAATATCCTTTATTTTATTTTATTTTTCTGGTGGGGGTCGTTAATTTGAATGGTTAATTTAAGAACCAAGCCTAATTAAAGGGATGCATGAATGATTGATTTAAGATTAAGGTTTGTCATTTGTTATGGAAGATGTCCTTTTTATCTTTATTTATTATTATTAAAAAAAACTCTTCTTTTATTCAGTTTGTATTTAATCTGGTTTTTTATATTAAAGACTATCCAACTTTTTCGTTAACTACGAGGGTAAATCGATATTCTTTATTACACCATTTTTTTAACATTTTTATATTTATATTTTTTTAAATTATAATATATATTTTATTATTTATATATTTAAATTTTGTAGATTATATATTCATATTTAAATATTACATATTGTATTTGTATTTTATTTAAATTTGTGTTTTATATATTTGGTATATTTGAACTTTTATTTATGTAATTTGTATAATGATTTGATTTAGGGGTGAGCATTTGGACCGAACCGGCACCGAACCGGTTTGGAACCGGAACCGGAAATGCGATATTATTAGAACCGATAACCGGACCGTATAGGCAATACCGGTGCCGGTGCCGGTACCGGTTCCGGTCCCGATTTTCCGGTCAAAAACCCGGTTGGATCCGCTTTATATTAGAACCTATTATTTCAATTATGAATTAACAATATACAAATAAACAACCCTAAAATTTAGTTCTTAAAAACATAAATCACTTTAAATATTTCAATTTATACCATAAATATTATATGGCTAATGTTTTTTATGAATTTTTTGCTCTAGATCAACACGTTTAAAATATATATATATATATATATATGAGTTGTTTGATCAACAAACTTCAAAATTCATACTTTTATTATCACCACCAACAAAATATCATCACAATTACCAATACAGCCCCCCCCCCCCTCCTTTTCATCGTGTGTACAATAAAATTGAAATCTTGATTTACATTAAAGAATTTAATTGATAATTGTCATTCTGGATAAAAAGTTGGGATTTTTACTTTTTCTTTATATGGTTATGTCATGACACATTAATGATTAATAAATCAACGATGGGTTATTTATATGGTTATGTTGCAAAAGATATGCTTGTTAAATTTTGAAAGGTTATTTTGAGATATTAGAAAACATAATAAATTAATTAAATTAGGATTAGATACTCATTTAAAATTCCGGGCCGGTTCCGGTTAATTACCCGAAAAATTGACATCGAACCCGGTTTGGAAACGGAACCGAATATGGAGGATTTGAAGAACCGAAAACCGGACCGTTTGGACTATACCGTTGCCGGTTCCGGTTCGATCCCGGTTCGGACCGGTTCTTGTGGGTCAAATACTCACCCCTAATTTGATTTAGTGTTTGTAGCTTAAATTTGTGATGAAATTCTACAAAATTGTGATTTATATGTTATGGTTTGAAATTTTATTTATACATAGTCTAATATTTTTAATTTGTTTGGTGTTTTTGATATAGATTAGAGTTTGAACAATCTAATTTTGTATAGTGATTTGATGCAATAAAATTAAATCGTTTTTAATATAATTAATTTTTGATTTAAATAAATCAAATAATACAACCATATGTTATTTTATTCACACTACAATCTACATAAAATAAGATATCGTTTTATTATTTGATTTATTTAAATAAAAAATTGGATTACTTTAAAAACTCATGGTTTTGCGGATATAAAAAACTCATGATTTCATGTTTAGATATGGTTACAAGATTTCATGGTTTTATTAGTGAAAACAAAAACTCACGATTTCATGTGTTCCTGTTCAAACCCGTCATTGATGAACAAACAAAACAAAATATTTTCAAAATATATTGCAATATTGAACCCGCCATTGATGAACAAATAAAACAAAATGTTCAGACCCGTCATTGACAAACCAACGAACCAACGAACCAAAATATACTTCAATATTAAACCCGCGATTAATGAACACCTACAACCTAAACTAACCGTAGGATTGATTTAAGAAATTTTTGACAAATTATAATAAAAAAAATTACAAAATTCATCAAATTAATGATTGTCAGAATAAAGATTATCAACATCCCAGAAAATAACGGGCTTATTAATTAGAGGATAACCACCATAAATATAAAAAACAATCAGCTGAGAAGTAATTAACAATAACAACCTCATAAATTAAAAAACAATGAATAATTCTGATTGGTTGAAAATGTTATAAAGTTTGTATAAACTGAGTGGTTTATATTTGATTTCTCTCCTATATATATAATGTATGTTTATGTATGGATAATGTATGTGTTGTTCGGTAACCTGATTAGCGACGACGACTTGATCTGTTGCTGCTATGGTCCGATTTTTTAGTGTGTGTTCTTTCATTTGATTCTTTTCATAATTTAATGTAGTGCTTAACATATCTTTGTTTCACGAGTGCTCGTTTCACAATATGAACCTTTTTTGGCGTGGTGTGAAACAAAAAATAACATAAAAGAATTTCACATTGTGAACTGAATTCATATGAAACAAATTTATGTTAATCAATAAATTAAATAATGTAATCAAATGAAAAAAGATCAGGTGATACAAAACCTTGAGATAGAAATCCTATATATCGGATCTAACAAATTTTGAAATTCTCATACGATTAAGCTCCTATCTATTATCTATTACTTCTAAAAAATAAGTAGACATGTGTCGTGCTCTAGTGAGCCAAGCTTAGTACTTTCCCGCCTAAACATGTATTTAGACACAATTCAACATGTATCTAGACACAATTTACATTAGCAGTTCATTTACTAAAGACAATTGTATTTCTAATTTCTAAATTACATTTCATACTCTTATAATTAGTTATTTAACTTTATATCCTTTACTTATTTTCATTTTTCATTTTTCATTTTACACCACACACACACACACACACACATATATATACATGAGAGATTTCAAATACAAACCAATCAGTTCGTACAAACTATGCAAACTACATGGACCAATCATATTTAGGGATAGTGATTTAACCCGCCCCGTTCGTGGTCGGAGATTTCCCGTAAAAACGGATACCGGGGTCGGGGCCGGGGATCCCCTAAACGTTGAAAATCGGGGGTCGGGCCGGGTAATGTATTCCCCGACCTGCCTCGTCCCCGTATGTACATATTAATATATATATATATATATATATATATATATATAAACTTACTTTTACCCTTTTTTTTAAATATTTTTTGTTGAATCGGGGATAAGCAAAAAAAACCAGGGATGGGATTGGATTCCCTGTATCCACCGGGGACCGGGGACAGGATAGTGAAACCGGGGCCGAGGATTGCATCCCCCGTCCAATCCCCGCCCCGTTGCCATCACTAATCATATTCCGGGATTTTGACCAAACTAAACATTTTTAAAAAATGGAACACAAAATAACCAAAAATATTCAGGGTTTTCAAATTTAACCTTTTTAGTGCTTCACTGTCCATCATTCAGTGAGCAAAAACCTTTTTTTGCAAGAAAAACTCCCTCAGAAATTTTTAAATAATCTTTATTTTTAAAATAAAATTTGTATTTTTAGAAAAATGGTGTAAAATTTGTATTTTAAGAAAAATTCAAAGTAAAATAAAATTATTGATGCCTCTTAGATATAGACTATGTTTTGCAAACTAGATAATAAGCTAGTTGGTAGCTTATAAGCTACCTGATAACTTATAAGTTAGTTGGTAGCTGATAAACTAGTGGACAAATTATGTTTGACAAAAACTAGCTGATAAACATGTAAAATGACCAAAAATGACATTTTGAAAAAATAGTCAATTATATTGTTTTATAATATGATTAAAACAAATACTTAATAATATAATATATTGATACAAACAAGATAATAAAGAAAAATTAAAATAACACATTAATTAAAAGAATTTTAAGTCGATCCTTTTATATATAATAACAATAAATTTTATAAATTTTTTTATATTGATTTATGATTTTAAACGATATATATATATATAGTATGAATAAAAATAAAATTGGTCAATCTTACATATTCTAATTAATTAATAATTTTAAAAAATTATAATTGATAATTAAATTAGATATTTTACTAAAATCATTTAAAACAATTTTATTATCTATAAAATAAAATTTGTATAACTTGTATTTTTATGTAACTAACATGAATATTGTTAGAATTATTGTATTTGTTTTTTAGATAACTAAATATATTGAATAATAATTAAAAAACAACAATATGAAAATAATTGATATGATTAATAATATTTCTAAATAATTAATATTAATATTAATGTATAACTAAAATTAAAATTAATTAATAAATTTTAATTAATATTAATAATTGTTAATTAATATTTGTTAATATTAGTAATAACTAAATAGTTATTTATTATTAATATTTATTTATGATTAATAATAATAAATAATAATTAATATTAATAGGGTATAATCGGAAACGGTAACAAAAAAAACTCCTCATAAGCTACTCCAAGTAGTTTATCAATAAGTTAGCTTATAAATCAGCTTATGCGAATCCAAATGAAAATAAGCTAGCTTAAATAATTATTTATTATTAATATTTATTTTTGATTAATAGTAATAAATAATAACTAGTATTAATAACGGTATAATCGGAAAAGGTGAGAAAAAACTCTTCATAAGCTCCTCGAAGTAGCTTATCAATAATATAAATTTTGAATTAGTTAAAACAAATTTTAAAAAATTATACATTAATCAATGATTTTAAATAACCATTTCCATTTCATAATTGAATAACAATAAAATTGATCAAACACACATATCATAATTAATTAATATTTTTCAAAAATATAATTAATAATTAAATTACATATTTTCTTATAATTATTTAACATATTTTCATTATTTATAAAATAAAATAAGTATGACTTTAATATTTATGTATTTGATATAAATATTTTTAGAATTGTTATATTTGTTTTTGAATATCTAAATACATTAAATAATAATTAAAAAATAATTTATATGATAGTTAATAAAGTTTATAAATAATTATTATTTATTATTATAATCTATTGTATAATTAAAATTAATTAATAATGTGTAATTAAAATTAAATTTTAATTTATAATTAATTTTAATTTCTATAAATTAATGTTTACGAATAATTAATAATTATTTAAAATTAATATTTATTAATATTCAATAATTATTTATAATTAATAATAATAGTAAATAAATAATATTAATCAAGAGTATAATCGGAAAAATTGTCAAAAAGCTTCTCATAAGCTAGTTTATAAGTTTATAAGCTAGTTTATTTTCGTCAAACAATACCTAAGTCAGTTTATGCGCATCCAAATGAAAATAAGCTAGCTTATTTTTACCAAACAATGTCATAATTAACATGTTTTTTTATGTATTTGAAAAGTATACACGTGAAACAAAATCTGCTAAATTGATAGATGGAATAAAGCAAAAAAACAAAAAAGTTGCATCGGGAAATGTGTAAGACTGTAAGTGTCCACCGCTCACAGGCGGGTGAGCGGCCGTACATTTGACCATGGTTGACTGCCGACAGGTGGGTGGGGAAGGTATAATGCGTTGTCACATCATATCATAAAATTTATGATTAATTGTATATTGGTCCTTGAAAGAGTTTTTTTGCAAAAAAGGGGGGTTTTGCTTACAGAATTATGAACAGTGAACACTGAAAGGGTTAAATTTGAAAACCTTGAACTTTTTGGTTATTTTAGTAATATTATTTTTTTAAATGGTTAGTTTGGTCAAAAACCGGCATAGTTCTCCACTTGTAATTCTATTATATTAATTATTATTTAATTAATGAAGGGCATTTGCATCATTGTATTTTGTTTTTTTTAATTTTGTATTTTTAGATACAATTTTTTTTTGAAGGGCGACAGTTTTATTAAAATTAGAAAGGTGCTAGAAAACAGTTACATTACAACAATAGCTTCTAAGGGATTATACAACCACTCTATCCAATTAATATTCCACTTCCTACTTTTATTTTACACCTAAAAAAACAAATGTATAACTATATTATCCCAAAGCTTAACGCACGTTACAAACAAAATTATGAACAAATCCTGCACCCATTTTTATTAAATAAAATGATACAAGAAGTAAAAATAAAGTTAATGATAATTTCATGTTACTTGATAAAAAGAATTTGTACTAATTTCCAACGGAACGCATTATATATATAAAAAAAATTAGTCTTTAAACTATTTAAAAATTCATGAAAATTCTAAGAATTTTTCTATGGATATCACGTTGAATGAATTATTTTTCTAGGGTTGGGTTCAGTGAGACTAACCTGTTTTCGTAAGACCCGTAAGACCATATTTTTACATTTGAAACTTTACAGCAAAATATTATGAAAGTAAAAGAAATCAGAACGTTCACAACAAAACACTGTAAATGTTACTAATTTCATTATGTTTTGCTGCAAAGTTTCAAGTATCAAAAGTCGGTGTCACGAAAACAATAGAAATCGAAGAGCAAATATGGTGTCTCATAATCCCAGCCTAATAGAAAAATTCATTCCACGTGAAATCCTTTGAAAAATGCTTAGAATTTTCTAAGAATTTTTAAATAGTTTAAAGACTATATTTTTTTTGGATAGATATCATTTATTTGTTTATGTTTATGTTGCCTTTGTGGCTTCTGGTTGTGCAAACACTCGGTACAATATAGATATACAAAACATTTCAGATCTTTATTTTCAGAAGATTTTTTGTATGTACGTTTTAAAAAGTTTTTGTTGGTATCTCATAGACTCAGGGGCGGAACACAAGTCTTTTAATTAGGAGGGCCGAACCTAACAAATGCATCTTAAAAATATATAATAAAAAAGTTTTCAACCTAATCATTAATGTGTCACAATATATACAGGGGCCTTATATACATAACCACCTGAGTTAAGCGCAATTCGTTGATAATATTTCTAATTTCTAGTATTTAAGGGATAAAGCGCAGGGCCATGACCCCCCTAGACCCCTATTATGTTCCGCCTCTGCATAGACTCATCCAACAAATAAATTGGCTTTAAACAACCGTAAAATGGGCTTAAAATGGGAACTTTAAGTCCCCCTTTGATTGTCTGCATATCGTGAACCAAAAGCTTTGCTAAATATCCCACAAAAACCGTCATCTTTTCCCCCATTTACAGCATAACAACATGCAATTACATGCATGCCCAAGTTCACATCATCCTTCTTTTTAGAGTAAACTCTAATTTTTGTCCGTGGTTTATTGAAATCTTTAAAAGTGGAATTTTTGAACCGTGATAACTCTAAAATTTGTTCACGTGGTTCTCATTTTTCTCTAAAAGTTGTCCCCCGTCACTAACTCCGTTAATTTTCTATGTTAGTGTCAGGGACATTTTTGTCCGTTTCTGTTAATTTTTATACATATATACATATATTATATATACATAAATACAATATATTATATGTTTAAGTTTTTAAAGAAAAAATCAGGAAAGTAGCCTAAATGGACAAAAATACCCTGAAACTAACAAAGAAAATTAACGGAATTAGTGCAGGCAACCAGTATCACAGTAAAATGAGAACCACAACCACTTTCAAAGATTTTACTAAACCACGGGACCAAAAGTAGAGTTTACTATTTTTTTTATATATCTCTAATTATATGATCTCAATCTTTGATGAACCCAATAATTTCCTCTACATATATAAACCGATCACCAAACTCCCATTTCTAGTAATTAATCGTCTTTGAAGACAAAAAAAGTATTCAGCAAGAAATGGAAATCAACAAGTTTGTTTTAGTTTCACTTACTTTGGTTTCGGTTTCGATTTTAGGGCTAGTTCAGAGCTTTGATTACCATGAGGAAGATCTTGAAACGGAGGAGAGTCTGTGGGGGTTGTATGAGCGGTGGAGGAGCCACCACCGTGTGGCGGCTGCAAGCGGTACTCAGGAGAAACGTAGGCGGTTCAATGTGTTCAAGTCCAACCTGAAACATGTTCATAACACAAACAGGATGAACAAGCCATACAAGTTGAAATTGAACCGGTTTGCTGACATGACTAACCATGAGTTTAAGAGCGGTTATGCTGGCTCGAAGGTTAGCCATCACCGGATGCTCCATGGAGACCGGATTGGCAACAAGGGTTTCATGTATGCTAACGACGATAATGTCCCTACCTCGGTTGATTGGAGAAAGGAAAACGCTGTAACCCCTGTCAAGGATCAAGACCATTGTGGTAACAACACCTTTTTTTACGTTGTGTTCTCGAATTTGGAGGAAAAAGAAAGGAAAATAAATGGATAGAAAAGAAAAAAGTAACATGTGATTGTTATTCGAGCCAGCTCCCATGATTTTTCAAAAAGAAATTACATTAGGAAAATTATTTATCATATGTCTTATTTTGACTCATCAACGTTAAAAAAATTTGGATCCACCACTAAGGTTGTTTGGTTGGTTAATTTTCATTAAGTCTTGTATAGATAAAATCGTATGTGTGGATTAAATTGTTTGTATAGATTGAGAAGGTTTTTATTTTGAAGGGTTTTTTCATAAATGAAAGGTGCGTGTTTTTTAACTAGGAGGGGCAGATTTGGAAAAACTTAGTTTTTTGCATAAAGTTCCCCGAGAAGCTTACTGCATAGCACTTTCTATAACATTAATTAAGCTACTTCCAAACAGCCATTAATTTATAGCCAATCAAATAAGTTGTGAGTCTCGTTAAGCCGCCGACAAAGAAACCCTAAGTTGTTGATGTGGAACTACTCAAGTACTCCAACACCCCTCTCCTTTTTTGGCCAAGTCCGGTCACTTGTTATGATGGCACTTTTGCCTCCACAATTACTTAATTATCGTCGTTACTAGGGTTATCCTTTTTTTTCTAATAATACAGGAAGTTGTTGGGCGTTTTCAACCGTGGTTGCAGTCGAAGGTATAAACCAGATCAAAACCAAGAAACTAGTATCGCTATCGGAACAAGAACTTGTCGACTGTGACACCAGCAAAAACGAAGGATGTAATGGAGGGTTAATGGACCTCGCGTACGATTTCATCAAGAAAAATGGAGGTCTAACTACAGAAGACAACTACCCTTATACAGCTGCAGAAGGAAGCTGCAAAACTGTAAAGGTATATATAATATACCACCTTTCAATTATTCTTCCCAATTAAATATTTAATACTATACCAGCAGCCTGTATCTATTCACAGAATGGTGTTTGTATGCATTAATTGTAGGAGGGAGTTCCAAAGGTATCAATTGATGGACATGAAGTTGTGCCGGTTAACGATGAAGATGCTCTAATGAAAGCAGTTGCAAACCAGCCTGTATCTGTTGCCATTGATGCTGGAGGTTCTGATTTCCAGTTCTATTCACAGGTAACTTTAGTTAAAACTACATATAATAGATCATAGAAAAACATATGTCCACATCAGATGCATCAGATTGATCAGGTTAATTATCAATAATTTCCAAACCATATTACTTGAGACTTCAGTAGCAAACAGACAATCATTTTCAAGAAAATGAGTGATTCAGATTCTTACAAGCCCTTTAGTTCACTACACAACAAATGACTTTCACCCACAAAAATCAGCCAATGAAATTTCCCTAGTGATTACCAACGGATCACCTAGGAGTTATTAGTGGTTCTGGTAAAATCCATGGACGGACCCAACTAAGGGCACACGGTAGCACGTTCCACCGTATTATCTCTCTGCCGAAAGTTTAAAAAATTTACGTTTATAAAAGATGCAACCGTATCTTTTTCTAATGTGTCACTATATGATATTCAAAAATTCAAGAAAGTACAACCATACCTCGTAATCAACCAAAAAAACGCAAAAAAAAACTCTTAGAAATCAACCAAAAAAGTCACTCAAATTCAATAAAAAAAATTAAAAATCCATTGAAATCAAGTAAAAAAAACTTTAAAAATCTCTCGAAATGTGGAATTAGAATAAAAGGTAAAAACACATCGAACGATATTGAACGTTGGTAAAAACATGAAGACATATGTCAATAAAAAGTTAAAAACCGTGCGTTTTGTAATTATTTTTTGTTTAATTATATTATATAGTGTAGTGTCACCGTATAAAAAAATTTGTCCGTCCCTGGTAAAATCCGATGTTTTTTAAGAAAATACCCACCAACTTTTGTGATGTTCTGTGACGAATCATCCTTTAGCGATGGATTTCCCATGGAAATGTACGTACGTAAAAGTCTTCCATTTTAGCAGTCGTTTTTGACAAGAATTGGTAAGTTTTATATGAAAAACTAAAAAGTTTAATGATTAAAAATATCTTTCATCAGGGAGTTTTTACGGGAAAGTGTGGAACGGAATTGAACCATGGGGTAGCAGTGGTCGGATACGACACGAGTGATGATGGAACGAAATACTGGATCGTTAAGAACTCGTGGGGAGCCGATTGGGGCGAGAATGGGTACATTCGAATGCAAAGAGGAGTTTCTGAGAAGACAGGGCTATGTGGCATAGCAATGGAGGGTTCTTACCCTATCAAGAACTCTGATACAAACCCTAAAGCATCATCCATCAGGAATGAACTCTAGAATTAATTAATTAAGTGAAAAATCCAACTCCACTTTATCGATTTATCAATTTATGCAATTCGATGGTGTTTGTATGGATTATGATGATAATTAATATCCGGATGGATTAATGTCTTTGATTGTGTGTGAATTTGATTTACATCTTCAAATTACAAGATTAATTCAAATTTAATCCTAACAATAATAGGTGTTGTTAGGAGTTGTTTTATATATCTTTAGACATTCTTTGGCAAAAATAAACTAGCTTATAAGTTAACTTACAAGCTAATTTATTTTCATGATACATGTTTAGATGTGTATAAGCTGACTTATAAGCTAGCTTATTGACAAGCTACTTGGAATAGCTTATGAGGAGCTTTTTATCACCTTTTTCGATTATACCCTTATTAATATTAATTATTATCTATTACTATTAATCATAAATAATTATTTAGTTATTACTAATATTAACAAGTTACACATATTGTTAATCGAAATGCCTCTCTTTTGGAGGTAGGTTAACACTCGTCAAATCGGTGCTCGGAAGCCTCCCGATTTATTATTTCTCGATATATAGAGTTCCGAGCACGGTGCTAAAAACCTTAGAAAGCATCAGAAGGAAATTTTTCTGGGGTGGCACAAACGAAAATAAAATGTCATGGGTTAAGTGGGGTAAAATCACATCTCCAAAAAAGTATGGTGGTCTCGGTATAGGTTCTCTAAAGGGCTTTAACTTAGCACTCCTCGGCAAATGGTGGTGGAGATTTCACACAGAAAAAAATTCATTATGGTTAAATGTCATTTCAAGTCTTTATGGAGCCCATGGAAATCTGGAAGACATAAGCGAAGCCTCCCAAGGAGGATCCTATTTTACCGTGTGGAATGATATTAGAATGATGGGAAAGAAGATCAATAATCTGGGAATAGACTTCGAAAGTTCGTTTATGAGATCAATCGGGGACGATTCGGAAACATATTTTTGGACGGACAGATGGGTGAATAATATGATCCTTGCCAGGGAGTATCCTAGACTCTTTCATCTTTGTTCTCTTCATAATATAAATTGTAGGATAAGTGATTGCGGGTTTTGGTCTGACAGGGGTTGGTGCTGGAAGTGGAGCTGGGAAGAGCATGCAAGAGGAAGGACGAGGGACGAACTAGAGCGGCTTAAGCAGACGGTAGAAGCGGTTCCGATATACAGGGACAAAAGGGACACTTGGATTTGGAACCTAGACCTGGATAAAGGGTTCTCGGTGGCTTCATTACGTTGTCTCATTGAAGAAAAGTTCACTGCAAACGCAGCAGCTTCCGAGCCTACAGTCTGGTCATCGCTAGTCCCAAAAAAAGTAATTGTGCTCATTTGGAGGATTCGTCATAATGGGTTACCTGTCAGATCTGAAATTGATAAACGGGGAATCGATCTCGACTCGGTGCTATGCCCATTTTGCCAGATGGAGGTAGAAGACCTAGATCATTGTTTTATAAAATGTCAGAATACCCAGTTGGTATGGCAAAAAATATACGAGTGGTGGGGCATCTCACATAGAACTATCGGTGTGTCCGTTAATGAACTCTTGTTCGATGATGGCCATGGTGTTTCGGACCGAGGTTACGCAGATTTGTGGAGAGCGACTGTATGGACTGCAGCATACAACATTTGGAGAACAAGAAATGAGTGGGTTTTTAGGCGCATACCCTTCTCCGTCGATAAATGCTTCTTAAACATCAAGGAGCAATCGTTCAGATGGATTAAACCTAGACTGAAGGCAAGGAACCTGGTTTGGGAAAGGTGGCTCGATAGCCCACGACCGGACTAGCTGTTTCTTTTCGTATGGTCTAGTATCGGACTTGCGCTCGGTTTGGTCTTGTCTCAGTGTGTTTGTTGCGTTGGTTTTATTTTCTTTGTTGGTTATTGGTTCATAGGGTTTATTGTATAGTCTCGGATTCTCCCTGTAAATGTGGGTTCCACTTTTTTGTGGTTTGTAAATTCCGTGTTGATATATAATATTTCGTTTGGGTGTGCTCTGGGGGTGATGGCTTTGCCGAAGCTCCCGGTTCTCACCTCTTTGCTTTTCAAAAAAAAAATATTAGTTTAAAATTATTAATTAATTTTAATTTTAGTTATACTACATTAATATTAATAATCATATCAATTATTTTTATATTGTTGTTTTTTAATTATTATTTAATATATTTAGTTATCAGAAAACAAATATAATAATTCTAACAATATTTATGTAAGTTACATAAAAATACAAGTTACACATATTTTATTTTATAGATAATAAAATTGTTGTAAATGAATTTTTAGTAAAATATCTAATTTAATTATTAGTTATAATTTTTTTAAATTATTAATTAATTAGGACATGTAAGATTGGCCAATTTTATTTTTATTCATACCAATATAAAAAATTTATTTTAAAAAATTCAAAATTATATATATATATAAAAGAATCGATTTAAATTCTTTTAATTAATATATTATTTTTATATTTCTTTATTATCTTGTTTGTATTAATTTATTATATTATTAAGTATTTGTTTTAATGATATTATAAAAATAATATAATTGACTATTTTTTGAAAATGTTCATTTTGGTCATTTTATATGTTTATCAGCTAGTTTTTGTCAAACATAATTTGTTAATTAGCTAGCTTTTCAGCTATCAGCTAGCTTATAAGCCACCAGCTAGCTTATCAGTTACCAGCTAGTTTGCCAAACATAGCCTTAATAACAATTGGTGCTATGTGGTGGTTTGTAAAATAGGATTCTAATTGGGATATTGCTATTATACATTAGTTCAGATTTAGTGAAAAAGAAAATTTAAAATACGAGTTATTTGATATAATAAACCATTAATAATAATTAAATATCTAAAATGTCTTACAATACATAGAATTATAAATTTGTCGACTAATAGTTCTAATGACATATTGTAGTAGTAATTACGAGTTCGGCGCAAAGAAGATAATTGTTGTTAAAAAATATACTTTAATAAATCCGTCTTTAATCAAATAAAAGCGTTTTACAAAATCAAACCATTAAAAGCGATGGTCAAAAACATTTTTCCTTCTTTTAGTTAAACATTTCCTATTGTTTTGTAAGACAACACAATTAAAGTTGAACCAACGGATAATATAAACAACGACATTATAATATGATTTCCAAATAAATTAAACATATGTCGTTATACATCTAAAAATATTGATATGGCCGATCTTTATTAAATTTGCAAGTGTGTGTGTGGGAAGAAACCGTAAAACTAAAAATAATATAATTAAAACATTAATATACAATTATAAATGCGACCATTATTCATTGAAAGAACTAAGTCGTTTTTTTTAATTCTTTAGCAATAAACACGATATCTTCTTTCCTAGGCGTCACACTCTCCTTATCTATATCCTTACAGCTAGATCATGACAAATTTTAATAAAAATGATGAACAATATATATTTCCCCGAATTTCATCAGTTCCAGGCTCAAGTGCCTATTCATCCATCTTCATTCCAAAGGCGAGCATATCCATTGAGTGACTGTAACTGCTATCGTTTACAGTCAATAGTCCTATCCTCTTGCAGCTGGAGCTCTTGATGGCACGTTCAAGCGAGTTTATGAATGAATAGTGACAATTACTAAATTTTATGTAACTTTTGATACTTTTAAAAGTAAGAGCTAATTTGATTAAAAAATTGTTTTCACATATTGAAACAATTACATATAATATCACCCTAACACAAAATCCTATTTTAAAATAATTATATATCCTTGAAATACTTTTACAAGTAGAAAAGCAATCAAATGATTGATACTAATTTGGGCAAAAATATTCATTCAAGTATTTCGATATTGTAAACCTCAAAGTAAGTCGAGATCGATCTTAAATGATGCTAACATATCATTTTCTGTTATCAGTTTGTAATATAGAATTTAACCAAATACAAGACTAAAAACAAATTAATTTGTAGCAAAATAAGACTACAATTAAGTAGAGTAAAATAGTTTAGAGTGTAACATTCGAAAACTTAAATGCAAAACATAAGCAGGAAATCAAGTTCAACCACAATAACATTAACCAACTTGGGGTTTAATTCATTACAATCGATAACTAAGCAACGGACAAATTAGATGTCAACGGCTGAAAATCTAAACAAACATCTTAATCTAATTTTTCCCAAGGCCTCACATCCTTCCCTTGTCCTTATCATCTTTCCCAGCAACCTATCTGCCTGAAAATGGTTTATTTTGAAGAGCGAGGGTTAGACCAAAAGCTCTAAAACAGTTTGCATCACAGTTGTATAAAACAAAAACATGTAATGGTTTAACAAATAGGTGACCCGTTCCCTTAAAGGGAACATTTACGAAACAGGTGAAATATGGCTAAGGTATAACACCATCGCACTCCCTTAGCGACAACCCAGTCACATATGGACCAAACCTACATGCCCACACTCCCTTAGTGGTAATAGGATTTATACTCACCCAAGACCTTGCCATACAACCCCATAATAACAGACAGTGCACATATAGACCTCAAAGGTTGTAAAAGTGATCATGGAAGGTTTTCGCATACAAATATTGACAAGTAAAAACCATAATCAGTATACAAAGCTTTGAAACATACCATATTGCATTTTTAAGGGATAGAGAATTCACCTGAATTGGACACACCTTGTTCCGAGCTTAAACGACTAAAATCTCCAAACAGAAAGCCTAAATTCAATAGCGTAAAACGGATGTTAATCCAATGTAATACCCCCAAAAGTCTTCTAATATAGACTTAAGTTAAACACCTAACTCAAAGGTGCAAGCCTTGACCTTATACGAAAAATGAAACGGACGAGGTGGCACACGAAACAGTAGTTTACGCAATCTACGCCGCGACCTAGCCCGCGGGGTTACCCGCGGGAGCTAATGTTCGTGCTCCTCGTCCCTACAGCTCACCAATCACCCAAATACTCCATTCCATTAATCCAAAAACTCGTTTCTAACCCGCAAACACCAGATATAATGGCGGAATAAACTTCTAAATCAAGCCCAAACTAAATGCCATAATTACAAGAAGATTTACCCCCAATTTATCAAACCCATACTTGAGCTTTCATCAATGGAATTGAAAATAGAGACTCAATCCAATAAGGAGATCACTACACTGATGAACACAAGTGATTCATTAATAAATGGTGAGAGTTAATTAGTCAATACTTGATTCATACAATTCCTTTCACCATTAAACCATTACTATGAAGGTAAAAACTCTAAAACCACCATTAAAACACCCAAGCAGAGATGATAATTCAATACCTGATATTGGATGATTTCTTTCAATGCTTTTCCTTCCAAGACTTGTTGATTTCTCCTTGAACCTTCTTCTTCACGTTCTCTTCTTCACCCTCACAAGTCACACACTCACACACATTGAAAATACTTATTTGTAAAAATGAAAGAGAATGAAGAGAATTCCTTTATTTCACCACTATTTATACCTTGGGCCCTTTCCTAAAAAAAAACTAGCCAAAGGAAATTCTAATTAGAGTCCATCAACAAATATAACATAGAATTTTGGGCTATTACATATTTATATTGAGTGAGTTACATTTTTGGTCCTTTTGATTTGAAATAAATGACTAATTTTGTTCCTAAAGGGTAATAATTAAACTCGATGTCCATATGTATATTATCACATGTGCTATTACTATATTAGATTCTTATGTTTACCACACATCTTATCACTTGTGATTCAATACAATGTAACACATACCCATTTGAAATTTCTTGCATCACATGTGATTCAAAGAATGATTACAAAGATTGAACTCTACTTTAAATCACGTATTATTTGCTACACAAATAACGCATAAATTATGAATGAAAATGTATGGATTAATAAAAAGATTAGAAGTATATATGATTGGGCTAAGACCTAATATGAAGAGTTTAATTCCCATTGCATTACTTTTTCCTTTTTCACCTTTTTTAAAATCTAAATTACTTAAAAGTGTAATTAATCATTACTTAAACAAATTATACCAAAAAATATCATTATATTCTTTTTAATTTGACACTTCTATGTATACATTTTTTTTATTTCAGTTTTCTTAAATAAGTGTTCAAAATCACGATCAATTAGGTTTTCTAGTTGAATTCATATGTGAACATGATCTTAGGAGAACATTTGTGACTTGTATTATACATAAATAACTATAAAATGTAATGCTTCTGGTTCAATCCTTGTCAGATCTTTAAATGGTTGATCCTTCTATCATAGTCCGACACCTCATCTAGTAGTTGTCATTCCACTTTTACACGTGGAGCTTCTACATTGGAGGATGCATAAAGTACATGAATAACCTTGAGTATATTCACATGTGAATATGCATCATATATATAGGGACGGGTTCAAATGAGAACTCAAATTTTGTTGTGAACGTGAGGACAAACGAGAATGTGACACGTGTCATATTCAGACTGAATAATCAAATAAATATTCAGACTGAATAAAACTGAATATAATGCTTATTCAGTCTGAATAATGTTTATTCAAGACTAAATAGACACTATATTCAGTTTTATTCGGTCTGAATATTTCTTTGATTATTCGGTCTGAATAATCTATATTTAGACATGTGTGACGCTTTTATTTGTCCTCACGTTCATAGCCAAATTTGAGTTCTCATTTGAATTTTTTTCTCTCTATATATATATAGATATATATATATATATATATACACATACATACATACATACATGTAATATTCATACATGATTGAAATATTCACATATAAATAATTATATACGTATTTTTTGGATATTGCCATGGGTATTCACATGCGTATATATGCATGTGATTAAACATGAAAGTAGTTTCAGATGAGGATCTCGTCTTATGTAGAATGTACGGTACGTAAATATACATCATCAAAGTGTAAGGGTGACATTTGTTGATAAGTTTTACCTCTTTTTTTAATAAATGATTTAATAAATAATTTATATATTATTAGTTTTTAATGTAAACTAATACATATCTTAAGACCAATATCTTTAAAAAATATCGATTGCTTTCATATAAAGAACCAAAAGCGCAATATATAAATATGAAAAGTAGGGAGGGGGCGACGAGGCCAAGTAGTCAAGTTGAACATCATGTATATATAATACATAAAATATAATATTAGTGATGCTTTTCATAGTTTATTTCATTCTATTGGATTATATCTTGTCTAAATCATGTCATTGTCATATCATAAAACAATGTTACATATTGAGAATTTGAGATGAGATTATAGATTATTTAAACTCATAGATTATGATCATATCTACTAAATCTTAAAAATCTCTATTTTTTAAGCATAATTTATGAAGATGCTATATGCTTTACTTTTAAAGATTATAATAAAATAAATAATACTTTATAAATACAATCAAATAATCTTGAAAGGTAAACCATATATATCCACATGTATGGAATTTTCAAATTTATGTTCAAAAATGGTTTAGTTCATTATGATTATATATTAAAAGAAGAAAATAAACTGACAAGTATTACCATAATAATAATAATAAGATTAAAAAAATCGACTTCAAAATGGTTGAAGAAGATAGGGGTCTGCATCAGACAAGTTTAAATGCACTTGGAGACTTAGCATCCACAATGAGTGTTTCAAATTAAAGTAGGGGTCTGCATCGAACAGGTGGGACGGGTCAAGTGGACAACCAAAAAAATCTGATTGGATTGTAGATATGGAAACTAAGCCCTGAATTTCAGGTTTTGAATTACGGATTCGGATTGGTCGGGTTTCGGATTGAGGTTAGTCGGATTCAAGTAGAATTGTAATGCAAAAAATATATATTCAACCAATATTGAAGATGAATTCAATCAATTAAGAGAATTGAAGAAATTGATAGTAAGTTTAGAAATTAGAAGAAAGAATGATCGACTAAGTGTTAAGATTTTCTATAGATAATTAGATAAATAAATATTTTTATATAATATTTAAATTATATTTTTATATATTTTTGGATTAACTTTCGAACTGGTTGTGCAGACAAAAATCAACCAACACTAATATCCCTATAAAATTCGGGTTTCGGAATTTGGGGAATTTGAGTTTTGCACAAACATTGTATTTTCGGTTGGGTTTCGGGTTCGAATACCTGACCATTTGGGTAATGCTCACTCCTACTTACAAGGAAATTAACAAAAAAAACCAATCTTTCCAACCAAGTTTTCATTCAATCCACTTTTTTAATCAAATTTTCATTTTAGCCAAAATATTATGCAAATGTCTTACGATATTATGTAAACTTGTTTTTCAAAAAAAAACTCGACTTTTATATTACAATATTGAATTGAACTAATTCTAACATAAAAGATGTGCATATAACATTACTCAAAGTTTAAAAAACATACACACACGCATATATATATATATATATATATATATATAGAGGGGGGGGGAAGGTTCATAACGTCAACAATTTAAGAAAACAAGAAAAAAAAATCATGTACAAAATTATATGTGATTTTAATGTTAGTACAAAACCACATGCAATTTTTGATTTTAGTACAAAATCACTTTTTTTTTATGTTAGTACAAAATTACATGTGATTTTTGATATTAGTACAAAATCACATGTGATTTTATACATGAAAAAAGTTTTTCTTGTTTTGTTAAATTGTTATATTTCTTGCATGAACCTTTCTCTCTCTATATATAACATAACATATACATATATATATACACACACATATGTGTGTGTGCATATGTAACCACTAGATTAATTCTCCTCAGAAGTGTAATTTATGGGGTGGAATGAGCTCCAAAATGATCAAGAGTCCAGATCTCTTCTTACGTTTTTCACTTTAACTCATATTCGGTATTTATATATATTTATATTAATATATAATTAGAGCACCCAAATCTTTTCTTTCCACCGGTTCCCTTAACCCTCTCGGATAAACTCCCCATCTCAAAAAACAAATATTAAACCATCTTTATTCTCATCCACCACCAAAAACACAAAATTAAACAAGAACATCAAAAACCTTAAAGTAAAACCTAAAAATCTAAATCAAATAGAGAATGAAAGAAGGGGACGTTTAATTTATGAAACATAGGTCGACGCCAGAAGGATCTCAACTCCGAGATCAGGCTCGATACAATGGGGACAGCAAAGATGCGGCCGGCGAGAAAGTGTTATATTGACCATTGGGAAGGTCTAATTGATGTGTTATTATGTTAACCATCGAGGTGCTCAAGTATTATCGTTGGAGGAGTCACCGGTGCGAAGAAGAGTCCTGTTTGTTTTTGTGTAATTGTGTCGTGTGTATATATACATATATATATATATATACACACATAGAGGGAGGTTCAAGGGAAAACACTAAAAAAAACTGAAGAACACCCTGGGAGCCTTCCATCCAGACGGTATGCACTAATGCATACAAGCGTTTTTTGTTCCTATGCATCAATGCTTCTATCATTACATATGCATTGATGCATATTCACTAATGCATGTTACAAATTACCGGTATGCATTAGTGCATACCGTCCAGATGGAAGACTCCGAGGGTGTTATTCAGTTTTTTTTTTGACGTTTTTCCTTGAACCTAACCCTATATATATATATATATATATATATATATATATATATATTATATAGAGGAAAGTTTAAATGTGAACTCATTTTTGGTTATGAACGTGAGGACGAATCTCAACCACTTATCTGGTCAATAAAGGCGGCTTTGACGCAGTTCCTCCTTTAATAATCTCCACCCTCCCATGAATCGCGTCAATCCTCCGTGATCGCGTCCACCATAACCGAAGATGTGTGGCTGAGATTCGTCCTCACGTTCACAGCCAAAATTGAGTTCACATTTGAACCTAACCCTACATATATATATATATATATATATTTATTTATATATATATATACACATACGTGTACATATGGGTTGAGTTTCGGTAAGGGTGTAAGTTATGGTGAAAAGTGTAATGAATCGATCCGAATTAAAGACAACATGGTAATGAGATATAGCATATCAATTCCCGTGAAAAAAGTGATTCATGACATATTAATACACGTGTGATACTAAATCAAAAACACAGATGACCCTCAGCCAACCTCTGTTGCAAGCCAAGTCGCTCGTATTAGGCCCCCTCACGTGATACTAAATCAAATATGCAAACTACCTTAACTACCTTTGACGCAACATAGGTTATAGGACACGTCGTCGTTTTTGGAGAATGTCTAGTGACGAAGCGATATGAACGTTAAGTTATGATCGTTAAACTGTAGCTATCAAACATGGAGAAAACCAATAACATAATTTACTTCCAAAACTATTGAGCAACTTACTGAAAATTAAAAAAAAAACCCAAATGTTTATGAAACTAAAAAACAAATAAATCCCTCCAAATAAATAAAAAACTGAAAAATTCTCTCGAAATCAACCTAAAAATTTGAAAAATCTCTCGAAATCAAACTAAAAATTTGAAAAATCCTTCAAAGTCAACCTAAAAACTTGAAAAATTCTTTGAAAACGATAGAATTCGGCTAAAAACACATGAAATAGTTTTACGGGCGTTTGATCGAATTTAAAGTTGCACACACTCACAAAAATTATCGGGTTCACCATTGACCTAAATATTATATTAGTTATATGGTGTCATCGTATGAAAAAAATTATGGGTCCGTCCCTGCCCAAAACACATTTACGATGTTTGAGCCGTTCTTTACTTTATAAAGATTGTATTTTTATATTCATGGGTGACAAATATATCTTCTATATATATAAAAAAAACTTGAACCAAACAGAAATTGTGGAGTATTAATAACATTATGTTTCATCAAAATCAACCTTTTTGTGACCCAAGAATATTATAAGATGCTTCTTCTTTTTTTTCTTGTTCCTCTTCCAGGTCATCCTAAAATAATATCAAACAAAGAAGAAAAAGTACACAAAATACTTTGTTTATACATGAAAAAGCCCCAAAAAACGAGACTTTTTTCCTCGATTACAAAGACTTGCACTTTTCCACCCACCATCAAAACCCAACAAATAAAAGAAAACACCCATCAAAAACCCTCATATCAACAAATCTAACACACTATTTTTTAACCATCTGGGCTGTGACATTTGATTAACTAACGACTTGTTCATCATCAGCTAACTTATAAATCTTGAGCTACTTTGCTAAACATAACCTAAAACTCCTCGATCCTCAAACTATGACCATGGTTTGAAAATGAAAACCCAGGGTTACCAGAAAAATAAAATTACAATGCCATTTTTACCATTCAACTAAGCCAATCAAAACCAAAAGACTGAATTAACTCATTGACCCTTTTCAACATGCTACACTTACAGTTACATGATGGTTTATGAATGATCTTGGCTCTTCTTCTTCTTCTTCATCTCTCTTCCTCTTGGGTAAAGGTAAAGAAGATATGGCTTTAGCAGCTACTACTTTTCTCACAAGTAATTCCCATCTTGCTTCTTCCTTTTTGTTTCTAATCACTTGTTGTACTTTCATTTTGAATTGCCTGTTTCATTCATTTTACACCCAAAATCAACAAAAAAACCCCATATCTGGATCATATAATAAGCTTAGATTGAGGAAATAGATGGTTATAATTACCTGCACAGGGGAACTCTGCAAGTCGAATCAGGTAATTCGCAGATGGAGGAATGAAGTTTGAAGAGTTGCCATGTACGTTTACACCGTACACAACCTCCATTAACTCTCTTCTTACAGTTTGCAAAGTGATGAATAGAGTGTTGGAGGCCTTCACAGGTTGAGAATTTGCTGCAAGGTGCCCTGTTCTTGGTAGGCTCCTTATCATATGGTCCTACACTTGTGCAACCTTCTGTGCAAATATGCTGCAAACAATCCATGGCTTCACTCAACTGGAAATACAAACTTTGCTCTTGCAGATGCTTCCGAGTCCTCTTTCTCCTCTGCACATTTAAATCAGATTCATTCATTAGCATGTTAGAGTCCCATGTCGGTTAGTCTTGGATCATTTCTCCTGGAGCCTCCCATTTCTCCTCAAGTCTCTTTTGGAGATTTATATAGGGGTTCCACATATCTTAATATGGTATTTTAGAGCCAAGATCTATCACTCTAGGGACTTGACACTTCTGGGCTCTTTTGAAGATTCATCTAGAGATTCCACATATCCTAATATGGTATCAGAGCCAAAGTCTACCACTCCAAAAGTGGATAACCCCTCTGGACAATTCAGTGTCCATCTAGCCTCGTTGGAGGGGGCGTGTTAGAGTCCCACATCGACTAGACTTGGACCATTTCACCTCTGTATATGTTGAAACCTCTCCTTTCTCCTCAAGGGTTCTTTCGGAGAATTATCTAGGGGTTCCGTATATCCTAATACGCTACAACTAATATTCAAGTTCAATTAAATCAATGATATGAATTACGAAATAGCAAGAGTATACGCACCGATTCGGCTTCATCGATGAACTTGAGGATTTCGAGTTCAAGGTAAGGATCATTGTTTTGAAGGAACTTCCATCCTTCTGTTTCCTCTACGGCCTTGAAGCTATTGGATATCAATCTCATACACTTAAGGTATAGATCAGGTGCATCACAGAGCCTAGCGAGTTGGAGAACGTCCACAACTCTCTCTATATTCAATAGTCCGATTAAGGCCTTAGTACACCTCATCTTCAACTGTGGAACCAAATAAACATGAGATAGCGCTAACAGATGAATAGCGAATTTTTCCATCTCATCTTCATCGCACCTGTTGACCATGGAGAATTTGTTGTTGAGAATAGTAGTAATATCATTAAAATAATGAATCGCTAGAATATAGAAAAAGGGAAAAATAAAACGAAAATCATTGGCGTGCGATTTGGAACTTACTTGGTGGAATAGAGAAACCTAACAAACACATCTACAGCATCACAAGGAACGCCGAGGATCTGAATAGTCTTCTCGGAACTCCGGTGCTTCCGCGGCCTATCAATTATGCTTTCCAACACCGGCGAAGCGGATGCCTGAATTTTTTCCATAACAAATGAAGCAAATGAATATTTTCAATAATCAAAACTGACGAATCTGATCAGATAAACCGATTCAGCTTACTTAAATATAAAATATTTGTACGATATTGAAAATCTGAAATTGCATTTCAACAATCGTCAAATCAAAAATATCTCGATCGAAAAACTGAAGACCCCAAGGTTTTAACACAAAAAAACGTATCAATTTCACATTTCTAAATCAATATTCCTTCAGTTTTCCGGTGAAATGATACTTCGATTATTAACATTAGGCGACAGATTACCATAGTTTTAGCGTGTGCCGGAATCCGACGACCACCGGATGTTAAAATATAGACAATAGTTTCAACAGATCCACCGGAAACATGATCGGATTCATGATCCGCCGGTGATGCAGGGCTTCTACACATGGTTGCCGGAAAATATTAACGCCGGTGACGGAGGTTGAAGTAATTATTTACTCGTGTTCTAATTGTACAAAGACGACGCCGTCCAATAGTCCAAAGTGTTTTTTGCTTTTCAATCTGCCCGCCCCCTTCCACCTATTTATAGGCGGTGTTTTTCCACATGTACCATAAACAAATTTTTCTCACCCACGCGCATTGATCTCAGATGTAAACCACGCGCTTAGATGGATTAAATCTGAACCGTCGATTATCCTGATTCAAGTGGGAATATAAATTTACATTAATACCCTGCAGATTAGTACTGAGGTGGCAAATGGATAAACCACCTCGTCAGGAAATGGAAGGGCGTGTTTGTAAATAATAACTGGCCTTTGGAAGAAGACTCAGATCTGACGTGTATCTATTATGTCACGTGGCATGAGACTTTTCTAATCTCTTTCCAAGTGGATGATGTATCACGTGACACGTATATCGTGTTGGATCAAAATAAATCGACGGAAAATAGAGGCTGGAAATAATTATGGAAAAAAATATAATTTGATTACATTATTGGATTTCGAAAGATATTTTTATTGGAGATTTTTTTTTGTGAATTACCTTTTTTGTCCTTCTAAAATTTCAATTTTTGGTTAAAGTGAAAAGCTTTTCAAGAAATATAATTATTTTGTTTATGATTTTTAAAGAAATATATATTTTTATAGAATATTTTATAACTCAAAGTTACTATTTTTATTCGTTGATAATCAATACAATATATTTATTAACATATTAGTGATTGAAATTTTCAAAATGAGGTTACAAAATTGGAAAACAAACATACATAAATATAAATTAAATTAAATATTCTTTTCTTCTGGAGCCTGTTTAACTAAAAAATAATTATATCTAAGATAATTCATTGTTTTTTAGATTGAGATAAATTTTTGGATTTGCAAAACTTGATATATCCATTAATCCATGTAGAAAGTGTAAAAATAAGTTTTCAAAAACACTTCAAAGTTCCATTATTATCATTCATAAAAAAGATAAATAAAATATTAATTAAACGATTTTGTTTGCATTATTAATTTATATATGGTACTTAATACATGTATTCTTTCATTTATATTGTTTGTAAAAGGATAAAATAAAATTCTAATTGAAAGATTTTGTTTGTATTATCAATTTATAAATAATGATTTAATACTTTTTTTTTGAATAATTTGATACTTATGTTCTTAAAAGATAAAAGTTGAATGTTTTATAATGTAGTTTAGATATTAAACATAAAATCAAAATTAAATCAGCTATAATGGAAGTTAAGATAAATTAACAAAAAATTCAAATAATGATCAGATACGTTACTATAATCCTACTTAAAATATTGTTATCAGTCTTGCTACATTATTTGAACCATGGTATTTTCTGTCTTAAAGTTTTGACAAATGAGGTTATATGTAAATGTGATTGAAATAATTGATGGATAATATTTGAAATAATTGATGGATCATATAAAAGCATTGTTTTACGTTTAAAATATCTGTGTTTTATGAATCAAGACAAAAAAAATTATGTCCATTTCACCATGAACATCAAATGTTTTGTGTTGGTAGTGGTGCGAAAAATGATGTATGATCGACATTAAATTTTAGATATTTTAGCAATAATTTTAGTAACTAATTGTGAACGCAACTTTGACTCCTAATAAGTTATTGTTTAATCAAATCTGTTAAACGGACTTTTTACTGATTATGTTAATTGTAATTTTATGGCCAACAAATATAAAACAAAAATGATATTGATTTAGTCTGATGCATACAAATACTGTTTACAATAAGATGTTCATTTAAATCGTACAAACAACTCACATCTTTCATCAAATTATATTTTGTTATATGGTTTACAGTTTTGAATCATCAAACCGCACCGTGAGGCATACTTTTATATATCTTCTAAATATATAATTATTTATCAAATGAAAGTAACTAATATATTATTGATTATTTATTAATTTTTCGATTTTTTAAAGTTTTACATGATTATTTATTCAATTGAGTTGTTATTTTATTTTTCTTTTGTCAAGTATCATGGTCGAATTTATTTTGAAGTTAACTTTCTAGATGTATATAGATTAACTACTGAACTATTTAGTGTGCGTTATACCCTTTTTAATTATGCTATTTTTTACATATTGAAACTTTTTATTGTGTACGAAATATGAAAATGTCATCGTTGAATTTATTTGAATTCGTGTTTTTATAGTTATTGGATTAAAATTCGTTACGTACAAACCACACCACGTTGCACCATATTTTGCAGTGCGATTGTTTGTTGTTTGAGTCATATGTAGTGCGGTTTAAAATTTTCTTCAAACCGAATTGACGGTGTATCGTAGTTTGCAGTTTAACTGCCTACAAAGTATAAACAACACTAAAGTGTACCATAAACACCCTTTACATGGTCATCTTTAATTATCAGTTTCCTCTCAAAAATATATATAATATAATACAATATATATGTAAGTTAAATGTTATCGTTATATATAAAAATTGTTATCTCGTTGACAAAGTCTCCAATTTTCTCGAATTAATTGACTTGAGCGTTCAAATTCAAAGCAAGTTATCTTGTGTTATAAAAAAAATTGACTCGTTTAACATTTGTGGAATTGAATATTCAAAATTGTGTAACATTTGTTAAATTTAAATTTCAAAATCAATAACTTAGTTTGACTTTTAAATGTTTTTTCTAAAATAATAATTCCCTTAAAAAATTTAATCTGTTTGTTTGGTGATTTATATAATATACCAAGAAAAAACTGAAAAATTTGGGAATATTCATGTTTCCACTCAAGTTACATCTAGTATAACCTTTTTTTCGAACAATGGTATTTTATTAAAGCACTAGCAAGACGTTAGACGAGAATTACAAAACAGTGATATCAAGGGAGGGATCTTGGAGTCATCCAACCCAATTGATATTACATCTGCTATTTCTATATTGCACCCAGTTATACGAGTGCGATATAATCTTATCCCATATTTCCGCCTTTCTAGGTTTGGTAGCTCCGAATAGGATCCCTTTACGAAATGACCATATTGACCAAAGCGCCGTAAATGTTATCGCTTCCAGGCAATCGAACACTTCTTTCCTCAGTCTTATATACGCCATCCAACTCTTCCATTCCTGAACAGATATAAGACCAGGAATATCTATGTTCCACCACCTGCCTATATTCCTCCAAATATCCTTCGCCATTTGACACTCCAAAAAGAGATGGTTCACCGATTCAATTCCTATTTTACAGTTCGGGCAATAGAGATGAATGAACGTCTATGTCCCTTTTGATCAGATTATCCCTAGTTGGAATCTTGTTCAAACCCTATCTCCACAGAAACACATTAACCTCGATGGCCGATGGGTACCAACCTATTCCACGATGTGAACCTTATGTTAAACCCACAAAAAGAAATCTAAAAACAACAGCGGGACATTGTTTTTATCATAAAATGTATATAAATCAGTGATGATCTTGATTAGAGTTTATATAAGTAAAATGTCGAAAAACTAATAAGGTGTTTACGATTTCAAGTTTATTATTACAACTTGAAAAGCTCGTATAATTACTTAATCAAATGCTTGAAGTTGTTTTCTCGATAATCAAATTTCTTACAATAACTTCTTATATGATTGTTCAAATTTGATTAATTGATTTAAATAACTAGAAAATAATAATCTTCTTGATAAGCACTTTAAATTGTGCCTCATTTGATTTGCAAGATTTGGTAGAATTTGTAGTCATTTGCGTTTGTTTTGAAAAAATGTTTCGATCTGAATTCCTGATATTTCATTGAAACCCCACAAACATGGGATTTAAAAATATTATAAAGATATTTGATATTATACAAGATTTTATAAAGTTCGTTTGTAATAATATTTTAAAATATGTTTAAAACACTTGTTTTTTAATAATTAAATAATAAAAAAGATAATTTTATTATATTTATAAATTGTTCTTAAATTAATTTACAAAGAATTTAATTCGATTCCTTTTCAAATACTACAAATCAAATACACCAAAGTTTTCAAATCCTCCCAATTACACACCAATCTTTACACATATCAAAATACTATTAGAGGAATATGGAATGAGACAGGGAAGGAGTAATTATTATTGATGGTACCCGAACTATAATTTTTGTCCGACCGGGTGTAACTTTAAGGTAGATAAAAGGCATGTTAAATTGCCCGATGTGTTTTTAGCTAAATTATACTATTTCAAAATATCTTTTAAGATTTTTGGTTTTTTGTCAAGTGGTTTTAAAGTTTTTCATTGATTTTGATGAACTTCTACGGGTTTTGTGGTTGATTTTCAGAGACTTTTTCGATTATTGTTGATTTTGTGTGACTTTCTTGATTTCTTGGTTGATATTACTTGTATTTTCTAATATCATAGAGCGTCGCTCAAACTTTAGCGGGTATTCCTTTCATACCCCAAATAAATTTATTTGCATGAATCAATTAAGTGCATACATGGGATCTCATTCAGCAACTCATAGGTCTACCCCTAGTTACTATTTATACCCCCAACTCAAAAATCACTCATATTTTATTCATCCATCCTTATTCAAATCACTTATTTAGGGTACAAATAGAATTGACATTTTTATATAACAAGATTGGGTTTCGTTGAGAACTGTAAGAAAAGGTCTTTATCCATTGGATCAATCGTAATTGAATATCAACATTAATGAAGTGCATCAAAATGTACCAGATCAATTCCTTTTTTTAAAGTGTAATTCATAGAAATGAGATTAAACGTAATAATTATTATTATTTTAAGTCATTGTATAAAAGATTAATTTCTAATATAAAATAAAATGAAATTGGACGTTATGTTGTCTTGTCATGTTTCTACCACTTCTAGTAGATATGATCGTTTTTGGAATAAGCTTTCATGATGTTTGAGGTGACGATATTAATTGATAAATTATTATTTTATTATTTTGAATTAAAATGTTGAATAAATTAAGTCTATATTATTAACAAATCAAATGTTGTTTTTGCGACTCAAATAAGACGAATTTTTATATTTTCTATTTGTATTTAATAATGACTATTTTAATTGACTAAGGACACGTTTGTTACCTCTTTAATGAATTTAACTAGAGTTATAGTCTATGGGTTGAGTTCCTATAAAAAAAAAGAGTTAAGGTGACAATTGTAAAAAATAATTTTCATCTTTGGATGTATATCAGGATGAGATGCACCGAGATGCACCGGATCAGCTATCTTCTAAAGCGTAATTCATGGATGGATATGAGATTAAAAGTCCAGATCTCTTCTTATGTTTCTCAGCTTAACTCTTTTTCTCACACGATTCTATGCCTATAGTTTATTCAGTTAACTATACATGATGGTTTGAAATTGACTTAATGATATATAAAGTAGGCTATACATGATGGTTAGAAATTGACTTAATAATATATAAAGTAGCCTATTCAATAAACTTCTAATGGGAGCTTAATGTAGAAAACCTTTTTTTTTTCAAACCGGTCCTCCCAATTAAAAAAACACACTCCTTCCATTTATAGAAAAAAAACTCTTAAACAAATCTTTCATGATCTATAGTAATAAACATAGTCAGCTTAATCCATACAGGTCTTTATAGAAAAGAAACCAAACTAACTCAAATACCTAATAGTTTTATATGTTAAATGAAATGTTATATTTTAAAAAACTCAAATATTTTGGTCACGGTGTACAAGTTATTTTGTTTTATTGGTTCTTACTAAAGCGTTGTTGCATGTTGGTTTCATAGATTTAAGGGAGAATTTTATATACGTCCTTAAAAACTTGCAATATTAAGTATATATTCTTGTAAAATTTCAAATTACGTGTATATCCTTCTAAACCTGAAAAACTCACGTATATATTTTTCTCCATTATTTAATTATTATTAAACATTTTAAAAATATAAATAATTAAAATTAAGTTGAATATATTTTGGAAATTACTAATAAAACCTTCCCATAAATCTTTTCCAAAATATAAACGTTTTCAAATTTTGATCGACGATTATGGTTTTTGATTTTGGAAAAGATAGGTCGATCGATTGTAATCTGGGAAGGGAGTAGACGGTCGTTTTTTGATTTAGCCGGCGATGATGGTTTTTGATTTTGGAAAAGATTTGTATTTTCGAAAAGATTTATGGGAAAGTTATATATTAGTAATTTCCATAATATATTTAATTTAGTTTTAATTATTTGTATTTTTAAAATGTTTAATAATAATTAAATTAGGGAGAAGAATATATATACGTGAGTTTTTCAGGTTTAGAAAGATATACACGTAATTTGAAAATTTACAATAATATATATGTAATGTTGCAAGTTTTTAAAGACGTATATAAAATTCTCCCTAGATTTAATGGCTAGACATACTTATTTACTAAGCCATACTATGTGTCATGTGTGTTTGCTTATACCTTATTCATAAACTTGGGACTTAATCACTTAACTATATATCATCAACTTGCTTAATATATTCAACCACTTTCCTTATCTAAAATGCCCTTAGTTACAACCTTACATGCGCCCTTTCACTTCATTGCTTAATCTAGACATACTTTTAGAACACTGATTATCTGAATAACAATCGAATCAGATAATAACTTAATTAAAATCAAAGATAGATACATAACCTTATATTTACGGTCAATAATTAACTCTTTATAATAATTCCTTACTTGATACAAATACACACAAAAAAAAACCTTTATTTAAAAAAAACTCAATGCTAAAAGAACCACCAATAGATTATCTAAAATATTGAAAATAAGATTTTTGTTATTTATTTTGTTCTATTATATTTTTTATATTGTTGGCTAAAATAGAGAAACTTTAAGTTTTCAGAAAAATCTCTAAAATTTGAATGTATGGAGCGAGAAATTAATTTTTTATTCATTTCCACCAATTAAATTGAATTATAAAATTTTAAAATGTGTTAAAACAATAAATTTATAAATATTTTAATAATATAACGAATATTGAAATATCCAACCCTTTCCTTTTTATGCTTGATAAAAACTGCTTGAAATGTCTGGAATATAACATTCTACATCTCAATTTTGTAAATCCAATTATTTTGAACGTTCAACAACCACAAACTAAAAATTCTTATAACTAATTTATCTTAGAGTTTTATAAAAATGTTTTTAAAATTTAATTAATAATTAAATCTGCTGTCGACTAGTATGTAACTCAGTTAAAAAAAGGACGTCAAGACAAGATAACTTTCCCAAATTTTATCCTTCGTTTGATTTTAAGTTCTTCATTATCTTCGACCATTGAATGAGCCAAAAAATATTTCCACTATTTCAAAATAGATTTTATATGATATCAGTTAAAGTTATCAGTAATCAACTTTTGTTAACAGAATACTTTTATTAAAAACGGTGTGGAAAAATAGCAACATTATGTTGGCGTGATGGGGGATGTGGTGTGGTGGTGGGATGATTGGTGGAATGCGAGTGGAAGGTGTTATTATTGCATGTGTTCCATTTCGACACATTCCCTTGCCTTTCAAAGAACCCACATCAGTCAACTTTCTTTTACCAACCAAACATCGGGTCGGGTCAACATGGCCCATTCATATTACTTTTTAGAACTTTTATAAATAATAATTAAAAATGTTTATCGGTTGAAATTCGATATATTTAGGTGGATGTGATCTGATCCAATAATTAATTTAATGTTGAATTTTGTTACTCAATCTAGTCCAATTAGTAACGGATGATTGGATCAAATCGATTCTATCATTATATATTATTTTTTATTATTCATTAAATCAGATTGAATTTATCTAATATTTTGATATAATTTTCAACCGGCTAATTCAAAGTTTTAAACCTCTAGCTTCAAGGTTTATTATTTATTGGAATATATAAAAATAAATATGTTTATCTCGTAGTAATATTTTTTTGAGAAGTTCTTCATATATATAATATATATATAGGGGTGGATTCAAATGTGAACCTATTTTTAATTGTGAACATGAG
This sequence comes from Silybum marianum, assembly GCA_036898165.1. NCBI lineage: Eukaryota > Viridiplantae > Streptophyta > Magnoliopsida > Asterales > Asteraceae > Silybum > Silybum marianum. Next base: position 33,831,997 of record CM072535.1, read on the forward strand.
GACGAATCACAACCATCCATTTTAAATCAGATCAAAATACAAGGGAGAAAATTCGCGGTGGCATTTTTGTAAATAAGTGGAAAACTCAGGTCATGGCTTAAATCCTAAATATAACCTGACGATTTAAATAAGAACATCCGTCATCTTCTTCTCCAAATTTCTTCATAATCTTCCTCAAATTTCTTCATCATCTTCACCAAATTTCTTCATCATCTTTCCCAAATTTCTTCATCATCTTCCCCAAAAGAAATTTTACTTCCGCCACCCAAATTTCTTTATCATCTTCCCCAAAATAAATGTTCGCACAAGTTTATTTTTGTTTTGTGTTCCTCCTTTGAATCACAAGTCTTTTCATTTTCAGATCCAGATTCTTTTTCTTGATAAAGTGTAATAATGTTATTCAAATGTTTTTTCCCTTTTAATATGATTGTTCATCATTTTATCACAGGAAGTTTCTGAATATAAGCATAAAATGTTATGCTTATATTCAAACTGAATATAAGCTACAATTATGGGTTTGTATAATTGTAGCTTATATTCGATACGAATATAAACTAAAATTATGTGTTTGAATAATTGTAGCTTATATTCAGTCTGAATATAAGCTAAAATATGTGTTTGTATAATTGTAGCTTATATTCAGTCTGAATATAAGCATAAAATGTTATGCTTATATTCAGACTGAATATAAGCTAAAATTATGTGTTTGAATAATTGTAGTTTATATTCAGTCTGAATATAAGCATAAAATGTTATGTTTATATTCAGTCTGAATATAAACATAAAATGTTATACTTATATTCAGACTGAATATAAGCTAAAATTATGTGTTTGAATAATTTTAGTTTATATTCAGTCTGAATATAAGCATAACATTTTATGTTTATATTCAGAATGAATATAAGCTACAATTATGAGTTTGTATAATTGTAACTTATATTCAGTTTATAAGCTAAAATTATGTGTTTGTATAATTGTAGTTTATATTCAGTCTGAATATAAGCATAAAATATTATGCTTGTATTCAGTCTGAATATAAGCATAAAATGTTATGTTTATATTCAGACTGAATATAAGCTAAAATTATGTGTTTGAATAATTGTAGTTTATATTCAGTCTGAATATAAGCATAACATTTTATGTTTATATTCAGACTGAATATAAGCTACAATTATGAGTTTATATAATTGTAGCTTATATTCAGTCTGAATATAAGCTAAAATTTGAAGTTTAATAATCGTAGCTTATATTCAGTCTGAATATAAGCTACAACTAGTTGTTTGTATAATTGTAGCTTATATTCAGTCTGAATATAAAGACTCTTAGTGCTTATATTCAGTCTGAATATAAGCTACGATTTTACAAACTTCAAAATTTAGCTTATATTCAGTCTGAATATAAGCTACGATTTTACAAACTTCAAAATTTAGCTTATATTCAGTCTGAATATAAGCTACGATTATACAAACTTCAATTTTTAACTTATATTCAGACTGAATATATACTACAATCTGGTGTTTTTATAATTTATGTTTATAGATCCAGTCTGAATATAAGATATAGATCGACGCATCTTCAACATTGAAACCAAATTCTAGGTCTGTATTTTCGAAACATGTAACATAATTGCAATCAACAAAAAAAGTAGAATTTTCAACTGGATCACAATCGATTTAATTTCAGAAATCGCAAATCCAATTAATAAAGTTCTTCACAGCAATGAATCTGATTAATAGAGAAGAAGACGATTAATAGAGAAGAAGACGATTAATAGAGAAGGAAGAAATAAGCGGGAGTGATATCAAAGAGCAGCTTGATTTTTTTTTTCCAGAATTACCCCTCAAACCACATTTAAAGAGGAGCTTGAATATGGCTTAGATCAAGGGCTGAGATCTGTCATCATGTTCACAATCAAAGATAGGTTCACATTTGAACTTTCATATATATATATATATATATGTTGGAATATAAAAAACTTGACCAACATCCTTAAAATTTTTGTTTTACACAATTTAAAGAATCTATTACAAATATTGTATTTGAATACATTTTTAGAATGAATTTTGTTTAGTCCTTTTTAGCCATTTTATTTTATTAATTTAATTGGTTAAATATATTATATATAGGAAATATAACGAAAATCAACCCGTTTTAAATTAATATATCAAAGTTAACGTTCTAAAACATAAAGTCTAAAATTATAATGTATATTAAGCTTGCAGCTTACTGCTTTCTGTTCAAGCGGAGCTCGTTGTCTCCTCCACGAGTCGCTCAAACTCAACAGTCTAGGTTCGCTACAGAACTTTGTTATATAAATTTGAACGAAGACTAAAAATAAATAAATATAATTATAGATATTTAATTTATAAAATATGATGACATGAATATTCTGAAAAGAGAAATAAAGTTATTCATGTGTTTGTAGACTAAATGATGAACATATGTTGGATCCAAGAAGATAGTGGCATGATTTCATGTCGGTTTGTATCAAGAGCCTTTTTGAAACTCAGATCCATGACACTAATTTTTTTTTAATATTTATTATCTTAGAGCATTTTTAAAAAAATCCTAAAATTTCTTTAAAATGGAGAATCAAAATCTAAAATCTTCCAAAATATTTACATTCATCTTAACAAATTTTCCATCTTGGAAAATCCACCATTAGTTATAATATTAAAATATTATATTTATCTATTAAAATATTTTTTTTTTCTCTAAATATTTGTTTTCAAGAATTTCTATTGGTTGTTTCACATTATAATCATTTTTGAAGTGATCTCCATATTTGGAGAAAAACACACTCTCTCTCCTACTTTCTCCATTTTGGAGATATTTTTAGAGAATCTCTTGGAACTAATTTTTGACTTATAATCCTCATTTTCTCCATTTTCCCCATTTTAAAGATGCTCTTACATAGCTATATTATAATAAAAACGTTGGTGAATTAGAAAAGTTTTATGATCCAACAAATATGCTATAGTACATGGTAAAATATAAATAAAAAGAGATAAAATATGTTAATCTCATAATAAAGAGAAACCTCTAAGACTTTATATATGGATAGTTGATGGTTCAAGAGGTTTTTAACACATCGTGGGTGGATTAGTGTTGCAGTCCTGAAGATTGATTTTGCTCATTGTGGTATTGGTTTTGCTCGAGTTTTGGGCGGTTTTATTTCTGCTCTAGTTCGTCTGTTGTGTGTGTTTTTTCTCGCTTGCTTCGGTCTGGTTTTCTGGTTGAGTTATGGGCTACCTTGTTTCGGCTCAATTTCGTCCAGTCTATAGGTCCATTGGAGCACGGTCTTATGGCTTCCGGCCTTGTTTGGATTGCAGCTCTTGGTTTTGTTGGATAGTAGTTGTTTTTGCCTTCTTCTGCATCTTGTACAATGTTTGCTTTGGGGTATGAGGTATCTTTTGTTTTTTTGTTGATCGCTTCTTAATAAATGTGGCTTTTCAAAGAAGAAAAATATAATGTTAATTCTTTGATATCAATACAAGGTATCCGAAAATAAATATGTTTAAACAATATTTTATTAAATGTATAAAACATTTTGAACTTTGATTATATAATTGATGTTAGAATTGTTAAAATAAAGTAGCTATTGAAATTAGATGTAATTTTTTTAAAGATTTTAACATTTAATTAATGTTATGTTTTTTTTAACTTATAGCATAATTGTTGAAGATTTTCTAAGAGATTTTTTATTTATATTTAGCACTAACAATTTTTTCTATTTCAACATAATCATATTATCAAAATATTATGTAATTTTATATTTTTAATATGCTTTATGAATAATAATAAATTAATCTTTTTGGTGTAAATTAATAAAGAAATCACTTCTCTTCCTCACATTAGGGGGTCGTCTTCCAAATGTTTATCCGGTAAATTCTAACCAAGTCACATGCATTACTTTTATCAGATGAATATGACAAGAACTTGTAATCTTACTCGATAAAGGCGATGACCAGAAATATGAGTTTTTATCTGGTAAGTGAGGATAACGACTCTTACTCAATTTCCTTTACCAGGTAAATTGTTGCACATAGCGCCGTTTTGATGGAGTAAATATTTTATCCAGAAAGGTAAATGACAGCGGTGGATCTTACAAATAAACTGGCATGGGAATGGGGCGGGGACCTCAATCCCCATCCCCGTCCCCGATTCCTGAACTCCATTCCCGTCCCCGTCCTCATCCCCATCGGAGAATAAGATCACATCCTCATTCCTATTCCCAACGGGGAAACGGAGATTTTTCTCCGTTCATATAAACTACTTTAAATCAAATATGCGAGCGACCACACACGTTAAAATGTATCATATTTCCAATAAACCTAAAATCAAAAGGAATTTAATATAATAAGAAAAGTCACAACATCATGTAATAATTAATAACCTAAAACTAAAAGAAATTCAATCTAATCCAAAAAATATTTAACGTCATACGTACTAAAACATAACGAGTAATATAAAACCATATCGAGTAATACCCAAAACATATACGTAATTGTATTTTGACTTGAGATCGAAAATATTACACACTAACATCTAAAATAAATAACACTTTTAGATTTAAGTCTAATTAAAATATATGAAATCATAAATATTCAGTTTACTTGAATATTTATGATTTCAGTTTAGTTAAAAAATATGAAACAAAGGTTCTAGAAATGATTCAAATAAAAATACTCCAATAGGATTAAATGGCCTAGCAAAGACAATACTGAGCAGAGCCCATTAGACTAAACCCAATACCAGGCCCATTGGATCCGGCCCAACTCCGATCCGTCCAGCTAATTTGGCTCTGACGCAAAATTAACGTTTATTTTCTTAGTGTATCTTATAATACTATTTTTTTTTAATAATTACATTGTTCTTTCTTCAAAAAAAAAACAATATAATAATTACAATTACATTGCTCTTCGTATATTATTTAGCGAGGGTTGTGATTTTGTACAATTTTACTTTATAGAAACAAAATTGTGTTGTTGATTATTAAAAAAGAATAAGTTATTTTGTTTTTGTTTTTAACATTTGTATAAGTTATTTTAATACTGTTAGGATATGTTGCAACCGAGATTAAGCATAGACTTGTCCATATCTAACTCTATACAACTACTGTTGTAGTTGTCAAGTGTTTCAATTTACGTTTCCTGACCTAATTGTTTTTTAAGATGCATAGGCTCAGGCTTTTTCAGGCCTTCAAAGCCCTGTTTACGATGAGTACAACAAAAAGTTCAAGCATTTTAGGCCAAGCTTTGGCATTGAAAACGGAGCTTACTATCAAGCCATGATTTTTTGGGTTTTCCCTAAAAATTTAGGCCTGATTGGGCTTCGAGGACTGCTTTGAACCAGGATTCGGGATCAATAGGCTCGAGAATTTTTAGGTAGGGTTCGGATATGGCCTTAGTCGAGACTTCAAGTTTGTGGTTTTTTGTGCATCTCCAGTCTCAATTTTTCTAGAAGCAGCTTTCGTTATTTCAAAAGTTGTTAAGTTTTTTGTCGACTAGAATCAAGGGAAAGCACAATTGAGATAATTCGAAGATGGTTCCCCATTTCGACTTAAATGGTATACATAAAAAAAGATTGTTATCTTGGATTCAGCTAACCGATTAAAATGTTATCGTAATATAAAGAAATGTCATAAGTTCAAGACCTCCATGAATCATTCATTTTCCATTTGTTTAATTTTCATAAAGTTTACGGATATATTTGTTTTGTAATTTTTTTGATCTTATATACTTTCATATTACTTTTCCATTTGCAAACATAAAATAAAATATTGTTTCATAAGCATCTCCAAGATGTATGTTATTTTTTTTAATTTAAAGATTTCACTATTCCTTTCATGTTTTTCTATTTTATAAAAAACTTAGTACAACGGTTAGAGTAAATTTTTTCTAATCTTTAAAATTTAGAAAATAATATAGTTGTTGAAGAGTGTTCTTAGACTTTGCGTTTACTGTGGGCACGATAACTGATACACCAGAGGTGCGTCCTTCCCGGTCCTTTCGTACTAGGGAAAAGTCCTCTCAATGCTCTAACGTCCACACTGGATATGGACTGAACTGTCTCACAACGTTCTGAACCCAGCTCACGTACCGCTTAAATGGGGTGGCTAGAACAATGGGCCAAACTGCAAAGTAGCTAATGTGTCCATAGTCTAAACATCCTTACTAGAAAGGAAAACCTTGGACTACAATTTCATTTGGGCCAAGAAGTATACCATTGGTCTATTTCTGATTTTTCATTTTGTTTTTCTCCTTTTTTTCTCTTGTAGTCTCTTTTGTTACACAAGAAGTGCTCAACCATCTACGGGCGTAATCAATGACAAACCATTGCCTGAAAGATCATGGTAAGAGTCTTCCATGTTGATACCAGAGATCGAATGTCAGTATCAGTATACTGATTACATTTCAAGTCAGATACAACACGAATAAGAAACAAAGAAAGGACAATGAAGGAATTGTAGAGTGCAAACAAATGTTGTGGGTTCTATTTTTAGATCATGTTTTCATAATAAATATCACCTAAATTAAATTTCTAATCACGTTTTATTTGATTTAAACGATTAATATTTTATTGTTGTCATATATTTATACAAGTATTTAAGTATCAGTGAATGCATAAACACAATGTCATCAACTATTTTTTTTTTACATTGGAGACTAAAAATATAGAACTGTGATGAATGGCAACAAAAAGTTCAGATTTAACACAATTTTATTATGGCAATATCAGTTGTTAATTGCAATTATTAGTTTAAACGCACATCGAAACATCCTATAATTAGATATGTATTTTAATGATAAAATAACATTACAAATTGTCTACAAAATTCCTTAACCTTAATACCTAATGGAATGTTCATCACTTCATATAGTGCTTTTAGTAAGATTTTATATTTGTTTATTGGTGATTATTAAAAGATGTTTTTGGTATCGACTTTAGTTTACACTTTTTTTCTTTAACTTTAAACATATATCTTCATAATTAAAAAAATCCAAGTCCAAAATAAGAAGATGGACTTGTGACTTATTATGTTTAGGGATGACGTGAAATCGATATCATCTTGGTTGTTGCAGTGTATTTTATAAAAAGTCATTACACCATCACATGTTTTATGAAAAATAAAGTCATGTAAATCGAACCTTCAAATCAACGTCTGTTTATGCTATTAAAAATCAACTGTATTTGTAATGACGACATAACATTACATGTTTTTTTAAAAGCTAAAGTACATTGAATTTGAATGATTTCGTATGTGACTGTCATTTTCCAATCCCCTTTAATTAGAACATCAGGTTATCACAATCAAATAGCAATCCGTTTGGATAAAATAGTGAAATGACATGTAATAGTTGTCAGATTTTCACAAGACTCTGAAGTCTTGTGTCCCGTTTTGAAGCAACGAAAAGTCACAAACACGTCCTATCAAAAAATATAGCCACAACGGACCAATGATTTTTATCAAGCAGACACACCTGTAAAGGCGGTTTGGCCCCATGGGGATAGGCAACTGTGTCGATTTGGCAAATAAAATACATTTTTTCATATTGAAATCGACCTTTTGAGCAATATGCAAGACTACATCTTAGGTATAAGCATGATGCGTTTTTAGTCGAATTCCATCATTTTGTGGTATTTTTATTTAGTTTTTTGGTTGATCTTGATGGAGTTTTCAAAAAATTTAGTCGGTTTTCAGCGATTTTTTGCGGTTTTTTTTCATACAAATTTGTGCGCTTTTTATATGACGAAGTGCATAAAAATGAACTCACTTCCATTAAAATTTTATTTTAAGGAACATACTTTCAAAAGACACGTTTAATGGTAAGTAGTAAAAAAAAGTTGTCTGGTTAAGGGTTTATACTTGTAAATGTTTATTTTAGTAAAATTTCTTTCAAAAGCACGTCAAATTATACATACACCAGGTGACAAAGGATCGTTTGAGAACAAACTGACGTTTTATTTTAAGAGGTGTTGAAGTCTGAAGTTTATTTTCACATCTGATTGATAAGAGGTGCTGCTGAAGTTTGAAATGTGAATCAATAAGATTGTTTAAAATGACTATTTTACCCATTATAAAGGTATATATAGTGTTTACAAATAAATTTATACAATTTCATATGTTTATTCATCATTATTACAAAATTTACATCTAAATTATATAATTAACATTCATTTAGACGAAAATATGCCATTGACTGTATTTTAAACATTTAAATCTTAGTAAAATACATCAATTAAGAGAGGTGATGATCGATTTGGTAAAGATCAATTGAGAGAAATGGTCGACTAAGATTACTTGATTGAGAAACGTCATTGTTGAGGGTCTGGAGAACAATAAGAGGTTGGTTTACCTCTTACCAAATAAGAGGACAACAAGAAAGAAGTGTCTCTGAAAATTTGGAAAAAACAAACAGTCTGAATGACCCTATCTCTTAATAAATCAAACATAAGAGGCTAATAAGAGTTTTTTTCTAAAAAAACAAACAAAACCTAAGAGTTAAGACGAGAAACATAAGAAGAGATTTGAACCCTTGATCACTTTTAATCTCACCGCAATCCCATGAATTGTGCTCCTCATAGGAATTAATCCAATGCATCAATAACTTTCATTCTCACCGATACCCGCGCCTAGGGGTGTAAACGATTCGAGCTTTTAACGAGCTACTCGAGCTCGAGCTTAATAATTTTCGAGCTCAAGTCGATCTCGAACGCAAAATAAAACTCGTTTAACTTAACGAGCCAAGTTTTATAACACTAATGATCGACTCGGCTCGTTCGAAAACTCCATTAAATTTTTTCAAGTCGAGTCATTCGATCATACTTATTGTTCGAGCCAAACATGCTCATATATTTATTAATCATACAATAAAAATATGAAAATTATCGAGCTCAAGCCGATAATTGAGCTAATCGATCGCGAGTTCGAACCCATAAACGAGCATCAAACTCGAGCTCGATAACTCAAAAAAATATTCGAGCCCTACATTGAAAGGTTAATCGAGCTCGAGTCGAACTCGAGCCCAATATTAATTTTTTGAGTCCGCCTCGATTAACCTATTACTCGACTTGTCCACATGAACATTAATATATATGATAACCAATTTAATTTATTTAAATAAACATATTATATTATTTAATTTTTACTATCTGTTTGAATTAATATTTTTTTTAAATTAAATTATAAATGACTAATATTTTAAGATGTCTTTTTTGATCGTTTTACATGTTTATTAGTTAGTTTTTGCTAAATATGACTTGTTCATCAGTTACGTTACCAGTCATCAGCTACTTTATCAGTCATAAGTTATCTTATCAGTTAATTTACCAAACATAGCCTAAATACTAAAGTAAATATATTTTTTAATGTATATTTTAGAATTGTGTTATTTCCAAAATAAAATTTAAGTTTTTCCTTTAATTTGTGGATTTCTGAGTGTCAAAGTTTCAGTCTTAGAGACATTTATATGCCAATTTTTAAAGTGATAATTATAATAGATAATAATTATTAATCAATTGTCCAAAGTAAAGTGGAAGTTTCCAAACTTTATCTATACTACTTTTAAGTTTTAAGTCTGTGGTATAAATTTCTGAAAAAATTATGTTTTTCGTTCTTATAGTTTGTTGAAAATATTATTTTAATTTTATGTTTTTAAAATTAAAATTAACTTTTTTATAATTCATTATTATATTTATTTTTATAATTTACAATTTATTGTTATTTTTCATCTAAGGTTTAATTTATTTGCTATTTTCTTCCTTCATACTTAAAGATGAGAGCTAACAATCTGACGTAAGGGTCAAAAATAGCAAATAACGAACCAAAGAAACTAAAACTTTGATTTTAAAGCTATAGGGACTAAAGTCATGAATTTTAACAAATTATAAGGACTAAAAATGTAATTTACTCTAAATTTTAATTTCAATAATCAAATTAATTTCTTTTGGTTATCATTGGTTTTGTTTCCACCCATTCTTTATAATTTTTGTAAAGTTAAATTAATTAAAAGATTACATTTAACTCTAATAAAATATTTATTTTAATTTTTTTTCACATATTATTAAGATATTTTTAACGTATTATTAAGATAGTTTATAAATTTATCATCATAATATAATCTAAAAATAAATTTATATAGGTCAACCAATAGAAAAGAATTAAGACGACATTTCGTTTTTCTTATATTAAATTATATATATAAAAAATTCTTTAAATCTAACGAATTTTATCCATTTCTTTTTATAATTTAATAAAACCATTTAAAAAATATGTTAACTACTTAGGTTATGACTTCAAGATTCAAAGTGATGTAGTGAAAATGTCGTCTTTTTTAAATTTAAATCTAATCATTCACAAATACTTAAAATTGACCATTAAGTTTTATTTTCAATAACTCGAGACCCCCTAAATATCCACGAGTACAAAACTTTCCTTTACAAATATCACCTAAATGTCTATTTTCTAATACAAAATAACTAAAATGTTATCCAATTAACCTTATGATTTAGTTTAATTGACAATAAATTTTTGACTTTTAGGAAATTTTTCTTAGGGGGCGTTTGGTTCGCAGAATGGAATTGATGGAATGGAATTTGTCAAAGGAATTTGACTTTGAAGGAATTGGAATTGGAATGTTGTCAGGTTTGACCAGATGTTTAGTTGACAGAATTGGAATGGAATCAGTTGAAAGAATTGGAATCTGTCTGTTTGGTTCACAGAATGTAGCTTTGGAATTGGAATGAAATTCCAGTAAATGACTAAAATACCCTTTTTATTAAATTTAATTTTTTAAACTAAAATTAGTTTAATAAAATAATTATTAATTACTTCAATTTTTTAACACTAAAAATAATTTGAGCTTTTTTACAGCTAAAAACTGCATAAAACAGTTAAAAACTGCATAAAACAGCCAAAACTACAGAAAATGTTAAAACAACAAAAATCATAATTCTTTTACAGCAAAAATAGCTAAAAACTGCAGAAAAAAAGCAAAAACTACAGCAAGACAACATCTGTTAGGGTAAGACATATTTTAGTTGTTGCAGGAGACTATGAAGGACCTAACTGCTAGGGGTAAGGGAAAACCGTACCGAAACTGAAAAAAAACCGAGAAACCGAAAACTGAAAACTAAAAAAACCCCCGAAATATAGAACCGAAATCGAAAACCCGAAAATTGAAAAAAAACCCCGAAAAAACTGAACCGAACCGAAATTGAAAAACCGAAAACTGAAAAAAAACCCCCCGAAAAAACCGAACCGAAAATCCAAGTAAAGAGGTGTCGACTTTTTTTGTTTGAGATTAGGGTTTAATTGTTTTTTAGGAGGAGGGTATTTTAGGTATTAAAGAAAAACCAACTCAATTCCTATGACATCTTTCTTTTCTTTTCTCTACTCCTCAAAAACATAAAAATTATTTTCTTTCATTTCTTTTCCTTCACTTTCAAGAACACAAATAAATTTTTTATTTTCCTTTCCTTTCCTTCATTTTCTTTTCTCTCCAAATTCGAGATCATGGCGTTAGAGATCACGAATTCAAATCCTACAATAAGGATATTTTTTTAGCTGTTATCTAACATATAGTTGAAACACACGTAAACCGTCCGAACAGCTACAGTTAAAATAAAATAAAAAATTAAATGTTTGCACAAATTTCGAAAGCCACAACAAAAACCCCGTTCGGTGCCGCTAGATTTTTCACCATTTCGGGTGTGAGAAAAAAAACTGAGAACCCCCAAAAGCCAAAAACAGGGGAAAATTTCAATTTCAATTTCAATATAAATTCAAAGAGAGAGATAAAAAGAAAACAGAGGAAGACAGCAATATATATATATATATTTTCGATATATACAACTAATATATATACAAGAATCTCTCTCTCTTTCACTCTCTCTCTCTCTCTCTCTCTCTCTGTCTCTCTCTTTCGCCATGAACCAGAGGTTGAGGTTCTCATCTCAGATCTATCTAACTTAAGTTTATTTCATATTATATATCTGAGTGATTCTTCTCTTCTTTAATGGCGGAAGAGGTTTTTCCATGGTTGAAGTCTCTACCTTTAGCACCAGAGTACCATCCAACCCTAGCCGAGTTTCAAGATCCAATTTCATATATTTTCAAGATCGAAGAAGAAGCTTCAAAGTATGGAATCTGTAAAATCGTCCCACCTGTCTCTGCTTCGCCCAAGAAAACCACAATTGCTAACCTCAACAACTCTCTGTCCGCACGAAACCCTGATTCATCACCCACATTTACCACCAGGCAGCAACAGATCGGTTTTTGCCCACGTAAGCACCACCGACCCGTTCAGAAACCCGTTTGGGAAAGCGGCGAGGTATACACCGTTCCCCAATTTGAAGTCAAAGCCAAGGCTTTTGAGAAGAGTTACCTCAAAAAAGGATCAAATTCCAAGAAGGGTTTAACTCCGTTGGAAGTCGAGACTCTTTACTGGAAGGCTCATGTGGATAAACCATTCTCAGTTGAGTATGCAAATGATATGCCCGGCTCGGCATTTGATCGAACAGTTGGTGGGTGTGGTGGTGTTAGTGGAAAGAAACAGGGGAAGAAGGATATTGGGGATGGATTGACAGTAGGGGAGACTGAGTGGAATATGAGAGGGGTTTCAAGGGCAAAAGGGTCTTTATTGAAGTTCATGAAGGAAGAAATACCTGGTGTTACTTCACCCATGGTTTACATCTCTATGTTGTTTAGCTGGTTTGCTTGGCATGTTGAAGATCATGACTTCCATAGCTTGAATTATATGCATATGGGTGCAGGGAAGACTTGGTATGGAGTACCTAGAGATGCTGCTGTTGCATTTGAGGATGTTATCAGAGATCATGGCTATGGAGGAGAGATTAATCCTATTGGTGAGTTATGAGGTTTTCTATTGCATTCATATTCAGATACATCATAGATGGATATCTTATGGATTTCCCCTGTTTTTTTGGTTAAATTCATGCTCTGTTTCCATTCCACATGTGTTCTATACTTCTTTACTGAATGATTTATACTTGTTTTGTTAAATTATGCTAATATAAGATACCCTTATGGGAAAAATGAACATGAAATTAGCAACTGTGTCTGTACCATAAAGATAGTATAACTAAAGTGTTCTTTTTTGTTTTGGTTTATAATTTATAATGTTGTAAGGATTTTTTTTGCTTCTTATTCATGCATACAATCGGAGGAGGAAGAACCACGTACAGTTATTGTTTCAATTCATGCTTAAAACTCTAGATTTGTACCGAATCTTTAGTGGACACTATGATGTAGGCTTCGTCTATTCTCTCTATCAAAGAGTTCTATCCTACATTCTTTCTCTATCTTGTAGTCAAGACAATCTTTTTGGTGCAAAAAAGACCATTTCTTGATCAAGAAATTAATGGATTGTAAAAAGTTGTCAATCTTGCTAAGAAGGAAAGTGGTGAATAAAGATTTGTTGTTCTTCACAAGTGTCGCTTTTCTGATAAAAGGAATCCACATGCTAGATGAAGTTCATTATAGTTCATCTTTGCTTGATAACATTCTCAAATTTTACATTTAAGGGCATAAACTATATTAACAAATCTTATTTGATGATCAAGAACTGCAAAAATACTTGATACTTTTCTTTAAAGTAACGGTTTTTGGCTGTGGCTTCTCTAGTTTTAAAATTTAACCCATTTTTATAGCCAACTTAAATCACTTCTACTGTGTGTTTTCAGTGACTTTTGCCACTCTTGGTGAGAAGACCACAATTATATCCCCAGAAGTATTACTTAAAGCCGGGGTTCCTTGCTGCAGGTAAGACTTTGATAGAGTTTTCAAGATTCCATTTTTACGTTCATCTGAAAGCTAATAAACTTTTTCTTGTAACCAGATTGGTTCAAAATGCTGGAGAATTTGTTGTCACTTTTCCTAGAGCTTATCACTCAGGGTTCAGCCATGGTAAAAAATGTTAATACTTTTACTACTTACCTTCACGCTTCTTTTTCTTGTTGGTAAATCTTATTATTGTCAAATATGTGTTTATGATAAAGTTGATAACAGTGAAAGATATGTCGGTTTTTTTTTCCTTTTGCCATCTAGGATTCAACTGTGGAGAAGCAGCTAATATTGCAACACCTGGCTGGCTGAGAGTTGCACGAGATGCTGCAATTCGTAGGGCTTCGATTAATTGTGCTCCCATGGTGTCTCATTCTCAGTTGCTTTATGATCTGGCAGTATCATTCTCTTCAAGGTCCGTTCTCTAATCTCGTTATTTGTAAATCAAGGTTCATCTTTTCTATACAGACAACTTAATCCATACAGAGCTTAATGGAAAGACGGTTATCCATCAAGTCCTGTATGGATGAAGTTGTCTCTGTGGATTAATCTGTCTGTATAGATTGAAAAGGTTTTTTGTTTGAGAGAGTTTTTTCATAGATGGAAGAAGCTTGTTTTTGAATTGGGAGGGGCAGATTTGGAAAAAAACCTTGGCTTTCTGCATAAAGCTCCCCCGCTAATAAGCCACTTTCTATATCATTAAGCCACTACCAAACAGTCATGTATAACTGACCAAATAAGCTGTGAATCCTATTAAGCTCATTAAGCCACTTTCTCTTCAAGATCTATTCTCTAATCTCGTTATTTGTGAATCAAGTTCCATCTTTTCTATAATAAATCCAGGGCTTTTCACGAAAACAACCCTCTACTTGGTTCTTTCTTATTTATATTTTTAAGTTTAAATATGAATATTTTTAGATCAAGCTAACAAAACCCGTTTCACATTCCGTTCTACAGTGTACCAACAAGCATCAAGCCTGAACCTCGGAGTTCTCGATTAAAAGATAAGTTAAAAGTTGAAGGAGAAGCCTTAGTAAAAAGACTATTTTTTCAAGATATGATGCAAAACAATCACCTTCTTCATATTCTTGCTAAAGGATCTCCTATTGTAGTTCTTCCCGAAAAAGTTTTAGACGGCCGGAATACTTTTCAATCGAATAAAACTTCAAGGCTTTCATTCGGTTTACACACTCAAGAAGTTGATGAATCGAAGTCCACCCATGATACTTCAGATTCTGAGGATGATCTTGATGTTATCCAAGATAGAAAGCCGATGAGAAAATTTTCTTCATTTTCTGGTAGGAATAACGAACTCCCATTGAATGGTGGGATTGGGAAAGATGTTTCATCAAGTAGTTTAGTTTCTCATAAAAAGAATACGTCGATTGGAAGATATAAGGGTGCTGAATGTGATAAGATTCATGATACGGGTATATTTTCATGTGTTACATGCGGGATTTTGTGCTATGTAAGCGTTGCAATTATTCGACCAACAGAAGCAACTGCACATTATCTCATGTCAGCTGATTGTAGAGGCATTAGTGATTTGGTTGCTGCCACTGATTTATTCACTAATGATGATGCAAATGTGGTGGATCCCAAATCCTCTTCAGGTACACCATTTTTTGTTATATTTTTATAAACTACATTGCTTTTCATGTTTGTTAGTTTCGTGCATGATTTTGCAATTAGTTCATGGACTATGAATTAGAGCATAAAAGGTCAATCTTTATCTCTTCGACAAGCATCAAAAGGCAACACTTTGGCATCGAGTAGAATCGAATTTTTATGCCATAGATTCATGCCTATTAACCCTTCAGGATACAAAATTTATATTAATATCTTTAGGGTAGTAGGGTTGGTTCGAGGGAGGACCTCAAAAAATGGAAAAGTGAGGAATAACCATATTCAACTGTACGTTATGCACATGTGCATAAAGGTAATTTATCCTGTATGCACACGTGCATAGAAATCTGGAAACATTGTCAATTAGACAATTACTTTTATGCACATGTGCATACCATACAGATGAATGGTTATTAGGGTGTTTTTTTGTTGTTTGCCCTTGAACCCGAGTTGTATTTTTTTCAAGCTATATTCATGACAATTTTGAAATTAAAATATGGCCAAATTTGGACTCCTTAAGGACAGGAGGAGTATAATATACTATGAAAAGATCATTTCTGTGTACAAAAAACCAAAAAAGGTCATTTCTGTGTTATTCAGACAGTTTATTCATCATAAAAAACAAACAACAGTTAAGTTTAATCTATACAGACAACTTAATCCATACAGAGCTTAATGGAAAAAACGGTTATCCATTAAGTCTTGTATGGATAAAGTTGTCTTTATGGATTAATCTATCTGTATAGATTGAGAAAGTTTTTGTTTGGGGGAGCTTTTCATATTCATAGATTGAATGAGCGTGTTTTTAATTGGGAGAGGCAGGTAGGTTTGGAAAAAACTTAGGTTTCTGCATAAAGCTCCCCTCTAGAAGCTTACTGAATAAGCCACTTTCTATATCATTAAGCCACTACCCAACAGTCATGTATAACTGACCGAATAAGTTGTGAGTCCTATTAAGCTCATTAAGCTGTTCTAGAGGCATAATATTCATATGACAGAGCTTTTGCACATTTCTGAATTTCTCGCTAACTTTATTTGTTTATATAAATGCAGGGCAAATGCCAAAAAGCACTCGTGATGGTTTGTTTGATGTTCCGATAAAATCTACTGACGAAACACAAACTGTAGATAATAATTCGGGTAGTATAACTTCACCTACTGTAGAACAAAAAGTCAATTCCTCCCTTGGCCTTTTGGCTTTAGCCTATGGTGATTCTTCGGATTCTGATGATGATGATAATGTCGAAAAAGATATCCGTACAAATTGTTCTAGTGATTTTTCCCCTAATAATAAAACCGCATTTATTGGAGGATCAGCCAGCTCTCATGGGGATCAAACTTTTGACTGTTCTGTTGAGTCTGAACGAAACAGATGTTTGAAAGACTCGAATGGCTTAATGGGAAAGTCTGGAATTGCTGAACAAAGTTGTTTATCGGATGTGCACGTGTCTGAAAAGGCTGTACCGCAAATGGAAAACACGCCTATAAATACAATATGCGATGAAGAATCTTCTAGAATGCACATATTCTGTCTTCAGCATGCTTTAGAAGTAGAACAACGATTGCGTGGAGTTGGTGGTGTTCATATGCTGCTTCTTTGTCACCAAGGTATTTTTTTTCTTGGCCTTTTTGGGATGGCCCGTGTGTAAATTTTAGCGTTTTGCCTTCAAAAGCCGTCTTACAATCAGATAATGTTAAAAAGATTATATTTTTATAAAAAATGAAGTGTCTGAGATAAGCTTCGCGACTAATGGTTTTGGAAAGAAAAAGCGGAAAAGAAGCATGTTGGAGTCCCACCTCGGCTAGACTTGGACCATTTCTCCTCTTTTTATTTATATATATATATATATAGGGGTGGTATCCGTTACAAACCGATAAATATTTGCAAACTTTGCAAACCATTATATTAGGAAACATTGAAATATTTATGGACACTTATTATAATTAATGAACTAATCAATTTCCATATATATCTCAATCAATAATTAATGAATTATGATAAACATTCATAAATATCTGAATGTTTCCTAATATAATGGTTTGTAAAGTTTGCAAATATTTATCAGTTTTCAACGGATACCTTGCCTATATATATATATATATATAGGGTCAGGTTCAGGAAAACCTCAAGAGAATGAAAAACTGAGGAAGAGTCTGGTAGCCATTCATCTGGACAGTATGCACATGTGCATCCAAGTAATTTATAAGCAATTTATCCCGTATGCACATGTGCATCCAAGTAATTTATAAGCAATTTATCCCGTATGCACATGTGCATAACATTCACACGTGCATAAAAACCAAGAAACAACTTCAGTTACTTATATGCACATGTGCATTACGTCCAAATGAATGGTTACCATGATGTTCCTCAAATTTTTATTTTTTGGATGGTTTTCTTCTAAACCTCCCTCCCTCTCTCTCTCTCTCTCTCCATATTACTTATATATATATATATGTTGGAACATCCCTTCTCTCCTCAACGGTTCTTTTGGAATCTATTTTCCACATATTCTCACAAAACATAATGAGCTTTTGTGGCATCTTTAACACGAACAACACCACCGTTTTATCTATTTGCAATTCATTTACCTTTTACATATAAAATGATCAAGATTTTCTCACATATTTGCACACCATTTGCAGATTATCCCTCTTTAGACTCCGAAGCAAAGTCAGTAGCAAAAGAATTGGGAATCGATCATAGCTGGACCGATCTTGGATTCAGAGAAGGTATTCAAGAAGACAAAGAATGGATACAATCAGCTCTCGATAGCGAAGAAGCCACCCATGGCAACCGAGACTGGGCTGTAAAATTAGGGCTTAATCTCTTCTACAGTGCTAGCCTTAGCCGCTCTCCTCTTTACAGCAAACAAATGCCATATAATTCCGTTATTTATAACGCATTTGGACATAATTCTCCTTCTAGTAGTAGCCCTTCAAGACCGAAACCTTCCGGAAGGCAGAAAAAGATTGTTGTGGCCGGAAAATGGTGCGGAAAAGTATGGATGTCGAATCAGGCACATCCGTTGTTAGTAGCAAGAGATCCCGAAGAACAAGATGACGTGAAACCCGTAAAAACCGTAAAACCCGCAAGACATTCGGAAATCACCCAAATGGTAATTAGTAAAAATGCAAGAAAAAGGAAGAAGAACGTTCTAGAAAGTAGGCGAATGAGTGTGAAAACGAAGTTCCCTAAATTAGAACGATCGCCATCACCACCACCACCGCCGCCAGCCGACGATTTGCCGCCGCTGAATGGTGGTTTCAGGCGGCAGCCGAGAACAAACCTCAGAAACAAACAAATTAGAAAGGAAACGACCCCAACAACCCAAAGAAACATTCTTGATCAGAAATCAAGACAATGCGAAATAGATTCCGAGAGAGAATCCGAAACCGATGGCGGGCCCAGCACAAGATTACGAAAAAGAATCATTAAAAAACCGCCATCGAAAGAACTCGGAGTCATCAAGACAGAAACGAAACAAACGATCAAGAAACAAAGTGGCGGCAGCGGCGGCGGCATCAAGAAATCAAAGAAACCGCCACCGCCACCGCCACCTGCCGCCATGGAATCAAGAGAAGAAGATGGAGAATTCACATGTGATATGGAAGGCTGCAATATGAGTTTCGATAGCAAACAAGAACTTTTGGTCCACAAAAGAAACGTCTGTCCGGTTAAAGGATGCGGGAAGAAATTCTTTTCTCATAAGTATCTCGTACAGCATAGGCGGGTCCACATGGACGACCGCCCGTTGCAGTGCCCATGGAAAGGGTGCAAAATGACGTTTAAATGGGCGTGGGCTCGAACCGAACACATTAGGGTGCACACGGGGGCTCGACCGTATGTATGTAACGAAGATGGGTGCGGTCAAACGTTCAGGTTCGTGTCGGATTTTAGCCGACATAAGAGGAAAACCGGGCATTCGGTCAAGAAACAGGTTCAAGAAAGGTAAAAAAAGAAAAAAAAGATGGTAGGGAAATGTAATGTTAACATGTGAGAAGATGAAAACTAAAAAAAACTGTTGTTTCTAATTTATTAACAAAGTGGAAGTAGGTTTTTAGGCTTTTTTTAGGCCTTTTTAGGGGCGGAAATATTAGGGGTATTATTCGGTCGGTTTAACTGGTTTTTTGGTTTATTCGGTTTTTAACCTTTCTGAAACTATCTGATAACTAAACCAAATAAGATTTGGTTTCAATCGGTTTTGGGTTATTCGGTTTAACTAAATCGGACAAAAATAACCCAAAACCAGCTAATTTACTTGATTAGCCAAAATTGTTTAACGAGTAAATTACATTTTTCGTCCCTATGGTTTGTTAAGAATTGTAGTTTTCATCCTTGTGGTTTAAAAATTGCTATTTTCATCTCTGTGGTTTGTAATTTATTTGTACTTTCGTCCTTGAACCAATTCTTACTTTTGTAAGTACAAGGGACCAAAATAGTAAATAATTATAAACCACAGGGACGAAAATAGCAATAAACTATGAATCTCAAGGACGAAAATAACAATAATTTACAAACTATAGGGATGAAAATCGTAATATTAAAACCACAAAAATGAAATCCGTAATTTTTAACAAACCATAGGGACTAAAAACGTAATTTACTCTTGTTTAACCCAAAAACTGAAAATGTATATTTTGTGGGTTATTTACAACCCTAGGAGGAATACTTCTTTGGCATTTGTAATTTACATATGGTGTTTAGTTAAATGATCTTATATGGAGATCATATTTCACAAAATGAAATTTTTAGTGTTTTTCAAGATTTTATAAAAACCATAATATTTTAATAAAAGTTATTATCATTTAAAGATTATTGAGTCAATTTTCATCATGTTCTTATTTGTGAAATATTGTTCTTGGTAAGAGCATTTTTAATAACTATGCTAAAAAAAAATTAAAATAGCATATAAAAAGTTAAAATTCCTAAAAAAATTATATCAAACTCCAACAGCTACTCTATTTTAACAATTCTATTATAAATTATATTATTAAAATATTCCATATATTTAATATCCCATCTAAAAGTAGGGTTTGGTTGGTGGAAACTATTAAAATAATCATTTTTCCCTTCATTTAGAGAATCTCTGATATTTAGAGATTTTTTTTTCTTTCTTTCCATTTCTCTATTTTAGCATAAAGTATACCATAGCTGTTGGAGTAATAAAGTTGCTAATTTTTTTTTCTATTTTAGCATAGCTACCGAAGATGCTCTAAGAGCATCTCCAACAGCTATTGTAAAATAGAAAAAAATAAGATTTTTAGCATTTTAATGCTCCAACAGCTATGGTATCTCTAATGCTAAAATAGAGAAATGCTAAAAAATGGTCAAAAAATCTCTACATTTAGAGAATCTCTAAGTGGAGAGAGAAAATATTATTTTAATAGTTCCACCAATTATTTGAAAGTTTGTTCAAAAAAGTTGTAGGAATATTAAATATATTGAATATTTTAATAATATAATTATAATAGATTTGCTAAAATAGAGTTACTGTTGGAGTTGGATGCAAAAAAATTTAGAGACTTTAGCTTTTGTTATGTTATTTTAAAGAAGTTTTAGCATAACTGTTGGAGGAGATGCTCTAAGTATTCAAAGATAGAATTTCCACTTCCTAGCATTTTTAATGGAGCGAATTAAAAGAACGTCTATTAACATACTAAATTAAGAACTAAAACTCTATTATAAGAATCTCTTTATATATGGATACTATGTATTATTTTAACATCAATAATATAAATATAAAATCAAAAAATATATTAAAAACTAATAAAATGTTGTTTTACATAAAATTTAAGGTAAGAACCAAGATTCTTTAAACTATAATAAATGCATGTAATTTTATAAGAACTTTCTCTAATAAGTTATTACACTTTGTTCTTAAAAGAATCTTCAATCGAAGATTCTCTAGAAGGATCTTGATGAATCTTTCTAATTAAAATATATTAGATTCCTAGAATCAATTTTGTTTTATACTTTTAGGGGAAGTTTGTGTTCAATGTACTATTTCAAAGGGATTTGGATTTTATTGACGTATTGGAATTGAAAGGACGTGGAATACTCGTTTTTTACTATTTGGAATAGAATTAAATTCCATTCTTTATAGATAATTTATAAAAATAAATTATAAATTATTATAAAAATATATGTAACTTAGGGGCTGTTTACTAATGGCTTAATTGGGCTTATTGGTCTGTGTGGCTTATTCACACAGCTTCTTTGGGCTGTTTACTTATTACTTAATCGCACAGCACACGACTTAATCGCACAGATACAAATGGCGTGTTGTCCTGATTCAGCCAAAAAAATGACACCCCTACCCCTTATTCTTAATAGCACGCCTCTTTCTACCTATCACCTTGCCGCTGTGTAAATGTGAGATACCCCTGCACTGTCGACCTTCTTTCCGGCGACCACAACCATTCTTTCCGGTGACCGTCGAGCCAGAAGCTGCACCAGAATCGATTTTCTCCCTCTTCTATGTGGTATCTTTTTCACTTTTTTTTCTACCTCGATTTCTAGATCGATTTATTCTTCTATGGATTTTGGATATGTGGGGTTGTATCATCGATTTCTTCTTCGTCGATGGCTCTGGAAGTTGGAATGAAAATGGTGCTTCCGATGGTGAAAAGGAATTGAAATTTGAGAGATTGAAGATTCTGGAGTGAGGAGAGATTGGAGGTTCTTTGGAAGGGAACAAGGGTTTTTTTTGCAGAGATAATGCTTGCCAGAAGTATCTTTTGCCTTTTAGAGGATATATTCTTGATATTTCCTTTATGATTTTTTGTTTTGACGACTAGCATGTGTTTTTTCTTTCTTAAATATTATTAGGCTTTAAAAATAAAAACACTAATTTATCAAACAATACATAATTTATAGTAAGGGGTAAATTAGTCATTTATATCATTCAGACGGTTGATTCGGATAAAAAAGTAAACAACCATACAAATTTATCCAGACAGATAACAATATCTAGACAGATAAATTTATCCATACAGGACTTAATAGAAAATTTGGTAAACAGCCCCTTACATTTTTTGCCTCTATGGTTTGTTAATAATTTCGATTTTCGTCTCAGCGGTTTAGATATTATGATTTTTGTAATCGTAAATCATAAGGAACAAATAACAATGAATTACAAACCGTGGGATCAAAAACTGCAATTCCTAAATCATAGGGACGGAAATTACAATTTTTAATAAACCACAGGGATGAAAATTATAATCTACTCTAAAAATAATTAAATAATCTTTTTACTAACTGATTATGATAAAATACCCATATGTGATTTTCAAGCCCGATGTTTGTGAAAAATTCATTGGAATCCTAGGATTTCAAATCCAAATTTCTTTTAACTGAATCCTGTAGACGGCAAACCAAACAGGGTTTCAATGTCGTAACAACCGATTGCATCCTTGATGCAAAACCTCAAATCTTGCATTATTTTAGTGCAAAGAAAAAATATTACATTATTTTTTACATCAAAATAGGATATTTTGTAATTAAGATAATTTATGGTGTACTTAATGGTAATTTGATGAAACGAGAATGAAGAAATCAAAAGAGTTGACAATGAATAAACGAAACCCTAAAATGCATTTACAATAATTTGGTAAAGGAAAGCGATACGTAATAAAATAAAATAAAGACAACGAAGAAACTGATCTAATCAGCAGTTACAAAACGATCATGGTTGTTGTAGAAAAGACTGCGCCGCCGTTAACACCTATTTATGGAACAAGCAGCTAACCAATTAACCTTAAACCAAAGCAGTTATAACAACCTGTCAACCTTACAACCCATTTTCAATAAAATGTTTACAACCCTCTAATTCGAACGTTCGCAAGCTTTCAAAATTCAAGCTTGTAGTATAAGAGCCGTATGTTGCATATATGAGGAATTGATTATTTTTCTAAAGAAATCCAAGAAAAATTGACAGAAAGCCACATTGTTTGCATGCCATAAAAAAACTTAAAAGAGTGCCAAATCAAGATTTTGAAAACATACGACATGGTTAACATGTAAACACCTTTCAGAACATATTCAAGCGACCACATAAATGATCTGAGATGATGATGATTTCTTAAACTCTACACTTTTTTTTAAAAGTTTGAATTAACACTCATATACATACTCTTAAGTCCTACATATAGCAGGTTACAACATTTAAGACTTTCTCAGACTTAAATTTACCGCAATTTACTTACGCTATAACATCATGATAGAAATTGTGGAGTAGGATTTTACGCGTTCACCCCTTAGTCGCCTATGTTCTCATATATCAAGAGTATTATGTGATAGAAAACTCAGGTATTCGATGGTCTACTAAATGATTGGTTTAAAAACACAATGCCCATAAAAAAAGCCCAATTGTCAAAGGAAATGTCTTGCACACTGCATCTTCTAGACTCGAATATTCGTCAGTTTATACAAGCATATCACTGCAGAACCAATTGTGCCATTCCTTGAGGCTCATGGTAGAAATTTTTGTGCACCACTTTAACCCATCTTGATTTATGGCGAACACGTGCTCGTTTAATAAGATAAAAATCATGAAAAGGTTTTATAAAACATTTGATTTGACACTAAGGAAGAGTTATAATCATGATATATTCTCAAATAAATCACTTGCATTCTGAGTAACAAAACAAAAATCTTATAAACATTCATCGATGTTTTTGGAACAATAGTGTTTTGTTTGTGCAATGTTAATCATTGTATTTTCTCATATATGTAGACTGTAAATGTTACTTTGTTTACGCAACAAGATGCAATTTTGAGAGCATTCATAACAGCTTTATAATAACCGTATATTTTCAAATATTTTACTGTTACTTTGTTTATGCAACAAAAATAATCTTTAAAACATTCATACTGAATCCATAAATATACGAAGGAACACCAAAAGCGAAGGCAACTCTGGGTCCCTAGCATCGTATAATAACCGTATAACCCGTTCTGCAACATAGAATTGTTTCTCTGTTTGCAGAACATGATCAAATCTAAAAACCGTTCTTAATTTGTTCTGCAACACTTAATTCTTTATTTGTTTGTAGAACAAGATCAAAATCTTGAAAACATTCATAATTCATCCTACAACATATAATTGTTTCTCTATTTGCATATCAAAAAATTAATTCCGCAAAACATTAAACTATTTCTCCGTTTGCCAAACAAGATCAAAATCTCGAAACATTTACAACTATTTCATCTGTAAATTGCATATCTTTCAAAAATCTTGTTGCAACCATATCAAATATCTAAATAAATTCAACCGATTTGACTCATCCATATCTTTATCAATTCATACCTTATCGCACAATTAGTCGGTTCATTCAATGTGAACTCATGAAACTTTGATTCTCGAAGTCTTACTTAAAAGGAAAAAAATAGTTACAAATGTTCAATTTCAAGACACGTAATCTAAAAACAACCCGAATTTCCTCATTGATGACTTCATTCGATCCTTGCATTCAAAGTTATAACCGCTAAATGCACAAATCAAGCGAAAACCACCATCTTTCATTTCTTTTGGAAATTGGTAATCTCAGGCTTTGTCCAGACTAATCCCATTACAAATCACAACTGCAGGTTTCACTTAGAACCCTGATATAACTCTCCCAGTGACCACAAACGCAAATATATATATATATATATATATAAAATAAAATAAAAATTAAAGGGTTTTCTCTTAAACCCACCATTAAAAACCCCCTTCCTCTACCCCTGTTTTCACCATTTCCTCTGTTTTTCACCTTCTTTCTCCCTGTTTTCTCTTTCGCCATTTCTCGTAACCCTCCATTGATCGAGCTTTGAATATCTCTTTTACACTTTCGTAACACTTATTATCGAACTCTACTGTGTGTGTGTGTGTTTCGGTGATTCTTGATTTGATGGCAGAGGAGGTTTTTCCGTGGTTGAAGTCTCTGCCGCTAGCACCAGAGTACCATCCAACCGTAACCGAGTTTCTAGACCCAATTGCATATATTTTCAAGATCGAAAAAGAAGCTTCCGAGTATGGAATCTGTAAAATCGTGCCACCTGTCTCTGCTTCACTGAAAAAAACCATAATTGCGAACCTGAACAAGTCTCTGTCTTCCCGAAACCCCGATTCTTCACCTACATTCACCACCATCCGGCAACAGATCGGTTTTTGCCCACGTAAACACCGAAAACCGGTCCAAAAACCCGTTTGGCAGAGCGGCGAGACCTACACTTTCTCCCAATTCGAAGCCAAAGCCAAGACTTTCGAGAAAAACTACTTGAAAAAGGGATCGAATTCGAAAAAGGGTTTAAACCCATTGGAGGTGGAGACTCTTTATTGGAAATCTCAAATGGGAAAACCGTTTTTGATCGAATATGCAAACGACATTCCGGGCTCGGCATTTCATCAAACAGGTGGTGGGTGTGGTGGAAAGAAACAGGGGAAAAAGGGAATTGGCGATGGATTGACGGTGGGGGAGACAGAGTGGAATATGAGAAGGGTTTCAAGGGCGAAAGGGTCTGTGTTGAAGTTTGTGAAGGAGGAGATACCTGGTGTGACGTCACCAATGGTGTATATGGGTATGTTGTTTAGCTGGTTCGCATGGCATGTTGAAGATCATGATTTGCATAGCTTGAATTATATGCATATGGGTGCTGGGAAGACTTGGTATGGAGTACCCAAAGATGCTGCTATTGTGTTTGAAGATGTGATAAGAGATCATGGCTATGGCGGAGAGATTAATCCAATCGGTGAGTTTTCAGATTTTCTTTTACTCTTCGTTACATACAATAAGACCCCCTCTTTAAACGAACAAATTAACATTTTGTAGACCACGGGTCTTGTAACCTTATCATATATGATCCACAAGGTGTTCCTTTGTTCCTTTAAGGTGTATTTGGTACGCAGATTGAATGGAATAGGACGGGACAAAAAACAATAGTCCCATGTTTGGCATGTCATGGGACAAAAACAAGGTTGAACAACATGAGACAAAAATGAATTTTTATAGGACTATTCTTGCATATTTTTGTTCCACCAAAAAAGATGGAACAATATGAGACAAAACATAAAATGACTATGTTACCTCCATAACCCCAACCTTTTTCAGTGAACAATTATAAATTGTAAGTTATTAATTTTAATTATTAACTATTAATAAATATTATTTTTAATTTATTTATTTATTAACTAATTTTAATTATTAATTAGTTTTAATTTATAATTATAATTAGTAATTAGTTTTAATTTATAATTTTAATTATTAATTAGTTTTAATTTATAATTTTAATTATTAATTAGTTTTAATTTATAATTTTAATTATTAATTAATATCATATTATAATTAATTTTTAAATTATAATTAATTTTAATTTTACTTATTACTTATTACTTAATTTTAATTGTCTAATCATGTTAATTATTAATTCATTTTAAATTTAATTTAGTAATTAATCAAATGTAAATTATTGATTATTTAGAATTATAATGCTCTATTTTTTATTTTATTTTTTAAATGAAAGGAATAGATAAAAAATCAAACCACCCTTAGTTTTGTATGACTATTATATAAAAAACTGTAAAGAACATTAAGGGTAATTTAATTATTTTACTGTTTTAGTCCAGTCTTGTTCTAGTTGTACCAAACGTAGGACAAACTATTAATTCAATTTTGTCATGTCCAGTCCTATCCCGTCCTGTTCCGTCCCATCCAGTCTGCATACCAAACGCTACCTTAAATTTACAAAGTTTTATTTGAACCTGCCTCTTATTATAATATATATATATATATATAATGTTATAATTAGGATAAAAGTACTCGTCCAAATCATTAGATCGAAACGTTCTAACGGTTCAGAGTAAAAATGTGGTTGTAACCATCTATTTCCAAAAAATACAAATATTTATCCTTAATTTTTAAATTGAAAATCAACCTTAGAGCAAAGCAAATTACAAAAAATATTACTTTATTATCTTTTAACTTTACAACCATTTTCATATATTTTCTTATCCGTTTTTCTTGATTCTTCGGTTTCTTTTTTAGGGCTCTTTCTGGATTTTTTTCCCTATATAACATATACATTATATAATATAATGATATATGAGACATGTTCGTTTGAAAACCTAAAATTGATTAGGAACTCAGAAACTCATCATATTGTGAAACGTGTATTCATTATGAATATGGACAAGGTCTTATTTATGATGAATAACACTTGTATATTCATCGGTCGGAAATCTGATTCAAATCCAACATAGCACCCATAGGTACATAAGAAATGTTATCCTTGACGAGTTTTCATTCTGAAGACGGATATATGGCATGTTATTGACGATTTACATATTCCTAATCAACAATGATATATGAACCTAATAATATATAATATATACGTGTGTAGAGAAAAATTCAAATGTGAACTTAAACTTGGTTGTGAACGTGAGGACAAATAGAGTGCGGCACATGTCACATTCAAACTGAATAATGATATAAAATATTCAGACTGAATGTAGTATTATTCAGACTGAATATAATATTATTCAATCTGAATGTAATATTATTTACTCTAAATATTTTTTTTCTTATTCAATCTGAATATGACACGTGTCATGCTCTCATTTATCCTCACATTCATAACCAAATTTGAGTTCTCATTTGAATCCGCCCCTACATGTGTATATAATATATCCGTAATTTACTCGGTTAAACGTAATTTATATATGTTTTTTTTTTCACGTTGAATGTTAATCTTACTATTATTTATAATTTAAGGAAAAAAAATTCAAAGAAAAAATATTTCGGTCATCTTTCTTTATTTTATTTCAATTTGTAACTTGCATTTTGTAAACCAAATAGA
Organism: Silybum marianum; assembly: GCA_036898165.1. Taxonomy (NCBI): domain Eukaryota; kingdom Viridiplantae; phylum Streptophyta; class Magnoliopsida; order Asterales; family Asteraceae; genus Silybum; species Silybum marianum. The sequence goes on from CM072535.1 coordinate 33,860,268, forward strand.
CATATTCTAGTGCATATGACATATTACATTTCATTTCCTTTCAACCAAACACTTAGTCAAACCCGATTTCATTACAATTCATTTTAGATTCCAATTCCATTAACATATTACATTTCTTAAAATTATAAAACATTCCGCATAAGAAACGCCTCCTAAGGGTTTGAAGGTGGCTCAGTTCAATTAAATTTAGAATCGTCATACGTAAACAGTAATGTTTAATTTAATTATAACTGATTTAGATGATATTATGCATGTCTTGTACATCTTACTCGTATTTTTTGGTTTCTTTTGTATTTTGGTGAGCTCTCAGTTTTTTTTTTTTTTCAGTAACTTTCGCTAATCTAGCAGACAAGACCACGGTTATGTCCCCCGACATACTTCTTAAGACCGGGGTTCCTTGTTGCAGGTGATATTTATATCTTTCCCTTCTTAGACCCTACCTCGTTGAGATATATGTATCGGGTTCATTTAGTTTGGTTTATATTCAACACTTCCAACTTTACATTTGATTCATCCATCTTTAACACCTTTATGTACTAGTTTGGATCAGTTAAAACAAACCCAGTATATCCAGCTGGAAAGCAAAGCCTCGATACACCTGAAAGCTAACTATTGTTGCTTTTTAACTAGGTTGGTGCAAAATGCCGGAGAATTTGTTGTCACCTTTCCTAGAGCTTACCACTCGGGCTTTAGTCACGGTAAAATACAAATTACTTCTCCTTATCTTCGTGTTTCTTTCTCTTGTTGGGATCTTTATTGTAATTTTGTAACACCCCAAAGCCCAAACCAACAGGTTGCCCCAATAACTTTGAATCCAACTTAAAAAAAACCATGATAAAAGTTACTGGTGACCCACAACTTGAGGCTCATAAATCCCATTTTCTATCCATGTGGGACAAGTTGTTACATTTATGTCGTCTTATCTATATCTATATTATATTATAAAGCATTTGGTAAAAACTCTTAAAAACATATTATTATGCGGTTAGTACAATTGATTAAAGCATGATTACTTAAAATTCAAAAATGGTATTATTTTGGTTATTTTGGTTAATTTCCTTATTAAACCTATATTATAATTTAAAATAAAATCTGAAATAAAGAAAGTTTACAAAAAATAAAATCTATTTTTTCAAAACTAATAAAATCGTATTATAAAATTGATAAAGACAAAAAAATAAAATACAACATTAAAATTAAAATGGATCTCGCTGCATTGCGCGAGTACCCTTGTAGTAATACTGATAAGCAACTTATTAGCAATATCAGACGTATTTATATGACATTTTTCTTTTTCCATATAGGGTTCAATTGTGCGGAAGCAGCTAATATTGCAACCCACGAATGGCTGAGAGTTGCACGAGATGCTGCAATTCGAAGAGCTTTTATTAATTTTGTTCCATTGGTATCACACTCTCAATTGCTTTATGATCTAGCAGTATCATTGTCTGCAAGGTTCATTCTCTAACTAATGGCTCTAACTATTCATGAGTTATTCATTATGAATATTGTTTAATTGTTCATAAATATTTTTAGTTATTCATTATGAATAGTTTCAATTAACTATGCCCCCATAGTGTCGCACTCTCAATTACTTTATGATCTAATGGTATCATTGTCTGCAAGGTTCATTCTCTAACTAATGGCTCAACAACTCATGAATTATTCATTACGAATAATATTCATGAGTAGTTATTCATTATGAATAACTCATGAAATATTGGTTTTTAGGTTCTCAAAATATTTACAGTTCCCATTTGAACTTTCCTCTCTCTCTCTTTAACTATCAGTGTACCAACAAGCATCAAAACCGAACCCCGGAGTTCACGATTAAAAAACAGGATAATAGCCGAAGGAGAATTCTTGGTAAAACGACTTTTCTTGCAAGACATGATGCAAAACAACGAGTTGCTTCACACTCTCGGGAAAGGATCTCCAATTGTTCTTTTTTCCAAAGATTCGCGTTTTGGATCTCATTTGAATGCAAGTTCTTCGATGCTTTCTCGCAGTTTAAGTACACAAAATGATGAAATGAAAAGTTTGGATAGAAGACCGAAAAGAAGAAGGCATTCTTCATTTGGTGGTAGCGGAGATGAAGCCTTATTTAGTTTAACTTCTAATGATGAGCATAATAAGAAGCCCAACTTGGGTTTATTTTCATGTGTTAGATGCGGGATTTTGTGCTACGCTTGTGTTGCAATTATTCAACCAACAGAGGCAACCGCACGGTACCTCATGTCGGTTGATTGTAGAGACGTTATTGATCTAGATACTACTACCGATATCTTCACTACCAACGAAGATGTAAATTTGGTGGATTTGAAATCCTCTTCAGGTATATTCCTTCTGTTAGTGCTTTGATGATGACATTTTAATATATCAAACAATTACGGCATGTTTGGTTGGTTTTCTATTAAGTCCTCTATGGAATCTGTCTGTATAGATTGAGAAAGTTTATATTTGGGGGTGTTTTTTTTTCATAAACGGAAGTAGCGTGTTTTTTAATTGGAAATGGCAGGTTTTGGAAAAATCTGGCTTTCTGCATAAAGTTTCCCTGTAGAAGCTTACTGAATAAGTCAATTTTTAATGAAGCTTACTGAATAAGTCAATTTTTAATGAATATATCGTTAAGCTACTACCAAACAGTCATGTATAGTTGACCGAATAAGTTTTAAGTCTCATTAAACTCGTTAAGCTGCTAACAAACAAATCCTTTGTACTCTTAGGTGCTTAGTCATTCGTTGACTTTGAACTCCAGTTATTAATGATACCCCACAAAATCTAATAGTAGCCAAATGAGTCCCCCTTTATAATTCACACTACAACAAAAATGGCTTTATAGAATGTCAAATATGTGTAAATGTCTTTATAGAATACTTTAAAAGACTAAAGTTTATACGATCAAACAATCGTGTATCATATGTTAAATGTTACAAAGAAAGGGAAATAAAGCGTTCTATTAGTCTTTTTATATGATATTTTTTTGGAAAAAAATGTCTTATATTAGAGCATGTACGCTTGTTATGCCCGTTTATTGACTTGTTTTTCAATATGCAAAGAAAGGGAAATGTCAAAGAGTAGTCTTGAAGATCTATTCGATGTTCCAATAAGATTCGATGACCAAATTCACGTTGTAGATGATAACATGAAGACTATTTCGGCTATTGGATCACCGAAAGTGAGTTCATCCCTCGATCTTTTGGCTTTAACGTATGGTGATCATTCGGATAATTCTGAGGAAGAAAATGATGTCGAGAAAGACAGTTCTTCTCGCTCAAAATGCAACAAATTCTTCATGGAATCGAATCGTTCAATGGGTCGATTTGAATATAAGATACGAGTGCCTCATTCCGAGAGAAAACCTTCATCAAATAATGCAAATGAATCTGAACCGTTGATCATTGGCAACACGATAACGCGATGCGATGAAGATACTTCAAGAATGCACATCTTTTGTCTTCGGCATGCTGCCGAAGTGGAGCAATGCCTTCGGAAAATCGGTGGAGTTCATATGTTGCTTCTTTGTCGTCAAGGTACGTTTTTTAGAACCTAAGAACCAACTATTTTATGTACTATTTAAAGTAAATTACGATTTTCGTCCTTGTGGACCTGTCGTTAAGAAATTGTGATTTTTGTCCCTATTGTTTACAATTTAATGCTATTTTCGTCCCTGGACTAATACTGATCTTTAAAGTACAAGGAACCAAAATAGTAAAAAACTGTAAATCACAATGACCAAAACAACAATAAATTGGAAAATCATAAGGACAAAAATACCAATGATTTAAAAACCATAGGGACGAAAATCGTAATTTCTATAAACCACATGGACAAAAATCACAACTTTTAGCAAACCACAGGGACTAAAAATGTAATTTACTCTAATATTTATAATTAACAACCCATAATGCAATAATCCTGATGGTTGAGTTCACGTGAGACCAACATGTTATTGCGAGACTAGATTTTAAACTTGAAACTTCATAGCAAAACACTGTGAGTGTTTTGCTGTTAAGTTTCATGTGTAAAAATGTGATTTCACATGTCTCACGAAAACAAGTCGGTATCACAAGATCCCAAATTATAATCATGAATATAATGTATTTTCATTCTGAATAATTTTTTTTAATAAGTATCTCTCATGAGTAGTTGGTTTCCAAATTTCAATATCTCAAAATATTTACGATTCTCATTTGAATTACCATCAACATATTTCTTATATTAAATTTATATATATATATATATATATATATGTATGTATGTATACCATTTGCAGATTATCCTAATCTAGAAGCAGAAGCAAGATTGGTAGAAAAAGAATTTGAAACAGATCATATCTGGACTGATCTTGAATTTAAAGAGGCTAGCAAACAAGATAAAGAGCTGATTCAATCAGCTCTTGATAAAGAACAAGCCACACATGGAACCCATGATTGGTCTGTAAGATTAGGGCTTAATCTTTTCTACACTTCGAGACTTAGCCGTTCTCCGCTATATAGCAAACAAATGCCTTACAATTCAGTCATCTATAAAGCATTTGGAAATGATAATTCTCCATCTAACGACGACCCAATAAAATCTAAGCCATCGGGAAAGCATAAAAAGATCACCGTGGCCGGAAAATGGTGCGGGAAGATATGGATGTCAAATCACGTTCATCCGTTGCTAGTAGCATGCGATTTCAAAGATCAAGAACACGATGAAACAGATATTTTCGATTTTTCGAAAATGGATGTGAAACTCGAAAAAAATCCCCAAATCACTCAAATTGCAGCTATCAATAGTCTAAGGAAAACAAAAAGGAAAAATGTGACAATAAGTAAGCCAATGAAATTCCCTATAGTGCAATCATTACCTCCACCACTGCCGCTGCCGCCACCACCGCCACGCGATTTGCCGTCGAGTGACGGTTTCAGGCGGCAGCGTACGAAAACTCTGAGAACCAAGAAAGGAGTGGAATCAAAGGAGGGTGATCAATTTGGTTGTGATACTGCGGGTTGTGATATGAGTTTTGACAGCCGAAGAGATCTTATGACGCATAAAAAGAACGTGTGTTTGGTGAATGGATGTGGGAAGAGATTTTTTGCTCACAAGTATCTTATCCAACATAAGCGCGTACATATGGAAGATCGTCCACTGAAATGTCCGTGGGAAGGTTGCCAAGTGGCGTTTAAATGGGAATGGGCTCGGACTGAACACATTAGGGTCCACACGGGTGCACGCCCGTATACTTGTACAACAGAAGGATGTGGACGTACATTTAGGTTCGTGTCAGATTTTAGCCGTCACAAGCGAACGAGTGGACATTTAGTGAATTGAAGAAAGGAAGAAAAATAAAGTGTTAAAATGGGGTTACTGTTAGGAGCCTCATTTTTTATTAATAATTGTTTAAGCTACTGGAATATGAATCTATCAATTTGATATCGATAGTTTAGTAATTTATCATATCTTTTCTGGTGACGTTATTTTTATACTACCTTTTTAACTCAAATAAAATTTAATTTTGATACATGTTGTGTTTTAGTTGGATGAAATTTTAATCATTTAAAAGGTTGTAAAACGAAATAGTAAATTAAGTGTTTTGGTATTATTAAGATAAAGTATAAATTTAACTAATTTATTAAACTAGTTAACATGCATACAAAATTACTATAAATAAAATATTGTTACCTGCATTTTATTAAAATATCATTTTAGTTTATAATTGCATTTTTATGTGTGTTTAGTAGTTTTCACCTTGCACATGCATTTTATTTGATGTTTAGTTAATTTTTGTTTAATTATTAGTGGAGATATTAATTTGGTAATTTTGCTTGGATTTTGACAGGTATTTTATAGTAAACTTGGATTTTTATTTTAACATGTAATTGCTTCTCTAGCGCCTTGTTAGTCTTAATAAAATTTAGCTATTAAAAAAAATCATTATTCATTAGCGGTGGATTAAAAGAAAACTTGTGTCTTTGAAGGAGCTTTTATGAAAGAAACTAAAGCAGGAGGAACATATTTGGAAATGCTGCAAAAATGAGGGGTTAAATTATAAATATATACATTTAATAACGGTGCTGCCATTCTTCTTCTCCATTTTGTTTTGTTTTGTTTTTCTTTTTAGGTTTTCTGGTTTTTTTTCGATCTTTTAAATTAGATTTAGTTTTCATTTTCATTTATTTTGTAATTTTGGACATTGGATAAAAGCGTAATATCAAAACGTTTCAAACAACTTTTTTAAAATAAGAAAAATAAATAAATAGAGATTTTAAATCAAAGTTTAACTCCAACAGCTTTTCCAAAACTATCACCAAAATTGAGAAAGTAAGATAGAGATTTTTTTTTTTCAAATATGAAAAACACTTAGAAAAAAATGATTAGAAGATGAGGCTACCAATAGATATATGAATTATTTTTATATTATAATCATCAGTTGAAGATGAATACAAATCTTTTTAAAGATTTTAAATTTTAGTTTTCATTTTTTTTTAAATTGAAAAATCTTTTAGAGAAATTCTCATGATCGGTAGATATACACTTGTTAGAAAAAAAAATCGTTAAATCGACTTTTTTTTGCCGTTTGTAGGAGATTTGTTTCTTCCCACCTGCACGTGTCCCGCTCTCAAAACCTTGGTAAACTTGTAATTGGATTATGTATAAAATACCCCTATACTTTGAGATTTGTACAATTACTTCCCTCAAGTTTAAAACATCGTTTAATATTATAACTACTTCATTAAACATCTAAAATAAGTAACATCTGATTAAATTATTTTCATAATTATGACAAAACATCTTAGGTTTGGCAACTATAATTTTTTTTTTCACAAACTACTTTAGAGTTTAGATAGTGTTTTAATAAACTCTAAGGAGGTGTTTGGTTCGTAGAATGGAATTCGATGGAATTGGAATCCATCAAAGGAATTTGACTTTAAAGGAATTGGAATTGAATTTAATTGAATTTGACCACGCGTTTGGTTGATAGAAATTGGAATGGAATCTCGTAAAAAATAGAAATATGGATTTCCCGGGGGTGGGGGTGGCGGTAGCGGTAGCGGGGGGTGGGGTGGCGGTGGGGGTGGCGGTAGCGGTGGGTGGGGGTGGTGGAATAATAACGTTAATTGATGGTATATTAATTGACGGTGGTGATAGTGGCAGCAACGGTGGTGGTGGTGGCGGTTATGTTGCCGGCGAGGGTGGTGTGGGTGGGAAGGAGCGGGGCGGGGCGAGGGTAGTGGTTAAATTTATTTTTATCTTTCTAAATGAAAATTAAAGATCATCTTACATTTACCACGAAATGGAATTCAAAATCCTTCACATATGCTATGGAATGATCAATTCTCTCAATCGTGGAATCCGATGGATTCCAATCAATTCATTCCGCGAACCAAACATCATTAAGAAATTTGGTCAAAGGAATTTGTCATTCCAATTCCATCAAATTCTATTGAATTCCGCGAACCAAACGGCCCATAAGGGTCTCTTTTTTTTAACAGTTTTATAATTTATTTGGTCAGCTATATATGACTATTTGATAATGGCTTAATGATCTAGAATGTGGCTTTTTCAGTAAGTTTTCATGGGGAGTTTTATGCAGAAAATCAAGTTTTTTCCAAACCTATTATTTCCGATTAAAAAACATATTTCTTCCCTCTATGAAAAACTCTCCCAAACAAAAAACTTCTCAACCTATATAGATAAATTAAAGGGAAATTAATTATTTTAACCATTTTAAAAATCAATATTACTAAAATAACCATTTTCTCTCCACTTTTATCAAAATGACCAAAATACAATCGAAACATCCACCGAAATTGAAACCTTCGCCAAATACCTCCACCAAATGCCAAATACCTCCGCCAAATACCTCCGAGGTTATAATTTATCAATTTCTAATTTACATTTTACATTTTATACCCTTAGAGTTAGTTAATAAATTACTTTAGGTAATTTACATTTTAATTTTTCGTTTTACACTCTTATCACATTAACACACATACTCGTATATCAATTAAAATACGTCTAAAAAATACGTTTTTATTTTAACAAGTTACACCATTATAATCGTCTCGACAATACCTTCGAAATGAGCCCAATATTGAATATTTTTCGATTTAATTATATAAACTTTTAAAGCCAATTATCCTCTTAATCGGTGAATATGAATATTTTTCATAAAATTCGGAATATTAATTAAAATATAATGCTATTATGATTAACAACAAAGTATAATATTATGTATATATAAAGAAATAAGATATAAATTATAGTTAATTTGTACTACTTTTTTGTGTTCTTGTTATTTCTATAATAAAAACTATATAAATTAATATTCACATAAAATAACACATAATGCATCGGTTATTAAGATTATTACAATATATACTATAGTTAACACATTTTTGAATCAACGATATATACACAGTGCGGATGGGACTACAGAAATAAAATACAATAATCTTTCAAGCATATTTCATTGCTCTTCTTCTCCTAGACCTTTTAATCTTTCATTAGTAAATTTTTCAGCCTCAATATAATATTTTAATAGCCGGAAAAGACGATCAACTTACAAAAAATAATAGCATTATATTTTAATTAATATTCTGAATTTTGTGAAAAATATTCATATTCACCGATCAAGAGGATAATTGGCTTTAAAAGTAATCATAATTAAATCGAAAAATATTCAATATTAAGCTAATTTCGAAGGTATTGTCGAGACGATTATAATGGTGTAACTTGTTAAAATAAAAATGTATTTTTTAGACGTATTTTAATTGATATACGAGTATGTGTGTTAATGTGATAAGGGTGTAAAATAAAAATTAAAAAGTAAAGTACTTAAAGTAATTTATTAACTAACTCTAAGGGTATAAAGTGTAAAATGTAAATTAGAAATTGACTAGCGGATGTATTTGGCATTTTGCGGAGGTTTCGATTTCGGTGAATGTTTCGATTGTATTTTGGTCATTTTGGTAAAAGTGGAGAGAAAATTCAGCTAACAGTTAGCTTATCAGCTAATTTGTCAAACATACCTTATATTAGACTTCACTGTCGACAACGAAAGAAACACACGAAAACATGAACGAAAAACATAAATGCTAAGCTACATCATCAAAAGATGCACGAACGGCCAAAGAAAAACTTTTCTCGTGGTAGCCCGTGCATCTTTTGTCTTTTTTTCATACACGTCTTAAAAAAAACTAGACTCAACAAGAAAACGAAGAACGAGAACCGGAAATCCGCTAAACCGAACATATATTTACAAGATCTCGACGATTCGATCGGCTGCAACGGTAGCCGAAACTTGATTTTGTTCTCTTGAAACCATCTTCTTCATCTTAATCAACCATTTGAACCACCAAATTCCGTAATCGTACAAACTAAGGGCAACATACATCCCGATTCCTCCGATAATTCCGTTTGAAATCGAGTACGTTAACGGCATTAGTAAAATGGTAACGAATGCGGGTACGCCTTCTTTAATGTTATTCCAATCGATATCTTTAATCACCGGCATCATCATCACCCCGACCATCACTAAAGATGGGCCAATGGCCCACGGCGGTACGCTACTAAAAAGTGGAATAAAAAATATAGACAAAAAAAAATAAAATCCAACGAAGATGGCGGTCAATCCTGACCGTCCACCTTCTCGAATCCCAGCGGAGGATTCGACATATGTCGAAATTGGAGAGACCCCGAGTGTGGACCCCACAATTGAGGTCCCTGCATCGACCAAATACGCCATGTACTCCCCTTCGAAACCACCTTTTTGGTCGGCAAAGCCGCCGAGTTCCGCCATCGTGTATAGCGTACCGGTGGTCGCCAGTATGTCTACGTATAATAACGTAAACAGGGCGATCCAGACTTCACCGGTGTTGAAACCGGTGAAGCTGATTACGCCCAAAGTGGACTCGATTTTGTGAAAATCGACCACTTTTTTGAAGTAACGGTATTTCGCGTCACCGGCAGGGGTGTCGGGAAATACCGTTACAGATGTGTGTCTTATCCAAGACGTTATCGTTACAAATAAGATACCGTAAATCATACTTCCTTTAACATTTTTCATTAAGCCGTAGCACGTGATCAAAAACCCGATAAAACCCAACCAAAACATCGGGTTTTGCATGATCCCACCGGTACATACTCCGGTCACGGTATTTTTACTAGTGCATGCGGCTAACGTGACCAGGGTGTCGGGATCGGGCCCGACCAGCCCGACACCCTGGTTAGCTTGCAAACCGACAAACGCAATAAAAAGCCCGATCCCGGCCGCGCAACCTAACCGGACCGATCGAGGTATGAGCCAAGCCAGCTTGGCTCGGAGTCCAAGAGCCGCAATGGTTAGAAAGATGCAACCTTCAACCAAGACGATAGCCATTGCGGTTTGATATGATATCGAACCCGACCCATGAAACCCGACTAAGTTGTAAGCCAAGTAAGCGTTCGGTCCCATCCCGGGAGCCACCGCCAGCGGGAGGTTCGCGAGACCGCCCATGGCGAACGAACCGATCATCGACGACCAAACCGTGGCGGCGATGAGGTCGTTTTTCGTCTTGGAAAGGCAGTTTTCGTAACCTACGTTTGGTTTGAACTTGCAATCGTTGGCGGCAGAACCGCCGGCCGCCGCCGGTGGTGGTGGTGGTGTGCAGTCGGAAACGGAGCAAGTGCCGCCGGAATCAGCTAAGATGGTGGCGTTAACGGTGATGATATAGGCCATGGTGAGAAAGGTGGCGGTGGCGGCCCGGAGTTCTTTAGTGAAAGTGGTTTTTCTGGCGGTTAATTTGAAGTATTTGCCGATTATGGTGTTGGAAACTGAATGATTCAAGTTTTGTTGCAGGTTCTGCCATGGATTCACAAGTTTTGCAGAAACGCCATTTTTGAATCTTGAATATAATTCACCTCCTTCCATTTTTTTAACTCTTTGTTAGCTTTGTTAGCTTTGCCTCTTTTATACATGATGCACATCTCTTCTTGTTTGCTGTTAAAAATCTAAAAAGGTCAAAATATCTTGAAAAGAAGAAAAAGAAATTTCATTAAAGTTATAATAATTTATTTGGATAAAAAGTTGATCACTATTACACGAAAGACTTTTACCTACAGGCTATTCCCTGGGAAATCTGTTGCTAAAGAGTGATTTCTTACAAAACTGTCACAAAAGTTCGTGGCTAAATTGCTGGTGGGTAATTCAAATCAATGACAGATTACCGATGGATTCTCTAGGTGATTTGTTGGTATTTTCTCAAAAAACAACGGATTTTACCGAACTATTGGTATTTTCTGGATGATCCTTGGGTAATCACCGACGAAAATTTCTCTGGGTAATTTTTGTGGTTAAAAGTCATTTGTTTTACAGTGGATTACCGTTAGTTTCAACGGGTTCTATATGAAACATGTTTGTAAGTACATCAATATGAGTTGACATTTTTTGGATCATTCGACGGGCCGAGGCTAGCAAGGGGCTGAAATCGAATCTAGGACATTCTTGTATTTGGATAAAGTTACTTTACCCATTACCAACTGAGCTACACGTTAGTCTCCTCATGAGGCAATAACTTATTTATTTTAGGGTAATGAACTAATAAGTAATGATATATGTGTCATCGTTTATGTTAAAATCAGTTCAAATCATGTATTAGAAATGTAAAAATTAAGTTTTGAGATGTTGAAACATGTGATGAGGTAATTACTAGGTACAATTGTATTTAACAATATATAGAGAGATGGATTTAGCTCTTCACTTATTTTAAAGATTTTAAAATTAATTATGTTAATAAATAGTTAATGTGTTTGTGTTTGTGTCTTCTAATCTAAACTTGTAAATAAAAAATCAAATTATATTTTATTTAAATAGGTTGTATATAAAATGATAATATTCAGCGAGTACTTTCGATAAATAACGATATAAATGGTAATTTATAATAATTTTATGTGAAGTAACAAGTTCCAATAAACTTTTTATAAAATAATAATATCAAAAGAAATACAAAAATTAATTTCTAACATGAAAAGAATTAGGCATTTGACATAAAACCTAAAAGTAAAAAGTAAAAATGTAAGACTAGGAAGAATTAGGCATTTGACATAAAACCTAAAAGTAAAAAGTAAAAATGTAAGACTAGGAAAAACTAAGGGTGGTTTGGTTTGCGGGAATGCAATAGGTTCAGGGGATTTGGATTTCAAATCTATTCTAATCATATGTTTGGTTTGTTAGATTGTCTAGATTTGAAATCCTACAAACATAGGATTTTGAAATCCTTAAGAGATGCTCGGGATTTCACGGTTTTTCGTATGATTTTATGAAATAAGTTTTAAAAAATGTTAAAAGCATTTGTTTTGTAATAATTAATAAATAAAAATGTAATTTAATTATTTTCATAATTATTTATAAATAATAGAATCCAATTTCATTTCAAATCCTACAAACCAAACACATAAAAGGATTTCAAATCCATTCCAATCCTAATTCTTCCAAATCCAAATCCCTCTATGAAATCCAAATTCCTCAAAAACAATCATGCAAACCAAACGCACCCTAAGAATACCTCAAGCTTAAGATAGATCAGAGGAGAGGGGATCTGATTGTTTATGAGATTGAGATTTGAGAAATGGAATATCCCAAATCGAAAATTCCGATTTGAGATTTGGTGCGTAATTCAGAGACAGGGGGAGAGAAAGAGATCCGAGAAAGCATGAAAATTATGTCGAAGCGGAAAAAAATTGTCCAAGATCTTTATTTTCTCTATATTGAAAAATTCGTTGAAGATTATCAGAAGTAATTATTCCGTATTTTGTTATAAAACTTTAAATTTATTACTTATTATACCATAAAGTTTTAATGTTTATGGTTTCATTCAGAAAAGCTTATGATTATTGATTCACCCATCACCTTGACCGCCTCAGTCATGGCAGTGACAACCGTTCCCTTTTAAACTTTTTCTCCTCTTTCCTTTCTCACCACCCTCCATCCTTGTTGTTCACTCCTAGACCATCTTTAGCCTCACGACGTTTGGAGATGTGGATTTCCCGTAAAATGGGTACCAGGTTCAGGACCAAGGATCCTGACATGTCAAAAATTTGGGCGGGTTAATGTATTTCCCAATCTGTCCATTCCCTAAATATACATATACTAACTAATTTAACATTATTTAATACTATATATCATATATTTATATTTTTCAACCAGTTTTGACCATTTTTTGAATATTTGTTGTTGAATTGGGAATATGGACCGAGGATAGGCCAACAAAAATGTGGTGATCGTAATTATATTCATTGAAGCAGCTATAGTGAGTAGTGACCATTATTATATTTAGTAAAGCATATGGATGTTGTTTCTAGTTTTGTGTAAATTATAAGAATAAAAAAATGTAGTTTACTCTAAAAAAATATGGTTGTAACCACATTTTTTTATCACGTACATTTAGTCGTTTAAATCATTTCAATCTAACAAGTTGAATAAATTTTTGGTCTTTCCTAAATACCCCAACATATAGTTGAAGAAAAAATAGGTTTTTATATAGAAGCCACAACTGAAAGTTTAATTAACACTTGATTAAGGCATTGTTTGGCAAAAATAAGTTAGCTTATTTTCAGTGTACATGTTTGGATGCACATAAGCTGACTTATAAGCTAGCTTATTGATAAGCTCTTTTGAGTAGCTTATGAGGAGCTTTTTGTCATTTTTTTCGATTATACCCTCATTAATATCAATTATTATTTTTTCAAGATGTCCTTTTTAGTCATTTAAATGGTTATCAGCTAGTTTTTGCCAAACATAATTTGTTCATCAGCTAGCTTATAAGTCATCAGCTAACTTATCAGCTAGTTTGTCAAACATAGCTTAAGAGTCATCCAGACGATAATCGAATTTACACGTGTGTGTATATCTACTTATAATCATTCAATTTTATTGAATTTTTAAGCAATTTTTATTATTTTATAAAGAGAATAAAATTAGCTTAAAAAGTTACAAATGATTTTGTATGTTGTATTTGTCCAACTTGTTACTATCATTGTATTGAAGTCATGTCTTCCACCAAACATGTTCCCTCTCCATTTTGGGCCAAACCCACTAAACCATTTAAAAATAAGGGCATTTAAAAATATCAATTTTATTCGTATCCTCTCTTATATTACTAGTATATGGGACTGGTAATAGATAAGGATAAATTCGTTATCCATTATGTTTCAATTTGTTGGATAACGATATGGGTAAAGAAAATTCTATCTATTTATTCACTTATATGTTACCTGTTTACCTGACATTTTAATGGATAGGGTATGGATAAAGCATTTTTCGTTATTCATTTGTCCGTTACCCGTTCATATACATACATACATACACCATTATAGACGTGTATTCATTTGTATACTATCAAAAGATTGTAAACCGTGTAAACCAATATTTATAGAAATGATGATCGTTCGTTTATTATTATTTGAATATTTAAGGAATGTGATTAGGGTTTATTAACGTTTTATATTAAAAAACAAAATTGTAAATCGATGTATTTATGAAATCAAATATTTGTTAAACTTGATGGATGGTTAAGATCGATTTACATAGTTTACAATCTTTTGGTGGTTTATAAAATAGTGCACCTCTACAGTTATATAAAGTTAAATATTAATACATTTTTTAATAATGTTATCTTATATGTTGTGTAACGTATATTAATTGGTATTTAACTTATTTCCATATTCATCAAGTAAAAGAGTTTGAGAAACAATATATGGTCGCTAAAATAAATATATGCAGGCATCACATGCCCTTATAATTAAGCCAGGAATAATTGTTTGCATATTCATCAAGTAAAAGAGTTTGAGGAGCTCGAATATAGGACCTGTCTTGTATTTGACAAAATCACTTCACTCCAACAAGCCACAGGACAGAGCAAAAATAAATACTCTTTAATTAACGGAATTTTTAATGAACGTTAAAAAAAGAGATCAAATTTGAACGTTTTTCTAAATCATGAGAGCATCTTCAACAGCTTCTCTAAAATAGAGAAAAACTCATTTTTTTTCTCTAAACTTCTTCAACAACATCTCTATATTATTATCTAAAATAGAGATTTTTTGAAAAATCTCTAAATATAGAGATTTATGATTTATCTATATCTCTGAAAGAATGAGAAAAAAATATTATTTTAATGATTTTCCACCGATAACAACCCTTATGATTTTAGAGATTTTTAATAAGTTTATTGAATATTTTAATAATATAATTTTTAAATAGATTCTTTAAAATACAGAAGTTGTAGGAGTTAAAAGATAATAATTTTAGAGATTTTGACTTTACATTCTTTTTTTGAGAAAATTTAAAGAAGCTGTTAGAAATCTTCTAATAACTATCTTAAAATTTTAAAATTATAAAAACAAAAAAATGTTATTTTTGACAAACCATTTGGACCAAATTCGTAATTTACATAAAAAAATTATATGGTGTTTAAATGCGCATGCAAATAGGTTGTGATTAGGCTCGGAGGGTTCGCTAGTAAAAGCTTTATTGGGAAATGTTACATGTTCATTTAATTACTATTTTTTTATTTTAATATAAATCGATGTTTTTAAGACAAATTTTCAACTATTATTTTAATAAAAAAATATATTTTTTAATAGCATGCGCTAAGAAAATAGGAGAGTGTTTTTCTCAAAGTATGCGATTAGGGTTCATCTTTTGATATATAAGTGAATATTAATACCATTTATATTTATATACAAGCTAATCATTACTTAAACTTTTTATGTATTTATAATCGGTCTTAAAAAAATAGTTAAACTTATAAATATAAATATAATTTATTTTTCAAAATAATTACTACTAGAATCAAAATCAAAACAAATAATTTGTTGATAGCAAGAACTAAGAAGGAGTTTATTTTATTTGTTTAAAAATAAATGTCCACGAATAGTAAAAAAGGACATATAGTTTTAGGAATACGTAACTAATACATTTTTTAATTTGTAAAGGAACAACTTTGCTCTTAATTATTGAGAGAAAAATGTCTTCGTCTCATAACTAAGGGCATAAAAAGAAAATAAACATTTATTTTTGAAATTGAATATTTATTTTAAAACAAATTAAAACAATGATGTAGATATTTTATTTTGGGACGAATGGAGTACACATCTTAAGAGCAAGTTTTCTACTAATAATTTCTTAGTATCTTCAACAGATTCTTTAAATTGGAGAAAAATAGAGATTCTGATAATTTTATGCAAAAATAATTGGTACAACAAATTTTTCAAAACCTTTTTTTAAAATGGAGAAATTGTGAAATTTCCCAAATTTGGAAAAAATTACAAAAATGAGTACTTTAAGAGAAAAATATCGTTTTATTATATTCTCATCGATAATAAATTTTGAACTTATATATTTATGAGAAAAAAAAAATTTTATTAAATATAATCAATATTAATATCTTCAAAATGGATAAGTTATTAGAGTCGAATGTGATTTAAAAAAAAAAAATTAATTTTGATTTTTTATTTTGAATTTTTTTTGAAGGATCTGTTGGAGATAGTTACTAGACTCTCTTCTAAAATAGATAAATCTCTAAATTTAAAAAATATATCATATAATCAATTTAACAAAATTAAATAAAGGAAATTTTTGATTTTCTTATAACAACCCTAACGAAATCAACAATGAAATGTGAGATGATGAAGAAGAGAGTTAAATAAATTTTATTGAGTTTTAGAGTAACATTGTATAACCGAGACTAAGGCCTTGTTTGTATTTTCATTTTAAGCTCTCAATCATCACTTATGTCTGAATCGTTTAGACGTTTCATAACCATTTTAGAACTGAAATCATACTTCAGACTTCAGCACCTCTCAAAAAACAAACGGCACCTAAGGGTGTTAACAATTCGAGCTTTTAACGACCTACTCGAGTCTGTTTATCTTGAGCTTGAGTTTAATAATTCTCGATCTCAAGTCGATCACGAACACAAAATAGAACTTGTTTAACTAAACAAACAGAATTATATAACTGTAATGTTCGACTCGGCTCGTTCGAAAATTCGATTCAATTTTTCGAGTCGAATCAAACCATTCAAGCATACCTCTATTTCGAGCCAAACATGCTTATATATTTATTAATCATACAATGAAAATATATAATTTATCGAGCTCAAACCGATAAACGAGTTAATCGATCGCGAGTTCGAACCCATAAACGAGCATCAAGCTCGAACTCGATAACTCAAAAAATATCTGAGCTTGAGCTCGAGCCTTACATTGAAAAGTTAGTTGAGCTCAAGCCTGGTATTAATTTTTTTGAGTCCGGCTCAATTAACTTACCACTCGACTCGTTTACACCCCTAACTGAGACGATCAAGCAAACTCGGAGGAGGTGATGAAGAAATACAAACAAACCGCACAACAAAGCATGACTCCACTGTAAGCAGCTAAGAAGAACGACTCAGGACAACTGATCAAGAAGAACAGTAGAGACATCAAGATAACATTTGAACATGTAAACCAACTATAATGTCGACCAATGAATTCCTGAGCTGCCAGGTAAATGACAGCAATTAAGATCAGTAATAAGAACGGACCCAGATCAATCTCCGACGACATTTCTGATTGATATAGATAAGATCATATCAGATATTGTTTGCTCATTGCCATTAAATTGGTTATATAGGTGATCTAGCTCAACAATTGTTGATCAAACATTTTGATAATGAAAGATAATGAATTCAATTAAGTTTCCATTAAATTGTTTCCTTTTTTTATAATTCAAGTAATCCAATAGTGATAAGAGTTGGTAAGCTTCATAGATATATCAATGAACCACCAACTTTCAACTTCAAATTTGGATATAATAAACAAATTTATTGTAAATAAAAGGAAAAATAATGTTAGAATGATACCAATTTCCATCTAGTTCTTATTTTAGGGAATTAATTTTTAAAATCGTCATTTTAGGGTCTAAATCGAATTTTTCATTCAATTAATGGCCCTTATTACCTATCCAGTAAAGCAGGTTATCATGTAAAACAGATCCTTAAATAAATGTAAACTTTGGTTGAGACACTAAAAATGACAATTTTAAAAATTAGTTTTTCAAAATAGGAACTAAATGAAAGTTATGAAAAAGGTTAGATATGGGAGAGAAGGCAAATGGCCGAATGTGAAGGCTAGAGGATGTTCTAGCTAGCTATCCTATGTTTTGCTTAGTAAATTCAGCTGTTGACTAGACTTCATATTTTTCCGCTGCTTTAGTTTATTCGGATTCAATGGTTGTAATGAATTAATCTTTTATTTGGGTTAATCATTTGAATGATTTGGACTTCGACTTTATATTTATCTTGGGCCTTAGTTTTTGGGTCGTTACAGTTTTCATTTTAATGCAATCTTACTTAAATAGAAACTGTTTAATAGTCGTCAAATGTACATCTTTATAGTGTTTTAAATTAGTTTATACTAAAAACTTGAACTGTTAATAGTTTATAATCATATTTAATATGTTATCTTGTCTTGGGTTTTGATCTTGCTCCCGAGATCAAGAATTTCTCATGTGTATGATTTGCGCTTTCTGGTTAAGGTTGTAAGAAGTTCGTCAAAATCAATAGGTTTGGCTGGATCGATCAAATTAACACTAGTTTAGCTGGTTTTGGCCGGATTTTGATTCTTTTTTTTTTCCAATTTCATATAAAGAACATTTTGAATTCAAAATAAGCGCATAATTATTATTTTTAAACGACATGACAATTCATATTTAAAGGGGGAAAATGATTCAAAGAAACCATTAAAATTGATCAATTATAATATATATATATATATATATTGGTTAATGATAGTTACTAAAGCCATTGATCTATGCAAAATGGAATACGATCGAATTGGAGTTTAAAGGAATTTGAATTTGAATTGAAATGGAATTCAATGAAGTTCAACCACACGTTTTGTTGGAAAAAAAATTAACAGAATCTTTCAAATGAATTGGAATCTTCATGTTTGGTTGGCATTTTCTAGTTTCGAAATTAGAATGAAATAATAATAAATGATCAAAATAATATTTATGACATTTTGTCATTTTCATAGTTTCTAGAGTAAACCTCAATTTTGGTCCCTGTGGTTTGTCAAAAATCTCGGTTTTCGTCCCTCAAATTCAAAAAATACAGATATGTCACTACTATTTGCATTTTTTTGCTCGGTTTTGGTCCTCATGCTTTAGTGAAATCTTTGAAAGTGGGACCTAAACTTTAATAACTCTAAAAATTGTCCATTGGTTCTCATTTTGTTCTTAAAGTAGTCCCTCATCACTAACACCGTTTAGCCAAAACTTTAGATCAAAACAAAACCTCGGACAAAAATGCATTTCTTTTCCATCCCATCAAAATAGACGTAACAAAAATCAAGCAGATGAGACAAGATTGGTAAAATTACTAAACTACCCATGCCAAACTAAAACCCTAAAACCTTCTGGAACTCTTTCACTCTCGTTCATCCAGTCCAATCAACATACAAAACGCACCCTCACGGTACAAAAACTTTTCCCATGTTCAGCCCAACATTAGATTAAGACATGACAAGACCTCGGACAAAAATGCATTTCTTTTCAATCCCACCAAAATAAACGGAAAAAAAAGTAAGGCAGATGGGACAATATTGGTAAATTACTAAACTACCCCTGTCAAACCATAACCCTACAACCTTCCGGAACTCTTTAACTCTCAAAAGAAGTCTAATCCAAGCCTTATGTAACACACTGTATCAAATGAAGAATGACCAAATCCAGAAAATAAGCAAAATTATCCATCATGGGATTAAGATCTTTTCTATTCCGGAATAAGGTCCGTTTTTCTAACGGTAAACAATTTCAGGAGTATATAAAATGCAACGCTAAAAAAGAAGATCAAATGGTTGGTGATATTTCACATCCTAGTTAGTAATACAAGATACGAAAAGGCTAAGATTTCGAAAAGTAGGGGCACACCTGTAATTTCCGATCAGTCGTCTAATGGTACAAATCTTCAAGAATTGAAGCCTCTCACGAAACTCGTAACAAAAGTGTATCACAAGATAATTCTACAATGGCACGTGACTTGTCTTTTTAAACGATGCCATATGATCCACTACACGAGCTTCACCTGTAACATCAAAAAGAATGACGAAACTTATAATCATGTAGAAACAATTAAGGGGGTGTTTGTTAGCAGCTTAACGAGCTTAATGGGACCCACAGCTTATTTGGTCAGATATACATGACCGTTTGGTAGTGGCTTAATGATATAGAAATTGGCTTATTCAGTAAGCTTTTTTAAGGGGGGAGCTTTATGCAGAACAGCAGAAAGTAAAGCTTTTTTTTTCCAAACATGTCCTTACAATTAAAAAACACGTTCATTCCATCTATGAAGAACTCTCCCAAACAAAAGTCTTCCAAATTCATACAGATAGATTAATCCACACATACAGCTTTATCCGTACATGACTTAATGGAAAACCAACCAAACAACACCCGAGCCACTCCCATGTAAATTGTGGTATGGACTATGGAGGAGGCATTTGCATGCTCATCAAGAAAATTCATTCGACAAAATTTAATTTTCGTATATATAATATTTCTCTTTAATTCTCTTCTTTAATTGGTGCAAAAGGGTAATTACTTTCTTGATAAACATTTTATGAAATTATTAGATGTTCAAAGTTAGTTACTCGAATGTGGAAAAGAACATAAAACTTGTTTTGAATAACTAAGCAATAATATCTCAAAAAACTTACCAACTAAGATGGCTTTTTCTTTAGACTCTGTTTTGAGATGCGTCTTAATACCTGTGTGCCCTTTCTCATTTCTCTGCAACATAAAGACCGGTTATATTGTAGGTTTAATTGAAATATAGGCAAGAAATAAGAAATGTGACTGAAAATATGTATGCGGGCACCTTTGGTACAAAAATACTATGAGATAGAAGATAGGGAGGAGCATCAGAATCAAGATTGATGAAGCCAAGTAGAAAATGTTGGTATGTTTCTGCGAACAATTAAAATAAGTGATTAGTTACCACCAAGGAGAAGATAAATTCATAAAGTTATACAGATGTTTGTAGACTTGTAGCGGAAGGATTCTAAGTTTCTAAATTACTCCCTCCATCTCAAAATAAGTGTCCGCATTTCTATTTAGTCTGCCACAATATAAGTGTCTATTTTCCAATTTTACCTTAATTATGAGGTGGACAAATTCTTTACTTCCTCTATTATTAAGGGTAAATTTGTCATTTTGTTAATTAAAAGTGTAATAGTTACATAAAAAATGGTGTCTTTTTTACATAATTTGGTAGTAGCTTAATGATATAGAGATAGGCTTATTCAAAGCTTTTAGGGGGGAGCTTTATGCAGAAAGAGAAGTTTTTCCCAAACCTGCCCCTTCCAATTAAAAAACACACTCCTTCCATCTATGAAAAAACCCTCATAAGCCAAAACCTTCCCAATCTATATAGACAGATTAATCTACACAGACGACTTTATCCATACAGGA
The DNA here is from genome assembly GCA_036898165.1 of Silybum marianum. Lineage (NCBI taxonomy): Eukaryota > Viridiplantae > Streptophyta > Magnoliopsida > Asterales > Asteraceae > Silybum > Silybum marianum. The sequence continues at coordinate 33,881,749 of CM072535.1, forward strand.
CTTAATGGAAAACCAACCAAACAGCCCCTAGGATTAATCTACACAGACAACTTTATCCATACAATGACGGCAGATTGTGAAACCATGCAAATGGCCAATGCTGGCAGAACACATACGCTCCATATGAGAATTCTATAATCCAATTTGAACTTCTAGCATATAATCATTATTATATTTTGTTCGTTAACCAAGATATATCAAATATTATAAGAGTGAACACTTACCCTTCCTCCCCTAGGAAAAGGCTTGATGTTACCCGAACAAGTGTGAGCGTCACAGAACTGGCGCAAAAACAGTTCTGCCAATAAGAAATCATAAGGTCTAATTCAATATACATGGTAAAACAGCATCTAGATCCATATAATTGTATAAACTATAAACATCAATGGTTACCATGAAGTCGGCTTGCTGATGGACCTTGATGAACAGGAAAACAGCTGTCTGCGAGGCTCTGCATTAAAAAAATGTATTTTAAGACAAAAAAATAAAAAGTGTAATGAAAATTCAAGAAATCTAGTAAGTAGACAACCTCACATAAGTGACGGTTTCTTGCTGCTGCTGCAGGGTTGCACTTTGCTTTGGGAACGACTAAATTCGTTGCATGATCACAGTGCAACGCTCCACATAGCTCTGCCAAGCAATTGCTGCCACTCTAGAATTCAAAGAATATACTTATCTCATAATACAACAAATCTAGTGAGAGAAAAGTCTGAATCAAGTCCACAGGTGCACAATAGCATGGAAAGAATATCCGATCAAGAATTGGAAACAGTTACAACTTTAGATGGGTTTCATTTTTTAACCTACCCCCACTATTTAGGGATAAAATCTTGTTGATCTTTAACAGATTTAAGTATAAAACTTCCTAAATGCAAGCTATTAACCAAAGAAGTGAACAAGTTTAATGGTTAAAAGTTAAAACCACAAGGAATCAACATCAATTGTTTCCAAATTTTGAACATTTAATGCTCTCCCTCATGCATACGTGAATGCAAGTGCCTGAAATAAGTACAGAAGTTCAAATGCAAGAAAAAAATTGTGAATCTGTCAATGGAACATGCTATAAAAACAAAGATGTATGTTGCGGCACTTAAAGCGAAGCATGGAAGTTTGGATTATAACGATAAAACTTAAACCCATAATATATCATAAAAATGTAAAAACAGATTGCACATACAACATTTAGAAGATTGTAGTGCCTGTTGTCAAAATGTTGATCAAGAAATTTCTCTGCTCGAAAGCTTTTCTTACAGTATCCACAACGCCATTCATTCACGTCCACGTGAATCTTGTGCTCCTCTTGCTCTCTAAAAATGTCATTGCTATGATGAAGTTTACACTTATGTGACATCTGATAGTTTTCTCGTTCAACGAATGGAATCAAATACTGCATAGTACAAGGGTAAGTTATTCGTTTAAAGCCTCATGCATCATAAAAAGTGGTGCCGGAATGGTGACAATCGAACATGACTAAAATCAATTGCAGATGCCAACTACATCTGAGAACTATAAACCGCAAATACCTCCTCAATAACTTTGTATGCAGCCCTACTTCTTTCTCTGGAACAATGAACTTCATTAGTATGATCTTCTGAATGCTGGACCTAAAACAATCGTGGTGACTTTAATAGGCAGAACGAATCAATGTTGTAAAATAAATGACACATGCTCATGCCTCATATATGCACACACAAAATAAAAGGTTAAATGCTGCAAAGTTGCAATTATGCAGCTAGCTTAGGACCATTACGTTTTTCTCGGACAAAATATAGAGTGCCTATAGCCTTGCCACGAACATAAACATAAAGTTCAACAAAACTTTCACTTATATGGCAATTTTGGGGAGTACATGATTTGACTCAGAAAGTGGTTTGCAAAGTAAAGTAAACCATCCCATTGAGATCACATATGAAGAAATTTGATAACACCCACCCCTCCATTTATGCTACAGCAGGTAAATTTGCAATTAGGTTCTTCCAAAGGTTGAAATAAGATATGCGATGAATTTCAATTATCTTTTAGCAAAATGACAAGGAAAAGCTATTGATCATGAGAATCACATATTTGTACATATCAATGGGATCGTTCAAAGCAAAATATAAGGCACTTTGATTTTAGAATCGATAAGAGATCAATAATTCTCAAAATTTCTTACAATTCAGGACCCAATTTAATTCGATGGGATCTTTCATTCCTTTTTTTGGGGAACAACAAATTTGGTGAACAAAATCACTTCTCTTGTTTCTACCATTGTGACACAAATAGCAATAATATTGGCATATTTAAAAATGCTCGAAGTTCACATGTTTCACATAGTTATCACCTGAATTCCAGAACACATGACTTTTTGTGAGATGCAGTAATATGTATGATTTATCATACACTACCTTATAATTAATAAGTAATAACCCTAGCAATTTCGATTTAGTATTTTTACATCATACCACAGCCTATAACATCTCAAACCCCGTAAGTAATTAGTCCTCCATCCCAAAGCAAAAGTGAGTCCATCGGATTTATGAAGTCTTTTACCTTCGACTAAACACAAATTCCGACAGTGACTTTATCCAATCGTTTTAAACAGGGATGTTAGTTTAGAAGCATCAGTTTAGCCTTAAATCCTAAAGATAAAGTTTGAAATGGAACAAATTTAGAATGAAGATGAGTTATAAGGGGACTTTTTTCCAGGATAAAGGGGTAGATTTTTCAAGGAACATTTGGTTTCAAAGATAGAAACTCAAGAAACAGATACTCCACAAACCCTCATTTTTATAAGTCTTTGTATCCAGTTCTTAATCACACATGCCCCTAAACTGATCTGATTGATACCTGTCTTCATATTCCTTCAATAATTGGAGGGTTCTAAAAACTTTTTAACAGATTAAAATCAAAAGATTTCCTTAGAATACGATCAAGAACATCAAATTGGATTTGAATCTCAGCAAAGAGATCAACAAAATATTCAAAAACAAGTTTAGTACTGGCAGACTCACACTCTAAAAAGGATAAGCGACTCAAACTAGAAATCTGGGACGAATTCATGTTTCAAAAAGAAATCGTATTCATCAGCTAGAAATCATATTCATCAGCTATATCAACACATACTTAATATAATTAAGCATTTAGAAATTTGTTAAAATGACATCAGGTAAACGAAATTCGACCTATCGTACACTGAAAACACCATTTTTGTGATTAAATTGGGAAACATAAACATAATCAGGAGAAAACAGACCTTTGAAATTGCGAAAACTCGAATCATCAATTGTAAAGAAATCAAAACGACGATGAATTTATATGCCCTAACTTTCGGCCTCGCCATCTCCTTGATTCGAACGAATTTCTCTCTTCTTCCCTTTCGCTGGATTTTGGCAAATTCAATAGGGAGGTGAAAACTGAAAATTAATCATAAATTGGAAAGATTTTCGAAAGTTGAAGGGTTGAAATGAAACATTTCTAAATTTACACCAAACCCCTCATATGTTTTCACGTTTTTGTTTTAGACCCTTTAAGTTTTAGTAATTGTTTTAAAACTTCCTTTTTTTTAGGGGTGGCAATTATCGACACAACACGAACCCGACATGAAAATAAACGGGTTTGGGTTGCATTTTCTAACCCGCCAACCCATTTATTATACGGTTCGTGTTCGTGTTCGGGTTGAGGTATATGTTCGCGGGTTAACCCACCAACCCGTTTAAAATTATAGATTTAAAAAAAAATTATTCTAACCCTAACCTAATCAGTAATCACTCGGTTCACGTCTTCATATTCTCAGCCTACCAACCCGTTATGACCCGTGAACCCGAGTGTATACGGGTTAGAGTTGATCAATGCGACACGATTAGTTAAACGGGTTGTGTCCGGGTTGAGTCTTCCTAACCCGTCAACCTGAACACGACACAATTGTCACCCCTACTTTTTTCTTTTAAGTCGCAAAGCACCCATAGTTTGCTTGTTATCAGCTCAATGAGCTTAATGAGACTCATAATTTATTCGGTTAGTTATACATGACTATTTGGAAGTAGTATAACGATATAGAAAATGGCTTTTTGGTAATCTTTTAGAGGAAATCTTAATACATAAAGCCAAGTTTTTCCAAAATTGTCCCTCCAAATTAAAAAGTACGCTCATTCCTTCTATGAAAAAACTATTTCAAACAAAAAAAAGAATTCAATCCATACAGACAGATTAATCCACACGATCAACTTTATCCATGTAAGACTTAATGGAAAACGAACCAAAGTGTACAACGTCATGTTTTGGAATTCATATAATAAAAATTATGTAAAACTGCTAAATTTTAAGATTTTCAAGATGATGATATTAGATTTTATTTTTATTTTTATTTTTAATTTTTCCACTAGGTAGAGATAAGAGAAGTATATATTCACAATTTGGTATTTCATAAACAAAAACGAATGAAGGTTCCCATTTCATCAAATTTTATGGCATGTTTTTGTTGAGTGGTATTCGACCCCCTTTTGTCTTTGTTTAAATCTTAACCAAGTTACATATCAAAAAGCGATTACTTATAATAAGAAAATACAAATATAAATTCTCGATATTGCTAGTCGAGCTCTATTAGATACGCTTGGTATATTGGACAGAACATAACAGTGATTTCCAAGTTTGACATGACTTTTATGTAAAACAAACAAGAACTGTTTGTAACAAAGTGGGACATGTCGTGCATGGACGGAGCCATGCACTGGCCCACCCTGAAGAAATTTATTTTAAAATTTTTTATATGATCCAACATTTTATAATTATTACTTTCAGTTTAAAAAAAGACCACCCTCAACCTCTTACACTCTCATATCCAAAAGTAAAAATCCAAAAAGTAAGTTTCTCTCTCATATGTTGATTATATTATTAGCAACCCTACATTTGTTCTTAATCTCTTGTTGTCACCCACTTTTCATTTGTTGTGTGGTGCTCTCTGGGAATTATTAGATTTATATTTCTTTAGTATTAATATAGTTTTGATGAATGGATTTTGATTATTAGTTTTGATATTTTGTATCTAATTGTTGTCCGTTTAGAAAAGTAACCATTGTTTTAGTTTTTTTGTGCCTCGTTTAATTGATCTGATTCGAGCAAAATGAAGTTTCTGATGATAAAGCTGGTAACATTGTTTTCACTTTGGTTTAATGATAAATATAAATTAAAGAACTTTTAATCAATGCCTCTTCTAAGTGCGTTTCTATAAAATCTGTAGAGTTCATTTGATTATTTGAGGGTTATCGATTGTTCAACTTCTCAATTGAAAACATTCTACCTCCCTTTCTCTATGTATAAGTATTGTTTAGAGTCCTGCCCTTTTTGTATTGAAAAGCAATTTTATTTCATGTGTACATTTTCATTTGGAGTTGTAAGTTCGATTATTTCATCAGATATAAGTTGGTACATAAAACCTTAAAAAAATTCTCATTATCTTTTGTTGGTGTTGAGAACCACCCTTAGCATAAATCCTGACTTCGTGTTCCACCCACACCCTATAGAACAAGATGAAACAAACCTATATTTTACCAATATACTCTCAAAATAAAATATAATTCCTTCTAAAACATCAAATACGCCTCTATCTTTACATTTTATCTATTAGTTAAATTTTATTTATTATACTTTATCTTCTTTAAACTTTTATTTTACTATCCTCAAAAATATTATTTTTATACATTTTCTATAGTTTGGTTAATTTATGTAATTTATTAAATATTAATAATAAAAACATAATATATAAAACACATAAAATAAAATTCTGAAATTACATAAACTTCATTTTTTTTTTGTCATTTTAACATCTTGACAAAAACTTATTTATTCTATTATAAAATTACATAAACTTTTATTGATGTATTTCGTTATAAAATTTATTTATTCTATTATAACATTCAATAAATTACATAAACTAATCACAATAAAAATCGATCATTTTACAAGTTTTGTCATGTCTAATCTCGTCTTATCAAACACAGAGCAGTAGTCCTATCCAATTTTATCTAAATACCAAATATACCCTTATTGAACTGCCCATTCAATGAACATTATCAGAATTATCCCCTTTTAAGGACTTTTAACCTCCAATGAGCTTGTTTTAGGTCCACCTTTTAGAAGATCATACTAATGAAGTTCATTGTTCAAAAGAAAAAAAAGTAAGGCTGAATATAAAAGCTATTGAGGAGGGTATTTGCAATTGATAGTTCCCAGATTTAGTTTACCATCTGTTATTGATATTTACTCATGTTCAATTGGTCACAAATCGGGCACCGTTTTACAATGCACGACTTTTAAAAAACGAATAACGCTCCCTTTGCATTATACGGGTATTTGACACCATTCGATGTTACAAAAAAGATATCAGATGTCACATAAGTGTAAACTTCATCATAGCAATGACATTTTTGGAGAGCAAGAATAGCACAAGATTCACGTGGACGTAAATTAATGGGCGTTGTGGATACCGTAAGAAAAGCTTTTCGAGCAGAGAAATTTCTTGATCAATATTTTGATAACGGGCACTACAATCTTTCTAATAACCATCATATGTTGCATGTATTCGAAAGGAAATATACAAACAAATGGGAAATTGGTCGTATAATTTCTGATAGGGATGGCGTGTTTCTGACACCCGAAATAACCGCTATCTTTGTCGACCGGTGTTCCCTAACGGCAATCCGCTCTGCCTCCTCCATAAACAGATAACAACATGGTGTAAACAGTAATTCATCTCCAACCGGTTACACCATCTGGAAGCATAAATCATGAAGGCAATAATCAATATATATATATATATATCAAAAGTTTATATAAGAGTTGCAACATAAACAGAAATCTATAAAACTATCCCGGACAAATGTCATGTACCAGATTACTAGAAGAATGTAGGGTATGTTTGACTAAAACGTTAGAGGACGTTTGGTTCACATAATGTTTTGTGAAGGAACGGAACCTGTAGAAGGAATTTGACTGACTTTGAAGGAATTGAATGGAATTTGACCGGGTGTTTGGTTGGAATGAATTGGAGTGGAATATGTTAAATGATTTGGAATCTGCCTGTTTGGTTGGTAGAATATAGTTTCGGAATTGGAATGAATAAATAATAAATGACCAAAATACCCATTCTATAAAAATGGTGGTCGTTGTGGTTATGAATGGTGGCGGTTGTTAGTGGTTCAAAATGGTGGTGGTTCAGATGGAGGTCATATGGGAAGATGGGGATTGAGAAAAATGGAATGAAACGGAGTTGAATTCCTTCTCAATAGTGATTTGAAATGACCAAATCCATGAATAATGGAATGTGTGGAATTCCGTTTCCATGTGGAATCCATTCCACATCCCACTGGTAAACCAAACGTCTAAATGGAATTTCGTAACAGAATTGATCATTCTAATTCCTTCAAATTCTATCGCCAAAGGAATTTAAGTGAGGGAATTCATGACAAGTCTTGTCTCATTTGTGACTAAGTAGGGCTACCAACAACTTCAAGAGTGAAGGATCGTATGAGAAGGATAGTTAAGGTGAGAGGTGTATGATGGGATCTGGACCTTTGATTACCTTTAATCTCAATGATTGATCCAATGCATCTCATCCTACTTTGCATTCAAGGGTGGAGATCGATTCTTACACTTCTCACCTTAGCTCTCCTTCTAGTTTTAAGTTAATCTGAAAGTTATTGAACATAATCTCCACAGTCCCTCCGTTTTCAATTGTATTCTGTAGAGAAGATGCAAATGCAAATCTAGGGGTAGTGTATTACCATATACTAGCTTCTTATATTTGTAAATACTACAAATAGTAACCAAGCGGAAATTCAAACAGAATAAGGTAGACACTAATTTCACATGACTGAAATCCAAATCGGTACCTGACACGAATCGGCTCAAAATCTGAATCAGGCACACCGGGAGAATATACACATGTATTCCCAGCTTACCGGCGCGGCTTAAACATGACCGGATACAACCGCGGTCCCGTCCGGACCGGCTTCGATCGGAGCTTCGGCTCACACTCAGAATCAGGGTGATCGGCGATCATTTCAACGAGTTTACGAGCACGTGATAGGCCATACCATGGCGGTGGATTTTAGGGCATTTAGGTCGACAATCTCGCCGTTACGAGAGAGTCCTACGATGTTGCTGACGATCTCGGCCTGGCCTCGGAAGCTTTCTCGTTCCATCGCCGTCGCCCTGTTACGGTGCGGTGCGGTGCGCCGGCGCCGGCACCGGAGGCGCGAAAGGACAAATCGCGAGGGTTTTCGCGGCTCGACGAAAGAGCGTCGTCGTACTCACTCACTACGAGTTATGACTCTAATCCGATCTACTTATATAGATGGTAAAATTACACTTTTTAGTCCATACGGTTTTATGATTTTGATGGAATTAGTCCCTGAACTTTTATTTTTTTCCAGTTGTTTTTATAAATGGTAGAGAAAAACTGAAAGAACATTTTTGCCGTCATGTGCAGGTAATGTGCTAGCAGTTAACGGCCTAAGGGTGGACGATGTGTTACGGAAAGACCTATTTCATGACAAAATCGATACCATAAAGGTTCTTTTTGTAATAAATGATGTTCATATACAAGGTCAATAAAAATTAATAAACCACAAGGGCCAAAGATGTAATTTTCTTTAAAATAAAAAATCCGATCTCAACAGGTTATTTACCGCAATGACCTTTGGCAATTTCTTTTCATTACTTTACCAATTGTTATCAATTATTTTAAATTACTATTAATTATTGTCATAAATAATAAATTTATTATTATTATTATTCTATAGATTTAATATGTGTTTAAAAAGGTGCATCATGACGCAAGACGCGTTTCCGTCGTTACAAAATATTGCATAACGTTTTTGTAAGACATGGCGTCCCATGTCGTGCGTTTTTGTATGGCATATTTTTTTCAAAAAAATATTTATTTTTTATTTTTTATTTTTTTAATTTTTAATTTTTAAACTTTTAACTTTAAATTTTATACTTCTATAGATTTATCTAATCATATCACTCACAATTTCACGCATTTATAAATTTTATGGACTCATGATTAAAATGAAGTTGTAAAATCAGTTCGAAGTTCTATTTTAAATATTTAATCAAAAAACTATTTTTATTATAATAATCTGTATGATTTTTTTATTCTAATATGAATGTACATTTTTTAGTATCATTATCTGATTAAATAATATATAGAAAACATATATCTTTATAGATAATTTTATATATGACATGCAAATTTGTCACCTTATGTCACGTCTTGAAAAATGACGCGTCCTCGTCGTGGCGCGTAGGGCTTAAGGCATTGTTTGGCAAAAATAAGGTGACTTGTAAGTTACTTTTTTTTTGACATGTTTGGATGACCATATAAGTCAACTACCTTATAAGTCATAAGCTATCTTATATGCTACCTTTGCTAAACATATAGCCTAAAACTTGATCTTGCCGTCACACCATCCCGCAAACCTTTTTGAACCTTGGATTTAGCCACAAAAATCAAATATAATAATTTAAAAAATGATTTAATTGATTCATATAAATATTAAAGTTATTTCTTTTGTTTTGTAAATGTTAAGTAATAGAATTGGAATTCCTTGATTCCTCTCATTAGCTTTCAATCTTTTAAATAGGCTCACAATATACAAATATGGTAAAAGAATAATGCAAAGGGATATATACAATAATTCTCATATTTATTTAATTCTATAATTATCTCTAATAATTCCATATTTATCTAATTCTATAATTATCTCTAATACGCCCCCTCAGTCTAAGGGGGAGGGCCACGAACACTTAGACTGGACCGGAAATCATCAAAAAGATACTTTGGTAAGCCTTTAGTAAAGATATCGGCATACTGATACCGGGATGGTACATGAAGCACCCGAACACGCCCCCGGGCTACCTGTTCGCGAACGAAATGAATATCAATCTCCACATGCTTTGTACGCTGATGTTGCACAGGATTACCGGATAAGTAAACTGCACTAACATTGTCACAATAAAGAATCGTTGCTTTCATCATCGGATTGTGTAGCTCAAGCAGTAGATTACGGATCCAACATATTTCCGCAACAACGTTTGCTACCCCACGATATTCAGCCTCGGCGCTGGATCTCGATATAATGGCTTGGCGTTTTGAGAACCATGATAGTAAGTTAGCCCCTAGAAAAACATAGTATCCGGAAGTGGACCGTCGGGTGTCCGGGCAACCACCCCAATCAGCATCGGTGTAGGACACAAGACCCGATGTCGATGAAGGATGCAAGTGTAGGCCAAGGTCTAAGGTACCACGTAAGTACCTTAAAATTCGTTTTAACGCATGAAGATGAGGCTCGCGAGGGTCGTGCATAAAGAGACATATTTGTTGTACCGCATATGAGATGTCCGGCGTGTAAAAGTCAAGTCTTGTAAGGCCCGGCAAGGCCGCGATATAATGTCGGATCACCAATCGGCGGGCCGGTGGTAGCGAGCGAGCTTCGAGGTGGTCTCAACGGGAGTGGCGGCCGGTTTGCAAGAAGCCATGTTGGCCGGGTAAGAATCTCGGACGCATACTTTTTCCGAGAGAGAAAGAGACCATCGTAATTGCGGTTGGCCGAAATACCCAAAAATAATGAAGGGGACCCGGGTCCTTCATTGCGGTCGGAATTAGGCTGCCGTATGATGCGGGTACGAAGCGTCTCGGACGAGGCGGTGAGAATAATATCGTCCACGTATAATAACAAATACGCGGTGTCCCGACCACGGTGATAAATAAACGAGAGGTGTCACACTTGCTATTCGAAAACCAACCGTGGATACAAAATTGGCGAAACGAGTGTACTGTGCCCTCGGGGCCTGTTTCAAGCCATATAAAGATTTCTTGAGATAACACACATGATCCGGAATTCAAGACTCCGATAACCGGTGGTTGATGCATAAGGACGGTCTCGTGTAGGTGGCCGTGTAAAAAGGCGTTCTTGACGTCTAGCTGATGAATTCCCCAATTTCTTGATAGGGCTAAACTGAGCACGGTGCGGATCGTGGCCGGTTTGACAACCGGACTAAATGTCTCATAACAATCCACCCCAACTTGCTGTGACCTGCCATTAACAACCAAGCGAGCCTTATGGCGCTCGAGAGACCCATCAGAACGATGTTTATGAGTAAATACCCACATGCACCTAATTATATTGGCGTTACGAGGCCTAGGAATAAGTTCCCACGTATGGTTTTTAATTAAAGCATCATATTCGTCGTTCATAGCTCGCCTCCAGTTACGGTCACGAATAGCCTCAAGATAGGAAGAAGGAAGAGGAGAAATAAGAGGAAAAGGTGGAGGTGTATAAGAGTGAAACAACGCGTATTTAGGATTAGGTTTTGTGATGCACTGTTTTCCACGGGTAGTCATTGGATGGGTGGGTTGGGGTGCGGTGCGTGGTTGGGTCGGGTTGGGTAGTGGTGTAGTGGGTGGGGGGTTATCTGGAGCCGACAGTAGTGGGATGGATGGTGGTGTATGGGTGGGTGATGGTGGAGGGGTGGTTGATGGTGTAGGCGGTGTATGGAACAAAGTTCGTATAATTGGGTGGGGAGTATCATCGAGGAATGTGTAATCCTCGGGGGAGGATGTAGAAGGTGAGGCGAAAGGGAAAGTTGTCTCATCAAATGTCACATGGCGAGAAATAATGAGTTTATTGGTGGTGAGATCAAAACACTTATAACCACGGTGATTTGATGGAAACCCGAGAAAAACCGCAGGAGTTGATCTTGGTTGTAGTTTATGTATTAATGTAGGTGGATTGTGTGGAAAGCATAGGCATCCAAAAACACGGAGATGTGTGTCTGTGGGTGTGCGACGGTAGAGAAGTTGGGTAGGCGACCGATATGAAAGACCTTTATTTGGAAGGATATTGTGAAGATACGATGCCATAGATAGAGCATGCGGCCAAAAAACGGACGGGACAGAAGAATGCAAGAGAAGTGTACGGGTCATTTTATTTAAAGTTTGTAGCTTGCGTTCGGCTTTACCGTTTTGAGTGGAAGTATAGGGACATGAAAAACGCATTTGAATGCGCAAAAATTAGTGAAAGCAAGGTTATCGAATTCCCGTCCATTATCACATTGGAAGCATTTAAGTTTTCTTTCAAATTGGGTTTGAATATAGGCACAAAATTGTTTAAAGATATGAAACGTTTGAGATTTATTAGCGAGCGGAAAAACCCAAACAAAATTGGTGTAATCATCCAATAATAATAGATAATAACGGTGCCCCGTGGAGCTCATAACAGGAGATGTCCAAATATCACTATGAATTAAATCAAACGGTGCAACAGAAAAAGAACTAGAAGGATAAAACGGTAAACGATTGTGTTTTCCTAATTGACATGAATTGCAAAAACAACTAGATCTAGGGTGATTACATGAAATAAAATTTCTTGATAAAAGTTGTTGAAGGATAGGGTCGCCCGGATGTCCAAGGCGGTTGTGCCACAAGGAAGAGGAAAGAGCAGCAAAAGCGGAGGAAGTGATGGCTGTTGAAACGGGATAGAGGTCGCCATGGCTTTCACATCGGAGGATACGTGTTCCCGTCTTCAAATCCTTCACAGAGAAGCCAGAGGGATCAAATTCGAGTGAGACTGAATTGTCTCGTGTGAATTTTCGAACCGAGATTAAATTTTTGATTAAACTCGGGACGACGAGGACATTATTTAAGGTAAGAGGGGAAGAAGGAGACGGAATGTGAGATTGACCCGTACCCGTAACCGGAAGGGTTTCACCATTCCCGACGAGAATATGATTTTTAGTGCTTGAATTAACAACGTGAGAAATTATACCTGGGTTCGTAGCCATGTGAGAAGTCGCGCCTGTGTCCATGTACCAACGCTCGTCGGGAGGATGTAACGACATTGTATGCATAGCCGAGTCTATGTTGGTGGGAACTTGGCTAGCATAGTGGGCTTGAGCCGGATGTGGGCCGAGAATGCCGGGCCGCCGGAATTGGGCTTGTATGAAGGCGTTCCCCAAGGTGAAACGGGCATTGTCGGATATGGGCAGGGAGGAACTGCCCATTGTGGCTGCCATGGTGATGGTGTTCGGTTATATGGTGGCGGCGAGGAATACCACGACTGCTGCTGGCTCCGGCCGGTTCCGCCACCCCAAGGAAATTGCCGCCCTCGGTGGCGACCGCGTCCCCGTCCTCGGGAGGACTGTCGGGGAGTGTCCGGTTGGCGGTCGTCGTACCTATGGCGATTTTCCGACGAGAATGATTGATGAAAATCGGGAGGTGGACGACGGTCATACCTTGAATTTGATGGTTGTGGTTGTGGTTGTGCGTCGGAAACTAACGCGGCATTATCACCGCCGGCGAGTGATGCTTGCTTTGCCTTTCGGGATTCCTCCAAGGTCAACATGCTCCGAGCACGAGTAAAGTCGGGAAGGGGATCTGATTGTTGGATGATCGTAGCCACACCATCATAGGCTTCGGACAGCCCAACCACCAATTGTAGAACCATACGACTGTTGTTAACCGGAGAACCAATATCGGCGAGTTCATCAGAAACGGTCTTGATTTTGCGACAGTAGGCCTCGATATTGGGAAAATCAGCAAGCTTGATGTTAGAAAACGTTTGTTCAAGGAGAACGACTCTTGATCCTTTATTATCTTGGAACAAGCTTTTGAGGTGTTCCCATGCTTTTAAAGCAGTGGAGTTTGGAACAAGAATTGTCTGAAGAAGGTCGATAGAGATTGTACCGTAGATCCATTGTAGGACGACGGCATCCAAACGTTTCCACAAGGCTTCATCGACGGTGGTATCTTGTGGGGGAATGGTGTGATCAGCAACCTGGTAAGCTTGGACATGAATTTTAAACAATTCAGCCCAAGATGTATATTGGACTTTTGCAATGTCTAAAGTAATTGGAATGAATGTCCTGATGTTGGTGACGGTTAGAGCTGGGTGATAAGGAAAATCCTTATGTTTATCGGCGGGTTTTTCACCCATTGTTTAGGACGAGAGTAATGAGAAGGAGAGGGATCGAAGAGAAAGAACAAAGAGAAAAAAAGAAGAAGTGGTGTTTAGGGTTTGGGCTCTGATACCATAATAGAATTGGAATTCCTTGATTCCTCTCATTAGCTTTCAATCCTTTAAATAGGCTCACAATATACAAATATGGTAAAAGAATAATGCAAAGGGATATATACAATAATTCTCATATTTATCTAATTCTATAATTATCTCTAATAATTCCATATTTATCTAATTCTATAATTATCTCTAATATTAAGTTTGATTATTTTTTTCATGAGATATTAATCAGTTAAAATATGTATGGTTGACAAATTCTATCTTTATTGATATTTAAATATGTACATATATACATGTATGCATAGTGTGATGTTTAAATAATAATACTAAATACCGTAAGAAGATAAAACTTGAAGATTAAGTGAATGCTCGTATGTAAATCATTGAAAAATCAATAAAATATTTTAGTCTGATGTTTAAACAAGAGTACTAATATCATGAGAAGATAAAAGTAGAAAATTAAGTGAATCCTCATATGTGAATCATTGAAAATACAATAAAATGTTTACTTAAAAAATTGAATATGTAAACCAACGATACAGATTATCCATATGAATTCACATATGCATTTTCAAATGGATTTTTTTTACTAATTCATATATGACTTTTTCTTAATCTTCCCTTTTTACAATATTTAGCTTTTCTTATTTGAACATGTTTGTTACCATTGGTGTTGGGTAGCACATGTTTTTATTAGTTATGCATCTCTCTATCTGCTTATACATACACATGATATTCAATATCAAAGGTATAAAACATGTTCATGTACCACGTGTCTTATCAGGTATAAGAAAGAAAAATGTATGCACAACGTAAGTTGGTAGCCAAACATATATTTGTCCGTGTACTAGAAAATGATTATTCTATTAATGCAATTCCAAGCTACAACGCTCAGCTCTACTTGCCAAGAACAACCTATCGTAACCTGATTCATCAAAGCAAGTGGCACACATGCTTGAATAACCATCTTACCAATGATTAAAGCAACGAACTCGAGATAAAGAGTTGTATCTATCCTGATCGACCTTGTGCTATCTTTAAAAGACATCACCTCACTCACATGGTATGTTATTACACACCACCACGAAACATCACAGTATGTAAAGCAAACATAAATACGACACACAAGTTACATATATTTATCCAAGAATTAAAAAATACATTCTAACAAGATCATTGTAGTTATGTGTATTTCTTTTGTTCATAAGATTATTGCATTGTGAGCTACTAGTTTTTGCCTAATTGACAACAACCAAATCATTTGAACCATTATTTTGTTCGATATTTTTTCTAACAAAATGTACACAGTTCGACTATGGGTTTGGTTCCAGTGAGAGATAGAGTTAAGGTGAGAAGTATAAGAAGAGATCTTCATCCTTGGATGCACATTATGATGGGATGCACCTAGATGAGATGCACTTGATCAATCCCCATATGAAGCGCAATTTACGGGTGAGTTTGAGAATAGAAGTGATCAATGGTCCAGACTATTCTCACGCTTCTCACCTTAACTCAACTTCTCACATGATCTTGCACTGTTCGACCATTAAAATAACGAGCATACATACGAAATACATTACAGTCCTCCAAGAATCATTCGTGTCATGATACCATTATAAGTACAAGGACTAGAAATGTAACAGAACCAAAGAACAGGGGTATATTTATAAATACCTTTCTCCTTCTGCAAGTTAATCCCAACAAAAGTTCAAAAACCCGTCACCGGAGAGAAAAAGATCCGAGACGCCATGGAAGGTACAGAAGGCACACAGCAACCTCACTTAGTGCTCGCCAACAAGCTATTCCTTCTCACACACTCCGATGTCGACGACATTGAAAAAGTCAGACTCCGCGACGAAGTCACGTCCACCGTCGTCGCCGACGGTAACCACCACTAGAACTACTACATCGGATTTTATCCACCTCCTTATACATTAGATCAATGTTTTGCGTGTTTTGTGATTTTTGATCAGTTTTTGGATTGTATGATCTTCGTTTTGCAGATATGGCTCCGTTGTACGAAACCCTAACTGCCGATTCTGTATTGAAGCTGGACCAGAAGATTTTAGATTCGATGCGTGTTAAGATTGACGAGGAGCTCAAAAAACTTGATGACAAGTAAGAGTATATTTGTTGCAGTAGTGTAGTTGTTTGTACGATCATTGTATGTTAATGTCTGAAAAAACATGTTAATTTCGTTATAGAAGTTTGCTATGTTACTTCATTTGAATATATATATATATATATATATATATACAAAGAGAGAGAGAGAGAGAGAGATAGATAGAGAGAGAGAGAGAGAGGAGGTTCTGGGAAAACCTAAAAGAACACCGAAGAACAACCTTGAAGACCTTCATTTGGACGGTATGCACTTGTGAATAGACGGTATTCACAAATGCATACAAGCGATTGATATTGAAGCTGTTTTTGTTTTCTATGCACGAGGGCATATTCTTGTGAACTTCTCTTATGTATTATTGAATTAAAATGTGCAACGTACGTAAGTAACCATCACTTATTGTTGTTTGCTTATTTTCATTAGGATAGCTGATGCCGAGGAAAATTTAGGAGAAAGTGAAGTCCGAGAAGCTCATTTGGCTAAATCCTTGTTCTACATTCGGATTGGTGACAAGGTAAGAGAACAAGGATAATTAATCAACTCTTTTAAACTTACTGATTTAATATGCCAGTAAGTAAGAGGCTGTTTGGTTGGTTTTCCATTAAGTCCTTTATGGATAAAACTGTCTATTTGGATTAATCTGTCTGTATAGATTGCGAAGGGTTTTTCTCATAGATGAAATGAGCGTGTTTTTTAATTGGGAAGGACATGTTTGGAAAAAAACTTGGCTTTCCGCATAAAGTTCCCTCCTAGGAGCTTAATGAATAAGCCACTTTCTATATCATTAAGCCACTACCAAACAGTCATGTATAGCTGACCGAATAAGCTGTGAGTCCCATTAAGCTCATTAAGCTGCTAACAAACAAACACTAAGCCTTTTTTTTTTGCATGTTTTTGGATGCACATAGGAGAAGGCATTGGAACAACTCAAGGTGACAGAAGGTAAAACAGTTGCTGTAGGACAAAGGATGGACTTGGTGTTTTATACACTACAAATGGGTTTTTTCTATATGGATTTTGATCTTATTTCAAGAAGCATTGATAAAGCAAAAAAGTAAGTTAAAATTCTTCTATACTGGCTTCAATTGGCATCTTTAATTGTTTTTATGTTCTATTTATTAGTCTTAATGTTGATGACAGATTGTTTGAGGAAGGAGGTGATTGGGAGAGGAAGAACCGATTGAAAGTTTATGAAGGCTTGTATTGCATGTCCACTCGCAACTTTAAGAAAGCCGCTGATCTGTTTCTTGATTCAATATCAACATTTACAACTTATGAACTTTTTCCCTATGATAAGTTCATATTCTACACTGTTTTGGCGAGCATTATTTCATTGGATAGAGTTTCTCTAAAGCAAAAGGTATTCATTATTTCTCCATTTAGGTCACGCTTAATGTAACATCCCAGGCCAACTGTACCAAATATTGTCTGCTTTGTCCACACACTTAGACTCACGGTTTTTTAAAACGCGTCTGATAGAGGAGGTGGTATCCTTATAAGGCAACTTTTGTTCTCCTCCCCAATGAATGTTGGATTGTAATTCAGATATTATCCGCTTTGTCCGCACACTTAGACAAACGCGTCTGATAGAGGAGGTATCCAAGTCCCTTATAAGGCAACTTTTGTTCTCTATCCCAATCAATGCTCATATTACAATCCACCCCCCTTGGGAGCCTAGTGTCCTTGCTGGCACACCTGTTAGGTTCCGCTCTGATACCATCTCTAACATCCTAGACCAACCGTACCAGATATTGTCCGCTTTGTGCACACACTTAGACTCACGGTTTTAAAACACGTATGACAGAGTAGGTATCCAAGTCCCTTATAAGGCAACTTTTGTTCTCCTCCCCAACCAATGTGTGATATTACAAATTTACAATCCATCCCCCCTTGGGAGCCCAACGTCCTCGCTAGGACACCAGTCTGGTTTCCTGGCTCTGATACCATCTGGAACATCCTAGACCAACCGTACCAGATATTGTCCACTTTGTCGACACACTTGGGCCTTGTTTGTTTTTTCATTTTAAGCTCTTAATCACCAATTATGTCTGATTCGTTTAGACGTTTCATAACCATTTCAAAACTGAAATCAGACTTCAGACTTCAGCACCTCTTAAAAAACAAAACCACCTATTGACATCTAAATTACTACTTACTATGCAGGTTGTGGATGCACCAGAGATCCTGACTGTAATTGGAAAAATTCCTTACTTATCTGAGTTTATGAACTCTTTGTATGATTGCCAATACAAATCATTTTTCTCTGCTTTTGGTGAGTATATCTCCTCTGCATTAAATGCTCATATTATCTTATGGTATCGAATAAATTGTTTCATTCGAGCACTTGTAACCTTTTCACCTTTGTAATGCTCAAAAAATTGTTAAAATAACCTTTAATTTCCATTTGATAATTTCTCATTTGGATAAAATGGTATGTGCTCTTCCCGCCATGATCTCTGTAAGCATTTTTTAGGCTGCAATAATTTTGTTTATTTATATATGCCATGTATGCTTAGTTGAAAATTATTTAAATTTTAATCTTGATTATTGCAGCTGGGCTTACGGAGCATATTAAGTTGGACCGCTATTTATATCCACATTTCCGCTTTTATATGAGGGAGATAAGGACTGTTGTCTATTCCCAGTTCTTGGAATCTTACAAGAGTGTCACCATTGAAGCAATGGCAAAGGCATTCGGTGTGACAGTTGACTTCATTGATCTGTAAGCTATTCAGTTCCCTTCAGTCTCTTGTAAATTTCCTTTAAATTAAATGGTGATTGATGACGCTAAAAAATACGACTTCTTTTATGAATTGTTTACCTCTTAACAGTTCCATTAAGAGGCAGCCTCTGAATCGTTAAGAGGTGAATCTTGTTTGGCAAAAAAATAAGTCTGCCTCTTAATGTTTCCAAAACCCTCTGAATCATTATGTATCCTAGACCTCCCTTAACCCATTCAAAGCCTAATTTCATTTTGAACAATTAACAAACAATTGTATTTCATTTTGTACTATATCATAAGAGCCTCTTAATCGTTCTGCACCAAACCATTCAGCAACTGCCAAACAAATTTTCTCGACATTTTATATAAAGTTGTTTTGTTGGTAAGTGATGTATTCAGTTTGTTGTGATCAGGGAGCTGTCACGTTTCATTGCAGCCGGGAAGCTTCATTGCAAGATTGATAAAGTGGCAGGTGTATTAGAAACTAATCGTCCAGATGCAAAGAACGCTCTTTATCAAGCAACTATTAAACAAGGGGATTTCTTGTTGAACCGGATTCAGAAGCTTTCTCGTGTTATTGATCTTTAGGTATGTTTTTCCATTTATTCACCCCATTCTTCCAATGTTAGCCTGAGTTTAGGACTATAGTACTAGATCTTTAACCGTAATTGAATGTCTTCCTAGCCCTAGGTCCGCATATTTTCGAACTGGATCAGCATTGCTAAATACTCATTCAGAGAACCATTAGGTATTTTTTTGGAGCATGATCAAATGTATATGTTAGCTAATTAATGGCTTCTTATAGGAATGTTCTATAAGAGAACAATTGTTCAACGTTTGGTAAGACAATTCTCGACAGGACAAAACAGATAAAATGACCAATTTACCCCTAACGAGCTGATTATATATTTTGATTAATTATGTAATTTTATTAAATTATAATAAAATAAATATTTTATACAACAAAATATATCATTAGAAAGTTTTCGTCAAGACGATTAAAATGACACCAAAATGAAAATTTTATGTACTTTCCAAATTTATTTTATATCTTTTCTATTTTATTCTTTTTATTATTAATATTTAATAAATTACATAAATTAATCAAAGTATAAATTTCATATAAAAAGAATACTTTGAGGACAGTAAAGTGGAAGTTTAAAAAACATAAAATACAATAAATAAAATTTAAAAAATAAATAAAATGTAAAAGGGAAGGCTTATTTTGATGTTTTAGAAAGGAATTACGTTTGATATTAAAGTTATAGTGGTAAAACATAAGTCTGTTCCATAGTGTGGGGTGGAACATGCTTGTTCCACTCTGTTCCACATAAAAGTCCTGCCAAACATGGATCATTGATCCTGTTCTGTTTAGTTCTGTTATGTCCATAGTAAAACTTGTTAGAGTCCCACATTGACTAGACTTAGAATTGTATCTCCTTGATAGATGCCGGAACCTCACTCTATACACTCGACACTTTGGGACAATCTGTGCTCGTCTAGCCTCTGTAGTCTGTAGGAGGGGGTGTGTTAGAGTCTCACGTCTAATAGACTTGGATCATTTCACCTCTTTATATGCTGAAACCTCCTTTCTCTTCTCTGGAGCTCTTTAGGATAGTAATTTAACAGGGTTCCACATATTAACACAAAACTAAAAGATTTCGTTACATTATAGTAACGTAAAACAAACATGTTTTTTATGCTGATGATTGTTTTTTCTGTTGGTCCGTAATTCACATGTGATTAGACTATTATGCTATTGCTATATACGTTCTACTTTAACAGATGCTTCCACTATGCAGGCTCGTTCGTTAGGCCGTGCATAATCTACAACAATGTCTGCATGGATTACGCTTTAGCCAGGATCATATGGTGTATTTATTGACGGTTGGGTTTTAGGTGGTCAATCTCGTTAACAAAAAACCAGCTAACCGAAATCTTGATTTGAAGGGTTTGATGGCACATTATTCCGTGTTTACGGTTTGTGTTGATTCAATTCTTTTACTTATGGAGTAATGTTATATCCTTTTAAAGTTTATTTAGATTTTTACATATGATCATCATGTGTTGTTTGGATTTCTGTGAAAGGTTGAATTCTAGTGAGAACGGATCTCCATCCTTGGATCAATTGAATTCTAATTGAAGATCAACACTAATGAAATATAACAGATTAATGAAGTAACTAATAACTTAACCAAACTAAGCAAGTTCTAGTTCTGTTCCATTAGAAGATTCATCTTAGAATTATGAATAGGGGAGATCGGGTGACAATTTTGTACCAAACCAACCAACATGTATACCAGTCATATTCATTAAACTCGTATAAACTAAATCAATCTCAATTATAGTTGGTTGGTAGTACAATACCGAATATGAAAACTTGGTAGATACACAGTATTAGAAGTTTCAAACCGCGACAGTAACATATTACCAACTTATTTAACTATTTATATGTTTTTTTTTTGTATTTTTGATGTATTCGTAACGTCAACTTTTTGTTTGGACATTTGAATATTTTCAAGTTTTATTTCTTACAATTAAAAAAAAACATAGCTGAAGCAGCTACTTTCGAAGTAACAGAAAGAAAAACAACGACCGAAGTGGGAGAGTTAGAGTCGAAAAGAGGATTTACAGTTCAAATAAAAAATTAATATGTAGATTTCAATACTTATTCTTTTTTCACAGCAAGTTCTGTCTAAAGTACAGCCAAACTCAAAATTTTTAAAAATTTATAATTCTTCGTATATGTAACTTGAAGTTGGTACAAAGCCAATACCAGAATACATCAATTAAAAAAAAATATGATACCAATTACCAAATACATTGACTAATATAATTGGTTGATTTGATAAATTGATACCATACCAATTTCATACTGGAATAACGAATTGTCTTGGGGTTATTATGAAAATAGTCTCATCATCCATTTCTAAGAAAATAAAAATAAAATAAAATAAAAAACCTTAAAAAGAAAGAAACTTTCACGCATGCACTCCACATGTAAGTATACAAGGGCCCACCACCAGCTTCAAGAATTCTATATTTCCATTGTAGCCACATTTAACAGATTACAGATATGCCCCCAAATTCTTTTACTCATTCTCACATGGCTCAAATTTTGTTGTACAAATTGGTGGCCACTTGAATGAAAGTTGAATCACATAAACAAAACCCCTTTTTATCTATTCATTTTCTTTCAATTTTCATCCAGTTTCAAGAATAGGAAACCAAATACGCAATTCAACAGTACTATAGATTACAGAATGCCCATTGATTTCAAAGAATTTCAAGAAAAGTTTTCCACTGGGTTTAGACCATGGCATCGTTCTTTCCAATTCTGGGTTCGAGCCGTTGATATCTACACTGGTTATAAGGTAAAAGTATTCCCAACAATCGATAGAAAACAAAACCCCAATTTGTGGGTTTTCTTGAAGTTCTATTTTTTGTGGGTTTTCTTGAAGTTCTATTTTTTGTGGGTTTTCTTAAAGTTGTATTTTTTTGTGGGTTTCTTGAAGTTTTCTTTTTGTGGGTTTTCTTGATGTTTTCTTTTTTGTGGGTTTTCTTGAGGTTTTATATTTTGTGGGTTTTCTTGATGTTTTTCTTTTTCTTTTTGTGGGTGTTGTTATTAGGTGTTTCAGGTTCGAGTTAATCTTGTGAAGGATGTGGAGAAGGCAGAGGCAATGTGGGAAAGACAACATGAGTATGCAGCTGAAAAAGTTTATTCCATGTGTTCTGACATGGGTGGGTTCTTTCTCAAGGTTGGTTTTTTAAAATTTGATCCAAGATTTTGAATCTTTTTTTATGATGAAATGTTGTTAATTATGCCTGTTTATAGAGTCTTTATGTGTAATTCGATTTGGGTTTTTAGGATTTCTGTTGTTTATGATGAATTAGGGTGGTTTGATGCAAAAGTTTGGATCTTTTTTATGATTGAATGTTGTTAATTATGCCTGTTTATAGAGTCTTTATGTGTCATTCGATTTGGGTTTTTAGGATTTCTTTTGTTTATGATGAATTGGGTTGGTTTGATGCAAAAATTTGAATCTTTTTTATGATTGAATGTTGTTATTATGCCTTTTTATAGACTCTTAATGTGTAATTCGATTTGGGTTATTTTTAGTGATATGATTGGTTGTTTTTTCATTAAGTTCTGTATAGATAATGCTGTCTGTGTGGATTAATCTGTCTGTATAGAGTTGGAAGGTTTTTGTTTAGGAGGGTTTTGTCATAGATGGAAGGAGCATGTTTGGAAAAAAAACTTGGCTTTCTGCATAAAGCTCCCCTCCTTAGAAGCTTAATGAATAAGCCACTTTCTATATCATTAATCCACTACCAAACAATCATGTATAGCTGACCGAATAAGCCAAAAAATCTTGATTGTAGAATTATAGTACTTAACTATAATGTAAAAGCTGAATCTTGATGTCTGAAATTGTTAAGCTTGCCCAAGTTCTCGGAAAGCCAGATTTAGCTCCGGCTGCATGGGTGAGGAAGTTAGTTACTTTGTGTGATCAAGCTCCTGCAACCCCATCTAACTTGGTGCAACTTGTTCTCGAGAACGAGTTGGGTAAAAGTGTCGATGAAATGTTTGAAAGATTCGAATGGGATCCAATCGGTTCCGCTTCAATTGCACAGGTAAATCTTGGCTGTTCTCATTCAGTCAAGAAATTGAAACCCGAAAACTTGCTTATTTTATGGTTTTTTCCCCTTCAATTTAGGTTCATCGAGCTAGACTAAAAGGCGGCAAGAATGATGTCGTTGTGAAGGTAAAGCCTACGTAAACAATGGTTCTAGAAATGTGCACTTATTACACTTTTTAATTAACTAAATGACAATTTTACCCTTCATAATAGAGGGGGTAATGTATTTCTCTGTCTCATAATTAATGGTAGAATTGGAAAATAGACACTTACTTTTGAAGTGGGCACTTATTTTGAGACAAACTGAAATAGAATTGTGGACACTTATTTTGGGAGAGAGGGAAACAAGCCTTTGTTATCGCTCTTTTTGGATTAGAAATGTGCACTTATTACGCTTTTTGATTAACTAAATGACAATTTTACCCTTCATAGTAGAGGGAGTAATGAATTTCTCTGTCTCATAATTAAGGGTAGAATCGGAAAGTAGACACTTACTTTTGAAGTGGGCACTTATTTTGAGACAAACTGAAATAGAAATTGTGGACACTTATTTTGGGACAGAGGGAAAATAGCTTTGTTATCACTCTTTTTAGATTAGAAGGCAAGGGTAATATTGTCTTTTTGTAATCATTATCGACACTATAGGTACAACATCCCGGTGTTCAAGATTTGATGATGACGGATCTCCAAAATTTGAAAGCATTTGCATTATGCATACAAAAAACGGACGTAAAATTTGATTTCTTCTCGGTGTGTAAAGAAATGGAGAAACAGGTGAACACCAACCCTATTCAGCTATTTTGGATGCTCGTTTGTTTTATAAAAAAAAGCTAATTTTATTTCCGTTAATGTCATTCAAGATAGGGTATGAATTCGATTTCACGAGAGAAGCCAATGCCATGGATAGAATCAGAACTTTTCTACACGCGGTTAACCGAAAATCGCCTGTGAAAGTTCCACGGGTCGTACACGATGCAGTCACCAGGTGGGTGCTTAATAGGGGCTGTTTGGTTGGTTTCCCATTAAGTCCTGTATGGATAAAGCTGTCTGTATTGATTCAGAAGGTTTTTGTTTGGGATAGTTTTTTCCATAGATGGAAGGAGCGTGCCTTTTTAATTGGGTTAAAGCTCCCTTCTATATAATCTTATTGAATAAGCCACTTTCTATATCATTAAGCCACTACCAAACAGTCATGTATACCTGACCGAATAAGATGTGAGTTCCATTAAGCTCATTAAGCTGTTTACAAACATGCCCTTAAGTCAAATGACTAAAATGCCCCTCATAGGTAAACATGTCGTATATATATATATATTTTTTTTGATATTCTTTCGTTTCTAAATTGCGTAGGCGGGTGTTGGTGATGGAATACATAGATGGGGTCCCGATCTTGAATCTTGGAGACGAGATTGCGAAAAGAGGAATAAATCCCGACGGTAAGATGGCGGCAGCAGCAAAGCAGTAAGATTCCACAGACTCGAGAGTATGAAAATTTTCGTTTGCCACTTTCTACTTGAATGGTATCCTTAAGAGCGCGTTGCTTACTTTATGTAATTTATTAAAATATTAATAGTAAAACAATAATATAGAAAAGATATAAAATAAAAACTGGAAACTACATAAACTTTTTAAATTTGGTGTCATTTTAAATTTAATCGTAATGATGAAAACTTTATAATGATATATTTTGTTGTAATAATATTTATTTAATTATAATTTAATAAATTACATAAATTAATCAGAATATAATATATATATATATACAACTCATTAGGGGTAAATTGGTCATTTTATCTGTTTTGTCCTGTCCAACTCTGTCTTACCAAACGCATCCTAAACTCACCCCATTATTACCAACACTAATGCACCAGATCCCATTAGAACTTTGCAGTTAAGCATGCTTGAGCGTGAGTATTACATTCCAACAACCTTTTTTTTAATAAACCTTCTAAAGCCTTAAGTTTTTGCTAATTTAAATGCAGGAACATCCTAAAAAGTCTTACACTTGCGTATGGTCAAATGATACTCAAGAGCGGATTCTTTCATGCGGATCCCCACCCCGGGAATATTCTCATTTGTAAAGGCTCGGAGGTAACGAATTTTCTATTTTTATTTATGAATAAAGTTGATTCCTTGAAACACTAAATTTGAAACGACGAGTAGTATCATAGCCAAAAAACTATTGTAACATCCCAGGCCAATCGTACTATACCATTACCAGATATTGGCCGCTTTGCCCACTGCTGGACTAACGGTTTTAAAACGCATCTGGTAGAGGAGGTATCCAGTTCCTTACAAGGCAACTTTCGCCTTTCGTTCCCCCTCAACAACCAACGTGAGATCTTACAATCCACCCCCTTGGGAGCCCAACGTCCTTGCTGGCATACTAGTCCGGCTCCTGACTCTGATACCATTTATAACATCCTTCCCAGGCCAACCTTACCAGATATTGTTTGCTTTATCCACACTTGGACTCATGGTTTTAAAAAGCGTCTGATAGAGGAGGTATCCGGTTCCTTGTAAGGCAACTTTTGTCCACAACCAATGTCCGATCTTACAAAGTTACAACTATGAATATGGTAAAAGGGTATTTTGGTCATTTATCATTGTTCCAAAGGTGCATTTTGCAAACCAACGGATGGAGTCTATTCCAATTCCTGCCAGCCAAACGCATGGTCAAACATGATTAAATTCTATTCCAGTTCCTTCATATTCCAAATTTATTCAAAATAAACATATGTGAACCAAATGCCACTTGGGAACATGCTCTTTGCAGCCCTTACAAGGCCGAGCCTTGGTGCATCGGGGTCGAGCTACCAAATATATTTTCAATTTAATGTTTTTGATGCTTTATTTTTGATAAATTTTTTAATTTAATTATTTTTAGGTTGCCTTGCTTGACTATGGACAAGTGAAAGATCTTCCGAACGCCTTGAGGCTTGGTTACGCCAATTTGGTTCTTGCTATAGCCGATAACGATCATACCAAGGCGTCAGAAGGATTCCGGTAAATAATATATATATATATATATATTGAGAGAGAGAGAGAGAGAGAGAGAATGTGTGTGTGTCAGGTTCATACGAGAACAATAACTAAACAAGTGAATGAGAAAACCGTCGAATCACATGTGATTTTACACTAAAATCACGCGATTACGTCGTCCACACACCCTTACTTTGACCATTAGTGTAAAATCACATGTGATTTTGCACGTGATTTGGCCGTTTTCGTGTTCTCTTATTTGGTTATTGTTATCATTTGAACCTCCATCTCTCTCTATACACACACACACACATATATAGAGGAAAGTTCAAATGAAAACTCATTTTTCATTGTGCACGTGAGGACAAAGGAGAGAGTGCGACACGTGTCCCATTCAGTAAGAATAACAAGGGGCATTCATTATGAATAACGAAGGTGAGGTTCATACACTATTCATATTGAATGATACAACATTCAATATGAATAACACACGACCATGATACATTCAGTATGAATAACCCTTGGGGCACAGGGGACACATGTCGCGCTCTTCTTTGTCCTCACAGCACAATGAAAAATGAGTTTTCATTTGAACC
The DNA here is from genome assembly GCA_036898165.1 of Silybum marianum. Lineage (NCBI taxonomy): Eukaryota > Viridiplantae > Streptophyta > Magnoliopsida > Asterales > Asteraceae > Silybum > Silybum marianum. The sequence continues at coordinate 33,908,868 of CM072535.1, forward strand.
CGCCCCTATATATATTATATATATATATATATATTATATACATATAAATATGTATGCAAATTACACGAGTTCTAATACAAAAGGGTCATTGGCCCAACAGTACCTGGGTTACCGTTAGAGCCCAGCCTTACACATGTGAGGAGTATGCATAAGTATAAGGCGTATATAAAATTATAAATATATGTATAATTTTGTATCAGGGAACTTGGCATAGATACCGTAAGCCTATGTTCGGATGAACGGACGGAATTGTTTAAGCTAGCTCAGGTCATGTTTGATACAAAGTTGCCCGACGGAGTCCAGATTCTGCAGCCGTTCTCAGATGATTCTTCCATAAAGAAGATCGCTGTTCGGGTATATATATATATATATATATATATGTGTGTGTGTGTGTGTGTGTGTGTGTGTCGTTAACTTTGAAAAATGTTATATGATTTCACGTAAATTAATCGTAAATATGGATCTTAGTTATTCAAGTGTAACAGATACGTTTGTTTAGGGTTTTCCGGAAGAACTGTTTTCTGTTCTTCGGACGGTGCAATTGTTGAGAGGGCTTAGCGTCGGTCTAGGAATCAACTACTCGTGTGCGGAGCAATGGAGACCCATTGCCGAAGAAGCTTTATATCTCGCAGGCAGACTAAAAGGTGCATAAGTCATATATATATATATATATATATATATATATATCGACATCATGTGTGTGTGTGTATATATATATAGAGAGAGAGAGAGTCCTTTTATATATAAACCTAATAATTCGTACAAACTTACAAATCAATTTTCATGTGTTGTTTAACACGTGTGAAGATATTGTTGTTTCATATGTGAAGAGTTCATAAATGTTTTTTTACACACAAAAAATAGCTCGGAGCGTTTTACATATGAAACAACACTGTAAAATTGGTTTGCAAGTTTTTTTCTTCGATTTATTGGGTTTGTAAAACGATTATGCCTCTCTCTCTCTCTCTCTCTCTCTCTCTATATATATATATATATAGAGGGAGGTTAAGGGGAAAAGGAAAACATAAAAAAAACCCTGAAGAACAACCTGGTAGCCCTCCATCCGAACGGTATGTACGTGTTTAACAAGCAATTGAAGTTGTTTCTTTTGTGCATACCATCCGGTTGCTCCCAGGGTGTTCTTCGGTTTTTTTTTTTGGAGGTTTTGCAAACTCAAATTTGGTTGTGAAGGTGAGGACAAAGGAGAGCGCGACACGTGTTCCACTCAGACCGAATGTTGTGTTATTCACTCTGAATGCTTGTTATTAATACCGAATAGTGAATGAACTTCACCTTTGTTATTCATACCGAATGCCCTTCATTATTCAGCCTGAATGGGACACGTGTCGCACTCTCCTCTCCTTTGTCCTCATGTTTGCAACTTAAGGAAAGTGCCAAATCACATGTGATACAAACACAGTGTGTTGACCGGTCATTGCACGAATTGTGATGGCGTTGACATCATCCTTCTGAACATGTTTGTATCACAATTCACATGTGATTTGACCCTTCTCGTAAATTAGTAACTTAACTTGTTTCTAATTTTTGCAGTCGAGGATATGAAGAGCGTGGAACGACAAAAACGTGGGTTTTTTAGAAGAATATTGGGGTGGTGATCGATATTTGTCAGATTTTGTGGTAGAATCCAGCCATTTATATATTTATTTATGAACAATGTATAACATGCTATTTATATGTACATTCTAATTGGAATTGGAATAGTAATTGTAATTTATTGAATTGCAACAAGTTTTGAAGATTATTATAACAGACGTTTCTTGCAATAACGGCTATCAACAAACGTCGAGGAGTAGATCCGAACACCGATTCCGTATTTTATTTTATTTTGGGGTAGCAGTGGCTCGTGGAGATGGGCAAGCATAACCGGTCCGGTTGAGGTTAACCGGAACCGAGCCCATTCTGTAACCGGTTATGGAGGAACTGATCGGGTCAGTTATGTAACCGGTTAGTAACCTGTTACACAAGACCTGGTGTACGACCAATTTGGGTAACCGATCGTACACCGGGTCTTGTGTAATAGGTTGGACTGAACTGTGAATAAATAGGTTGGACTGAACCGTGAATAATGGTTTATTCGTATTAAAATTTCATGTTTTAAATATTTGTGATTTTTTAGATTTTTTAAACAATTTAATTTATTAAATATTTATGATTTTTAGATATTTGTTAGAGTTTTTGAAGCTTATGTTTTTTCTATATAATTAAATAATAAAAATACTAGATTGTTTAACATTATATTTAATTTATGTTTTGATTATTTATATACTATATTATAAAGCATTTGACCAAAAACTCTTAAAAACAACTTTTTAAGCTTTAGGTACTGTTATTTAATGCTAATTACTTAATTTTTAAGATTACAAGTAAATTATGCGTAAGTGCAACTTACTAAAGCTTCATTTCTAAATTCATGTAATTAACTACAGATAACCATAATCAAATACAGGATAAACATCTAATTTTAAATATAAAAAATCTAAACTATAATTAAGATAATTATTAAGTTTTAACAGAATACTTAATTATTATCTTTATAAAAAATATATTATCAAAGGAAAAATAAGTACTTCGTTATTAAATCTAAATTAAATTATGATAAAAAATTAAATTATAATAAAAAAATTAAATTAAAGAAATTACATAAAAAAACGAGAACTTTTAAATGAAACATTAAAATCGTTTTCTCAAAACCACATAAAATTATTAGAACATCGATAGAGAAAAAAATTAAAATGAAATTTAAAATTAAGATGTATCTCGCTGCATTACACGAGTGCCCTTCTAGTTATATTATAAAGTATTTAGATTTTATTTCTTAAAACTTCTCATAATTTTTCAAAAATATAAATATTAAAGTATTATGTATAAGTTAATAACATATTAGAAAATCTTTTCATTTTTATAATGTTCTTATTTTATTGTTTTGTAAACAATAAAAATAAATTTGAAGGATTTCTTTTATAATCTTTTTTGTTAAATATAATTAATTTTTTTATCAAACAAATAATATAAAAAAGTAAGTATTTTATTTTCTTTAATTTGATCTCATATTGATATATCTTTTTTTTAATTTAACCCGATTTTTAAAATTTGAAATCAGGAGTGCATGCAGATGTGGATATATTCATAGAATAGTTTTACCAAAGATTTACAACATAATATCACATGAATGCAACTTATTAATACTTTTGAATTTTATAAACTTACTAATAACAAAATTATAAACACATCCATCCATGTACAAGATTAATGCTAATCGCTATTAATACAACAAAATATTTCACAAAACTGATAAATTATAAAATATTTATAGCTCTCTTAAAACCATACAAATCCATAAAATAAAATCGAGAGACGAAATAAAATTGCATTGAATAAATATACTCCTAGTATGTAATAAATAAAAATTTGAAAATTGAAAAAAACCAAAAAACATAGCAGTTACACATGTTTTCTACCAGTTATGAAGGACCAGTTGTCCCAGTTACAGTTTTTTTATGGGGCAACCGGTTATAACTTGGACTTGTGATCAATTAACTAATTTGTTCATTTTTAATCATGGGTTATCACAACAAGGACATTTGTGTACTTTAGTTGTTGGATTAGATTATTTAATTTATTACAAATTGAATGTTGGTCGGTGTGTTAGCTAGTGACGTCCTTGGACAGGGCGGACCGGGCGTACGCCCAGGGTTCAAAAGAAATAGGGGCCCGATTTTTCCATGTGTACTCTATAATATATAGTAGTAGTTAAAAAAATTAATAAATAAAAGAGACACAATGCAGATCTTTTAGTATCTAATATAATCCAAAAAATTTAGCATTATATTAAAGGCCCAAACATGCATTAACTAACTACATTGGCGAATAAATTATGTAAAAAAAAATTAATGAGTTGTTAATTTTATAGTATTATTTATTATTTCTCTTTAAAAAAGTCCTCTAAGTTTTTTATCTACAAAAATATGAAACTACCTTACCTACACAACATTGATATATTCTCCATAATAGCTCAACATTGTGATCTCAAATGATGTCAATCTATATATTAAAGATATATCATAGAATATGTTTGATGGTGGAAGGGATTTACGATGTTATCTATAATGAAATGACAAATAATATTAATTTAGAAGTAACTATTTAATGATTTTGCATATGAGAACTCAGAAAACAGTTTTATATAATTTTTTGTTTGAATTCAATGTTATTTCTGATGCTAGAAATAATATATTGAAGAAACAAAAAACCGTACTTAACAAAGAGTCCCTTTTTACATCTTGTCCAAGACCCATAAAATGTCAGGGACGAGCATGGTGTTAACCACTATAAATATCTTGTTTATAGTGACAGCAGTGGCTAACACACCGACTAACATTCAGTTCTAACAAACTGCACAATCTAATTCAACAAGTGAAAGTACACAAATGCCCTTGTTGTAATATGAGTATATGGATCAACTTACATACATCTCGATTGATCTTATTAAACCTTAAAAATAACAATAAAGAAACCTCTAAAGATTTTAAAAAGACTCGAACCGATGATAAAAATAAATCTTGAACCCTATTCTTTATTTATGAGTAGATCCAAAAATTGATATGATGGGTGCATGTATGTATACGTATAGCCCATAGTAGTAGTTTTGTTGGTCTAGAGTTCTTCCCAAAAACAATGGCACGTGACTTATGCATGTAACCCCATTCGGTTCATTGTATATAGCCCACACCCAAATTGGTTTTGTGGTCGACTTCTGTGGCACGTGAGTTCCTGGATTCACCACGTGCCCCACGTTCTTGGCTTCTTTTTATGGAATACATTCATTGCATAAAAATATAAAGAAATTGTACTAAGTCCCAATATTAGTCGACTGTACAACAAAAGTTGATTTTATAGCAAGTCTAAAATGTTTAAACATATTAATAGAATGCTAAAGGGAATATAAATTTATATGATTAAATTATAAAATATTGTATTTAAAAGTGTTGCAGTAAATCTATAGTGTTTTAACAAGCTTTTTATGAGACTTTTAAAATAATTGGTTGGTTGGTACACGGGGTATCCGGAATCCATTCGAGCATCCGACTAATCTCCGACGACCAGGACCCACCACAAAGGGGTAGGCCAAGGTCTGGATATCGCCACATGCAGCCGTGGGGATTCGAACCCGGGTAATCAGGGACACCATTAAAATAAAGTATTATATTAACTATTTTTATGGAACACTTTTTTAATGTCGTATAAAATAGCTAATAGGACAGTTTATTTTAAAAGTAACCTAACAAACTTGTAAAAAATTCCTAAAAACGTCTTATAAACTTATTGTAACACTTTTAAACAGAACATTTTTTGGTTTGGTCATATACAATCTTAAGTCCTGTAAAATATTTGATTCTGACGCTTAGATATTTTAGATGTCCTATAAAACCAATCTGTTGTAGTGCATATAACTGGAAATAAAGAGCAACCACCCGAATAATATGATTCGTTTTAATTATCAAAAGGTTTTTGGTCTAGCGGTATTGATGGTAGAGCCCAACCTTCCAAAAATTTAAGGGTTTAAACTTTACCAAAGGTGAGGGATGTGAGTTCGTTTGCGATTGCCCAAATAGTACAGTAATCACTTTTTCGTCCCCGTGGTTTATTACAAACAGTGAATTTCATTTCTATAGTTTTGAAATTATAACGTGTCCACAATAATGAATTGTAAAGCATAAGAATAAAAATTACAATTTCAAAATCATAAAGATTAAAATAACAACTTCAACAAATCACAAGGATGAAAAACGTAATTTACCCTAAATTTTATATATATATTTCAAATTAATAATAATAAAAGTAATAGTAGTTGTAGACTTGTAGTAAATAATATGTGTGAGTCTCAGTTGTAACTTGTGGACAAAACTGATAATATTATTATGCTTGTAACTAGCAATCCTTGAGCCAACCTATATCGCCTTGTCAATATCACTATATTGGTTAGAGTGTCTCTATCAGTGCCTACCCACATTGATTAATCTTAAATTGTGCATATTATCTATTTGGTTTTCTTGAAACTTTCGTATTATAAACCACTAACAAGGTTTGCCTCATAAATCAAGCTCGAATGACTTTCAATTGTTGATAGGTTTTTGGTGATTTATTAGGAAAAAAAATGTGATTTAAATCCAAGATGATGTTTACTTTAAAACAAGTTGCGTTGGACAACATTGCAAGTTTAATAAAATTAAGTAACTGGAAATTTGTTGGCAAGCGATAATTAGGCAAATTTCGGATAGAAACAACTGATTTGCATCACTAAAAACACGGTTTCAGGTACAATAAAACATTTTATACGAGTTTAGGTGAATGTAACTGAAATTTGTATCATGCTTATTGATCCAATTACTTTCTTGAATGTAATATTGTAATAAGCACTAAACAGTACAATAATTCTAGTGAAAATTTGCAAGTAACTAATATAATCTAAAAATTACAAAATACATATACATATACTGATATACATCCATGTATGTATAAAAGTTATCGTATTTAAACTTCAAATAAATGGATTACGGGCTGCAGGCTATGCATGCTAGCAACAAAATGGCAGAAGAAACACCATCGTCTTCAAGATGGGAGGTGCTCCTTTTGAACTTGGTCGTGTTGCCTTTGTTGCACTGCATTATCGACTCTTTTTGAATCACTGGTTGCCGACGATGGTGGTGGTGATCGTTATGGTGGTAATTTTGACTTTTTAGTTGTTGACTTTCCTTTGGTTGCTCCACCTTTGAAACCATCTTCTAAAGCCCTAAGTTTTTTCTTTTGAAATGTTTTGAGGATTTTGGATGCATGGTAAATGAGCATCCAATGGGTTTATATAGTCAACTATGCATGTGATGTATGATTTAAGATGAAATTACTTTAATACCCTTTTGGGACCATCTCATTTACATTTGATGATAGATCATGTGCTTGGGACAATACACCATTATTCCTTTGCATATTAATTCCTTATTCTTATCATGAAAGTTTTTTTTCTTTAATGTTTTTCAATTTATTTTTGGATTTTATCTTGAGGGTTCGTTTAGATTTTTTTTTTCTCAATCCGTTTCCAAATACACACATACATCCATATATATATAGGAAAATTCAAATGCAATATCAAATTTAGTTGTGAATATAAAGACAAATGAGAGCGCGATAAATGTCTAAATGTAGATTATTCAACTGAATAATCAAAGAAATATTCAGACTGAATATAATATTCATTCAGTCTGAATATTTTTTTGATTATTCAGTCTAGTTCTCATTTGAACTTGTCCACACACACACACACACACACACACACACACACATATATATATATATATATATAGGGTTGGGATCACGTGAGACCACTCTGTTTCCGTGAGACTCGTGAGACCACCCTTTATACTTGAAACTTTACAGCAAAAACATTGTGAATGTAAAAGAAATATGATGGGTTCACGTGAGATCAGCCTGTTTCCGTGAGACCCGTCGGAGACCCGTGAAACCACTTTTTTACTCTTGAAAACTTCAAAGCAAAAACACTGTGAAGGTAAAAAAAATCTAAACCTTCACAGCAAAAACACTATGTAGGTTAATTTCATAGCAAACATACTTTAAAGATTCATATTTTTTTTATCTTCATAGTGTTTTTGCTGTGAAGTTTCAAGTGTAAAAGGGCGGTCTCACGGGTCTCACGAAAACAGGGTGGTCGCACGTGATCCCAAGTCTATATATATATATATAGGGGCGGGTTTAAATGAGAACTCAAATTTGGTTGTGAACGTGAGGACAAATGAGAACGTGACACTTGTCATATTCAGTCTGAATAATACTGAATGTATTATTATTCAGTCTGAATAATACTATTATTCAGACAGGTGTCGCGCTCTTATTTTCTCTCTCTATATATATATATTCATCTGTAAATATTTATATATGACAAATGATTTCGTCAATTTTTTTAATCCTGATGAGATTTGAATTGTCGACCTTTCGAGAGAGTTAACTTTACCAGTAACACTAGCAAAGATCTTTTGGTAGAAGTCTATATCGTAGGGGTTGTGTTATTGTGAAGAACAATATAACATTTTCTTTTTCGAAAATTTTAATTTCAAAATTACCTATTTACTCGTTAGTAACAGGATATTAACAAAAATGGTTATTGGTCCAACATTTTTTTCCCGGATTTGCTTATTGATTGGTATTTTTAGTATTTTGTCATTAAAGAAACTTTCAGTCATGTTATATTTTAAGTTAAATTATGTTAGTTTTTAAATGAACGGATCTTTCAGTCCTTTTCATGTTAGAATTTGGTTCAACTCCCCAGCTCAATTGTCGTATTCGATCAATCAAGTTTTTATGACAATTATGAAGTAATTAGATTCATTGTTTTGTCCTTTACCACTTCGGTTATTTGTTTACATAATCTATTTTTGGTAACTATAAGTATCCAAGCTAACTTACGCACAACTCAACTGATCTTATAGGTCCCTGAAATTAACAACCAGACAAACCCTCTAACTACTTTAAGGGAACTTGAACAGATGACTTATATGAAACAAACCCAGTATCTTACCGGTTGAACTATCATTAAGAGCTAAAATTAAATATAGTAGGATAACGGTATATTTATTGTTACAAAATGGAATCTTGATTGGCGATTTCCACCAATAAGATCAATGTAATCATAAATGATAAAACATGAGTTTATGACTCTGACCCAATCTGTATTTATCTTTATCTGCTATCGTTTTCGACCAACGTCACAATTTAACCGGGTCGGGTCAATCGAAACCGAATACCAATGATTATGGCCAAAAACATTTGTTGTGATAGAAACATACAAAAAGATGGTTATGAGGAGACATAAGACTATATCATTCTTTATGCAAGCCTCCATTGTGATAGAAAATGGGATGTTGGCCTTTCTAAGGGCAACCCATTTTATTAAATTTGACCATTCATTCACATGATTTTGACTTCTATGTCCCTACTTATCTCTATATACCCATTTGGGACCATTCTTCTTTTTTTCAATAAAATAATGACAAAATAAATAAAAATGGAGAAACACTCCCTGCTATGAGTTTATTAAGATAATAACACAAGAACAATAATAAGTATATATACTATATCCTTATTATAATATCTATATCATTAGAACCACGAAAGGAGGAACATACTTCGTATTACTGAGAGTATAGGGAAATGAAATTACTTTATAAAGTTTTTCATTAGGTACGAGATTTTCAGCAAAGTTATCTGTGGATTGAACTTGTTGACGATAAGTGTCTACATTATTATTTTAGTTTATATCAAAATAAGTGTATAATTTAAAAAGTAATGTTTTCTTTTCCATTTTATCTTTAATTATAAGATGAAAAAAGTTTATATTTTTATTATTAAGGGTAAAAATGTTATTCAATTAACGTAAGACTGTAATAAACTGTACAATACTAGTATTGTATGTCTTTTTCGTTGTGAACGTACATTTATTTGGGATAGAGGAGGTATTTATATTTTATCATTATATTATTTTTTTTATTCTAATTTTAATCATAATAATGTAATAATGATTGACAGATTTGGGATTACGTGAAACCAACTTGTTTTCGTGAGACCTATGAGACTATTTTATTACATTTGAAACTTCACAGCAAAAATACTGTGAAGATATAAAAATTAGAACCTTCACAGTATTTTATTGTGAAGTTTCAAATGTAAAAAACCGGTCTCACGAAAATATAATGGTCTTACGTGAACCCAACTCATGATTGTTAATATGAAGTAATTAAGTAAATACGAATATAACTCAAAAATTAAAATATTATATTTTTTAGATATAACTTTTTTCTATCAGTATCAATAATTGAGTATGGAAAATTTTAACCTCTTCAATCTACAATTATTCATTCAAACACAATTTTTCCTTGTCTTTTAGAACACAATAAATATTACTGACAAGGATTCAAATATAAGTCTTTTAACACAAATATATTAATAGACCCATACATGAAGCCAAATTGAAGTTCTTGTAGCTCAAGCATCGATAATTTGATGGGGTCAGTGTTTTAAAACCCGGTTAATCTGGTCGGTCGAACCAGTTGAATCGGGACTCGAGGAAGAGGCCGGGTGAACTATGACCGGATTTTTGGCTATTTGTGACCCGTTGTGACCCGACCTGGTTTCGCAAAAAACCGGTTGAACCGGTAGTTGAACCGGGTTTCATCAAAAAATGTATTTGGATTGTTTAAAAACTTATGGTTATGTGTGTTTTTTAATTAATATATTTGGACTGATGTAAAACTTGTTATGTTATTTTTAATGTTTGAACTTGTTGACATCAAATTCTTGGTTTTTTATATATATACATATGTATGCAGAAAAATGAAAAAAATACAAGGATATTCTTGAAACCAGGTTGACCCGGTGGTTGAACCGGTTGGACCGGTTAACCTATGACCCAGTCACCACACCGATTCAACTCAAAAACCAGGTTTTAAAATATTGGATGGGGGTTATTTACTCAAATGACATTTTATAGAAGTTACTTCTGTAAACTTATATTCTAGTGTTTTTATAAGTACAAAATATTTATACAAAAGGTATATTAAGTCAAGGTTTTAAAAAATTCATTGAAATAATTATTTTTATGTTTAGATACTTATGGGTGTTTGAAATAACTTGTACGTATTTTTATTAATCTTATGAAGTCCCGTAATTAACAGTAAAAATTAACCTTCAGTGGCTTTGAAGTAACTCGAATTGATGATCAATCAGTCAAGTATAATATCAGTTGTTTAATTAAGGTGGTGGTATAATTTAGGTATAGTTATATACTTATATAGTTAGTCATAGGACAACTAAGTGCATTTAGGTAGTGGACTGGATCTTTGTCTTCCTATGTGACAATTAAGCTCATAATTGTTTTGTTGCCTATAATAAACCTAGTTTAGTTTTTGCTTAGTTGGATTAATCATTTGCCATTATGCAAAGGGAACTAATCCATGTTACCAAGTTTCCTTCTATTCAAAAATCATTGATCTAACTGAAAAAAAAAACATGTTCAATCATCACTTATTGAGTTTTTATATAAAATGTGTATTTTATATATAGAAATGGTGTGCTTATTATGAAGGATTATGATTTATAATTTTATATAATCATAGTTTATCGTGTCTTATGGAATGGGGGACCTAGGGTATAGAAAACTCGAAACCGGATAACTCAACCAAACCAAAACGGTTTTGGGGTATTTGGTTTGCGAGTTAAATGGTTGGGTTAACCAAATAAGGTAAATTTTGATTCTGATTATTTTTTTTATCATATCGGTTAACCAAGTAGCAAATTATACTATTATTTAATTTATATAATTTCTTTCTAGATAAATTGGTTTGAACATATTTATAAACTAAAAGAACGAGAAATTGAGATATATTTAACAGAATCATCAACCAAAGTTATCATTGTAGTATGATTGCAATAACTAGCGGTAGCAATATACTAGGAGAAAGATTGTCAAACAGATGAGTGGAGGGTTTCATTAAAACGGACTAGGTTACTGGGGGAACCGTCGAAAATAACTGGGGGGAACTAAACACATAAGAGTGAAAAATACAAAATTTTACATACAAAAAATTAAAAAAATTACATGCGAGTGAGGGGCCTTCCCCCCGCTTTTGTAAGGTTATGTCCGCCACTGCATACGTAGATGACGTGATTTGAACCCAGATTGAGTTCCTTTTGAGATCTCGTTTTTTAATTATGCACAAATTTGTAATTTTGGAAACACCGACGAATATCGTGCTCTAAGTCTGTGATAAGATCGTCCAAATTTGGCCAAACCATCCAACCCAATTAGCAAATAACCAGTCAAACCGCTAATTAATACTGTTGAAATTGGGTTAGGCGTAGCCGCATAGCTCAGCCCAACCGAGCCCACCAACCTGCCACTAATATATATAACGTCGAAAAAATATATTCATATAATTATACACGTTATACTAGTATATATAGTATGTATTATTTGTGATACAACTAGTTCATAGATGTCTTTTTTCGACAAATTATTTTATTTACGAGAAACTAAGTAGAGAAAATATTAAATAAGATATTAATAATAGACTTACGCCTTCAAAAAAATAACTTTCAATATATTATATATCAGTCTGGCTAGTTCTCAATTTAATTATTAGTTTTGCTAGTTGTTACTATCATTATTTACTCTAAGTTAACAACATTCACTTGCAAATGAATAGCCAAACCCACGTCTATCTAGTTTGACTTAGTGTCATTGTATTGTTCTTGTGTATGTATCACTTGGTTTATGTCATTTTGATTTATTGTCATTTATTTTACACTTCTATTATATTTTTTGATAGGAATCATGTCACTAATTATGACATTGATGAATTTAAAGAATATGTTGTTTTGGGACTACCTCTTGCTAAGTGGTTTTTTTGTTATATGTATAGGAGTAAATCGAACAATGGGTAATATTCCTGTGTCATCCAAAATCAAAGACAAAAATGAATAAATTTATGCATAGTATTAATCCGTCAACCCAATCTAACCCAACCTACAGGTTAACTTGGGTTACAATTTTTAAGGGGCTAAGTGGGTTGGGATTTTTCCGGACTGCTATAATTACGTCGGGTTGTCTAAGTGCAGAAAATCGTTCAACCCAACTCATATACATCACTCACCATAGCATGGGCATGAATCGACTTTTTGTATCATTTTTAGTTCTTTTGAAATATTTCATATTTATGGCAAAAGAAACACCATAGAGTTCAAAAAGAAGTTTGATGTTTTCTTCAAATGACCAAAAAAAATTACAACATTCTAGATGGTTCTTATGATCATACCAACTCTTTTTTATAGCAATGTTTTAAAAGGTTTGCCTCAACAGTTGTATAACATATTGTGGCTTAAAACTTATGTCTGACATTATGTTAACGAGCGGCGTGTCCAGTGCTTTTATTGAGCAGGAACACCGATCAACGACCTGTGAAGTTGTCCCATGTGTTTGTAGCCAAATTCCATCATTCGAGGGCTTTTTAAGTTTTTTGGTTAACTTTGTGAGACTTTTTCTGTTTTTGGTTACTTTCAAGGGACTTTTTGGTTGATATTCCTTGTATTTCTAATATCTCGGAGCACCTGCTTAAAGTTTCACGAAGGCACCTTTCGTACCCAAAAAAATTATTTGTGAAATTCATTTAAACGGGTGCACGAGACCCTGTTTGGGCATGAATACCCCCCCCCCCCCTACCCCACCCTGGCGACATTAAGCATGGGGCACGCCATGGCCTGATTGTGGTTTTTGCAATGTGATATTTGGTTTTTTTTTTTTTGTATCTTTTTAGTGTTATACTTATTAGTATTTAGTATATTACCTAATTTAAAAGATTACATGTCATTTGACTCGTTGAGTTATAGTAAAGAAACATATATGATTTCTAGATTTATCACCATATGGCACACCTTAAAAACATAGTGGTATCATCTTGAGGTTTTACATCGCCACCATTCAGGTTTGGACGGTATTTTTCAATCAACGCTACTCGCTGGAAAATGTAGGATTGATCGGGTTGTTAGACCTAGGTCATGCTTTATCATCTAGCTTGGCGCCAGTATACATACGTACAATCTCTTCGGTTGTCATATCAGACATCTTGTTCAACTCCATAAGGTATGACTTCTTCGCCTTGTTATGATCATCAACACGTTTCACCGTGTCCATAAAGACAATGAATCGTTTTTGTTTCTCATCATCGTTTTGCTCCGGCACGTTGTGGTGTTTCCTCCACCTCTCATACATCGCCCACTTTGCCTCATCCGATTTCAGATCATCCTCCGTGTATTCAAACCCCGCGCTTACAAACCCTAAAGCCAAAACCAAAACAAGTGAAAACAATACCAACCTTGTCATTTTCATTTCAATCTTACTTAACTTGTTGTTTTCCAAGATATTGATTGATTGATGATTGAAGTTGGAAACTCTCATTGCAACTTTATACACAACAACTAACTAACTACATTTGTAGATTGAGTGGATGAGAGGTGAACTTGGGTGGAAGAATGTTATCATCCAACCATGTAACTCCTAAAGAATGTTTTGTGGGTCAATACTCTATTTTTAGGGTTTGAATGGTTAATTAAGTTGAGAAAAATTAAGGGGACATGGTTTTATGGTAATTTTATAAAGGCAATCAAAGTTATAAACTAATAGAGTAGCCATACATGCGTAGGTGTATATATTATACTACTAATTATTACTTGTCAAAACAATTAAAAAATTACACACATATTATATATATTACTGACCACGGTCGAGTCGGAGGGGGTACCAATGTGAGATTCCGAACGAGGCCACCAAACTTTTTTGGTATCCAATTTCAAATATTTTAATATGTATATATATATATATATATAGAGAGAGAGAGAGAGGAAAGTTCAAATGCGAACTCAAATTTGGTTGTGAACGTGAGGACAAATGAGAACGTGACACGTGTCTGAAACATGATTATTCAGCGTGAATAATGCTTATTCAGTCTGAATATGACACGTGTCGCACTCTCATTTGTCCTCACCTTCACAATCAAACTTGAGTTCTCATTTATATATATATTGATTTTTAGCACACGTTCTAGCTCAATCCATTCAAGGTTCTCTCATACCTCATATAATATATCTTATTTGACAATTATAATGTTTTAGCAATCTAGCTTAAATGCCCCAATTCTTTCCCTCTTCTACTAGACTTGCTCATTCGTCCTATTCCTGATTGAATGCGAATACATGGTTTCTTCTTCTTAGGTCTCTAATTCAAACATTGAACTCTCTTCGTGTTCGTCTTTGTTTTCCTTGTGGCTAATATTATATTTGAAGCACCAACGAGGGAACAACGGCCTATTTAATAATCTTTCATTTGTTGTTCTTTATTTCTCATTTTCTTGTTTGACGAGACCTTCAATTTCGTTGACTTATTTCACCATTATACCAATTGTCATTGTTCAAAGCATTGTAGTCATTTGACAACAAACATCAAAGTTGAGAGTTTAGAAAGAATTTGCTCTAGAATCGAGTTTGGTTTCTTGAGAACTTAAGGTAAACATCAGTTGTCAGTTGGTAAACTCTTATATGTTAATCTTCAGATTAACGACTTATTATAGAAAGTTGATTATGAAGAACTGATTAAAGATTTTCTTTCGAAAATGTTAGAAAAATGATTATATTCAAATGAATTTTGTTATTAGCTTCTTGAATTATTTTCCCTGACGTTGGGCCATCTTGGACTTGAACAAGAGACTGACTCTTGAAGTAAATCATCACACCTAGGTGCAAGGTCTAATAGAAAAATAATCGAATTATTAACCATCATAAAGTCCCTTACGCCCACGTCTCAATCGCCCTCCCAAAGAGATATGTGCATCTGAATGATATTTCATACAGTTTTTTATTTTAACTTGCTAGACTTTTAATATATTATATGGTGTGAAATTTTATATTTTGTTTTGTTACAAGGATAACAGTGCCTCCAAAAAATTGGAACTACCCTGTCTATTACGGTCGTTCGTGTAATAAATCAAAGTCAGGCCACTCCGGATCCTCCGGCTCATTGTGTGTATCTCTAGTCAACAACTGCCAATTTGATTATTCAAGTTTCAAATTTTAACAACTATAATTAGAGATGGCAAAATTGGGTCCGACCTGAAGTCGCACTGAGTACCGATACCGATTGGGAGACTTGACGGTTCGAAAACTGTTACATATTTTATGGAATTTCAATATCCAGTACACCCTAGCTTGGGACCGGTTACGTATAGGTTTGATTTTTCAGAAAGAAAAGAAAATAAAGTTTTTATAAGTTATAATATAAGTTAAGATTTATACAATTATTTCAAAACTTTCAAGCTATGTAAAAAAATTATTGTAAAAACAACCCAAGCCTGGTTTTTAGATCTCTAATTGTAATAATCATTTTGAAAATACATATCCAGTTAAATAAGCCCAAATATCAATATGAACCCAGTCCAAAACATCATGGGCTTAGGCCCATGCTTCTTTATTTTAACTTTTTATAATTTTGAGTAAACTACAAATTTGGTTCTTATGGTTTTTGAAAAGAACATTTTCTATTGCTACAGTTTTGAAAATATAAGATGGTAATAGTGGTATGGAAAAACATCCGCACTTAGGGGCCAGTTTGTCAAACGCTTACCTTGATAAACATTTACTAAGTCACATTTAATTTACTGGATAAATATGGCAAGAACCAAGAATCTTATCTGGTAAGTGATGACGATGACTCTTACCACAATTAGATTTTACTGTGTAAATTGTTGCATACAATACCACTTTGGTGGACTAAAATCTTACCCGGTAAGTAAGTGATAGTGCTGAATTTTACCGGGAAGCACTTACCCGGGTAAGTTTTGGTAAACGGACCCTTATAGTATATCTCTCCAACGACCATTAAAAGATTCCGTTAAACAAATGACATTTTCTTCCGTGTTATCGATTTCTTTGTCTTTCACCAATTTAAAAAAAAACACAGACCAAAATCATAAAATCGATTTTGATTGGGTAAAACACCAAAAAAAATATAAGTAAAATGACAAAAATAACGAGCATTAAAGAAAAGGGATCAAATTTGGACGGTTTTAATTTGTAGTTTACTCAATAATTTAGAGTAAATTGTTTTTCATCCTTGTAGTTTGCTATAATTGTGGTTTTTGTCCCTACGGTTTATAAATTGTTGTTTTCTTTTCTATAGTCTGTAACTCATTGTTATTTTCGTCCTTATTATTTACAATTTATTGTTATTTTGTTCCTATGTTCTACAATTCTCTACTGCTTTTGTCCCTTGTACTTAAAAGGTAGGATTTAATCCACAGACTAAAATAACAATAAATTACAAACCATAAAAACTAAAATAGCAATTTTTAAACCATATGGACTAAAATCGAAATCATTACAAACCACAGGGGCTTAAATTGTAATTTAATTTATAATTTATTCAACAATCAATGGAGTCACCGAGATTGTCCTCCCAACGGCTAGTTTTTGTCATCTACTTCATCACCACCGGCTACTTTTATCTTCAATTTCCTCCATGAAATCCATCTTCCAACAACACCCACCAAAATCTACCAATCACCCATGGATTTCAACGGAAAACCCGACCCGATTCACCAACAAGAAGACACAGAAAGTTTCATCACGAACACCTACGGCGGCGGCAACGGCGGGATTCCGGCGGTGAAGGTGGTGGAATACATGTTATCATCCATGTCCACCGAACTTCTCTGCAAGTTTCCCGATAACTCCGCCTTCGATTTCGACTACACCCAGAGCTCGATTTGGTCGCCATTAGTCCCCCATCCTTCAAATCCGTCATCTCCGGCGACCACCGATCTGCAGCGGAAGCTTTCGTACGACGACGAGGACGGTGAGCTGGCGCCCGGCGACGGCATGATCTGGCGCAGCGGAGACACCTGTACGACGATGAAGAAATTGACGGCAAATATTAAGGATAAGATTACGGATTCGTGTGTGTTTAGTTGTTTCAAGATTCATCCGAAAATCGGGAAGAAGATGAAGAGAAGGAGGAGTAGTTTCAGAGGGTTTGATAAATTAGGATCGATTTCTTCGGATTCGGGTAATGTGGTTGCAGATTCTGGTTGTTCTTCCCCAAATCAAAGAAAGGTAAAGATAATACGTTATTGTTTGTTTATTGAATTGAATGGATTTCTTTAGAAAATGGAGTGATTTGATGAAAAATTTGTGGAATTTGATGAATTTGAAACAGGGATGGAAGAAGGTTTTGAAGGCAGCATCAAAGCAATTTAAGAAGACGATGAAGAAGAAAGAGTCTGGTGTTCATCTCAAGCTCTCCAATGGCTATTCTCATTTTTCTTGTTAATTATTTATAGTTAATTAATTAATTTTAATTATATTGTTGGAAGTGACTTGCATTCCACTTGTAATTTATGTTTTTTCTAATGATTTTGTCTCAAATTTTGAGTTTGAAATACTTGTAGAAGATTTTAGGGTTTTTATTTGTTTTGAATAGTTTAATAATTTTTCATTTTTGCTGATCTCTCTAATATAATGTTGGTGGGACATAAAAAATATATTTTTGTCCCACTTCAAGTTTTAAGTGGTCATTTTCAATATATTTCTCTATTTTACTTTTTAAAAGAGAATATTTTAAATGTATTTTTTTCTATTTTGATTACATAGATTGTTAATAATATTCTTATATTTTATTAATTTTATTAATTTTATAAATTATATTCTTATTTTTTTTTTTTACTTTGACAATAACTTATATTTACTGAGAAAAAGATAACTTTCTTTGTCAAATATATAATTCTAGTTTATTAAAATTAATTAGACAACAAATAAAATAAAAATACAACAATCTAAATAATTGAAGGGTCATTTTGTAATTATCAAAAGTTTAGAAAAATAGAGAGTTACTATTCATTTTTCTAATAGAGAGTAAAATAGATGGTTCATTAAAGATAATTTAGAGAGTAAAATAGAGATAGATAGTAAAATAAAGGGTCCAATGGAGATGGTCTAATGTTACGCCAATTGTCAATGGTAGGACAATAAGTTTTTTTTTTAATTGTTTTGTCCCAGTTTTGTCGCACGTCCAAAAGCAACCTAAAGGAGAAAAGGCTTTTAAAAGATCATTTGAGTAGAAAAAGGATATGTGAAAGGCCAGACAAGTGCAGATGTTGAAGAGATAATGCTACGTTAAATATATGGAAGCTAATCAGATTACTCCAAATAAACTCTTGAGGAGAGAAGGGGTATTCCAACATATACGGATGCTAGATACGTGCATATATGCCTTAAAATGTCGGGTGTCTTTCACATGGAAGGTGTGATACCATATTATCTAAACATAACTGGTTACTTCACGTATTCATCTTCTCGTATGAAAGTAGTGCACACGAATTACATCTACTTTCGTTTTTAACTGTCAAGACGAGCGGAGGGAGGCGAGGAAGATTGTATACAAGGGGGCAAAGGTTGATCAAGAAGAGCCAATAATGTCCCGTGCAACCACACAAATTGTTCGTCACACTTTTATAGATTTATTTAATCACACTACTCACAGTTTCACAAATTGATAAACGTTAGGAACTCATGATTAAAATAAAGTTGTAAAATTATATTTCTAAGTTCTATTTTAAATATTTAATCAAAAACTATTTTTATAATAATAATTTATATGATTTTTCTTTTTCTAATATGAATATACATTTTTTAGTATTATTATCTGATTAGATAATATATAGAAAACATATATCTTTACATATAATTCTATATAGAACATACAAATTCGTCGTCTTATGTCACGTCTTAAAAATGTTGCATCCTTGCCATGGCGTATAAGAGCAATCTCCAACAGTTTTTTTATAATTTTTCTAAAATAGAGAATAAAAGGACAAAATGTTTAAAAACAATTTCTTTTAACTTCAATAGTTTTTCTATTTTAGAGAAATCATCATTAATTATATTATTAAAATATTATTTATCTCTCCTGCCCATTTAATTTCAATAATTTTGATTGGGTTGGATATTGTTTCTCTCTCCTACATATTTAACTTCAAAAAATTTAATTGGTTCTATATAATTCTCTCTCCTACTTTAGAAATTTTAGAGATTTCTCTATATTTAGAGACTTATCTCTAACTTTCTAAAATATAAAACATTATAGCAATCCTGTTGGAACATTTTAGAGAAGAAAAAATCATTTTTTTCTATTATAACAATGCTGTTGGAGATGCTCTAAGGCTTACGGCTTAACTCCGTCGTTGCATACATTACGCCTTTTTGAACCTTATATACCCAACTTCTTTTTGTGCAATCATATTAAAGTTGTGACCGGAAAATTGAGAAAGAAAAAGGAGAAAAAATGAAAGGTGATGTTAATATAGGTTATTTTGAAATCAAATAAACTCAATTAATTAATGGAGATAGAAAGAGAGGACATTGACATGTATAGATGGTTCATTGACATTAATTAAGGATTAAATTAAAATTTTAAAATGGTTTTCTTAAATCATTCTTTCCTTGTTTTTCATCAATTATACTTCAAAATTCATATCAAATAATACCAACAGTTGATTAAAAAAACAGTATAAATGTATTTGTAAGGTTTATAATATTTAGACATTTGCAAATGATTTGCATATATGTTATTATTCTATACTGATACAAATCGGCCATCATATGAAAAATCATAAACCAGTCATACTTTTTACATGAATTAGTCTGATATTTGATCTTTCTAAGGACTGGTCCTTCCCTAACTTTCATTGGGTTTAAGTGCGACTTGTGCATCTTTAGGAGGTGATAGAAATATGCATGGTATTCCTCCGGTGTCAAATATTCCAACATGTGATATAAATAATAAAAATGAAAATTGAAGAGCTTTCGAAAATAATAATTTTCTGACAACAAAATAATTATTTATACATTTTAATCCGTATGATACTACCTATAATAAAATTTATTATCAAGTGATATAGTTGACAAATTACCGATATATTTTTATTTTGTCTATTATTTCTGTAAATAATCATAAAGTTTATCAAAATACTCAATACTATAAAAAATAATCATGCAAATCGCAAACAACAAGAACTACAAGTAAATACTATTTCATGCATCATATTTTATTCTAACTGATTATTCTATTAAGATGATTTAATATCAGATAATTAATTCAAAAAACATAGTCCAACATTCTTCTAACTTATCTCTATCAACAAGATTAATTATAGTTGTGTAGTTATGTAATTTAAAATAAAGTTAAATGCACACCATATTTTTATATGGATATTGTTTTAAATAATATATTATTTTACATAAAGTAATATTATATTTAAATTTTCATGCATTTATGATATGTTCCACTATTTCAAAATTGTTATATTATATACAAGATTCTAAATAACGTGAGGCGTGGCGTGACGGCGAGATAAAGCCTTAAGCCTTATAAGCCATGACATTTTTCAAGGTGTGTCTTATGGCGGTAAATTTGTATATCATATATAGCATTATACATATATAAATCTTTTTTTCTACTATTAGTCAATGAGTTAATGATATTAAGCATTTTAAATTAGGTTATATATTAAAAACGGAAAAATAAGACACTAGAACGGTAAGCAAAATCAAATATGGTGTTACAAAAATCACGCATTGGGCCATGGTGACTGTAGCCATGGGCATAACGTGGCGTCAGACACAAGCCTTAAGTCACAGCGTGCCATGGCGGCTGTTGCGGCGAGTTTTTTAGAACATTGATTATATATCAATAGTTTGATAATATTTCTAACATATACTATTTAACTTTAGTAAAATACTACCAAAACTAATTTTATATATATATATATAGGAAAGTTTAAATGCGAACTCAAATTTGGTTATGAACGTGAAAACAAATGAGAGTGCGACACGTGTCTCATTCAAATAAATATTCAAACCGAATATAGTATTTATTCAGTCTGAATAATTTATATTCAGACACGTGTCGCACTCTCATTTGTTTTCACGTTCATAACCAAATTTGAGTTCGCATTTAAACTTTCCTATATAAAATATCAAATTATAGTTGTTGTATGTTTTTAGAGATTTCCAGATTAGTTATGTTATTAAAATACTTAATAATTATTATTTTTCTTTTTAAACATTTAATTTTAATGTCTTTTATTTGTTTCTCTATCTTAAATATAGAGTTTTAAAGGTTTTTTTAAATTTAAAGTTTTTCATTTTTTTTATATTCTAGCAAACATTATAAAATAGTTGTTAGAAAAAGCATATTCTAAATCTATAATATTTATCTTATTTTAACATAACTGTTCAAAACAATATGAATGACCTTTGAGGAAAAATTATAAATTTAGATGGTGTTTGTTTTTTAAGAGGTGGTGCTAAAGTCTGAAATTAGAATCAGTCAGACTGTTTATTTTTACGTCTGAAATCTGAATCATTAACACACATCTTAAGTCAGAAAAAGAAACATTTTTTGGGTTTTTTAATACCCACTTCAACTTATGCTCAATGTTTTAAAACCCGATTTTTTAGTTGGTCCGGTGTGGTGACCGGGTCCCGGATTAACTGGTTCAACCACCGGGTTAACCGGTTTCAATAACTCTCTTAATCCCTTGTATTTTTTTTCATTTTTCTACGTATATACATATATATGAAGTAATAATTTAATGTCTACAAGTTCCAACATTAAAAATACACAAACAACAAGTTTTACATCAATCCAGATACATTAAAAAACACATAACACACATTTTTTTAAATTTTTAATTTTTTTAAAATTTTAATATAAAAACGGGTTAACCGGGTTTGAGAAACTGGTTTACCACAGGTTTAACCGGGTTTTTGAGAAACCCGACCGGGTTGAAACATAGTGGTCATATGCATTAACCCGGTCACTACTGCGGATCCTGGTCCAATCAGTTCGATCGACCGGGTTAACCCGGATTTTAAAACATTGCTTATGATTGAAATTACAAGTGTAATTTTAGAACTCCTCTAACAAATAGGTTGTTTATGAACTCATTATCTAAAGCAATAGTAGGCTCTAGATTTGGGATAGAGGTGTTAACAGAAAATTAGGAACTTTTAGATGTTCACACCAAAATGAAATTTTAAATATGTTATTATATAAATACGATTGTTATTGTTATTATTATTATTATTATTATACCATGAATTTAATTGTTTTAAAAATCCCATTATTTCCTTAAAGAGCTTCGAGAGTTACAATATTTTTGAAATTTAAATTATTATTCAGAATCCTCAATCCTCATCCAATCCGCCCTATTTGAAATCTTCTCTCATTTCGATCAAACCCTTGCTCCTGATTTCTTCTTCAATCTTTCACCATTTCCATCTGATTTTAGCTTCCAATTTCATGCTGTTAATGTCAATTTTCATTTTTTGATTCCGAAATCTGTAATCCGATGGCTACATCGGCGTTCAAGTCGACGACCAGAAGAGCTCCGATGGGGACTTCGTCGCCCTCCGCCGCCGACGACTCGCCGGCTTCTTCATCTTCTAAAGTTCACCGGCGTTCTAGAAGTCTTAGTAGGTTCTCTCGGCCGATTCGTGAGGAGATTGAACCAGGTGTTCTTCCTACTCCAAGACGTAAGTTTGTTAACACTGTAAGAGGTTCAGATTTTCCGGAACTTAGTCTTGATGATCTCGCAATCGAGTTTTTTTCTGGGAAGGAAAACAGCTCCGAGGTTGAAGATGAGAGTGGAAGCAGTAGAAACAGCGGACCTGTCCGTGTGAAGTCTGAGATTAGTCCGGTGACGACGACGACAACGACAACGACGTCGTCTCAAAGGCGTTCAAGGTCTGTGTCAAGGCATCACAATGGTGTTAATTCTGGTGTTTCTGAGGGTGCTAGTGCGACGGCCTTTTCTCAAAGGCGTGGGAGGTCTGTATCCAGGCGTAATGACGGTATTACTCCTAATGGCAATGGTTCTGCTAGGGTTGTTCCCAATGCTGATTTAAGAAGGAGACGCTCTGTGTCAGTTGCACGGTACCAGTTAAGCGATTCGGAGGTAAATGTTTTTCTAGATGAAATTTAGCTAAAGTGAAAATAGAGTATAATCTACAGTGAAATCTATTTGCTTAACTGTTTTTGGCCCATCGATCAAGAAAAGTGTCATTTAGAGGATTGGATTTTCTTACTGTTTGTGAGCACGAAAGCATTTTGGTTTAAGAAAAGCCCATGAAACTAAGATCTTGTAGGAGGATTACTCAAGTAGCCAAGATTTTCAATTGGGAATTAAATATAAAATCAGTGACAGGGGCATATAGCTTGAATTATCTCCATATGTGTCCATTGCGATATGAAATAAGTAGAGTGAAAAGACAACCAGGTCCATTCAAAACTGATTTGGCATCAGATGAAATAGGCAGGGAAGAACAATTAATGAAACTATGTTGTATTTGACCAATGTTCTGAATAACCTGTAAAACCGAATGTTTCTGTATAGCACTCTCTAATCTATATCAATCACAGCTATTGTACAACTTATAAAGTTGCATTTTTTTCTATTTAGTTATACAACTAAATTGATCTTCTTGTCTACTACATCCAAGTATAAAATCAGATTGTTTGATAGTTTTTGCTTGACATGGATGGTAATATAATTATGGAAGTGCTGTGTTGTTGGATGTTTTGTTCCACCTTTTTGGGGAAATGTGATTAAAGATATTGGGATGTGTTGTTTGCTTCTTGTGGAGGTTATTCATTGCTAGCTTTGAAAGTCTTTTTTAAGCTACACAAGTTTGTGTTTGGCTGATGCATGATTTCTCAAATTCATTAATAATAGGTTAAGTATTAGGTATATGAAATGAAATCAATCATCCTATCTCTTGACTTTCCCCGACCAGTACCCACTGACTAACATGTAGACAAAGGTTGTGGACATGTTAATAACCTTCCCAGCTCCAGTGGTGAAACTGTCAAGACTCCTGTAAACTAGCCTGTTGTTTTAGCTTCTCTTAGTTGGACCCATTGCTTATTAAGCATTTATTGATATTTGATCCTTGTTAAAACTATATGTATACTCTAACCGATTGTGATGCATGAATGCATCAATGTGACAGTTTATCTGTTCTACAACATATCTCTGACAACAACAATTATATTAAATCTACTTCTTATTTGATCTACAGAGCGATATAGATCATTCCAGGAGTTCTGCCAATCAACCCAAGTCTAGAAACATGAATAATGGAAATAGTCGGCTTGCTTCTTTTCAAAGACCCACTGCTTCAAGTCATCGAAGATTGAGCAGGTCTATGAGCCAAGCTCCTCAATTGAGGTCACACGATGGCTACTCGGTAACCTAAACTACCTCATGTTTGATTTGCTAGTTTGTTCGTATATTTTACAATTGTTTACCTTTTGGTAGGCAATATAAATTAATCTTACACAAACCCGGTTTCAAAATCCGATGCCAACTTCTTCAATGCTGTCGTTTTTTTCTGAGCTGTATCTAGACTCAGTTGTAAAACGACATTAACTGTGTGCAATGTCTATGGATATCTCAGAGCCAATCTTCAGCATTGACCGATGATGATTCAAGAGATGCTCGTTATGGGAGAAAGGATATTGAAAAGACTATTCGAGCCGTTTATGCACAAAAAAAGGTGGTTCTTTTTTCCGAAATATAACTACTATTTATGAAGGGAAAAAAGGGAGTGGGGGTAATTGTCTCTAGATGCCAGCAGTACACTATTTAATAATTATATCTGCATATTAACAATCAATTTTATGTTGTAGATTGACCACCCCACTGGGGATGATGTTAACCATGGGCTTTATGAAGCAATGAGGAAAGAGCTTAGGTCTGCTGTCAATGAAATCATGATAGAACTTGAGCAGGTGATATATATATATATATATATATATATATATATATATAATCTAATACTTTCTTATATGCCATGATCATTTGGGACTATATTTGCTGACTACAACATTTTTCACTAACTGATCCAGACTATGGAAAGAAAGCCGTCTGCATTGTCTGTACATGATCGTTTGCATTCAAACAAATCTGATGGTCTTCAAATGGTTTCTACGACAAGAAAGAACTATACAACAAAGTTAAAACAGGTAACAACCTGCTTCATTAAACTACATTTACCCTTCATGAATTGTTTTGTCCTTTCAGATGACGGTTTTGTCCTTTCAAACATGATACCATAATAGTAATAAAAGTAAATATATTTATGATTACTTTTCTTCTACTTCATATAATTTTTCAATGGCAATGAAATTAAGAACAGATGAATGACTTTATTTTATCATATTTTTTGTAACTTTTTTATTGGCATTTTTAATTCTTGCTCTTATGGTCTGGATTCTGAAGTAGTGGGTTACTTAATATTTTTTATTTTATCTAAAGCCGGAGAAGCGTAAACAAGATTTATCAGCTGAAAGAATGCTAGAGGGGCAACAGGGTAAAGATGGGTACAAAATTGTCAAGGAAGTGCTTCCAGAGCCGAAGAACACTGCTAATGCACAGAGAGTCTCACATCCCAGAAAGGTGTAGTTCTATAAATGTGTGTGTGTAAGAGTGTGTGTGTGAATGTGGAAAACAGAAAGTTGGAAAAGTATTAAAAGTAGTTTTCTAAATTGCATATAATTTTAGAAAATGAAATTTTTTTGAAAACTGAGCAAATTAAACGGGTTTTCTAAATTTTCATTTTCCTTGGAAAATTTTCCACAACTAAACGCACCCTTAACTTTTCTTTCTCCATTTTAAAGAAATTATGGTGTTGGAGATGCTCTTAAATGTTGATGATTTTTGTAACTTCCAGAGGAGCAACGATAAGAGCCGAGTATCTAAAAGATTAGACGAAGAAGCAGAGAAATACTTTGAAGATTTCATATCAAATGTTGAAGATACAGATTTTTCTTCATTTGATGGAGAAAGAAGTGACACGAGCTCGACTCTTGCTGGAACTACCAAACAAAGAGACGGTGGTCAAAACGGTAGTCCTGCAGGATGCAACTCTCTTCCTGTTGAAATGGAAGGCATTAAACTACCTTGGTTGAAATGGGATGGCAATGATGGCGGTCCTCCTACATGCCGGAAAACAATGCCGCCGCCTCCCTCCACTCCAAAAACAAAACTGTGGGACCCATCTCAGGTAATTGTCGGTTTCCCTTATTTTTCCTCGGGGAAACATAAAATGCTATCTTTTACACTATTTAAGTCTCTCATTTTGTGGATATATATATAGGGGCGGATTCAAATGAGAACTCAAATTTGGTTGTGAACTTGAGGACAAATGAGAACGCGACACGTGTCATATCCAGACTGAATAATCTACATTTAGACACGTGTTGCTCTTTCATTTGTCCTCACGTTCACAACCAAATTTGAGTTCTCATTTGAACTTTCCTCTCTCTCTCTCTCTCTCTATATATATATATATATATGCCTAGCAATCTAGCATCAAGTGAATGGGACCATGTGTGTTTGGTACGTGAGACAACGGGATAGGACATGACAGTACAAAAACTTGTTATCCTATGTTTGGTAATTGGCGAAACATTTAGACTTGGACAAGACGTGATACAAGCGGGAAAAAAATGCATTTGTTTTTATGTCCTACCAACATAGGTGGAAAGAAATCAAGAAGATGATACAAGATTGGTAAATTACTAAACTACCCCTGTCAAATTGACACCCTAAAACGTTAATGAAAACTTCCACCCACATTAACTAATGTGAATAGTTCATATCAACTATAATTATAACCTCATAAACCCAACTAGTTTCCGCTGCAAGGTTCATTTATCTTCTTAGCCCCATTAAATTAGTCGAGGTGCACACAAGCTGGCCTGAACACCCATAATTACCAAAATAATTGTTAACATCATGTGAACCAATTACAACAACATAACCAATGTGAATAGGTCGTATCAACTAACTTTAACCACATAAACCCAACTAGTTTCTGTTGCAAGGCTCATTTTTGTTTCGTTCATTTAGGAACTTATTAAAGAGTATAAACTAATATAAAAAAAATCATAATTTTTTTTCATCAAATGTTAAGATTTAAGATATTGTTTCACATATGTTTGAATTCATATGAAAAAAAAAAGATTACATGTGGAAAAAAAATATTGGTTCATTTTCACATATGAAACAAATAAGTGAACCAACGGGTTTTTTTCACATGTAATATTTCTTTTTCATAGGAACACAAACATATGTGAAACAATATCTTAAATCTTAACATTTGATGAAAAAAGTTATGATTTTTTTTCTTTTATATTAGTTTCTACTCTTTAAAAAGTTTCTAAATGAATTGATTTTGTACCACATTTTGTGCGTTTCTTTAACCGGTTGATAACAGTGGTGTGAATTTTGGATAATATAGGATTTGGAGTTAATCCAAGATGAAGGGAGCAGCAGCCATGGAAGTTGGAACCCTGAAGATGATTCAACAAATAGCAGCAAAGGGGCATTGGATATGGAGAAATATAGAGAAATTGAGAGGACTGAAATGGTATTATTTGATAGTTGGAGGGAAAGAAGTGTGATTAAGTCTGGTGGTCTATTGCTTTGTGGTACTAGTAGTAGTATAGTTACTCCTTATTTCCATTTTTAGCCCTTTTCATATGTATTTATTTATTTATATATTTACATTCATGTCCATTGGATCTTTCTGACCCTTTAATTTCTTATTTATGAGAAGAAGAAAAAACTAACTGCTACTTCAATACTACTTCGTAAGTTTCGGTATGAATAAAAATATCGACCGTGAAACATTCAAATGAGAATTCCTTGCTCAAAGATGTTCATTTTTACGTATATCATATATATATATATATGACATGTGATAAGAGAACAACATTTTCTCTTATACCTAACTGGTATAGAGAGTAGTAAAGGAGAAAGAAAAGGTAAGGAATTTTGCACCACTAAGAAAAGAAAAATAAAAAGGATGCGAGAAATTATATATATTTATAGAGTGAAGTTCAAAACTCTCAAAAAATGAAAAATTAAGGAAAACTGTAACAATCATTCTACTGTACGATATGTACATGTGCATAAGTAATTGAAGATGTTTCCTGGTTTCTTTACATATCAGACAAATTACTTGTATAATGTGCACATCGCATAACAGATAAATTCTTTGTATACACATGTATATACCATACAGATGAAAAGTTATTAAGGTGTTCACAAGTTACTCAAATGCTTGCATGCACTATCCTAACCTTCTAAGAGTCAATTTTGTTGAAAAGACTTAAAAAATTTCTGATTCAAAGCAAGATACAATGTCTATCAAAGAAGTTTATGAGAAAATAATTGAATTTTTGGGAAACAGATGAACTACAAATGCACAAGGGTTGGTGCCTCAATGGTTTGAGTTTAGACTCCAAAGGTCAACAGTACCAGGAGGTCCCAGGTTCAAATACAGGAAGGGGTAAAAAAAATCCCCTTGTAGCCATGAAAGTTCAAATACGGTGACTCTGAACTATCCGCAAAGCAGGTAGTCGTCCTGGGATTAGTCCGAGCCTGAGCTAGGCTTCGAATTTGGGCTTTTTTTTGTGCAAACCACCATTTAGTTCCATCCATAATTTGTAAGGGTGCCAAAATTAAACATTTCTTTTAATCAGAATTGGTCCAAAATGCCAAGAAGTATACCCTAAAAAAGATGCAAAACAACCTCTACCTGCACAAGTTGTGCCAAAATTAAGCCTTTTTCTCAGTAAACCAAAAAAATAAAACAAAAACTCTTAAAGCATCTTGCAATTTTTGCAAGTGCATTAATCTTCACTATCTCAACTACTAAAAAAGAATTGCTTCCCACTTTTTTACACAAAAAAAATGGTAACTAAAAAGGAATGCAAAACCTCATAAGCTCTCCAGTCAATCTGTTAATATATCTTCACTTGCAAGAATCAATCCATCTTCTGCCTGTAATAATACCCCACTATTCATAATGAATAAAATCAAAAAATTTCAAGAATTCAATCGATTTCTCCTTCTTCTGGATCGTCACCCTCACCCCCTCGTGCTGGTGGTGGGTCCACCTCTTCTTCTTCCTCTTCATCTTCGTCATCATCTTTCATATATAAACCAAGTTGTTCCAACGGATTACCTTTTCCATTCAACTTGAACCTCCCACCTTCACCACAATCTCCATTATTAGTGTCATTTATGAAGTTTTCTAAAGGCTCAGCGGCTGCAACACTAAGCATTTCCAAATCTTCAAGAAACCCAGAATTGTCATCGATATCAACCATCTTTTCCATCTGACATCAATTAGAATATATATATATATATATATATATAAATGTTAGATAACACAATCTTGGTGATCATTGATGATAAAAGATAATATAGAAAAGGTATAAAATGAAAATTGGAAACTAGATAAACTTTTATTTTGGTGTCATTTTGAATCGTTTTGATGAAAACTTTCTATTGATATATTTTGTTATAAAATATATTTATTTTATTATAATTTAATAAATTATATAGCTTAATCAAAATATATAAACAACTCTCCAAACTTTGAGACGATTGTCTGTCCAGTCCTATTCTGTTTGGATACCAAACGCATCCTAACCGGCTAGCATCCAATTCTACCCTTATGAGATGGAGAAATTTTCACGACTCCCTCCATTATTATGGGTAAAATAGTCATTTAAGTAAAAAGTGCAAAAATAAACATTTCTAGAGTTGTAGAGGCGCTGGAAATGATTACCTTCTGTAGAGCCTGACGTGCTGCCTCCCTCTCCAATTCCCTCTTCCTTTTGGCTTCGGCAGCAGCTTCTAATTCCGCATTTCGTCGTGCCTCTTCTGCAGCCTTCGCTTCTGCTTGCAATCGAGCTTTTTCTACATGACAACATCATCTCAAGTTCAGTGATAATTGCCCAAAAAAAAGGAATATAATGAGGTAATAACAAAAACATATATATATATAAGGGCAGGTTCATTTAGAAACTTTAAATATTTTAGAAACACGGGAACCACCTATTCTGTGAGTATTCATCATGAATAATATTATTCATCGTGAAGATATGTCGCGACATCCATCATGGATACTCACAAAAAAGTTTGTTCCTAGGTTCCTAAATGAACCTCTCTTCATAAAAACATATGTATATATAGGGCCAGGTTCAGGGAAAAACCGTAAAAAATGAAAAATTGAGAAACACCCTAAGTAACAGTTCATCTGGACCGTATGCACGATGTGCATACAAGTAATTTGTCCGGTATGCACATGTGCATAAAAACCAAGAAACAACTTCAATTGCTTGTATGCACATGTGCATACCATCCAGATGTATGGTTACCACGATGTGCATACAAGTAATTTGTCCGGTATGCACATGTGCATAAAAACCAAGAAACAACTTCAATTGCTTGTATGCACATGTGCATACCATCCAGATGTATGGTTACCACTTACTAGGGTGTTACTCAATTTTTCATTTTCTGGGAGGGGTTTCCCTTGAACTTCCCTACACACACACACACATATATATATATACATATATATACACAATTATAAAAACCTTCTCTTCTTCGCTTTTCTAGCTCCTCCTTCTCAAGCCTCAACCTCTCCCTATCCTGCTTCTCACACCCCTGAAACTCACAAACACCACATTCTCACAATCAGTCATTGCATTAAGACATATCCATGGGGTCATTTAAGAGAATAACCTTCTGCCACATTCTTTTTAAATGCATGACCTTCTAACAAATTCAAGAACGCCTCAAAATCCGTCAGCATGGCCATGCATTTATAAAAAATCTATCAAAACATTAATCCCTTAAATAACCCCATATCCATAAACTATAAATTATAAAACTGACCACATGGGCTAATTTATACCTTTCCAATCGTTATTTCTTGAGCTTTCAATATGGTATCAGCAAAACGGTTTCTCAATAAAGCTGCACGATAAAGCTTATCGGGAGAGACTTGTCTCTCGGATGGAGCGCTCTCCCCTAAAGAACGTTTTATAATATCATTATAAGATGCCGTGAAACTAACAGCACACAATAATTTCTTCATTATTTCACTTCTTACCCTCTTGGCGCCCATCTACTTCACCAGAAACAGGAATAGAGTGAGATTTTTGCTCAACTGGCCCCATCCCATTTACAGAATCTGAAAAAACACACATATATATAACCTCAGTAAATATGGAAGGGCACAATCATCTTGTAAGAATTCTAAAAACTCACAATGTTCAGCTTCTGCATCCCCATGAACAGCTGTTATTTGCTCCATGTTAACCTCAGAGCCAAATGTGTCCTATTTTAAATAAAAATAGCAACACATGTCAGTATTCATACATAATAGCATCTATACCTTTATTTGCGCTAAACTTAACTGCACTCCATGGCATTAAGAGCTTACCTTATTGTTGTTGTTCATGATGGCTGAAGCTTTTGCACCATCTGATTCACTGCCAGAAGAACTGTCTGAATCTGATTCTGCAGATACATGCATCATTTTGCATCAGTCACTTACAAGAAAAGTCTTTGTCCACATCTCAGACACATATAAGCAAAAGAATATTCATTCATGAATAGCACACCCACATGTGCTTCTTCGGGATGAATATTCATCATGAAGAGCACATTCATGATGAATATGGGCGTGTTATTCATCATGAATCACACATCCATGGTGCATATGTCATGTGCCGCATTGTGGGTGGCCCCCTGGTTCTTAATGAAAATGTATTTGTTGACCTCAAATTATTAAAAAACCCTCCACATACTTTCACCATTGAAAATTCATGATGAAAAAGAAACGGGTCCCGAATCACTAGATGGGAACGTAAATGAATACATTGTATGTCCATAAACAATTTTTAAAACAAAGACAATGCAGTGAGTTACATCTCGATTTTAATGTTTCGTTTTACTCTGTCTCTATCAACGTTATAATACGGTTTTATGTGGTTTTGATAAAACGATAATGTTTGTATATTTGAATAAGATATAAATTTGAAGATCTCATAAAAATTCAAAATAGATAGATCGATGTTAGTAACAAATTAACTATTTAAAAGTTCTCATTTTTTGCGTAATTTGTTTAATTCATTTTTCATTATAATTTAATTTAGATTTGGTAAAGAAGTAATTTATTAAAAATGGTTTTTAAGAGTTTATTGTCAAATGCTTTACAATATAGCATAGATAAAGGCCCTCTAGATACTTAAATGTTGATTGCGATACCCATATCACTTCCTGTTAAATTCTCTCTTGGTAATCAACTATATGCAATTTGAAAGCTAGGAGAACCACAAATACTAT
The DNA here is from genome assembly GCA_036898165.1 of Silybum marianum. Taxonomy (NCBI): domain Eukaryota; kingdom Viridiplantae; phylum Streptophyta; class Magnoliopsida; order Asterales; family Asteraceae; genus Silybum; species Silybum marianum. The sequence goes on from CM072535.1 coordinate 33,941,771, forward strand.
AGTCGAGATCATCAAAATCTAGTCAACAAGATGATTTCTTCGATCCAACCTTAATCTGACATAATATTATCCCCACATGCAAGAAATCATGATTTTAGACAATATATTATAGTTACTTAGTAGAAGACATGTTCAGATTCAGAATCATATTTACCTAATCCTAAGAACGATTAACAACTTTAAACGATATGATGGGCACTCGGTTGTTACTTCTAAAATGCACAAAAGAAACACATAACAAAGCAAGAAAATGCAAAAATAAATCAATAATAACTTAGCAGACTTCAGCATCTTAAGATGCCTTTTGCCATTCTGGCATCAACATTTACAAAATAATCAAAACATACCAACTCAGTGACAAAAATAACACTTACACTTTTGCAAAAAATAAATAAAATGGACAATTTCCACACATCGCATCAGAAACTGATTAAGCTTCTGTATTAGCCAACAATAACAATGTAAAAACATCAAATGACAACAATTGTGCCACCTCAACTTTAGGTGATTTTGTTATTTCATAAGATATTTAAGTGAAGCAGGTGTTAACACAAGATTAATGCTAATCTATACTCTGACCATGGTTTTATAGGTTACCATAAAATAACTAATATACTTATATACACCTTCCATCAACAAAGACAATGCCCACTTCACAACTTTTCTTTATCACATAAAGGGAATGCTACATGAAACTTTAACAATGACATAAAAAAAATTATTTTCACAAATTACCTAAAAGAACGAATAGATAGTCGCTTTTTGATTTTTATTCAATCAAAATGTGCATTGTCAAAAGAAATGTCTTCAAGTACACTATTTTTTAGACGAAGGTGTATGTTGTTCAAGGCAAGGACTAGCAAGCACATAATACTTTTATTCACATTTCACACACACACACACACACACGTGTGTGTGTGTATATATATATAGGGGCGGGGTGAAATGAGAACTCAAATTTGGAAAGGAGAGAGCGACACGTGTAATATTCAGACTGAATAATTAAGGGAAATATTCAGACCGAATGAAAAGGAAGCAAGTATATAATAAGGTCATAAAAGGGTCCACAAATAGAAATTTAGAAAGGTTGAAATAACACAAACCACTAGATGATGATCCAGAATCACTACTGGAGCTACTTGAACTACTGCATTTACTGTTCCTCGCAGCTGTATCTTTCTCTATCTCTACTGGAGGGAAGCTTGAGATAGGCAGCTCATTACCACCAATGTCTACATCCTCTTCATTGGCATCATTCACTGAAACAAACATAAAATTAGAACCACCCAACAAATTCGAAAAAAGAAAGATTATTCATGGAAATCTATATTTCAACTTTGATAATAAAAAAGATTAACCTTTGCATGCTTGCATGGATGAGTTGCTGAATCCTGACTCATTGTGAAGCTGCATTTACAAAAGAAAATGAAACAATCACTAGTTTATTTTGGTTTCCCATTTTCTTAATGGGCATCTGGGATTTGGGAAGGGGAGAAGAGAGGGATTATTTGTATAGAGAAGGATAACATGCAAGAAAAGTGTACCTCAATTTCACAAGTCTCAGCTTTTGCCATATTTTTCTGTTTGTCCACAAAATAATCATCTAAAAGCTTCCTCAATTTGAATAGTGTATCATTGCTAAGAGTATCGATATCAATCTCAATCTCATCCTCGGTTGTTTGGTTCCCATTTGAACTATTATCCTTAAGGAAATCAATAATGCTTTCAGGTAAGTCTGCTAACGAGGACTCCAATTCAGAGCTCAGTTTGTGCTTTTCAGCATCAGACATAGTCCTCTTAACGGGTTCTTGCTTAATTTCATTTCCTAAATATGTGGTTTTCTTCTTTTTAAAAGGAGGCATGGGAGTAGCAGTTTCAGTTTCAACAACATTCTGTCCCATAGGGACCACTGCCTCTGTGGCCACTGATAGCTTCTTCTCGATCGGTTTCCATCTAACTTCAAAAAACTTGCTCAAAGTATCAGCCATAATATGCACATCGTTTCCACGTGGATTGTAAGTCATTGCATTCGAAAATGTCAGCCTAACATCAGCTGCAAAAGCCCAAGAATCCACATATTTACCCGATGTTAACTTTGTTTTTACTGTCCCCAAATCCATCGGATGTTTAATAACCGTATAATAATCAGGAATTTTTAGCGCTACAACATCAACAGGAGTATTAAAAACCCAACCAAAATTATGACTCATTAACCGGTTCAATAACGTCTCACATTGTTTCATTAACATCGCATTCCCAGAAACCGGCGGCAATGTCGCCTTCTTCACCGAATCAACACGGCCCACGGCAGCCTTCTTTGAGCGGGCCCCACCGTTGCGTCCAGGTGGAGCCTTCTTCTTGCAGTGGGTGGCAGGGACTGACATAGACCTAGAAAATTCCGGAATGGGTCTCCTTTGACCAGCGCTACAGCTATGAACATCGCTGGATGGTGACAAAGACAAACCGTTAGAGCTAACCATAGCAATGTTCTTCTGGAATGTTCTAACTTGTTCAAGCTCACGTTTCAATCGGAAGCCCAATTCCTTCCTTTCGAAACTAGACAGCTTTGATAAAGACAAAACTTGAATCGGAACCCCGAGTTGTTGGTAAGAATCACCCCCATTCAAGTTTATGCATTTCCTTCTGGGAGGACACGATTCTTCTGAAGCGGTCATTTCAGCATTATCAAGCCGGCCCGAGCTGCCGAATCCTTCGGAGTCAGCCATGGTCTCAACCGCATGACGATAGTCTGGGACAAACCCATATGAGTAACCCTTTGAAACTTTCCTAGTTTTACCCATCATTCGAGTGAAATTCGTTTGTGACAAATTCTTCGAAACTCTCTGTCCAGCAAACTCTAGAGGAAAAGTAGGTGCCATAAAAACTCAATCCCCAAGAGTTGCAAGTATCAACTCCTGGTGTTCATAAATACCCATAACTTCCAAACTTATTTTTAACACTCAAACTAATAGATGCCACCTAAGAATCTTGAAAAGTATCAAAGAACCAAATCACCAATGTATCCTCCTCAAACGTTTTTTTTCTGAATCAGAATCTTCAAAGATTATAGATTTAGGTTATGCATACCTCTTTATCAGCAATTCATGTGTGCAATTCACAGAAAAAATATACGAATCGGGATCGGATTGAGGATCTGACGTCAAACAATTCACTGATTCAACCAAACACGGAGTCCGTCAAACTCTATCCCAATTCATATTACAAAAAAGAATCAAAACGAACCCATTCTCAATCAACCCAAACTTAATGTCGTGATTTTCATCAATCGATCCAGATCAAGAACATTCGAAACCAATGCCACGAAACACACAAGTCGGAAAAGAATCAATAACAATAACAAACCCCCCACAATACACCCAACTAAAAACCCTAACCCTAGATCGAAATCGAAAATCGAAAATCGAAACCGAAACAACCACCAATGAATTAATAAACCCTAAGAGTAATAAAATTCCGAAATTGAAACACGGTGGATAATGCTTTCCAAAGAGTCCTTTAACACAAAACGTGGATCTTTGAGCCAATAAAAGAAGAAGGAAAAACAAAAAAATCCCAATTGGGGATAAAGGGTGATGTGTTTCGAAACCCTAGCAAAACCCCTCGCTCATTCCTTCAACAAAAACGTGCGAGATAAAGAGGGATTTAGAGAGAGAAAAGGATTAGGGTAAAAAAGAGAGAAAGACTTACCAGAAGAATAGAATAGAATAGAATAGAATAGAGAGAAAGAGATGGAAGAAAGAATGGCGGTGATGATGATAGTTGTTAGTAGGGATTTTCATTGGAGTTAAAAAGCGAAAGGGTATGGAGTTTAGCCTCTTTACTCGCCGATCTTTTAGCAAATCCTGGCCGTTCATCTTATGATTCCATTTTTTAATCTTGTGGTCCATATCCTTTCCTCATTCCGTTGATTTTTCAATTTCTTTTCCTTTTTTTCTTTTTTTACTTTTCTTTTTACCTTTTCTTTCTGATTGTTAAAAAGTTAAGTATATTGATGAGCATTTATGTTTTTTTTTTAATTTCTCTAAAGTTAAGAATTATAAATTAAATATTTTGAAAATTTTGCATTTAATTTTAATATCTTTCCTATTTTAAAAACTAAACATTAATTATAGGATTAAAATATTTTATTTATTTATTAAAATGTTATTTTTTCTATAAATAATTGTTTTAAAGTTTTGTATTAATATGAATATATTAAAAAGTATTTCTTTCATATGATAACTATTTTTGTTAATCTTTATATTTAAAAAATATATATATTCTATTTCCTATTTTATTCATTTTAAAGATACAATCTTTTGAAGTTTGATTTTAATTCAAAATTTCAATCTTCCTTGTTTTCTTCAATTTGGAACAAATTATATATATTTCAAATATATATAATTATAAAAAATATTTAAAAAAAATTACATTTATCTTCAACTGATTTTCTATTTTAAAAATCAAACATTAATTATAATATTAAAATATTTCACTTATCTATTAAAATATATTTCTCTTTCTATATAATTAATTTCAAAAAAAATTATTTATAGAAATATATTAAAAAATAAACCCCCCCCCCCCTACAACTTTTTTGGTGTGTTCTCTATATTTGGTGGGGGAAAAATTTCTTTCTTAGTTTTTTCATCTTGAAAATAGTTTTTAGGATTCTATTTGGAGCAAAATATTAACTTAAAATCTAAATTTTTTTCTTTTTTAGAGAAGATGTTGGAGATGTTAAATTTTTAAGGATATGATTTGTTTAACATGGTAAGATATGATTTGTTCATGTATTCAAAATATTTAATACGATATAAAGAAATTAAAATTGTTCAACTTTTTCATTCAAAATCATTTATTAATTATTATTGAAACCCATGTTTTAAAATCTGGTTTTTTAGTTGAGCAGGTGTGGTGACTGACTGACTGGGTCACGGGTTAACCGGTTCAATCCATGGGTCAACCCAATTTCAAAATTTTCATTGTATTTTCTATTTTCATATATATATATATATATGAAAATATCAAGAATTTGATGTCCACAAGTTCAAATATTAAAATTAATTTAACAACAAGTTTAACATCAATCTAAATACATTGAAAACACATAATCATATGTTTTTAATCAATCCAAATACACTTTTTGATGAAACCCGGTTCAACTAGTTTTTTACTAAACCCGGCCGGGTCAATCCGGGTCAGAAATTGCCAAAAACTCGGCCATAGTTGATCCACTCTCTTCCCCGTGTCACGATTCAACCGGGAGGGTCGACCCCAGGTTTAAAAACATTGGTTGAAACTGAATTCCTATTTTAACTAGAGTTTACGTAAATAGCTTGTGTATTTAAGTAAAAAATATTTTTAGATTAAAAAATGGAAAAAATAAATAATTTATGTAAATAGGATCCTTATGCAATTTCTTTATGCAAATTTGGACGCAAATTTGTATAATTTTTTCTTCTAAAATATGAAAATTTAAGTTTACGTAAATGAGTAAGGTTTTTACGTAAACTACGACTAAAATGGTATTTCAATTGAAAAATGACTAAAAAGTTAATTTAGTTTGAAAGACTAGTGTCGTTTGTTTTTTAAGAGGTGCTGAAGTCTAAAGTCTTATTTCAGTTCGAAATGGTTATGAAACATCTAGATGAATCAGACATAAGTGGTGATTAAGAGCTTATGTTGAAAAAACAAACAAAGAACCCATTTAGTCAGGGGCGGAACACAAATCTTCTAATTAAGGGGGCCGAATCCAACAAAACATCTTCATTGATAAGCTCAATTCATTATAAAAAAAAACGGCGTGACAGTAGAATAGAACCTATGACCACATATACAGGGGCCATATACACATAACCACCTGAGCTAAGCACGATTCATTGATAATATTTCTAATATCTAGTATTTAAGGGATAAAACACAGGGGTCATGGCCCCCTAAACCCCTATTGTGTTCCGCCTCTGCATAGACATGATAATCACTTGAAAACCATAAAAAATTAAGAATTTGTGAAAATTGATGCAAAACACTTATTTATATTATTATTTAATATTTTCATCAAAGAGGTATGAATTAACGTATTGTTTCATACATGTTTGTATTTGAATATTGAAAATTTTACATGTGATTTTTTTTTGGCTCACATAGTTAAACGAAAAAGCTTACATAGTTAAATGAAAAATCCACGTAAGAAAATTTAAATGATAAAACAAATACATGTGAAAGTATCGCGTTGTAAACAATGTCTATATTATTATTATACAATGCAATTTTTTTAGAAAATCTATATAAAATAATAATAACTCGATTTTATTATTGGTAGAAATAAACACAAAAAAGATCTCTCAATATAAAGCTTTAAAACGTTCTTTAATCCTGCAATTTTCTTTTGTGACCTCTACTTTAGAAAATATAAATAACTTGTTAGAGCACAAATAAATAATAAAATCAATATTTTTTTTATATTTAAAAAATGTTTTAAAATTGTAATTTCATCAAAGATATTTATTGATGGATTGTATCATGTTACTAACTTATCGTTTAAGTATCATATTATCGACTGAGCAATAACAATCAGTCAATTAGTGATGGGAAATCAAATCATTGGCATTCCAAGAGTAAAGATATAGTTTTTATTTTACTAAATGATTATTTTTTATATCTATCAATATATATTATATTGTTTTTGTTGTTGATAGATTACCATGGCTTTTGTAGACCTTATATTTATGGTCGTTTTCGACTTCTTTGTAGTACGTCGGTAACGTAATAGCGGTTTAATTTTAATTTTATTAATTGTAAAGTAAGTCGGTATATAATATATGGTTTGTGATAGGGGTGAGCATCGGACGGGTTTTTGGGTGGAGAAAACAGGCCCTGAAACCGTCCGATTATATTCGGGTTATTCTCGGTTTCGGGTAAGTTCGGGTTTTAAACTTATATATATATATATATAAAGTTTTAGGTAAAAATTATGTCTTATATATATTATTATAAATAAATAAATATATATATATATATATATATATATTTAAATTCTTAATCGGATTAATCGGTTCGGTTCGGGTGGCGTAGGATAAACCCAACCCGATCCTACTATAGCCGATTAACATCTCGGGTTCGGGTTTTCATATTTGGGTGCTTATTCGGTTCGGGTCGGGGTCGGGCTTTGCTCACCCCTAGTTTGTGATGGATTTTACTGATAGATTCAAAACCGAAGTAAACTTTGCATTAACTTATATAACTATATGAGGTCCTTGACATAAATCCATTTTCCGAATTTAGTCGTGCCAATCTGAATCATTCAAGCATACACTTTATAGAGCAAAACATATTTATAAAATCATAATCATATAATGAAAGCATACAAAAAATTAGTGAGGTCTAGTTCATATATAGGCGAAAATCAATCTCAAATTTAAGCCGACTATAAACGAGTACTGAATTCAAGCTCGAGCTCTAGCCTTGATACGAAAAACTTATTGAGCTCAGTAAGATTATGATAATATTTTTTCAAGTCAAACTCAAATAACCTCTAACTCCACTCGGTTTGTTAACGTCTTTATAAAAAAAATAATCATAAATAGAAAAAAAATATTTTATAACAATAATTTTTCTCACTAAAGGACCGGTTTTAGATAAACATAACTTATTACAATAAGGGGGTGTTTGTTTGAGCTTATCAAAACAACGTATTGACTTATTTCGGTGGGGCACCGATAATCAAGGTTCTAAATGGCGTGAGGCGTGGCGGCGAGGTCAAGCCTCAAGCCTTACGAGTTACGGCGAGGCCATGGCGTTTTTTAAGGCGCGACTTAAGGCGACAAATCTTTATATATATCATATGTGTATGTGAGCCAATGTAATGAACAATAATGATTAAACAAATTAAATTCATATAAAACTACAAACAAAGGAAGAAACATTTATTTATAATTTTATATCAAATACACAAGGTTTACAAAAAAAAAAGAAAAAAAAAACCAAAATCACGCCTTATAACCCGCCATAACGCGCCTTACTGCAAGCCACGCCTCAGAGTCGCGCCACGGGCTTTAACGTGGCAGCGAGGCCACGCCTCGACGTTATGGCGCAGCATAACGCCGCCATAACACGTTTTTTAGAACCATGCCGATAATAAGTCATTTTAAGTGTTTGGGTAAAACAACTTATTCGGTGCCAAACCGGAGATAAGTTGTTTTTTAAGAAGTAAATTTTTTTAACTTATCAGATTTTCATAAGCCCTTTTCCAAACCGGTAATAAGTCATAAGCTCATCCAAACACACGCTAATTAATACGTACAGAATTTGTTCTTCCAGTAATCAAACTTCATACGGCTAAACTTAAAAACGTGAAAATTAATTATCAAAACTTTTGTACAAAATCAACCCGACCCAAAGTTAAAAATATGATTCCAACTTAGAAACTCAAAATGATCCTAACCGAACGGGTATATAGAGTAAACCCGACCCGGAGTTAAAAATATGATTCGAACTTGGAAGTTAGAAACTCAAAATGATCTTAATCAAACGGGTATATAGAGTAAACCCGACCCGATTTACCATTTAGTTTTTAGTGTGTGTTTTATGGTGTACATAAAGAAAACGGCCGTCTAATTAACGACCCAAACAAAGGGCAGCTTTAACGTCCAATCGCCATGCATAACCACTACCTACCCTCCACGTGTCACACGGCACCGTTAGGGTGGAAGACGGCATGCCACTTCGGCACGTGACACTCACACTGCACGTGAACGCCGCCGGCCGGTAAGTTACCGGCGCCGCCTTCTTTCTGACCAGCACCACCACAACCTCATCTCCACCGGCCATCTCTCTATACGCTTTGTTCATCCACACCACCCGATCTCCACCGTCGGATATAAACCCTGGACACGTGTCACTCTCCAAATCCTTCACTCCCTGCACCTCCCTCCACCCAATCCACTCCCCATCCACCCACGTCTCCGTAACACATTCCACCGTCACAAACGACACCGTTTGCCGTGGTACCATCACACCCGGATGATTTGAAACGGATCCCACGTGACCATCACGTGCTATTTTTCTGTTTTGACTCGAAGAACAAACCACCGCCGGCGACTCCTCCTCCTCCTCTTTCCGATCTGGAGTCTCCGGCATCAAAGACAACGTCACCACCGTGTCTCCGCCGCCGGAAACCGTCTGATGATCAAACGACGACGTTGATAGTTTTCTTTTTTTATCATCTTTATTTCTTTTATTACCCTTCACCTTAACATACCTTCTCTTTGATCGTCCAGTTTGACCACCGTTCTCCGCCGTTGAATCGCCGGAACCTGATCCTGAAGAAACCATCGGTTTGGGTGCAATCGGTCTGAACTTAAGCATCATCCTATCCACCATCGAAATATCATACAACCCACAACCACTACCACCGCCACCGTACCTCGAAACCCAACCACCACCGCCACCGTACCTCGAAACCCAACCACCACCGCCGACTCCGTGGCCGGCGTACCTAGCATCCATATTTACACGTTAATATAACCTTTTCTTTTCTTCTCTCTCTCTCTCTCTCTCTCTCTCTCTCTCTCTCTTTCTCTACAACTGGATTCTGGCTATTGTCTTTTACGTGGAACATAATGTATTGGTGTGTATATATATATATATATATATATATGGTGGTGGAGCCGCGTGTGGGAGAGAAAAGTAACACGTGTGACGAGAAAGAGGTGATTGGTGGGAAATGAAACGTGGCAGGTGGGCCATGGTTGGGTGGGTCCGGTGATCGGAGAAGGACCAATGAATCGGCGAGAAGTGTATAGTTTGGCGCCGGAGCAGGGGCACGTAGGGGGTAATTCCACCTCGAACTGTGTGTAGGGTTTTCCTGATAAAGCAACGTCGGATCGGAACGTGGGTCAAATAGCTTCCAGAAAATTCGACACGTGTTTCTTTTTTACAAATTTGGTTCTTGTAATCGGTCCCTCTAATGTTGGTTTATTCAAAGGTCTTAAATAAGTGGAGGCTAATACCATCTTTATAAATGAATTTATCTAGTGTTTTAAAATCTGGATTGATCTGGTCGGTCGAATCGGTTGAACGGAACTTGAAAAAAAGGTTGGGTGAATTATTACCGGGTTTTTGTGACTCGACCGGGTTTCACAATACACCGATTGAACTGGTGGTTGAACCCGGTTTCATCAAAAAATGTATTTCGATTGATGAAAAATTTATAGTTATATGTGTTTTTAAATATATTTGGATTGATGTAAAACTTGTTGTTATGTTATTTTTAATGTTTAAACTTGTGGACATCAAATTCTTGGTTTTATATATATATATGAGAGAGAGGCCCTCGTAGTACGATCTGTGTTAAGCAAGGTAGTCTGGGTTAGTGGTAAGGCTATATAATTAGGATATGGAGTATATATGTTTATTCCATAGTAGCATGCAGTTGCTAGCAGGACAGTTGCCAAACAGGAAATAAAGCGGGTTTAGCTAACGCAGGTCTTGCTTGCTTATAGTTGCCAGTGCTGCTCCGCAGGGAGGGTTAAAATGATTGGCTGAGAATTGTCCTCGCATTCTCGTAAATAGTTACCATCCTCGCATGAACCTCTTTATATATATGTATATATATAGGTGGAGGTTCAAACGAGAACACCTCCATTTTACGAGAACGCGAGAACACCCTTATCACATGTGATAATACACGAGAGGGAACTTGATGGTGTGCGGATGACGTGCCTTGCTATTTAGGTCGCACCAAAGATCGTTTGCGTTTATGATTTAATATCACATATGATGGTTTTGATTGATTATAGTATCACATCAAAGACACACTTATCACATGTGATAATATATGTGATAGAGCTTAGTGGTGTAACAACGACTTGGTCGGTAACCTAGAGCACGCCAAAAGTCATCCGCATCTCTGATTTAGTATCAAATGTGTATTACATGTGATGAAATAATAGTATCACATGTGATTTTCTATGGTAAAAGGGTGTTCTCGCGTTCTCGCAAAATGAAGGTGTTCTCGTTTGAACCCTTCCCTATATATATATATATATATATATATATATATAGAAAGAGGTTCATGCGAGGATGATAATTATTTACGAGAATGCGAGGACAATTCTCAGCCAATCATTTTGTACATGAAACTTTTCATGTACAAAATCACATATGATTTACGTACAAAATTATATATGATTAACTGCGATTTTTCCCGCGACTTGCCCACGAAAAAAATCGTGCGTGTCATTTTTGATGCTTACAAAATCACATATGATTTTGTACATGAAATCATATATGATTTTGTACATGAAAAATTTAATGTACAAAATGATTGGTCCAGGATTGTTCTCGTATTCTCGTAAATTGGTATTGTTCTCGTATGAACCCGCCTATATATATATATATATATAGGGAGGGATCATATGAGAACCACCCCTCCTTAAAGGAACAATTTGTGGACCACATATGATGTAGGTCTCACATAATATTAAATCATTTCTGATTTAATATTAAATCATAAATAATTTAATATTATGTGGGACCCACATCATAAGTGATCCACAATTGTCCCTTTGTTTCTTTAAAAATGCAAAGTTCTCATTTGAACCTTCCTCTCTCTCTCTATATATATATATATATATGTATGTATGTATGCATGCAGAAAAATGAAAAATGCAAGGAAATTCTTGAAACCGGTTAACCCAATGGTCAAACCGGTTGACCCGTGACCCGATCACTATACCGATTCAACTCAAAAACCGGTTTTAAAATATTGAATTTATTCCTATACATTTACATCAAAACCTCTACTAAGTACAAAAAAATTTATATACATCTTCATTAAGGGGTATCATTAACACTCCCCTTAAATAATCATTAACACGGCTAAATCAAGCCTCAATTATCAAAAGTTATGATGGAATCACGGTATTTTTTAAAGGTATGATTCATGTTAACTATGGTATTTTCGTTTTTTTTTTCATATATTGATATTGTAGAGGGGGGTTCAGAAGAAAACGTTAAAAAAAACTGAAGAACACCCTGAGAGTCCGCCATCTGGACGGTATTTTTTTCTATGCATCAACGCATAAATGTGCATTAGTTCATATGCATAAATACATATAAGCAATTAGAGCTCCTTTTTTCTATGCATCAATGCATAAATATGCATTAGTGCATATGCACAAATGCATGTTACCAGATGGCGACCTCCCAAGGTGTTTATTCAGTTTTCTCTTTTTTTGCGTTTTCTTCTGAACCTCCCTCTGATATTGTATTCCTTAAATATTTGATTTACTTAATTATCATATTTTTAATTTTGTCATTTACTTTTGTTTAAACTTTTTCTTAATTATTTCATTCATTTTCTGGTTAATTTTCACCTATAAACCTTTGTAAAGAAATTGAAACAACCAATATTTATACACAGAACAACATTATGAAATTGAAACAAAATTCGTTATTTTACTTCCAAACTTTAAAGAAAAATAATTATGAATTTTTGGGTTTCATCTGTGAACTTCGGTTAAAACAAACCCGGAACAATCGAAGTTCATATATGTAATAACAACACTATGAACTTTATATAAATATCATATAAAACATGGTTGACGAAACATCGTGTGAGAAAGAGAGTTAAAGTACGGACCGCAAGAAGGGATCTGAACCATTGATCATCTTTAATCTCAAATCCACCCATGAATCGTGGAGATTGATCTGGTACACTCGGTGCATTTAATCTTAACGTGCATCCAAACATGGAGAACCTTTCTTATTATCACCTTAATTAAATTTCCTTCTCCACGGACCCAACCCAAACATGATTATCTTTCAAAAATAAAAACATATGTCATGTTAAACAAAGTTCAATGAAGTATTTAAGATGGGAGATGAGAGAATCTTCCAAAATAAAAATAATTTGTTCCAAAATTACATCCATTTAATTTAATTCAATTTTATAAAAAAAACCATCATTTTATAACATCTCATTTAACCATAACTGTTATAAAAATGAACCGCCCAGATGAGTTTGTAGAGGTAATATTATTTACATGGTTAACAAATGATTGCACTTGTATATATGTATAATTTCTTATATTATTCAACGAATCAATAATATTAAATCATTTGAATTATATTATATGTTATAAACTAGCAAGTAAAACATTAAAAAATACGAAATAACCAAATATTTGTTACAAAAAGCGCGCACTAAACCATGGTGTGTCACAGGCTTAGTTTGTCGTCAAACATAAATTTGAGTCACGATGTGTACGATGGTTGTTGTAACAATCCTTTTAGAACAGTGGTTTTGTTAAGCTAATTTTAATTAAATTTTTTTGAACAAATACTACTTAAAAATAAATGTTAATATAAACTTTTGTGAACAATTAACTATTGACATTTATTCTCGTCTATTTGAATTCTTTTATAAAGTTTATATCTTCAAAAAACCATTGTAAGTCCCTAAAAATAATTACAAATAATCGTCTTGATGATCATCAATCTATCATATCCAAAGTTTATAAGCCTATACAATTGTTATTGGTAATATATTTATGTATTTAAACTATATTTGACAAACTATAAACTAGCTGTTTGTTGATAAGTTAGCTATTAGTTAATAAACTTGACATATATTGCAAAACTAGCTAAAAAACTATATATAAAATATAAAATGGCTTAAACGTGCATTCTATACACCTACTTAGTATACTTACTATCGATAAAAGAAATATTAACGCATATTATTTTTGCCAACAAAACAATAAAACATATTGCATAACAACTAGGGACGTGTCGGACAAATATTGTTTTTTGGGGAAGGAATTAGATGTTGTTATAGAGTTAGGAGAAACATATGTATAGCAAGGAATACGACATTGAATCATTTTAGAGAGGTATCTGATGTATATATCATAAAAATAAACGAGAAAATAAAACCATACATATGTGTGTGTGGGGAGGGAGGGGGGGTGTTAATAATAACATAATAAATCAACATGGCAAAAAAAATCCTTAATTAATTAAATTGAGATTTTTTTAGGTTTTGATTTTTAATTCTCGATTTTAGATAAATTATATCAAATTTATCAGAGTCACTTCAAAAGATACACCAAATTAAAACGTACACCAAATTTGATGTAAGGGATAATAACGCACCAAATTTAATGAAACACTATCTATTTACATAAAAATATTACACCAATTTAAGAAGATAAAAAAAATATCTAAACTCTTATATTTTGATGTCACCCATTGATTTTTTTATATTATTCACACCAAATTTTAACATTGAATGCATAGTTTTTTACACCACTTTTTTTATAAAAGATAAACATCGAGGGTCTCTGGCTTTGCAGTTCGGTTAGCAAAAGAACGATTCGACTCTATATAAATACAAGATAAGTCTTGGATCGATTCCAACCCCTCCTCCAGACTCAGTCACTGAATGAACTAAAAGATCTTTCAATCATATTGATGCTCTTGAAAGTTGATTCCAGATGAACCGATTTGGATTGCCTATAATCAATGTTTTTTTTTCCTCCAATTGATACCCATTGAGGATGTCCAATATTTGAATAAATGATTGGTATTGGTCCACACCTTGCTTCCCTTTATTTCCATTATTGTTGGTATGAGATAATGAGAATATTATCCCTTTTTTCCTTCTGGCCTTTACCATATGTTCCATATTTTTTAGGGATAAAACTTAAATAAATTAAATATTCTATTTATGGGAGCTACCCATTGTTTTCATTAAATATTAATTCTTTTATTCTAGAAATTGTCATGTAAATAGTTATTTGGAAAGCAACATATCTTTATATTTGTTCATAATTCTATGTGTTTGTTTTATAACACTGTAATTTTTCGGACCAACTTATATATACTGGCTAATCACCTGAACGACCATAAATGATCTGGAGTCATCACATGAGAACTTTCATGGCCACAAGGGCTTTGACAACGTTCAAATTCAAACTCGAGAATGATGAGATTTCCACTACATCCCTTTCGGAGCCTCAACCATATTTCCACTGTGTTTTATGTTTTAGAATCAATTAAATTATCGGCATCCTCTTAAACAAAAGTCCAAATTGTCAGTTTTTTTGTTTCATATGGGACGTATGAGTACAATTTACTATAATTTCTAAAGGGCTACTAGTTTTCATTCGTTTTTGGATCTAAATTAGCATGATGGTGAAGATAACATCTGATCCTAGTGCAAACACTACTAAAATGGAAGACTTTCACCTACGGACATTTCCCTGGAAAATCCATCGCTAAAGGGTGATCCATCATAAAACCGTCACAAAAGTTGGTGTCTAAATTGTTGGTGGGTAAATCAAATCAGTGACAGATTACCCATGAAATTGCTGGGTAATCTGTTGGTATTTTCTTGAAAACATCCGATTTCGTCGGAACCATTAGTATTTCCTGGGTAATCCGCGATAATCACCCACGGAAATTTTCCTGGGTATTTTTTTGTGGGTGGAAGTCATTTTTTTGGTGGTGAAATTTATGATACTCACATCATCATTGGTTAGAAGACATGTCATTCATAACCAATTAGTGGTAACTTGTTTTTAGGTGAGAACCTGACCAAGCACTTACATTCAAAACAATGTATGTCATATATAAACTGTAAAGATGAATACTTAAATTTTGATATGAAACATAGATACCAATACGTGTTTGATAGTAGGTATTGAGATAAGAATAATTCAGTGACTATGAGGCTTCCCACTTTTGTGCCGGAAAATAAATTCTTGTCTCGTGTCTAGTTTTGGGTGGATGGATTTTCTTTAAAAGTCTGGGAATCTCATTCGAAAATGAGCAACGCCTTATAAATGTCACCAGAGGCCAAGATAATCTACATGACGAAGACGGTACCTTGATTATTAGGGTTAAGTGGTTGATGATTTAGTCGGTATCTGGTGTGATAAGTAAAATAAGAATTGGAATGATCATTCGAGCATGAACGATGAATGACTTAAAGACATGTTTGACTGAATGTTTGTGCAAGCATACATAACAAAAATCACTATCAAATATACATTTCACGAAAGTTTTTACAGTGTTGCTGAATCAACTTTTATTAGGCTACAATCTGAAGAATGTCAGATGATTTGATAATCATCAACCTCAAATAATGATGTCAACAAGTCAACTTTGAAAAGTCAACCCCTACAGATCGTTCAAGATTACGTTAGAAAAACGATGTTTATTTTATTGACGATGTTTCTTGAAACAAGGGTTGTCCCTTTTAATATATGAACATTCAAGAACATTTGTTATTTATAAGAAAAGTACAATTGGTCAACTAAAAAAATGTGAAGAATTGCTTGGGAAATAAAATAGACTGTAGGATGAAGAGTCTAACCACCTGATATTATATAACAAATACTAAAATCCACTGTTTAAAGGTTAAAACATAAAACACTGTATAAACAGTTATTCATAAAATTAACATATATGATAATTATTGATAATTTATAGTCTTGCTTTCCACACTACATATTGAAGTGTTCCCATTCACACAAATTTGAGTGACAAAGATATTCATTCCAAAAAAGATAGATGCAATCCCAGCGTGATATTCTTGATGAGCCTTTTGATGGAAATTTTGAAGATATTCGAAAATCGAAAACATCTATATCTTAATCCTAGCTACATCTTTCATAAATTGATTTAGATGTGACATGATCATATCTATTAATCTTTTTTTAATTTTTTGTCTGAAAATACACATGGCAATGAACTTTAGATTTCATAAATTTTTACCCGATCAAAAATCTAATATCATGCCCTATTTTGTGTGCGTGTGTATATATATATATATATACACACACATATGTATAGAGGGAAGTTTAAATAAGAACATTAACCAAATAAGAGAACATAAAAACGGACAAATCATGTGTAAAATCACATGTGATTTTACAGTAACGATCAACGTAAGAATGTGTGAACGACGTGGCCCGCGACCTCAGGTCATTGCCAAAGTCATGTGAATCACATGTGATTATACACGTGATTTTAATGTAAAATAATTGTTTTTTTATTATCTTAATATTGAATATTATTCTTGTATGGACCCAACTCTATACGCGTATACACACACACACACACACCATAATATATAGCATTTACCTTATAGGGGAGGTTCAAATGAGAACTCAAATTTGATTGTGAACGTAAGGACAAATGAGAGCGCGACACGTGTCATATTCAGATTGAATAATTAAAGAAATATTCAAACTAAATATAATATTTATTCAGTCTGAATAAACATTATTCAGGTCGTATATACACTATATTCAGTCTGGATATTTCTTTATTTATTCAGTGTGAATAATCTACATAAATACATGGTCAATATTTACGGTATGTATTGTGGTCCAAAAGTATGTGAAGATGCCAAAGTTATTATATATCTCATGTGCCTAAATTGGAAAGTCACATCCAAATGCTGACGAGTATCGCCGTGATAACAACAAAATTGTTATATTCTTTTTTTTATCTTTTTAGAATCCGTTGTTTACTTATATATTTTAACATTATTAGAAAGTTATTTATACAATGCACAAGATATTTTAATTTTAATATTTTTTTTTATGTCTATCGATATAATGTGGTTTTATGTGGTTTTAAAAAAACGATAATATTTTTATTTTTAAATAAAATATAAATTTGAAGATATCGATAATTTTTTAAAAATAATATCAATTCTAGTATCAAGTTAACTATTTAAAATTTGTTTTATTTATTATAATTTATTTTAATTTGATTTTTTTATTATAATTTAATAACAAACTATTTTATTTTTGTTTAATAATACGATTTTTTATAAATTCCGTTAAAACTCAATGATTATCCTAATTATATTTTAGATTTTTATATTTAACATGAGATGTTTGTCTTGTATTTGATTATATTTATTTGTTGTTAGTTACACGAATTCAAACATAAAACTTTAATAGATTGTACCTATGCATAATTTAGTTGTAATCTTGAGTTTTAAGTAATATGCATCAATAAACAGTACTTCATGCATAAAAAATGGTTTCAAGAATTTTTGTCAAATGCTTTATAACATAGTATAGATAACTATATTTACCTTTAAACATAGAACTTTTTAAAACAATGAGTCATTTCTATCTTTTAGAATTTAGAAAATATCACTTTATATAGAGTGATCATTTTGCATAAGTCTTGTTATGTTTAATTTTAGACTCGTTCGGTTTGACATAATGTTTTTGATGAATACCGGTTTATATGGAGTGATCATTTTGCATGTGTCTTATTATATTTAATTTTAGACTCGTTTAGTTTAACAGAGTACTTTTGATGTATTTATATTTGTGAGCAAATTTTTTAACATCGCCTTTTTTTAATCATTTTACATTATCTTCTAGCTTATTAGCTAGTTTTTACCATACATGACTAGTTTATCAGCCAACAACTAGCTTTTCACTTTTTCAGCCAACAGATAAAATCCCCTGTTAGTGAAAACATAAGGTGCCAAAAAAACCCTCACAAAATTAAAGCCGTAACATATTGATCAAAACACAACCATGTTATGGTAAATCAAGAACATGTCGGACTTTATTGAATCAGATACCGAAGAACAAAAAAAACAAGTAAAAAAGAAAGAAAGAAAAAACGTCAATGATCAAATCGACGTCAGTATCACCATCAGTGGCGAATGCATAAACTTAGTTTCGATTCAATAATTATATTAAGCTTCAAAGAAACTAAAACAAAAATTACCACACAAAGATAAAGAGTCCAAGAAAGGGATGAAAAATAACATCTGCAGTTCAAGTTGATGTGGCCTTATCTTCCTTCTGCTGAAGATACCTTTGGTACAAAAAAATAATATTGTGAGAGAATGGCGGACAACCATCGGACTTTAACTTTATGGTTGATATAAGAAGTTAAGAACTGAAACAACTTAATGAGCTTAACGGGACTAATAACTTATTTGGTTAGTCATCCATAATAATTGTTTGGTAGTGGCTTAGGCTATGTTTGGCAAAAATAAGCTAGTTTATAAGCTGACTTATAAGCTAACTTATTTTCAGTGTACATGTTTAAAACGCTACTTGAAGTAGCGGTTTGGGAGCTTATTGTGACATTTTCCAATTATAACCCTCATTAATATTAATTATTATTTTTTAATATACCCTTTTTGGTCATTTTACATTCTTATACGCTAGTTTTGCCAAACATGATTTTTTCATCAGCTAGCTTATCACTACCAGCTAGCTTATCCGCTAGTTTGCCAAACATAGCCTTGATGATGTAGAAAGTGGCTTATTCAGTATCATTAGTTCATAAGTTATTAATTCAATTGATTTTGGTCCACAAGATTCTTTTATTTTGTCATTATTGGAGGGCATTTAAAGCACTTGGCTAACATTTAACATTAAGAACTTAGAAGAAGAGAGTTATTAAGCCTTTTTGTATTAAAACAAAATAGCAATACACTAATCAAGACCACAAACAAAACACAAGTGGGCAAATAGTATGAAAATGCAACACACTTTTAAAACCTTCATTTTGGTACCCTTAAATGTGATATCTCAAACATTTAGAACAAAATGTGCTGCACAAAATAGGAATCCGACCAAAGTAAGTTGCATTTTCATGGATTGTTGTAAATCAGGTCCTAAATATTTAAATATTTGAGATGTCACGTATGAGGTACGAACTGATGGTTTTGAAAGTACGTTACACAAAACAGGAATCAAATCAAAGTACGCTACCTCTCCATGCAATTTGCCCAAAACGTAATATATATATATATATATATACATATATATAGGGCAATAATCAAATAAAAACCATAAAAAAGGTTATAAACTCGTGAAAACCGATATAAAAACAATTTTTTACATAATTCTTTTTCATCAAATCCATTAATTTAAGATACTGTTTCACATATGTTTGGGTTCACCTTATGAAATAATTACATGTGATATTTTTTGGATTCACCTAGTGAAACCAAAAATACGCATAAAAAATGTTCATATGGTGAAACAAATATATGTGAAGGTTTCATGTTATGAAACAAATATATGTGAAATAATATCTTAAATCCTAGCATTTGATGAAAATAAATCATGAAAAAAAAATTATTTTTATATCGCTTTTCACGAGTTTATAACCTTTTTGTGGTTTTGTTTTAATTATCGCCCTATATATATATATATATATATATATCTATAGGGTTAGGTTCAAATATGAACTCATTTTTGGTTGTGAACGTGAGGACGAATCTCAGCCACACATCTTCGGTTATGGTGGACGCAATCACGGAGGATTGACGCGATTCATGGGAGGGTGGAGATTATTAAAGGAGGGGAACCAGGTCAAAGCCGCCTTTATTGACCGGATAAGTGGCTGAGATTCGTCCTCAAGTTCACAACCAAAAATGAGTTCACATTTGAACTTTCCTCTATATCTATCTATATATATATATATGAAATTACAAAGAAAACACAGCTTACCCTTGGCTTTTTGCCCAACGTGAAAATTGATAGAGCTGAACCGACTCATTTGAAGCATGACATGCTAAAAGTAAATAGTTACGAGGCTGAACCATCCACGCAAACCTCATGAATAATGCTGAATACACACACATGGCTGCAGTGAAAAGTTACAAGTAGAATGAGAATCTTTAACCTTTCGTAACCATATTTAATTTATATGACGTATAAGTATATATAACAAACCTCCGGTCATGTTGCCTGATATCATCTCCGGAGGTTTCTGCATATCCACTAGCCCCTACCACATTTCACCAATCACAGTCTTTAATGAGAATATTCTTGCCACAAAGCGCACACACACACACACACATATATATATATATAAACTTTTAAGGTCTATAAGGGTGTGTTTGGTTGAACAAGACAGAACATGGATCATTGTTCCACGCTTGGCATGACTTTTATGTGGAACAAGGTGGACCAAACTTATACTTTACCAATATAACCTCAAAATAAAACCTAATTCTCTTCTAAAACATCAAATATGCCTCCCTCTTTACAATCTATTCATTCTTTAAATTTTATTTATTGTATTTTATGTTCTTTAAACTTTTACTTTATTGTCCTCAAAATATTCCTTTTACACGCCTACATGGTTTCTAAATTTTGGTTAAATTATATAATTTATTAAATATTAATAATGAAAAGATAATATAAAGAAGGTATAAAACAAAATTTGGAAACAACATGAACCTTTTATTTTGGTGTCAATTTAATCGTCTTACCAAAAACTCTAATGATATATTTTGTTATAAAAATACTGATTTTATTAATATTTAATAAATTACATAAATTAATCAAAAGATATAAACAACTCATTAGGAGTAAATTGGTCATTTTACCTGTTCTGTCCTGTCCTCTCCAGCTCTGTCTTACTAAGCGTTGAGCAGTTGTTCTATCTTGTCTGGATACCAAATGCACCCTAATAGTTCGTTGTAGCATTATCAGGGTGGGCTTGGTAGGCAGACAGGATAGGATAATACAAGACTGAACGGGCAAGAGTGAGGTAGGCGGGTGAAAGAATTGTGCAAAGTTTTAGGGTTTTAATTGACATGGGTAGTTTAGTAATTTATCGATCTTGTCTTGTTGCCCTGATTTTTGTTCCACCTATTTTGGTGAGAGAAAAAAAATGCATTTTTGTCTCACTCACTCAGTCCTGTCATGTTCCTTTCTAATGTTGCACCAAACATGGGACAAGAAGTTTTTAGTAGAAAAGCATACCGCAACAACAAATCCCCAGTTGGCGACCGGCCCCCAGAAATGAGCAGTTTTAGGCCCAACAGGACTGTTCATGAATGCACGAAAGGAAGCCATATATTATTTTGCTGTTAAACGCACCTCTGAAATGAACCATATAAAAAAAGTTATAAAAAGTACATTGGCTAAAAGTTCATCAATAAGAAGCTGAAAAGAAAGAGAAAATGTCCTTAAACATGACTAAAAGTGCATGTATGATGCAACGGAAAATAAACTATTATCCTTAGGGTTACTAGCCATAGGCCACAGAAAATGATGAATGATAAATGCAACAATACAACCATAACTGAAACTCTTGCATAAAAACACTTTACTAAAATAAGACTATAAGAGATAAGAAACTTATTTGATGTAGGAACATAGAATTGTGATAGAAAGCGCAGCATATATAATAGGGCATAATGATCAAGAATAACTCAAACGTGCAAACAATTTGTACTCTATCAACCATGAAAACACCTTTGATTCCTAAAACCACACCCATGGAGGGTAAAGACGTAAAGTTACATGTTTCCATCCGGGCATTAGTGAAAATATTATGTGAAAGTTGCTCATGAAACAATTCCTGCTGTTAGAATATGTGGAACCCTATTATATCATCTTCCAAAAGAGCCCTTGAAGAGAGAAGAGAGGCTCCAACGTGTATTAAGGAGAAATAGTCTGAGTCTAGCTGATCTTCAACTACGGATGAAGATCATCACTAAGTGTCAATAAGGGGTTGTACGAGTATAGATTGCCCCTGAGTGTTGAGCCACTAGATTGGTACACCTTGGTTCTGAAACTATGTGGAAATATGCGGAACCCCATTAGATTATTGTCAATGCACCCACCGATTCAATTCACATATTCTAGGAGGAGCACACAGGGTAAGGAAAGTAAGGCTTGAACCACAGTGGTGGGGAATAAATCAGTAGCATTTATGTTGGATTGCACAGCAGGGGATTCCTCCTTGAGGGCATTTAGAGAAATTTATATTACTAGTTGGTTACCATTTTAGTTATAAAAGCAAGATATGTGTGGGTGGTCAGGTATCCGGAAATTTACTCATGTCTTGTAATAGGAGATTCTAGCCTCTCGAATGCTAGCCCTCTCCATTTTTGCCATTGGAAGCATTCCCTTTCTGCCATAGAGTTCTTTCTTTTAATTTCCTTGGTCTGTGAGTTTTGTTCCTTACAATTACTCTCCAAAAGAGCCCTTAACGAGAAAATTAAGGTTCCAACATATATTGAGGATAAATGTTCCAAGACTAGCCGATATGAGACTCTAACACCTCAATTAACCCAAGGCTTCTTGCCCTAACCTAAGTCCAGGAACGGATCCCTTTTTTGCCAGGAATGACTGAGGTCAAATGAGCACTCAAAATCCCAAGAGATAAATCATTATGTCAAAATGGTCAATCTATTTGCATGGACATAAGTGATTTAGTAAATTCCATAAGATCAACATAAACAGCACTATGAATTCCAACTTCGATGAATGATATTTTGCCCTCTTCCATTTCTATTTTATTCAAGATGGGAGGCCCAAGATTATCCTTACTTTATATTCTCTCACAGATATGCAGAAATGTTGAGTTCATGCCATCACTATGAGTTACGGGCTTACGGCTAATACGCAGATGGATGTTACAGAAGAACTGGTGTCATGTTGGATTTTTTTACATACGATTCTTCATTGGGATAAATTTTTTACATATGTGGTCGTATAAAACTAGTTCAAGTCTTCATTATCGAAGCATTCAGTGCATACAGATCTTTTTTAAGTCTTAACATCTTCAGTTGTAAAAAACTATTCTCATTTGTAGCAGAGTTTATTAAATCCGTAGGGAGTGGCCGTATCTCTCTTTATTTGTATACAATTTCACAGAGAACTAGCAATTCATCGGATGCTTATTTACAGATTAAACTTAATAATAGCCAAACGCCTATAACACAAAATGGCCACTAAATCAAACAGTAAGTTCCACATAGAGAAACACCCAAATCTGAGGCAATTCGTGACATACTAACATATTTCATAATAAATATTTTCTAGGTTAAAAAAAAGTCAATCCAACTCCAAGCACAATTCTACAGCATATCATCACCAATAAACCCTAGAAAACACAATCTCCTTCAATTCCTGTAATTGAAATGAACAATCTAGCCTTTAACCACCAAAATTGTGGCAAAAAAGGGGAAAACATATTGTGCTGAGCTAGAACGTCATGCCCACCTACACTGATTTTAAGTTTTAACAGTAACGTAGAAACACAAATCGAATACACCAACAAATACGACTAAAATCTACAAAATAAAAAAAACTAACAAGTATTATATAGAAACAGTCTCGATATGTAACAATCGGAGTAAAAACTAATAACAAAAGGTTGATGATAACTTGCTCTAATCTACGAACCAATTGAAAATCAGATACCAGAAACGAGAATCGCATAAAATCATAAAGGATCACTCGATAAAAAGATGAACGGAAACTGGTAAACTGTAAGCACTCACCGTCGCCGGCGACTAAATGGCAGAAGAACTCAACACCCTGCTGGTCGGACAACACCTACTCGAATATGATTGGATGGCCATTTGCAAGTCCTCTTCCACCTAAATATATGCTTACATAAAACCCCCTAATAATTTCATTTTGTACAGGAATGGTCCCTGGACGTTTAGTCAAATATGGGTTGCATACCTGCATTGTCCTATTTATTTATTATTTATTTTTTTATTTTATTTTTGTTGTTGAATTTCTTTTAAAAATTCCATACATAAAATTCCATACATGTACCAATTAACCATACTTGATATCCTCTGGCAGACTCAGGATTTTTTCTGAGCAGATGTACTCCTAAATTTGATCAAATATCTACAAAGCCGTTTGATGCATTTTCGGTTGATTTCGAATGATTTTTAAGAGTTTTTGGTAGATTTCAAGGATTTTTTAAAGATTTTTGGTTGATTTCAATGAATTTTCAAAGTCGTGCTCCTTTAACCCTTGAAATATCAAAAAAATGAGCGGGTGCACCTCATGTAAACCTTACGAAATACGATTTTTTTTACCCTTACGGAACACTGTTGAGCAGTAGCACGGGACTCCCCTCCCCATAGGGTGGATCCGTCCCTGTTGATACCAACTAAATTGATACAACTTTTTTCTCTGTTGGTACATGTTGGTATTGTTTGTACCAACTAAAAGTTAAAGTTACAAATTTATTTATTTAAACATCTTTATCAACTATAATACCATGTTTAGATACACTAAAGCCATCGAGTATCTAAATAAGGTGTTGATATATATATATATATATATTGCACCACTTATCACTGTGCATACAAACATTCAAATAATTTTCATATAATACAACCCCTTATTAATCAATCTAATATTAATGGTAGTTGAGAACATAGAGGTCTGACGAGTTACTAAGATTGTTAAATTTAGTGAATGTATTAAGTTACTTTATATCCATCCATATCATAATTTAGCAAACTAAACATATAAACATTTAAAATGAGCAAAACATGTTGTATTATACTAAAATTTAATTGATAAATAATTAAAAAAAAACAAGTTGGTACGATATGGTATTACCGTGGTACACGACTTCTAATACCACGTACTAACCAAGTGTAGATAGTTAGTACGGTACTACCAACCAATTGATATAAAAATTGGTTAATTTGTCATGATACAAAATTAACATCCTTACTATTTCTCACTAAAATCATCAATTTTCATCGTTGACAAATTTTGGGATGGCTTAAATATTTTGAAAATTGGTTGTTTCATATAGTATGGCTATAAATAACTTTAAATAACAATTCATATCATCCATCATAAATATTTGATAGAACGTTATTTATCACGTTATTCAACATGAACACTATATAAAACAAGTGATTCATAAAATCTCAAAATATTTAAGGATCTCTTAACATTTCACTAAGAGCAACCTCTAAGTCGCTAAAAGATGAATTTTGTTTGGCAAAAAATAAGTTTGCCTCTTGAATCATGTTGTATCTTGGACCTTCTTTAACCATTCAGAGCCCTAATTTCATTTTGAACAGTTATATTTAATTTTACAATATATCATAAGAGCCTCTTAATTATTCTGGTTGCTTAATCATTCTGCACCAAATCATTCAACAACTGTCAAACAACCTCTTATTTATCAAAACACACAAACTTTGATTTATTACACCTTCAGTGTAATTTTTTCTTCTCATTTTATGTAGCAAAGTTTCAAATTCAAATTTTGTATTCATATTTACTGGTAGCATATTGATCTTGTTATATTTGATGACGTATATATTTGTTTATAAAAGGTTTACGAGATGGTTAGGGTAAAACTAATGATAAACATGATGTCTACGTCATCAAATGTTACAAGATTAGCATATTGTCACTTAAATATGTATAAAAAATAATAAAAAGTTTAGACTCTATTATATTGATTGTGAAATAAATTGGTTTCATTGAATATAAACTAAAACAAACTTCGTTTTTTTTTATAACAGCAAATCATATGATCCATAATCGTTTTATTTAGTTGTTGAAAATGTAACAAAAAAAAAATGTTTGTACTTCACATGAGTCAAACCAATATATGATTAACGTAGTCAACGGTCAAAAGTCGGCATTAAACTTTGGGGGGAGGCTAATGGGACCCTTATGGCATGGCGTATGCTTATGGCACCCCTAAGAGTGAATGTCATTCTCACACAAGTCAACATCAACACCTATTAAAGTACAAAAAATTCCGTGCACACCCCTATAAAGTGCATGAAATTCCTTGCACACCCCTATATTAGGGGTGCCATTAGCACTCCCCTAAACTTTTTGCTAATGCACAGTTGTGTTTTCTTTTTGCTAATACATGTAATATGCTTGTTATTATTTTTTTGAACGGCAGAATATTATAAAAACTAACAAGGAGCTAAAACAAAAACATTTACATTACAGATATAGCCTATAGGGGGTTTTGTAACCATTCTATCCAATTAATATTTCCCTTTTCTACTTCTATGATGTGTCCATAGGAACGAATGAGTAACTATATTATCTCATATCATCGCATTTTTAGGAGTCATTGCTCCAAAAATCTTCCCATTACGAAAATTCCATATTGACCATAGAGCAGTGTACAAGACTGCTTCTAGACGATCAACTTCCCCTTTCTTCAGACTCAGGGACTGCATCCAATCATTCCATCCAACAACGTTGTGAAGGCCTGGTATATTAATTTGCCACCAGCGACCTACATTTCTTCAGATATCTTGTGTCAACTGACATTCAAAGAACAAATGATCCATGAATTCGCTCTTCTCTTCACAAATTTGCCACCGACGACCTGGTAATATGCTTGTTATTACAGTATATGTAATTTTATCTACCAGATATTTCTTAAAACTGTTAATTATTATTCAGAATCCTTTGGAATACTAGATAATATTGCAAAATTACATCAGCGTAACCATAAAGTGGATATGCATACAAATCATTGATGTAAATAGGAATTTTAATGACACACACAAAAATAGTGAATATATATATATATATATATATATATTAATAACGATCTTTAAAAAACTTTGAATTTCTCTTCTTCTCGTGTGAGTTGTTTGTTTTGATGTGCTTCAAATTCAATTTGAAGTGGCAATATGAAATGATGATAATTAGCTTTCATGTTTTGTCAAATTATATATTTATTTGATTTTTTTGTCATAATAATCAAATTTATTTTACTGGTTTAAGAAAATTATTTCATTGTTATTTAATAAACTAATCATTTTACAAGAAAGAAAAAGAAAATGGATTTATAGATTTAAATCGACAAAGTTAAAATATACATGATGATGTTATCAAATAGTTGATGGCAATTTGATTTGAAGTTTACCAAAAAAGAAATACATCATATTTTTTGTTGCATGTTGCAACAAAGAACGATTATATATATTTTTATGCAATTAAAGCATTATATTATAAAATTCTAAAAAGATGGATGTATTATAATTTGTAGATAAAAATTCATCTTGAAAAATAAAGTTATTTTTTAAATAAAATGTTTAAATTTTTATCTTAGTTTTATTCTAAAATAAATGTGTAGCTTAAAAAGAATAAGTGAATAGTTTTTAATTATACTGTTATGTGTTATTTATTAGACTGTTAAAAGTAATTTTTTTATCCTGTTAAATGTTAGAGGTTAATTAATGGTTGTAGAAAATTAGCAATTTCAATTGATTTTTAATAATGGAGAAATAATAATAATTTTTTTAAAAAAGAATTATGTTTAATGACAACAAATTCTCTATACATTTAAAGAAAACTTATACATAGGGAGTGTTTGGGATTGTTTATAAAAATAACTTATTAACTTATTAGAAGGTGACGTCGGTAATAAGCACTTTTAAGTGTTTGGGAAAACAACTTGTATCGATGCCAAACTTGTAAGAGCAGTAGGAGCAGTAGGCAAACAAGGGTAAATCGATCACTGTATTATAATTAGAATCGTGTGAGACACTTTTTTCAAATTGATAATTCGACCCTGTGTTTGGGTTCATTAAATTCAATATAGGATAAGACTAAAAAAACTTTCGATTTTAGGCACAAGAACAAAAGCAAACTTTCTGGAGAGTGTATAGAATTGTACAAAAAAATGTCTCTAAGTTCATGAGTATAAATCCTTATTTATACTCATAATAACGTAACTGAAATGATAATCATGGTTGAATTTTAGGAGTAGTGGTCAGTTACACAATTTTCAGTAATTGCTCAATAACTGCACATTTAATGTATATTAACCGTTCAGAAGTAACTGACTAGAGTCGAGAAGACCAGACCATAGCTTATGTATAAACCATACAGAGCTTCTGATCTTTCAGACAGAAAACTCCAACTCCAGAAGATCAGACCATACATACAGAACCTTTTGTATAAGTTATCTTATGAATCCGTGTACAAAACTTATGTAAATATCGAGCTTCTTTATAAGCTATCTTCTGAATCTCCATACAGAGCTTCCGTATTAGCAATACAGAGCTTCTGTATAAGCTAACTTCTGAATCATATTTTTTATTAAGATTTTCCACTATACTCCACGTCCAAAGGGGGCGCGACCCCTTGACCCCGTCATTTCGTCGTTACCGGGTTCATACTCGCCTTATAACAAACGTACACTCCGCACCGCCTAACTTGAATTAGATTGCAGTATAAAACCCATATAGACACCATGTTATAAAATGAACCGGTGATATTAAAATCATCAACAAAACCGGTGATAATAATTTTTTTAAGAAGTCAGGAAATTTTAATTTATCAATAATTGAAAAACACTTTTATAAAAAAATAATATGTTATTTGAAATAAGCAATCCCAAACATCCCTAAATAACATTTCAGACTCATTTATGAAAATGAATAAAAAATTAATTTATAAAATTTTCCATTAGAAGCTTTATATATTTTAGAGAAGGGAAATTAATGATTTTGACCAACCATGAAAATCCATTTACAAATATAATCAAAAACTTGTTGAGTTTACCAAAATGACCAAGATTTCTTCGAAATACATATCGAGAACGAGTGGAAGTGAAATACCTCCGCCACAGCACTGTTTTCCTCCGCCATACCTCCGCCACAAGACTGTTTTTCCTCCGCCATGTGGCGAAGGTATTTATACGTGTGGCGAAGGTATTTGTATGTGTGACAAATACGGTGGAAAAACCCCCAAAACGGCGTAGTTTTGGGGCCCTCCGCCATGTGGCGGAGGAAAACAGTACTGTGGCGGAGGTATTTTCACTTCCACTCGTTTTCGATATGTATTTTGAAGAAATCTTGGTCATTTTGGTAAACTCAACAAGTTTTTGGTCATTTTGGTAAATGAATTTTCCATTTTGGTCAAAATCATTAATTTCCCTATAGAGAATCTAAATTCGAGTAAAATAGAAAATAAAAGAAATAGGAAAAATAAATAGAAAACAATTTTTTTTTTGTTTCGATGGCATTAAGCAGACTGTAAACGGAGTTGCAAACGTACAATTTACACACACGAAGGCGCCGACGAAGATCCTCCGATTCCGATCAAATCAATGGCAAAGGAAGAATGTTCAGTTGCCGCCGATCTCATCAACTTCTTAAACGCTTCTCCCACAGCTTTCCACGCCGTTGGTAACTGCTTTTTCTCCTTTCTTTGCTTGATGGATGAGAAAAAAAATCATCGAATTGAAACCCTTATTGATCGATTTCGTTATCGATTTTGAAGGAAACTCTTATTCTTAATTGATTACTTCAAGTTTGAGACGTATCGAATTTAAATTTTAACTCGTTCTTTTGTATTTACTATTGGTGTGTGTTATCTATTGTTTTGATCTGTAGATGAAGCGAAAAGGCGACTGAAAGTTGCGGGATATGAGCAAATTTTTGAAAGGGAAGATTGGAATTTACAAGTTGGAAAGAAGTATTTTTTCACAAGGAATTACTCTACAATTGTTGCGTTTGCCATTGGCAAGAAGTATGTGTTGATTTTCCTTTTGTTGATGTTGAAAAATATTTGAATATTGAAGCTTCTTTATGAGCATATAGTGTTTAAAGTAAGGTGTACTTCATCCCATATGGTTAGCTTAATATAGATAAGGACCTGTTTGTAGCAGCTTAGGACTCACTACTCACAGCTTATTCGGTCAGCCATATATGAGGCAGTGGCTTAATGATATAGAAACAGGCTTATTCAGTAAAGCTTCTAAGGGGAGCTTTATGCAGAATGCCAAGTTTTTTCCAAACATGCCGCTCCCGATTAAAAAAACACGCTCCTTCCATCTATGAAAAAACCCTCCCAAACAAAAACCTTTCCAATCTATACAGACAGGTTAATCCACACAAACAACTTTAACCAAACATCCCCTAAATCAAAGGCCATTTGAAACATTATTAGGAGCCGTGTCTTTAGGATCTTAATGTCATGTTTACCATAAATCTTTGGATTTCTTTATGTTGGTGCATATTGTCTTCAAAGTTACACATTGTTCCAATATATCTAGGTCTTTGTAACTCAATCAAAGGCCTTTTGAGATATCACAGAAGCATGAATTTTTTTGGTTTTTAATGTTTGTCTTATTGCTTAGGTATGTTGCTGGAAATGGGTTCCACATAGTTGGCGCTCATACAGACAGTCCTTGTCTTAAATTGAAGCCTGTTTCAAAGGTATTCCGTCTTTGATTTCTATAAGTTATTAGGATATCCTGTTGGGTTTTTGTTGGTTTGTTGAAATTCGGTTTCAGTGGCTGAAATTGAGTATGATGTGATAATTGATATATCTTAATTAGGTATCAAAAGGTGGTTATTTAGAAGTTGGCGTTCAGACATATGGAGGTGGTTTGTGGCATACATGGTTTGATCGTGACTTGACTATTGCTGGAAGAATGATTATTAGAGATGGAAAAGGTGATTCTGCATCTTACTCACACAGACTTGTTAAAATTGAGGAGCCCATAATGCGAATCCCAACCCTGGCAATTCACCTGGACAGGTAATCTTTGATTTTGTGTCATCTGCCTTAGTGGATGTAGAACCTCAGATAGATATTTGGTTATAAATGTGGTGGCTTATGGTTGGATAGGGGAGTTAATGATGGATTTAAGGTGAATGCACAAACCCATCTCGCTCCTGTATTGGCAACATCTGTTAAGGTAATTCTTTAATCACTCTATTTGAATACGATATTGCCACATGCTTTTTACCACTAGATAAGTGGAAATGTCTATATATTATATATATGTAGAGGCGGGTTCATACGAGAACGCTAACTATTTACGAGAATACGAGAAACTTTTTTCATGTACAAAATCATATGTGATTTTGCACTAACGGGTAGCGGGCGACTTTTGGGGCCACTTAAGTCGCATGGAAAGTCGCCCGGATCATATATGATTTTGTACATGAAAAAAATTTCATGTACAAATGATTGGCTGAGGATTATCCTCGTATTTTCTTAAATTGTTATCGTCCTCGCATGAACCTCTTTCTCTCTCTCTCTCTCTCTATATATATATATATATATATATATGGAGGGAGGTTCAAGGGAAAACACTTAAAAAAAGAGAAAACTGAAGAACAATCTGGGAGCCAGATTGGAGCCCTCCATCTGGAGGGTATGCACAAATGCATACAAGTGATTGAAGCTATTTTTATTCTATGCATCAATGCTTCTATAATTACATATGCATTAGTGCATATGCACAAATGCATGTTACAAATTACCAGTATGCATTTGTGAATACCGTCCAGATGGAGGGCACCCAGGGTGTTCTTCAGTTTTTTTTTTGGCGTTTTCCCTTGAACCTGACCCTGTATACGTGTGTATATATATATATATAGGGGCGGGTTCAAACGAGAACTCAAATTTGGTTGTGAACGTGAGGACAAATGAGAGCGTGACACATGTCATATTCAGACTGAATAGTGAAGAAAAATATTCAGACTGAATGTAGTATTATTCAAATGGAATAAATATAGAAAAATATTCATGGTTTCTCTCTTGATTTTTTTCTGGGAGAATGTCCTTCATATACATAGTTATTTAAGTTCCTCTGGGATATTACTAGGAATTAGAAATTTCTGAGGATATATATGGGTGATTGATTCTTTATCCAACTCATTTACATTTGAGCTTTTATCAGGCTGAGCTCAACAAAGTGGTTGCTGAGAACTGCCCGGATGGGAAAGGTGAAAGTAACCAGAAGCATCATTCTCTTCTTTTGCAGGTAGTGCAATTTATATTTATTTATTTATTTATTTTGCTTTTTATCAGTCTTCTGAGATCTTTTAGAATTTATCTTTCCCTTTTTTCTAGCTTCTTGCAGCTCAGGCTGGCTGCAAGCCAGATGACATTTGTGATTTTGAGTTACAAGCATGTGACACTCAACCAAGTATAATTGCTGGTGCAATGAAGGAGTTTGTATTCTCTGGAAGGCTTGACAATCTTTGTATGTCTTTCTGCTCTTTGAAGGTAAGACTTAGGGTCTGTTTGTTAGCAGCTTAATGAGCTTAATGGGACTCACAGCTTATTCGAGAATCTATACGTGACTGTTTGGTAGTGGCTTAATGATATATATATATATATATATATATGTATAAAATGGCTTATTCAGTAAGCAAGCAGAAAGCCAAATTTTTTCCAGACTTGCCCCTCCCAATTAAAATACACGCTCCTTCCATTTATGAAAAATCTTCTCAATCTATACAGACAGATTAATCCACACAGACAACTTTATCCATATAGGACTTAATGGAAAACCAACCAAACAACCCCTTGCTTCAAATATGAAGTTATTATATATGCATGCGTGTATATTTATTTGGGGAAATATCTCTAGAGCACATGAGTTGTGCATGCAAACCCCGAAAATGAGTTGTGTAATACTAATAGGGTGACAAGCCTTACTCGTACCCTCATCACACTAGCGCGCTGTTTGTTTACCTCTTAACAGTTTCATTAAGAGGCAGCATCTGAATCGCTAAGAGGTGTGTTTGGCAAAAAAAATAAGCCCGCCTCTTAATGGTTCCAAAACCTTCTGATCATTTTGTATCCTGGACCTCCCTTAACCATTCAGAGCCCTAATTTCATTTTGAAAAATTACCAAACAATTATATTTCATTTTGTACTATATAATAAGAACTTATTAATCATCTTGACCACTTAATCATTCAGCATCAATCCATTCAGCAACTGCCAAACAGCTTGTCACATCATTTGCTGTATGGATCGATAGATGCTTAACCTTAAAACTTCTGTGCTTTCAGGCGTTAATAGATGCCACTGTGTCAGAAAAAAGTCTTGAAGATGAGAGTGGTGTAAGAATGGTGGCATTATTCGATCATGAGGAGGTTGGATCTAGTTCAGCACAAGGAGCTGGATCTCCAGTCATGTTTGATGCTCTATCCCGCATCACAACCTTCTTTTCCTCAAATTCACAGGTAAGAATACCTTCATATCCTAAATTTTATCTATAGAATGAAGTTCCTTTTTTCGAAATTTCCATTATCGTTATTCTAGAACAATGTGTAACCAGTATGAAAGCCTAGCCAGCTGATTTTTGAAGCAATCAATAAAAACATCTCCAAAAGCTATGCTAAAATAGAAAAAAGTATAGTTTTAGCATTTTTGTTGCTACAACAACTATGCTAAAATAGAAAAAAGAGGAGAGAGAAATCTCTAAAACCCGGTAGAAGAGAGAGAAAATAATATTTAATTATATCCAACCAATTAAAGTGTTTAGATAAAATGTGTAGGAAAGAGAAATAATATTTTATTAATATAATTAATGCTAGAATTGTTAAAATAGAGTAGCTGTTGGAGTTGGATTGAAATTTTTATAGAGATTTTGACTCTTATTACTCTAATATAGAAATATTTTAGCATAGCTGTTGGAGATGCTGTAAGGAGTTTATTTCACTTGTGTGTTGATTTTTGATACATTATTTGCATTAATATTTGTGCAGTTACTAGAAAAAGCAATCCAAAAAAGCTTCGTAGTGTCTGCTGACATGGCACATGCCCTGCATCCAAACTATATGGTTTGTTTTCATGTACCCTTAAATATTATTTTCATAAAATTACTCCGGGCTCGTTTGGTTAGGTTAGGTTACAGGAGTTTATGTCATAAATGATTTCTTTTTAGGACAAACATGAAGAGAATCATCAACCAAAGCTGCACGGTGGGCTTGTGATTAAGCATAATGCAAACCAACGATACGCTACTAATGCTGTAACCGCCTTTATATTCCGGGAAATAGCAGCTAAGCACAACATTCCGGTTCAGGTTGGCCCGCTATGCTATAACTTTTTCTTTTGTGAGGCCTCTGGTCGAACAATCGTATTGTTTGTTTCTGTTATAGCTTCACTTCTCAAACACCACTACAACAAAATTTGGTTTATAAAATGCCAAATATATCTAAATGTCCTAATAAACTGCTTTATGGGACTTGTTAGCAGCTTAATGAGCTTAATGGGAGTTTCAGCTTACTCGGTCAGCTATATAATACTGTTTGGTAGTGGCTTAATGATATAGAAAGTGGCTTATTCAATAAGATTTTAGGGGGGAGCTTTAGTTTTTTCCAAATCTGCCTTTCCGAATTAAAATACTAATTCCTTCCATCTATGAAAAACTCTCCCAAAAAAAAGCCTCTCCAATTTATATAATTCCGATTAATCCACACAGGACTTAATGAGAAACCAACCAAACAGCCCCTTAGGTTTATAAGAACAAACAATTGTGCATCTACTTAAAGGTGTTACAATAACTTAATTGGGCGTTTTAGGGCGTCCTAACAAGTTTTTTGCAACACTTTTGAAATAAAATGTTTTTATTAGTCTTTTTATGACATTATTTAGAAAGTGTCAAGTGTCCTATAGAAAATGTTTTTCAAAGGACGTTTCTCAAAATTCTTGTAAAAAAGCTAATAGGATGCTCTATTGTAAAGACACCCAAAAGTGTCATATCAACTATAAAGCCGATTTTGTTAAATATACAACCAAACGCCTTTTTCGTACACAACCCTAAATTGTTATTCATGTAAACCGCAACTAGCCGAAGATTAAAGATGAACCCACCATAATTATAGTATATATAAGTATATAACACACATTTAATCTTCTTTTTGATGCACAAGCCTAATTAAGAAAACATTTTTATATAACACAGGACTTTGTTGTTCGAAATGATATGCCATGCGGTTCGACCATCGGACCGATTCTTGCAAGTGGGACCGGGATTCGGACGGTTGATATCGGGGCCCCACAATTATCGATGCACAGCATAAGAGAGATGTGTGCAGTTGATGACGTTAAGCATTCTTACGACCATTTAAAGGCATACTATGAAGAATTCACTCGTCTAGATGCCAAAATCGCAGTAGACATTTAGGTCCATTTAGTGGTCAAAAACCTTCGGTTGATCTGGTTTCGATTCTGGTTCTCATACAATGGTTTCACAAAATTGTAGTTTGTTTTCGCACTAGTGTAACATTTTGGTTTCGTGGTTCCATAATTTCGTAGACACTTTTACTGAATTGACGTATTTTTCTCGTGCTCTTTTCATCGTATGCTAATTTTTATTTTGGCATATTCTTGCACAAGCCAGGGGTATTTGTGGAAATAGTTGTTCTACTATGTGAGGTAGAAGTCAAGTCTACGAGACCTTACTTTCGAGTAGGATTTACAGGGTTGTTCAAAGGGAATTCATAGACGAAAAAGTATCAATTTAAACGACAAAACCGAAGATGTATGCTGAATTATTATTTTCAAATCTGAAATGTTGTTGATAGATTTAACATTCTCGCTTGTCGGTAAGATTCAAAATGTCGTTGATAGATTTAACATTCTTGCTTGTCGGTAAGATTCAAAATGTCGTTGATAGATTAAAATAAGTGCTTACCGGTAAGATTCAACATTCTTGTTTGCCTTAAAGGGTATGTAGGGGCGGACCCACCCTATGGGGAGGGGGGGGGGTCCCGTACTACCGCTCAATCGTGTTCCGTAAGGGTAAAAAAAATCGCGTTTCGTAAGTTTTACATGAGGTGCACCCGCTAATCTTTTGATATTTCAAGGGTTAAAGGAGCACTGCTTTAAAAAATCACTCGAAATCAACCAAAAACCTTAAAAAAATAACTCGAAATTAACCAAAAACCATAAAAAATCACTCGAAATCAACCAAAAATCTTAAAAAATACTTTGAAATCAACCGAAAAACTTAAAAAAGTCCCCAAACAGATAATTCGGCTAAAAAAATCCCTCGAAATCAACCGAAAAATACATCAAACAACTTTGCAGGCATTTGATACAATTTAAAGGTGCACCCGCTCGGGAAAAATCCTGGGTCCGCCACTAAGGGTATGTAACAATTTACTTGGTACCGCTAACCGAGTAACAATTATCACACTCACTTCACTTACCGGGTAAGACTCGTTTCTTGTCATCTCTCTTAAAATGTAAGATTTTTGGTATTTTGCATATTCAATTGTAAGGTAAGTGATCCAGTAAGCACTTACCAAGTAACACGTTTGATAAACGGTCCCTAAATTGCAGAAAAATAAAGACCACACAGGATTTACGTGGTTCACTTCGTGGCCACACTAATAATGTATTTACTAATCACAAAGTAAGGTTTTACAATTACATAGAATTTATGTTTATAGAACCGAAGCTAGGTGGGCCGAACCCATATTCTCGAATTTTTCTTATGTGACGTTTGGCCCATCCGTCGATATTCAGACTCCATAACTTAACATTATGAATATAGAGAATCGGGGGCGGACCTATAAATCCCTCCAACGGGTCTTGTGTACGGTGCCAATTTTCACTAGTAGATTTTTTTTTGGAGTATGAGAGGTGTACACGCTAAATTTTGACGAATGCTTCGAAATATTAAAGAATACAGTAAAAATCAACTGAAAAATTGAAAAAATTCCTTGAAATCAACAAACGAAAACGAAAAAGTATCTCAAAATCAACAAAATTTAGAAACCCGATTGTAAAGAAACACACACGAGCCTACCATGACGAGCTTTTTAGAACCCTGATTGTAAGTGAAATTTCTAGAATTTTATAGGATCAATGTTGTAAAATGATTGTAATACAGGGACCGTAATGTAAAATTTGTTTATTAGTAATTTTTTTTATAAATATTTTCCTGAAACATCGGGGCTAAAACCCTAAAAACGAGCGGCTCTTCCATAGCAAAAACCCTAATTTCATCTTAGAGAAGGCAAAACCCCTTCCCTACTCACTTGGAGATCTTCGTCTCCAATGGCGTTGTATGTTCTCTACGAATCTGCTTCTGGATATGGACTGTTTTTGGCTCACGGTATTGATGAAATCGGACAAAACACAGAGGCTGTTCGTAACTCAGTAGTCGATCTCAATCGATTTGGGAAGGTTGTGAAGCTTGCCGCTTTTAATCCTTTTGAATCAGCTCTCGATGCTCTCAATCAGTGCAATGCCGTCTCTGAAGGTACTTGCACACTTGCATGAATTTATGTTTACAATGTTGAAATGATTTTGTTCAGTTGACATGCAGAGGTGAATTGAAGTTTTTCTGTGATTCGTAATATATTTTTCTTGAAAGTTTGAATCCTGTTTTCGTATTAGTGATTGTAATTTTGGAGTTTAGAACTTATGGATGTTATATGTTAGTTCGTGATTCGATTTCTTCAAATTGTTTATACTGCAATTCATTTGGGAAGTACATGATTGTGGTGGTTTATATAGTTATTTCTTTGTTTTAATTTAGGTCAAATGACTGATGAGTTGAGGAACTTCTTGGAGCTTAGCCTTCCTAAAGTCAAGGAAGGCAAGAAACCTAAGTTCAGCTTAGGAGTAGCAGATCCCAAAATTGGTTCTCACATATATGAAGAAACTAAAATCCCCTGCCAGAGCAATGAGTTTGTGCTTGAACTCATTCGAGGTGTTCGTATGCATTTTGATAGATTCATTGAGAATCTCAAGGTTTGCTTATGATTGAATAGTTTTCTTTTGTTGGAAATTTATGTTTCACTGTTTGTGTCTGCTTTAACAATGTTTTCATGCTTCCTTGAAATAGTCTGACCACAAAGACTTGTTTTTCTTGAACTTATGCAGCCTGGGGACTTGGAGAAAGCCCAACTCGGTCTCGGCCACAGTTATAGTAGGGCAAAGGTCAAGTTCAATGTTAACCGTGTTGACAATATGGTTATTCAAGCAATTTTTCTCCTAGATACTCTCGATAAGGATGTCAATTCATTTTCCATGAGAGTCAGGTCTGTTCTTTAATTTCTTTGTTTCATTTTTAGAAGTGTCATTGCTTTGATCACCAAATTATGTTTCTTTCTCTTATAAGTTGGAATCTCCTTGTATTTGCTTTTCGTTATAAGAATGGCTTAGAGATACACTCGTGAAACAACTGATTTTTTATGCAGGGAATGGTACTCATGGCATTTTCCCGAGCTAGTGAAGATTGTCAATGACAACTATCTGTATGCTAAACTTGCAAAATATATAGAGGACAAATCGGAGTTATCTGAAGACAAATTAACTGGCCTCGTGGATATACTTGGGGATGAAGATAAAGCAAAGGAAGTAATAGAAGCTGCTAAAGCGTCCATGGGTATGACTAGATATTTATGTAGCGAAGGAATAACACCTTTTCATGCTTTCATTATCTCATTATGTTTTCATGTTATTTTTCAGGCCAGGATTTGTCACCAATTGACTTGATCAATGTCAAGATGTTTGCCCAGAGGGTGATGGATCTTGCTGAGTATCGGAAGAAGCTTTATGATTACCTCGTTGTTAAAATGAGTGATATAGCACCTAATTTGGCTGCTCTAATCGGTGAAGTTGTTGGAGCTCGTTTGATATCTCATGCTGGTAGCCTAACAAATCTGGCCAAGTGCCCTTCTTCTACCCTTCAAATCCTTGGTGCTGAGAAGGCTCTTTTCAGGTCAGTTTTAATTTCAAAATTTCTTTTGTTGCTGATAAGAAAATTAAGTTTCAATCAAGTTTTTGTGGGTTATAATGGAATTGCATGGAAGACAGTGATTCAATAACTTTCAGATTAGTGTAATAGTGTCTGGTTTTTGTGTGGATGAAGACAAGCTAATTGTTAATAAACTAACCTTTGAAACATGATTGAATGTGGATTTTTGAACGTTGTGCTCTGTTTACAGGGCTTTGAAAACCAAGGGAAACACCCCTAAGTATGGGCTTATTTTTCATTCATCTTTTATTGGACGGGCATCTGCTAAGAACAAAGGTCGGATGGCTCGTTATCTAGCAAACAAGTGTTCTATTGCTTCTCGAATTGATTGCTTTTCAGGTAAGTCTATCATTCTTTGAAATGGGCTTTGTTAGGTTTATATGTTGTTTGTGGCCTATAATTGTATCTTTTTGATGATGACAGAGAAAAGTACCACTTCATTTGGAGATAAACTTCGTGAACAGGTTGAGGAGCGTCTTGACTTTTATGACAAGGGGGTCGCTCCTCGTAAAAACATTGAGATGATGAAAGCTGCCATGGAAAATGCTTCAAATAAAGGTTAGTGTGGAAAATAACTCTCTACACACTTTTTATAATATATTGATTAATATTTGGTTTGATTGGAATCACAACTCTCTTTCTTCCCATTTCTGATATTTGCACACTTGATTTTATGGCATATGATTATAACAATTAACGGGTGATTTATTTTTTGTAATATTGCTTGGTTTTTTGTTGCAAAAGAACCTTCGTCCATACAAAAAAAAGGAAAAAAGAAACTTTATATTTTGCAAGAAACAGCGGTTTTGAACATAGCCAAGTTACATGGTTATATTTGCAGTTATATATGTACAGGTTCAAATTCGCTGATTCTTACAGAAGTACAACATTTTTTTTTCCGATTTTTCACCAGAACGATTAATTGCAACACAAAAACCAGGGTCTTTTGGATAAATGAGTTTTCAAATTAGGAGCACGACCTTCTAAATTATTATTTTTAGCTCAAAAACTTAGAAATACACTCGAGGGTCATTTTGCAAAATGAACTTCTTTGGGTTCTGGCCATCTACGTATATGACCTTGAATGAGTTTTTAATTTAATCTATGACCTCCCGACCTATTAAACGGAAAAATGACTTGATACTTATGAAAAGGTCATGGACTTGATTGAAATCTCATTTAAAGTTATATGCCCAAATAATTACAACAAATCTTGATTTTGTTCGATATCCCATCTATAGATACAGAAATGGATGTGGAAAAACCTTCACCAAAGAAGAGCAAGAAAAAGAAATCCAAAGGCGAAGAGGATAAAGAAAATGGCGTTGCAAATGGAGAATCCAAATCCGAAAAGAAGAAAAAGAAGCGATCACTTGAAGAAAGATTAGAACCCAATGAGAATGGAAGCAAAGAAAATGAAACGAATAATGGCGAAGAAACGGAAAAGAAGAAAAAGAAAAAGAAAAGCAAAGATGTTGAAATGGAGGATGTTAGTGAAGGGAAGAAGAAAAAGAAGAAGAAATCTGGTAAAGATTAGGGTTTTTTTTTTTAATTTTTGGTTCTTTGAAAAATCCTAACCTTTGTAATCTATAATAGTAGTATGGTTTAATGGTGTTTGTTGCTTGGCCTAAGGACTAGTTGGGTGACTTCATGTCAAATTTTGTTGCAACTTTTTGATCTTAGTATTTTTGTGTGTTCTTGGCCATTTAATTTTGCATTTTTAAGGTTGAAAGAAGGATTTTTAATACATCATCAACATATTCTCTAAAAGGTATTTTGTTCCAATAGTTTCTTTGAAAAATTTATTCAAAATAAATTTTTGATCAAGTTTTATGTGTTTCTACATTTTTTTTTGGAAAAGGTATCCTACATATTTGTCTATGTCTAAGACTAATCCATGATAACTTTAAGACTGTTAAAACATGCAGCCCTGAGATAATTCTCAGTGGCCATAAGATGTTTGCGCTTGGATTCGAACCTGGGTTGATGGGTTATCTAGTATCTTCCCTACAAGCCTTAACTGGTACATCACAAGCCTTGTAAGCTTTACACGATAAAAGACAGGTCACCAAAAATTCATTTTAATGGGTATAAAATAGATAAAATGGTATTTTGTTCTATATTTTGCTTCAACAGATTCTCTATATGGTTATCTAAAATTGAAAAAATTAAAGAAAATTTCAAGTTAGAGAATTCTTTAAAATTTAACATGTAGATAAAGAAATTAAGATAATTATTCATTCTCACTCACGAGAATGAATCATTATTATTTTATATAAATTCTATTTAAATTTTTTTTATCAATATGATAAATTTATAGACTATTATAATAATATAATAAATGTTGAAATCTTTAATATATAGAATCTATTGAAGTTAAATGTGATTACTTTTTAAAAAAATTTTATTTTAAAGAAATTACAAATAATCTGTTGGAGTAGGTTGTTCGAATTGGTTAAATCACACTAATTTTATTAAGGGAGTTCATTTATATCCTTTAAAATTTTCTATATTACGTATATATCTTTGTAAAATTTGAAACTACGTATATATCTTTCTAAACCTCTAGAACTCACATATATCTTTCTTCCTATTTAATTACTATTAAAACATCTAAAAAATACAAATCATTATCTCTAAATTGAATTCATTTTCTAAATTACTTAACTGCCCTTCTGAAATCGATCCAAATCTAAATTTTTTGTAACATTACAAATAAAATCGTGAGTCGATTTATTTTGAATTTATTTTGTAATATTTGTTACAAATAAAAAACGACTTCTGAAATAGTATTGATATAAAAAACGACCCCAAGTCGATTTTGGAAAGGATATTAAGAAGGGTAGTTAAGAAATTTAGAAAATAAATTCAATTTAGAGATAATTATTTGTAATTTTTTAAATGTTTTAATAATACTTAAATTAGGGAGAATGACATGTATGTGATTTCTAGAGGTTTAGAAAGATATATACGCAGTTTTAAACTTTACAAGAATATATACGTATTATAGAAAATTTTAAAGAATGTAGATGAAATTTTAAAATCTTTTACAAGTATATATACGGAATATAATATAGATGAAATTTTAAAATACCATTTTCAAAAGTTCATTGATGTTAGTTTTGAATGAGGGCTTAATTTTTATTCACATGAATAATATACAGGGGGTAAATAGGCCATATAACAAGGTATCCATGTTGACATTGGCTCAAATGACAAATCTACCCTCATCTTCCCGCTATAAATAGACTAGGGTTTCATATCATCACTGCCAATCACCCAACTCATCTCAACTCACGAGCGAGCCGAGCCGAGCCGAGCCGATCAGAACCACCTGATCTTTCCTCTAGGTACGAATTCTCGAATTCGTTGTTCGATTATTTGAATCTAGAGCAATTATATGTTACTAAATTAATTGTTATTTTGATTGATTGATGTAAATTATGCTTTAACGGATCCTTATGTTCGTCGTAAGTTGAATTACCATATGTGTTTAATTGTTTATATTGTTTGTTCTGATGAAGGAGTTTGTGTTTTCTGATAATTTGATCATGATGTAATTGGTTACAAAAATTGCAATTGTTTACTGTACTGATGTGGTGCTTTAATCGGAGTTGGTGTAGTTCATTGTGAACGTAATTTTGCTTGATTAGAGTATTAGGATCTAAACTTACGAACATCGGTGAACCCTTACCGGATGTTTCAAGGAGAAGAAAGGAATCCGACAATCGAAAATCATGTTGGTAGGAGATTTGCATATATGAATATTGAGGACTTATAATAGATATATATATATATATATATTTATTCCTTTAAATTTACAAAGTTCTCATTTGAACCTTCCTCTATATATATATATATATACACACAAAAGTTCAAATGAGAACTCAAATTTGGTTGTGAACATGAGGACAAATGAAAGCTCGACACACGTGTGAATATAGAATATTCAGACTGAATATACAAAGAATTAGACCGAATAAATACTATATTCTGTCTGAATATTTCTTTGAATTGTCCTCACATTCACAACCAAATTTGAGTTCTCATTTGAACCCGCCCCTATATATATAAATAATTCAATATATTATATTTAATATTAAAAATTTATATTATTATTTTATTTATTTATTAACATAAAGGCTCAAAGAGTAGAATTCTTTTACTATTTGGTGTCAACTGTTACGGTAGATGATTAAATTTGGTGGCTTGGTGGTACAAACTACAAAGATCTGATGGAGACATCAACCAAAGAGTGGATGTTTTAAAACAAAAAACTTATTTTAATCTGTAGCACTTGGATATTTAAGTTGTTCTGTAATTGGTTTCATGTTTTATTTTAGTATTATTTTATATTGCAAATAATTTTTTAATAAATTTAGGTAACCATGAACCTAACAACGAGTATCCATCTCATGTGGTTGGGTTCACATTTTCTCTACTAACCGAATTGTACCATGAACATCCCTACTGTTTTTTTTGTTTTGTTGGCTATATTTAAATATCTCCTTACTTGCAGAAGACGTTTATTGATTATATAGCAATGGCACCCACATTTTACGTTGGCTCCGAGGCTGGCCTCAAGCAGCTCGACGAGTATCTGTTGTCTCGTAGTTACATCACCGGGTGAGTTCCTTAACACTTGTCTTTGAAATGGATTCAATCTGTTATGGTTTTTGTTATGCAGATTAACAAAAAAGTGTTTATTTTTAATCAGGTACCAAGCTTCGAAGGACGATCTCACCGTTCATGCAGCTTTCACTAAGCCACCATCACCCGAATATGTGAACGTATCTCGTTGGTACAATCATATCGAGGCTCTTTTGAGGATTTCGTAAGTTCTTAAACTTGATATTTTTATCGTTATTGAAAATCCTTGAGTGAGAGATTCTTTGTTCAGTGCTTTGGTTCACTCTTGATCTTTTATGGTACAAAATAATTTGTTTG
Source organism: Silybum marianum (assembly GCA_036898165.1). Taxonomy (NCBI): domain Eukaryota; kingdom Viridiplantae; phylum Streptophyta; class Magnoliopsida; order Asterales; family Asteraceae; genus Silybum; species Silybum marianum. Next base: position 33,986,030 of record CM072535.1, read on the forward strand.
TATGGATCTATCAAGAGGCTCTTATGATATAGTGCAAAATGAAATATAATTGTTTGGTAATTGTTCAAGATGTAATTAGGGCTCTTAATGGTTAAGTGAGGTCCATGATACAAAATGATTCAGAGGGTTTTGGAACCATTAAGAGACAACCTTATTTTTTTGCCAAACATGATTCACCTCTTAGCGATTCAGAGGCTGCCTCTTAATGGAACTATTAAGAGGTAAACAAACAACCCCTTATTATTACATTCTTTCTTTTACAGTGGTGTCTCCGGTGAAGGCAATGGTGTCGTTATTGAGGGATCTGCTTCTTTCCCGGAAGTGGCAAATGGGACTGCCCATGTTGCTGATTATAAGGCATGTTTTATGATAAAAATGTTGCTATTATTTTTCTGTTTAGCCTTCTTGATGGTGTGATGGGTTGTGTTCGTTTTTAAAAATAAAACCAAACGGACCTAGTAAATCCCAAAAGTGGGTCCCCTTCTTTGGAAGGGTCGGACCCACTCTATTGGATATGGTGGCACGGACCACCGCTTCATTCCTCCATCATAGTGTATTTAGCTGTTAATTTCAGATTTATTATGTTTCTAAAGAAACTTGTAATAAAAGACTTGAATACAGGACCTCACATACGAAAAGCAATAAACTAACCAATAGATTAATGAGATTTTATGAAAACCATATATTTGTTTCCTATATATGCCCCTGGGGTTTGAGATGTATGCATGTCTGATCTCGATCTCAAATGAATTCCAGGCTGCAGCTGATGAGGATGATGATAGTGATGTGGATCTCTTTGGTGAGGAAACTGAGGAGGAAAAAAAGGCCGCTGAAGAACGTGCAGCTGCCGTGAAGGCATCCGGAAAAAAGAAAGAATGTAAGTTCACTTTTCTCTTATCACCATCATGGGACATCCGACAAAGTCTTTAGGGTGTGATTAGTATGTGGATTGGATTAGACATGACTAGACGAGCAAGAGTGAGGTAGGCTGGTGAAAGAATTGTGAAAAATACTAGGGGTAGTTTAGTAATTTACCAGTCTTTAGGGTGTGATTAGTATGTGGATTGGATTATACATGAATGGATGGGCAAGAGTGAGGTAGGCTGGTGAAATAATTGTGAAAGATACTAGGGGTAGTTTAGTAATTTACCAGTCTTGTTAGTTGTCACAATCTCCCTGATTTTTGTTCTATCTAATTTTGATGGGACAGAAAAAAATTCATGTTTTCCCACTCGAGTCCTGTCGTGTCGCCATCTAATGTCACGTCAAATGCAAGATAACAGATTTTTTGTACTTTTCTGTCCAGTTCTGTCTCATGCACCAAACACACTATAACCTGTAACTAGGTTTTTGCCATGTGATTGAAGTATTTCAACTCTGTATGTATTTGTACAACATGTTGCTATATGCACCCTCATTTATGTCAGAATCAGATCAAATCATACATTGAAAATGTAAAAAGTAAGTCTTGATGTTGATGTGTATGAGGAGGAAATTAGTAGGCAAGGGTACATTTAGCCTACCCTAATGTATATGCTGCATCATAAGTCCTATTTACAACATAGTGACATCTAATTTCTTAAACCTTATGATGATTATATATAATTATATATGAAATATATAATTGGTTTACTGATATTATTTTCCGTTGTTTGCATGCGATTATATCATCAGCTGGCAAGTCTTCGGTCTTGTTGGATGTGAAGCCTTGGGATGATGAGACTGATATGAAAAAGCTCGAGGAAGCCGTCAGAAGTGTTCAAATGGAGGGCTTGTTGTGGGGTGCATGTATGTTGATCCTCTTCATCTCTTAAATAAAATATATATAAGGGGCAGGTTCATTTGTGAACCGCAGTATTTTGAGAACCAACTATTCAGAGTTATTCACGATGAATAACATGATAGATATATACTCATTCATCTTGAATAACGAAAATGCAATAATATTATGAATATTTAGCCATATTCACAATGAATAATTAATGAAAAAATGGTTCTCACGGTTCCCCTAAATGAACTTTCTCCTTCTCTAGAAAACGATTTACTACAATGCATTAATAGGTTGAGCCAGTAACCTTCAAATCAACTTAAAACCATGTTGGAAGTTACTGATAACCCACAACTTTGAACTTACAAGGAACTCGTAGATCTAATGTTCTCTCTCTCTCTCTCTCTCTCTATATATATATATATATATAACTATGTGATTTTGCAGCCAAGTTGGTGGCGGTTGGATACGGTATTAAGAAGCTCCAGATCATGATGACCATTGTCGATGATCTTGTATCTGTTGATACACTCATCGAAGAAAGGCTTACGGTCGAACCCATTAATGAATATGTTCAGAGCTGTGATATTGTGGCTTTCAATAAGATCTGTAAGTCATACTAAACCATATTTATCATTTTTGGCACCTTGACTCCATTTATTGATGATGGATACTTTGATTTGCAGAGAATTATTCAATTTGGTGGGATGGAATGCAGGATAGTTTATAGACTTTTTTATTTATTTATTTATAGTTGTTATGGTTCTATCAAGATCTTATTTAGAAAATTGTTATTTTTGGTAGAGAGGTAATTTTATGATCTTTATTTCTAGTTGCACAAAATAAAATCAAGATGGAAAGCCAACATGAAATCCAAAACTTGATCTAAATCAAATGAGATGACACTTGATATGTTATGTTCTGCATACCAAACAAATCGGCAAAAGTTCTAGAAGCATATTTCTATCTGTGTTTAAACTGGATGATTTACTGGAAAAAGGCGTAGGTGAAATGATTTAAAATTTTAAAGTACATATTTGCTACTGCTTTCTCTAAAAGAATGTCCACAATAAAACTATATATATTTTTACACTTTTTAATTAATTATCATAATTAAGTTAAGATGAGAAAGTATACATGTATTTTTATAGTTAAATCAACTACAAAATCAAAGTTAAATCAATTTCAAGAAAAAATATAACATTGATATTCAAAAGTTTTAGTACTCAGATAAGGCATACCTTATTTTTTAAGTATATGTTTGACAAACTTAGGGGCATTTCATCAAACGCTTACCCGGATAAGTGTTTATCAAGTCATATTACTTTACTGGAAGACTATAACAAGTACCAAAAATCTTACCCGGTAAGAGCGAAGACAAGAAAAATAATGACCAAGAGTCTTACCCGGGTAAGTGATGGAAACGACTCTTATTACGATAAGCTCTTACCAGGTAAATTGTTGCATACGATGCCGTTTTCTTGGATGAAAATCTTACCCGGTAAGTAAGTGATAGTGTTGAATTTTATCCCTAAACACTTATTCAGGTAAGATTTGGTAAATGACCCCTAACTTATGACTTATAAGCTAACTTATTAAAAAACTAGTTGAGAGTAACTTATTGAGCTTTTTATCATTTTCTTTCAATTTTACCCTTGATTAATATTAATTAATATTATTTTGCATTTTATTAATTCATTTTGATTGTAATTATCAATTAATATTGTTTTTATTTTATTAATTAGTATGAATTATTAATTTATTTTAATTTTAACTTACTAATATAATTAATTATTATTTAGAATTATTACTTATACTTTTAAAAAAAATATTAATTAATTAGAATATAGTTGACTAGTTATTCATATATTATATATAATGGTTACTTAAAATTATAAACTAATGTAATTTTTTTCCAGACTTTATTTTAACAAATTCAAAATTTATAATATATATATGATAAACATGTTATATTATTTATTTTTTACTCTTTTGTTTGAATTAATATACTATTTTATTAAATACTTGTTTTAATTATATTAAAAATGACTAATATTTTAAGATGTCTTTTTTAGTCATTTGACATGTTTATCAGTTAGTTTTTGTCAAACATGACTTATTCGTCAACTAGATAACCATATATTTATTAGTTTATTGTTGAAATATAATTCTATTAAATTCTTTAAAAATAAGCTATCTGTATGGACTATTGATTATGTCTACATTGATTGGGAAGGTTTTTTGATGGAGAGAAAGGAACTTGTTTGCTAACTGAGAGGAACATGTTTGGAAAAAAAACACTTTGCTTTGTTAGTAAAGTCCCCTCTAAAAACTTATTGAATAAGTCACTTTTTATATCATTAAGTTGCTACCAAACAGTCATATATAGTTGATCGAACAAGCTATAAGTCCCATTAAGCCCCTAACTTGTGTTCTGTTGCAAACTCTGTATTACAAATGCACCATAATATAAACCGTCAAAAATAACAACTGAAAATTCATCAAGTATAGAGAATCTTGTAATCAAACCATAAATCTTCAAAAAATAAACATGCATGGTTTCCAGATAACCATGAGAGCAAAAATAAAACTCTTTTTCTTTCTAGTAACCAATTTATATGCTACTTTCTAATTGCTCTTTCTTGCAGCCAATTGACTCTCAACCTGCACGACCAATCCATAGTTGACTTGTAAGCAATAACGTTTGTTAATAATATTACTCCCTCTGTTCCAAAATAATTGTCCACCATGAAAATAACACAGTTTTAGAAATGTGAAATTATTATACTTTTTTTTTAATTAACCAAATGACACTTTCTTCACCTCATAATTTAAGGGTAGAATTGGAAACTAAAAACTTATTTTTGAAAATGGAGATTTATTTTGTGACAAACTAAAATAGAAATGTGAACAATTAATTTGCAACGTGTGAGTAGGCAAAATAAAGATAATACTCCCTCCGTCCCAAAATAAATATCCACAATGACAATTCTACCCTTAATAACAGGAAAAGTAATGAATTATTCCATCTCATAAGTAAGGGTAGAATTGGAAAGTAAAAGTGGGAACTTATTTTGGAATGGAGGGAGTAGTAGAGTAAAATCAATAACTAACTAACCTCTTTCTTAACAGGTTCTTCCTTTTCAGATAAGGTGAGCTCAATGTGACAAGGAGAAGACATGTAAGCTGTGCAGAACAAACAGATCTTCATTGTTTATCCAAGGCAAATAAGACAAATTCGAAAGATGATATTTATCTAGCACGTAGGCCACAATATTGTGCTTAGGAGCTGTTTGGTTGATTTTCCATTAAGTCATGTCTGAATTAGGTTGTCTATGTGGATTAATCTGTCTGTATTGAGAAGGTTGTTTGGTTGATTTTCCATTAAGTCATGTCTGAATTAGGTTATCTATGTGGATTAATCTGTCTGTACCGATTGAAAAGGTTGTTTGGTTGATTTTCCATTAAGTCATGTCTGAATTAGGTTATCTATGTGGATTAATCTGTCTGTACCGATTGAAAAGGTTGTTTGGTTGATTTTCCATTAAGTCATGTCTGAATTAGGTTGTCTATGTGGATTACTCTGTCTGTATAGATTGAGAAGGTTTTTGTTTGGAGGGTTTTTTCATAGATAGAAGGAGCTTGTTTTTAGACATTTTCTATCTCATTAAGTCACTACTAAACAGTCAAGTATAGCTGATCGAATAAGCAAGCTCATTAAGCTGCTAACAAACATACCCTTAATGCAATCTTTAATTTATGGTTAAAGGGGACAGAAACATGTGGCAAATTTTATTCGATAGTATACTCAAGAAGATGGTTCTACGAGCTAGACTAATATATCATGCAAACAAGATTAATTTCCTACACACAAACGCACTCTTAATCAAGCGTATTGATATACAGAAACATAAGAGATAGAATGAATGGCCATTAATCCAGTATCAAAAGTTTGACCTCATGCACGTTCCAGAAAGATACAAAATATTACAGGAAGGAGACTTACGGTTGATTCTTCCATGAGCACGATATGTGCGACGTCTCTGTTTTCGTGCTTGATTCACCTGGATGTGAGAAATGTGAAGTGCATCCACATCCAACCCCTTAACCTACAAGAATTATTAAACCAAAGAAGCAAATTTTAGCGGGATGGAACTTATCAAGAAGAAAAGTTACTATATATATATATATATATAGAGTGAGTGAAGTTCAGGGGAAACACCGTACCAACCATTTTTCATAGTATGCACATATGTATACAAATAATTAAAGATGTTTCCTGGTTTCTATTCCCATATGCATACCGGACAAATTACTTGTAGGTAGATGTGAATGCATACCGGACAAATTACTTGTATGTAGATGTGAATGCATACCGGACAAATTACTTGTATGTAGATGTGAATGCATACCGTACAAATGAATGGTTTTCCACCGAAACTAGCCATATATATATATATATATATGTAGGGCCCAGTTCAAGGGAAACGCCAAAAAAACCGAAGAACACCGTCGGAGCCCTCCATCTGGACGGTATGCATATGCACGAATGCATATATAGTGCATATATATGCACTGGTGCATAGAAAAAAACAGTTTCAATCGCTTGTATGCATTTGTGCATACCATCCGGATGGAGGGCTCCAAGTGTGTTCTTCAGTTTTCTGTTTTTTTAGTGTTTTCCCCTGAACCTCCCTCTATATATGTATAGATATAAGAAACCTAGATAGTTACTTCTGCGTTACTCTCGGCGTTCTTGAGTAAATCCAAGATAAACTTTGCAGATTTAGCAGGCCAACGTCCTTGTCCATTTGAATGACGATTCTTTGCCTGTGCAGTACGTCCAACTCCACGACAGAAGCGTGTGAAAGGGATCGCTTGCTTATGGACAAGAACATCCTCCAAATATCTTTTAGCCTTAATTAAAGGCAACTTACGTATCGCATGCGCAGTTTCTCTGGTGTTCTATGGGAACAGAAAAAAGTATATTAGCAAAAGAAAAACTAATTAAAACAGTTCAAACAACAAAATCCAATGTGCAAACAATTCCAAAGAAAATTACAATTCTAAATAGCCTGATAGCAAGGTCAAACCTCAAGCATTAGAAGCCATGGCAAGGCAACATTATTTTTCATAGCGTGATTTAGGGCGGCAAATTTGTATCATATTATATATAAACAGGTGTTTTCTCCTAGCACTCAATGAGTTAATTATATCAAACACTTTAAATTAGGTTATATACTAAAAACTAAAACACAAGACACTATTGTTATATACTAAAAACTAGATTAGGTTATTTCCACAAGCACACGATGCATACACATAAACATATAAATACTTATGTATGAAGTTACTATTGTTGTTGATAATAATAGGAGCTCGTTTTCTAAAAGCTTTATAATCAGTGTGTTTCGTAATTAAATGTTCATATGTGAACAACTAATAACATGTAGAAAATCGATAAGAAGCATACCTTGAAATGACACCTGAGATCCGATCCCCTGGCTTTGCATGCTGATCAATAACGAACATAAAATCAAATACTAACAGTTATATAAAATAAACCCTAGCAATCCCCAATCGAATCGATGCTAAAAACAACAATCGAGAATCATATTATCAAACAACTTACATTTCGTAGGGTTTTCCGGTTCCTTTGAGTACTTCACCTGAGAATGAGATCATCAATAACTATATTAATAAGTTACATCAATATCATATCAATATCAATATCAATATCAATATCAATATGTATATGTGTTTCATATGGAAATCGACGGTGGAAAACTGACCATTGGTTCGCCGGTGTGCAAATGCCGCTTAACAGTTTGTTCTTCAGAGGATCATCCAAATTGAAGGCCTAGGGTTATAATTATAACTAACCCCCGGGTTAACTTTTTTCGGATTTGGATTGGGCTTTGTTATTGGGCCTTCATCATCGTCTAATATTGGGCTTTTTATCAAAAAGTAGCTTATAAGTTAATTAATGATTTATAAGGTAACTTATCAAAACCTTATTTTTATTAATTTCTCAACAAGTTGCCTTATAAATTAACTTATGGTCATCCAAACAGCTACATTAAAAATAAGATATCTTATAAGGTAATTTATAAATCATCTTATTTTTGTCAAACAATGCCTAAAAGTCAAAAGTGAAAATCTGCTTGACACCTTTTTTTTTAATTTCTTTAAAATAAAAAATAATAAGCCAGAATCTTTAAAAACATTTTAATTTAATTCTAACAATTATTCTATTTAGAAAATTCATCATTAATTATATTATTAAAATATTCGATATATTTAATAAAATATTATTTATCTCTTTTACATTTTTAACTTTAATAAGTTTAATTAGTTGTTATGATTAAAATATTGGTTTTTTTTAATTCAGAGATTTGGATAATTATCTATATTTATAGTTTTCTTCCTAATTCTTTAAAATTGAAAATAAGATAACAATGTTGTTTAAGTATTTTAGAAAAATAAAACTTATTTTTTCTATTTTAGCAATGTTGTTAAAGACGTCTTACAATCTTCTTTGTTTTTTAAATTATATTATTAAAATATTTCATATTTTTAATAAATATTATCTATTTCTTATCTATATTTAATTTCAAAAATTCTTATTGATAGATATAATAATAAATAATTTTGTTTTTCAAATAATTATTTTTTTAGAGTTCTCCAGATATGGAGAATTCATCTTCTCTTCGCAATTTCAATAAGTTTTTAGGGAACTTGTTGCCTGTTGGATAGAGAAAGTGAAGTTTTTAAAAAGATGATGTAATTTTTTTAGTATTTTCTTCGTTCTAAAATAAACATCGGTAATAAAAATGATATACATTTTGAAATTATATAATTAATATACTTTTAAAATAATTAAAATAATACTTTATTCAATATGAAAAATCCAGAAAAGGAAAAAACTTCTTTTTGTAAGATTGGACGTTTCAAAGAGGAAATTTTCACGAAAGATCATGATTCAAGTCAAGGAAATTTACAAGTTTTCGTTTTTTTTGTAATTTATTTTTTTATATCATAATTTAATTTGGATTTAATAATAAAGCAATTTTTTGAATTTAATAATGTAATTTTTTATAAAAATAATAATTAAGTATTATGTTAGAAAACAATGATTATCCTTGTTTTAAACTTTAGTAAGTTATACTCACGTCTTGAATTTTAAGTAATATATACATATAAACAATATTTGGAACATTAAAAATGATTTTTATAACTTTTTTTATCAAATGTTTTATAAAACAATATAGATAATGATGTTAATATTTAAACTCAATAAATAAGGTTCTTACAAATCACTATCATTATGAAGTTTTGTATAATTCCTTTCTTATATTTTTGTAATTAATGCTCAGCATATTTGAAAATTTGGTCAACATTTGTTCCAATAATTAATGATAAATTTTCCTCTAAAATAAAGAAAAAAACAAGACAAAAAAAAAATTAAAATTTAAAAAGAAAAAAAATACATAAGATATATTGAAAACGCTCTAAAATTTAGTTTATGAACTTCTAATATAAAAAAATTCACTTTTTTTCCTTAAATATATCCTACAACATGGTCTCTTTTTTCTTAAAATATAATAAATAAATCTCATGAAATATAATTTAATTAACGAATTATATATATTTATTTTAAATAAATTGCAATTTTTTTGTAAAGGAAAACGAAAAAATCTTCTATAAAAGCTTTTCTGGGGGTACTTTGGTAACTTTGAACACTTATTGAAAACCCACAAAGAACGAACGACACCAACGGAGGGTTGCGACCAGCGGAAAAGGAGATTCGAAGAACAAACACAAGAACGATTTACTGAAACAAAGATCATCCACCCACTTTAACTCTGTGAAGAATCCGAATCCCCAAATTCAAAACCCCCAAATTCGATTCAACATTTGGTGTATGTAAGTTCTAAATCATCCCAATTTTCACTCAATTCTACTAAATCTAGGGTTTCAACTTTCAATTTCACATCGTAACCCTTTTTTCAATTTCAAATTTCATAGAACCTGCAATCGTACTGATCCGTCTGTTGTTATTGTTCTTATTCTTCAATCTTTGCATACCCATTTGACCTAATTGACGATTTGAATGCAAAAGATTAAGAAATCTTGACTTAATTTAGTGTTTTCAGGAAGGTTTCTGTTTTGTAGATTGAGATAATTAATGGCGGGTGGTAGTAATAATATGAACAATTCGATGAAAAACATTGGGGGCGTTGGTGTTCCATCTGGGTTTGGTAATTCAGGGGCGGCAACAGCTCCTCAATCTATGCCGCCCCCAATGAACCATTCGCACCACCAACAACAACCACCAATTCATGATGGTGGTGGTGGTGAGCCCCATTTTGGGGGTCATTTTCAGCTATCCGAGCCACAGGCTCAAGCCTTAGCTCAAGCTCAATACGTTCAAGCTCAGGCTCAAGCCCAGGCTCGAGCCGCCCACGCTCGATTTCAAGCTCAGTTACAAGCTCAAGCTCAGCTTTCCCATAAACAAAACCCAGTGACCGGCGGGATTAATAGTAGTAATACCAATAGTAATATCGGTATTTCATCGGCTTCACTGGCTACACCGATGAACCCTAAAAGATCGAGCCAAAAACCATCTTCTAGACCACCGAGTTCCTCCGGTGCAGCCGCCGGTTCACCGTTAAAAACCATGGAACTCACACCCGCTTCCCGTAGACGAAAAAGAGGTCCATCCGATAAGCAAATTCCCGATAAAGTGGCCGCCCTTTTACCCGAATCCGCTCTTTATACCCAATTACTCGAATTCGAGGGGCGTGTCGATGCCGCCCTAGCTAGAAAAAAAGTCGACATTCAAGAATCCATCAAGAACCCGCCACGTGTCCAAAAAATGCTTCGGATTCACGTTTTCAACACGTTTGCAAACCAACCACAATCATCGGGAACCCAAAAGGAACAAACCGAACAGCCATCGTGGTCTTTAAAGATCCTCGGGAGATTACTCGAAAACGGAACTGATTCAGACAGACCGAGCTTAACGAGCCCAAAGTTTTCGTCTTTTTTCAAGAAAGTGACGATTTATTTGGACCAGAATCTTTACCCGGATAACCACGTAATCTTGTGGGAAAGCTCTCGATCTTTAGCACTTAACGAAGGTTTTGAAGTAAAACGAAATGGGGATAAGGAGTTTACCGCTATTATTAGATTAGAAATGAATTATATGCCCGAAAAATTCAAACTTTCGCCCGCTTTAAGTGAAGTTCTCGGGATCGAAGTCGAAACCCGCCCTCGGATTATCGCTGCCATTTGGCAATACGTAAAAACGAAAAAACTTCAAATCCCGACTGATACTTCTTTCTTTACGTGTGATCCTCCCCTTCGGAAACTATTTGGAGAAGAAAAAGTGAAATTTGCGTTGGTTTCACAGAAGATTTCACAGCATTTAAGCCCACCGCAGCCGATCCATTTGGAGCATCGAATTAAGCTTAATGGGGACAGCCCGGTGGGAAATACGTGTTATGATGTGCTTGTTGACGTTCCTTTTTCGTTAGATAAAGATATGTCTAATTTCTTGGAGAGTTTGGAGAAGCATCGGGAGATTGATGCTTGTGATGAAGCTATTTGTTCAGCGATTAAGAAGATTCATGAACATAGGCGTAGACGGGCTTTCTTTTTGGGATTCAGCCAGTCACCGAGTGAATTTATCAACGCGTTTATTTCGTCACAAAGTAAGGATTTGAAGACTGCTGCTGGTGATGCTAATCGTAATGCTGAGAAAGAGCATCGATCCGATTTCTATAATCAACCATGGTGAGTTCTTTTGTGTAATTATTACGAATTTTAGTTAACTAAATGACGGTTTTGCCCTTTATAAATAGCAGTTATGAATTTTACCGTTTCATGTTTAAGGGTAGAATTGGAAAGCCATACTTTTTGGGGAAAACTAGGGGCTGTTTGGTTGGATTTTTATTAAGTAATATATGGTTAAGCAGTTAAGCTGTCTGAGTGGATTAATCTGTCCGTATAGATGAGGAAGGTTTTTGTTTGGGAGGTGGTTTTTTCATAGATGGAAAGAGCATGTTTTTTTCTTTCCCCCTAGAAGCTTATTGAATATGCCACTCTCTATATCATTAAGCCATTACCAAACAGTCATGTATAGCTGACTGAATAAAAAACTGTGAGTCCCTATAAGCTCATTAAGCTGCTAACAAACCGGCCCTAAGATAGGAATACGGACTTATTTTGGAACAAAGAGAGTAGTATTTAAGTCATCCCATATGAAATTTGCTACCTATGTATTGAAATTTGCTTACTAAACTAAACGAACCCAGTAGGCCAGTACATCCCACCGGAGGTAGGGTCTGAATAGAGTAATGGCCTGTTTGTTGGCAGCTTAATGAGCTTAACGGGACTCACAACTTATTTGGTCAGTTATTCATGACTATTTGGTAGTGGCTTAATAATATAGAAAGTGGCTTTTTCCGTAAGCTTCTAAGTGGGAGCTTTATACAGAAAGCCAAGTTTTTTCCAAACCTGCCCCACCCAATTAAAAAACATGCTCTTTCCATCTATTAAAAAACCCTCCTAAACAAAAACCTTCCCACTCTATACAGACAGATTAATCCACAGAGACAGCTTTATCTATACATGACTTAATGGAAAACCTACCAAACAGCCCCTTACACAGGCCCCTGTTTCCAACATGAAGACCCCTGGCTTGTGAAAAGTGTAAAAAAGGGTGAGAAGAGATATATGATAAAAGATTCTAAAATTGGTTGCAATAATGATTTTTGTGGTGTTTGTTAAAAACTTACTTTATTTTGCTTACATTTTAATATTTTATAGGGTCGAAGATGCTGTTATTCGTTATCTGAACAGAAAGCCAACGGCAGGAAGTGATGCACCCGGAAGCACATAGTTGAATCGTCTTAATGGGTATTCATATCTTTTTACTCCCTTCACCAGAACCTTATTCGATCTTGTACTCACATAGATTCAAATAGTTTAAGAAATAGTTTCCGATTGTGGGTCATGGGAGTCATCTGATCTAACTTAATGTTATTCAAATTATTGCAGATTATTAGATTGGAACCATGTTTGTTTGATATTTTCTTTATTTTATTGAGTTTTTAGGGGGCCGTATTTTCTTTTCCTTTTTTGCCCCCCGGGGGCGGGGGAAGGGGATCTTGTGTTTATGGTAATATGTTATAAGTTGCTCGTATAATGAGCAAATCAGACTGCCTTATTTCTAGTATCTTTAGATGAAAAAGGTGCCATTTTCATGAGTGGACATTGTAACAACTCGTCACACATGTTTGTCGATAGAAAATGGAGTTTGTGAGCTTCTTCTAAGCTTCAAGTTGTGGGCTACTAATAACTTCCATAATGGTTTTAAATTGGATTCAAAGTTATTGGATCAACCTGTTGCTTTGGGGTGTTACAGATGTTGCTTTGGGGTGTTACAGACATCATTTAGTTTCTTTTTACATACCCCCCTTTGAAGATATCATGAAAGAAAGTGATATAAACATGCTTCGATTACACTTTTTCACAAGTTAGAGGATAAGCCTGTGTACATCCCACTTTCGGACCCTACTTTCAAGTGGGACATTGGTGAAAACTTTGCATGACCCATTTGTAGTTCATCCACAAGATTCTACTATTTTTATTTCGAATTATGTATTTTATATACGACAAAACTCACACACACTTTTCACCTTTGGTGAGGCTTGAATGTCGACCTTCAGGGAGGTTGAGCTTTACTGGTAATCTGGGTACTGTTGGATTAAATCTTTTATTTTATTGTTTATTGTAGTTGATTCGGCTTCATCATGTTTGTTTCTTTGTTCTGGATCATGTTATGTAGACTCGGGGATAGTGTAACTTTTGCTATCACATCATCAACTACGAGCACATTACCAGAATGTTGTTTTAGGGGTTGTTTGGTTGGCTTTCTATTAAGTCATGTATGGATAAAGTTGTATGTGTGGATTAATCTGTCTGTATAAATTGAGAAGGTTTTTTTAGGAGGGTTTTTTCATAGATGGAAGGAGCGTGTTTTTTAATTTGGAGGGGTGGGTTTGGAAAAAACTCGGCTTTATGCATCAAGCTCCACCCTAAAACCTTACTGAATAAGCCACTTTTTATATTATTAAGCCATCACCAAACAGTAATGTATAGCTGGCCGAGTTTTTTTTTATCAAGTTTTTTTTTGGAAAAAACTTGGCTTTATGCATAAAGCTCCACCCTAAAACCTTACTGAATAAGCCACTTTTTATATTATTAAGCCACCACCAAACAGTAATGTATAGCTGACTGAATAAGCTGAGAGTCCCGTTAAGCTCATTAAGCTGCTAACAAACAGGCCCTTAGATGGGCTTAGTAGCGAGTTCTAGATAACCTTTGAGTATGGAAACATGGTTGTGTGTAACTTCTCATGTTAAATTATAGGATCCGTGTAGGTTCTAAGCAGTGAGTTTCGTTTGATATTGAACTAGTATCATATTGATGTAGAAGGCCTGGGTCCATGACTTCCAAGCCCGTTTTCAGGAGCAAAAAAAGGTCCAAGGTTTTTTGAGCCAGGGCCAGGCTGGTCGGGCTTTAGGTTGAAAAAGGGTCTGATCAGTTATAAACATCTTTCAACCGATAATTGGGATGTTGACATTGTGCAAGTTGTCACATTAGTTGATTTTGAGAGATTTATTTGGTTTTTTGGTTGAATTTTCATATATTATCTAATATCTCAGAGCACCTCTGAAAGTTTAACGGCTGCATGTTTCATATCTTAGACAAATCCTACTTTCAAAAATAAGTTAAGAAGCCTACTTGGATGTAAATGGATATAGATGTTTTTCCTTTTTACACATTTAAATTGCCAAAAGTAAATATAAATAAAATCGACATATGTTGAATGGTGGGTCTAACATTCAAATTTATATATCAAAAAAAAAATTGGATTGAATTATACCTTGGATTCTTAATTGAATAGGGGCAGACTACTTGTAATATCTCACATTAGTTGAGAAAGAGAACAAAAGTTGCAAAAAGACTTGGATACCCCTTCTATCAGGTGTGTTTTAAAACCGTGAGTCCAGGTGTGCGGACAAAACGGACAATATCTGATATGGTTGGCCTGAGATGTTACACTACTTCTAAAATCTTTTAGCCATTGAAATCACAATTGTAAAACTTGTGGACAAAAATACCCTTAATTTGTTGGAACTTGGAATCACAATTTGATTATTCAATATATTGTAAAAGGAATTGGTTTATAAAAAAAAAATTGATAATCACTTTACCACACTTACTGGGTCAATTACCTTATCAGATTAATATGGTAAGAGCTGATAGTTTTACTTAGTAAAAGACAAATCAAAGAACAAGAGTTTACTCGGCAAGTGGCGCCCCATAGTTTCGGCAGCCAAGCTGAAATATGAATTGGAGCCAAGCTGAAATATGAATTGGGGCTATTTTGTGTGACTGCTTCTCATCGTGATTCCTGCCTAGATAGAATGAAGAAAGGACGTTTGGCAGTAAAGTGCTGAAATCTTAAGCTATGGACTCACCTCCAACAATGACATTTTGATACTCAATTATTGCAGAATCCTAAAACTCCAACTGGCTTTTATATTTGGACGATTAAGATTTCGTTTTTTAACAAATAAATTATTGTGTTTACAAAATCAAACAAGATGATTCTTCTAACTTACAAAAATGTCTGTCAATCGGTTATTGTGTGAAAAATCTAAAATAACTCAACAAGCTTTCATACTTTTAAGTTATTAGGTTTCTTTTTTGAACAAATAAATCATCGTACTTATTAAAATTAAACATAATGGTTCTTCTAAAATACCTCACAAATTTCCCTATCATCAAAATCTTTCTGAAATATCCCTTGACTTTCCATCTCCTTCAAAACCGCTCAATAACCCATGGTTTTCCTCTAACCCGAAACTTTCAATCCAGATAAAATCGTACAATTAGAAAGGTTTTAGAGTATTTAAACAAAATAGATCAAAATGATCCCATCAATTTATAATATCTTGTTTAATTTTATTTTGTGAATTTGTATGGTTTTGAAAGAACGAGAAAATCTTTTGTTGATTATCAGGTTTATGAAGTATTTTGCCGGACTTAACGTTTATATTGTGTTTAAACATATCTATGAGTTGGACAGTTGGTTATGAGTTAATTTTATATATTTCAAATCTACTAATAAATTGTAAATATTGTTTAATATAGTAAAAATGTTGTATGAATTATTCGATTGTCAATATACTCATCATTGAAAATTTGAAAACCAAGCTAAAAAGTTGAAAATAATGTATATCAAATATGGGTATAAACTTAAAGAGAATAAAATACTTTTTACTAATATAATTTATTGAAAATTAAGATACATATATGAGTTTTCGAAACTTAATCCATTTATATAGAAATATAATACATGTTTCCAAAAACCTTCAAATTATCATTATTATTTACAAGATGAGTAAAATAAAAATATTATAAATTTTGAATTCTTTTATATGCATTACTGATACGTACATAATATTTAACAAGTTATATTATTAAAAAAATTAAGAGCTTTTAGAAGTTAAAATCTAAATATTTATATTATAATGCAAATACTAATTGGAGCAAAACGTGTATTTCCCGGACACGCAAACCGGCCCACACAGGCTGCCAATTCCCAATGTAAGGGGCATACCTGACTCACTCAGCGGCAAGGCGATTACGAGGGGGCCTGGGATCGAACCCAAGACCAACGACTTATTGGAGCAAAATCATGTTATTCTTGAAATTATTTTATTTTCACAAAATGGTACAATAGTTTTGGTTGGATTTGAGGACATGTAAACCATGTTATTCTTGATTTTTGCATTTCTTATGCTCTTTGCACATTTCACTGCAATTTTTTCTTTTTTTTAAGAATAGTTGAATAGTATCCAAAATATAAGAAAATATATTCCAATAATTTACTATTTGTTTGGTTCAGTCCGAGGAATGAAAAATGAAAATAACATATACAAAAAATAAAAATGAATTTTTTATTTTTATTTTTATTTTTTGGATAAATAAAAACTAAATCAGTTTTAAAGTTTAAAGTAAATAAAAACTAAATCAGTTACCGTTTACAAACCTTACGACATTCAAACTCTTGGACCCAACGACATCCCCCCCCCCTCAATCCCTATCCTATCGTCGTTCGTTCTCTATACCGCCAATCGATGTCGTTGGCCTCTGTCATTGATCTCCCTCCTTTTGATCTTTCGATTGTCTTTATTTTACAACAGTTTAATGAAATACGTACAGATATATAAAAAAAATGGAAAAAAAAAACAAAAAGAGGGAGATCAATGTTAGTGCAACGACAGTGATGGGCGGTATGGAGAACGGACAATGATGGTGAGGCGAAGTGAGACGATAGTGTTGGGTGCGAGGTGTTTGAATAACATGTGGTTTGAGAAGAATAAAAATGATTTACGTTTTCTTTACTTTAAATTCATAGCTAGTTAGAGCATCTCCAACAGCTTCCCTAAAATGGAGGAAATGGACAAAAAAAAGGGGATTCTAAGCCAATTTTTAGCTCCAACAGATTTCTCAAAACTATCTCCAAAATGGAGAAAGTATGAGAGATGGGGTTTTTTTCTCCAAATTTGGAGAACGCCCCAAAATGATTAGAACATCTCTAATAGCTTCCCCAAAATGGGGAAAATGAAGAAAATGGGGACTTGAGCAAGTATTTTGCTCCAATAGCTTTCCCGTAATCATCTCCAAAATGGAGAAAGTAAGAGAGAAAGAGATTTTCTCCAAATATGGAGTTCACTTCAAAAATAATTACCAAATGAAATGGCCAATAGGAAAACTTTGAAAATTAAATATTTAAAAAGAGAAATAATATTTTAATAGATGATGTAATATTTTAATATTATTTTGGATAAATTATAAGGAATTTGTTGGAGATGAATGCAATTTTTTTTTTGAGATTTTGTCTTTTGATTCTCCATTTTAAAGAAATTATAGGAATTTGTTGGAGATGCTCTTACAACATGAAACAACCAATAAGAAAATTTAAAAACAAATATTTGGAGAGAGAAATAATATTTTAATAGATGAATGTAATATTTTAATATTATAATTAATGTTGGTTTCTCCAAAATAAAATAAAGAATTTGTTGAAGTTGAGTACAATTTTTTTAGAGATTTTAACTTTTTATTCTTAAAAAAAATTAGAGAATTTATTGAAAATGCTCTTACAACTTACAAGTAGTTTTTTGGTTAAAAATTAATACAAGTAACCAATTTCTATACCATGTTACATGTTCAATGACCTTTTTTGGTTTGTTGACTCAAAAAAAGTTTAAAGATTTAATAATTTAAAATGGAAAATTTTGTTAGGTTTTTATTTTATTTTAAATTTCGTAATTTATAAATATTATATTATTATACAAGACAATAAAAAACATAAAGTACTGTACAATATTTCTTTGAAAAGATATGTACCAAATGTACCTCAATTAAAGCAATAAAAATGTTCAGTAGAAAAGACAAACGAATAGTTTGTTTTTTGTTGCCCATGAGAAGATCTACGTGTGGTCTTTATCAATAAAATTCGAGTTTTAAAAGGTTTTCGATATACGAATCATAGTCTATATGACTTGATTGTATTGTATTGGATTAGTTGTTTATCCGATGTTTAATATAGTTGTTTATCTGGTATTTAATACAACTGAGACAGAACTGAATAAGTTGTCTGTATAATGTTTGATGAGTATGAGTTTAAAGACAGGCCTATTAGATCCCGAGTGGGGTTCCGTGCACCCATCTAATCTTATTTTGAAAGAACTTTTTTTTGTACAAAATGTGCATCTGCTAAAAATCAAGAGGTGCTTCATTCTCTAGATATTATAAAAAAACAATGAAAATGAACCAAAAATAAAAAAAAATCTCAAAATCAACAAAAAAACTAAAAAAAATATTTTGAATTCAAACGACTTTGTGAGCCATTGATCCACCTTAAAGTTGCATCATGTGCAACAAAAATCTTGGGTCCCTACTAAGAGGCCGTTTACCAAACACCTACCCCATAAACGCCTAGTAGTAGAATTCAACATTATTATTTACTTACCAGGTAAGATTTTAGTCCATAAAAATGACATTCTATTACCGGTAAGCTCTTATCATGGTAAGATCCGTTGCTCTCACTTACCTGGTAAAACTTTTGGTCTTTGTTTTACCGAGTAAGATTCTTGTTACTTTACCTGTAACAACCCAAATCATCAAAAGCAATAAACTATAAATAATATCCAGTCAACAAGTAATAAATTTGAAGTGTATTACATCCCAATGTTTACTGCTGGTAAAAACTTCTACAACTGAGAAATATTATTTAACTAACAAGAAGTAAATCTTCACAATGCCTCTAACTAGTCTCAAATCTTTCCTTTTCCTTTAGACAACCCCTCATCCAAAACCTTATCCGAAAATGGTTTTAGTTTTTGAAAGTGAGAGTTAGACCAAAAGATCTAGTGAATTCCCCACAAAGTCACAGTTATAAATAACAACTTAAATATTGGAGTTAATAAAACTCACAAATTAGATCATTCACAATAGTCGTAGACCAACACTTGTCGCGCAGTTCCCCATGCTGCTAAGTTATATGTTCATATAATTCCCCATGCGACTCCATCACGAATTTGTCAAACATTTTTTTAACATTAAAATTTTATTTTAATAGAAAACCGGTTCCTTGATATGAACAAGTCCATGGACCCAAAGAGTTTATGTGGATAGCTAAGAGTGGTTAAACACGTCGTGGACTTTTTTGCGTCCCTGTACTTGCCACGTGGCTGTTATTCACAATGAATAAGTGAAAATAGTTGACAGCCTCTTCTATGCAGTGGCAGATTCATGAATTTTGGTGACTGGGGTCGACTTTTATACAAGTAAAATTATTTATCGGCTTTTACCTTATCCTCCAGCCAATTACCGATTTTAAACCGAATTGATTATTCAAAATAAGATCAATGCAATCAATTTTCTTAAGATCAATCGTTAAAACAAGTTACGTATCAGTAAACTTCTTATGAAAACCAAATTTTCATAAACATATAAATAATAAATAAATATATAACTAATAATAAAAACACACACACACATACACACACACACATATATATATATATATATATATATATATATAAGAGGAGGCGCAGGAAGGAACCTGGGTCAAGAGACTGAAATAACTTCTTTTAAGTGGGGTTTAGAAGGTCAAATGAATGAGATGAAAGAAAACTATAAAGTAAAACTTATTGGTTTTTCATGTTTGACCGGTGTCATGAGACCCGAGTCCCTAAGCTATAGCTCCGCTACTGCTTCTATGTTTCCTCGGTTCTCACTACCATATATTTATCAACTGTTTTCGAGCGAATATATATTTAAGATAGATTAAAGATCGTAAAGTTTTATAATGTTTTTTTTAATTTGATACTATTGATTTGAATAATTTTTAATGTATTTTTATTAATTTCAAAGGTTTTTTTAAAGATCTTTTAGCCAATACTTTTTATATTTAACAGGTACGTCTTTTATAATAAAAAAATACTTTTACTTGCAAAAACCGTCGCACGGAACCTTGATTGCCACACGAGCCTTCATAGACTATGGCTATGTTTGGCAAAAGTACCTAATATGGTACCTTATGACTTATAAGGTAGCTTATCAAAACCTATTTATATTAACTTATCAATAAGGTACCTTATAAGTTAACATATGGTTATCCAAACAACTATACTAAAAATAAGGTATCTTTAAGTTATCTTATTTTTGCTAAACAATGCCTATGTATGAGTACTTTGTTGCCTTGAATAAAAATCACATGTACAATATTTAATTTTTTCACTTCAAAATAAATGTTAGTATTGTTAGTTTGTTTTAAAATAAGGATGGTTTATTAACGTTAATTGGGTAAGTTTTATAATGCCATTTATTTGAAGGTAATGATAAGAGTATTTAACTTGTAAATGAGGCTCATAATTCTTACTAAATTTGGATGAACAAAAGATAATTTATTGAAACACGATTTGGAGTGGCGTTTTAATAAGTTTAAATTTTGTTGTCACTTTCTTCCAGTTATATCTCTAACTAATATTAATTGTTATGCATTATTATTATTATTAATATTACCAGAGGCGGAACACAAGCTTTTTAACCGTAGGGGCCAAACTTGATATCTTATATATTATTAGAAATACAAAAAACACAATATCTAATATAACATTATAAAACTCAACGAGTTCTTTAGAAACTCATCTTCCATTTCAATAAACAAAAGCAAGGAGTTGTTTAGAAACTCATCTTTCATTTTATTAGGTAGTCTACTTTTCACAATATTAATTGCCGGAAAAAAACCTTCTGTTGTTGCAATAGAAACTATAATTTTTCTAAATGCATACACTTTTAACCAAATAGTCAAATACTAATTAGTCTTAGCTCTTACGACTTGTCTAAGCGATCTAACATAATATTTTATAGAACGTAAGTTTATAAGACCCAAACTATAAAACGTTCTATCTAAAGGCGTTGTAATAAGATTATAATACACTTTTAGGTGTTTACCAAGTTTTTTTAGGACACTTATAAGATAAAGTGTCATATTAGCTATTTTATAGTTAGCTTTAAAAAAATGTTCTATTAGCTATTTCATAGGATGTTTTTAAGAAATGTCTTATTATCTATTTTATAGGATTTTTATAAGAAGTCTCCTATTAGCTCATTTATATGACACTTTTAACAAGTGTTCTATTAGCTATTTTATGAAACATTTTAAAAAAATGTCCTATAAACACATCTTTTTGTAGGACATTTTTTTCAAACACTGTCCTATAAAATAATTAATAATTAATACGACACTTTATTTTAAAAACATACTAAAAAACTTGTTAAAACGCATGAAAAAATCCGATAAACCTATTATAACTCTTTGAGATATGATTTTTTTGGTTTAATCCTATAAAGTATATTTTTAGGACGCATCTATATTTTAGGCGTCCTATAAATTAGTTATATTGTAGTGTGCCCTCTAGATTGCAATTTTAGGTTGTTTCAAGTAGGAGTGCTCAAAAACCCGGTCAACCCGACCAACCCGACCAACCCGATCAACTCAACCCAACCCGACGTAAAATAAATCAACCCGAAGCAACCCGAAGTCTAATCGAGTAGTAAAAATTTTAAACCGAAGGTATTGGGTTGATATCGGGTTACGTTTATTTGAACCCAACCCGATCAACCCGATATCATTTTATTTTTTGAATATTAATATGATTGTTGAGTATTTATTAATATATATTTGACAATTACACCATCACGTACTTTTTTCATATATATATATATATAGTTAATCTATTTTCCATCTCTATATACTTTTCTTTGTATACATGTCCATTAAATATGAATATATATAAATATATATATATATATATATATAACATTGAGATGAATGTGATATACTTAAGATCTAAGAAATATGAATATGTTGTACCAAATGGCTGACGGTGAAAAAGAAATTATGAGAAGACTAGAGAAAACAAAATATTGAAGGTTAGGAGAATATTTTGTTGTACCAAAGTGTTAACCCGACCAACCCGATCAACCCGACTAACCCGCACGGGTTGGGTTGGGTTGGGTTGCATTTTGGTTTGGGTTGGGTTGGGTTGAGATTTTTCAAACCGAAGACATTGGGTTGGGTTGTTGAAATGCCTTCAACCCGATCAACCCAACCCGTGAGCACCCCTAGTTTCAAGTTTGAAATTAGAAGATGGGTTTCCTTAAAAAAGAAATAAAAATTGAATTTCCTTAAAATATTTATTAAAACATGGGTTTAGATTAATTGGATGACAATTAAGTAGAGGAATTTGGAGTTTGGGAGTAAATACACACTACACACAAACTTGGAGGAGTAAAGGGGCCAAGTAAAGATTTTTTTTTTACATTTAAATTTACTGTAACTGTTCCATAAAAAAGCTCAGGAGCCATGACCCTCAAAGGCCACAATGGCCATCCGCCTCTGAATATTACAAGTTATTAATTATTACTAATTTCAAAACATTCTTTAACTTTAATTGGAAATTATTCAGTAATATTAATTATTATAATTATTTTTTGAGAAAATTATAAATTAATTAAGATATATAAACTTAATCAACTTTGTTTTTATCCCTATCGTATACAATTATTATTTAAAATCATCATTTATTGGAAAGTTTTAAATACAAACCTTTTAGTTAGTACAAACCATATGAATCAATCTCAAGTGTCAGTCTAATGTAATAAATATCTAGTTTTATAATTTTTTTTAGAACGATGGCATTTTATTAAAAAATTAGCAAGACGCTAGTCGAGAATTGCTAAACAGAAATAACAAGAGTAGGGTCTTGAAGCCAACCTACCCAATAAATTTTGTAGACACTACTTCTATGGTGCACCCAGTTATATGAGCGAGTAACAATATTATCCCAAAGAGCCGCCTTTTTAGGTTTGATAGAGCCGAATAAGATCCCGTTCCGACAAGACCATATGGACCAGAGAGCCGTAAACGAAACCGCTTCCAAGCATTCGATCACCCCTTTTCTTATTCTTAGGGACGCTACCCAGTTCTTCCAACTCTGTAAAGAGTTGAGCACTGGGATATCAATGTTCCAACACCTGTCTATATTCTTTCAGATGTCCTTCGCCACCTGACACTCGAAAAAAAAGATGATTCACCAATCAACTTATTCTTTGCAGATCGGGTACATAGATGAATTGATATCTATATCTCTTTTAGCCAGATTAAACCTAGTTGGCAACTTATTTAGTCCCATCCGCCATACAAAAACATTCACCTTGATAGGAACCAACCTGTTCCAAGATGTGTTCGTCTGGTCAGTCTCCAAAATGCTAGAATCAATCAATTTCCTAGCTGAAGCCACCGAATACTCTCTCCTGACCCGTCCATCAACCATCTCTATCTGTCCCTAGCATTCAATAGAGTTAACGTGTTTAGCATTTCTTTAAGAGATTCTATCTGAGTTGTCTCCACCCCACCTCTCGGAGGCCTCCGAAGGTAAGCGCTCCAGTCATCCGAGCTCACTCGGTCTTTGACTGTAGCCGATTTGTCAATTTCTAGAGCATAAATCCTTGGGAATTAAGATTTGAGCGTGCAATCTCCTTGCCATTTCTCTTCCCAAAACAAAGTTGAGCTCTCGTCTCCAACACTTTTCTTCATAACGATAACAAATTGACTCGTTTCTCCGCCAATTGAGTGACCGCTTTTAGAATGCCAATCCACGTAGAGTTAGCCTCGTTGCTTATTACTTGGGAACCAATTAAGCCATTATTTCCATATATAGATTTGATCACTTTTATCCATATCGAGCTTTTGTCTTCCCAAAACAAAGTTGAGCTCTCGTCTCCAACACTTTTCTTCATAACGATAACAAATTGACTCGTTTCTCCGCCAATTGAGTGACCGCTTTTAGAATGCAAATCCACGTAGAGTTAGCCTCGTTGCTTATTACTTGGGAACCAATTAAGCCATTATTTCCATATATAGATTTGATCACTTTTATCCATATCGAGCTTTTTGGGAGAGCTCTCGTCTCCAACACTTTTCTTCATAACGATAACAAATTGACTCGTTTCTCCGCTAATTGAGTGACCGCTTTTAGAATGCCAATCCACGTAGAGTTAGCCTCGTTGCTTATTACTTGGGAACCAATTAAGCCATTATTTCCATATATAGATTTGATCACTTTTACCCATATCGAGCTTTTGTCTTCCTAAAACCGCCAAATCCATTTAAACAATAGAGCCCTCTTGAGTGCAAAGATACTTCCAATTCCAATACCCCCTTCTTTTCGGCTTGTGAGACGCTTTCTCCATTTAACCCATGTTGTTTTCCTTTCCTCACCGTCCCTCTGATGAAAAACCGATTACGCAAGGATTCCAGGGTCTTTTCTACCGAGCAAGGAATCTTGAAAATGGATAGACAATATATCTAGTTTCACAATTATCTCGATTGTTTTCTGATCTAAAACGTTAGTCATAATTATTGAACTCTGACAATCTTCCATAAATATTCTGATCATAATAAATAAATTTTTATAATTTCTATAACTATCTCATTTGATTGGTCTATGTGGTTTGTATTAATTAGAGAGTCTGATTTAAAAGACTCTATATATATAATTAAATCAAATTAAAATTCTACACATTAACATATTTTATTAATTATTATTTTTACTATCTGATTTATATCAATTTATATATTATATTATTAGTGATTTGCCTTAAATATATTATGAAACGCTGCAATTTTTTAACTTTTATAGCATGTTATTTTTAGTCATTTTAGAGCATCTCCAACAGCTATTGTAAATTTCTTCTAAAATAGCATATTAAAAGTTAACATCTCTATAATAATTTGCATCCAACTCTAACAGCTACTATATTTTAGCAACTTTATCATTAACAATATTAATAAAATATTTTATCATTTAATAAAATACTATTTCTCTCTCCTACACACTTAACTTCAATTATTTTGATTGGTTGAATATAATTAAAATATTGTTTCTTTATCTTCTATATATTTTTAGACATTCTCTAAATTTAGAGATTTTTTTTTCGTTTTTTTTCCATTTTTCTATTTTAGCAATTGATATACCATAGCTGATGGAGCACTTGCTAAATCCTTCATTTTTCTATTTTACAATAGCTATTGGAGATGCTCTTACATTTTCAACTACTTTATCAAGTAATTTATATCAAATACTATTAGTTCACCAACTAAGAATTAGTTTACCATTTATAAATTAGCTTATTAGATATTTTGTCAAACATAACTTAAAATTTCGTTTTTCATTTACTATACTTTTCAAATAAGTTTTAATTTGTTTCACTATAATCAGTTTAATAGAAATATATTTGTAATATCTAGGTCACTAATATGATCTGCCTATTAAATTTATCATAAAATAATATTCTTAAAAATTTTAATTATTTTTTATTCAATTTTAAATATATCACAACATCATTTAAAGTTACACAGAATTAGAATAATGAAATTTTACTCTAAAAAATTCTTCAACTGTTTTCTATTTTAATCATTGTTTCCTTTTTATTTTTGGAATCATCATTTTAAAACATGTCAAAATCCTATCTTGATATTATACTGTCCTTAAAACCTTTATAGTTATTTGTGTTGGTTCTATTTGAAAACGTTCAAATAAAAACAATAAATAAATAATATAATAAAATAATATAAAAAAGGCTAAATCACATATAAAATTAAATGTAATTTTACACTACCAGCCAACATAAGAGTGGGTGGACGACGTAACCCTTGACCTCTGGTCGTGACCAAAGTCACATGAAACACATGTAATTTTAGTATAAAATCAGACGTGATTAATCGACCGTACGTTTTATTATTATCATTTTGTTTGTTATGTTTTCATATAAACCTTACTATAATTTTATAATTCTTAAAACTGATTATTTTATTTCTTAGAAACTTCAAGTGAGATTAATTTTTGTTATAATATATTTTGAATCAAGCGTAAATTACATGTTTAGTCTTTATGGTTTGTGGTTTTTCGTTGGTTTTAGACCATCTCCAATCCAAACATTAAAATAGAGTATCAAAAATTATTGTAGACTATCTCTAAAGGCTATATTATATTTCTTTAAAATCAAATATCAAAATTTAAATCCTCTAATGCTGTGTTTTTGAAACTTATTTTACGAAGGAAAGAAAAAGAAATAGAGAGAAAGCTGAGAAAAGTAAAAAAATCGTGTTCTCGAAACTTTTTTAAGAGAAGAAAGGAAATGAAATAGGAGGAAAAACAAAGCTTAGTTTTCTTTCAAAACTTTCCTCTCAAATGTGGGAGGAAATAGAAGGAAAGGAAAGGAAAGTAAAAAAGATAAATTAAAATCATTTAAAAAATGAATAAAATTATAAAACTATCCAATATTTCATTCTAAATTATATTATTTTAAAGGCCACATTAGTATAAATGACATTTTTTCTTTCCTTTCTCTCATTTTCAAGAACATGAATATTTTTTTTTTCTTTTCTTTCCTTCTTTTAATTCACTTTCGAGAACACAAATAAAAATTTTCTTTTCCTTTCCTTTCTTTTCCGTTTATTTCTTTTCTTTTATTTTCTCTCCAAATTCGAGAACACAACATAAAAGAAACTATATTCAACTCCAACCGTTACTATATTTTAGAGACTTTAATATTAATTATATTATTCAACATATTTAATAAAATATTATTTGTTTCTTGCTAAACATTTAAGTGTAACGACTCTAATATTGATTAGAAAGATTAAAATAGTGTTTTTTTCTATTAAATGTTGGATTTTAGAAATTTCTTCAAATTTAGACATTTCTACTTTCTCTCTATTCTTTTCTCCAAAGCATACATTATATCATATCTGTAACAACTCAAACTCGTCAAAAACAAAACATCATAAATATAATCCAACCAATAAGTAATAAATCTGAAATCTATTACATCCCGATGTTTACCGCGGGTAAAAACTTCCACAACTGAGAATATATTATCTAACTAACAAGAAATAAGTCTTCTCATCGCCTCTAACTAGCCTCAAAGCTTCCCTTTCCCTTAGACATGCCCTCTCCCAATGGCTTCCCTGAAAATGGTTTTAAGTTTTTGGAAAGCGATGGTTAGACTAAAAGGTCTAGTCAATTCCCACAAGCCACAGTTACAAACACCAGTTTAAATAAATGGAGTTAAAAAACTCTCAATATGGATCATGCATAATAGTCGTAGAACCAACGCTTGCCGCACAATTCCCCATGTGGCTAAGCTGTAAGTTCGCACAATTCCTTATGCGACTCTAATGAATGACCCAAAATGGGGCCCGTTCGGTGTGCCCACGAAATGAATTCGAGGTACACGGATGTTAACTCCCAAGAGATTTGCAAGGGCTCAATGTACACTACAACTATTATGCATGTCCAAGCATTCATATATATCATGATATAATCCAACATCCCAACCAAGCAATTTATAAAAACATTTAATAATGAAGTATAATAGGCTTACAAATTCAAATACCATAATCAGTGTAGCATATAAAGCAATTGCCATAAAAATGTATTTTAAAAGTCAAGGGAACTCACATGATGACGCCTCACTTACTTCCAAGCCAAAACGATCACAATTCCCAAACCGAACGCCTACTTTCACCGAGATAAAATAGTTGTTAACCTTTCGGTAAAACTCTCAAAAGTCTTCTATATTAAATCCCTAATGAACCCCTAGAACGATGGTTCACACATGGGCTTCAATCGAGAATTGTTTTGGACAAAACCTCACTTCATCAGTGAGTTACGCGGCCTTAGCCGCGGTTTTACCCGTGGAATAAACCGCGAGACCTACTGTCCGAGCTAATTCTTCCTGCAGCAATTTTACAAACCCCAAACTTCACCAAAACACCAAAATTTCGTTTATTAGGTTCCAATAATGCCTCCCAATCAATCTCAAACAACTTCTAACTCAAAAATATAGATTTCTCTACAAGATTTCGATCCAAAATAGCCAAAGACGAACTAATGAGCATAAACCCTTGAATGGAAGGAAACTCAATGAAATGAAACTTTATCTAGATGGTACTCATTGATTGAATCCATCTATTACATTCTAACATTGTAATCCACATATATCTATTTCATCTTTAAACCACAACATAGAACCCAATCTCTAAAATCCAAATCAAAACTCCATTAAAGAAGAATACAAACTATGAAGAGTATAAGATATACCTTAGAGATGATGAATCTTCAATAAGACTTCAATGATTGCTCCCAATATCCTTGCCTTCTTCTCCAATGTGATAAACCCTCTCTTCAAGAAAACACACACATACACTATTGCTGAAAAGGTAAAGTTCGGAGGTTTTTGAGGTAAAACTTCTATTTCCTCTCTAATATACTATGGGCTTTGAGCCCCTAACACCGCAAGCCCATGGATTAACCTCTTAAGCGCCCTATTAGTTTAATTTGAAACTTGGGTTATTACAATATCTGTTGGAACAAAAATAGATCTTTAAACCCATCAAAATTCTTATTTTAACACAGTTGTTGAAGACTTTCTTAGTGATACACTATAATGGGTGCGTTATTTAGCCCATCTTCGATGGAAACACAAAATCTTACAATAAATATTAACTTCGATACCAACTCATTTTAACGTGGCCACTAAATCTTACACCAAATTTGGTGTAATGAATACTAACATACCCAGTCTTACATTCATTCAGGAATTTGAATTTGGAAATACTAATAATTTTTTATTTGAATATTCGGTTTGTTAGATTTTAAATCGATATTTGATACAATTTTCCTATACTAGTACGGTGCCGACGTCCATAATTATCCTAGTAAAAAATTGAACTTTTTCCTAAAAAAAGGCTTGACTATTTTTTAATTTGATGGTGATATTTCTCTTTAAGTTTGAAAATAAATACATTACAAGTTAGCTTCCATTTTTGGTTAAACATATTGCCAACAACTTTTGATTTTTTAGCAAGAAAAAGTAAAACTAACCCAAAAGTATTTATGACAAATAAAAAATAGTTTGAATTTTAAAAAGATTTTTAACAAAATTGTTTAATTTAGAAAATATTTTTCTCCAATATTTAAACTATTTCGTATCTCAAATTTTAAAGATTTCATTTTTCTGTAGAACTGTTTTTATAAACTTATCCAAATAGCTTTTGGGTTTGATAAAAATCACACCATACTTTTCATAGTATTTTTTATTTGAATTCTTTTTATATTCTTGATTTATGAAGATGATCACAATAAACATTTTCTTATATAGTTTATCGAAAACAAGGCACAAATATATGGGTTTTTTTTATCATCAAAATAGATATTTGCACCAACACAACATAACTAACTGCTATTTTTAGGGTACTATAAAACTAGTTGAAGTATACGAAAACTGATTCATATAACCATGATTGCTGGGAAAACGACTTCACATTTTTTTATTACAAAATCAAAATATAGCAAATAATATATAGATATACACTTTGTTAATAGTACATTAATTGATTTATATTATTTGTACAAGTCAATGCCATAAGTTTCATCAATACATCGACAATATTAGATAGATAACTTATATACGTTATGTCATTTTTAAATAGATTCAGATTATTACGTAGCTTTAATATATAGTATCCTAGACAAATCGAATATCTTTAAATGGTAGTTTAAAAGAGTAAAATAAAATTATATTTGGTTTGAAAAAATAATATATTACCGTTTTTGGAGGCCGATAATTACAATAATCTAAAATGTGTGAAAATTGGAAATTTTTAACTAATTATTTGTTCTTTAATGTAGATATAATATTATTAAAAATAAATTGCACGTTTTATTTCCTTATTTATATTTAAGACATAAAAGAATAATAACTTTGCACGTTATTGTAATTTTTATATATTTTTTAGTTATTAAGATGATTGTATATTTAAAATATGACTTTTTTTTTTAATACATGGCTATATATTATTAAATTCACTCATGTCTAGTAATTTTTTCCTCATATATATCAACATTTATACTTATATTTTATATTTTTTTTTATGTATAATTTAACCTGATTATGACATAAAAGAAGGTGTACATAACATTACTATTTTGATATATAATATGTAATAAATATTTAGTAACAATTAAATATTTTTTAATTGTTTTGTATTGATTTTGAATACCATATATTGTTTTATGGTCTGAAAACAGTTTTATGTATTAATTTTTTTCTAAAATTATTTAATATACTAGCTAGAAAAACACTTTGATTTTTGTTTCCTACTAAAATCAACATTTAGAAATTATTATTTAAGTTTCAAATATAATAAAATGAAATTAATTAATAATATTAACATGCACATGTAGATTTTAATATAATAAATTATTAATTAAAATAGGTTTAAAGTATACTTTATTTTATATTCAACATGTTCCTTTTATTTTTAATTTTATAAGAAAAAAGTATAGAAAAGATTCTACAAGTACTATGGACTTTCTAGCCAGGGTCTACTAAAATTTCATAACCTATTGATCTTGAGGGCCTAAAATTTCTTAACCTTAACTCCTTAAGGGCCACAAATCTAACTATCAAATAAATGGTAGTTTTTAATGTTTATTGTAATAAAATTAAGGTAATATTATAAGCATTTTTTTGTTGATGATTAAATCAGGTAAAATCATGTATTAAAAATATAAAAAAAGTAAGTTGTGATATTGATGTATGTAAAAAGAAAATTATCAGTTATGATTGCATTTAGCCTATCTCGTGTCTTATTTTATATGACACAAGTTTATATGACCAAACACTTATGTGTCATATTTAAAAGTATAGTAATAAGTTTATAGAACGATCTTGAACGTTTTAACCAAACTTTTTAAGACACTTTTAAAGCAAAGTGGTCTGTTAGCCCTTGTATATAGCACTAATGAGAAATGTACCATAAAAATATCTATTTATATGCCACTTTTCGAATAAAGTTGTGTAAAAGGGCTAATATCAAAAATGTTTAAAAAACTTATTAAAACATCCGAAAATGTCATATAATCCTTAAAATTTAATTATATTGAAAGGTTTGTTGGAACCCCATCCAACAAGAGCATACATTTTTAGTCAAAATAGGATTATCGTAAGATATAGAAAGGTAAGAAAAGTATATATTTTGTAGATATTAATTATATATGACGAGAAGATGATATTTTTTTATTTGCCTAATTTCACGAAAATAAGAATTTCATCTTTTATCTTGTTGAGAGACTTCTTGATCAATAATCAGGAATATAGAAAAAAGGGCGGATTTTATGTGACTTTTGATCCTTTATACGATTAGATCTTATGAAAACAAAGAAAACCCCATTTGTCTAATTTTGACTTGGATTTTGATAAACTAATTACTTATTTGCTCAAAATAATTGAACTTAATGGTCTAATTTTATTTCAAAGGAAAGAAAGTACGGAGTTGAAATAACTCACTCAAAATGTTTTTTAAAAGATTACGTTGTACGATTAAATCGAATAAGTGCTTTTGGAATAAATACTCAGCAACTTGTGAACCTTCAGGTACTAATTTTATTCAATGTTTCTTCAATTACTCGTTTACTCGCAAACACAATGTAGGCATTGGGTTCAACAATAATGATATCCCCCAAGATATACCAAAACTAGCTGTCACCCCACCGGTAGTAGTAGATGTAAGGATTGTACATAGAATAACTTTTTATTTGATTGATAATCATATAAACCAGAAGATATTTGAGCGCTATCTGCGTCAAGCTAAAACTTCCTTCTTGCATTCATGCCCCTCCGGAAGAACACACTATAATTATTACAACACTTTTAGATAGAACATGTAATATATGGTTGTACCCTATAAACTTAAGTTCTATAAAAAAAAGTCTATGATGATACTCATACATTTTTGGTATCATATAAACCCTATTATGTTATAATGTTGTCTCTAATAGATTATTTAAAATAGTGAAAATGAACGTTTTGTTCGTTTTTTTGCGCCAACATATTCTTCATATTGTTTTTCTTAAATTTGATGTGAGGCGGAAGATATGACTTTTATTTACTTATTTCCACCAATGAGATAGAGTTATTATTGTTCTATATAAACTGTTTCACAAAGTGCATTGAGACAAAAAAATTATAGAATATTTTAATAATATAAGTAATCACTACAACAAAAATAGGTTTATAGGACACTTAAAATTTCCAAGCATTCTAATTAATAACATATTTATAGGCTTAAGTTTATAGGACTATACTATAGAGTGTCATATCTAAAAGTGTTATAATAAGTTTATAGGACGATTTATGGCATTTTAACAAAAAATTAGAACGATTTTAAAATAAAGTGTTATGTTAGCTATTTTATATGACACTTTCAACAAATGTCATATAAACTCATATTTTTATAAAATATTTGTGTTTATATGGCACTTTTTTAAAATAACATCATATAAAATAGTTAATACGGCATTTTATTTTAAAATGTCATCAAATATTTTTGAGACCATAAGTGATTTTCTCATTTTCAAAGACTCGTGAAATTGTTCAATATACACGCAATTTGACAAAAACATCAACCGTTAAAAAAAATTGACTATCTTTTGAGAAACAATGAATTGTGATAACATTGAGAAATAGTACATCATGTGCTATTTCGTATGATTATTTTTTCTTCTAAAACTTAGATTTAGAGTGATTAACATATTTTAATTTTGTTTCATATTGTGAACCTTTTTAACTTGTTTCTGAAACAAAAGTTACACATAAAAACATTTCATATTGTGAACCAATATACACAGTGGTTTCAAGATACCAGTCGACCAAGTGAAATTGAACAACTCTGAGCACTAGGGATGGACGTAAACTCGTAAGCTACTGAGGGTGACCTCTTACCAACCCGCCAAGGGTTAATTGTGAGGCTGGACCAATGGAATTCTTGGATTTTTTGACTTCCTCGGGAATGAAGTAAACATATTATGAAACAATATATATGTTAAATCATTACATTAAATCACAACGTTAGATGAGAAAAAATTATGTAAAACAATACATTGAGGTAAAAATTCTCATAATTATCAAAATACATACACTACTAAACAAAAATACTTTTGCCTACGGATCTTTTCCTGGAAAATCTGTTGCTAAAGGGTGATTTCTTACAAAACCGTCAAAAAATTTGGTTGCTAAATTGTTAGTGGGTAATTCAAATTGATGACAGATTACCAGGGATTCTCTGGGTGATCCGTTTGTATTTTCTCGAAAAACATCGGATTTTACCAAATCACTGTATTTTCTGGATGATTCGTGGATAATCACCGACGGAAATTTTCCTGGATGATTTTTGTGGGTGAAAGTCATTTGTTTTGTAGTGATAAAGTTCTCCTTACCCCCACTACAAAAAACCTCTAAATACACACAGTCCTTGTGGATAAGAACCAACCTTTTTTTTTCTTTTCGTGCCCGAATTATTTGACTTGTGTTTTTTTATGTCACTTGAACGTTAAAACATACAAAATGAGTCATCTAAACAAACAATTCAATACATATATGACTGATATAAGACGTAAACAAACACGTTATACACTGTAAACGATAAGATCAATTGTTTTTATTAAAACCATCGACTTACAAATTAAAGCCGTTATTATAAAAATTAAAAAGAAGTAGTTTAAATAGTTAATATATCATTTTTATAATATCATTTTTTCAATTTTATTAACATATAAGCATTTAAAGTTAACATATAATATCCAAATTAAGTAACATATATAATTTAGAAAAATATATCGATTTATAATAACCGTTAGATTGATCAAAATATAATCATCCAACGGCAAAAACTAGCCATCTTTTCTAGTTTTCATTAATATACATTCCTTCTACGAACCCTAACCTTGAACCCACCATTCATATGAGCCGTCAACAACGGTACAAAAACCGGTTCATCCAAACAAACCGGAACCAACTCGAACCGGCTCAAAATCGAAGCCACAACATACTTCATCTGAACGAATGCCATCTCTTTCCCAAGACAAACCCTTGGACCGCTTTGAAAAACCGGAAATTTATAAGGACTTTCCATCTTCAAAACCCCCGGTTCAGTGAACCACCGGTCCGGTCTAAACTCCAAACAATCCTTCCCCCACAAAGCTTCCATCCTTCCCATACCGTACGGGAAATACATCACCCGGTTCCCTTTGTAAACCGGAGTTCCGTCAGGTAACACGTCATCTTTTCCGGCGTGTTTTGAATCCCACACCACCGGCGGGTATAGTCGCATTGATTCACATAAACATGCTTTTAAATAATCAGTTTTCTTCAAATCTTCAAAGTTTAAGGTACTATGATCGTTGGTTATGGCGGTGAGTTCATCTAGAAGCTCTTTCTCGACGGTGGGATGCCATGTCAGCAGCCAGAAAAGCCACGTCATAGCCGCCGAAGTTGTGTCTCTTCCGGCCATTAAAAAGCTTATCACCATATCTCTCACCAGTTCGTCGCCGTGGCCGGCGGAGATAAATCTCGACAACAAATCGCGTTCGCTTTCATTTCCGGCCATCTGATCTCGTCGTTGCCGGATTATTTCGTTAACGGAACGGTGAACAACTCCGACGGCCGATTTCAACCGCCGTTCACTTCCGACGTCCAACCACCGCTTCGCTTTCCACACCCAACTCGCCGGCGAAACCCCACGCATGGCGCTGGCACCCGCCGCGACGTCGAACGCGACCGCCAGAGCCGGAACCGGTCGCGTGTAGTCCAAGAAACAAGGGTCCCACCCAAGAGAGATTTTACAAATGGTATCGAAAGCAAACCGCCGGAGGACGTCCTGCATGTCTAAAACGTCGTCGTTCTCAGCCGCTTTTTCGAGCAATGGAATAAGTCGTTTTGTTATCACTTCTTCAACTACACTATCCATAAACTCTCTTAATGATTTAGTGCTGAACTCATGGCTGGCTAGCTTTCTTTGTGTGCTCCATAGCTCGCCGTCGACGTTGAATATTCCGATTCCGAGGAAGTCTCCGAGGAGGTCCGTGAATGGTTTTCCTTTCGGGTAGTTTTCGAAGTTTGTTTTAAGGATATGTTCGACGTTCGAAGGGTTTGCGGTTACGATCATTTGGTTTTTCCGGCCGAACCGGTTCAAGACGATGGTTTGCGACGGTGAGATTGAGAGGAGGTGGGTGAACCAGTGGATGAGCCGGTGGCTGTTTTGGTGGAATGAAATAAGAGAGCCGATAAATGGGTATGATTTATGTTCGTAATCAGCGGTGGTGGTGGTGGTTGCGGCGGTGGCGGTGGTGGTTGAGGAAGAAGAAACCGCCATTATCAAGAAACGAAGGAAAGTGAATAAGTAGAGAATGATGAATAGTAGAGAGAGAAAGTGAAGGGGAGAGAGAGTGAACATGGTGGTGATGGAGATGATGGTGGTGGTGATTATATATATATATATAATTTATATGTAATAAGGAGGGTTAATTAAGAACACGTGAGAGACTCGTAGTTCACTCATTTATTAAAAACGCACGTTTTTCATGCAAGCCGCAATCTTCAGAGTTTATGTTTTTGTCATTAGAATCACGTGCTAAATATGTCGAGCTTGGTTTTTTTTTAACTTTCTGTTGTTTCAATACTTCAATGACATGTCGAACATGAATAAATAATCACTTTATCTTTATTCATTTGTTATTATTTAGTATATTAATTGATCCATAATTTAAAATATTACAAACATTCCCTATTGAGGAATCTATCATGTTTAATGAGGTTTTTTTTCGTTGTCTCAGTGGTGTAAAGATCAACTTTAATATCATTTACAATGCTGTAAAATCAGGTTTTTTCCATTGTCATAATGATGTAAGGATTGACTCTGGTACCATTTGTAACACTCCAAAATGACGTTTCTCCCATTCTCATATATAATGATGTAGTTAAGGATCGACTCTGATACCATTTGTAATGCTCCAAAGTGAGGTATTTCTTATCGTCTCATAGTGTTACAAGGATCGGCTTTGGTACCATTTATAACACTTTAAAATTAAAGTCTCTCTCATCGTCACGATGGTCTAAGGATCAACTCTGATACCATTCATAACGTTCCAAAGCACAAAACAGTAGGCTGACCAAATAACTTCAAATAATGGTGGAAATTATCGGTAACTTACAACTTAAGGTTATAAAAAGTTCATAAATCTTTTTTTTTTTCTATCAATATGAGAAGAATTGTTAAAAAAGTTACAAAAAAATACGGCTCTCTTGCAATATTTATCACAAGATTTTATTATTTATTATTATTTTAGATTATTTATATCTTTTATTGAAACCTACAATAGACTAGTTTAAGTTCCTACATTGAACTTATTGAACTACTTTTTTTTTAAATGTCGGATCATTATAAAAAAAAAAATCAAAATATTTACTCTATCCTTAATTAATAGTGTATTTTCTTTCTATATGGTGGTCATGTTAGGGATGTGAGAGAGACTCTAGAGAAATTGAGAAAATAAAATAAGAGAATGGAGAGTTTCACTGGAACGAGCTTGTAAAAAATGGATGAGATCTAATTATATTTAATTATTTAAACATTTAACATATTTTTTCATATAAGAGATCAAATTTAAAATACATGTAAACATTTTTATAACTCAAAATAAAAAATAATGGTATTAATTTTAACTTATTTACAAGCAATATTTATTTGATAACAAGTCAAACCCGTTATTTTTTTAACTATAATAAAACATTAAAACTATATAAAAGTCACATAAAATATATGAGGGTGTTTCAAATACAAATAACCAAAATCTTACGTATAAATCGCACAAATTAATCTCAATGTTTGTATAGATTATCAAAAATCAATATAAATATAGTGGATTACATAAATTCTGAAGTTTACTCTTACTTTTATCTGTAATTGATGCGGTAACTGTCTAAAAATTTTAAGAATACACAAAATCAAATTATGTAATTAATAGTTACAATGTATACTATTTACATAAGTTTGTAATTAAAATATTCTCTACAGTATATTTAATTATTTACAAGCTTACAATTAATTTACCTTTAGTAACTATAATTCATTTATTCATGAGTTGTGGCATTTAAAAATAGACAAAATAAAAATAAAAATTATGCTTTTAAAAACAAATTAAGTTATGCTAAAGATTTGAGAAAAAGTGTTTCAACGG
Organism: Silybum marianum; assembly: GCA_036898165.1. Classification (NCBI taxonomy): domain Eukaryota; kingdom Viridiplantae; phylum Streptophyta; class Magnoliopsida; order Asterales; family Asteraceae; genus Silybum; species Silybum marianum. The sequence goes on from CM072535.1 coordinate 34,023,599, forward strand.
TTATATTAAACTATCCTCTAAAATATCAGAAAAAATAATTCTTAATTTGAAAAAAAGAAGAAGAGAAAAGGTGATGTTATATGCATCCATTTTTAATATCAAAATCAGATAAAATTATAAAATATACATTGAAAATATTAGAAGTAAATACTAATGCTGATATGTAGGGCTGTAAATGATTCAAACTTTTAACGAGCTACTTGAGCTTGAGTCGATCTCGAACACAAAATAGAATTCGTTTAACAAAACGAGTCGAGCTTTAAAACATTAATGTTTGACTAGGCTGGTTCGAAACTTGATTCAATTTTTCGAGTCAAGCCGAGCCATTTGAGCATATCCATTTTTCGAGCCAAACATGCTTATATATTTATTAATCATACAATAAAAATATAAAATTATCAAACTCAAACCTATAAACAAGCTAATCGATTGTGAGTTCGAACCCATAAACAAATATCACGTTCGAGCTCGATAATGTAAAAAAATATTCGAACTCGAGCTCTACAATGAAAAGTTAATTGAGCTCGAGTCAAACTCGATCCCAATATTATATTTTTGAGTCCGACTCAATTAACTCACTACTCAACTAAAGTCGGCTCATTTGCACCCTTATTGATATGTATGTAGAGGAAAATTAATGAATAATGATATATTTAATAAAGGTTTTTCCTTTTACACACTGCTCTAATTCCCAAATACACCCTACTCTATTGTATTTATCTATTTTAATGGTAATACACTAACATCCATGTTTATTTTTCAACTTTAATTGGAGGATATATATGTAGATTAGGTTTTAAGATGTAGAGCATGGTGTAAATGGTAACACCCATTTAATAATATATATATATAGAGAGAGAAAGGTTCAAATGAGAACTTTACATTTTTAAAGGAACAAAGAAACACTTGTGGATCACATATGATGTGGGTCCCACATAATATTAAATTATTAATGATTTAATATGATTTAATATTATGTGGGACCCACATCATATATGGTCCATAATTTGTTTCTTTGTTTCGCAAGAAAGGTGGTTCATTTGATCCATCCCCTATATATATATATATATATATATATATATATATATATATATTTAATTTGTGTAAGTATAGTCATCCATGATTAAAATACCTTAAAAGGTGAAATTAAAAAGTGGATTGCCGACGAGAAATCGGCGCAGAAATAGAAAAATGGCGTCTTTCACCGTCCATCAAACAACCTTTGTAAAGTCTTGTCTTTGTCAAAAACAAAAACAAATAAGAATTGACTGCTAATTAATTTGGACACATGTAACTAATACAAGTTTGCAAAAAAAAAAATTATAATTAAGTTTTATTTGTCTAATAAGTTATATATTTTCGAGTCTTTAAAATGAAAACAATATTTAGTTTTTTTTTGGTAAAGAAAGAAATGAACAATAGAGTCGGGATTGTTGGAGTTCCATACTGGTACACGGGTCACGGGTGGCAGTCGTGTCGTTTTCGGGTTAACGGGTTGGTGGGTCAGAAAGTTTAATACAAACACGACCATATGATTGTGTTGCATTGATCAACCTTAACCCGCTGTATATGCTTAATATTTATATGACCCGCGTAACTCGTTTAACTATACGGGTTGACGAGTCGTAAACAGGTTGGCGGGTCATAAACGGGTTAGGACATTTAGCATACACATATGACATTAGATAAAAATAATTTTTTTAAACCTAAATTGATAATTGGGTTGGCGGGTCAATCTGTGAACCAATATATTAACCCGAACACGACCCGTATAATAAACGGATTGACGGGTCAAAAAATTCAACCCAAAACCGTTTATTTCCGTGTCGGATTCTTGTCGTGTCGGAAATTGTCACCCCTAACTGGTAGCTAATTAACTTGGGCACATGTAGATATATTAATTAAGTTTTATCTGCCTAAAAAGTTATCGGTTTCCGAATCTTGAAAACATAAGCAATAAAATTGGTTTTATTTTGGGTAACGTAAAGAAACGAACAATCCAGAGCCATGATTGTTTGAGTTCCATATCGATAGCTAGTTAATTTAGACACGTGTGTGAATTTTTTTTATTTCTAATAATTAAGTTTTATCTGTCTTTTAAGTTATTGGGTTTCCAATTCTTGAAAATGGAATCAACAAAGATTAATTTTTTTTTCCTTTTTCTTATTAAGAAAGAAAAAAACACTTCAAAGTCGAGATTGTTGGAATTCACCACCGACTAAACTTAAATAATTTATTCTCAATACGCGTTGGAAGTTGGAACTCCCATTTTCTATTCAAGGGGGTTTTGTTGAAACTAATCTAATGAGTACTGAGATTCCAAATATTCTCGTAAGCGATAAAAGGCAAAATCTGTTATTTATTTGAATTCGACACTTTAGATATATCTGTGCATGTCTAGTCCGAGTTGAAGACGGTATTGGAGTCCTACGTCGGCTAAGATTTGGACTATTTCTATTCAGTATATGTTGGTAGTATGGCTGTAAATGAACCGAACATTAACGTTTGAAGAAAATTTCATAGATGTAAACACTTAATATTATGATATTAATATGTAAAATCATTAATGAAATTTAAATAGAATTACTATTTTATTTCGTTATACAAACCACAATTGTTTTTAGCGCAGTGTAATTTTTTTCGAGCCCTTGAATATAGTACTATTTTATTTCGTTATCTACTACGATATAACCACATATATAATCTTCTGAATCCATATCTATATGTTGGAACATTATTTCTTTCGGCTATTTTAAAGAGTAAATCAAACATTAATATTATCATAGGGACCAAATTTGTATAAGTCATATTGTATTGGGTTGAATGTGTGAATTTTTATTTTCCAATAATTATATCGTGTCTTATCTTATAAGGTATGGGCATTTAAAGTCTTGAAAATGAAAGCAATAATAAAGATTTTTTTTTAGAATTAAATTAATAAATATTGTGTGGGGATGGAATTTGTGTGTGTGAGGTTATATATGAGTTGGATGCTATAGCTTATTTGAAATGTACGTAGATATGTTTTTTTTATATAATTAGTGGACTAGATTGATGAATATCTTTAATAAATGAATTTCAAGAATATTGAATATATAACGACAAATTAAAAAAAGAAAATTGGAATAAATGCAACTCAAAAGGGTCAAATCTTAAATAATGATATAATAAGTCTTGTGAGATAATTGTTAACCCCATAATCAATTTAATAAGGCTAGATAAGTTGATTAAGATTTTTTGATTTTATAAAGATAGATAATTATTCTAAAAAGCAAATAAAGAATTGCTACAAAATAAAAACCCTGATTTTAAAAGGTGATTGTAAAGTTATATGATTCTTCCCGACTTTTATCAATTTGGTACAGCTAAGTTATTTTGATTATTAAACGTTACGATGATCATTTTGAAAGTATACGTTTAAATGCCAATTAAGAGTTAAATCTATCATTTGTCAACTTTGTAAGATACAATGAAAGGATTAATAAATAAAAACAAACCAAAATAACTGGTACATTCCACTGAATAAAGAATCTGAAGGGATATGATGCATGCAAATAGCCAAATGCTCCTGAAAGATAAGCGCACTACAGGTGGAACAAGTCTCACTTACATACCAAACACATCATAGGGTCGAGTTCTGATGATGATGATGATGAAATTTGGGTGAGAACATGAGAATGAAATCTTATTCTATCTCCATCAGTAAAAGTTTGAAACTTTTTAACAAATTCATGTATATGAAAATGATTGAATGTATATAAAATTTAATACAAATCACTGAAAATGAAGATAAAGATGATTGAAAGTAGATAAGAGAACATATTTTTGGTCAACTTTCAATTAAAAGTAATTAAAAATCTACTGTTCAATTAACAGGTCAACTTATCACAGACTCAGAGATTACAGTATCTAAATCACAGCCCCTAAATGAACATATAAATCCATTTTATGTAGCTTCACATTTCTTTTTAAAAGTGATGTTTTGAAGCCAAGCAAAAGATGACAAATATCACTTAGAGTTGGACATGATCATCAATAATTGGTGACCACCATGTTATGATAGTTACAATTGAGCCAAAATGGACCATTCACCGTCCAAAATCACGGGCCCGAGTCCGAGCTAAGGTCCCACCCATACCAAATGACCAAGTCGATCCACAACTTCAAAGATAACCACGAAACTTGAAAGTGAAAGATTGGGTTGGAGATATTGCAACCATGGAAAGTATAGGAGACCGATAAAAGCAGCGGGGTCAGTTTGTTAGATACGAGTTAAAACAACTGTCTTTAAATGCATGTTAAAATGTCCAAAATGAAATGATTCTTTCCAAAAATTTAAATAGTTATAAATGGTGCCAATAAGTCAATAGAGGATTTGAGCAAAAGGTTGAGATCGGCCCATACAGAACCCATCCCCTAGAAATCACATGTGAGAAGATATTTCAAAGCTGATACTATGAAAAGGTTCAAACCTGTCCGACACAAAATTTGAGCTTGAACTTGTTGTGTATTTAAGTAACATCAGATGAAAAAGCACGAGAATAAAAATTTATATTAATATAGATGTTAAATAAAAAAAAAATTGGTATAATTTGTTTAACTCTAATTTTAATTATATTTTCGCCTATTTTCAATTTAAAACATAAGACGGTGGGGAAATCTTTTTAGTTTTAAAAATAAAGTTTTTAATCATAATTCATTATCCATCTAACAATTGAAAGAGATATTTCCAACTTTCCATATCTTTTTATAAGTCAATATCCACCTACATTATCAAAAATAATACTTTTTCTTTAAGAACCATGTTGTAGCCTTTTGTAGGGAAGTATTGAAACGATAACATCTTTATTTTACGAGAACGTAAGAACTTTTTTTTTTTAATATATTTAATCATATGTGATATTAAATCAGAGATGCAGATGACCTTTGACATGACTTAGGTTGCGTATGTGATATTAAATCAGAGATGCAGATGACCTTTGACATGACTTAGGTTGCATATGTGATATTAAATCAGAGATGCAGATGACCTTTGACATGACTTAGGTTGCGGGTCAAGTTATCCGCATACGTCTAAACCCCCTCACGTGTATTACCATATTTGATAAAAGGTGTTCTTGAAGTAAAATACTAAATCAGAGACAGATGCGACTTTTGGCTCGACCTAAGTAACATGGCAAGTTGTCCGAACAGGCGGACACCACCACGTTCCCTCACATGTATTATCAGATGTGATATGTTCTCATTTGAACTGCCACCCGATGTGTGGTGGCATGTGATAACCAAATGAGAGAACACAAAAGACGGTCAAATCACATGTGATTTTACACTAATAATCAACATAAAGGCATGCAGACGACATGTCCCACGACATTGGGTCACAGCCAAAGTCGCGTGAATCACAGATGATTTTACACATGATGTTAGTATAAAATCACATATGATTTTAATATAAAATCACATATGATCCAACCGTTTTCTAATTCTATTTGGTTATTGTTCCTGTATTAATTTGACTTTCTGTCTCTCTCTCTCTCTCTCTCTATATATATATATATATATATATACATACATATATATATACATACATAGGGTTAGGTTCAAATATGAACTCAATTTTGGCTGTGAACGTGAGGACGAATCTCAGCCACACATCTTCGGTTATGGTGGACGCGATCACGGAGGATTGACGCGATTCATGGGAGGGTGGAGATTATTAAAGAAGGGGAACCAGGTCAAAGCCGCCTTTATTGACCGGATAAGTGGCTAAAATTCGTCCTCACGTTCACAACCAAAAATGAGTTCACATTTGAACTTTCCTCTATGTAATGTATGTATATATATATATATATATATATATATTAAAAACACACTTTAAACAACTTTTGATCTAGTTAAACGATTTTGAAATCAATGAGTCACAATAATCAATTGAAGTCATTGTTCTAAAAGAGTCGCCATAACAGTTATGTGACAATTCGTCTCCGACATTAAACATGTGGCACGCCATGACCTGATATAATTTTTTTTTGTATGATTCAGATATTTTTATCATAACAGTCCTTTAAAAACAGATATAAACACAACCTTCCTTGATATTAAAAGAACATATTAATTAAGAACCCATTTTACAAAATTAAAAAGAACAAAAAACATGAAGATAAACAAGTAAATTATTAAATGAGAATCAAAATAGTTGCATCATTACAACATAGACAAGGCATTTTGGCTTTACTGGAGTTGTACTGTACAACATCATCTTGTGCATCAAGTAGTTGTACATCACAAAAAATCAAAATAATTGAGACCATACCATACCATACCCATTTATTGGATTGTAGATGAGGTTGCCAAACCATTAGTAGCAGCTGCTCTCAACCTTCCAATCAGTTCCTCCTGCCCACCACAACCACAACCACAACCACAACCCCATAAATAAAAAAAGTTAAAAAGATTCTAAATGACGTGAGGTGTGACACAACAGCAAGGTCAAGTCTAAAGTCTTACGACAAGGTTACAATGTTTTTCAAGGCGTGCGCTAAGGTGACATATTATATATATACATATATATATATATATACATACATTACATAGAGGAAGGTTCAAATGTGAACTCATTTTTGGTTGTGAACGTGAGGACGAATCTCAGCCACTTATCCGATCAATAAAGGCGGCTTTGACCTGGTTCCCCTCCTTTAATAATCTCCACCCTCCCATGAATCGCGTCAATCCTCCGTGATCGCGTCCACCATAACCGAAGATGTGTGGCTGAGATTCGTCCTCACGTTCACAGCCAAAATTGAGTTCACATTTGAACCTAACCCTACATACATATATATACAAAAGATTAAGCCCCTATATAGGGGGACCTTCTTTCGAGAACTCATGAAATTGTGATAACCTTGAGAAAACTAGTGCATGATGTGTTGTTTCATGTGATTTTTCTTCATCAAAGAGTAGGATTTATAATATTGATTAACATATATTTGTTTCACAATGTGTTTGTCTCACATGTGCCCGGTTCACAATGTGAACAACTTCTATATATTTGTGAAACAAAAAATACACGCACAAAAGTTTCACATTGTGAACCGAACACATGTAAGACAAACATATTGTGAGACAAATATATGTTAATCAATACGTTCAATCTATATTTGGATGAAAAAATTTATGTAAAATAAAACCTTAAGGTAGAAGTTCTCACGGATCTCACAAAAAGGGGTTCTCAAAAGATTAAGCCCCCTATATATATATATATATATAGAGAGAGAGAGAGACACAGAGAGGTGGTTTCATTTGCAAACCACTCTTATAATGCAAACTTTGCAACCCTTGTAGATGTCACTGATATCATCAGTCAAGGGTTAAGATTCATTTGGGTTCTTTATATTAATAGATTGATCTATTAATATAAAAAACCCAAATGAATATATCAGTACAAGGGTTGCAAAGTTTGCATTTGATCGCTCCCCTATGTGTGTATTTATATATATATATATATATATATAGAGAGAGAGAGAGAGAGGAGACTTTATCATTTGAGAGCTCCATATATTGTGGTAACCATGAGAACTTTTATCTGTTTCACATAATTTTTTCTCATCTAAGGAGTTGTTTACTAAACGCTTACCGAGTCACATTATCTTACTAGATATTCGAATATGGTAAGGACCAATAATCTTACCCGGTAACTTAGGGCGACTACTCTTACCAAGGTTAGCGTTTAACGGTAAATTGTTGCATACAATGCCGTTTTGGTGGACTAATATCCTACCCGGTAAGTAATGATAGTGTTGAATTTTACCGGTAAGCGCTTACCGGGTAAGTGTTTGGTAAACGGCCCCTAAGGCTTGTAGTTAATGTATTGATGAACATATATTTGTTTCACAACGTGAAACTTTTTGTGTAACTTTGGTTTCACAAACAAGCTAAAAAAGTTAGCATCTAAAACAAATATATGTTAATCAATGTTCTAAATCCTCTTAGATGGCAAAAGAACATATGAAATAGCACATGATGCATAAGTTCTCAAGGTTATCACAATTTCATGGGTTCACAAAAGAAGATCCCTATATATATATATATATATAGAGAGAGAGAGAGAGAGAAGGGAGGTTCGTACAAGAACAATAACTAAATAAAAGAACACGAAAACAACCAAATCACGTGCAAAATCACATGTGATTTAGTCGTTTTCGTATTCTCTTATTTAGTTGTTCTCGTATGAACCTGACTCTCTCTCTCTATATATATATATAAATAAACGTAGACACGCACACACATACACACTTTTGTGTGTGTTAGTGTTTTGAATAATGTCACAGGAAAAAAAACCCATATAAAGTAATAAAACCAAAAAACAAAGAAGAACCATTGATACCAAATATTTGTGTTCGACTCTTCATGTACGGGAATGAGAGTAAATATTACCCATTTACAGTTTTAGTTTTTAAGTTCTCCTTTTTATATTTATTTAAAGTCTTAGGTCTTGTACATAATTATCATTTCTCCCTCAAGTTACATATTAAAAAGCCCCACATCTTACAAAATAACGTGTTTACATAAACGTCACTATGAACTTCTGATTTTGTAATTATGAACTTCTAATTTTGTAAATATATGACCTTTTCGGATGTTCATGAACATGAATACTAGTTTATACCTTTTTAGATGTTCATGAATGTGGATACTAGTTTCAATATTTACATGTGAATGAAGTCTGCAGATTACGTACCTTCTTCCCCTTCACGGAAAGTCCTCTCTCCTTTAAAAGTGCACGAAGTCTCTCTACGGTCAAACTTTGGAGATTTTCAGGTATTTGTGATTTTGATCCCTCTACTACATGATGCAAAAACATCATATAAGCCTATAAATTGATCAATATAGCAGATTGAAGGTCATACTCAACTAGAGACGTATTCAAACGAGAACCGTGAATACTTTGAGAACTTATGAACCAACTATTTCATGAATTATTCACGATGAATAGCCCTAACATATTCATGAATTTTTATTCATCATGAATATAATGCATTTCCGTTATTCATGATATTAATCATGAATAATTCATGAATAGTTGGTTCCCATGTTTTAAAAACATTTACGGTTCTCATTTGAACCTGCTTTACGGGACTGTTTGGTTGGTTTTTTATTGAGTCATGTATGGATGAAGTTGTCTTTGTGGATTAATCTGTCTGTACAGATAGGGAAAGTTTTTGTTTGGACTTTGGAAGGGTTTTTTCATAGATGGAACTTGGAAAGAACATTTTTTTTGTTGGGGGGGGGGATAGGGTTGGAAAAAACTTGGCTTTCTGCATAATGTTTTACCCTAGAAGCTTACTAAATAAGCCACTTTCTATTTCATTAAGCCATTACCAAACAGTCATGTATAGCTGACCAAATAAGTTGTGAGTGTCATTAAGCTGCTAACAAACAGACGCTAACTCGTCTACTAGAGATCTAACCTTTCCTGGAACCATTTTGGGTGGCGGATGCTGCCCTCTTGGCAGAAGCCCTACCATCTGCAGCTCTTTCCGGGGCCCTGAAGATAGAACGCTAAATGAGTGCAATCCGATAAACAACCAATACACAAAAAATGTTTCTGGATCTCTTTTTCTCATCACAGTCAGGCACAAAGCATATAAAACAAAAAACAACCAAAATCAAATGATCCCAGTATATCCCGCCTGAAGGTGGGGTTGGGTAGGTAAGACGTACACTGACCTCTATCCCCAATAAGTGTGTGAAAGAGAGAAAAACGGGTAAGCTTAAATTTTGAAAAGCCGGATATAACATAAGTAAGCAATAGAAATACAAATAGAGGGTACAACGGAAACAAAACACGTATATATATATATATAACAAATACCGCTTTCTTGAGCCCTCATTTGTGCCAACACCCTTTGAAGTCGGTCCACCCTTTTGCTGTTGCTTAAGCAAAAGAGATCTAATCAGTATGTTCACTTGATCGGTCTTTATAACCTGATTTTCTGCGTAAAAGAAACAAACCATTTTTAGAAAAACGAATATAGAATTCACTATGGCGCTAACCGTTTCATCATTTTCCATATTGTTCACATATAGTAAAAATAAATTGTTGAAGATGACCTGGGGGTGATGTATCATGATCGGTTACATAGACCCGCATTCCACCCTGCGTAGTTGTGTAAAATGTGAAATAACTGATGAAAACTAGAAAAGAAAAGAAAGCCCATAGGAAAAAAGATAACAAAGGCATGAATATTGACATCCAAAAAAGCATAGCATATGTTTTTAAGTTCATGCCTATCTTCAAGACCCACTATAAAGCCTACAATATCTGGTACTTTATACCATTTGTAACATCTTCGGCCAACCGTACCAGATATTGTCCGCTTTATTCACACCTAGACAGACACGTTTGAAAACCGTGAATCCAGGGAGAAGTGGACAATATATGATACGGTTGGCCGGGGATGTTACATTTGAGAGCTCAATAATCCATCGGTTCTATCTCTGAAACATAACTTATATTCTGATGTACCAATTCGGAAACTGTTTATAATTTATCACAACTTAAAGATGATACAACTTTAACTGCACAAACCAATCAAATTCCAAGTCTTCTCAAACAATTACTTAATAATGTACCAACCATAACAAAATGATGACGAAAAACTCAACGGATTTTTATGGAGAGAAATTAACAGCATCAATCATGTTGTTTCGAACCCTAATTTGAATACAGAGAGCTACATATTACGGAATTCAAGTTACCCTAACGTCATTGTTCAAATTCAAACCCCAATTTAAAATGCATTCCTTTTCCTTTCCATCGAAAGCATAAAAAAACAAAAAGAAATGCAATCGAATACAGCTAATAGTAGAATCCGATTAAAAAAGAGAGGAAAAACAATAAAAAAAAAAGGGTTTATGAAGAATTACCAAATTGGAAGAAATCACAGAGGATGAGAAAAGGCCTTTGGATGGAAGATCGAGGAGGAACTTGGAAGCCCCATTAGGGTTCTTGGAGGGTGTTGCAGAGCCATCCATGGCGGCGAAGGAAGGCTCTTGCGACGGCGATCTTTGCACCGTCGGAGGGTAGAGAAAATTATCGATTGAAATTCGACTAGCGGGAATTTGGGAATTTTCAGATTTCACCCCAAAATTACCAGTTTGATAAAATAAAGTAAATAACAATTTCAGTCCCTATGGTTTAATGAAAATTACTTAATAGTCCCTGACCCTAAATTCTTTTGACTAGTATCCTCATGGTTTTATTTTCGTTATGGATTACTTACCCTAACTCCATTTAAACTTTATTTGTGGCTAGAAAAAGCACAAACTGATACTTAATTACTTATCATTTACATATTTCTAACAAGACGGGACTTGAAAACATTGCATGATAAATCTTTAGCTTGGGATACGTATCTGTTAAAAAATCTTACAAACCCGATGGACAAAAACAAAAAACGGGTTTTTAGTAGAAAACTGTAACAAATGAAGTTCTTATACGCTTTTAAGTGAAAACAGAAGTCTAGATTCTTATACGCAAACAACTTGTGGTTACTGGGGAATTATCTCAGGGTTGCATGCTTTAGCAGTCTTAAAATTGTCAGGGATTAGTCTAGGCAAATGCCTAGGATGCCCTTTCCAAAAAAAAGGGGGAGAAAAACTAGAACGAACATACATCAATACTTCCTACAATGTACGTACCATCATTAATTTTTTTGAAAATAATGATGCCTTAACAAATATGAGATTAACATTCTAAACAGATGATGCTGAAAACAATAGAAAGTTTGATTCTTTTACAGGCATAATCTGGAAAGGGGATTCTTGAATCCTGTGTGTTGTAGATATTAAACGAGTTAAAAAAGCGGGAAATGAAATGAGAAAAATGCACCTCAAATGGGGAGGTCGGGGAGGTTAATGAATGAAAAATTTAATGAAAGTTACTGTAAAGGACAATCCAGAATGAAAATAAAACTACGAGGACCTTGGCCATAAATATTTTTAGGGTTAGGAACCTGGTTCATAATTTCATGAAACCACATAACTAAACGTTGTAACTTACTCTAAAAAATAACAATAATTAGATTCGATATAGCAACAACTTTTTTTGGAATAAAAATGTCTACAAATCTCATTTAAGTTTTTTTTTTCCTTTCTATTTTTTCTTTTATTTTCTTAAAAACAAAACTTAGAGGTTGTTTGGTTCAGTCTGGAGAATGAAAATGACTGAGAACAAAAATAACAATGAATTTCATTCAGTTTAACTTGGAATGAAAATTTGGTTTCTGAATGAATGAACCCATTTTATTCTATAAAACCAAACAATTTTTTTTACAATCTCATCAATACTGCTCAATACCTCTGACAAAACACCCCCCCTAAAGATTATACGGACAAGGGAAAGAGGCATCAGAGACAAGGTGCATCGATGCCCTTATGATCATAGAAACATATAAAAAGCGAAGAGAATAAAAACCAACCTATCATTTTCAACAAATTTGATTGATAACCACAAGACTTGTGGCGTACCGGTTAACGCTTGTGGGGGATGAAGCTAGATAACCCATTTACCCCATGTTCGAATCCAGACGCAAACAACTTGTGGTCACTGAGGAATTATCTCAGGGCTGCATGTTTTAGCAGTCTTAAAATTATCAGAGATTAGTCTAGGCAAATGCCTAGGATACCCAAAATTGATTGATTTGCAGTACTCTTAACAACAATAATGCAACCACTATATCCAATGTCTATCATTTGCCAAATCTTTAATTCCATGAACAATAAAACTTCATTACACTTTGCCTAATAATAGCACACAAGTAAGAGTAACTTTCCTATAGTTTAAGATGCCAAAGTAGTAGGTTCACACCCATCATGTACACATGCCAACACATCCTTGTAGTCTCTAGAGATTGTAAAGTTATCGTAAACCACTCCATCCCTACTCTTCTTATACTCGAAAAGAAGTGAAGAGTGGTTAAATGCGGTAAGTTTCACAAATCCCCAATCATGATCTTTATACAAACTCCAAACTGTATTAATCTCAGTAAAATCTGACAAATGACTCCCTCCTCCACCAACAACAACGTGGATTGTCCCATTTACGGTCCCAGAATAACTATGTCTTTCTGGGTTGACACATTTGTTCTACAACACCAACAAAATAAAAGAAAACAAGTTATAAAAGATGGGAATAAGTAATAAACAAAAAGTCATGGACCAAACAAACTTTTTGTTTAGTGTAACTATTAACTTTTTTGTCGATTTGTGTAAAATAAGTTAAATACTTCCTATTTTGTACCCATTTTAGTTGATAAATGGGTTTTCAGCTTATGTGGCATTAGTTGATTTTGATGTAATATTTTGTCAAGTAATCAAAAGTCAAAACTATACATACGCTGACAACTTGACATCCACGTCATCAATAGTTACAAGATCTAATGGTTACTGGTCAAAACGTGTATGAAATAAGAATAATTGTGGGGGGGGGGGGAATCCATCATTACATTGGCCATTTGATAACAAGGCTGAATAGGGGGTTTTAGTTGGTTTCCATTAAGTCCTGTATGGATAAAAGTGTCTTTGTGGATTAATCTGTCCGTATAGATTGTGAGTTTTTCATTGGGAGTGGCAGGTTTGAAAAAGTACCAGGAGGTCCTAGGTTCAAATCCAGGGAGGGGTAAAAAAAATCCCCTTGTGGCCACGGAGGTTCAAATGCGGTCCCTGGGATTAGTCGGCTCGCATAGCGGGTTGGATATCCAGGTTAATTTTTTTTTTAAAGTAACTTTTTATATCATTAAGCCACTACCAAACAGTCCTATATTGCTGACCAAATAAGTTGCGAGTCCCATTAAGCTCATTAAGCTGCTAACAAACAGATCCCTTAGAAACAAAAAAAAGAACAAATAACGACATACCTGATATATAGGACAAGTCCTTTCATAGTTATGGACATGTCCATAGAACGCAATGTCCACTTTATATTTCTGCCATAACTTTTGCAAATGTTCTCTTCCCATGGGCTCTTCAAACGAACCTTCCATGGCATACCAACTATTGGAAGAATAGCCGAGCACACGATGAGCAGAGAAGATGAGCCATGGCTGTTTTTGCCGGTCAACCGATGCTAAACATTTCTCGATCCATGCATATTGTTCTGAACCCTCCCTCCAATCGTGCTCTGAATCCGCTATGCAAAAGTGAAACATGCCATAATCGGTTGAATACCTGTTAAAAGTTGACAAATATGAGTTGGGATGAACGATCCTGTGAGAATAGAAGTTAAGGTGAGAAATGTAAGAAGGGATTTGGACCCTTGATCACTTTTAATCCCAAAACAACCCATGAATTGCGCTTTCGAAGGGAATTCGATCCAGTGGTTCTCATTAGTGGTTGATCTAGTGGTTCTCTTCAGTTAGGATTGATCCAACGGTGGAGATCTCCCTTCTTAACATAACTTTCATTTTCACTAGAACCCAACCCGTTGAGTTGGGTACTATACATAATACACACACACACACACATACACATACAGCGTTTGATTTGACTAGACACAATTTAAAATTAGTGTTTGACTATTAGTCAAATATCTAGGCTATAAATTGAGTGGGGGGGGGGGGTATTTTGGACAATTTCCCAAATATTTAAGACTGTCAAAATGAAAAGATGAAGAATTTTGTCGATCAAAATAATCCTATAAACATTTTCTAACAAACACAGATGGGTAAAGTGTTCATTTTCGATATAAAGGATGCCAGAAAAAGAATTTGCAGTTATTTTGGGACATTCCAAGTAGAAAATTGTTGGATTTACCAAAATTTAGCTCGGTTGTCCGCAGGAACATAGTACATGGTCTGAGCAGGCACACCACACTCCCCACCCGAGTCTGTGGTGTCATAGAAGCCTCCAGAATTAGGCCAAGATCGTTCATGGTTGCCACTGCAGAAACAAAAAACAAAGTAACCTTTCCATTCCACTAAATTATTGAATTTATAACTATATATAGATATAGAGAAAGGGTGGGGGGAGGTTCAGGGAAACCCCCCCCCCCCCCCAAAAAAAAATGAATAACACCATGGTAACCATTCATTTGGACAGTATGCACATGTGCATACAAGTATTGAAGTTGTTTCTTGGTTTGTATGCGTGTGTGCATGTATACACATGGGCATACCGGACAAATTGCTTACAAATTACTTGTATGCACATGTGCACGTCGCCTACATGAATTATTACCAGGGTGTTCCTCACTCAGTTTTTCATTTTTGCGGTTTTCCCCTAACCTTGACCCTACCCTATATATATATATATAGAGAGAGAGAGAGAGGGCTAACTTTTTGTTAACCAAAAAATTAGTGTTAACTTTGTTAACCTCCATTGACCAATCAAATTGGTTGCATCCGACGTTTTGTAAAGTCAGCAAGGGTATATTTATTTTAATTTTTTAGAAAAAGTGTTTCATTAATCATTTCCTTAATTATCTCATTGATAATTATGATTACTTGAATTTTTTTTATTTTTCAATAGCTATTCATCGCCTCCAACATGGATTTTGGCCGTGATATTTTGAATGAACAGTTTCATATATAAACATAAAGTGAAACAGGTTCATATACGAACAATTTCATATATAAACATATACGAACAGATGGAGGGCTCTCAGGGTGTTCTACAGTTTTCTCTTTTTTTGAGGTTTTCCCTTGAACCTGACCCTATATATATATATATAAACCACACTAGTATATAAAAATTCCAAACCTTGCAACCATGTAAGGCTTAGTTGATGCAATGGGTTCGACTTGTGCTGTGAATTGGTCCCACTGTGAGATAAATCCATTTGCATATGGTAGATCTCCAATATGGAAAACTATGTCATAGTTATCAAGGTCACTGATTAGTTGGTCTGTAGTAATGAGCGATCCTGGCTGATAACTAGCATACTCATTTGACCCATCCCGTTCTGCCTGAAACACGGGTGTGGCAGAACAGAAATATAAAAATCAGTTCTCAATCTAGCGAAATAAACTAATAATGAACGATTAAATAGTAAATGCAAATGTCATCTTCCTACAGCTTGGTTTGCAGTCTTTTGTGGTGCGTTTGGTATGCGGGATAGGACAGCATAAAGAATGGCTGTCCCACATTTAGCGCGTGATTTAGACTTGTCTGGGGGCTGTTTGGTTGGTTTTTCATTAAGTCTTGTATGGATAAAGTTGTCTGTGTGGATTAATCTGTCTGTATAGATTGAGAAGGTTTTGTTTGAGAGGGTTTTTTCATAAATGAAAGGAGCATGTTTTTTAATTAGGAGGGGCAGGTTTGAAAATAAACTTGGCTTTCTACATAAAATCTTACTAAATAAGCCACTTTCTATTGCATCAAGCCACTACAAAACAATCATGTATGGCTGACCGAATAAGCTGTGAGTCCCATTAGGGTTGCAAGAAATATTAGACAAATGAAACCAATATTACCTTCCCCATATCTCCAAAAATAATAACACGCTGCAACGAATCCTGTCCTGGATATGGTGATGATTTGAATGAATATATTTTACTCCAAATAATCGATCCATTCAACAACATATGGCCAATCCGATAATTATACCTGGAAATTGTTGTCACAACCAAATCTGGGTCAGAATATAAGACAGACAAAATATTATAAATTTATATATATATATATAGGGGAGATTTCAAATACAAACCAAGAAATTTGTACAAACCGTACAAACTCCATGGTTTCATTTTTTTTTTGTATAAATTTTTTCATAAAAGTGTTTGATATGATGAAATTTGTCATATAATTCTTTTCTTCATGAAATTATTTCATATATTTTTGTTTCTATATGAAAACGAAATTGTTTCATGTATTTCTCATTTCGATGAATCTTGTTTCATATATTCTTGATTAATCAACCCTCATGTGTTCTTGATGAAAAATTTTCACATATTATGGACTAATCAACCCTCATAATTAAGAAAAAGTGAAAAAAAAATTAAAAAAATGATTGGTTGAATGGAGTTTGTACGGTTTGTACAAATTGCTTGGTTCGTATTTGAAATCCCCCTTATATATATATATATATATAAACTCGTATCTCTGTGGATCATCTCAAGTATAAAGAACACATACATAGTGTTTGGCCACAATTCCTTTAAGAAGCTAGTGTGTATAAAACCAGGATCACGCCATCCAACAGTACGTGCAGGTGGACCTGCAGTGGAATTAAGTAACCATTACTAATTCCAAATAAACAAAAGTATTATAAATTACTATGCATAAATATAAGAGCTTAATACATATATCGATCCCTTTTGAGAACAGTGTTGGATGGATTCTTCATTAAGTTTATGATTGTACAAGATCTATGTACCTACATGGCTATGTTTATATTTTAGTAATTTTTTAACACTTCATTCTTGATGCCATTTATCTATCTAACATGACTCCGATATGAGTTCATGGAGACATAAAACTAGGGTAATAGACTAGGAGTGGATATATAGAAGGGAGGAAGGGAGCAGAAAAGGTAGTGGGTAAGAGTTATGTAACATCTCAGGCCAACTGTAACAGATATTGTCCGCTTTGTTCACACCTAGACTCACGGTTTTAAAGCGCGTCTGGTAGAGGAGGTATCAAATCCCTCATAAGACAACCTTAGCTCCCTCCCCAACCCATGTTGGCACACCAGTCCAGTTCCCGACTCTGATACCATTTGTAACATCTGAGGCCAGCCGTACCAGATATTGTTCGCTTTGTTCACACCTGGACTCACGGTTTTAAAACGCACCCCACAGAGAAGGTATCAAGTCCCTTATAAGACAAGCTTAGTTCCCCTCCTCAACCGATGTAGGATCTTACAGGTTAGGGTTAGTTAGTCGTTTTATTAAGCTTTATGTTCTTGTATTTACCTCTATTTTAATTTCTTTTGCTTACGTATGTCTCATATCCATCTTTTCTATATTTAAGCCTACCTTCTTTACTCTCTTTCACACCCTTTTCACAAGCCGGGGGTCTTCACATAAACAACCGCCCTACTCTTTGAGGTCTCATTTGTTTTATTTATCTATCGAACACATGGTGAATGTATCAAATACTTTTTATATATAATTCGGCATGAAAATTTACCACACATGCTGCCACGAGTGAAAGTCAAAGTTCCTGCTGGAGAAAGCTTTGGGCTATGGCCTTTCCAACCCCACTCGACAAATGGAACGGCTTCATCAATGTTGTAGCCACTCGTCCAGGTTACCGTCATCTGAACAACCACCAAAAGCAACGCATCTAAAAGATTGGGCCGAATCCAACATGCATATATTTTTAGATAGATACATACTTATATAGTATAGATATAGAAAATTTAAAACTCGAAGACTAAACAACTGAAATCTTCATATTAGTTGGATAAGCCGGAAAATAAAACAAAGAGAAATTATAGAAATGGTGCAACTCAAAAGGCAAACGTAAGGAGGTAAACCCCCTGGGTTCCACCACAATGGAGTTGTTCCAAAGAAGCATAGGGATGGACATGATGCATGCCCAGAAGCACGACTATGTCTAAAAAAAGGGAAATTGACATTAATAGCCAATCTAACCAACTCAACTCACTTTACAACCACTTTTTAAAGTAAAATCTCAAAATAGCCACACTTTACGCAAATGGTTTACGCATATGCGTAAACCACCTTTTCTAATTAAAAAAAGAAAAGAAAAAAAATTAGGGTATGAAGTGTAAGTAATAAAAATAATTCGTGCGTATTTATGATATTTAATAATATGATTAAATCCAAATACATTCAATATTGAGCTCATTTTGAAGGCATTGACGAGACGATTATAATGATATAATTTCTAAAAAGATAAACGTATTTTTTGATGTATTTTAGACTTTTTAGTTAATATACTGTTTATGTATGATAATGTGATAATGGTGTTAAATGAAAAATGAAAAAGTAAGGGGTATAAAGAAAATTAAATAACTAATTACACGGGTATAAAATGTAATTAAATATCAATTTTTGCGCAAATTATTTACGCATTTGCATGAATCTCATTTTTTTTCTTTTTTTATTAGAAAAGATGGTTTACACATATTCGTTTATTTTGGTTGGGTGGGGTCAAATGTATGCAAACCTAACCTCTACCCTAAAGAGTAGAGCAGTTGTTTCCATGAAGACCCGAGCTTGAAAAAGTGTAACAAATAGAGAAAGTCATATATGATAAGGTGGTTATGCATGAAAAAAAAAATAAAGAACATTGTTACAAAAAGCTTACCTCATCCCAAGCCTTCCCTTGAGCAAGGCGTGGATAAAGGGGAGCCTTAGGGTTCACGAACGATATAGGATCTGAAATAGCCACTAATTTTGGCTGTATTCCAAATAACATAATAAGTCAAAGGGACAGTAAGATTAAGATCAACAGACACTACAACAAAATCAGCGTCCTGATAGACCGTTTTATAGGACTTAATTTATAGGACTAAACAATAATTGTAATAAGTTTATAGAACGTTTTTGGGTGTCGTAACAAGTTTTTAGAACATTTTTATGAAAAGTGTCATACTTGCTATTCTATAGGACACTGTTTGAAAAAGTGTCTTTTATACAAACAAATGTCCTATAAAAAGATGTGTTTATAGGACACTTTTGAGTATAGGACACTTTTGAGTAGCTAATGCGATTTGTATTAAAAGTGTCTTAAAAAACTTGTTAAGACGCCCAAAAGCGTCCTATAAACTTATTACTACGCTTTTAGATATATGACACTTAAGTTTTTGGTCCTATAAATTAAATCTTATAAAGCAGTCTATTAGGACGCTTAGAAGTTGGTGGCGTCCTATAAACCCAATTTTGCTGTAGTGAGATTCTAAATTATTCTATCAACATAAAAATCATAAACACAGTCGAAAGAGGCCAATTCACTCACACTTTCCAAGCCGCCAGTAAATAACGCGAAGGAGAAATCTGCTCGCTGATTGATAATCTGGAACCTCAGTGTAGCGTTTCCTGTCTTTACGTAATTGGAATTGGAGTGGTTTGCAAACATGTACTGTATAGGAAATGTTTCACGTGATACAAGTAGAGTTAGAATAATCCACATACAAAACTTCCTTAATCCTTTAAACCCGAGTTATATAATGGGCAAAATGCATTAATATGTAACGGAGTTTGCTTTAGTTCCTATTTAGTGTAAATGTGTAATGATGAATTTTCGTTTTCTTAAATAATGTTACAAAAGTTTAATTCATCCTATTTCGAACCCATTTTACCTGATAAACAGGTTTTCAGCCCACATGGCATCGGTTGATTGATGTGGTTATTTTCACGTAATCAAGAATTAAAATATAACTTGACAACTTAGCATCCATGTCATCAGTGGCGGAGCCACCTTAGAGCTAGGAGGGGCATCCCCCCATCCCCCACACACACTTCTCTCACATTTTAAAAATGATAATTGATAAAGTCCCAAATTTTAATTGCTCTTTTGGAACATTGTTTATACATATCAAAATCTCTTTTTTCTTCCTTTAAAATGCCAAATTTTCTAAGGCGGTGTTTCATTAGAGGTGTTAACCAGTAATTAATGGGAATAAAAATAAAAGAAATTGTTTGGTTTTATATAATATAATGGGCTCATTTCCCAAAGCGCCCAAATTTTCCTTCCAGGTTAAACTGAGGGGAATGAAACATCATTTTCATTTTCATTCCCCTGCCTGAACCAAACACCCCCTAAATGTTTAAATTAGACCCATCTTGTTACTTTAAGGTATTTTCAAATGGTTTTTCTTGTTTATATGTTTATCTACACATATTTTGTATTTATATATGTTTATCTCCACATATTTTGTATTTATATATGTTTATCTACACATATTTTGTATTTACATATGTTTATCTACACATATTTTGTATTTATATGTGTAAATATATACAGGCATAGTTATGTTCTTTAGCTAACTCATGTTTTTGAACTCTTTTTTAATAACTATTTTTAAGGACAAGTGTTTAATAAAAAAAAACATATATTTTAAAAAAAAGTCCTCCCTATTGTAGGATAAGTGTGTCATCGACGATAGAGATACCGATAGATATATCAGAGACAGATTATAACTAAAATATCCCATAGTTATCTAGTTGAAAGTGGTAACTCATCTCTATTTAAATGGCTTATGATTAATGAGAACTGATAAATTCCTCTTCTATGTTTATTATTGTTTTCTTTCATTTACACAATAACACTCACAACCTTGAGTTTCTACATTATTTCACGTTGTTTATAGACATCCCCTAGATAAAAATTTGGCTCCGCCCCCTGCATGTCATCATTAGCTACAAGTCTACCATTACCAGTCAAAATGGGTATAAAAGAGAGAGAATTTAACGTTTGTTACATTAATTGAGGAAAAAAAATCATCATTAGACTTGTACACTAGATATGAAGTATGAACCAAGAGAAACTTCATTGCATTTTGATGTATTTTACCCTTCTGTTATGCATACCTTTATCGGAGCTGTGCATATGCAAGGAGCCTCTGGCCATTCGCCGGAGTAGCAATCCGATGCACTACCATATTCACAGTTAATCAGAAAAAGAAAAAGAAAAAAACATTTTTATAAGCAGACATAAATGATGCAAAAGAATGCAGGTATCTAATATACGAACAATACTTGAACTTTGCTGGTGAGAAAACTCCAACCCAGTCATCCTCTGAAGGTTCTGTGTTCTTGAGCTCCACATTGACCCATGCAGTATCCTCACCCTATCATCATACATACAATATTATATATATATATAATATGTTAGAATTGGGAAATGGAGATGATTTGTGGACCGGATAATCTCATTGGATCGTGAATGTTCACTTTCCAAATACAATAATTCGTCCCTTAATGCCTTTAATTGGGATAATCCAAGAGAAACACTCTAATCTTGAAGGCCATAAGATCGAGTCCTTATATACACCCGGATTCTTGTTTTACATATGTATACAGTATATGAGAGATCGGCGGTTAAGGGTGGTTCTAATGGTTATAACTGTTAATGGATAAGATTTGAGAGTAGTTACAGCTGTCCCAAAGTCATAAGCAATGTTAAGAGAAGTTCAGAGCTCTGATCATACAGTCAGAGGCTCTGATCACGCGAGCCAGAGGCTCTAGAACAGGTTACATGGTCCAGAGCTCTGAATACACGATCTCTGATCCATACTTAAGTCAACTTTCGACCAATTCCGGGAACCATTTTGAAAAGGTTTTAAACCTTCTGAAATTGGTCCAGATCATCTCGAAAATAAAATTCTCTAAAATTCCCTTGGACCGCACTAGGGGGGCTGCCCCTAGAACCCAACAAGGGGGCGCGACCCCCTTGACCCCTGCCTTATCGCGATCTAAGGTGATAACGGCAACATTTTGTTAATACCTCCTAACTCACTTATGTTTGCCTTATCACCAGATCAATCTCAAGTAAACCACAATCACACTAAAATGATTGATGACACTAAAATCACCAACAATTAAAAGTCAAAAGGAGCATATAAGAGGAAATTTGAAGTGATCACCGGTAAATGAAATAAACCATTTTTACCTTCAAACCCAGAAGAAGTGGATCAGCCTGAATGGATGCTGATTCATGGAGAGCAACAAACGCTTTGTGAATAGCAATCTTGACTAATGGTTGTTCATCAACTGGACGCCCGCCAGGATCGTTACGTATAAGAGAAGAGAAAGATGAAGCATGGCAAACCCTCCAAAGAAATGCATTAGACGACAGCAACAAGAACACTGTGAAAAGATTGTCCATTGTTGGCATTTTATCAAACAGTTGGTCTGCACATACTTGAACCCTTCTTATTTATCGCCTACAAAATCACAACTTCATCAAAGACCAATAAAGAGATTCAGAAACGATTAAATAAACTTATAAACAGGAAACTGAATCAATAATGCTAAAAGGTGCGTGTACCAACTCCATCCTCATAACTGGGAAAAGTCAAAATCAAAATAAAAAAACACACCCACCTGTAAATAAGATCAAAATCAGTAGAATAATACAACTCCAATGCAATTATGAATTTGATTTACGTAACATAAGAGGGGTTTTGATCTTTCTTAAGTTGAATAGAGCTGACAAATGTGTCTCTTTGCGATAGTACCTTGATATAATCGTCTTGTGGGCATGATTCGGCACGAAATCTCCGTTTGAAAAGGGGACGAAAGTTGATCGGAAGTTATTTTTGGTAAAACAATAATTTAGTTTAATTATTAAAATATCGTAATAATCATTTAAAAAGTAAACATAAAGGTTGTCAGGTTGACTAACTTTCCGTTAGGTCTTGTATAAGCAGATTATTCAGAAAATTTTCGTTTGAAATAATAATCTTATAAACGGAGTAAACATGTTTTTTAATCTGAATAAAGCTTCCTCGTTAGAATCTTAGTCAATCTAGCTGATAAGGTAGCTTATAACTGATAAGGTAACTTATGACTGATAAGGTAGCTTATGACTTATAAGGTAGCGGATGACTTATAAGATAGTTGATGAATAAGTCACGTTTGGCAAAAAGTAGCTTATAAACATGTAAAATGACCAAAAAGTAGCTTTAAAATAATAATAATTAATATTAAACAGGGGTATAATCGGAAAAAAACGATAAAAAGTTCAATAAGTCACTCCCAACTAACTTATCAATAAGTTAACTTATAAGTCATAAGTTAGTTTGTCAAACATGTACCTAGAAAATAAGGTAGCTTATAAGGTGACTTATAAATCACCTTATTTTTGCCAAACAATGCCTAAATCACTATCAAAAAATAATGTATAGTTTATCGAATAAGTTACGAGTACCAATAAACTTATTAAGCTACTAATAGTCAGCTACTAAATACCTTTTGCCCTTAACTTTGTTGACTTCAATAAAACCGCTATTAAAGTTAAGAATGATCGTCCAGGTTCAATAGTTTAGGAGGTGTTTGGGATTGCTTATCTAAAACAACTTTTTTTTTTTTGTAAAAGTGTTTATCAACTTATGTGGTGGTAAATCGGAGTTTTATAAAAAGTGTTTGGATTAGCTTATAACAGTACCACACTGAGATAAGTTGTTTTGTATGGAGTGTTTGGGTTTGCTTATACATGTAAAAGAGTTAAAAGTCATAAGGAGTTTTGATAAGTCAAAATGGAGTAACTTATCAAAAAATCCTTTTTCACCGGTTCCCAACCAGTATAAGTACTCTTTTTTTTTCCTTATCCAAACACTCAAAACTCCTTTTCATGGGTTCCACATCGGTATAAGTCAATAAGTTGTTTTGATAAGCAATCCCAAACACCCATGGCAACCATAAGAACCAGAAAACAAAACTTGTTCTTGAAGCCACCGCAAAATAAGCAACCATTGATTCATTTTGGTTTGGTTTGATTCAGTTTTGAAATCGAAATATTAGGATTCGTTTGTTTGTAGATGGGAAAATTCTGAAAGGTTTTTTAAGTACCTAGTTTTGTATTAATATTTTAGTAATTTACCAATCTTATCATATTTTGTTTATATTCGTTCAACCTATTTTACTATGATAAAAGGAGAAAAAAAATGCATTTTTGTTTCACTCAGATCCACATCCCAATTTAATATTGCAACAAATTTGGGACAACAAGTTTTTATATTTGTTTTGTTCCATCCATGTACCAAACACATCTAGGTGACATTTGGTTCGTTTCAACAAATAGAAATGCCAGAAAACCATAAAATGTAATGCATTTCATTAGACTGGTTCGTAGAGGAATGTTTTACTACGCAATATCTGATAACAAGTCTAATGACACATTCTATTACAAGGTTAGATTCCGATGAGAATGGAAGTTGCGGTAAAAAAGGTAAGCAGAATCTCCACTGTAGGATTAATCATGATTGAAGATCAACAAATTCAGTCAACAATAATGAGATGGACTGATATGCACCAGATCGATTCCTGTATCAAGCACAATACATGGGAGAGGAGGTGAGATTAAAAGTGATAAAGAGTCCAGATCCCTTCTTACACAGTTACGCTTCTCACCTTAACTCTTATTCTCACACAATCCTTCGTCTTCTATTGCATCAATCTGGCACCCTTATTACCCCCAACCAAACACCCTCGTTTGATGTCAAGGTACAAAATACAAACTATTCGTTCGTATTTTAAACCCATAAAAGTCGATATTAGATGTACAAGATCAACGGTTTAATGTCAAATTCGACAATCAAAACCCAAAACCAAACCGTCAATTATGATTTACGACACATTTTATTGGTCGTATCTTCCATACGTCACTTGCAAAACAATAAACGAAACAAAGGTAATGAATGTAACCCTTCAATTCCTATATAGTTTAAACAATATTTATATACAAGATTCCTTCAACAAACAAATAAATTCTACATTTTGGGCTCCTTCCTATAAATCGTCAGTTTGAGTCTCCTCAAAGTTCACTAAGGATTTTCCTGACTGTTATTTTCAGGGGCGGGCCCATGGGATTAATCAGATGTGATCAAACTGGTCAGGACACCCACAGTTACAACAAAAAAAAAATGTTTTCCTAAATTCTAAATTTCCTAAGGGGGTTACATTTGCCAAACTAGCAGAAGTACGTTTTTGTTAACTATAAAAACCACGGTTGTTGGTATCTTGCAACTTATGATGATCATCATGGTCCTGCTAACACATTTGCAGCAGCTTCTTGCTTTTCAAACATGGTGGTAAGTTGTTTCTCCATTTCTATTAAACTGTTGACACAATTAATAATGAAAATAGTAAGCTTCCATAGCATAATCGGTAAACCGATTATCCCAAATATTGGGATGATTACAAAAATAAGCATTATGACACGGGAACCGTCACGAAATGACCCCCTTTTGGGGGTCCAACTATCCCCATATATTTATATATATATATATATATATATATAGAGAGAGAGAGAGAGGGAAGCTCGTTCATTTAGAAACTTTTTAAAGAGTAGAAACTCATAGAAAGTTAGAAACAAATATAGAATAAATTTTTTCATAAATTTTTTTCAATAAAATGTCAAGATTTAAGATATTGTTTCACATATGTTTGTGTTTATATGGAAAAAAAATATTACATGTAAAAAAAACGTTGGTAAAATTCATATGGTGAAACAAATAAGCGAACCAACATTTTTTTCCCATTTGTAATATTTTTTTATATGAACACAAACATATATGAAACAGTATCTTAAATCATAACATCTGATGAAAAAAAAATGAAAACAAATATTTTTATATTGGTTTCCACGAGTTTCTACTCTTTAAAAATGTTCTAAATGAACGCCCCCCCCCCCTCTCTCTATATATATATATACACATATATATATGTGTGCAACGTTTGAATAATCGCATTCTAGTGGAAGCGTTTGCATACTCGTCAAACATCTTAAATATGCCAAAAAAATCGACAAAATAGAGTCACATGGACAATAATCAAGGCTACCAGTATTGTTGTAGTTATTACTGATAGACAAAAGATGTAAAACAGGAGATCTTGCATGTTGCATATATATTCGGACACTTCAAAAAGAAAATTGTTGTATTTATTTCGAGAATTATTCTATGAAACATAAAAAGAAGGATAAAGATGAAAATAACTCACATTTCATATTTCCGGAAAGCTTCATTTCGTTTCACCATGTATATCGGACTATCCTTTGGGAGCTTGATCACACTACTACCTGCAAAAAAGCAGTGATATATAGTGTGCTAAACGCATACTAGAAGAAAAAAAAAGGCTCCTTTTGAACTAAAAGGTGCAGAAAAGTTGCATAAGAAATTAAAAAAAATGTGTCGCTAGATATCAGGCCCGGTACCAAGTTAGGTAAATGTTACCTTAGCTACTAGAAATTAATAAAATGATTACATACTTGGAAGAACAACTAGTGATTTCTTTTCCTCAGTCTTGTGAGCCCTTGGAGAACTTGTTTTGATGGTAGTATGCAATCCCTGCAAATGGAAGATATTTCAAGCCAGCATTATAATTTATAGTGATAGATTTAAAATGAAGTTTGTCACAAAGGAAAAAATATTATGGTGGATTTTTGCATGATTATGGTTTACGAGGCTTTGGCAATGGTGCTGAAGTTGTTCTCAATAATAGAATTCAATAGGTCCTTCGTTTTCATGGTGTTAACTTCTTTATACATGTGTATAAGGTTAAGTACAAATATGGACCAGTCTTTTACTCTTCAGTGGAACACTCGAAATTTTATGAAATAAATGCCTAAGTTGCAGGAAATAGATAAAATAGAAATTTTATTTATTTTAGACCCAAAATCGTAGAGTAAAAGATTGGGAGGTGTCATATATGTTATTTATGTCATTTATTAAATGTAATAAATCATTCTTGAATTTAATTGCAGGATATCTTTGGTTTATACACTTAGTATGTCCAGATCCGACTTGGGGTCAATTAGATGGCCGGAAGGCCATCAATTTAGACAAACGGTACAAATCGATGCTTTTGGTTTGAAAAACCGGAACTTTAAATGCAAAATTCACGCTCAGTATTTGGTGGTTTTAACTTTTAAGTGATTTTTGTTTCTAGAATTGAGCAAAATCATTTCCTTTATATTTTGCAAAAAAAAATCAACGAAAACAGCCAAGAAACAAGGCCAAACGAGCCAAAAACGCTTCAGAGTGTTAAAGTAAGGAAAATGGGATTTAAAATATGTATATGCTTAGAGTCTTGATGTTTAAATAGCACAATTTCTTAAATCATTTTGCTGTTACTTTTGAAGTTATTTATAGAATTATAGAGAATTCATGTTAGATTATGTAGCATTGTTCATAGTGAAAATGAAGGTGTTACATTCAGAAACAGGCTCTTGTTTCTTTTTCATTGTATATCGGATTTAGTCCGTATGCTATCCATCAAGTTTTAAGCAAATATGAGGTTCTATAACTTATTATTGGCCTCTGTGAGATAAGGGTGCTATTTCTTATAACTATTTAATATTAAAAAAGAACAAACCTACATGGTGAAACTATTGAAACATTGCTTCTAAAGAACTCCTTTAAAGGTCGGACATCAATTTATAACTTTCCAACTAGAGACTCATTTTTTTTACTCTTCCATCATTTGTAGCCGCCTCAATCTATCTACTCACATGCAACAACAAAAATCAGGGAATCAAATCTGGATGATGCTAGTCTAGGAAGTAAAACAATTTCCTTAGGGGTGAATAGATATCATCCTCAAAACATATCTTTCATTGGGTTTTTACTTTTACTTTTATATAATATAGTCGAGCAGTCCTAACTTTTTACTAAGTTTTTGATTGATTAATCTACCACTACTACTCCAGAAGGAGATTTCTTAAGTTTATCATTTACAATTTGAATGTATAGAACTGATGTTGGGTTCAGGGTAACTAATCAAAAAGGAAAACAGAATATAAGAAACTAAGGGCCCACTTGGTTTGCAGGATTTGGATTCCATTCCAATCCCGAGTTTGGTTTAAAGAAAAGTCCGGAATTGAAATCGCACAAACATTGGATTTACAAATCCCATGGGGTAGTTGATATTTCATGGGTTTTGTAGGATTTGTTTGTAATAATCTTTTAAAAATGTTAAAAAGATTCGTTTTAATAATCAATTAATAAATTGTAATTTAATAACTTTTATAAGTATTTATAATTTGTTTCTATCAATTATCTATAAAGAACGGATAATCATCGGTGGTAAAATTGCACATAATGATGAATGACGTCCAAGAAATAGGTAGTTTATGCCAATATAGCAAGCATATATGTAGCATTTGGTGACCAGAAAAAAAAAAGATAGAGATGAGATAATAACTTTACCTTCTTCTTTTCTTTTCTCTTCAGTATTTTCATATGGCATTTTTTAATATAGTGCATTAGGTGGTAACGGGAATGTCTTGCAGACAAATCATCCCTGACCTCTGGATTCTCGGTAAGCCAATCTATTATTTCTTTTGACTTAATTACCTCATCCGTCTTTAAAGACTCTAACCACGAATAAATTGGCATCCACTGATCAGTGCGCTGGAAACGAGCATGATTAGGATCTTTTTCCTACCAGAAAAAGAAAAAAAAAACATTATCAATATAGTAACCATAATATATATGAAATAATTCATTTAACATCGCATAAATTTTGTAACTACACTATTTCTTGGTAAGCGTGTTCTTTTCATTCATCGATTGATTTACCTAAGATTGCAGAACTTAGGAATGGAGTTACTACTCCTGAATTAGAGGGTCCCTTTCGGACGTGCAGATTGAGGGATTCATTTGATTTTAATGGTTCACGTGTACACAATGTTCAAAAAAGGCTTGCCGTGACTCAACGCTCATGTTAATCCAGTGGCACACCATGGCTCAATATGCGGTTTTTGTAGAGTATCTTTTGAATTTTTATACCTTTTTAGTGTCTTACTCTTAAAGTTTTTACTTTTTAGTATATAACCTATTTTAAATTGTTTAATATATTGACTCGTTGAGTAAAAAAAAACGTATGTGTGTATATACATATAATTGTCTATATGATATATAGATTTTCTGCCATAAGTTATATCTTAAAAACCAACGTGGCTCCTAAAGCTTGAGGTTTTACCTCACGGCCATGCTCACTTCATTTAAAACCTTGCATTTTACAAGTCCAGTTATTTGGAATGCACATAAATTCATTTGAAGATTATAAACAAAAAGACCAATATCGTACTCCCTCTGCTTCATAAAATGGCTGCACCGAATTTTAATGGCATACCATTGCACTGATTTCTAATGTCATACCCTTCATCAATTGAAAAATTGATACATATATTGTCCCAATTATATGCCTTGATATGTTAATCATCCATAAAACTCCCAAAGATTCACAGTTCATCGACTTAATATTCACATTTATAGGATAACTCTTATTGGTAAGGGGGATTTCATAGCTACGCCCAAATGTAACAAATTCAAAACAAAAAAAAGGCATCCAAAGCTGAATTTTACAATTTTGACTTCATAAAACAGCATAACTAACCGTAATTTGGGACAATGGCGGATAATTTGCTTACATAAAATGTTATCATAGAATTATAATGTCGGATAAACCGAAAACTTAATAAACGATGTGGAAAATCAAGAGATTACCTCATTGGAGAGAGTTCCATCGTTTAAAAACGAAAGAAACATCTGGTATACATCTGATGGAGGCATTAATTTGATGTGATCAGGTAAGGAGGAATTGTTGGATTGAAGCCAGGTTTCGACGTCAGAAGGGTTTAGAGACTTGTCTACAGGCAGCGTGGAGAGCCATGATCGAGCCAGTGTTTCGAAGTCATGTGTTGCTTCGATGTTGTCGTAGTTAGGGTTTTGATGATCGTCGTCTCGACTCTCCTCTAGGGTTTCCGGCTGCATATCCATAGAATTCGCCATTTGCACTGTGCTGTGCTTGAAGTTTACACTCGAAACCTAAACACAAATGTGTAATCTAATATGGGAAGAACAGAAAAGGAAAAAAAAAATCGGATGAAAAGAAAGTAAAATAAAAACTTTTATTTGTGCTTAAAAAATAAAGAATTGTTTACCTTTTAATATAAATGAGTCACATAGCTTCTGAATCGTTAAGAGGTACATTTTGTTTGACAAAAAATAAGTTTATTTTTTAATGGTTTCAAAATCCTTTGATTCATTTTGTATTCTAGACATTCTTTAATCATTCGGAGTCCTAATTTCATATTGAACAATTACCAAGTAATCATATTTTATTTTGCACTATATCATAAGAATCTCTTAATCATTCTGCACCTAACTATTCAGCAACTGTCAAACAGCTACTTTTTATCTAAATCGTTAAGTTTGGTATAAAAAAATATGTCCTTTAATGATTTTAAAACCCGTTGAATGGTTCTATATCTTGAGCCTCTCTAAACCATTCAGTGTCTTAATTCCATTCTGAACAATTATCAAACAGTTATATTTTATTTTACATTATCTTATAAAAATCTTAATCATTTTGTATCAAACCGTTTCAGCAACTGCCCAACAACTCCAAAAGAAATGATTTTTTTTTACTTTTTCACGTTGATTAGAAATAACAATATAACTTTTAAAAATATATCACCGATAATGAAAAGTTAGATATTTTTTTTTCCAAATTTTAATTATCTTTCTAAAAAAGTTCTAATTTCATTTATTTGTTTCACTTTCATTTCTTCTCACGTTTGGAATGAACCTTTTGTGAGGAAAGTTATCATTGTATTTATTTCGTTTTCTCTATTAAAAAGTTTAGAAAACACGAGTTTTTTCAGTTCCTTCCCTTTCTCTTCCTTATTTTCCTTTCTTTTGTTTGTAAAAAAAGATTTCGAAAACGCAAAAAAAAATATGGATTTTTTTTCATCATCAAGTTTTTTCAACAATTAGAACTTCGTTTAAGGGCAGCGGATCACAATAATCCCATACCCGATGGGTATATATCAAAGCTTACATCAAAATATAAAATTCTATGTATATTTCTTTTTATCTTTCTCTATCGATGTAAATGAATAGCGATACACCACATTTGATGCATTGCTATTCATTACACCAAATTTAATGTAATATTTGGTGTAAGATTCGATGTCCCCTGTTAAGATAGTCTCAGGATTGTTGAATGTTACACCAAATATTTTATTTGATAACAAATCATCTTTAATATAAATGCTAAATCCTATATCTTTTAATAGGAAGACCAAATTTTATACCATATTGCTGTAACAAATAATAACAAGGTATACATACTACTATTCATTTGTATTAATTGGAAAAGATAAAAATAATATATCTATAATGTTACACTTTAGTGTTATTTATAGAAGAAGATTTATCGTTTATATCAGTTTTTATACTATTTTCTATTGATTTGGTGTAAGATTTGATCTTACCCATTGGAGATGTCTCCGGTCTTTAGGCCGTGTTCTCGAATTTGGGGAGAAAAGAAAAAAAAATCTTTTATTTGTGTTCTCGAAATGGAAGGAAAATGAAGGAAACGAAAAGAAAGAATATAATTTTTCGTGTTCTTGAACAGGAAAGAAAAAGTAAAGAAAAGTTGTCATTTTTACAAATATACCCTCAGAAAGATGTCATTTATATTTTATAATGAAAGCTTGGGTAATTTTGTAATTTTAATACTTTTTTAATTTCTTTCCTTCCGTTTCCTCCTACATCTGGAAGGAAAGTTTTGGGAGGAAATTTATAATTATTTTCCTTTTTCTTCCTTCCCTTTCCCTTCTAAAAAAGTTTCGAGAACACTGACTTATTTTTACTTTCCTCCCATTTCCCTCGCTTTCCTTTCCTTTCCTTTCCTTCGTAAAAAAAGTTTCGAGAACACAGCGTTAGTGTGTAGCTCAGTTAGCAAAGAAGCAGAACGACTTTACCGAAATACAGGACATGTCCCCTCGAACACTACATCAACCGTTGAGTGAACCAAAAAAAATGTTACTTCAAATTGGTGTCCTTATAAACGAGTTCGTCGGCGGGCCCGATTGGATTACCAATATTCAACTTTTTGTTCAAATTAGAGAAGTTTTCAACATTTACCGACAAGAGTGGTCACTTTCATTTATTTATTGGGTAATACTTTCGTCCATTAACACAGATTGCTGCTGGTAAAATAAGGCAGTAACCAGATAAGATGATTCGGGATTTTCCTTGACTATTCTCTAAAAATAAATAAATAAATGAATAATATAACTCAATTACAAAATAAATATATTGAAATCTTCATTTCCATTCAATATGATCCCATCAGTAAAAGTGTAAAAAACTGTAAAAGTAAACAAACAGACAAAAGAAACTCATCGGAACACAAAATTAACCGAGATTTCCTACAATATACAAAAAAAAAAACAATCTTCCTGCAAAATTGTCATACAAAAGAACCAGACCAGTCGGGGTAACGGTTCAAACCGGTTAAGACCACGGTTCGAACCGGTCAAACCAAACGGTCCTAACCGATCCTCATCCAACCCATTCCGACCAATTCCAATCAAAATTTACGGTTTCTACCGATACTTCTTAGCCTTTGCCAACTTCTTCTTTTTCTTCTTCAAAGCTTTCGGCACTTTGGTTTTTCGAGCTTCTCTTTTCTCTTCTTTTACTTTCTTCTTATTCTCTTTTCTTGCAGCCTTTTTCTCAAGAGGCGTCATTTTATCATTATCGGAAGAACATGTGTCATCATCGTCTTCAGAATCTTCCGAGTTTTCTTCATCGGTTTCAGTTTCCGATTCATTACCCTCCAAATTGGAAGGTTCTTTTGGGTCATCAACCGGTTGAATATTTGCTTCATTATGTTGTTGTTCTTCGATCGAAATAGCATGTTTTAGCCCTGTAATAGTCTTATAATACATATCTCCTGTGTCTTGCCCGCTCATTAGCCGTATTACGTCTTCTTCGGCATTCTTCACGTTATCCAACGTCTTTGGAATGAACGACTAAAAAAATCGAAACAAAAAACCGATTTCAAATTGATAATTTGTTTGAGCATGACAATATGATTATGGATATGAAGTTGAAGAGAATAACATGCTCGTTTTTTTGGGTAATTTGTTTGGCTCCCGAATTTTGATTATATTTCGTTTATTTTCGATTATAAAATAAAAAGAGGGATATTTAATCGCATCCCTTGGATCAAATCCATCAAACGGTTGAGATATGTTTCCACATTTCCAACATTTTTTGTTGTTTCCATTTGAACTTACCTTCAAATGTCGGAACTGCGATTGACGATATACAAAAAGGACAACCGAGACTAATTATTAGAGACGAACAAAAAAGCGCAAGCCCAAAGCCCGGACCAAAAAATCCCAGGCCTAGTGAGCCCAAAGCCCGATCAGACAGAAATTTGGGCCCAAAAAAGCCCGGTTAACCCCAAAAAGCCTGTCCAGAAAAATCCCGATAGGGCCCTTTTTTAACTCCAAAGCCCGGCCCCAAGCCTTTTTTATACTCACCGAAAATGGGTTTAAAGGCTCAGGCCCTAAAAAGCCCAGACCTTTTGCATCTCTACTACTGATCTGAGTTCCCATGCTTACAAAAACAACAGCTCTACATATCAGGTCTGTGTACACCCACCGGCTAAATAATAGGATACACTAAAGGGGCTGTTTGGCAGTTGCTGAATGGTTTGATGCAGGATGATTAAGAGGCTCTTATGATATAATGCAAAATAAAATATAATTGTTTGGTAATTTTTCAAAAAGAAATTAGGGCTCTGAATGGTTAAGGGATGTCCAGTATACGAAATGATTCAGAGGGTTTTGGAACCATTAAAAGGCAAAGTTATTTTTTGTCAAACAGGATTAACCTCTTAGCGATTCAGAGGCTGTCTCTTAATGGAACTGTTAAGAGGTAAACAAACATCCCCTTAACTTGGGTTGGATTGGTTGGGAATTGGGGTCTCAAGCATAAGCCTTTTATCATTAACTAGTTTAAGGGAATATCAATAAAAATGTAAAGTAGGTAATTAATTATTTAACCAAAAATCTTTCTAATGGATAATAAATAGCATGAAGATGAGAACATGTAGGTTATTAGTGATGCACACCTGAACGAAAACAGCATCTGCAATTTCATCCTCGGCAGAAATCTCGTGTCCTCGGGCCAATATTTTTTGTTGAGCCTGAAAATGTTTTGATGTTTGATGAATAAATTAATGCAACATAATTTCTTTAAAGCAAACCAGTGAAAAGTGATTTTACCATTATTACAATATCCAAAAAAACGTACCTCCTCCAAGTAAGCGTCCACAGAATCCTCATTAATTGCCGGATCAACAATGAAATCAAACAACTCACGGATTGTCATAACAGCTACTCCACGTTTCTTGAAGAAATCCTACGTCGCACAACAGCATTCATTTAATCCTACCTCCGACTCCTATTAATTTTTGAACTAACTTATATATATATATATATATATATACATATACACACACACAGGGGGGTTCAAATAATCAAATTTGGTTGTGAACGTGAGGACAAATAAGAGCGCGACACGTGTCTGAATGCAGACTATTCAGTCTGAATAAGAGAATACGAAAACAACCAAATGACGTAAACAATCACATGTGATTTTACATCAACGGTGGACAAAAGGGTGTGCGGGTGACGTGCGCTCAAAGCCACATGAACCACATGGGATTTTATATGTGCTTTTAGTGTAAACCATATGTGATTCGATTGTTTTCTTATTCTCTTGTTTAGTTACTATTCTTGTATGATCCTTACTCTATATGCATATATTCATATATCTTCTATTATTAGATAAGAAATATATTTGATTTTCAATATTGGTAATTAATTTTGTCATGATTCATCGTAATTTTTATTTTAAAATACAAAAGCTTCTATTTTTTTTACTAAACAAGCACCCACTGGGTTCCCCAACCCCATTGGTAATTAATAAGGTTTTTACAAGCAACTTACCGATACGTGAACGCAATCCTCCCTCAGAAAATCAAGTGCATGAGGATGATCGAGATCGACTGATTGGGATACATCAATAACATACATGTGACCCTGTAGCAAGAAATAGCAATAATCATGTGACGTTGATTACTTATAACACGCTCAAATCGGGGGGAAAAGAAAGAAAAAAAAAACTAGAATATAAGAAGACTTGCCTCATGGTAAAGTATGTTGTATTCACTAAGATCTCCGTGTACTAGCTTGCATTTTTGATATAGTACTCGCATTATAGTTATCATCTACAAAAAGATGCCAAAAAATTGTTACACTCACTAATATTTTTATGTACGAAATGTTCGAGTGGATGATGGATTCAAGTGGACGGTGTATTGATCAACAATCTAACGAGAGGATGTAAAAGCTGTCAAGAGGAAGTTGTGAAACGAAAAAGAATACGACACTTGTTTCGTCCCAAGGGTAAAATCGTCATTACTCTCTCTATTGTTAAGGGTAAAATCGTCATTTAGTCCATTAAAAAGTGTAATGATCACACATTTCTAAAACTGTGTCTTTTTCTTTGGACATTTACTTTGGGAAAGAGTAGTAGTTAAAAAAATCCTAAACTACCTCAACATAACCTTCCCGTAATTTGTCAAGTGACAGTGCAGCATCTTTAAGTCGAGGTGCAGCCCATCCTGTGTTGCCTGAACAAATAAGATAACAAAAAAACTTCAATAACTGAAAAAACCAAAATCTGATAAAGCTCTTCGAGGCTGTTTGATTGGTTTTCTATTAAGTCGTGTATGGATAAAGCTGTATGGAGACTGAGAAGGTTTTTGTTTAAGAGCGTTTTTCATTGAAGGAGCGTGTTTTTTTAATTGGGAGGGGCAGCTTTGAAAAAAAACTTGTCTTTCTGCATAAAACTCCCCCCCTGAAAGCTTACTGAATAAGTCACTTTCTATCATTAAGCCACTACCAAACAGTCATGTATGGCTGAACAAATAAGTTGTGAGTCCCATTAAGCTGCTTACAAACAGGCCCTTAAAATAGGCATGGTGCTACTCCCTCCCTCATAAAATAAGTGTCCACTTTCAAAAGTAAGTGCCTATTTTCCAATTCTATCCTTAATTATGAGATGGAGAAATTAATTACTCCCTCTATTACTAAGGGTAAAATTGAAGTGTGCTAATTACACGTTTCTAAAACCGGGGGCTGTTTGGCAGTTACTGAATGGTTTGGTGCAGAATGATTAAGTGGTCAGAATGATTAAAAGGCTCTTATGATATAGTGCAAAATGAAATATAATTGTTTGGTAATTGTTCAGGATGTAATTAGGGCTCTTAATGGTTAAGGGAGGTCCAGGATACAAAATGATTCATAGGGTTTTAGAACCATTAAAATTTAAAAGGCATACTTATTTTTTGCCTAACAGGATTAACCTCTTAGCGATTCAGAGGCTGCCTCTTAATGGAACTGTTAAGAGGTAAACAAACAGCCCCTTGTGTCTTTTTCATTGTGGATATTTATTTTGGGATAGAGGGAATAAATTATAGGGATCATTATGATAGCATACCATAAACACATCAGTAAAAACATAAATGCCACCATGTACCTATGAACTCCATAACCAAGACATGGAGCCTCAAAAGAATTGGAGTAGGACAACGGATTCCAGCTGCCTTCAGTCTGTAGTTGAAAAGTCGTTAGAATCATAGCATCCCAAGAAACTAGAGCCATATAGAAAATATAGAAAGAGAGATGTCGGTAAGGAAAGAGACCTATCATTCTTGTCTAGTTAAAACAACCATTATATATATATACACACATAGGGGTGGGTTCAAATGAGAACTCATATTTGGTTGTGAACATGAGGACAAAGGAGAGCACGACACATGTCATATTCAGATTGAATAATGAAGGAAAATATTCAGACTGAATAACACTACATTCAGTCGGAATAACACTATATTCAGTCTGAATATTTTCCTTCATTATTCAGTCTGAATATGACATGTGTCGTAGCTTTTGTGTTTTATAAACATTTGTTAAAAAACTAATAATGGACGGTCATTAATCAAATTTCACAGTATAGACAGCACAGATTCTAGATCGGACAGGACTTCGGACCTTCAAAATTAACAGGGTCACAGGGATCAATTCCTAACCAAAACTAGCAAAAGTTATATCCAATTTTGGCGGCAACATAAAGTTACAAAATTATATGGAAGCACTAAGGAAATGAAAATTAATTTACCGCATAAGATTCCTCATCTCCTTCTCAGCCCATGTCTTAACCATTTTCCTCGGGTTGTGCTTGCAATATCCATATCTGAACCGATAATCACCTTGTACATAGCGATCCCGATCCCTAAAAGAAGTTAACAACAAAGATATATCATGAACATATGGCCAGCGTATGGAATATTGCAAAGCCGTTTTAAAAACCAAATTCACACAAACAAGTTTGAAATAACAATGGCAAAATGAACAGTTAAGAAAACAAATGTGAACTACACCACAAAAGTGAAAGAACATATGACCAATACATATTTATCATCGAAAGATACACTATATCAACAATGTACACGAATTAGAGATGTAAAGATGTAACTTGTAATATAACCCATTATAATTTGATTGCAAATGGGACGTACTTGAACACAAGAACAGAAGTTTTGTACACTTTGATTGCAAGTTCTTGACCATCGGATCTTGTAGCATGATAAACATTTGCCTGTTTGACAGAAACCCGTTAATGGTAAGAGAAGATGACCCACATAAATCACTCACTTGTTTTTAATCAGTTGAGA
This sequence comes from Silybum marianum, assembly GCA_036898165.1. Classification (NCBI taxonomy): domain Eukaryota; kingdom Viridiplantae; phylum Streptophyta; class Magnoliopsida; order Asterales; family Asteraceae; genus Silybum; species Silybum marianum. The sequence continues at coordinate 34,061,839 of CM072535.1, forward strand.
AAAAAATTCTTCCAGATCTTAAAAGATGCACACACCTAAAAACCAGTAGCGGACCGAAAAAAGATTTTGAACAGTGACACCATTTAAACTTAAATGGGAAAGCTAAAGAATTTTTTCACAGAATCTTACACAGCTAGGTTGATTAGTCCTTGTATTACCAAAGAAAGGTCACAAATTCGATTCCTTGCAAGTTGAAACTATTATTTGAACTAATTTTTTTAAAACAAAACTATAAACTAACTCAATATTATAGTAGCATGGCACTTACCTCCTTCCCAGTTGAAATGCAGCCATTGATATCATGGAAAATACCTCGATTCAACATTTTGAATAACACCATCCGAGTTCTAGGGTCAATTGCCTAACAAAAAAACATTATATTTTCAAAATTAAAAAAATAACAAATTATGAGGTTATAATCCAAACCAAAAACATAAAAAGAAAATTAAAAAATCTCATTGAAGGAAGTAGTAGATAAATGTAATGTAGAAAGACAAGATACATCCATGTAGAAAAGCAGAAAACCAGGTTCAACTGAGAGCATTAAAACATACTTGAAAAAGAATTAGAAGACGGTTGTTATATCTTGAGGGAGCAAATGGACGAGAAGGATGGTAATTAATTTCATTGTGCTCCATATGGACTTTGTCTTGTGAGTAAAAGAGAAGTACGTTTCTTGAGAAAAATAACGCTCATGCATATATGATGGGAATAAGAAGAGGATAAAAAAACAACATGGCCACACGGGAAAGTATAAAATATATCATCGATGCCACATAACAAACGACATTCCATGTACATTTCAGAGAATCGGAGTAGTAGTTCATTATTAAGAGCTATCATGTCGCACTTATATGTCATATGTGTTATGTGTATAATGGATTAAGTTACAATTTGAAATGCTATCAGTAACATATGGAAGGGCGGTTGTTCTACTTCTCTTCTAAACAAGAACAACATCAGATCAGTTTCAGTCCAAAAGGAAGTAAATACTATTGCTCTAGCGCTATCTCTATTTAAAAAGACTAAGGGGCTGTTTGGTTAAGGTTGAGGAATGAAAATAGGAATGACTTTTCATTCCCTCAGTTTAATCAGGGATGATAAATTAGGCTTATGGGGGAATGAGCTCATTATATTATATAAAACCCAACAGTTTCTTTTATTATCATTTTCATTGATTACTCCTTAATACCTCCAACCAAACACCATCTAAGTTGAAGTGTTCTATGGAGTGCAGGGCATCAGCATGAAATTTAACAGTCTTCACGTTTAAACTTTAAGCATATCTTACTCTTCCCAACCAAGTGTTTGAGAATTAGACAATCAAGCCCTTGACAAGAAAGAAATTTGGAACACTAAAGCATCTCCAATGGGAGGTGTTCAACTGTTCATAAGTAAAAACTAAAAAGTGTATTGCCTTATAAGAATCACCATTAGAAATGAATTCATGCAAGTCACCCGCATCCTTACCCACAACAAGAGGTTCTTGTTAGCTACTATCATTGAAGAAGAGTTTTATGCTAGTTCTTAAATTAATGAGTTGGCAAATATATGACCAAAAAGAGTACAAAAAGGCAGTTCTTAATTTGCTGAGTTGGAAATATGACCAAAAAGAGTACAAAAAGAGGTTCTTTATAAGTCACTCGTTGGATTATGCTCTAAATATTGTCACTCACCTGTTCAACAGTTGCACGGTCAGCTTTTTCAGTAGTTTTAGTCTTGCCAATAGCCATCCCACGCACGCTTTCACGTATTGCAGTGGTGACGGAATTTGACATGCCAGCATTCCACCTTCCTTCCCACTCCTGTGACAGCAAATAAAATCCTCAAAAATGTCAAAAAATCTTTAATATCATTACAAGCAATTCCACACTGTTAACATCACATCAAGGTAGCTTCATCAACTGCAATCGTAAATAATAAGCAGTAACCACCAATTCCCAAAGTAAATGTACCTCTAAAGGCGAAGCTCTAATATGATTAGTAAATTTCTGGTTCCGATTCGACAGCGGTTGAAGAGGAGACGCATTAGGGCGAGAATGGATTCCTCCATGAGCATTTGGGCGTCTTGCATTCAGTATAAGAGCTCCATCAACTGCTCCTGTATCGTCTTTGGAATCCAAATAATCCAAAGCTTCTCCAATTTCAGAATCCGATGACCATGAAAGCTCTTCTTCATCTTCCAATAATTCTTCCAATAAATCAACGACTTCGTTCTTAGATTCTTCCAATGATTCTTCTTGATCACCGATTTCGTTCTTTGGTTCTTCCATGTCAGACTTTTCAACAACAGTCGACATCGTTAACAGACTCCGATTACTCGATCGATTCAATACAAAAAATCTCACGGGGTGAGGGTTTAGGGTTTTGGAATTTTGATACTTTTTTCAAGCGATTACAGTTCCTCCAGCATGAATCGAACCTAGCCCGAACCAAATTATTTCCGTTATCTATGTTTAGCGAGTTGGGCCGGCCTCATTGGGCTTTACTGAGCACTATTAGTAAAGAATCTATGTCTACATCTATATCTATATCTATCTATATCTATAATCTATATCTATAAAGCATTTGTCAAAAACTATTAAAAACAACATTTTAAGTCTTAGGTACTGTTATTTAATGTTAATTACTTAATTTTTAAGATTACAAATCTATACTATATTATACTAGAAGGGTACTCGCACAATGCAGCGAGATCCATCTTAATTTTAATTTTTTATTTTAACTTTTTTTCTCTATCGATGTTATAATACGATTTTATTTTTTGTATACTTTCTTTAATTTCGTTTTTTTAATTATAATCTAGATTTAATAATGAAATAATATATTTTGATTTAGTAATATACTTTTTTTATAAATATAATAATTAAGCGTTTTGTTAGAGTTGAATGATTATCCTTATTATATGTTACAATTTTTTATATTTAAAATTATGTGTTTATCTATATAGTTAGTTGTATAGTTAGTTACACGAATTCAAGCATGAAGCTTTAATAAATTATACCAATGCATGTATAACTTGTATTCTTGTATTTTAAGTAATTATGCTTTAATCAATTGTACCTGTTGCATAATAATATGTTTTTAAGATTTTTTTATCAAATGTTTTATAATATAGTATAGATATGGCCAAAAACTCTTAAAGACAACTTTTTAAGCCTCAGGTACTGCTATTTAATGTTAATTACTTAATTTTCAAGATTACAAATAAATTTTGCGTAACTACAACTAACTACAGATAAGTATGATCAAATACAAGATAAACATCTAATTTCAAATATAAAAAATCTAAAATATAATTAAGATAATCATTAAATTATAACAGAATACTTAATTATCATCTATATAAAAAGTTATTTAGTTATTAAACCTAAATTTAATTATGATAAAAATTTTGAATTAGAGAAATTACATATAAAAAAGACTTTTAAATGAAACATTAAAATCGTTTTTTTAAAACCACATAAAACCATTAGAACATCAATAGAGACAAAAATTAATATGAAACTTAAAACTGAGATATATCTCGTTCCATTGCGCGAATACACTTCTAGTATTTTAAATGGGCCCGACTCACTTATTAATAGATAAGGGTAAATGGGCCCGGTCCAGTCCAAGACCTGTTTGGGACCTCAACCATTTAATAGGAGTCGTTTGATTTTTCATAAATATTAATGTTTAGTTATCGATACCGAACGATCATATAACCGTTTTGTCTTTATTTACCCTCTATTCACTATGCATATATGTGAGTCATATGGTGTATGAGGAAAGATATCAACTCACATTCGTTCATAATCCTTGTTATAATTAATGATTTATGTTTGTATTCTTGAAAAAAAAAACGTATTTTGAAGTGTATTTAATTGACTTAATTACATATTTTCGAATGTATAATTATAACACTTTTGTATTGTCTTTTTTAAAATTCAAAAAAATTATAGAAAAAATCAAATAAAAAAAATAATACATAGGAGCTATTTGGGTCCGACTTGGGACCGGTTCTCATAACCGGTTACAAAGTAGCTTAATCGGGCTTTAGATTTTTAGTCGGGATGGGACCGGTTTAGGCCTGGCCCAGGACCAATTTTTTCCATCTGTTAATAGTAAGCTCTGGTCGGTTAGGAAGGAACATATGATACCTTCTTTACCATACGTCAATGACAGGCCTATTAAAGATCGAGCGGAGTCTGGAACCCTGTTCATTTAATTATCGTAAATGGAAAAAAAAACAGATACCTTAAAAATGCACCTGCTTAATTTTAAAGATGCCCTAAAATATTTTAAAACATAATTTATAACACAAATTTGGCTTGGTGGGATGTTTTATGTAGGCCTATGTAAAGACGTCCACATAGGAGGTCGAGTATTTAATTATAACATATGGCAGATATTTAATTTTTCGGTTAACAACCGAAAGTTTGTTGTCCTTTTTGTTGTTTTTTTTATCTTTTTTTATTCTAAATCACTTTCATCATCACCTTTAAATAACATTTTATAACAGATTGAATACTTTATTAATTTCATCTTCATCTTTAAACAATTTTTGTTTGTTGATTTTCCTCTTGGTTTATTTGTATTTTATAATTTGCTTTTTGTTATTGATTTGATTATTGTTACTCGAATGTCTAGATGTATGTATAAGGAAACAAAATAAGATGCATAGTTAATTTTGATTTATAAAACATCATATTCAATAATAGGAGTCCTAAATGCACAAGGAAATGGAATTGAAAACCTAGGAAATTTTTTTGAAGAAAGTCAGATATCAAATACTACAACTTGGAAAATTTTATGAAATCAACAAAAAAAAACGATAAATTTATCTGTAACGGTGAAACTCAGCTAAAAATACATTGAGTGTAAAAGTAGTCATGTGTTTCGCTCAAAAGATCAAGGTCGTTTCAATTTGAAAATTGTATTATTCTTGAAATTGATATAATTGACTTTACCTCAGGTCAAACAGTGTCGAATTTTCCCTCCGATCAAACCCGCGACATTGCAAGACTTTGATGCATCTTAAAGGCGCACCCGCTCAAAAAAAATATTAGGTCTGCCATTATCATATACTTTTTATAAATTGCGGGTTCAGATATCCAGGTGTAAATAAATTGGACAATATCTAGTAAGGTTAGTTTGTAATATTACAAATGGTACCAGAGTTGGTAATCAGACTGGTATGTCAACGACGACGTTAGGCTCCCAAGGAGGTGGCTGGTAAGATCCCACACCATCTTGGGATTGGAACAAAGTCTGGCTTATAAAACCTTGAGTCTGGTTGTGGGCAAAGTGGAACAAATATTGTCTTATAAAGCTAAAGATACCCACTCTATTATACAGGTTTTAAAACCACGAGTCGATGAGTGGACAAAGTTAACAATACATGGTATAAGTTAGCATAAGATGTTACATATCAGTAAGAATTAGTTATGGTTCGATGGTCCGGGATCGTTTACAAATTGTATGGAATTCTAAAGTCCATTTTGGGACCACTTATTTATGGGATCGAGTTTTCATTGTTTTTCTAAGTTGTTATTGATAAATCTATAATACTAATTTTTTAATTTTTTTAAATTTATTAAATAAATGTATTATATAAGATGTATTTCAGTACTAAATTTTTAAATTTATGACTAAAAAAGCATTAATAACATTTTTGCTTAAAATAATTTAAAAACAAATCTTAAAATAAGCTAGTCAGGCACAAGGCCAGATTTAAAAATAACCAAATTTATTGAAATATATAATAAAATTTGGATTTGGATATCATTGGCCGGAGAATTTGGTGGCGGTTGAATAAAACTCCAACTGGCAATGTCATCTTCGTGGTCATATTCTGATATTTATTCCAACTTACTATTTAAATATTACATATTACATAGTAATCAATAAAAATAAAAATAAAAACGATTTGGGTGTATATAATGTATCTCTTTTTTATTCCCACTTTCATTTATTGTCACTTTTATTTTTCGTTCTGTATAAAAAAAGCATACAGGCTTGCAGATCAACCCTAAAGTCCACCACGTCTTTTAGAGTTCAGTTTGTTAGTAAAATAGAAATGGGGTTACCCATATGTTAGCTACGCAATCGCAATTCTTTGTAACATCTCTTATCAGTAATAAAAGCGTTACTTTTTTTTATCCAAAAAACATTGTTTGGTGGTTTTTAGAATTTTGTATTTTTAATGAGTAGTTAGTCTTGTGTTTCCGTGGAAACGACCCACATTTTGATGTCTTTTAAAGGCATGGGTTGGAGATCGTCTTAGGTATGCAACCTAATCTGGTTTACCATTTAAATTTTTAACTTTGACCACCTCAAAAGCATAATAATGAAAAGTTTCGATAGAAATAAAAACTGACTCTCTTATAGTGGGTTTTCCAAAAACAAAACACATTCATTTTCGTACGTTAGGCGATATTTATTCGGTATTGATTACATTCTGTAATTTACGTATAATGTGTCGTATTTCATTTAAAAGTATTTTAAATAACAGTATGGGAAGATCGAAAACTAAATAAAGAAAAACAGACATATAAGTTATTGGTAAAACATTAATGAAATTATAAATATTCAATTTATGTTTGATATGGTATGCTTTTAAGTTCCAACTTCGTGGACCACAGTTGTTCTTTGTAGCAACCCTGATTGAATTTAAAAATGTTGAATTCTACTAACAAAACATCACCTTATTTCTTTATCGTATCAACGTAAAACGAATATAATTACATTGTATGATACATGTTAAGAGAGAGAAATATATTGTTACATGTAGTTTGAAATTTACAACGGCATATTGCATATAAAATTAGTATACTTAACTACAAGGGTGGTGTTTCACTGATTTGAGTTTAGTCTCCAAAGGTCACAAGTACATGGAGGTTCCAAGTTCGAACCTAGGGAGGAATAAAAATTCCCTTGTGGGTACGGAGGTTCAAATGCGATGACTTTAGGATACTCGCAAAAGCAAATAGTTTTTCTATATTAGTCAGCTTGCATAGCGGGTTGAATATACAGATTAATCAGAAAAACTTAGTATACTTAAGGTGAAATCAACAAAAAAAAATTGATTCTAAAATTAAACTTAAAAATACAATGGTCCCCTTTCACAAGATATTGTGTGATTGTGATAAATATCCAATTTAGAATAATCTTCAACATGTATATTATATTTAAAAGTTAAATTTTTTTGCTATTTATACATTTTTTTTCTCCATCTTCAAGGAGAGTTTATCATAGTTATCGAAATAAACCTTTAAAACATCTCAAACAAATTATCTAAAATAGCGAAATGAACATTATGTTTTATGTATTGTTTTAACAAATTATTTATAATGTGCTATAGAATTGAGAAAACATAAAAAAAATTCTAAGTTTAGTTATAAACTTTTTACGTTTTCTCTATATAACATTAAGAATTTGTTACACCTTCTTTATTCATTTTCCTTTTTTGTGTATTTTAAGAAATAGTTTAATATCGTTGTTAAAATAAGTTTTCACAAACTTTAGAATTAAAATTTCTAAAATAAAATAATTGATATAGATTAAAAAAATCGAGTTTGGAACCCAAATGTCACAACCATTATAAGTTGTCTCGTCTTCCCACGTGTCCCCACTATTTATTATATGATTCAACAAAGTTATTTGTTTTTTTCAGAGTAAATTACACTTTTGGTCCTTTATCTATGCTCGCTTTTTGGTTTTGGTCCCTCCAAAAGTAAAAGTACATTCTTGGTCCCTCAAACGAGTTTTTGATAACACCCTTGGTCCCTCCGGCTAACGCCGTCCATATTACTGCCGTTAGGCATGTCATGTGCCCCTCACGTGAGGGGCATTTTGGTCTTTTTACTGTTATTCTTCCACCATCATCAGATGAAAAATTAAAAACATAAAAATATAAACAATCAAGAACACTCAAGAACAATAAAATCAGAAACCATAGATAAATCCATATAAAAGCCATCAGATGAACAATCAAGAACATAAAAATCAAGATGAATCCATGTAAAAACATCGGATCACAATCAAGAATATAAAACTCCAGATTCAAAATCAGAAAAAATATATATTAAAAACTCAATATGAAAAGCCAAATGAACATTTAACAACCTAAATTTAGATCTAATACATAAATCAAAATAAGATAACAAGAAAAAATAGAACCTATATCAAAATCCAAACACAAGAAGAAAAACGTAAATCTAGATTGAAATATAAATAAGAAAACCTCTAAATCTGAATATGAACCTAAATTAAATCTCATTACAAATTCCCAAACTTAAAAAAGAATTTAGAGAAAATTAAATTGAATATAGAAGAAACCCTAATAAAAACTAATCTGGAACAAATCTTTTCCACATGTTTCATCTTCGAAGAGAGGAGAGATCTGGATCTGAATCGCCGGAGATTAGAGGTATCGCCGGAGAAGAAGGGGGGATGAGGGGATATCGCTGGATTCCACCGCCGCCACCAGATTCCACCACCACCGCTGCCACCATATTCCACCACCACTGCCACCAGATTCCACCACCGCCACCACCAGATTCCACCACCTTTTCAAGATCTGAACTGTGGAGAAGAAAGGGAGATGAGGGGGTATCGCCGGATTCTACCACCACCACCGGGGAAGAAAGGGAGATGAGGGGGTATCGTCAGATTCCACCGCCACCACCACCGTCGGAAAAACAGTGCCATAGAGAAAGAAATCTGAGGGAGTTGAAACCAAAACCAAAGAAGAAAGATGTTGGCAGAATTCTTAGGAGAAAAAATCAAAAGTTTGGAAAGAGGATTTCTAGGAAAGTTTAATGGAGATGAGAATGGAAAGAGAATTTTAAGGAGATAATAATGGGGGAAGGGGGAGGGTTTCACGGTGGGTTTAGGGTTTCAATTTGGAAATGATTTTACATTTATTTAATATTTAAAATAAGAATATAGTTTTTATTTGATTTTTAAATTAAATAATATTAAATGAAAAGACCAAAATGCCCCTCACGTGAGGAGCACATGGGATGCCTAACGGCAGATTATGGACGGCGTTAGTCGGAGGGACCAAAGGTGTTATCAAAAACTCGTTTGAGGGACCAGGAATGTACTTTTACCTTTGGAGGGACCAAAACCAAAAAGCGAGCATAGATAAAGGACCAAAAGTGTAATTTACTCTTTTTTTATTAATAGAAATTTATATTGATATCATAGAAATGTGGGAAAAAACATTTAAACATTAAATTATGATGATGACAAATCATCAAATTAAATAATATCAACATAAAGCATCCTAACAAAAATAAATCATAATGAGATCATATAGTTAAATTGTGATGAAATTAAAATTATAACTTTCTAATAGTAAATTTAAGTAAATAACCTGTTCGGTCTTATCATGTCTTATATACCAAAAGCAGTCTTAAAAGACGGGTTATGTATGGATCCGATTATAATTGCAATTAATTTTTTTATGCAAATAATAAAAATTAATTTCAAAATAAAACAACAAGACAAAATTGATTGAGCCTTAAATATGTAAATAATGTAAGGGGAATACAACAAACCTACACAATAATAAATAAAATGAAATATACATAGCATGTTAGAGCATCTCCAACAGTATTTCTATTTTTTTTCCAAAATACAGAGAAAAGAGTCAAAATCTCTAAAAAATTTGCATTTATCTCTAACAACATCTCCCTTTTTAAGAGTCCAACATTAATTATATTATTAAAATATTCAATATATTTAAATAATTTAAACATACTTTTATATTATTGGTGGAAGAGTGGAAAATGAATAAAATATTATTTCTCTTACTTGGTAATCATTTTTAGGTAATCTTCAAATTTAGAGAAAAAAAACATTATCTCTCATGTTTTCTCCATTTTGGATAAACATTTAGAGATGTTGTTGGAGCACAATTTAGTCAAAAATCTCTGTTTTTCTTATTTTTCTCTATTTTAGAGATGTTGTTGGAGATGTTCTTAAATTATCTACAACAACACCTCTAATTTTTTTTCTAAAATGGAGATAAAAAAATTCAAAATCTCTAGAAAAATTGCATTCATCTCCAACAACATCTCTATTTTAGAGAATCCAACATTAATTATAGTATTAAAATATTTAATATATTAATAAAATTTTAAAGTAAGTCTTTTATTATTGGTGGGAGAATGAGACTATGAATAAAATAATAATTTCTCTCACATGGTAATTATTTTTGGGTTAATCTCCAAATATGAAAAAAAAAGTCTTCTATCTTATACTTTCTTCATTTTGAAGGAACTTTTAGAGATGCTGTTGGATCATATTTTTAACTCAAAATCTTCATTTCTCTTATTTTTTTCAATTTTATAGAAACTTTTAGAGATGCTGTTTGAGCATATTTTTAACCCAAAATCTTAATTTTTCTCATTTTCTCAAATTTAAAGATGTTGTTGGAGATGCTCTTATAAGTTATTTTAACATATTTTAAAATAAATTACGTCAAAATAAAATAAAATTTGTTATTTTTTGATATAAACTAATATTTATTTTCAATAAAAATCCTTTTGGTGCAAAACTAAAACAATGTTTCATTTTTTAAATTTAAAGAAAATGTTTTTGATACTATTATTTTTTGTACTTTTTGCTTTATTTTGAAAAAAATAATGAAGGTACGTATAGCATTGATTATGAATAAATCTTCACTTTTGGACCAAGTAAAGTACCTTGCTTTTAAAACCATGTCCTATTAAAATCAAATATCTATTCCATAAATTCTCATCGGTTATTTTTAAATGGAAATTTAATTATAATAAAAAAATTTGAAAATTGATTTACCAAAATGACCAATTTCTTTTTCAGTTTACTAAAATGACCAAAAATTCCTCAAAATACACCCCGAAATACAAAATTTTCGAGCATGTTTTCGAGGGAGTTTAGTTGATTTCGAGGGTGTCTGACCAAAATTTCGAGGGGCTTTGACCAACTTATCGAGGGTGTTCCAATAATTATCGAGGGCCTTTTCTAAATTTTCGAGGGTGTTCTACATTTTCGAGGGTCTTCTAGCAATTTCCAGGGGCTTCATTTTTGGTCGAGGGTGTCAAATTTGTTTGGTCGAGGGTGTCAAATTTGTTACTTGAATTTGATTTATTAATTTGAATTTACATGTTTTACCCCTAAAGTTAGTTAATAAATTACTTTACGTCCTTTACTTTTTAATTTTTCGTTTTACACCTTTATCACATTAACGTATATAATCGTATATCAATTAAAATACGCTTTAAAAATACGTTTTAATTTTAACAAATTACACCATGAAAACTGTCTCGTCAATACCTTCGAAATGAACCCAATATTGAATATTTTGGATTTAATTATATACTTTCGAAAGTATATACTTTAAACGTATTTATTTATAATGTCCACAAACGTTTAGGTAATATTAATTTATATAATTTTTATAATACAATTGACAAAAAACACAAAAATAGTACAAATTATTTATAATCTATATCTTGTTCTTAGTTATATCCATAATATTATACTTTGTCGTTAAAAATTAATCACATGGTCAAAAGTATATACTTTCGAAAGTATATAATTAAATCCAAAATATTCAATATTGGGTTCATTTCGAAGGTATTGACGAGACAGTTTTCATGGTGTAATTTGTTAAAATTAAAACGTATTTTTAAAGCGTATTTTAATTGATATACGATTATATACGTTAATGTGATAAAGGTGTAAAACGAAAAATTAAAAAGTAAAGAACGTAAAGTAATTTATTAACTAACTTTAGGGGTAAAACATGTAAATTCAAATTAATAAATCAAATTCAAGTAACAAATTTGACACCCTTGACCAAAAATGAAGCCCTCGAAATTGCTAGAAGACCCTCGAAAATGTAGAACACCCTCGAAAATTTGGAAAAGGCCCTCGATAATTATTGGAACACCCTCGATAAGTTGGTCAAAGCCCCTCGAAATTTTGGTCAGACACCCTCGAAATCAACTAAACCCCCTCGAAAACATGCTCGAAAATTTTGTATTTCGGGGTGTATTTCGAAGAATTTTTGGTCATTTTAGTAAACTTAAAAAGAAATTGGTTATTTTGGTAAATCAGTTTTCAAAATTGGTTATTATAATTAAGTTCTCTTTTTAAATTGTATATTGATTATACATTTTAAAAAGGGGAGTGCTAATGGCGTCCCTTAACAAGGGTGTTGAAAACTTAGGACGCGTTTGACTCGCGGGATTTCGAGGGATTTGGATTTCAAATCCAATCCATTTCGGTGTTTGGTTTGCCTGATGGTAAGAATTTAAAATAATCAATGGATTCATTTAAAATCCCATGAACATTGGATTTTGAAATCCTTGACGGATGCTCGGGATTTCACGGGATTTCATAGGATTTGTATGAAATAATGTTTTAAAAATGTTAAAAACATTTGTTTTATAATAATTGATTAATAAAAATGTAATTTAATTATTTTTATATTTTTTTATAATTTTTTATATTTTTATATAAATTATTTATAAATAATGGAAATCGAATTCCATTCTAAGTTCTACAAACCAAACACATAAAAGAATTTCAAATCCATTCCAATCCAAATCCCTCCAAATCCAAATACTTCCATGAAATTCAAATCCCTAAAAAACAATTCCGCAAACCAAACGGACCCTTAGGGATTTGAAAAAGCAACTATCTCATCAATCATCAATGATTAATTATATTTTATTATATATAAAATTAATATTAATTTTTTTTAAATAATTATCCTATATATATTATGGATTTTATAAAATGTATAAATATTATTATATTTTGTTTGTTTTTTATTTGTATATATATATATATTACCCTTTATATATTATTTTATTTTTATTATTATATAGTGATTACTATTTACTATTATTAAGTACATATAATCTATATATATTATCTATATACATGAATAGATTTTTTTAATTATATATATATATATATATATCATTTCTTCATCATTTGTAATACCTTGTGTTATTTAATCTCAAAAATTTAGAAAATTCAAAAGCTTTTGTATCAATCTTCTGTCGTATATGGTTTAGACTGAAAATCTTTGATCATCTTTTTTATAAGTGTTATTGTTTATATTCTAAACGAAGCTCAAAGGTAGAAAAGAAAGAATTCTAAATAAATGCACATAGTTTTTATGTGTTAATTGTAGTACAAATAATATCATTTTATGTTTTATTTATATATCCATTTTGTTTTAATATTTTATTTATATATCAAACATTAATGTTTATGTTTTATTTTTATGATTATATAATTATTAGAAAACAATAATAATGTTTATATTAATAATAGTTTATTTAATTTTTTAAAAAAGTAGAAAAAATAAAAAAAGATATCAATGAATATAAAAAACAACAGAATGACATGTTATAAAACAAATTTTAAGTTATAATATAATAATATAAAAAATATATTTATTATATTAATTAAAATATTATATAAACAAATACATAAATAAATAAAAGAATTTATATAATTTACATTAATTAAATTTAATATAAGTATATTTTAATAACAAAAAACAAAAACAACAAAAATACAAAAAACATTAAAAAAAAAACTTGTAATGATTTAATAGAGAATTAGGGGTGCCATAAGTATGGTCTAGGGTGCCATTAGCCTCCTCATTTGAAAATTATATTTCAAAATTCAGTAAAAATTGTGTTGATTATTATAAAACTCTATATAAAAAATAATAGTTTAATTTTAGGAGGAAATTTATCATTTCTTTTATTCTCTTTTTTTTCTTTTGTCTCCTAAAAAAGTTTAAAAAACCCAGGGTTAGAGTTTGCTTATTTTTGAGTTTTTTCGTTACCATTTATTTTTAAAACTATTGTGAAAAAACCATAGACTTTTTTTTTGAATAAAAAACCATAGACTTAACTACTACATATTGTTAATTACATCTCTATCTATATTTAATAATTTTATTCAAACTATTTAATGTTCTTTTTAAAATTTAAATGCATAAAACTGTAATAATTAGTTTTCACTATTTAGGTGACCCATTTTTATTTACTTTTATTTGATTATTTCGAGTCCAATAATTAATTTTACTATTTAAATGAGAGTCTAACAAAATTCACCGTCAAAAAATGGAATCAAACAGGCATATAATATTATTTTTTCAATTACTTTTTAAAATAATTTAAAAATCCAGCAAAATGATGAACAAACCTGAATAATATATATTACATAATATTTTATTACAACAAATTATATAAGTATTTTATTAAAAAAAAAACAAATTATATAAGTATAATTATTTAATCCGATTACTTTTAAATTATTCGTTAGAAAAACTAACAACAACATATTTTAGTATTGGTTGGGTAATAAAAGAACCTTATCAAAAATAAATTTAAATATTTAATAATAATTAAAAAAAATTATATATTAAATATGGACTTATTTTAAAATTGAATAAGCTGTAAAGCTTTGCATGATGTTTAGATGCCCGGTAGGTGGATCTTGCATAGAGGCTTACAATATATTTCTCATTAAAAATTACAATCACATAAAAAAAAGTAGACTAATTTTTAATAGGTATGTTATATAAGGAAATAATTTTTTTTTGAGATTTTTGTCAAGAAATTCTAATTGAAAATTCTTCAAAATAGAAAAGCATTAATTTGAAATTAAATAGTTTGAAATTAAATGTTTATAAAAGAAAAGAAAATCTTAAATAATGTAATTTCCAAAATAAAAGGTCCTAAAATTAAATAAAATTTATTTTGAAGATTTTAAATTATGATTCTAGGTTTTAAATAAATTTTAGAGCATGCCAAACATACTATGAAAAATTAAATAAAATCGAGATATTATTGAATCATATATTTATAAAGCCAGATAAACGATTATCAAAATCTATTTATCGTAATCAATGTTTTCTATTACAAACAATCGAGATATTATTGAATCGTATATTTATAAAGTCAGATAAACGATTAATATTTTTTATATAAAACCAACTCTAAGAGAAAATAGAGATTTTAAGTCAAAAATTTGCTTCAAAAGATCTCTTAAAACTATCTCCAAAATAAAGTAAAGAGGAGAGAAAATGAGTTTTTCTCCAAATATGAAGATCACTCCAAAAATGATTACAATGTGAAACAACCAATAGAAATTCTTGAAAAAAAATATTTTAATAGATAATTTTAATATTATAATCAATGATGAGATCTCTAAAATAAGGAATTTGTTAAAGATAGATGTAAATATTTTTAGAGAGTTTAGATTTTAATTCTTTATTTTAGAGAAATTTTAAGAATTTTCTTGATAATGCTCTAACAATATATACCTTAAAAAATCTTAATTAATAATCATTTGCTGACTATTATTTCTCTGTCTCTTCCCAAAGTCATCCTAGTAAAATAAAAAAAAAAGCAAAAATAAAAAAACAAATTAAAAAATAGAAAAAGAAGAAAACTCTCCTACAGAACAGTCCAGAGGTTCAAACATGTATCCCGTCATCATCGCCTTCTATTTCTTCAATCTCCACCGTCCGATCATCATCACCTACTTCTTCTTCCTCCACGTCATCAATCGCATGACCCACCCATTCCTCCATGGGTGCGCACTCAACCTTATGGTGCACCCTCCAATCATGCGCCTGACACCCACGTGAACAGTAGTTCACCTTCCCACAACCCGAACACCTCCTAAATTCATTTCTCCGGGTCTCGGGTCGCCCGCATCCACCATAAGAACACAATCTCAAACCCGGAGCTCCACATTTTCTCAACCCGAACCACTCAACCAAAAACCGGTTCGCCGGGTGAACTTCCCGACCCGGTAAGTTAAAGTTAAAGTTAAACCGGTAATTCTCCGATAATCTGACGTCATCGGACGGCAATAGGTCTCCGTCTGAGTCTGTTAGATTTGGCCGCCGGTGGTGGTTATGGCTACGGAACTCAAACGTCGCCGGAGACGGTGAAGTGGCGACGGCGCGTAGGATATACGATAGTTCACGCGCGTTGGCTTGGACGAGTAGACGACGTCCTTCCTCAACGCTTTTCCGTACACCATAACCGTCTTGAAGGCAGTGACCTAGCTCACGGAGAGCGTCGACGTGGCCGAGAAACGCCGATCTGGCACAGAGAGCAACTCCGGCACGGAGGTCCTTATCGTTCTTCAAACCACCACTGCCGTTGAACTGAATTAAAGCCAGTGAGTAAAGTGCCGGCGCGTGAGACTTAATCGCCGCCTTCGCCATTAACGACGCTCCACTTCCTCGATTTTGTAAACAATAAAATCGGATCTAGAACAAAGAAAAACACCAAAAATATCTAAATCAAAACAATAGAAAAACCTATCGATTTCCACGACGAAAATCCCGTTAATCAAGTCGATTTCTCACAAAATACTAATTACGAATTAGTAAATTACCATTCCGAGAGTATAATACGCCTCTTTGTTGCCGGCGTTGACGCACAATTTCAGAAACCGGTGAGCCTCATCGGACCAGTTTTTAGCTCCGACGGCGAGAGTTTCCGAACAAGCGTTCGATAAAACCAGAGGATGAACACCTAATTTATTCAACCTCTTACATCTATAAACACGAAAATCAAAACACAAAAAAACAGATTAGATTAGATTTTGTACAGTTCGAAATGATTAAAATCAAACAAAACATAAAAAAAAAATGGAAGAGAAAATTAATTTTGTATGTATATGTTGAAACCAAAACGTACGTAAGAAGAACAGTGATGAAATCAGAAGGAGAAGAAGCGGTAGAACTGAGCTTGCATAGGATAGAAATAACAATTTCATCAGGTAATGATTCAAATAGATCGGATCTTCTTCTTCTTGTTGTTCTTCTTCTTCCATGGTGAACAGCTTCTCCTTCCCATAGCTTATTCTTCTTCTTCATGAATCTGTGTTTATAAAAAAAAAAGGATTTGAA
This sequence comes from Silybum marianum, assembly GCA_036898165.1. Lineage (NCBI taxonomy): Eukaryota > Viridiplantae > Streptophyta > Magnoliopsida > Asterales > Asteraceae > Silybum > Silybum marianum. Next base: position 34,078,775 of record CM072535.1, read on the forward strand.
AAACCCACCTGCTCTTAGAGGAGCATATAGAACGGTTGATTCACTGGTTTGTTGCGGAAACTGATAATAAAGAAAATTTGAAAAGGTTTTTATAGTTCATGAGGAGGAATGGAGGAGAAGAGATGGATGAATGAAACTGCTACTATTAAGGACAAAGAACCCACGTAAGAACATACTACAATAATATGCTGTGGTGTATACGTATCTATATATATACATATACATTTACAGGGGAGGGATGACACGAGAACCACCCATTTTTAAAGGAATAAAGTAAACACCTTGTGGACCATATATGATATGGGTCCCACATAATATTAAATCATTTCTGATTTAATGTTAAATCATATTAAATCATAAATGATTTAATATTATGTAGAACCCACATCATATGTGGTCCACAAGTGTTCCTTTGTTCCTTTAAATTTACAAAGTTCTCATTTGAACCTTCCTCTACATATATATATATATATATATATATATATCTTTACATTCATATAGGGTTCCGGTGAGAATTAAAGTTACGATAAAAATGATAAGAAATGATCTCCACCCTTGATTGTATATTAGGATGAAATGCATTAAAATAAAATATATCGAGATACACGAGATCGGTCCCCGTATCAAACGCGATTCATGAGGGTTTCAGATTAAAAATGATCAGCGGCCAATATCATTTCTTATCATTATCTGATTATCACCATAACTTAACTTTATATATATACATATATATATATATAATGTGGGTCCCACATAATATCAAATAATTTGTGATTTAATATTATGTGGGACCCACATTATATTTGGTTCACAATTTATTCCATTATTTCTTTAAGAAGAGGTAGTTCTCATTTGATCCATCCCCTATATATATATATAGGGTTAGGTTCAAATGTGAACTTAATTTTGGCTGTGAACGTGAGGACGAATCTCAGCCACACATCTTCGGTTATGGTGGACGCGATCACGGAGGATTGACGCGATTCATGGGAGGGTGGAGATTATTAAAGGAGTGAACTGCGTCAAAGTTCGTCTTTATTGACCGGATAAGTGGCTGAGATTCGTCCTTACGTTCACAACCAAAAATCAGTTCACATTTGAACTTTCCTATATATATATATATATTTAAACATCGACTTAACTTTTTTATACGATCTCATTTCTATGTATATAAAGTTAGCGAGAACGGTAACAATTATATGTTGATTGTAAAGAGAGAGGGGGAAAAACATGGATAAAAATGGGTATTTTTGTATTTTTCATATATTAATTATCACAATCCTCAATTATCTTATTTCTTATCACTTTCTTAATTATTTTGGTTAATTTTGGTAAAATTATTGGAACAAGATCATAATTTTAAAATAAAAATTATTTTTTCATCTATTTTTTTTTATGAAAAAATCATTATTTATAAACTTTCTAAGATCATTGGTCAATTTTGATGTATAAAAATTTAAAATAATCAAAATGAAATATTAATATGAAATATTAATATGAAATTTATACAAATACCTTATAAAAATAATTATCTTTTAAGAATAAAAACAAACGTAATATCAACCAAACGTGGATGGAGTAGTTCAAGAGGGAGATAAAGAGAATGGTTGATGATTATATTTCAAAAATAAGAATAATTTGTTTTAAATTTTGCCAACCAATGTAATCTTTTTTTCTTTTTTCTATCATTTTTTAATCTTTAATTTAATCTTATTTGTTGAGACCACTGTGAAGATTTGTTGTGACTTGTAATTCATGTGAAATATTAAATGTGGTTTTTCTATAAATGTTTATTGCATTTTTCCTATTTCTTAATATGAAAGTTCTATTTTTATTTATTTATTTAAAATTCGGTGTCTTATAATATTTACCAAAATCATTCATCCATAGTTTCTAAAATCGTCTCACAAAAACGAGACCAGAAGATCTCACATATCCCAATTATGCATGTATATAGTTTTCGTATGAAATTTATAAGTAAGAATCAAAAGATGTTAATACGTTCTTATATAATACATATCAGTTGTATATTAGTGTGATACACTTAAACCTACTTTTTTACGGTAGAATAATTATGGAAAAGAGCATGATTCCTCTTTAAAATATTCATGTTTATTTGTGAATATAAATGGCAAAATAAATTAAAGCGGTTCAATATTAATTATTTATTCGGAACACACGTCTATGAGGAATAAAGTAATTATTTAAAATTTTATTATAATCGTATGGATTTAGAGCTCTTTTTATCTTTATTCTTTTAAATCTGGAAAATTCTCAGTTTTCTTTTCTAATTTATCTATTTTAATGAATAGTTTATCATAACTGTTGGAGATGGTCCTTTAATATTTTTTATACCTTTTTATACTTAATATTAAACGAAAAAAATAAAAGAATCAAAGGATTAAAGCACATGCAATTGGGTTATGAAACGGTAGGCTTGGATTTCTTTTTTATGACTATATAGTTCAATTCACTTTTTGTCGTCACACGAATATGGTAAATGCTCTATGCAGTTTTATGGGCAAACGATAACTTTTAACGCGTTACTGATTTGTATTTAATGGTCTATTGTGTTACTTTTAAAAATATTATATAATATTTTATAAGACAACTCATCGTGTACTCGTATGATACAGATTATGCAAGATTTTATTTAATGTAAGGGAAAAAAATTAAGAGTATATCCAATATTAATGCTATATTTTTCTCTCCTTTTTCCAAATTTAGAGATATTTTCTCTTATCTCTATCGTTCTCTCTCTCCTATTTTTCTTTATTTTAAATATGAGTTTAACGTAACTGTTGAATCAAACTTTTTTTCTGATCTCTAAAACTTTCTAAAATAGCATAATTGATGAAGATGCTACAAATCTCACTAAAAAGAATCCAATGGTTGAAAAATATCTCACACCCTTTTTTGTTATATTGTAGAGTAAATTACATGTTTTTTTCTTGTTGAAGCACAAGTAAATTACATGTTTCGTCTTTATGGTTATATGTTTTTCTGTCATTTTTTTTAAATTCAAAGGATCGTGTCCATATTGTTGCATTTTTTTGCAACGAATTAGATCTTTAAAGCAACCACAAGTATCCATGTTGTTGATTTATTTAGTGATCGAATTCGTTAAAAACTGCAACCACGTGAACTTGAACTGTTTAAAGAAATGAAACCACACGGATGTATCTGTTAAAAGAACACAATTATAGGGACATGTTTTGTTAAAAAAAAAATTGTTAAAAATATCAAACCATAGGGACTAAACATGTAAGTTACTACATATCTCAACTTAATACATAAATTGGCAAAAAAAATTAAGCGAATTAACTAAGAAAAAGCGGGTCAAATAACAAATGGGTTGTATTCAAATAACAACATCCTAAATTGATTTAAATTAAAAATATCATTATTTTAATTCATATAAATTTTAGGATTATTATTAGTTATTTTAGTAATTTATAAGTCTTGAAAATTGGATAAAATATCTTGAAGAATTAATATAGAGTTGTTTATTTACCTTTTAACTGTTTTCACATAAAAGCAATATCTGAATCGTTAAGGGATAAACATGTTTGACAAAAAAATAAGTATGTCTCTGGTTCCAAAGTCTTTTGAATCATTAAGATCCCAAATTATATCTTAAACCATTACGAAACAATTATACTTCATTTTGCATTATCTGTTAAGAGTCTCTTAATTATTCTGACAACTTAATCATCTTGCACCAAACCATCCAGCAATTGTCAAACAGCCTAAAACTCATTTGACACATACTAATATATTAGTTGATAATTGATTTCATTCGTTATTTAATAGTAGATGTAAAAAAATGCATCTGAAATATACATCTTACTATAGATGCACAAAGATCGGTTCTTTTTTCGGATTAACTCTTTCAAGCCTGTTTCCAGTATGGGAAAAAGAATTATGGTTTTCAAGTCCGGGTTTGGGTGTTAATAATTGATCTGGTTAGATTTTTTAATGTGTTAATTTTTTCGAGCTTAATCAATTTTATTTGGAACAGACTTTTAAGACCCGAGCCTGTATTCTTCTAGTAACTTAGCCTGGCCGAGTTCAGACATTTTTTTTGCACCTCTACTTGTTTTTTCAGGGGTGTTTTGTAATTTCAAATTATTGAGGGGGACATTTTGTACAGTCTTGTAAATATGAGGTTGATTTATGTAAATTTTCAGCGAATCAGTAATTACGACAACCGAAGTTGTCGTACTATCAAAGGAAGCAACACCTCGTAACGGTCAGCCCTGCTTTTGACCACATTCTAATAATTACAATATAACTTTTTATATTTATCTTTTATAAATAATTTTTATTTAATTTTTAAAATAATTATTTTCAAAAGTATTTGTCTATTGTATTTATCGGGGGGTTTTAGGAAGTAGCCATTAATTTATTTTTTTCTGTATGTGTTTAAAATTGTAAACTTTTGATACAAAAATATATAAAATACCATAATAGTATTAAAAAAAGATACAGTAATTATTAATGGGATAGACGTAAAAGTCTATTTAATTATTAATGGGATATACGTTATTATTTTTCATAGTGCTTTTGTTATAAAGAAAGTGATTTATTCAATAAGTTTTTATGAATAGTTGTATGCAAAAAGTAAAAATAATAAAAACAAAATCCAAACTTTCTTTTCAATTAAAAAACATGTTCTTTTTATTTATGGAAAAACTCTATCTAACAGAAAAAAAAATTAAATCCATACATACAGATTAATACTAACAAACAGGTCTAATAATACCGAACTTAATGAAAAACCACGAAACAACACCGATTTTCATAACTACCAATAATTACTACAAGCTCGTTAGGTATTGTCTTTTTTCCAGAAAAGTGTTACGTATTGTCTTTTTAGTGAGTTATGAGTCAATTGGTAGAAATGTTAGTGCATTTCTAATATATTTATAATAAAAAACTCGATAGTTTATTTTATATATTACAACATTATTTATATCCTCATGACAATTATTATATTTAACAAAATATTATTTATCATTTCTAAACATTTAATTGCAATGTTTTCTCATCGTTGTTAATAAAAAATTATCTTTCATGGTAATTATTTTTAAAAGTTCTTCTAATGTGGAGAATTTCGCATTGTTTCTGATACTTTCTTCCTTAATGATAAAATTTTGAAAACAACTGTTGGAGAGATTTTTTGCCTACAGTCTTTAAAAAACTTCATTTTATCTATTTTGAATAATCCGTATAAGATACTGTTACATGTCGGATAAAACTAACTTTTCATAAATTTAAGGTGGATTCCCCTTATATTGTGAATTAAATTATAATATTCCTTATTTAGTTTGTCTCCATTACGTTATTTTTCATTCAATAACGTTGTTATTAGCGCAAGACTCTAACAGATCATAACTAGCAAACTTACAACATTGCGTTGTGCAAATGAGGACACCTGTGTAATATTTGTTTATAAATATGCGTCGTCATTTTTCATTTTATATTAATTGGATTGTTTAATGATAACCTAAAATGTCGTCTAACTGCTTTCACACTTTTATACTAGTACTAAGAATATCTGAATATTTCAAAACTCGAACTTATTTATTATCAGGAATAGCTAGAATGTCTGGATATTTCAAAACTCGAAGTTATTTATTATTAGGAATAACTATCAAAGAAGAAAAATACAAACATGTAACTGACAAGACTAAAACTATGATATTTCTATGCCACATTCTCCACAAATAAGTAAAGGTCGAGTAGCGTACGATAAAAAATCAACTTATTCTTTGAAATAATTTGAATGAGGACCACCGAAACTATGATTCTTTTAGAATCTCGTTTGATTAGATGCATTTGTGTTTACAAAATTCTAAAATCATCAGTAATGTTCGTAATTGCCTCTCGATTGAGGTTGTGTGGAGAAAATATCACATATCATGAGGACATGTTAAAAAAAGCATTCTCGATATTTCACAAGGATCACAGTTTATTTTACATTCACTCAAATATATCTAAATTAGGCATTATTGTTATGCATAAGTTTGTTATTTGTTTGACCCTCACAGTGACACATTCACTCGAATATATCTAAATTAGGCATTACTGTTATGCATAAGTTTGTTATTTGTTTAACCCTTACAGTGACATATCATAAAAACATTGTCTATTTACACGTGGGGGTAGAAGTGTTTTACTGTTTTATAACATATACACCTTTTAATATCGACAATCATATATAAAGATAAAATTACATAAACTACTGTTGAAATAAAAGTACATAAAAAGAGATCAAATAAAACATATTTTAATAATGTTCTTTTTAGTCATGACTTTCAAAAGAGTGGTCAAATTCATGCCAATAAGTCATTAAATAATTATTTGCTTATTTAGTTATTTACTTATTTATTTCTTTACTATAATCATTAAATTATTTACTTATTTATTTGTTTACTATAGATTAAATAATTTCTTAATACCAAAAATTGTTATTTATTTCAGTGACTATAAAAACATATTTGAATCTCGAGAATAATGCGAATATATTTTAAATTAATTTACATGAAGACATATTTAATGCAAGCAAAACGAGCATGGCATCATTTTAGTATTAAAACTTCAAGAAAAAGTCAAATGATTCTCATGCTCCCAATAAACTCGGCCCAAATACCGAGTTGACTCAATCTTATTAGAATTTGTTATTACTTCTCTTCTAAAATAAATGTTCAATATAATTATTTGTAAATTTTAGTTACATAAAAACATAATTTTACTCTTAATTATAAAGATAATTTTTTTCTATCTTATAATCAAGAGTAAATTACGATTTTCGTCCCTGTGGTTTGATGTTTATAACGATTTTGGTCCCTGGTCTTTAAAAGCTGCTTTTTTCGTCCTTATGGTTTTCATTTCATTTCGCTTTTCGTCCCTGAGTCTTAACTCTGTTAAAAAATGTTATTAAGTTAGGGGTAAATTGGACTTTTCAAGTTTACCTTTTTATATACTTTTCTATTAAAAATTTACAAGTATATTATAATATAGTATTTTATATATATATATATATATATATATATAGAGAGAGAGAGCATAGATCCCCTTTCCACTTTACCACTATCCCTTTTTATCACTTCCATCACCAATTCACCTTCAGCAACCAATATCATTTCCCCAATTCCCCATTTCTTCCATCCCTTTATGACCTCCATCACCAATTCACCACCAGAACCACCATTTATTGTTCCTCCCTTCTCAAATAATCCTTCACCATCACTGAAGGTGATGATGCCATTTTAGATGTGACCTTCAAATTTGACTCAGTCAATTACTTGGCCAAGCTTTAAATCAATAGAAAATTTCCTTTTAGCCACCTGCTAACCTCCATAGCTACTTGACCCACCACCCAGTTAAATGTTGGGTATCATTCCTTGTTCCGATTTTGTGAAATCCCAATAAGGTGTCTTCAAATTCTAGTCCATAATGATAATCCCCTTTCATCTTCAATACATGTTCTTTAATGTTTTGACTTTTCACTTTCTGGTTCTTTCTCTTAATCTATTTTTCTTTAAAATTGCTTAATAAAAATCAGTATGAAGAATGAATTAATTAAATGGGAAACTACAAAAAGGGATTCTAAGTTCCCAAAATAACTTTACAAACAGAAGCCAAAAAACCCATTGCAGAAATAAATTTGATATTGATATAACTTGAGATATGGGGAGATAGAGGAGTTTTTGGAGCTTTACAACCTTTCAGAACATAGCATCCAGTCTATCTAAAATAAATGAGTAAAGAGACACAAAAGAAAATGTAACCCCAATTTACCCATTTGTCTCCTCATTGTCAGAGGATGATTTGGGAATGAGGATCGAGAGAAACCAAATTGTGAACAAAACATTGAAGGGAGGAGGAGGGTGGTTTGGAAAGTGGGAGAAGAAGAGGGGAAGGGGTGTCTTTCACCGGAGAAGATGGTTGATGGAGCCTATGGAGGTCGTCGGAGGAGAACTGGAATGGAGCCTATGGAGGTCGTCGGAGGAGAACTGGAATGGAGCCTATGGAGGTCGTCGGAGGAGAACTGGAATGGAGCCTATGGAGGTCGTCGGAGGAGAACTGGAATGGAGCCTATGGAGGTCGTCGGAGGAGAACTGGAATGGAGCCTATGGAGGTCGTCGGAGGAGAATCGGAATGGAGCCTATGGAGGTCGTCGGAGGAGAATCGGAATGGAGCCTATGGAGGTCGTCGGAGGAGAACTGGAATGGAGCCTATGGAGGTCGTCGGAGGAGAACTGGAATGGAGCCTATGGAGGTCGTCGGAGGAGAACTGGAATGGAGCCTATGGAGGTCGTCGGAGGAGAACTGGAATGGAGCCTATGGAGGTCGTCGGAGGAGAATCGAATGGAGCCTATGGAGGTCGTCGGAGGAGAACTGGAATGGAGCCTATGGAGGTCGTCGGAGGAGAACTGGAATGGAGCCTATGGAGGTCGTCGGAGGAGAACTGGAATGGAGCCTATGGAGGTCGTCGGAGGAGAACTGGAATGGAGCCTATGGAGGTCGTCGGAGGAGAATCGGAATGGAGCCTATGGAGGTCGTCGGAGGAGAATCGAATGGAGCCATGGAGGTCGTCGGAGGAGAATCGGAATGGAGCCTATGGAGGTCGTCGGAGGAGAATCGGGAATGGAGCCTATGGAGGTCGTCGGAGGAGAATCGAATGGAGCCTATGGAGGTCGTCGGAGGAGAATCGAATGGAGCCTATGGAGGTCGTCGGAGGAGAACTGGAATGGAGCCTATGGAGGTCGTCGGAGGAGAACTGGAATGGAGCCTATGGAGGTCGTCGGAGGAGAACTGGAATGGAGCCTATGGAGGTCGTCGGAGGAGAACTGGAATGGAGCCTATGGAGGTCGTCGGAGGAGAACTGGAATGGAGCCTATGGAGGTCGTCGGAGGAGAACTGGAATGGAGCCTATGGAGGTCGTCGCAGGAGAACTGGAAGGGTGGAGGCTGTATGCTCCTCTCTCTCTCCCTCTCACTCTCACTCTCACTCTCACTCTCATTCATATACATATAAATATTATTTAATAAAAAAGGAAAAGGAAAAAAATGTAAAAAGACTACCATGCCCCTAACTTAACAGACATTTTAAACAGAGTTAGTCTTAAGGACGAAAAACGAAACGATTTGAAAACCACAGGGACGAAAAAAGCAATTTTTAAAGACCAAAGACGAAAATAGCAATAAACAACAAACCACAAGGACGAAAATCGTAGTTTACTCTATAATCAAAGATAAAACGATAAAATAGTTACTTTTGGAAATAAATATTTATTTAAGGACAAATTAAAATAGTAAGTAAACATTTATATTGGAAGGAATCAATTAACTACTACTCTATCTGACCCAAAATAAGTGTTTATAATGTTATTTTAATTTGTCCTAAAACAATTGTTCATTTTTTAAAAGTATGTCTATTTTTCATTTATGTTCTTAATTAAGAGAACAATAAATTTGTTCTCTTATATAAAAAATTATTATTTTTAATTAAAAATAGTTCCAAATTAAATGTCCACATTACTATTTTAGTTTGTTACAAAATGAATGTTCATTTTTTATAAGAACATTTTTAGAAGTATTTTCAAAACAAGTAATTTGACGCACACGAGATTTCGGGGTTGTTACATCCTGCCATCTCATCAGACATATACTTGTAACGATTTTACATTAAAAATTTAAAAGTTAAGTTATTATTTCAAGTTTTCAACCAACATATCTGATTAGAAGGAATTTATAAGAGTTTTTTTAAATACATCATAGTCTATTAGTATATGGTAACACTAAAAAAAATCAAAGTAGGCATATACATCTTAATTTAATTGGAAGACGTAATATAAACTAAGGTATATATGATAATACCTGATTGATAACACAAAGTATAAGTGGTTCTTTTATGGGTATGAATCATTTATTTAAGAGGTGGAATGCGATTTAATTTTTGGACCACTTTTTAACAACTTAAAAAAACTGCTATTCAAAGCATTCAATTTTCAAAAATCATTTAAAATTTATTTAAAATCAATTCAAAATTTTAAAAAATTTATTCAACTTCATCACTGTTTGTAGAATTTTTTGACACACTAAAAGCAAATTATTAATTTTAAGAAGAGAAGGCACAATAATTTAGTAACGATTATTAAATTAAGTTGAAGTATCAACTTACAAATAAAATTAAATATATGTTATTATTTATAGCATATCACTCTTTAACTTTTTTTAATAGTTACTTTAATAATGAAAGTGTAATATAATATATAGAAAAGATCGAGAGAATCATGAAAAAGAAGAACGGAAAAAGTATAAGAACGGCGGAACACAAAATATCAGAATGAGTGTTAAATTAAATATGGTAATTGACGAGAGTTATTTTTGTGTAATTTGTTTCGCTCCAAGTTTTGTTATATTTTGTTGATTTTCAATTTAAGATATAAGAGGAAATAATTTCAATTTTTAAAAAATTTAACCATATCAGTTGGATTATCTCAATTTAACATTTCAGATGTGTTTTTTCCCCAAGATTCTATCGCGATCATCTCTATGACACATATACATGTATGTATTATTCATATATAGTGCACATTCATCGATATAAATGTACCAGTATGTGTCTAAATTCATAATTTTCAAGATTTCATTTGTATTTGTAATTTTTAACGTTTTATTTTGTTCTCTTATATATACATATAGGGATGAGATAAAAAAAAATTCCAAAAATACCTTCAAAATTCACCGAAAAAAGAACGAAAAGGTATAATATATTACATAGATTATACGTATTAAAATAAATGTCAAGTTAAAGAACCGAATACAGAAAAGGTATCTATAAATATAAATGTCAAATTAAAAAGGATAAAATAATCATTTTCTGTATAATTTGTTTTGCTCCATATTTTATTATATTTTATCAATTTTTTTATTTTAAACAAGAGAAAAATATATTTTACTTGAAGTAAGGTTTTTTTTCCCTTGACCCAAAATGATTAAAATGAAAAAACTAAAAAGAGGAGTTTCATATTGAAACTTCATTTGGAAAACAAGGGAAAGTGAAAGAGGTGTTGTGGAATATTAAAGATTGCATGTGAATGAAGATATCAATTACTTAATGGTTGGGAGGTCCAAAAGCCAATTGTTACTTAAGATGCATTATTGAAAAAGACATCATATAATTTACTTAAGAAATAATAAAAATATAATTTATTTAAAAAAATCAAAATGCAGAGGTAAGAAATGAAAAAGACTGATTGAGATCGGTGAATTCAAGCGGTGTTTAAATCAATGATGATACATGACTAGGGATCAATGCTAATACGGTGTTGACATTATCAGTTAATAAACAAATGTAGAAAGAAAACAAAGATTCAAAAATAGGGGAAAACAATATGTTTCATAATCGACATATAGGCATAATGTGTCGTGTATAGAATATTGCTATGTTATTATGTAGAATAATTCAAAATCATGTATAGAATATCAAAAAAATTTAACTGAAATAGAACGTGACTAAAGAAAATCTTGTATGTTTTATTATTTACATTCAAAATATAAAATAAATGAGAATTGAAAAAATCTTTAAGATTTGGTTGGTTTGCAGGATTGAATAGAATTTACTGAGATTTGGAATTGAATTCAATTCCATGTTTGATTTGAAAGATTTTTCTGTATTTGAAACGCCACAAATTTAAGATTTTGAAATCCCGTGGGGGTGTTCGTGTTTAATGGGATTTCTTAGGATTTTGTATGTAATAACATTTTGAAACGGATTTCGTTACTTCATATTCAAACGGAGAATGGATTGTACTAGTCTATCTGTTCTTAGGGTTTTAATAAAGAATGAACATTTCATTCTCTATTACTACTTGAAAAAGACATTACTGCTCTTTTTCTATAAGCGCTGACACAAAAACCTATCGTCGTTGCTACCACAACTATCGTCTTTACCACCGACATGATTGGCGCCACCATTGTCATGATAGACGGCAGTTGCTGCCAACATCATCGTTATATTCATCAAACAAAACTGCCAAATTCCAATTTTTGTGACAGATTTCATTCTAATCCTATAAACCAAAACCATGACAAAATCTGATTAAATTTCATTCTAATTCGGACGAATGTAAACCAAACACCACATTAATTTGGTGAAAGTTGAGATCACAACCATGGAATTCGGGGAAAAGTGAAGACAGTCGTGACCCGCCAAGACATTTCTTGGGCTAGTCACAGATCTTATGATTATTTTTTAATCATAAATTATGCTTGTTTTAAGTTAGTATTTTTCTTTATACATTTCTCAAACCTAAACGCATCTCAAAATAAAGCCTATGATAACAAAGATATATTAGGTGATGTGTTATCATAAAAATATTCCTTTTCTTTTCTTAAACACTACAAAATATTGTAAATCATTTACAAGATATATAATTGCATATTGACTTTCATAAGTCCTTATATACATATTTCTATATCGTGAATAGTTTAAACGAGAACAATACCATTTTATGAAAATGTAAGAAGCCATGAAACAGTTAACTATCACCTGTGATAGACTGGTGATACACATATGATGGACATGACTCACGGGAAGTCGCCTGCACCCTATTGACCAAGGTTTAAGCCATTCGAGTTTCAATGCATTTGATTTGTTTTTTTGTTTCTTTTTAACTTATCAAATTTCGATAATATTGAGAGAGTAAAAGTACAAATTTGGTCCCTATGGTTTGTGAAAATACTTCTTTTATCCCTTCAGTTTTGAAATTACAGACTATCGTGGTATTTAAAAACCACTGGATTTGGTCCTTTTTAATGGCAGTTAAATAATGCGTATTTTTGTCCATTTATCGTTTTTTGTTGTTTGTTCATTCAAAAACCATAAATGTTAAAAATCTTAAAATCGATTTTGATTTGGTAGAAGTGGAGAAAAAACGATAAAATGATGAAAATGTCCCTATTTAATAGAATTTTTTAACGATCGTTAAAAGAAAGGACCAAACCTAAACGTTTTTGCAATTCGTAATGACCATCTTGTTATTTTAAACATCCAGAGATGAAAACGTGTTACTTTTGACAAACTCTAGGGACCAAATTTGTTGTTTGCTCTAAAATATAATACTAATTAATCAATTTTTTACGTATAGATTTGAACCAACTCCTCTAAGCACTATTAATTATTGAATAAAATTTATAAAATCCTATTTCGATTAAGCTAGCTTATAAGCTGACTTATAAGTTAGCCTATTTTCAGTGTACACGTTTGGCAAAACATAAGCTAGCTTATTGAAACGCTACTTGAAGTAGTGTTTTGGGAGCTTATTGTCACATTTTCCAATTATAACCATCATTAATATTAATTATTATGTTTTCATATACCATTTTTGGTCATTTTACATTCTTATACGCTAGTTTTGCCAAACATGATTTTTTCATCAGCTAGCTTATCAGCTAGCAGCTAGCTTTTCCGCTAGTTTGCCAAACATAGCCTAAATAAATAATATAACTGATGCGTTGAGGGAAAAAAAATCTTCTTTTATATTAATGTATTTAAAGACGGGTTCATATGAAATTATTAAAATTGTTAGTAATTAACTACATTTTTTTACATTAATTTTAACGTATCATTTTATTTTTGTCTCTATCGATATTATAATTGTTTTATGTGTTTTTGAATTTTTTTTTAATTTTTCATTAAAAATCCCTTTTTTATGTAATTTATTTATTTCGTTTTTTATTATATTTTAAATTAGGTTTAAAAATTATTTTTGGTTTAATAATATAAATTTTTATAAAAGTAATAATTAAGTATTGTGTTAGAACTTAATGATTATTTTAATTATATTCTATATTTAAAATGAGATATTTATCTTGTATTTAATTATGTTTATCTGTAATTAGTTACACAAATTCAGAAATGAAGCTTAAATAAGTTGTACTTACGCATAATTTACTTGTAATCTTGCATTTTAAGTAATCTGCATCAATCAACAGTACTACATGCATAAAACTAATTTTTAATTTTTTTTGCCAAATGCTTCATAATATAATATAGATTTAGAGGTTATTTTTGAAAAATTAATTTACATTTTTGGCTCTGGTTAGTGATCACGAACCTATTTCACGATCGCTAACCTATTTCACTATCTTAGGGACCAAGAGTGTAATTTTCTAAACCTTTTATGAAGGAGAGCGCGATCACTAACCAGTTTTACGATGTTGTTGGTTATTTTGATAAATCAGAAAAACGAATAATCATATTAGGTATTAATTTTTAAAAAATAATTATTTGAATTAAATTCTCCAAAATATAATTAATATGATTATAAATTTCCTTAAAAAATACAACTTCTTAAAGATATGATCGACATTTCCATCTTTTTTGTATAAAACAATCATATCGCACCCACTTTGATTTAATGTGGGCCAATTTAATTAATTCTAATTTTATTTCCGACACATTTTAATCTTTACAAAATTCGAAACCGATACATTAAAAAATTGTAGTTAAAATTATAAAAGTACACACGAATTTTAAGATATTGTATATCAAAATAAACTATACCTAATGGTTAATATATTATTTTAAGGTGAATTCTATTCAGTAATATACTGTATAATTGAGAGTATGCGGGTGAGATAAGGTATGAATAGCAAAAAGAAAATTAAATATTTTTTACAAATTGTTGGTAAATATAATTTATCCAATAAACGTTTATCAGGTAAGAGTTTTCTTTCTTATTTATCGAGTAAAACTCTTGAATCTTGATATGTCTCTTACAAAGTAAGATTCCCGGTCATTATTATACTCAAAATGTAAGACAGTTCATAAATGATACCCGATAAATGTTTACCTGGTAAGTATTTAGTAAGCAACCGTTGATTTTCCGTATGTGTTTTGCCATCCTAAATATAGTCTTTCATTAATTGGATGATTGCACTATCAGTTATTTTTCAGGTTTCTTGATTAAGTACACAGTCACATATTTTATTATGTTGATAATTTAGATCTACTGAATTCATCAACAAAAGGCCAGGAGCAAATATACTCTTGTTGGTTCTCTAACGTCTTATGTATCATGTCAAGTTCAAACAGCTTTGTTGTTGAAGCTAATTTACAATTCAAGATTTCATTAGGCTGTAAATTTAAGTAATCAATAATTATTAACGAATCATTTTCAACTAGGTGCTATTAAAACATTAAAACAACCTTTCTTGATGTAACCCTTTATCTATTTTTGGAGTTGTCATTGTGTTACTGGTTTATATCATTTTAGAACTCAAAAAAATTATCAAGTATAAAACAGTAGTGTTCTAAGAGAAAATTGCATTAAAGTAAACGTATTTTTTAAGTTCTTATTTTGAAAGCGCATTTTCAAAAGCTTTATTTTAGCATCTACAACAAACAAAAAGGCTAATAATTTTTTTAAACATATTTTTTATTCACAAAGTTATAAAATATTCCATTTTTGTTCACAAGGTTATAACATGTTAACTTAATTGTAACAAAGTTATATTATACCGTTTATAATTTAGTTTTTCAAAGTAGTAAGTGAAATAAAGAACTTTTTTATTCTTATTATACTTATAATAGTCGTTTAAAAATTAATTAATTATTGTATTCATATAAACCGATTTATGTTTTCTAAAGTATTTATAGATAGTTTTTTTTGGGGTTAAAAGATAAGGGTAACCATTTTCTACAAATTCGATTGTTTGTTTATTCTAAAAATAATGCTTGACAAGTGAATCATCCTGAACAAAAAATTCCAATCATTTATTTATTTAAAAAAAATAGTTCATAAATATAACTAATCAAAAGAGCAAAGTTTGTTGGTGTTGTTTTTAACTTCTTTCTATTGAAACATCACAATTATTTAAATTCTGAACCAACTTTTTTTAAAGAAAAAATAAAACAAAAAGACGGATAAAAAAAGTAAACTACAATTTTGGTTCCACTGGCTTTTTTATCAGGTTAAAGACAAAAAAATGGGTAAATGTTTTGCGTTTAACAGAACTTTTTGCATGATCTTTCTCCCACCACTGATGCGGGTTCAAATCTTGTTTTTGTCATCTTTTTTGTTTTTATCTTTAGATTTATCATGTTTCTAAAAAAAAATTGCAACACAAGACCTTATATACGAAAAACAAAGAACTAACCAATAGACCAATGATGATTTTATGACAAATATCCATATCTTTGATTCTTACATTCAAATGATACTACCAGTTAAAAAAAATTATAGATCCACCACTGATAACAGTGATAATGATTATTCATATTATGAAACCAAACATTAAAGAAAAAACTCACAAGAAAAGTTTTTATTTTAGGCTTTACACTTATCTTTTTTTTAGCATGAAACATGTGATGATAGGAACGTGCCAAAAATAAAGGCATATAAAAACAAAAGGGCAGAAATGTAAATGGTCATGACCAAATTATATAAATACAGAAAGAGACATTTGGGATCGTATGTGAACAAAAAACATGGATCTTTAACGTTCTTCAATTGATAGCGGACAAAAAATACGAACCTTCGTATTCACAATTATCTTCTTGACAAATACATACTTTTATTCCCATTGTAGTGTGAGAACGGATTTTTTTTAAAGGGTATCCTAAGCATTTGTCTAGACTAATCCCTGGTAATTTTAAAACTGCTAAAACATGCAACCCTAAGATAATTCCTCAGTTGTCACAAGTTGTTTGCGTCTGGATTCGAATCTGGGTAGATGGGTTACTAGCCTCATCCCCCACAAGTTTTAACCAGTACGCCATAAGCCTTGTGGTTGACAATGGATTTTTTAGTGAGAATAATGGAAATAAATCATCTATCTTTATTTATCTATTTCCATTGTCGCCTTTTAAAAACCAAACAAAACCTTTAAGATAGATGTCAAATATGCATACATCTTGTAATTTTAAACCTCACTCTTATACTCATTTGATTCTAAACCCGAATAAAGGTTTAGTTTGTTCAACAAAATGTGATTAGACTTTAATAAGTTCAAATTCAAACATAATTGAACTTAAAATAATATTTGATAAGAATTTCAGGTATTCTTACATGCAAAGTTGTTAAAGTTTAAAGCTGAACTTAGGCACAAAGAAGTATCGGGGCCTAGGCGCAAGGCACAGGCCCCAAAAATTCGAGGCACATCTTGTCAATGTATATACACACAATTACACACAACTCAAATATGCAGCAAGTACAAACCTCCAATACATCAACCAACAATATTTCAATAAAGGCCGGAAAGAAGAAGTTTTAAGGTCCGGATATTCATAGAGAAAGAGACTTTAAGTACTAAGAACTGGTATTTAATATTAGGGTTCGACTTATATCATCTAATTAATAACTTTTTTAAGAAGTCTAAGAGATGAGAAGATGAGAAAACTTATTTAATATTAGGGTTTGCTTAGGTATTTAGTAACTCTACATGAAACACGCCTAAGCCCACAAGGCGCCTCAGTCTTTTTTCGGAGTAACGCCCAATGGCCTCATTAATATGCATAGCCTCTATTAGAATATGTGGAACCCCTAGATAAATCTCCAAAAGATCCCTTGAGGAGAAAGGGGAGGTTCCAACATATATAGAGGAGAAATGGTTCAAGTCTAGCCGATGTGGGACTCTAACAGCCTCGACTTTAAAAAAGCCCAAAACCTTGAGCCTTTTGAGCCTCAAAGCCTAGGCACGTTGCATTTAACAACTATGGTTACATGGTATCAAAATCTACTTCTCTAACAAACTCAACACACTTCAAAGAACTCCAGCATGATGCTAACTATAGTTTAAGAGTGACATTTTTGCTATTCCATAAAGATCTTACAACCCAAGAACCAGTATTGGGTTATCATTCGGTAAAAGGGCAAGTACACATAATATGTTGGAAAAGAGGACAACCGCTTAAGAGACTAACTTGAGTTAAGTATCTACGTAATCCTACGCCATGAAAGATGCTTTCTAGGTCTCATGAAATTTGAGTAAAATTTGATTCATCTTTGGTTGATGTCTTCTAACCTTCAAAATGATCAACAAATGCAACTTTTAATCAGATATGAAATGGGCAAACCACTTAAGCGAATCCCACATTGCTGATTACAAGGAAGAAGATTAAGCTGAGGAGTTTGTAGGAACACGTCCCACGTGAATAGTAAAGTAGATATGTGAGCTCCTTATGGGTGCGTTTGGTATTCAGACAGGACAAAACAAAACAGAACATGACAGAAAAGTTGTTCAGCGTTTGACAATACAAAATTAGACAAGAAAGAGTAGATAAAATGAACAATTTACTCCTAATAAGTTGTTTATATAATCCCATTAATTTATGTAATTTATTAAGTAATAAAATAAATATTTTTTATACAAAATATATCATTTAAAGTTTCGTTAAGACAATTAAAGTGACACCAAAATGAAATAAAAAATATGTATTTTCCAATTTTAATTTTATACTTTTTTCTATATTATTATTAATATTTAATAAATTACATAAATTAATCCAAATATAAAAACCATATAAAAATAATATTTTGAAGACAGTAAAGTAAAATTTTAAAGAGCATAAAATACAATAAATAAAATTTAAAAAATGAATAAAATGTAAAGAGTGAGACATTGATGTTTTAGAAAAAGAATTTGGTTTTATGTTGAGATTATATTTATACGATGTTCCACCGTGTTTTGCCTGTTCCATACAAAAGTCCTGTCAAACGTGGAATAATAATCCATGTTTTGTTTTGTTCTATTCAGTGTACCAAACACACGCTATAAACTCAAAGTTATGACGGTACAAATAACTTCCACCATGGCTTTAAGTTGGATTTAAAGTTATTGGGTCAGCAAGTTGCAGAAAAGGTTCTTACAGAAAAGGTTCTCATAATGAAAGAACTTACTTTTATGCCTGCCATTGATAGAAGCTTGTGAGAAGCAACATAAATAACATCAGAATTCTCCAAACTCTTCTCCACAAAATAGACAACTTCAGAAACACCAGACTGTGATATAAAGATTCAGACTTTTGATTCAGCCTTTATATTGATAAGAATGCAACAAAGACCACAGAGAGAAAGATACATGTTAAGAAAGGAAAGAGGTAGAAAACTCGCCTGAATGATAACTTTTGCACACTCATTGCAAGGGAACATTGTTACATAAAGCCTCTGCACATTTATAAGAAAAAAGCATGCGTCTTAATATATTCAGTCTTGCATTAGAGGCTGTTTGTTAGCAGCTTAATGAGCTTAATGGGCTTAATGGGACTTGTAGCTTATTCAGTCAGCTATACATGACTGTTTGGTAGTGGCTTTAATGATATAGAAAATGGCTTATTCAGTAAGCTTCTAGGAGAGAGCTTTATGCAGAAAGCCAAAAAAAATTCGAACTTGCCCGTTCAGATTTAAAAACACACTTCTTCAATCTATTAAAACTCACCCAAACAAAAACCTTCTCAATCTACACAGACAGACTAATCCACACAGACTGCTTTATCCATACAGACAAGAGAATGATGAAAGAAAAAAGTGAGCAATTAACCAAAGAAAGATTGGACCAACCTGCCCTGCAGCAGATGCATGATTTGTATTCAGGATGCAATTAACTTCAGCATGGCAAACATAACTGTAAAGACAGAAATTTTGATTGATGCATAAAGAAAGGTGGTGATTAAGACAAGAAGATTTTATCCCAACTAATAAGCAAGTATGTATCAACTTCAGATCAGCAAGATTTTATAAGAATTAAGATGGTAATTAAGCACTTACGGATACTTTGTCTCCAAAGGATTCCCATTCTTGGATTTCTAAAATAAGAAACGAGATTAGCGACAATCAATCAATTATGGAACTTATTGAAACTAGATTTAGAATACAAACTTTTGACCATGGGAGTTTGTCATCAGAACAACCGCGTGGAAACCCGTTATAGCCAATGCCTGGTTATAGGTCAAAAATACACATCATAAAAAGAGTAAAAAAAGACAGTAAAATGATCACAAAAGCTAGTAAAGCATCCACATTTCATCTTGCATAATCATATCTTTCTCTTGTTATTATAACTTAATCAACTTCAAGTATATGCTAAGAAATGGTTTCATTTGTTAAGAAGCATAAAAATCACATTCTTGCAATTCTCTAATTTCATCCCCATCCCCATCCCCATCAGAAAACGAGGATCCCTGTTTATACACTTTAATTTTTTACATAATGTTTTTATATATTATGTATGCAAAATGTCAATTTTACGTTTAAACGACATGTAATGCTAAAATATTGCTTAACCAAATTTTAATTGTTATAAGGGTAACATAAAAAAAAACATAGTTCAAACACAAATATATCAATTACATTACTTAATAATTGAAGTTTTATATAATCACGTCGTTATATAAACAAAAGTTTCCCATAAACAATCAAATCAATGATGTAATTTTCTTTTACAAGTATGGAAGATTGATTATATTTATACATTATACATATACTCATTGGGTTTTTCACTACATTATTATACTTGGTGTATATATACACATAGAAATGTATAATTAATATTGTGGGTCGAGGATGAAGGGTATCCCCATCCCTAGTTTATAAATTCGGGAATTCCCCGTCCCATCCGGTCAAAACCGGGTCGGATATCGGGTTCCAGGTTGAGAAAAATACTTATAATGCCGAGCTACATAATACTTGGAATATAACATTCCTCCAGAAATTCTTACCGAGTATTATACCATCTTGACTCACCAAGCATGCTCCAACCTAAAATGAAAAATAATGCAAAATTAGCAACACACCAACACTGAAGCAAGACAATTCAAATTAACAAGACCATTGGGAATCAGTTTAGTAATAAAAAAATTATTGTATTTTAAAATAAAAATTACAATGAATCATCACTAAACAAATTAACAATGTTGAAAATCAAATATATTTCTTATATAATAATAAAGATCTCTATAAATTGTTTTTTTTTTCTTTTTCTGAAATATGTAAAAAAATACAGCAAACGAAATAAATAAACTCACGTACCCTCCTCACCAAAAGGTGAGGTTTGAACCCCCGACCTCCTAAGAGGGCAAAGCTCACATACCGCTAGGCCAAAGGCCCTTTGGTAGATCTATAGTAGTTAAATACATACTAATATACAGTGGCGGAGGTAGCATAGAAGGGGGGGGGGGTCCAAGGACCCCACTGAATTGCTAAAAAAAATTATACAAGTTAAAAAAAATCAAAAATACAAAATTTAGCCTTAATTCCCCCGGTAAAATTTTCCATGGGACCCCATCTTGTCGGCGATTGACAAAAATACTAAAAAAGTCTCTTGAAATCAATAAAAAATCGAAAAAATCCTTCGAAATCGACAAAAACACTAACAAAATCCCTTGAAATCAACTAAAAAACTTAAAAAATTTCCCGAAACACGTCGGGTGATTTTACACGCCTTTAGTTTATCTTAATGGGACCCTTGGACAAAAATTATGGATCCGCCACTGCTAATATACATATATGCATTAGTTCAAAAAATAAAGATCTATAAATACATACTAAATATACATTAATTCAAAAAATAAAAGTTCAATTGGTCCGGATTAGGGGCGGATAATGTCACCCCGGCCCCGCTTCAGGTGTGAAAATAAACACCGCCCCCGGTGGTCAATTTTCCATCTCTAGATGAATGCTTCCATCCCCAAAAGAATTTCATATTTTATTTTTTGATTTTCGGTACCAAATGAGTAGCTATATTAAGCTATAGAAAAACGTAAAACTGAAGACAAGTAGAGTTACAATTCAAATTGTTTGTCTATTTTGAACTTTGTATTCGCTAGGTTGGTTTTTCACAAATAAAATGTAAATTAGAGACCAAAAGAGTAACAAATTTTAGCTTGAAATTTTCAATACGAAAAATAACAATTAGATTCAGATCAATAAAGAGCAAAAATTCAACCTGCCTATTAGGATCCTTGGATCTCTCAGCTGAAAGAAATGCGATTGCCATAAAATAGTCATCCCATGATAAGTATCTGCGTTGAAATCAATACAGTTTCTCTGTTAATACCTTGGCAATTGGCAAATTTATGAACAGATAGAACATGAACAATCAGTTTGAGACCACATGCGATCAACAGGATGCCGTTCAACCATGGATTTCACTGAGAAACAAAAGAGAACAATCTCGGAACTAAGTAACTTTACCCGTTACGTTTGGAGGGATCGTAAGGATCATCGGAAGATGAATTCCTCCGTAGAACGGCATCTGAAGTAGAGGTGGAGTCGGCGGACAACTTCTTCCTAGGGTTTACTAAGAAACGGATTGCGATTGCAGAAACAACGGCGCCGGCGATGGTAGCGGTAGAGATCAGAGTGAGGTCTCTCGAATTCATGGCCGGAGTTCGAAGAGATTGCAACGATGGAGATGAATTTCACAGAGAAAATGCATCCTCCAATGATGAACTTTTGCCGCCAAAAAGAAAGGGGGTGAGTAAAAAAACAGCGGGAAAAATTATTGTGAAATTATGTATTAACATCGTATAATTTGGGCCTATTTGGGCTTTGGTAAGTTTAGAGATTTTCTAACCAATTTTCTTTAAATTTTAAGTGAATACTTTTAAAATAAATTATATTTAAAGGAAATGTTTAAAAAACTCCTTGGATTTTTTTTATTTCAAATAATTAAATCCTTAAATTATTGTTTTTATTATTAAATAACTGATTTTTTTTAATTTTAAATAATAAGTCCTTGAATACCTTTGTGATAAATAAACCATTTAATTTTTAAAAATTAATTACTTACATCATTTTAATAAAAAAAATTAACTTATAACTGTATAGAAAGGTTTTAAAAAAGAAAATACGGTACGACCGATTCTAAACTCTATATCATTCAAACTTCTCGCATTTAAGATCATCGCTCCCTCTTCCCCATCGTAATTGGTTCTTTTTTATTTCCCAATCGATCACGTCATTGGTCTCCGCCATCGATGTTTCTTTTAGTTGTTTCTTTTAGTTAAAAAAATATGTAGATAACCAAACTTTAAAGTTACATGTTTATTTATTCAAAAAAAAATGTCCAGTGAGCTAATAATTTAAAATAAAACTTTTACTTTAGATATTTTAATATTAATTATAAATTGTATAATCTCAGTTAGAGATGACCAAATGGACCCGGCCCGGCCCAGGACCGACGGAGGACCAGGAACGGGACCGATAAAGGCTCGGCACGGGACCGGTAAGGACCGGTTATAGGACCGAAAACCGGGTTCGGGCTTAATAGTTCTTGAACTGGAATAGATCTTGAAACACAAAATAAAACTAGTTTAATTGACAAATCAAACTTCATATTACCAATATATTAGATCGACTAAAAAACAAAGATATTCGTTAACTAAATAAAAATAACTTTTGTCGTGTTTTGTTTTTGAATGTATTTTCCCAAAATTGCTATCATTATTTTATAAAATATAATCAAAATTAAAGATTAATATTTAGATGGGTTTAATTCTATCACTAAAAACACCCTTTTAAAACCTTGTATTATGTATAATTATTTTTATTTTAAAATTAAAATCGTTTTTGTATTACGTCCAAACACCCCTTATTATTGTTTCTATCTTTTTAATACTTTATTTATTTCGTAGTTGTGCTCATGAAATGACCCCTCATAAAAAGACCAATCATTTGCAAATAAAGTTATTATTATAATTAAAAATTATCAATTTAATAAAATATTATATTATAACTTTTCATGTGGTTTAATAAAAAATGGCATTTGTTGTTTCATTCTTTTAAATGTTATTTCGATACCATTTTTATAGTGTAAATGATATGTTTTTTTTATAAATTCGGCTAACCGTCTAACCTGGGGTTAAGTTTCGGTTCGGATAGTCAAGTATTTGTCTTATGCGGTTCAATTCACATTTTCCTTACTAATAGAACTGAACCGAACCGTGAACACTCCTAGAATAAACTTTTTCATCTTCCATATATAATTTAATCATAATTAATAGATCATGATAATTGTTTATAACTATCTCATTTGTTTCCTACTATAATGATATAGTTTGTAATAATTACATGGTTTATATTTGAAACCATCTTTATTTATATATAGGCGTTTAATCCTTTGATAACCCATTTTTGTGAGATCTGTGAGAACTTCTACCTTAAGGTTTTATTTTACATCATTTTTTCATCCAAGTATAGTGTTGAACGTATTGATTAATATATATTTATTTCACAATATGTTTATCTCACATGTGCTCGATTCACAATATATATATACACACACAAAGCCGCACAGTACAATCCGATATTTATCTGAATTTTAAAACTAAGAACTCAAAACCATTTATGTTTTTCTTTCGTTATACTATTTGGTTTTTGTGGTCTTATTTCTATATGGTTTTCGAAATAGAAAAGTTTTATTCGAAAAGGGAGAGAAAAAGAGAATTTGAATGGTTATCAGTTTTATGGAGTATACATATCGTATTAGTATGATTTAATGTATTTGAACGCGTTTATCAGTTATTTTTATGAACTTCAAACGTAAAGTAATTGATATCCCCTTCACCTACCTCATCTATAACATTATTGACTATTAAAATGAATTGTTGGTATGCGTCTTAAACCCGGTAAATGCTTACCGGATATAAGTATTTTACCCTCATTTATCTGGTAAGATTTTTGATCATTTCCATACTCAATCAGTAAGGTAAGTGATACCGCTACGTGTTTAGTAAATGGCCACTAAGTCATTTTTTTCCTAACATTGTGTTCTCGAATTTAGAGAGAAAATAAACATACTGAGGGAAAATAAAAGAAAAGGAAACAATTTATTTATTTATGCTCTTGAAATAGAAGGAAAAGGAGGAAAAGAAAATAAAGAAAATATTTTTTAATGTTCTTGAATGAAAAAGAAATAAAAGCAAAAATGTCATTTTACTTGTATGTTTTTAAAATTAAATCATTCATAATGAAAGATCGAGTAGTTTTGTAATTTTAATTAAAAAATACTCTCTTTCCTTCCACATTTGGGAGGAAAGTTTTGGAAATAAACTAATCATTACTTTTTTTCTCTTTCCCATTTTTTTTTTCTTTCCTGTTCTTTCTCTTTCCTATTTTTTATCTCCTAAAAAATTTTGAAAACACGAGTTTTTTTTGGTTTCCTTACATTTATCTCCATTCCATTTCCTTCCTTTCATAAGATGAGTTTCAAGAATGCAGCCTAAATGTTATATATATATATATATATATATATATATATATATATAAACATGAGTTATATATAAAGGTCATGTTTATATTGATAAAATTTATGTTTATACTAAGAGGAAACCAACATTTACACGTTAAAATGAGTTGGAAAAAAAGGAAACCACAATTCCTTCCCTCCAAACAAAGCCATCCATTTCTTTCAACTCTCTACAAGGATTGTACCTTTTCTCACATGATGTTTACCAAAATACCCTTCACATCTTTTTTCACACATGACACATACCCAAGGGTATACATGTCATTCCATAATATGTGGTTGGTTTGGTAAATATTGGAGGGAAAACAAGGCTATTTTTGGAAATTCACTTGAAAATGTGTTATATAAAGATGTAAAACATCTCTCCCTTTTCCAATTCCATTCCTCCCAAGAAAAATGGAAGATGATCAAATGGAATTACAACTCCTTCCTACACCACACACAAGAGCCTCCCGGTCACGTGACCCAACGTGGTCGTCGGGTTCGATAAGGTTTCGATCGGACAACACACAATACCCGATGGGTCCGTCATTAGACCTGCAGTTATCCAACACTTCACAGCCAGTTGGGAGTTTTATGGATGACTGCATATCAAGTGACTTTGGTCATAGAGGCTCGACAAAAGCACTGAAATGGCAAGAAGCAGATCAAATCCGAATAACATCAAAGGAGAAGGCGTATGTGGAGCGTGTAAGGGAGATGACCCAACGAGAGATGGATTTGGCACGGTCAGAGTTGTCATGTGCTAGGCACATGTGGGAGAGAGCACAAGAAGAGGTCGCGAGGGCGGAGAAAATGAAAGCAAAAGCGACACATTGGATTGATTCAAATTGTATGGAGATAACTTGTCAGGCTTGCAGGCAAAGATTTCGACCTTGACCGGTTATAAGAATACATAATCAGTAGTAAAAGGTCGACTTGTAAGCAATTCAATATTCATTATAGTCGGATTACTGATGGTGTATAAGGTTGTGATCATAATCATAATCAACACTATTCATAATTGCTTTTGTTTTTAGTTTTTATATAAGTATTTCGTGGTCATGTCTTAAGAATGATTCGAAAAACAATCACCTCTAGAGATGAACACTTAAATTATAATTTTAATGGTATTTATACATTAAACTGTATTTTAAAAGCGAATATTAATACATGTATATTGGATTTTTACAACCCATAATTAAAGGCGTGAGTCTAAATTTTTGTACATGTATTAATGTATCAGTTTGCTAACCAAATTTAAATAACATATAAAAATAGGAACCCGTGATTTAAAACATTACTTTTAAATAACGACAGATATATTCAATATGGATAAACGACATAAGTTTCATAACTATCTGCCACTTACCGGATTATAAAATGTCTTAAGAAACATCAGGTATTTAATTCATATTCTTTTATGTTATGGATGTGCCTAATTTTTATGAATAAATTTTTTTATCTGATTTAAGTATATGTGACGATGGATTGAGGAAAAAAAAAGCAAACATTGTAGTTATATATATATATATATATATGGGATGGATCAAACGAGAATCACCCCTCCTTAAAGGAACATATGAATAATTCGTGGACCATACTTGTGGATCACATATGATGTGGGCGTCACATAATATTAAATCATAAATAATTTAATATTATGTGACGCCCACATCTATGTGATCCACAAGTATCCCTTTGTTCTTTTAAAAATGCAAAATTTTCATTTGAAACTTTATCTCTATATATATATATATAACATCAAGTTAAAGATTGCTTAGATTTACAAAATAAAAGTTAACCTAAGTCAGATAGATATCGTTTTAATTATCAATTATTATCTTTGTAATTTCATTACATATTATTATACTCATTAAAAATGTCAAAAAGTATAGATATAAATGTCAATCGTACTTTCATATTTTTAGAATTATATAGTCAAACAAAAATATTTATTAATCACGTTCTTTTATTTTAGTTTTTTTTCCAACTACATTGCCACGTAACATAAATAATCAAATTGATACAAAATACGTGACATATCCGGATAATCGTATCAGATATTGTTTGATTTTTATCTACATCAAAACTCACGGTTTTAAAATGCGTCCCATTGAAGTCATTGTCCTCCCCACCAGCTCTGATACCATATGTAACATTCCTAAATAACTGTATCAGATATTATCCATTTTATCCAGAACTGGACTTACAATTTTAAAATACATATACTACAGAAAATATATAGCTCTTTGTAAAATAACATTCGTTCCCTTCCCAACCGATGTGGGATCTTATAACACATGGAAAACAACTTGACAAAAACTACCATATTATCTCAACTTATTGACAGTTTATCTCGGTATATTTGATTAAAACTGAACAAAAATAATATAATTGTTATGATCATGACAATAAAAATTTATAACTGATAAAAAAAATTGTTTGAAATGTGTAACTAAAAAAATGTGTGATGTTACAATAACGTTTTATCTTTATGTTCAAAATAAATAAAATTAAAAGAATATATGTAATTTATTAATATTTACGTCATGTGTAAACATCTCCAATAAATTTTCTTCAAAGTTTAGAAAATAAGAATATTTTCCGTTGAAAAAAAAAAGAAAATAAGGATATTTGGCTGATTTTGGGTTTTCAAACCGGAGAAATAAGAGAAAGAAAATAAGGATCGTGCATACTAAACATGACTGTTTAAAAATGGGTTGCTAATGAGAGAGAAACTGTAACATCTTATGTCAATCATACAAGATGTTTTCCGTTTTATCCATACATAGACTTAGGTTTTGTCCTCCCTCGCACACCAGTCCAGTTATCGACTCTTATACCATTTTCAAAATTTCAGGTCAATCGTACCATATTGTCCCTTTGTCCATATATAGACCAACAGTTTTAAAACGCATATGGTAAATGAGGTAAGTCTCTTACAAGACAATTTTAAAAAGTGTTTGGTTCATTTTAATAAATGAGAATAAAAATGGAAATGAGAATGCAAGAGAGTGGGATTTGAATTAAATTTCTATTTCCCGTAATTTGGTCACTTATGAAAATTAATGGGTCTCGAGTAATGGACCCATTGAAGACCTACGAGTAGACATGGCAAATGTGTCGTGTTGGATTCAAAGTTAAACGGTTTAAAAATGCCTAACCCTAACCCGACTCGTTTAATTTTCGTGTCGTGTTGTGTCAACCCGTTTTAACAGGTTGAAATGTATTAACCAAACCCGTTTAATTCGTGTCGGGTTAGCATGTCATGCAGTTTTTGTCAGGTCTACATGGAATGAACAATCACTTTTTTATTATTATTTAGGATTTACTTTGTTGAAAAAACTATAAATCGTGATGTCCGTTGCCTAAAGGCCTAAGGGGCCTAATATAAACGGGTTATTCGGGTCATTTTCGAGTTGAAATTTTTGACCCTGATCTTATCCGTTTAATTTTCATGTCGTGTCGTGTCAAACCGTTTGCTTAGACGAGTTGAAATGTATTACCCAAACACGTTTAATTTGTGTCGTGCCAGTTTTTATCAGGTCTACCTAAGAGTTGAAGATAAACTTTTTTAAGATTTTAAATTTGATTTTCTATTTTAGAAATTTCTAAAAAATCTATTATGAATATTCTATTAATTTTTTTTCCAGAGAAACATATTTATTTTATTAAAAAAAAACAATCAATATTTTCTGATGGCTACACTTTACACCTTGTTAGCTTTTAGCTCCATTCAACCAAACACCCACTACCCAAGTACCCATGTCCCTTTTAGTAATTTAATTCCAAACACTAAAAGATACCATCCTTTCTATCCATCTCTTTTCATTTCGGTCGGCAAAAAAACACTGATTCAAACTCTTATCTTATCGACAGCCTTGAAAAGTTCAATTTTCACATGGTTTAAGTAAGAAATGTGCAGATTGGTATCATGTTATACGTATAATTATTCAGAAGGATTATCAGATCAATAAGATCAAACATATCATGTTGGAGCTATGATCAATTTTTTACTGATTTGTGGGTATAGTTTGTTGTCTTCACAAGGATTATGACCCGATTCAGTATAAGAAATTTGTTTTATTACAACGATCGAATATACAAACTTTAAAAGATACATCATGAGGTTAGGATCGATATTCCATTTATTGATTTGTGGGTATAGCTCGTTGACTTCACAAGAAATTTGGTCTGATTTAGTAAAACATAATTGTTTTATCACAAGAATCGAATGTACGACTTTTAAATGATACCGATTGATATGATATCATTGTAACATTTGTATGTTACCATTCATGTATGGTTGAAATATTTGGTATGATCCATCACTTGTTGTTCCCCTTTTCCCAAACCAATATTTGGAACAAATGAATTGGACAATTGGTATGGGTGCAATTTGAGAATGGCAAAGGGACAAAGGATAGTGGATGTATTTGTGCCATGTGACAATCCATACATTTGCTTTTCTTTTTTCATTTCAAAGTTTATCTTATGGTTTCAAAGAACAAACAAAGGGGAAACTTTCCTTTCACTATCAAAAAGACCTTTTGGTATCTTTTGTTTATGACTATTAAAAGAAAAGGCTACAAAAAACAGGGGTTTTAAGTTAACAGACGTTTAAGAGTGAGAAAAATCCAATAAAATCTTATTTGGTTACTACCTATAATTGAAATATGGAATCGGTTATATAAAAAAAAACTAGAAAGAAATAATATAGGGTCCGTTTGGTTTGCGGGATTGTTTTTGAAGGATTTGGATTTCATGGGAGGATTTGGATTGGATTGGATTTGAAAATCATAGGTGTGTTTGGTTTGTAGGATTTGGAATGGAATCGGATTTCTATTATTTATAAATAATTTATACAAAAATATAAAAAAATATAAAAATAATTAAATTACATTTTTATTAATCAATTATTACAAAACAAATGTTTTTAACATTTTTAAAACATTATTTCATACAAATCCTACGAAATCCCGCGAAATCCCGAGCATCCGCCAAGGATTTCAAAATCCAATGTTCATGGGATTTTAAATGAATCCATGGATTTTAAATCCTTACCATTAGGCAAACCAAACACCAGAATGGATTGCATTTTAAATCCAAATCCCTTCAAATCCATCCAAATCCCGCGAACCAAACGCGCCCATAAATCCCTAAAAGTTAAGAGAAAACAATAATATTCTCCATCTTTTAATTATTCCTAAGAAACGTTAAAAACGATACCAAATGTCAGTACAAGTTACAGTTGAATCAGTAATTTGTCAAGTTCATTCACTGGTTACACCAAAATAATGGTAGATAATTCAATTTTTAAGCCCACTTTTTTTCTCTTCATTTCCATTATTAGTGATTTCACCCTTGTTAGACACCCCTTGGCTTTTATGGGTTCAAGTATTGTTTTCTAACAAGACTTAGAGCATTTTATTTATTGAACACTGCGGTTTTGTTTAAATTTTGAAAAATACTAGCTACAACGATTATATATCATTATTTAATCAATATAAAATATCCAAGTCAATTTTGCTGAAGATCCTGTTATGCTTTGTTCATCCTGTGGGTTTCAACGTCCATAAAATAAGTTACGAGATATGTTTTCTGGATCTGATTGGTTTGATGCATCATATTAACAAGATTAAATGATATAGCTGGTATAATCATCGTTTCCAAATGGTTGACATTTCATTATCAACCAAAGGGAAAACTACTTTTTATGTTTAAAGAAAAAGTCTTTGATGAAATATATAGTTGTTGGACTAACAGAAAGCATCACACCATATGGACATTGTGGATCATGAACAAACCAGACACTACAAAGTAACTGTACAACCCTGTATAATGATGAACAAGTTGTTTGATGATTGAAACTATATTGAGGATCTGACCCTAAAGGATCTGTTGTAGGTTCAATAGTAGCTTTTGGACCAAATTCATTTAAAGATACAAGGCCTATGAATAGATAGCGACAAGTCAAAAAAATAACCAATTAAGGACCAAATATTGGGCTTGGTCCATGTATGATATAGGTTAGGCTACTTATTGATTTATGAATAATTGAACGTCAAAACTTACTTAAAAGGAAACAAACTTAAAAATGATCGAAATTGGTGTATATGCCAAATTGGGGTCGAACGAAATCAATTCAGTTTGTCGACCCATATTGGTTATTATTTTGAAATAAATCACTTATTTTTTCTATTAACGGGGCCAAAACAATGAAAATCGAATTTATGATCAATTATTGTGCATCTCTATCGTTATATATATAACAAAATGATCGGATAGCTCGGATCAAACATATCATATAAAATGAGGTTTATACTAAAGCACAAAGACAGTGTTTAACCCAATAACAAAGCCAAAAATTCCAAACAAAGAAAAAACTTACAGATTATCATACTTTTTAGATATAAAAATATTTAATTTATAATCTTACTATAAACTTGTTAAAACAAATGTAACTTGTAGTCTTGTATTTATATCGTAAATTATTCATCCAATATTTTTAAAAGATCTTAAAGTTCAACTTTATAACTTATAAATAAATTAATACAACTTTTGAGAATCATTTATCTCTAAAATTTAATAAGATCAACCGTTAAACACTATAAAACACAAGATAAATATTATTTTGTTAAACTAATAAAATATTCCATAAATTTTGTAACTATTTATATTTATAAATAAACATAAGTTTATAACGGAATTTAAAGCACGTCATGTTTCTTACCATTTCATGGCCCCGCATGGAGGACAATTATCTGATGGCTAGTTTCGGTAGGTATATTTTTTTTTCATGCTTGTGTTTAGCTATGGTCTCGAGCTGCTTTTTCTTTTAATGGAATTTGTTCATGTTTTTGTTGGTTCTTTGCTCTTTATTTGATGTCGGTTGGTCTTGTTTTCTACTTATTGTAGACAGCTCGATCATTTTCTCTTTGTACATACATATACTTTACTCTAATACTTTTACCTGACCTTTAAAAAACACAAGTTCCCATTTTTAATAACTACTCTCTTTGTCCCAAACTAAACGTCCATGTTGAAAACGACACATAATTTTAGGAATATATAATTATTGTTACAAATTTTAATTAACCAAAAGACAGTTTTACTTTTAATAATAGACAAATAAATTTTTTCCATCTTATGATTAAGAGTAGAATGAGAAAATAAATATTTGTTTTTAAAAATGAACACTTTTTTTTAGACAGATAAAAAAAATGTACACACTTATTTTAGGACCAAGATAATAATTATATTACTCCATTCGTCCCAAATTAAATGTATGTTGTTTTAGTTTGTCTTTAAATAAGCATCAATTTTCAAAAATAAGTTTCCATTTTTCTCATCATACTTTTATAGTGATGAGATGGATAAAGTCCAACTCTATATTACCAAGGGTGAACGTAACATTTAGTTATTCAAAAAGTGTAATTGTTGCATGTTCTTAAAACTACGTGTCATGTATTATGGGAGGGAGGCGCCGATCCGAGTTAAGTAGTAGGTTATTCGAGCTCGATTTGGAAAAATTATACTGGCTCGAGCTTGAGTCGAGCTCAAATAACTTTTCAATGTATGGTTCATGTTCAAATATTTTTTGAGTTATCGAGCTCGACGCTCGTTTACAGGTTTGTACCTGTAATCAATTAACTCGTTTATTGGTTCAAGATTGATAATTTCTATATTTTCATTGTATTATTTATGAACATTCAAGTATGTTTGTCTCAAAAAAGTATATATATGTTCGAATTGTTAGAACTAGGGATTCAGAATATCAAATAAGAACTTGGATAAATGATCGGGTTGTGTAAGAAACACTTTACAGAATTTGTAATTCGACCGTACAACCTGGGGTTACACGAATTCAAATTTGGGATAATCCAACAAATCAATCCGTATTTCAGGCAAAATCCTAGACTGAAAAACACAGAATACCTATTATGTTTTTGAGAGACAAATTCACCAGAGTAACAGTAAGGAGAAACATATTCTTCTGCCAAACCGAATACTGTGTATATATACCAAATGAAAAGCCGCACTATTTCGGAAGATGTGCGATGGTATTTAATTCGGTTAAAGTGAAAAGTCATATATGTTGGGAATAAATGAGATGGTTCATTTGGCGGGAAAACTAACAAACGCAATAGTTCGTTACATACACATTTTGTTTTGGGTCGGGGCGCTGCCAGCTGCCCCGCAAAGGTGGCCCCCCTTGACCCCTCCATGGGTGATGCCCCTTGGAACCCCCTGTTTTCGAGTTCATATTAGCTTATCTGAATATGCACTATGCACCTCCAAACTCATATTATAGCCAACACTGAATTCGACTTGTCTCAAATTAATCTCAACTATACTAAAATGTCTTGATAACACTAAAATCATCAACATGAATGACTCGATTCTAAAAACTTAATCGAGCCGTCAAACAATCCTAATCTGATATTGGTTTTACAAAGCTCAACTCGTTAACCGAGTTTGATTTTACATTCGTAATAAGGAATTATTAAACTCGAACTTAAGATAAATGTGTTCAAACTCGAATAACTCGTTAATAGCCTACCCATTTACAAGGTTTATCTTAAGTTCGAGCTTATCCCTAACTACCCGAGTTCGAACCCCACGATACGCATGTAGAGATATATGGTACCTTAATTGGACTGAACCGAGATCGACAGAGATTAGTCGAATTACACCCTTAAGTGAAAGCCCGGATACCTCGAAAAAGTGTGTCTAACTTGCTTTCAATTTTTTTTGCATCATAGGTGTAGACTTTAATTTTACATGGAAGTTTATTTGTTAGTTCCTAATTCCTTTTGCACCCTAAACCCGACCCGACCCGACCGGCATTCTTACGCAATATCCTTCGTTCCATGTATAGACGCACCTGAATCGAAATCAAACCTGCAAGTACTCATCTCCATTGTCAATGTCTCAATGATCCTATATTGGTGAAGAAATTGACAGTTTATTAGATATACGGTTTTAATCTGGTTATCCAAATTATTTGGTAGGGTTTTTAATTCGAATATCCGATTTTCGTCTATGGAAGCACCATCGGAGACGAATAACGCTAACCCTAGCATTGTTACAACGAAGAAGAACTCGAAGACGAAGGGGAAGAACAACGATTTTGAGTTTTGTAAAGTATGCAAGCTCAATCACAATCAAGGTCGCCGCCATAACTACTTTCCTAACCATATCAAATCTCTATCATCTTTCCTATCTCGATTTCAGACCAAAATCTCCGACGTACGGTTCTTCCTTAAGAACCCTAGCTTACTTCGTTCAGAGCTTGCTTCTCGCAATAGATTTTGGTGCGTTTTTTGCGACTCAGATGTTACGGAGCACGGCAGCTCATTTGCCTGGTGAGCAAATCATCGCTATATATATGTTTATATGTATATTCATATGTAGGCCTTTCGAGAACCCATTAATTTGTGATAACCTTGAAAACGAGTGCATTATGTCTTATTTCATATGATTTATTTTCATGTAAGACTAGGATTTAGAACGTTCATTTCACAATGTGAAAGTTTTTGTCATATTTGTGAAACAAAAAATGCACGAATACATATGAAACAAACACATTGTGAAACAAATATATGTTTTAATCACTTAGATGAAAAGTTTAACGTGAAACAAAACCTTAATGTTGAAGTGCTCATGGATATCTCAAATTTTGGAGTTCTTAAATGATCAAGCCCCTGTATTCGTACACGACATGAATGCATATACGAAAGCACACTTGCTTTTTTTTCTTTAGAAAATGTAGGTAGAAACTGAATATCGGAGCTTCTGATTATAGGTTCTATTCGTTTATAATTTCTTAGGTTTTCATTCTGTAGCGTTCTGGTGAGACAGATTTGACAATATAAGTTGAAATAATTTGAATAAAATCATGACAAGGATAATTTCTAACTGGTCGAAATATTTGCTTCATTTGAGTCTGAACGATACAAAACACATGAACTTTCAAAGTTTATGAAAAACTCTTCCTCAAGTTGTTTGATTAACAAGAAGACATAAACTCAGAGTTGAGCATTTAAACGAACACAACTATGGAATATTAATCATGTCTTCATGCTATTCAGACAACTTTAAGGAAGAGTTTTTCGTGAAGAAAATTTTAAAGTTCATGCATTTTGTATTTGTAGACTTGGATGAAGCAAGTTTGGATTTACCTTTTGTTTGGATGGTTGGGACTTAGGGGCTGTTTGGCAGTTGCTGAATGGTTTGGTGCAGAATTATTAAGTGATCAGAATGATTAAGAGACTCTTATGATATACTGCAAAACAAAATATAAATGGTAATTGTTTAGGATGTAATTACGGCTCTTAATGGTTAAGGGAGGTCCAGGATACAAAATGATTCATAGGGTTTTGGAACCATTAAGAGCAAGACTTATTTTTCATCAAACAGGATTCATCTCTTAGCGATTCAGAGACTGCCTCTTAATGTTAAGAGGTAAACAAACAGCCCCTTAGATTGAAAGATGAGTCAGATATTTCAACTGGTTAGAAATTATCATTGTCATGGGCTCATGGCTTTATTCAAATTAATTTCTATAACGGGAAACAATGGCTCTAGTAGTGTGTATCCGATCGATAATTTGTTTGTTAGAGAAGATGTTTTAAGGAAGAATTAGCAAACCCATGCAACCTTGCTAAGAACTACAGTCGTAGGTAATGTAACTACAGCCATCTTACCCCATTTCAGTTATTTCCTTTTCAATTTGTTTTTCGCAGTGAGAAAGCAATCGCCCATCTTGCAAGTCCCGATCACTTGAAGAACTTAAAAAGTTTTATGTGGAAACATGGTGGTGGAATGGATCGAATTGATCGTTTCCAGGTTTCTGAGGCAGATCTTGCTAAGGTAGCTTGTTCTTTGTAAGACTGTCGAGCTGAAATTTTCTTGTTGATTTTATGCCTTCTACTAAGAAACAGACACATTCTCTATCCTTGGCTGAATAGTTGCAACTTCTCCATGATAAAGGCCCGGAATTTATTTTAAATATTTATACACAGATAACACCTGTAATCTATATGCATTTGCGGCCAAGGGGGACTAATCAGTAGTCAGGGAAGGAATAGCCTTTCTACATCTCACATTATGTTCTCGAAACCTTTATTAAGAAGGAAAGGAAAGAGAAGGGAGGGAAAGTAGAAGAAAACTTGTGTTATCGAAACTTTTTTAGGAGAGAAAGGAAAGGAAACGGAAGGAATGATAAGTTTCCTCCCAAAACTTTAGTTCCCAAATGTGGGAGGATAGGGAAGGAAAGGGAAGGGAAGGGAAGGAAAGGAAAGATATTAGAACCCCATAAAAAGATTATTAGGATTACAAAACAACCAACCTTTCATTTTAAAGAACGTATTTTTAAAGGGTATATTTGTAAAATTGACATCTTTTCTTTCCTTTCTATTCTGTTCAAGAACATGAAAAATTATTTCCTTTCTTTTCCTTCCCTCTCGAGAACACAAATAAAATATTATTTTCATTTCTTTTCTTTTCTCCCAAAATTCGAGAACACAACGTTAATCTTTATCGTTGTAAAACTATCCATGCTCTACATATAATTATATAGGTGGAATGAATGCTCAAATTCTGGAAAATGACACTTCCATTATCTAAAATCATGCCATGAGTTACTGATTTATAAGTAGAACCACCAAGGTACTTACGACTTCCATCCTGTTATTGCAGTACGAAAAGAAGTGCATATCAATGAAGAATGAAGGTGGTAGCGAACAATCTCGTGGGGATTTAATTGGACCTTCAAATGATATCCACAATGAACTGAAATTTGATTATGTAGATAACTTTGACAGAAATCATATCAGCTCTCATAATTCAAGTTTCCCATATGGTGTTTTACCTTTACCAAATCATACAAATGAGAAATATCAGGTATCCCAATCAGATATCTCTGGAGTTGCATCAAGCACTTCTTCATACGATAATAAACCGTTGTTGCTGGCTTCAAATGCAAAGCATTCAAATAACTTAAGAGGTAAGTATCTGTCCAGAGAGCATCTCCAACAGATTTTCTATAATTTTTCTAAAATAGAGAACCAAAGGTAAAAATCTCTAAAAAACTTATATTCATCTCCAACAGATTTTCTATTTTAGAGATTTTAACACAAATTATATTAATATAATATACTCTAATTTATCCAATACACTTTAAAAAAACTTAATATAATATAATAAAAATTTAATCTTATTGGTTGGTGAGATGGAATAAAATAACAATTTCTCTCTCCTACCATCAAGTTTTAGAAATTCTCTAAACTTCGAAAAAATATAAGTTTTTTCTATTATAGAGAATAAGATAGCAAAGCTGTTGGAGAGGTTTAGAGAACAAAAACCCAATTTTTTCTATTTTAGCAAATCTGTTGGAGATGCTCCGAGTTGAAATAATTTGTTACTTTTTTCCCTTTGGTTTTACCTTTTACAATATATATATATATATATATATATATATGGTGACATTTTATAGGGGTTGGTTCAAATAAGAAGGCTAAATATTGTGAGAAGGTAATAAAGGGAGGTTTAGTATGTGAATCATTGAAAAAATCCGAAAAAAATCTATTTGAAGTTGCATATATGAGCTGACGTCATAATTATTCACACGGGTTCACATATGGATCTTCAAATGGACTTTTTCAATGATTCATGAATCTTCTTTTCTTACCTTCAGACTATATTTAGCCTTCTTATTTGAACCGGCCACTATAAAGAAGGGAGGGAGGGAAGGTTCATATGTGAATCATTGAAAAATTCCATTTGAAGATGCATATGTGACCCCATATGAATAATTTGTAATGGAGGTTCACATATGCATCTTCAAATGGATTTTTCAATGATTCACATATGAACATTCCCTTCTTACCTTCTCACGATATTTAGTTTTCTTATTTGAATCTGTCACTAAGAAAGGAAGGTTCATATGTGAATCATTGAGAAAATCCGAAAAAATCTATTTGAAGATGCATATGCGAACCTACATTACAAATTATTTATATGGGTTCACATATGCAATTATGCATATTCAAGTGACTTTTTTCAATGATTCACATATGAACCTTTCCTTCTTTACATTCTCATCTTATTTGAAGTTTTGAACCTCCCACTATATGGTGACATTTTATAGGGGCTGGTTCAAATAAGAAGGCTAAATATCGTGAGTAGGTAAGTTGGCAAGGTTCATATGTGAATCATTTAAAAAATCCAAAAAAATCTATTTGAACATGAATCTGGGAACCGATGTTACAGATTAATATGGGTTCACATATGCATCTTCAAATCGATTTTTTCAATGATTCACATATGAACCTTTCCTTCTTTCCTTCTTATGATATTTAGTCTTCTTATTTGAACCTCCCACTATATAGTGATACTAAAAGTTTTATCGTGCTCATATACTACTCTGGTGATTTACAGGCAAGACTTGCTTAACTGAAGGCCATCTTCACAATGGACCGGTATGTTTCTAATCAGCATAATCTCTGTCGTTTCTAATCTCAGTTGACATTTAGGATTCAGTTATACATGAAATATTAATTAAATCAACCGAAGCTTTCCACTATGAAATAGTTGTCATTTTTTGTCATATTTCCCCTAGTTGCTTTAGCATTATTTACATTGAAAGGCGACCTTCAAATTAGACACAGGAAAGATCTTTGCGAGACCAATACAAAAGTGACCTCATTGGCAGGTGCAACTATGTCGAGTTTTAATGTTCAGACATTA
This sequence comes from Silybum marianum, assembly GCA_036898165.1. NCBI lineage: Eukaryota > Viridiplantae > Streptophyta > Magnoliopsida > Asterales > Asteraceae > Silybum > Silybum marianum. Next base: position 34,117,770 of record CM072535.1, read on the forward strand.
TTTAGCTTTTCAGAAAAGTGATAATCTTAAGTTTTTAACAACGAATTATCTATAGGTTATTGAGCACATTTGCAGTTACTTTCAGAGCTTGAGCTTAAGAATTAAAAATCATTGAACAAAGCTTTTTATGTTATTATAGTACACATTACGTGTGAACTTGTTGTTCGGTAACATCATTATCAACATAGTTACAAATCCAAAATAATTTAGGGTGCGTTTAGTTAGCGAAAACGGTTTTCATTTTTCAAGAAAACGTTTTCAGGAAATGGAGTTGAGTTTTTATTCTCAGTTTTCTATGAAAATTTTTCAAAACGCGTTTAGCTGAAATGGTGGAGTTTTCATTTTTCATTTTCAGATTTTTAGAAAACGCGTTTAGTTGTGCATTTTCTACCAGTTTTCATTTTCCATTATTTTTCAAATTAGAAAGTGTGTATCCACACATTTTTGCGCACACACAAGCACACTCACTTTCACACAGACACACACACACTTTCACACACACACACACACACACACACACACTTTCATAGACACGCACACACACACTTTCACATACATGCACGCGCATGCGCGCGCACACGCATACACACACACTTTCATAGACACGCACACACCCAATTTCACATACACGCGCACACACACACACACTTTCACATACACGCACACACACACATTTTCACAGACACGCACACACACACACACACACTTTCACATACATAAACACAGGTTCACAAACACACACACACACACACTTTCACTTTCAGACAGACATACACACACTTTCACTTTCACACACACACACACTTTCACTTTCACTTTCACGCAGACATACACACGTACACACACACTTTCACTTTCACGTTCACAAATATATACACACATTCACACACACACACACACACACTTTCACACACACACACACGCGCACTTTCACTTTCACATATACACACACATTCACACACACACACACTTTCACTTTCACATATACACACACATTCACACACACACGCTTTCACTTTCACACGAAATACACACACACACACTTTCGTGCGCGCACACACACACACACTTTCACTTTCACATAGACACACACACACAATTTCACTTTCACACAGACATAAACACACATATACTTTTACACGCACACATTCACACACACACACACACTTTTACACGCACACATTCACACACACATGTGATTGGCCTGTGTGTGTGTGTGTGTGTGAAAGTAAGTGTGTGTGTGTGAAAGTGAAAGTGTGTGTGTGTATGTGTGTGTGAAAGTGAAAGTGTGTGTGTGTGTGAAAGTGTATGTGTGTGAAAATGTGTGTGTGTGTGAAAGTGTATGTGTGTGAAAATGTGTGTGTGTGTGTGTGTGTATGAAAGTGTGTGCTTGTGTGTGTGAAAGTGTATGTGTGTAAAAGTGAAAGTATGTGTGTGGAAGTGTGAAAGTGAAAATGTGTGTGTGTGTGCGCGCGAAAGTGTTTGAAATTGTGTATGAGTGTGAAAGTGAATGTGTGTGTGTGTATGAAAGTGAGTGTGTGAAAAAGTGTGTGTGAGAAAGTGAGTGTGTGTGTGTGTGAAAGTGAAAGTGTGTGTGTGAAAGTGAAAATGTGTGTATGTGTGTGAGCGAGAAAGTGTGTGAAATTGTGTATGAGTGTGAAAGTGTGTGTGTGTGTATGTGTGAAAGTGTATATATATGTGTGTGAAAGTGTTTGTATGTGTGTGTGAAAGTGAGTGTGTGAAAAAGTGTGTGTGTATGAAAGTGTATGTGTGTAAAAGTGAGTGTGTGTGTGAGAGAAAGAAAGTGAAAGTGTGTGTAGAAGTGTGAAAGTGAAAATGTGTGTATGTGTGCGTGTGCGAAAATGTGTATGAGTGTGAAAGTGAAAGTGTGTGTGTGTGTGCGTGTGTGAAAGTGTGTGAAATTGTGTATGAGTGTGAAAGTGTATGTGTGTGTGTGAAAGTGAAAGTGTGTGTGTGTGTGTGAAATCGTGTATGTGCAGGGGCGGAGCCAAAATTTTTTATGAGGGGGAGCACAAAAATATAAATAACAATGACCTAGTCGAGTTTTCATTTTCTGAAACTTATCTATGATATCTTCATTATCAACCTTGCCAAAAAAACGTCTTTTTGATTATCAACCTTGGGAGATAAATATGATTGGATTCTGATTTTAACGACGTGTGGTTAGGGTAAAAATAAGATTTTAGGAGGTAAATATGATATTACAATTAATTGGTTAGTGTCTTGGTGGATTTTAGACCTTTAGGAGGCCCAAATAAAAATTAAGATTAGATGGGTCCAAAGTAAGAATGTCCAATAATAAACTAAAAAGTATTTTATGTAAATATGATATTACAATTAATTGGTTAGAGTCTTTGTGGGTTTTAGACTTTTAGGAGGCCCATTAATGGGTCCAAAGTAAGAAGGTCCAATAATAAATTAAAAAGTATTTTATGTAAAAATGCATTGGTAGGGATTTGAACCCAAGACCACCTCCTTATGTATAAGGAACACTAACCAACTGATCCAAGGAACTATTTGTGTATTGAATATATCAATTAAATAATATTATTCGATAATTTATTAAATTATATTTATATCAATAATTTTTTTTTTAAATTCAGGGGGTGCCCAGGCCACTTCTGGCTCTTAAGTGGCTCTGCCCTGTGTATGTGTATGTGTATGTGTGTGAAAGTGAAAGTGTGTGTGTGTGAAAGTGAGTGTGTGTGTGTGCGTGAAAGTGTATGAAATTGTGTACGAGTGTGAAAGTGAAAGTGTGTGTTTGTGTGTGAAAGTGTATATGTGTGTGTGTGTGTGTGAAATTGTGTATGTGTATGTGTGTGAAAGTGAAAGAGTGTGTGTGTGTGTGTGTGAAAGTGTGTATGTGCACGCGTGTAAAAGTGTAAGTGTGTGTGCATGTAGAAAATTATTTTGAAAATGAAAATTTTGAAAACTCAAAAAAGTTGTTTTCTAAATCTAATATAAATTTCGAAAATGAAAATGAAATTTTTTTGGATTTTTTTTGAAAACTGAATGAACTAAACGCGTTTTCTAAAATTTCATTTTCTCTGGAAAATTTTTCTAGAAAACAGAAAATTTTTTCTAGAAAATTTTTCACGAACTAAACGCAACCTTAGTGTTTTCTTATAGGGGCATTTTTAGCGCTTTCGCCCAGGGCACCAAAAACCTTAGGATCGGCCCTGCCCCAGGGCCTCAACCACTACACCACAACCCTTATTTTGACAACGGAGAAAAATTCAAATCGCAGACAGAACCAAGTGGTTTGGCTATTTTTCTCGCCGGACTGGAATAGCCAATCCGCCAAAAACGGTCGGTCTGGTTTGACTTGGTTCAACCGGTTTGAGCGGTCCGGCATTTTTTTGAACACCCCTACTAGTAGCATTCACGATGTCGTTTTTGACCGGTGGTTGTGTAGGCTGCTTATATATATAGGGTTGATTTCCGTTACAAATCACGTCAATTCGTACAAACCGCATTCAACCAATCATTTTTTTAAATAACTTTTTTCACTTTTTCTTAATTATGAGGGTTGATTAGTCAATAATGTATGAAAACGTTTCATCAAGAATACATGGAGGTTGGATTAATTATGAATATGTGAAACACGTTTCATCAAAATGAGAATTTAATAAACAATTTCATTTTCATGTTAAAACAAAAATAATTTCATGAAGAAAAGAATTATATGAAACAATTTCATCATATTAAACACTTTCATGAAAGAATTTTATTCAATTAGACAATGAATCACACGGTTTGTACGAATTGACGTGGTTTGTATTTGAAATCTCCCCTATATATATAGGCATGGGATCGTGTGAGAAGTGAAGTTAATGTGAGAAGCGTAAGAAGGAATCTTGACCCTTGATCACTTTTAATCTCAAACCCAACCATGAATCGCGCTTGGTACGGAGATTGATCCGGTGCATCTCGGTGTATCTCATCTCCGTGCATCTCATCCTAATGTGCATCCAAGGGTGGAGATCCCTTCTTACCCTTCTCACCATAACTTCACTTCTCACTGGTACCCAACCCTATATATATATGTATATATGTATAGGGAAGAGTTCAAACGAGAACACCTTCATTTTACGAGAACGCGAGAACACCCTTTACTATAGACAATCACATGTGATACTATTAATTTATCACATGTGATACACTTGTAATACTAAATCAGAGACACGATCGACTTTTTGGCAGGATCTAGGTTGCGGCCAAGTCGCTTTTAAATCATTAAGCCCACTCACATGAATTATCACATGTGATAAGGGTATGCTAGATGTGATACCATAACCCATCAAGACCATCACATGTGATCGTAAATCATACATGCAGACGACCTTTGGCACGACCTAAGCCACAGGACACGTAGTCCGTGCACCACCAAGTCCCCTCACGTGTATTATCACATGTGATAAGGGTGTTCTCGCGTTCACGTAAAATGGAGGTGTTCTCGTTTGAACCTCCACCTATATATATATATATATAAAACATACAAATTTATTGCCTTAACCTTGATTGCTACAGGCCTGCAGCTATGAAATCTTATTTATGTTTCTCGTCCTTCCATAGAAATCCCATAGTTCTAGTATCATCAGATTTGACTCTTACTGCATCCTTGAACTCAACCACTCTAGCTTTCACCGCCTTTAAATTCTTAGTTACTGATGCTTCACACTCATCATAATGTTTGATCAATTTAGTGTATTTTCTTCTCGTTCTTTGTGTGCGTTTATTGCCACTCTTTTTTGGCATATACTAATGTCGTAGGGGAAGACATGCCAGGTATATGCAGAGAAAAGGGAAACTAATGGGGAGGTTAGTTCAGCAGGTATTCTTAACAAGTTCACTTTATTTTTTACTCTTATTTGTTGTTCATCTTCCTTTCCTATTTTTTGGTCATTGGATTAGAGTCGCATATAAAAAAAGTTGCAATTTTTATCAGAGAAGTTGACCAAAATAGACATTTTGGATAACATTCTTCACTTCTTAGCCTACATTTTTCCAATTTGACCAAAATAGCAAAGATTTTGCAACTTGCGGGATGTACTTTTTCTGAGTTAACTATGATTCTGGTGGGGTCGGCTTCCGAAATCTCCTTAGTGGCTTGCAAACTGACCCACTAGCATCATTTTTTATCCATAAAAAAGTATATATTTCACAAGTTGCAAAACGGGCACTTGCGAAATCTTGGCTAAAACATGAATTTTTTTGGCTAGAAAGTGAAGATGTTTATCCAAAATGGCTAGTTTGGTCAATTTCCCCTTGTATTAATCATTCTACCAATAAGAGGCATTGAAATAAAATGTTTAGGAGAGAAAAATGTTATTTTATTAATATATTGATTATTTTAATAATATAATAAATACTACAATCTCTAAAATAGAATAGCTCTTGGAGTTGGGAAGTAATTTTATTTAGAGATTGATTTTTCTTACTCTATTTTAGAAAAAAAATATAGCATAGCTCTTAGAGTCTAAAATATTTCAACCACCAGTTTATCAGTATTCTGGAATATATCCCACCTGGAATCATATATTAAAATATGGCGATTATTTTCTTACCCATAGTTCTTTTCTCGGGCTTTTCTCTCAGGTTTCACGAAGCTCACTCAAATTTCTTCTACGGTCCACAACACGGATCCAGGAAACGTGCATTCTGGAGCCCCACCTCCGTGGTTTGATACAACCAACGGAATTCATCTCGATCCTTCATTAAAACCCGTTAAGGAAATGGATCCCGTTATTAAAACCATAAAATCAAAATTAAATCCTAAAAGAGTCGGAGCTGCTTGGGCCGAGAAAAGAAAATTAGAAATGGAGATGGAGAGAAGAGGGATGTTACCCGCTAATAGATTTGATGCTAACTGGCTTCCTAATTTCGGTCGAGTGTGGCAATCGGGAAGTAGGAAAGATTCTCGGAAAGAATTTGAGGTCGAGGCCAATAAACCGAAACCTTCGAAGGATGAAATTGAATCGGATTCTTCGGTGCAGTTACAGCCTTATATAAGCAAGAGATTGGTAAGTTTTTTAAATTCATGATTTCTTTTATGAGTTATTGGATTAAGTTGTGTTAGTTTTATTGCTTTCCTATGTTCTGGAAATGAAAGGTCAACGTGCAGATTTGACTGTTCGTGAAACCACAATCCGGGCTTAAAACGATGAGGTTAATTTATGTCGTAGTAAAAAAATGAGTAATTTTTATTAGAGTGAAAAGAGAGAAATATATTGAAAGGACTAAACGGGGTAAAAATGCTATTTGTTCTATAGGGAAATTGACCAAAATAGTCGATCTCCCCAACCAACTTCAACTTCACTTTTTAGCCGCTTTAAAAAAACGGAATTCTCATTTTAGCCGGAGTTTACGCAAATGCCTTGGGAATTCACGTAAAGCCTATTTTCAGATTTATAAAAAAGAAAAAAAAATCATTAAAATGGATCCCCCATTTACATGTAAAGCCACTGAGGATTTTTCTGGCTGTTCTCTAGGGCCCTGGGATTAATTGAGGTACGCACTTTAACAAAAAAAAAAGCACAAGGGAGTATTAATAATCAATGTAGATATGAAGTCGATGATGCTTATCTTGTTTCAAATAGAGTTTTTTTTTGGGATATGATTTGCAGCGCCGGGAAGCCAATGGATGATATATTTCGGCTTAAAACCACATATGCATATGGATTTCGGAGGCAAAATCTGAAAGTTCGATACAAATTGTTAAGTTTGAAACCAAACCACCAACTGAGAGGGTATGTACATATTGCAAGTAAATATAAACCATTTCTTCCTTTTTCTGCTTTCGTTAAATGTAGTCCTTTTTTTTAAGATTTTCGCTTCAGAAATAGCGTCGAAAATAGCTTATGTAAGATAGAAGATTGCATGGGGGTATTAATCGTAAAAATTTAGCAGCTCGAGTCTGGTCTCACTTGGATAAGCATATTGTACTCTTAGCTTCGGGACCCAAGTTTTTTGCCGAGTGGTTGCACCTTAAGCAGGGACGGACCCATAAATTTTTTCAAACGGTTGCACCGTTTAGCTATAAAAAATGTCGAGATATTTTTCACAACATCATAATTGATCTATTGTTTAGTTCATTGATTTTCATACATGAGGTCTTGGGTTCAAGTTTTTTATTGCGATTTTTTATTAGAAACATAAGAGCATCTCCAATAGCTATTGTAAAATAGAAAAATGAATGATTTTAGCAATTTAAGTGCTCCAACAGCTATCGTAGATCAATTGTTAAAATAGAAAAATGGGAAAAAAGAGAAGAAAAATCTCTAAATTTAGAGAATCTCTAAAAATATATAAAAGAGAGAGAAACAATATTTTAATTATATTCAATCAATCAAAATAATTGAAGTTAAGTATGTAGGAGAGAGAAATAATATTTTATTAAATGATGGAACATTTTATTAATATTGTTAATGATAAAGTTGTTAAAATAGAGTAGCTGTTGGAGTTGGATGCAAATTATTATACAAATTTTGACTTTTAATATGTTATTTTAGAAAAAAATTACAATCACTGTTAGAGATGCTCTAATAAATTTGAAAATAAAAGCAAAATGCTAAAAAAAATGAAGCTAGTGGGATTCGAACTTGGGGCTTGGGTGTAGGAAAAGCCTTACAAACCAACTCTATCAAGGAAAACTTGTGTCCATATTGTAGTTTTAAAATATTTATGGTGGCACACAACAAAACAATACAGTTGCACCTTTCACGTACCTTAATTTTTTACCCTTCGCCGGAGAAACAATACGGTGGCCCGTGCCACCTTATGCAACCACACAGGTCTGTCCCTGCCTTTAAGGTGGATCGAAGGCTCGCAAAGGCTTCTGATGTGTTTTTAACTGAATTCCACCGTTTCAAGGTTTTTTTGGTTGATTTTCAGGTATTATTTATGTTTTTTTGTTTAAAAAAACCGACACTGAAAATACAAGCCCCACCAACAAAGCCGAATAGACAAGAAGATGATTATATAATTTTATGAATAATTAGTATTGTAGTACACTTTAAATAACCTTTGATTTGAATTTGTTATGATCAAATAATAAACTACTTATTTTCATGTAAAAATTGGTCGAATAAGACGTGCACTATTTAAGCGCTTCATCTTCTTCTAATATTTCTTATGATCGGTTTGGAGTCTTTAGACCGGTAATGGGATCGATCGGTTAACTGAAATGGCCATGTTTATATGCATTCCATATTAGCATATAGGCCCGAAACAAATAAATGCCATTCCAACATCTAATTATAATTCAAAAACGAAAAACCCTGGTGAGATCAGTGCATCTCTAACAGATTTTCTAAAGTTTTTCTAAAATAAAAAACCAAAAGTTACAATCTCTAAAAAAAACTTACATTCATCTCCAACAGATTTTCTATTTTAGAAATTTTAACATAAATTATATTAATATAATATTCTTTAATTTATCATCCCAATACACTTTAAAAAAACTTAATATAAAATGATAGTAAATTAATCTTATTGGTAGAATTTAATAAAATATTCATTTCTCTCTCCACCAACAATTTTTAGAGATTTCTCTAAATTTAGGAAAACTCCAAGTTTTTCAAATATAGGAACGAACCCATATAGCAAAGCTGTTGAAGATGTTTAGAAAAAAAAACACACTTTTTTCTATTTTAGCAGTGGTGTTGAAGATGCTCTCATGATACATAAATACGGTGATGTGGAACAAATACCGATAGGGACCAACCATCCGATCACAGTAGGAGATATAACAACATAACGATCGTGTTCTTTTTATTACTTCACAAATATGAAAAATAACATCATAATATACACTTTAATAATGATCACTTCACAACTCTTAAAGGCTTATGTTCCACATTTCCCATAAGAACCCTAAATGAACATCATTCCTCAATCTCATCACTTTCCATATGGCCCTATCTCAAAAAATATGAGCTACTATTATTGTAAAGATCCATCATAAAAACCACAAGGCTTGTGGCGTACTGGTTGAACCTTATAGGGGATGAGGCTAGATAACCCATCTATCTTAGGTTCGAATCCAGGCACAAACAACTTGTGGCCACTGAGGAATTATCTCAGGGCTGCATGCTTTAACAGTCTTAAAATTGCCAGAGATTAGTTTAGTCAAATGCCTAAGATACCCTTAAGATTCATCATAAAACTCAAGAACAACGATCGCTCGATGAAACTCGAGCTTCTAAAGTTCGTCTAAAAAGCGAAACACGAATCCCATTTGAGTACCAAGCATCAATGGCTTGAATGGCGCACAACTGCAGACCACAAATTTAGGGTTGTAAATGAACCGAACAAACACGAACAAAAACTTGTTCGTATTCGTTTCGTTCATTAAAGAAAATGTATGTGTTCGTGTTTATTTATGTTTGTTAAGATACTAAACAAACAAACAAACAAACACAAATGAACAAAAACAATTATCATTACTCATCATTTCGTTCCTCAAATATGACATACCAAAATGAAAAACCGAGTAAGCTTAGAAGGGATGATAAAAAATTCTATAAATTTAATTAATTAATGAATTTACATATAAATTCATAATATATAAATATATTTATATATATAAACAAACGTATACAAACGTAAAATGTACATAAATGAACAATCATTAACGAACGTGAATGAACGAACGAGACCAATTGTTTATGTTTGTTCATTTAACTAAACGAACAAAAAATGTGTTCATGCACAAATGAACTTCTTGCGGAACCATTCCCGAATGGTTCGCTAAACGTTCAGTTCGTTTATAGCTCTGACCACAGTATATAAACACCAAACCAGTCCATTGTATCCCAGTTGAAGGTGGGGTCTTTTAAGAGTAGAGCGACTGTTTCAGTAAAAAGACCCCATCTCTGCAACCACTTTATCGTACAAAAGAATATAGAACTCTCGGATCCCGAAAGAAGAAGAATAACCATATACCATAGATAAATGATCCCGATATCTTTTCGTATAATACACCTTTCTTCGAACATTTAAGCGCGCGAATTCCCATAAAGTTGGGCGTAAACTCGTTTTGTCCTATGGACAACGACCATACTCAAGAAAACCGCAATTATACAAAGTGCCGATAAGATCCCACAAGTGATGGAATAACATATGGTGCCATAGCACGTGAGTTCTTCGTTATCGTGAAAAACATGATGTTTTAACGAGCTTTGTTTCTTTGCTTCGTAGTCGTAAATTCCGCTAGCGATGATACCGGAGAAGATTAGGGAGCCCGTTGGGCTCGCGAGTGCAAGAAAGTTATATAACGCGCCAAAGCTTTTTAAACCGAATAGTTCCGAAGCGGCCGAAGGAACGATGGCCCAGTGGGCCCCGTAACAAAGGCCCATGACTACGGAAACTACGTAAATAGCACCGGGGGCGCCTACTGCGTAGTATAAGAGGGAACCGGCCATTACGACTTGAACTCCTGCCATTGCCACTGGTCTTGGGTATGCGTACTTTCTGGTATGCAGAAGGATTTGTCACACACATATAGACAGATAGATACATATAGATATACAGAGGGAGGTTCTGAGAAAAAACCAAAAGAAACGAAAAAAAAAACGAGGAACACCTTGGTAATCATTCATTCATCGAGACGGTATGCACATGTGCATACAGTAGTTGAAGTTAATCTTGGTTTTTATGCACGTGTGCACGTGCATACCGTCAAGATGAATGGTTACCAGGGCGTTCCTTAATTTTTCATTTTTTTTTTTGTGGTTTTTGAACTTGACCCTATACATATAGAAGCAGGATCAGACGAGAATGGTATCTATTTAAAAGAACACGAGAACGGGCTAATCATATGTGATTTTACATTAACATCACATACAAAATCACATGTGATTCAACGATTCAACTGACCTTTGCCCCGCGACCTGAAGACGCAGCAACAAGTCGTCCGCGCACCTTTTTATTTTTATTTACCGTTAATGGAAAATCATATGTGATTTTGCACGTGATTTGCCTGTTCTCGTGTTCTTTTAAATAGATTCCGTTCTCGTTTGATCCTGCCTCCTATATAGATATATAGAGAGAGGGACAATCTTTTAGAAACTCTACGAAGAGTTTCTAAATGAAGGAACCTCTCTCTCCCTCTCTCTCTCTCTCTCTATATATATATATATAGGTTCAAGGGCAAACGTCAAAAAAAGTATAAACTGAAGAACACCCTGGGAGCCCTCCATCTGGACGGTATGCACAATTGCATACCGGTAATTTGTAACATGTAGTGCATATAAACATGCACTCGTGCATAGGGAAAAAAACAGTTTCAACCGCTTATATGCATTTGTGCATGCCGTCCCTGAACCTCCCTCGATATATATATATATATATATACACACAAACACACATATATACATAGATATAGTGATTATCGTTTTGTGATGACGCACCTTACGATTATCTCGGAGAAGTATCCGCCACCGACCCGACCAAGAAAGTTCCAAATACTAATCATCGAAACGAAAACATGCGGGTTTTCGTATCCAAGCGATTGACACATTTGACCAAGGTTATCAATTATAGTCAAACCCGATCCCGAAGCCAACACAAGCGAGAAAAACATAAGCAAAAAATCAGCCTTCACCAACGCCTGCATTAACGTAAAATCCTCCCCTCTTCTCGGACCCTTCTTCCGGTTAACCCTCACGGCTCCATCAGCCGCGGCTTGAACCAGTTTCGCTTGCAAATGAGAGATCCGTTTTGCCCTTTCGTGAGCCGGAAGCGAGTCCACTTCCGATGGCTTCTCGTCTTCAACCTCACTCATTATCACCTCATTTCCATCTTCCTCATAAACGATCGTTTTTTGCTTTTTATCATTTTCCAAAAGGGTTTCCATAGCCGGATTCTCCGATCCAGAAGACAAAAAAAACACTAAAAAGAACGGAATTCCAACGGGAAGTAAAACGAGTATTAACAACCCGATCGTGAGCCATGTGACGGTGGTCTGATTCAGATCTACGAGATCTTGTAGGATTAAAACTCCTAAAAGATAAGCTGCGAGAATAAGACAAACGCCATAAAGAAATAAAAAGCTCGAGCCATCGGATGGTCTAACTTGCTTATGGCCGCCAACGGGTCGAACCACGAACATGACCGAAGAAATTACGATTGTGGGTCCCACTGCAACGATGAAAATGACCGAAGCTTGATCGGGGAAGTTGAAGATGGTGTAAACTTGTGTTAAGATTGCACCGCTTAAGCCCGCGAAACCCTTTAGAATCCCGACAACTGGGCCACGGCTTTTTGGGAAGTTTTGAACTCCGGATACAAGAGCTCCGGTATTGAAGTAGGTTTCACCGTTGGTTCCCACGAATATGCAAACGCATAGCTGTAAAACGGAAAGCGGTTTTTGAAAATTTTAGCGGAAGTTTATTAAAGATTTTTCGCATTTAAAAGTGTTTGGATGGAAAGCGGAGAAAATAGTTCAAATAGTCATCGTCAAGTGTGAGAAATATAACAAAATCGGATTTATAGGACGTTAATGTCTTAAAGGCATGTTTGTTAGCAGCTTAATGAGCTTAATGGGATTCTTAGATTATTCGGTTAGCTATACATGACTGTTTGGTAGTGGCTTAATGATATAGAAAGTAGCTTCTTGAGTAAGCTTCTAGGGGGAGCTTTATGCATAAAGCCAATTTTCTTCCATACCCACCCCTCCCAATTAAAAAACACTCTCCATTTATCTATAAAAAACCTTCCCAATCTGTATGGTCCACACAAGCTTTATCCATAAGTTGTTAGGACATCCGATACGTCCTAACAAGTTATTATGACGCTTTAGAAATGAAGCGTCTTTATTAGCCTTCTTTGTATAAAATTAATTAAGAAATTCTATTATAGAAACAATTGTCCTATAAAAAATATGCGTTTATATGACACTTTATTTAAAAAGTGTCCTAAAAAACTTGTTAGGATGCTCAACTACTACGTCCTAACATTCTATTCAAACATCTTTATATAAGATGCACAATCGTCTCCCTTTATAACAGAAATCCAATAAGGCAGTCTTTTAGGATATTTAGACATCATTCATAATACAATCTACTACTTCGCTAGAAACTGAAACTGAAGTCCAATAAAGCAATCTATTAAGTTCAAAACATGGATCACCAACTCCTCCTATCTTCTTTTTTGCTATAGATACAACATTCACAATACAATCTTGAATGATCTTGACACTATATTTTTAAGAAATCCACTTACAAAAATGCAAAAGAATACTTTAGTTGGCCAAAAAGCAGCAAGAAGAACACTTTAGTTGGCAACTAGAGTCTTGGGTTTTCTAATTTTTTTTTCATCCAACAACTTTACCATTAATTATATTAAAATATTTAATATATTTAATACCCCAACAACTTTTTGAACAAACTTTCAAACAATCAAACTAGCCTTTAAACAAATTTCATATAAGATGGTAATTTCCAAAAAAATAAAATGATACTTTATAATAAAATTTATATAAAATGGTAATTTCAACAATTCTTTATGTAAAATAATATGTTCCAACAATTATATACATTTATGTGTGTGTGTGTTGGTGGTGTGTGGTTTGGGGGGGGGGGCGGCAAAAATAATATGTTCCAACAATTGTGTTATGTTTCAACAATTCAGAGAATTATAAACATTTATGTTTTGGTGTAAAAGTATTAAAATAATAATTTTTCTTTATGTTTAGAGATTTGTCTAAATTTAGAGAGTTTACAATCTCTCATCTTTTCTCTATTTTAGCAATTCCGATATTAATTATATCATTATAATATTCTATAAATTTGTCATCCCAATAAACTTTCAAAAAACTTCGCAAAAAAAATACTAACACATTTAACCTCATTGCTAGAAACAATTAAATTAATATATCTCTATCTTTGATACTAAGTTTTAGAGATTTATCCAAATCTGAAGATTTCTATAAACCCTCTATTTTTCCTCTCTTTTTTTATCATTGCTATTGGAGCAAAAAAGAACTCTCAAATCTCTACTTTAGTATGGCTATGCTGTAATTTTTCTAAAATAGAGTATCAAAAGTTAAAATCCGTAAAAACATTACATGTAACTCCAACGGTTATTCTGTTTTAGCAATTCTATTGTCAAGCACAATATTTATTAAAATATTCAATATATTTAATATAATATTATTTATCTCTTCTAAACACTAACTTCAAGGTCTCGTGTAGTCCTATTGTTGAAAAATAATTAAATATTATTTGTCTCTCTTAAATATGAAAATTTTAGAGATTTCTCAATTTTCTATTTCAGCATATGTTATTGCATAGCTTTTATAGCAAAAATATGCCCTAAATCTCTATTTTAGCGTAGCACCGGAGATATAATAAAGTTCAAAAGTTTAAGATATACCAATTCAGTAAACTCAACTCACCAACTGGTTAAAAGTTAAAACTAATAGAAATCACTATAATAAGCAACATACATCCAATCAAATGAACCAGATAATTAACTCTGCAGCTATTTCAATCACTTCAAACAACATAAATCAGCAACCATATAGCACAATCTTCATACTGTAAGCCATAATTAGGGAAAATAGAAACTAACCACCCACAGAGGCATTTCCGGCAAGGTGTGTGTGGTACTGAGCCAAACCAAACCATACCCTAAAAAATTCTGAACAACTCCAATGAACAAAACCACCCAAATCGGAGCAATTTCACACAAACTACCAGCCACGAACCCAATCGCATCACCGAGATCCTTAGCCACACCTAACATCGCAATCTGCCGTTGATTATACCCCATATTTCTCTTAATCACCGGCGATATGCTTCCGAACATGTATCCGATTCCAGAGCACGATTGAACCCACATTGAAGCCACAAAAACTAGCCATCGATTGTAGAATAAGCTCTTCAACTGTTCGTGAAACTTCATCGTCTTTGATTTTTGAATTTTATAGACTGTAGATTTGGAGAAGAGTTAAAGAGGTTTTTTGCGATGGTGTGATTGATTTTGTTATGGTCTTATGGATGGAGATGAGTGAGGTTCATAGAACGATTGTATGATCGATTTGGAAAGTTTTGAATTTAGGGTTTACATTAAGAAGAGTAAGGTTTTTGCGATGGTGTGATCGGATTTTATGGACGGAGATGTTGGAGCTCCATGGAAGGATTGTGGAGATTTTTTTTTTGAAATGGTGAAAATGAAGAGCATTTTGGAAATATATGGTGGATGATGAAGGAGAGTAGGAGTTCCAATTCATTTTTCTTAAGGGGTTCAAAATAAAACCAACCAACCATCTTATTGATATTTTTTTTTTTTTTTTTGGGTGTTTGGATTAACTTATTGAAAACAACTTAGGCATTGTTTGTCAAAAATAAACTAAATTATGTTCTAATTTATGTTTCAAATTTTATTTTCTCGAATAATTGGATAAACTTATGCCTAACTTATCGATAAGCTACTTGGAGTAGCTTATGAGGAGCTTTTTGACATTTTTTTTCCAATTATACCCTTAACTAATATTATTTATTTACTTTCAACATACCCTTTTTGGTCATTTCACATGCTCATAAGCTAGTTTTTGCCAAACATAACTTATTCATCAGCTAGTTTATCAGCTACCAGCTAGCTTATAAGTCATACGCTAGCTTATCAGCTAGTTTGCCAAACATAGCCTTAATGCTTTTTATAAAAAGTGTTTATTAACTTACGTGGTACTATGTCGGAATTTAAGAAAAAATGTTTGGATTAGTTTATG
The DNA here is from genome assembly GCA_036898165.1 of Silybum marianum. Classification (NCBI taxonomy): domain Eukaryota; kingdom Viridiplantae; phylum Streptophyta; class Magnoliopsida; order Asterales; family Asteraceae; genus Silybum; species Silybum marianum. The sequence goes on from CM072535.1 coordinate 34,133,524, forward strand.
ACGGTTCCATACCGGAGTAAGTCAATAAGTTGTTTTTAGTGTTTGGCAAAAAAGTGCTTATACATGCAAAATGGTCAAAAAAGTGCTTATACATGCAAAATGGTCAAAAAATGCTTATAAATCACAAGTTGTTTTTGATAAGTCGTAACCTTTTAACTTATAAAAAACTCATTTTCACCGGTGGGGAACCAATATAAGCACCTTTTATTTTCTCACATCCAAACACTCAAATATATTTTTCACCGGTTCCACACCGGTATAAGTTAATAAGTTGTTTTGATAAGCTAAAACAAACATCCCCTCATTGCAAACCTCAAATATTGAGAAAGTTGGATTAACCGTATTGAGGTACAAGGTAGGGTTCCCTGAGAAGGAAAGTGGAAAGTTAAGGTAAGAAATGTAAAAAGAAATTTCCACTCTTGGACAGTTGGATGCGAATTAAGATGAGGTGCACCGAGATGCACCGGATCAACTACCTTCTAAGGCACAATTTATGATGGGTATGAGATTAAAAGTGATCAAAGGTTCAGATATCTTCTTACGCTTCTCACCTTAACTCTTCTTCTCACACGATTCTATGCTTGATGTATAGCAGTAGGATTGTATGAAAAGAAGAGTTAAGGTGATAAGCGTTAGAAGGGATATGAACCTTTGATCACCTTTAATCTCAAACCCACCCATGAATTGTGATTAATACAGAGATTGATCCGATGCATTGCGGTGCATCTTATCTCAGTGCATCTCATTCTAATGTGCATCCAAGGATGGAGAGCTCTTCTTATACTTTGTGTCTTAACTCTCATTCTCAGCAGAACCCAACCACTGAGTAGTTCTCTAAAAATATATTTGTATTTTATTCAACTTTTATAATTATGTATATATATTAATTAGTCTAATACAATAAATAATAAATACATATATTTTATTATTATTATATTAAAGATGTTTTTTATGTTGCCTTTTAGTGTATGGTTGAAACTGAGTTTTTTTAGTGTTTATACGTTTTTAGAGTTAATTTTTCAGTGGTTGGGTTGGGTATAAAAGTCAAAATCAAAATCTATTTTTACATTTTCAATATATGATTTGACTTGATTCTGACATTAAAAAGAGTGCAAATAACATTGTCTGTGAGAGTAACGACTCTTATTCAATAAGTTGCTTACCAAATAAAAATATTGATGGACTAAATTTTTACCTAATAAGTTAAATGAAAGTATTGACTCTTAACGATAAATATTTACCGGTACATGTAAGGTAAACATGTCTTTTATGCAACAATTTTACCCATAATCCGATAAGAGTTAGTAAGTAAAACTTTCATTTATCGGATAAAAAACTAGATCCTTATAACTTTTTTTATTGGATAAAATTTTCAATCGTTCAAAAACATCTAGGAATTTATGGTTGATTTAGAATATAGCCAAAGGAAAACGATAGGAACGTGAATCATTTTGTAGCTCATTAATTATTGACTTTATAACATTTATGGTTTTGTGTTTCTTGAATAAAATAATAAGAAAACAACAAGAAAATTAATTGTGTTTTTGCTGTTAAATTAGTTTATACGATAAGGAAAAAAGGAAAGCGAAAATAAAAAAATATTTATTATCCACAAAATGGTAGTAACATTTATATGTATATATATATTTTTTAAAAGGGTGTCCAAAGATATTCTTAAGCTAATCCCATCAAATTGTGACCCCAAGAAATATGTTTGGCAAACTAATTGATAAGCTAGTTGATAACTGATAAACTAGTTGATGGCTTATAAGCTAGCTAGTAGCTGATAAGCTAGCTGATGAACAAATTATGTTTGACAAAAAGTATATGATAACTATTTAAATGACTAAAAAAGACATCTTGAAAAAATAATAATTAATATTAATGAGGGTATAATCGGAAAAGATGACAAAAAGCTCCTCATAAGCTACTCAAAGTAGCTTATCAATAAGGTAGCTTATAAGTCAGCTTATGTGCATTCAAACATGTACACTAAAAATAAGCTAGCTTATTTTTGCCAAACAATGTCTAACTCTGATAAATTTAGTGGCTACAAAGTAATAATAATCCATGTGCTTTGTTCATTTTCATGGATTTTCGTCACTTATTTTCATGGATTTTAGGAAAGAAATAAAAGGAAAATACCATTTTTACAAATACACCTTTAAAAATATATTATTTACGATGAAAAGTTGGGATATTTTTGTAATTTTAATATTTTTGTAATTTTTTTAAAATTATTTTCTTTCATTTTTTCGATTTTCCTTTGACCTAGTATGAATAGTAAATGGGTATAGTCCCGGTTGATGCTGCTGACATAGATGTAGATGGGGCGCTTTCAAATTTGTTCTCCTCTCCCTTTCGGTAGAGATCTGAACTCTATGATTCGATTCTTTATTCTATTCTCGAGTTTTCTGTTGAGGTCTATCCTGTAGAGGTACTCAAATTGGATCAGTGATCGATTTCTAGGTTTCGTCGTAAACCTAATTGGTTACTTCCAATGCGGAAGAAAAGTTTTGGGAGAAAACTTAGCATTTCTTTCGTTTCATTTCTCTTCTAAAAAAGTTTCAAGAACATGAGATTTTTTTTACTTTCCTCCAATTTCGTTTTCTTTCTTTTCCTTTCCTTTCCTTGCTAAAATGAGTTTCGTAATTGTCTTTCAAATATCCTTCACAAGAGAATATTTTTGATCATTTCCTTATGAATCATCTTTTCTTCCTCAAGTCACCTCTCTCTTTCTCTCCCCCCCCCCTCTCCCTCTCTCTCTTATCTCAAAACCAATCAACTGTCAATAGGATGGCAATCGTGTCGTGTTCGGGTTGGCAGGTCAGGAAAGCTCAATCAGGACATAACCCATATAACTAATCGTGTCGTATTGATCAACCCTAACCCGTACATGACACGCGTAACCCGTTTAACAATACGGGTTGGCGTGTCATAATTGGGTTTGGGCATTAGGCATATGCATACGGCATTAGATAAAATAATTTTTTTAAACCTAAAAGATAATCGAGGTGGCAGGTCAACCCGCAAACCAATATATTATCAACCCGAACACGACTCGAATAATAAACGGGTTGGCAGGTCAGAAAATTCAACCCAAACCCGTTTATTTTCGTGTCATGTCAATAATTGTCACCCCTAGATCAACATATTTAGAATTTTTAAGCAACTTATACGAGTCTTGGAATATTAACTATTAAGGTTTGTTTTTGTCTTTATAATATTAAATAAAATATTTTTTGATGATAGTCCGAGAACCGACTGGTTAACAGATTTGCACATGATGATTTTCAGTACAAAAATCAACCAAATAGGTACAAAGAAAAACAGTGAAATAAATCAAATAGCATTTACAATCTCAAAAATGAAAATTGTATATATATATATATAAAGAACAAGTGGAAATGATGAACATGAATGTTTATATATATATATATAGATATACATTCAAAGTGATTCTAATCCATGGCATTGAAACTAGGGGCATCCCACCCTAACTGGTCCACAACTTTCCTTATTCTTTCTTCTTGACCCTTTGAATCCCCTAAGGCAGTAGTGAAGGGGTATATATAGGTTACTTTTGCGGCCATGCATCGATACGAAACCACATCTCCTTTCACCAAGAACTCTAGAACGTCACGCCCGAACCCTCCATCAACCATGGCTTGCAAATATCGGCCTGGTTGGTCAAGATTTTGCAAGAGATCAGTAACCAAACAAACCCAGTATATCCCACTCAAAAGTAAAGCCTGGTAGTGGTGTCATGTACGATTCAAGATTTTGTAGAAAGATCAATAACCAAACAAAACTCGGTATACCCCGCTCAAAAGTCAACATTTTGCAGAAAGATCAATATTCAATATAACCAAACAAACTCAGTATATCTCATTCAAAAGTCAATATTTTGCAGAAAGATCAATATAACCAAACAAACTAAGTATATCCCACTCAAAAGTCAATATTTTGCAGAAAGATCAGTAACCAAACAAACTCAGTATATCCCACTCAAAAGTAGAGTCTGGTAGGGGTGTGGTGTACTAGTCATGATTTTGCAGAAAATTAATAACCAAACAAACTCAGTACATCCCACTGAAAAGTAAACAAAATCGGTATATCTCACTCAAAAGTAGGGTCTAGGATGAGTGTGATGTATGAGTCAAGATTTTGCAGAAAGATCAATACTCGTTTTGGTTAGATAAAAAAAGAAAGGTGCAGAGCATTGGTAATAATGCTTTGAGGAAGAGAAGGTCTATTTCAAGTCTTGGTGAGTAAATCTGCAATGTTATTCTATTAGCATAAGGGATTGTTTGGTTGGTTTTCCATTAAGTTTTGTATCAGTAAAGTTGTCTGTATAGACTAATCTGTCTGTGTAGATTGAGAATGTTTTTGTTTGGGAAGGTTTTTTCATAGATGAAAGGAGCATACATTTTAATTGGAAGAGACAAGAATGGAAAAAAATTGACTTTTGGCATAAAGTTTCCCAATAAAAACTTACTGAATAAGCCACTTTCTATATCATTAAGCCACTACCAAGCAGTCATGCATAACAAACCAAATATAAGTTGAGTTTCATTAAGCTTGTTAAGCTGCTAACAAACAGAGTAACAGACCCTAAGTGCCTCTCCAACCCAATCCATAGTCCACATAATGAATTGGCCAGCCCAAACCAGTTTGATTGGTTTTTCGTGCTTTATTTCGTAACTATAATTAATTTTTATTTAATTTCAGATTACGATAATTATTTTGTGCGATCACCCTTAAGATTATGGATGTGAAATGACTAAAAAGCACATAATGTGCATGAATAAAAGCATGTTCATCTACAATCTATTGCATTATATTTGAAAAGTGAGATCAAATTTACCATCTGGGGTGTCTTCTACAATCTCAATCTTGGCATTTTTCTGTGTTTCTAGAATTGCTTCCTGCAATTGCTGCAATCACCATTGACAAAATGAAAAATTTCACAACATCAAACACTCCATAGTTTAATACTTCACTAAATTCAAAACAAAAACCCCATAAAAAAAAGAAGTGACAAAATATCAAACACCTGGAGGGCATTATCTATGGACTTTTCCGGAATCCTCCAAGGGAATGCAAAAGATGATGATTTCGGATTACTAGAAACACACCCAGGATTGTTCGATGGGCACGGTCTAATTTTCCTGCAATAACACAATGACAAAAACAAAAAAATCAAAGAAATTCAACAAATTAGGGAATAAAACGGTAAAAAGTACATATGTGACTGAGAGAAATTTCATCAGAAATGTGTGAAGTAACAAATACCCATTCTCCAATCCGGTGATTAAGTTCTTTGACTGAGAGAAGGGGGTGGTGGCGGACGGTGAATTGGGCGGCGGCGGCGAGTTGTTGAGCGAAGGGATTGCGAGAGAAGATGGAAGTGGAGAAGTAACGGTGGCGATGGCAATGGCTAGAGAGAGCAGATGATTCGAGAAAATGGATGGTTTTTTGGGATTAGAGTGTGGTGAAAAAGAAGCTGATGATAACGTTGAAGATTGAATTGGGAATGGTTTGATGGTGTTCTTGGAGAAAGCGAGTGGCAATGGAGGGAGAAGGTGAGTAGTTAACCCGAAGCTCATGGTTACCACTGATTTGGGCTCATTTGTGGGTCGCTGGTTATATTCGCCCGTTGGATATTCCTCGTTTGAAGAAAGAAATAAAAAAGAAAATTAATTAAAAAATTAAAATAGTCATTTGACCATGTGGTTTCTTTTTTTAACCATTTTTTTCAATAATTATCAAAATGTCATTCGGTTTGTAATTAACAGGTCCATATTTTATTTTTTATAGAAGGATTAAAGTGTAAAAAAAAGTTTTTGAATCATATCCGTAAAATAAGGGACCAGATCTGTAATTTTGGATAAGGTCCGTAAAAATATATCAACATATGTTTTATTAAATTTAAAGCATATCCAATGCATATTTGAAGAATGACTTGAGAATAGCTTGATCCATTGGAGCAATGGATTGAAAATGACTTGAAGTTCACTTTTTCTTTAAAGACTTGAGATTTTTGTAAGTGACAAAAACTATTATGGTAGTAGGACCATTCCTTTTTATATATTTCTTTTATACCATCAAGTCTTTAAGCTTAGTAAGACCATTGGAGCATCTCTTATAGATTTGGTCCCAAGCTGGTTCAAAAACTTTTCTTTTAATACTTTGATCCCTTTATAAAATACAAACCTGTTAGATCGAGTGACATTTTGATAATTCTTGAAAATAAATAACTTTAAATCGAAAATGGTTATCTTAATTAATTTCCCAAGAAAAAAACATAAATGTTGTTTTTATCTTTTATGATTTTATTCAAAATAAACTTATTTTCAACATCAAATAATAAATTTTAATTTTATTTGTAATTGTAAAATAGAGAGATTCATTATCTTCAAAGATAAAATTATCATGTTTAATTAAACAATGTTATAATTACATTAAAATTATGTTTTTTTATTGTAGTTATTTATTTTAAGACAAAAAAATATTAAACTTGTAGTGTTGTTTGTTACTTTTGTTGATTTAATAAAATTTTGTCAATAAAGAAAAGAATGTTAAACTCTACTTAAATAGCTTGTTTTAGGTATGATATTATTTGACAAAATTACATAGAACTATATGTAACAAAATAAAGCAACTTTATTTTATTTATGTTTGTAAATTCATTTATCAAAGTAATCTTTTAAGAAAATGGGTGATTTATATGTTATTTAAAAGACGTATCGATCAAATTCATATTCTTCAAAATATAATAAAAGTAAAGTCAATTTCAATTTCGTTTCCCAAAATGAATACCTTTGAATTATTATTCCACAAAATAAGTTATGAACCATGGTCCTCTAAAATGAATGATGGATTTATGGTCCCGAAAAAGATGAACGAAAGCGATATTGATAGTAGTACTGTATTATACATCAAAAACATTAAAATATTCGACTATATCAAGTATAATCATGATTATTTTTCTTTGAATATATTATAAAAGTCATCCATGATGTCTACAAAAATTTGGTTTTTGACACCCAACTTTCAAAAGCACACCAAACACTCTATGATTTGTGTTTCGTCACAGCTATTGTCATGGCCTAGTGGTTCTTAAGCTCTTTTCTTTTAAGTACCCATATGTTAGTCATGTGTGTCAATTTCTATTTTATACCAGTGTGAAAAACAGATATACAAGTATTTAACATTAAAAAGAGCTTGAACTGGTTGTGGCTACTAATCCACCAACCCTATCATCATCCCTCTTTTACTAGCACCAAGTCTGCCACCGTCAATTAGGTACTCCTCGACCCATAAAGGTTTTTTAAATCACCCTCCTACTAAGATCAAACCCCCTACCTTACTTATATGCATATATGATATCAACAACCACCACCGCCTTGGCTTTGTATCACCATGAATTGTGGATCCCTTGCCAATTTTTCTTCACAAGCCTTTGTGCCTAGATTGCAAAGACGGACAAAAGCTTCGTTGCTAAGAGATGCAACTATTTGCATAACTAACCTTCAAAATAAACTGATGAAGATAAGATCTAAGAAAGGAGAGGTGAGGAATGGTTCAGAGTCAAACCATGCCTTATGACGAAAGGGAGAGAAATGACTCTCGATCTATGATAAAAAAAAACTATACCTGAAGAATGGGATACATATTAACCGGCACAAAAGCCATCTCTATTAATCTATGTTAGTTTCTTTCGCGAGTCCTAGTCGCTCAGTTAACGGTTAGTCTCCCTCCCCAAGTCGGTCAACTGAATGGAATGATTCTTCCCCCGAGGGTGACTTCACTACCTGGATCCTCATCTGAAGCACGCCAAACGACCGATGCTGTCTCCATACTCTTAATGGTAAGCGAGATAGAAAAGTTAAAGAAAATCCAATATTTTTTCATCTGGCTTACACCAGAGGGGGGTACCTCCATGGAAACACATCTTGATAATGAATGATATTGTTATAGTATTCTCGATGATGTGATGTCTTATAATTGATGATGTTTTCAGTGTTCTTAGTTGGGGAGATAAATCTGGTTGGGAACTTTGTGTACAATTCGTATGAACAAAAAAATATAAGAGGAAATAAAAATGGCCTTATGACTCCCACCAAATAAACTCAAAATCCGTTACAGCTAGGGACGAAAACTTAACAAAATGAAAACCATGTAATATCTAACATATTTTTGGAAATCAAACGAGAAAAAACTTATGGTGCGTTTTGCGAAAAACTGTTTTCGTTTTCATATAAACGTTTTCAGAAAACGGAGTTGAGTTTTCATTCACAGTTTTCTATAAAAATTTTAGAAAACGCGTTTGGTTGAAATGATGGAGTTTCATTTTTCATTTTTAGAAAATTAGAAAACGCGTTTATTTGTGTATTTTATATCACTTTTCATTTTTAGAAAATTAGAAAACGCGTTTATTTGTGCATTTTATATCACTTTTCATTTTTTCCAAATTAGAGTATGTGTGTGCGTGTGTGTAAATGTGTGTGTGTGATGTGTGCGTGTGAAAGTTTTAGAAAACAAAAATTTGGAAAACGAAAGTGTGTGTGTGAGTGTGAATGAGTGTGTAAAAGTTTTTAGAAAACAAAAATTTGGAAAACGAAAGTGTGTGCGTGTGAAAGTGTGTGTGAATGTGAATGTGTGAAAGTTTTTAGAAAACCAAAAATTGGAAAACTATTAAAAATAATTTTTCTAAATTACATATAATTTTAGAAAATGATTTTTTTTGTTTTTTTGGAATTTTTTTGAAAACTGAATGAATTAAAAGAGTTTTCTAAATTTTCATTTTTTTTAGAAACCAAACGCACCCTTAGTTACGTTAAAAAAAAACACACATGTGCGACGTTATTTTTAATTATTACCGAATATAATTGAAAATAAATGAATACTAGGATTCCAAATATAATATCTTGATTGTGTTCTTATTTTTATTATTATTTTTATTATGTATCTTTAATGTTTATTGGTGCATATATAAACAAAAGGTTGATATGTCCGAGTGGTTAAGGAGACAGACTTGAAATCTGTTGGGCTTCGCTCGCGCAGGTTCGAACCCTGCTGTCGACGCTTTGTTATTGTGTTTTTTTTTGGGGGGTATAAAAACAATTCATGCTCTGATTGACGTTTTGAATTAAGCTTTGAAGCAGAAATCGCGATTACAATTGGACTATGAACTGTGGATTCTGTGATCTCTACCGTTCTTCTTCTTCTCCTAATGGAGATCCTCCATCGCCTGATTCAGCTCTCCGATGCGCACTAATCGCTATTTCGAATTCTAGTAAGTTGCAGGTTTTTGAGTCCTATTTGTTTCAATTTCATTGCGATTCTTCTGTACTTCTTTTTGAGCTGTTATAATCACTAGTCGTAAATCGAGCTAGGTGTGTGTAGATTTTGTATGTTCTTCTGTTTTGATAACATTGAAATTCTTCTGCTGTTTTTTTCTGAGTGCGGTTTTGCTTACAGTTACGGTCTTCGAAGTGAAAGTAAATGAATGACTGAATTTGGATGATTGCTTTGTGTTCTTCATCAATCATCAGCTTCCGCTCTTCCTTTCCAGATAGCCGATGGAGCTCTTTGGTGCGTTCTAATCGCTATTTAAAATTCGAGTAAGGTGCAGGTTTTTGAGTCCTGTTTGTTTCAATGTCATTGCGATTCTTCTGTTCCTGTTTTTGATCTGTTATAATACTATTATTAATTCGTAATTCGAATGCAGATTTTGTATGTTTATCTGTTTAGGTAACATTGAAACTATTCTGTTCTCTTTTTTTGGGAGTGCGGTTTTGCTTACAGTTACAGTATTTGAAGAGAAACTTGATGAGTTATGAATGACTGAATTTTGATGATTGGTTGTGTTCTTCATCAATCATTAGCAGATGAATGTTTAAATTGTAATCTCATCTGGAAGGATATACATAGATTAAGAAGCTAACTGGTTTAGTGCAGTAAATCACCAATAGAATATGCATTTGAAATATTATACCTTCTGAGAAAGAGTATGCATCAAACTTTTCTGAGAAAGAGTATGCATCAAGTGAAAACTCAAAATGGCATGGCCGCTGATCATACAACACATTAATACAATCCGTACTCATATTCATAATGAATATAGAGCTCAAACAGTGAGACTTCCTATTTCATTTTTTGGATATTTTTACATTCACAAGACAAACAACTAGCAAAACCCGCCCCCTCCAATCGATTCCGTTTTCCTTTTATCGATTGGAGCATCTTGGCCTCGAATGTTTAGCAACGATGAATAAGCTTCAACAAAAGTCTGAGAGTATACTCGAAACTAATTTCCGTTAACCAGCTCTTCTTAAAAAAGCTACCATGCCTAAACCGGCTACAAGGGCAGCTCCTGCTGCAACTGTACTGTATGCAGCGGTCCAAGCATCTCGTTGAGCAAACTCAAAGCCACCAGCTTTTGTGGAGGAGCCTTTTCGACGTTTAGGAATACCAGAATAATCTAGATGCAATTTTATGCCCTGTATATGTCCACCATCAACAACATATCAGACCTCACTCATAGCTGCTGATTGTCATTACGGGTATGTTTGGTCCGCTGATGGGACTGTATAGGACTGAACGAGCGGGAGTGAGGTAGGCAGAGGAAAGAATTAGGGTTTTAAACTGACAAGTGTATTTTAATAATTTACCGATCTTGTCTCATCTTTCTATTCCACCTATTTTTGGTGGGACGAAAAATGCGGTTTTTGTTATGCTAAGTTTTGTCCTGTCCGCGTGTCAAAATGCACATGGGAACATTATGTGGTTAATAGTTAGTTTAGAAATTTTCACATTTATGTGTCCTATGATATTTGTAGGGAAGCGATATAGTTCCATGTTGTATGGTATGATATCTTTAATTCTGGTGATTGCCTTTTGATAGAAGAAAATTTGTCTTTAGGGCAAAATTCTAGCTACAGGATGTGGCACATACCTTCCATCCAGATAATCTTGCGTGTTCCACGGCCGCAGCAAGATCACTATCTGTTGCAAGTATGACCTTGTCGTGGTCTTCATCTTCGTACTACAAGATGGGATTATCGGTAAGCATAGAACATTAACATGAAGAATGATAAATACTTTGACCTCAAATAAGTCATCAAAGATACCAGAATCTACCAAAGGGTCATTGGCCCAACGGTACCTGGTAGAGCCCTGCCTCCCACGAGGACACGGGTTCAAACTTCACCAAAAGTGAGGATCGTGCATGACTATTTGCGATATCTATATATCTATATATATTATACTTCAAAAAGAAAAAAAAAATACCAGAATCTGTGGGAGGTTGCTGCGATCAATCTCACCCCCTACTCTATGAAGTATTGCAGTTGTAAGATCTGCCAAACTTCGAGTATCTAACCTCATGAACAAGAAGCAGTTAAATCATAGCTTATATAACTTCAGAACATAAGTCCTACGAGTGGCATAAAAGCAAGCTAGATACAACTAGAACTGAATCATGGTTGGAAACAGAATAGAAGGCATACCACAAATAAATCGATGCATCCGACCCCTTTTATCTTGGATCTTAAAAGCAAATGTATTAGGTTGTGTGGATGAAGGATACGGAAGAGTTTTTCCTGTTTCTGCCCCTTCAGAAACCAATCTCAAAGAACTCTCACTGCATCAGCACCAGTTCTATTTAGGTCAACCAACAGTAAGTTAGAGTCACAATAATGTAATAATAGCACAGTATTAACCTCCTTAGTTCGTCTTCATCATCTGCAGGAGTTATTGCCATGGCAGAGTCCCAAAACTTTTGCATCATTGAACTCGCAGCTTCATTATCTATGCCTGCCGTATTTCCAACCTAATTCATGCCAATACTATATCAGCTTCAAATAACTAAAAGAATCAAACAATTTTGAGAATGTGCGTCCCTATACACATATATGCACACATATAGGGGGCTAATCATGTGAGAACCACAAAAAGATTGAGAACCCATGAGAACCAATCTTCTGTATTGCTTCACATGGAATTTTTATTTCGTTTAAGGCTAGGATTTAAGATATTTTTTCACATGTATTTGTTTCCCATAATTGATGACGATTGACCCTATGAGCATATGTAGGCCACTAATGAGAGCAGTCTACTTACTGTGGCTACTGCAGCATGAGTTATGTGAAGTACATCAACGATGGCAACAACGTATCCCTCTGCATCAAACCATCTGCTAGTTTTAGATTTGTATAAGATTGACAAACCATTATCGTAAACTAGTTAGTAGGCCAAGGGTCTGTTTGTTAGCAGCTTAATGGAACGCACAGCTTATTCAGTCAACAATCTTGACTGTTTGGTAGTGGCTTAATGATACATAAAGTGGCTTATTCCAGTAAGCTTCTAGGGAGGAGCTTTATGCAAAAAGCCAAGTTTTGAAACCGCCCCTCTCAATTATAAAACATACTCATTTCATCTATGAAAAAACTCTCCTAAACAAAAACCTTCCAAATCTATACAGACAGATTAATCCAAACAGGCTACTTTATCCATACATGACTTAATGGAAAACCAATTTGAAAAAGACCCTAAGAGTGAAACTGAACACAAATTAACAAAATGTTAATCACGGTCTGGATGGATTCTACATGCTTAACTACTAGGGAGAGAGTGTGTGTGTGTGTGTGTATATATATATGAATCATGTCATATGATATTATTATGTGTACCTCTATCAACAACCGGAAGATGTAAATACTTTCCATCATGCATATTATGCAGGGCATTGACAATAGGTGTATCAAGTGTCGCACATTCTGGATTCGGAGTCATCACCTACATGATCAAAGAAGCATGCCCAGAAAATCAGGTTTGTAAGATATTGTGATGAAACACCTATAGCACACACACACAAATGATACATGAACAAATAAGGTAATTACCTTCTCAACTAAGATCAATTCAGGCCGAAGATCTTGTGCTATCACTCTCATTAAGATATCCTTTGATCTAATATCGGTAGAAATAGCATGTTAATTCTATAATGCTATCGTATAGTTTGCTAAGAATCACTTGATTTCTTCTAAATTAGTAAATTCATAATTATAGCACACAATGTATATATTTCATTTAATTAACTAAATGACAATTTTACCCTTAATAAAAGAGGGAGTAATGAATTTCTCCATCTCATGTTTAAGGGTATAATTGGAAATCGTACACTTATTTTGTGACAAATTAAAATAGAAATGTGAACATTTATTTTCGTACTGAGGGTGCATAACCGGAAGAAACTCACGTTAAAATCCCAACTGGTTTGTTATCAATAGTTGCAACGGCAGAGCTCATTCGACACTCTAGCATCTTTTTAGTTGCCGTTACCACTGTGTCAGATGGTGAAACTGTGACAATCCTGGTAGATGATGCTCAATTTGATGAATAAAAGTAACTAATATTATTTTGTCATTTTGTGGAAATCATAAAAATAAATATATTTCCATATCAAGAAAAGCTATTACCTACTTTGCATTCTCGGAGATTATGGTAGATAAAGAAGGCATGAACATTCGCTCACGAAGTGACTCCACAAATGTATTGGAACCTGTATATAATTATTCTCACTTTGGTTAAAATGAAAATTTCAGAAATCTTCAAGTTCATAAGCAAAAAAGGAGCAACAAAAGTTGAACCAACCTGAAACAGAAGATCCCCAGTGCTTTTCAACACCCTCAACAGCAGCTGCTATAGCTTTTCCCTTTTCAGCTGCCCTTTCCATACGTGCAATCGCATCATATAAACATTTCTCTATGTCGAGCAAAGCAATAACCTCTCCATGTTCTACAACAGGCAAGTGTCTGAATTTTCCTGTATTTTTAAGCATTTTTATTTGTTATGTGAAAATATTTAGAACCCTATCCGATTACTTTCCAAAAGAGCCCTTAAGAAGAGAATTCAACATATATTGACGACATATGATCCAAATCTAGATGATTTAAGAGCATCTCCAACAGCTTTTCTATAATTTCTCTAAAATAGAGAATGAGAAGTCAAAATCTCTAAAAACATTTTCTTTCAACTCCAACAAATTTTCTATTTTAGAGAATCCACCGTTACTTATATTATTAAAATATTCGGTACATTTAATAAAATATTATTTCTCTCTCCTACACATTTAACTTCAATAATTTTGACTGCTTGTATATATTAAAATAATGTTTCTCTCTCCTAGTTTAGAGATTTCTCCCCAAATCTCTAAAATAGTAAACAAAATAGCGATGTTGTTGGAGGCACTTAAGAGAAGAAAACCCCCCAATTTTTTTTCTATTTTAGCAATGCTGTTGGAGATGCTCTAAGACTCTAACACACTACCTCCAATGGAGGCTAGATGGGCACAAAGAATGTCGAGAGGGGGCTAGACAAGTACATATTGCCCTATAGTGTCGAGTCCGTAGAACGATAGAGTTTGACTCTGGTATCATGTAATATGTGGAACTCCATCAGTTACCCTTCAAAACATTTATTTAGGAGTGAATGGAGGTTTCAACTTATATCTAGGAGAAATTATCAAAATCTAGCCGATGTAGTACTCCAACAAGCCCGCCCCCTCTAGTGGGGGCTAGATGGGTACAAATTGCCCCAGAATGTCAAATCCCGAACCAGTAGACTTTGGCTCTGATATCATGTTAAAATGTTGAACCCCATTAGATTACCCTAAAAAAGAGCCTTTGAGGAGAAAATGGAGGTTCCAACATATACCGATAAAAAATGGTTTAAGTCTAACCCGATATGGGACTTCAATATGTTAAATTAGCAAAGTGTTTTGCAAGTACCACCAAGTTTGTCATGATTGATACCAACCTTGGACCATCTTTTGCAGCGCTTCCACAGCAAGCGTATCAGAAAGCACAAAAACCGGGTTTCTTGTCATCACTTTTGACACAGGTGTGTTCTCGAAATCAATCTCACGAGCAATAACTCTTGTTGCAATATCCTTCAATTATCGTAAATAAATACTTAGTAAAAATAATAATAACCCAAATGAACACATTTCATGTCAGATTTCATCTAAACCAAATGAAATGAGCGTGTTGGGGGGGGGGGGGTAAGTGTTAGATCCCATATCGTTTGGGGAGAGGAACTAAGGGGATGTTTGGTTGGTTTTCCATTAAGTCATGTATGAATAAAGTTGTCTGTGTGGATTAATCTATCTGAATAGATCTGGAAGGTTTTTGTTTAGGAGGTTTTTTTATATATATGGAAGGAGTGTGTTATTTGATTGCAATGAGCAGGTTTGAAAAAACTTGGCTTTCTGCATAAAGCTCCCCTTTGAAAGCTTAATGAATAAGCCACTTTCTGTATCATTAAGCCACTAACAAACAGTCTATGTATAGCTGACTGAATAAGCTGTGAACCCCATTAAGCTCATTAAGCTGCTAACAAACATGCCCTAAGGTTGCCTTATAAGGGACTCGATACCTCCTCTACCAGACGCATTTAAAAACCGTGAGTCCAAGTGTATGGACAAAGCGGAAAATATCTGGTATGGTTGGTCCGGGATGTTACAGTAAGATGTAAGCAGACCTCACCTCTACCCTAAAGAGTAGAACGGTGAAGACACCCGGCTAGTGAGATGTGTGTGAAAGTGAAAAAAAGAACAGATAAGTTAAGATTTCAAGTGGGGTATTATATATATATATATATATATACGAGTGTGTAAATTCAAGAAAATGTAACCTTATCTGTCAATATCCCACAAAGTAAAGATCTTGAATCAGTTAGCAAAAGAGCGTCAACTCTTCGAGCAGCCATTCGACGACATGCTTCATAGATGCTTGTGGTGTCAGGGACTGTCAAGGCCTTTGAGAGACGTAGTCGTTTCACTGTGCGTTCCCCCGTTAGTCCCCTAATACAAATACATAGTTACATATCATTCAGGTATTCAAATCCACAATGAAAGAGACACAGTTTTAGAAATATGTAATTATTATAAATCTTTTAACTAACTAAATGACAACTATACCCTTGATAATAGAGGAGTAATGAATTTCTCAATGTCATAGTTAAAGGTAGAATTAGATAGTAAACAATTATTTTTTTAAAACTAAGGATCGTGTGAGAATAAGAGTTGAGGTGAGATATGTAAGAAGGGATTTGGACCCTTAGAGCATCTCCAACAGCTATGTTAATTTTTTTCCAAAATAGCATATGAAAAGTCAAAATCCCTAAAAAATATTACGTCCATCTTCAACAACTATTCTATTTTAGCAATTCTACCATAAAATATATTAATAAAATATTCAATATATTTAATATCCCAAGAAAAAGAAGGGTATGATTGGTGGGAAACTATTAAATAATTATTTCTCTCTCCATTTAGAGATTTTTTCTCTCTTTCTACCCATTTCTCTATTATAGCATAAGGTATAGCATAGTTGTTGGAAAGTAAAATTGCTAAGATCCTTATTTTTTCCAGTTTAGCATAGCTGTTGGAGATGCTCTTAGATCACTTTTAATCCCAAAACAACCCATGAATTGCGCTTTTGAAGGGAATTGATCCGGTCTGTCTCATTAGTGTTGATCTAGTGGTTCTCTTCAATTAGGATTGATCCAACGGTGGAGATCCTTTCTTACCCTTCTCGCTATAATATTCATTCTACTTTGTAATGTGATAACTTATAGTTATTCTGGGACAATCTAAAATAGAAATATGAACACTTGTCTTGGGACCAAAGGACTATTTGTTTTCATAATGAATCCTCCTCACTCTTAACTGTTTTTTAGAGATCAATCTATGATCATCTAACAAATGGTAGTCTGCAGGATTGAATAAAGCACATCAAACGGTTCCTCAAAAACCTTCCGATGGTATCTCAAATGGCCGAAAATAATCAATCACCTGGCTCCAAAATAGTTAAAGATTATGGCATATTACAATCAAAGTCTAAGGGGCCGTTTACCAAATGCTTACCGACAAGAGGCACCACCCTTGCTACCTTTATTGAGCAACATTCTTGGCCTTAAAAAGTAGATTGTTGGTAAGCGTCTCTTACCCGCTAAGCACTAACCGAATAAGACATTCACTTACTGGGTAGCTTGGTCGTTGTTATGCCTCTTACCAGGTAAGATTCAATTCTTGTCATGCTCACCGGTAAGGTAATAAGCATGATAATAAGCATGGATTGTTGGTAAACTTCTCTATACCCGGTAAGCGCTAACCGAACAAGAGCCTTTTCATTCACTTACTGGGTAAGATTCTCGGTCAATGTTATGCCGCTTACCGGGTAAGATTCTCGAGTAAGGTAATAAGCATGGATTGTTGGTAGCTAATAAGCTTTTGGTAAAGGGCCTAAGTTAAAAGTTGATTAATGGGTGTTTTTATTAATTTCATAATGCTGAATCAATCGTTGGTTGGTGTTCATATGCATGTAGATTAATTAAGAAGTGGATAGTTTAAAAATAAGGAAATGAAAGAAAACAAACATTGAACGAGAACCAGTAAGGGATGATCTACGATCAGGTGTTGTTCCATTATGAGAAATTCTCTTCTTCTGGGAAGACGAAGCTGTTAACGCCATGCTTCTTCGTGAAGAAGAACCTGCATGACTTGTCGTCATCTTCACCAGGTATTAATCGAAAATTCCTCACCTTTTTATCCCTACATATATCACATGAAAATCCATCAAAATCTTTAAGAAAAACAAATATCACACAAACGAGAATTACGACCATAATATTATCAAAAAAGACGAACACCCATTAGTATTACCCTGATAAATTGGCAACAAATCACACATAAACAAGATTTAATCAGAGGAATTGATTGAATTTCTTCATGAATTCTGTGCAGATCTTTTTGTTCCAATTTTCAGAGGAGGAAATGAGGCTTTTTTTTTATCTCTAGAAAAATAACAATAAAACGAGAGACATTTTCGTTGGATTGTATTTGGGTTTTTCCCTTTTTTAATTATTACCAGGTAAGTAAAAAAACATCATAAAAGTATATATTACCGTATGGTTTCTTATAACAAAAATTAGGGAAGAAAACTTTTTATATGAAGTGTATCAATTTAATTGTATTCTATCAAGCATGAAAAGTTGGTTGATATACGGTATTGAAAGTTTCATACCATAATACCAAGTTAGTTAATTTTTATATTAGTTTTTGTATCTTTGATATATTGAATATAACGAATCATAATTTTTAACTTTTTTTGTTTGAACATTTGAACGTTTAAAAGTTTATTCATTACAATTAAAAAACCTATAAACATGACATGTGTTACGTGTAAATATAATATAATTGGTTCATTATCTCAAACCCATTTATTTCCGTACTTGATCAAATTGAGGGAATATAAATTTTATATTCGCTTGGTCCATCTCTCAAGGTTGGATGAAACATATTTTATTTTTTCATGTTGGATGAAACATATTTTATTTTTTCAAGTTGAAGGAAATATATTTACTTTAAAAATATTATGTAAAAAACAATTTTTTATTGATTATATTAGTTTAACTAAACGATATCAATGCAATGCTTATTACTATTCTCATTTTTTTACATTCCCATTTTAATTTCCATTCTTATTCCTTAAAATGCACCAAACATCCCCTCAAAATTTGAACAAAATTACAAGTTTTCATATATGTGACTTGAAGTTAGTACAAAACTAGTATCAACGGGAAAAACATGGTGTTGGTTGAGTTGGTATCATGTATGGTTAGTTGGTACATGATATAAAATTTTATATATCAATTTATGATTAATTTGTTCAGGGTATTAACGAAAAAACACTTGATACTGTATTAAGTCTACCCCTAACAAAAACATATTTCATACATTTCACAATTGAAACGGAGACAGAATGAGAAATAGCAATTAAACAAAGTGAACCGAGACCAAATAACTTGTGTTTATGTTATAATGATTTGTCTTATAAGATTTTTTTTTCTTCAAGATTCCTTACCTTCTACATCAAAGAACCATTTGGAGGTAAAGAATCAAGTATCAGCTAGGAAATTACAAGAAGGTTTATAATTGGTTGTCTATTGAATGCATAATGGACGGATTTGGTGATGGGTTAAACGAGTGAAAAATTTAAGACATATTTAAATCGGTTGGTTTGATTAGTTTAATTTCATACGTAATCAATATCTTAAGACTTAAATGTTACCAACAAAAGTTGTTTTAAATAATGATCTAAATGTTTTAAATAAAAAGTATTTAAAAATAATATAAACAATAAACATTTAGGTTTTGATTCTTTTCCTTGTTTAAGCTCATTTATAATTTCATACATCTTAGACCAGTTGTAATTAAAATATATTCAAATTTACCAATTTTTACGTGTATCGGCTTGTATTGTCTCCCTTATTTTATTTTTTTATAAGTTAAAGTTGAAGTTTTTAAGTATATAATAATTATATAAGACAAATGTAATAAATAAAATCACATATCATTCTTATTTTTGTTGAGGTTTAAATTTCTGATCTTTTAAAAAGACAAGGACTACGATACTGCTAGACCAAATACTCTTTAATAAGTTAAGGTTTAAATAGCCAAGTTGCGGTTTATATGGATTTCAATAAGATCCCAAATAATTAGTGGGTATTCAGTCACATTCTTTAATTTAAATAAATATAGAAAATTATATGTTTAGAAATTAGTATAGGAAATTCCTTTTTTATTATCATTTGGTCTTAAATCATATTCTCTATGTTAATGGGTATACATTACTTTAGTAACATGTTGTGTATTTTAATAGATCTAATTTAATTTTTTAAATATTAATAAAATAAATAATAATAATAAATTATAGTATAAGGAGCTTCCTCTATATAGTGAGTGACATAATGTAAATTAAGATAGGAAGTAATTGGAATTGTGATTTTTCTTTTGTTACCTTCTTATAATAGTTAAATTAAAATGTAAATATAGGGAGTAGATTGGAGTTGCTCAAGCCGAGGGGGAATAGAGGTTAGAGGGTATCTTTTAAAGTGATTATACAATAAAATGAATAATCAATACTTAGATGTAACTTTGAGTTTGCTGCTGGTCAAGAGTCCAAATCTCCTCTAAAATGAAAGTTATAAGAGAAACAAATAATTAGACAAACATAAGATCATTAACTTTAATAAAATACAGACTTAGGTGATGTCCAAAAAAACTGCTTAAAAACATCTCTAACAACTATATATAATTTTTTTGATAATAAAATATAAAAAAAAAAGGTTAAAATCTCTAAAAATATTACATTTCTCTAACAACTACTTTATTTCAACGATTTTTAATAGGGAAATTAATTATTTTAACCATTTTAGAAATTAAGTTTATTAAAATAACCATTTTCTCTCCACTTTTATCAAAATGACCAAAATACAATCGAAACATCCACCGAAATCGAAACCTCCTCCAAATGCCAAATACCTCCTCCAAATATAATTTGTCAACTTCTAATTTACATTTTATATTTTATACCTTTAGAGTTAGTTAATAAATTACTTTAAGTACTTTACTTTTTAATTTTTCATTTTACATCTTTGTCATATTAACACACATACTCGTATATCAATTAAAATACATCTAAAAAATACATTTTTATTTTAACAAGTTACATCATTATAATCGTCTCGACAATACCTTCAAAATGAGCCCAGTATTGAATATTTTTCGATTTAATTATAAATACTTTTAAAGCCAATTATCCTCTTGATCGGTGAATATGAATATTTTTCACAAAATTCAGAATATTAATTAAAATATAATACTATTATGATTTAACTAACTCTAAAGGTATAAAATGTAAAATGTAAATTAGAAATTGATAAATTATAACCTCGGAGGTATTTGGCATTTGGTGGAGGTTTCGATTTCAGTGGATGTTTCGATTGTATTTTGGTCATTTTGGTAAAAGTGGAGAGAAAATGGTTATTTTAGTAATATTGATTTCTAAAATGGTTAAAATAATTAATTTCCCTTTCTAATAATAACTATATTAATTAAATATTCAATACATCTAATAAAATATTAAATTCTCTTTCATACACATTTAATTTCAATAAAATTAAAATACAATTCCTCTCTTTTTTATATATTTTTAGAGATTTTATGTTTCTTTTTTCACTTTAGCATACTATTCAAAAAAATTAATAGAGCAAAAATTTTATAAATGTTTAACAGAATTTATTTTAACATGCCGGTAAAGATAATCAAATTAAGGGGTTATTTGACGGTTGTTGAATGATTTGATACAGAATGACTAAAAGACTCTTATGTATATAGTACAAACTAAAATATAATTGTTTGGTAATTATTCAAAATGAAATTAGGATTTTAAAAGACCCTTTATTATTTTATTTTTTTCGTAAAATAAGTTTCAAAAACACATCATTAAGCTTGCGAGCAACGAGCTCTAGACTCTAAGGATACTATACAACAACTTTTTACGAGCCAAGCTTAATTTGGGGTCAGTTCCCTTTTAATGCACGTTCAGTAAGCTTCTTGGCTCGAGAGTCACACACCACCATATGCATCTCACGTGAAAACTTCTAGCAAAAACCCACCTCCCAATATCTCCTCCTCGTTAACTCCAATTTCACCATCCTTAATTAACCTTTCACTTTCACAAACCTGTTGTAAATCTCATAAATCCAAAAACATTTCTTAAAAGCTCAAGCTCAAGCTCACCGGAAAAAATGGCGGATTGGGGCCCAGTTCTGGTGGCGGTGTTGTTGTTTGTGCTGTTATCGCCGGGATTACTGTTCCAGTTACCGGGGCACAACAGGGTGGTGGAGTTCGGCAGCATGAGAACCAGCGCCGCCGCCGTCGTTGTTCACGCCGTTATCTTTTTCGGCATTCTTACCATCTTCCTTATTACCATCGGCGTTCATGTATACGCCGGCTAGCTACTAATTTAAACCATCTTTCATTTGTATTTACATTTCTTCACCTGCTTCTTTGGTTTAATTGCAATCTATACCCTTCATCTTTCTAGAATCTTCACTTCTAGATATCATTTTGTATCACATATCTTTCCACCTTTTAGGGTCGTTTACAAACGCTTATCCCCGTAAACATTTAGGGTTCGTTTATGAAACACTTATCGGTAGAATTCAATACTATCATTCGCTTATTTACTGAGTGAGATTTTAGTCTACAAAAATGGCATTCTATTTGTATGTAACAATTTATCCGGTAAACACTTACCATGATAAAAGCTGTCACACTCACTTACTTACCATGGTAAGTAAGTGAGTGTGACAGTAAGAGCCGTCAGACTCACTTACTGGGTAAACTATTGGTTCTTGCCTCGTCCTTATAGGGTAAAATTCTTGGATCTTACTGTATTCATCCGAGAGTAATTCCTGGTAATAGTGATGGTAAGGACCGAGAGTCTTTCCCGGTAATAGTGATGGTAAGGACCGAGAGTCTTTCCCGGTAATAGTGATGGTAAGGACCGAGAGTCTTTCCCGGTAAGTGAGAGTGACGACTCTTATCTCATTAGTTCTTTCCGGTTAAATTGTTGCATAGGATACCGTTTTAATGGACTAAAAACTTACTTAGTAAGGTAAGTGATAGTGCTAAATCTTACTCGTCATCGCTTATCGGGTAAGTGTTTGGGTAAACGGCCTCTAGGTTTAACTGAATTGGTTGGTTTGAAACAGAGTTTCTTGAACTTATTTCAAGTAACAGCCGTTTACCAAACACTTACCCAGTAAGTGCTTACCGGTGAAATTCAACATAAAAGGCCACTAAGTTCACCAACATATCATGTGGTTCAGTGTCCTATGTGCATGATTTGGGTTGATTTAAGTTTGTTTGGTTGGTTTTATTAAGTCATGTATGGATATAACTGTTTGTGTTAACATGTCTATATTGATTGGAAGTGTTTTGTTTGGGAGGGCTTTTCATAGCAGGAATGAGCGTGTTTCTCTTATTTTTTTTCTATTTGAATGCATTTGTTTAGGTATCACAGGCTACGCATAGACTAATCCCGACAAATTGTAACCGCCTAATAAATCAGTTCAGATAAATTCAGTGCCAGAATTGTTTGTTGTGTACGCCTGGAATATAACCCTGGACAGATGGAATATTCATATTGTCCACGACCTCAACCATTATGATACAACTCTAGTTAAAGTAGAATAGAAAACAAAATCTTCATATTGTCTGTATGAAAAAATCATAAGATAAATCTTTTTTATATAAAACGATAAACCAAATGATTCAATATATACCTTATAAAATAAATAGTTTTGCCATGGATCCAAACCTCTGTAGTCTGTTTTCTGGGAATATGAAATTAAAACTAGCCATTCGACTAGGTTATAAAATTTCCAAACCAGCTGACAGAATAAAAACCGGTCAAATTTCTTTATTTGACCGGTTTATTCTGCGTAGGTTGAACTTTACACGCGTCAACATACGTGGTTCGGTTATATAAGATCCCATATTGGTTGGGGAGGGGAATAAAAGTCGTCTTATAAGGGACTTAGATACCTCCTCTCGGACGCGTTTTAAAACCATGAGTCCAAGTGTGTAGACAAAGCGGACAATATCTGGTATGGTTGGTCTGAGATGTTACAGTTATGTTCTGAAAAATTCTATCAAATAAGATGGTAGGTTTTTTTGGAACGGTGTCTCAGCCTATATCCAGACTAATTCCAGCAGATTATGACCGCAAAAAATCAGTCCTGATAAACTCAGTGGCTACAACTCTTTAGTACCGCATGACCCAATGCCAAGGTTTGCATTTTAGCCAAAAACCGAACCGGTTACACTACAAATACATTGGATTTACTTGAATTTAGATTCAGTCAACTTACAATGAAACATAAAACATATTAATTGAAGCTAAAACAAATGTTTGTCAAAGGACCCCACATTAAATATCAGATTTAGTAACCAAAAGATTGAAATCTTGTTTTCATGCTAGCCAACCCTGCATCTGATGGTTCATGCTGGTAGAAGTCACTGCTGACATTTGTTCAGTTTGGTACCTAAATAAAATTTCATCAAAATTTTGTAAAAAAAATCTTGATTTTTCTCGAATCTTATAAGAGGATTTGTATCAAAGTTACCCAAAAAAGAAAGTTATCGTGATCTAAGATTAATTAATGTATAAATGTGGGTTTTAATTCTTACCCGATTTGCAAAGTGGTTTCGCAGCCAATGGGGTGATAGAAAGCGTCTCGTGTGGCATGTGACATTTGGTGTGGATGTCCGTAAACCAATCCGTTTGCGTGTGCGTGTGCGTGTGCATCCCATTGGAGCGCCTCTGCTTGGCTTTCTTCGTCTAACTGTGAGCACGGCAAGTTTATATGTATGAATCATTTGATAAACAAGGCTAGAAACTGTGATCAGAATATGTGGAATCCTGTTAGATTACTCTCCAGAAGAGCCCTAGTGGGGAGAAACTAGGTTCCAATATATATATATATATATATAGGGGTAGGTTCAAATGAGAACCCAAATTTGGTTGTGAACGTGAGGACAAATGAGAATGCGACACGTGTCTCATTCAAAGAAATATTCAGACCGAATATAGTATTTATTCAGTCTGAATATGCAAAGAAATATTCAGTCTGAATATAGTATTTATTCAGTCTGAATATACAAAGAAATATTCAGACTGAGTATATATTCAGTCTGAACAATGCTTATTCAGTCTAAATATTTCTTTGTATATTCAGTCTGAATAATCTATATTCAGACACGTGTCGCGCTCTCATTTGTCCTCACATTCACAACCAAATTTGAGTTCACATTTGAACTTTCCCCCCTCTCTCTCTCTCTCTATATATATATATATATACATAGGGGTTTAATCAAATAAAAACCACAAAAATGTTACAAACTCATAAAAACCGATAAAAAATAAAAATTTTCATGATTTTCTTTATCAAATGCTAGGATTTAAGATATTATTTCACATATATTTGTTTCACCATGTGAATCTTTTTTATGCATATTTTTTTTTTCACTAGGTGAATCAATTTTTTTTTCACGTGTAATTATATTCATAAGGTGAACACAAACATATATGTGAAACAATATCTTAAATTATAGGTTTTGATAAAAAAAAATCATGAAAAAAATATTTATATCGGTTTTTACGAGTTTGTAACTTTGGCACATCCTGCTCTGACTGATACCATGTGAGAATATTTGGAATCCTATAAGATTACTCTCCAAAGAGAGCCATTGATAAGAGAACAGATGTTCCAAAGTTCCAACATATATACTGAGGTCTGAGAAAAAAAATGTTCCAAGTCTAACTGATATGAGACTCTAATAGAAACAAAAGATAAAAGCGTACGCTTACTCTGAGTCGAAGAGTCTTGTTGGACTCAAAAAGTTGATGTTCCTGAAAAACAACATAAATTTTAAAACCGTTCACAAATGCAAATACACTTAGCGAATAACTCAAAATCCCAAAAGCTTAATTAATTAAGTCATACCATCTTCTGCTGTTCATAGAGCTTATCGAGCAACGATTGAGTCTGTGTCAGCAAGATCATACGTAGACAATTACAAACACACGATACTTGTTAGATAAAGAAACACGGGTCATATCAATGGATCCGATCCGGATACGGGTTTATATTGATTTCATAAAAAGGTCAAAAGGTGTTGACTTAGTCAACTTATAGTTTATAGCATTTGAGGATGAATTATTATAAGCTTGTAAATGTTACCCTTATGGTTCTAATCTGTTTCAATGAACAATGAAGCTGTCTTTCAAGCGATTCGAGCTCGTTGGTTGTCAACGAGTCGATCTCCTCGCCATAGTAATTCCTGAAAAATTACAGCAGTGAAAAACCGAGTTCACAACTTAAACGGATTAGAAAAATGGATCACGAGTTCACGACAAATAAAAATCTCCCATCCCTGAATCATAGGTCCCCTCCATGTTCCACCAATCATATGAAAACACATAATTATTTTATTTAATTTATGTTTCCATTCTATATCTGATAATGTGTTTTCATATGATTGGTGGCAGGGGTGGACCCATAGTTTTTGGAAAAAAACTACGTTTCTAAAGGATGTTATTGTATTGTTTTTATTGGGTGCCACCATATAGTTTTTGGAACTGAAATTACAAGGTTTTAATGGCTAAAATGGTAAATTCTCCTGCTTTTTTTTACAAAAGGCCTAGGTTTTAGGACCATCAAATTTGTTGTTTTTTGCTTAAATTTTGGTGTTTTTAATATACTTCTTGTGTTTATAAAAATATATGTAGACAGCCAGACAGGATTCTAACATGAGTCTCTTTTACGTAAGACCACGAAACCAAACCAACAGATCTAGATCTATACTAATATTTCGTGAAAGAAAAATTAATTTTTTTTTTATCAAATATCGTCACCACTTTGAGTTTTTTTTTTATCCGCCTCCATGAACACACATTTTTATTTTATTAAATATAAATTTTATTTAACTTTTGTTTTCATTCACTCTATGATGATGTGTTTTCACATGATTGGTGGATATGGAATTTAAGGACAAAAGATTTTTATTCGATTACACTGAGTACAGAGATCAGGGTTCTTGCCGTTCGAGTTGTTTGAGGGCGTCATAGCGTTCTTTAAGCCTCATGTATTCTTGATAGCTGCTTTGTTCCTAATTAATCAAGTGAAAAACAATAGATAATAATCAAACAATTTCATTAAAATACATATGTAATTAAAGTTTTGACTTTTGAGGAGTCAAAGCAAGCAGAGTAACAAATTTGACTTTTTTGAAATAAAAAGTCAAACCAGTCTATGAGAAAAGCAAACATATTACTTTTTCCGTCCCAATTTAAGTATTAGACAGACATAATTAATACACTTTTTGGTAAACAAAATGACATCTTTACCCTTATTTAATTTTTCTCTCTTCATAACTTTTAAATATTTATGTATTAATTAAAGGTAAATTTGAAAATTTGGTTATTTACTTTTGAAATTGGACACTTAGGCCTTGTTTGTTTTTTCATTTTAAGCTCTTAATCACCACTTATGTCTGATTCGTTTAAACATTTCATAACCATTTCATAACTGAAATCAGACTTAAGAGTTAGCACCTCTTAAAAAACAAACGCCACCTTATTTTAGGACATATATAAATAGAAATGTAGACACTTAAATTGGGACGGAGGGAGTACACTAAATGCTTGCTTAAACCTTCTTATTTCTTCTTTCCCTTTTTCATATCTTCTTTCACTTTTATATATAAACAAAAGTCATTCACGTATCTGATTTAGTATCATATCAGATGGATTATAGTATCACATC
Source organism: Silybum marianum (assembly GCA_036898165.1). Lineage (NCBI taxonomy): Eukaryota > Viridiplantae > Streptophyta > Magnoliopsida > Asterales > Asteraceae > Silybum > Silybum marianum. The sequence continues at coordinate 34,160,773 of CM072535.1, forward strand.
ATGAAGACTCATATCAAATCAAATGTGATAATACATGTGAAGGCTAGTGGTGTGTTGGTGACTGCAACCTAGGCCACACCAAAGGCCATCCATGTATCTAATTTATATAGTATCACATGTAATTGACTATAGTAAAATGTGTGTTATTATTTTAATGTTTCCATATTATACATATATATATATATAAACACATGTTTTGGCTTGAATCCTTCCATATATATTATATATATACATATACACACATGTTTTAGCTCAATTGTAACTTTCAGACATTTGACTAGCCTTGAAAGCTATTGAAAAATGTCTTAATTTATGAAGAAGTTTGATTATAAAATATAAAAATATTGATTGAAGATAAATAGATAATATCTCGAAGAAAATTAAATTGTTAAAATAATATATTTTACAAAATTATATATATGTATATATATGGTATAAAATTATATATATGTATATATATATATATATTAAAATAATACATCTAAGTCAATCTATTGTTTTTGTACATGTACAACATTGTCTCAAAAAAGATGGAAACGAACCAGTATTTCAAGACATTAATTAATTTATTATTTATAATTGATTACTGTAGAGAATCTTTTAGTTTGAAACAAACAGTAAAAATAGATTTGAGCAATTAAAAGTTATACCTGGAGATCCTCCTTGGCTGGTTTTCTTTGTTCTGGTGGCCCAAAACTGCATTTCTCATATCTCTCTAGTGTTTTCACCATGCTTTCATTTCAACAAAATTAAATTAAATTAAATGCATCAGAATTACTCTTCAACTTATTATATATACATACATATATATATATATATGCATCATTTAATTAGTAGCAGGCATCAAAAAATCTTCATTATTCATGGGTATTAATTATATACTTCCCAGATCTTAATTCAAGGAAAAGAGAAAAAAAAACACTTTTTTATCTCCATGTTTACACACCAAATGTTAAACTTACCGGAATGTAAGTGTTTACTTGATGATAAGAAGGTAATATTCTAGATATTCAAATAGATTGTTGGTAAACATTTTAGCTTACCGGGTAAAAGTCTTTTTACATACTTACCGGGTAAGAGAAGATTCTCATCCTTGTTATTGAGGTAAGTGCTTATCCGGTAAAAGTTTAATAAAAATAAAAACTTTTGCAAAAGGGTCATTGATTATTCACCGTGGTATCTGAGTTGCTAGTAGAGAGCTAGCTTAATCTCCCAAAAGATGAAGGATTCAAACATTAACAATTAAAGGTGAAAAGGGTGCTTAATAATTAAGTGTGTGTGTGTATATATATATATATATAGTTTAGAAAAATATATAGATATATATAGTAAGAAATATATATATATATATAATAAACCTGGAGGTGCTGGAGAACTCATAAAGCTTGCCACGAGTGGAGAAGATGATAAGAGCAACTTCAGCATCACAAAGAACAGAAAGCTCATAAGCTTTCTTAAGAAGACCATTTCTTCTCTTTGCAAATGTAACTTGTCTGTTTATCTTGTTCTCTATTCTCTTCAATTCCAACCTCCCTTTTCCCATTTCTCTACTCTTTTCTCTTCTCTTCTATTCTTTCTTATTACTTCTCTTTTATAACCCTAAATATACCTTTGACTTTTCATAGTCAAACTCACCTCTTTTTCTCATTTTTTTTTATTTTCTAATTATTCAACATCATTTTAATAGTAAACTACAAATTTAGTCCCTGTTGTTTGTCAAAAAATAACATTTTTCATCTCTGCAATTTCGAAATTGTAAGATAACCAGTGGTTTACGAAAATGATTGGATTTGTTTGTTCCTTCATTCTAATGGTTGTCAAAAAGTTTTGTTAAATGAGGGGCATTTTCGTCATTTTATTGATTTTTTTTGTTCTTTATCCGATCAAAAACTACAGTACCAAATTATAGAATCAGTTTTGATTGGCAAAGACATTTTTTTTTTGATAAAATGACGAAATATCAATGTTTTTATAAACTATGACGATCATCTTGTAATTTCAAAATTGTAAGGATAAAAAGTAATATTTTTGACAAACATATGGACCAAATTTTGTAGTTATACTATAATTTTTATCACACGTGTCTTTTTTCATAGTGAATTAATATGATACAAGTTATATAATCTTCTTGAAGATCGACCCATTTTATAGAATCCAATTTTTCTAAACTCATTTGAACCCCATAATTCGGTAACTTAGTTGCTTATCTTTCTCTAAAATAGAGAAGATTTTTGCATAGTCATTAGAATAAACTTAAATAAAAACACGTTAGAATACGAAATTTCAACCCCACTGAAAAATCTAAGATCTAAAGAGAATTTCTTTTAGTAACTTCATATATATATATATATATATATATACAATCAGGGGCGGAACACAAGTCTTCTAATTAAGGGGGGCAAATCCAACAAAACATTTTCATTGATAAGCTCAATTCATTATAAAAAAAATGTGACAGGAGAGTAAAACATATGATCACATATACAGGGGCCATATACACATAACACCAGACCTAAGCGTAATTCATTGATAATATTTCTAATATCTAGTATTTAAGGGATAAAATGCAGGGGTCATGGCCCCCCTAGGCCCCTAGTGTGTCCCGCCTCCGTATACAATAACTTCAGTTTATACAGTTTTGTTACATTTGTGAAGTAAAACATAAAGGCAATTTGTTTTTTTTTTTGAATTTAATAATTTAAAACCAATTCCAATTCCAAAACCAAAAATTAACCGATCATCAAATCAATCATTTCAAAAATTAGAATTGGATAATTATTTTCGTTGAAAATTAAAAAGAATATATATATATATATATATATATATTGAATAATAATAATAATGGAGTGTGGAAGGAGGGGTGAAATGCATTAAATCAAAAGAGAAAGTGAAAGAGGGAAAAGGTGAAGGAAAGGGAGATGATACCTTAACACTTTGGTGATCCATTTTAATGAATTCATCTGGTCCCACATTGCTACGTGTCACCCTTAGAACACATCTCTTTTTTCTAACCCCTCTGATTGCTTTCTGCTTATGGTGGGGGTCCACCACACTTTAACAAAATGCCAATTGTTGCATAATGTACAACTCACTAATGCAGGGTCTATTTATAGTATGTGTGAGAAAGTGGAGGCGTAACTCCATTGGCTTATTTTTATTAATGGCAAATACTTGTTCATAAAAGCTTATCCCAAAATGGCAATTTCCCCACTATAATTTACTTTCCATAATTACCTTTTAGTTACTTTAATATTAATAATTCATTTTCTTCTTTTCTTTTCTTTTTCTTTTTCTTTTTCTTTTTCTTTTTATTTTAACTAGAATAGTAGTAATTATTTAAGAAGATTGATAAAAAAGAATTATCTATAAAAAAATTATTTATATTAGGAAAGGTTAAATAAAGTGAGAAGGTAAAAAACAATGGAGTTGAGAGTTTTGTCGAGTGAGTGTACTTGTTAAGTAGATTAAAGACTCGTAAAGTTGCCTGATATGTTTTTAGTCGAATTTGACAATTTTAAATAATTTTTAACTTTTTTTGGATGGTTGTCTTTAGATTATGTCTAGATGAGTTTCAATAAATTTGACTATAAGCTCTGATAAAGTCAGTGACCATCATTGTTGTGTACGCCTATAATCGAATCCTGCATAGTCGGGAGAAGTTTTTGGTTGATTTTTAGGAAAAAATCTGTTTTTTAATTGATTTCGAGAAAGTTTTTCGGGTTTTTGAGTGATTTTGAGTTTTTCTTTGTTTATTTATTAATATTCGTTATATTTATAAATATCATGGAGCATCTTTCAAAGTTTAGAGAGTATACCTTTCATACCACAAAAAATATTCTATTTATAAAAATAAGTTGAATAGGTAGATATTAATCCTCGAGCCCCTAGGTAAAAATGAAATGTTCAAATGTAAATCATTAAGAATTTCATTCAAATAAAAACATATGTGAACCCTTGCAAATATTATATAACGATCGGCTATGTATACATCTTAAAATACATTTTTTTAGATTTTTTAATAATTGATAGTTGAACATTTCTATAATTTTTTACTTCTTACCTTCCTACGATATTTAATCTTTTTTTTTTCTAACAAGCCCATACATTATATCCCTCTAATTTTGTCTTGAAAATATGGTCGTTTTTTGGGATAGAAAGTTTGATAAATCACGTGTTCAAATTTTATTTAAAATATACGTCAGGAGGCGGAACACAATCATTTTAAGGCCGAGACTGAACTTAATCCCTTGTACAAATGTATCACGTAAATGAGTCTATTCAAGGTATTGAGAAATATAACATGTTTTTCTTAAAAAAAACTCATGAATAATATTTTGCCAACACTACATTAAAATTGGATTTATAAGACCTTAAATATGTGCTCTAAATGAATTGTATTATAGGACTTCAGTTATATGATAAAAAATAAATTTACAGGGCGTTTTCGGACATTTTAACAAAAGAAAATTAGAACATTTTGAAAATAAAATGTCATATTAGTATTTATATATGATATTATTTGAAAACATCTCTTATAAAAAAAAACATGTGTCCTATAAAAATATGTATTCATAAGAACTTGCTAGATGATAGTAATCCATGTTTTCTTAAATCTAGTTCTTAAAAACAAGAAATCAAATCAGCCCTAAATCTCAATATTTAAATCCAAATCAAAAAAACAAGAAATCAACACCAAACAAAATCAAATATTTAGACTAGAAATCTATTTCAAAAAAATCATGGATACAACATTGAAATTAGAATTTCAAGTATTACATTGAAGCTAAGAACTTAAAAGAAATAAAAATACCCATGAAAATAGAAATAGCATTGCCAAACCTTGGAGGCCGGAGACTTGGAACATGTTTGTGAACTGAAAAGGTCGTAAAAATTTAAATGAAATGCATAGATGTGTTACAAGTTGGCCTTCTAACCACCAACAAAAAACACAGGGGCCATGGCCCCCTATAGCCCTCATTGGCATCCGCCACTTGTCATATACTCGTCAAAGTTTAATTATACAAACGTTTTTGAAATGTCTATAAAAATTATAAAAACACAGGGGTGATGGCCCCCTATAGCTCTTATGCAGGGCCATCGTAATCTTTTTGAAGGCCCTGTTACACTCGTACTAAAACTGTATATAGATTGTCTTAAATTAGTAATAAACAAAAGTCGTTTAATATGATAAAGTGAGAAGAATATCAAATAGTCGTTTTTGTTTTTGATCGGCAAATTCTCGAACTAAATAGTCGTTTTGAAAGGAATTATACAACCGTGGGGCTATATAAATTCAGACCCAGTTGCAAGTAAAATTAGGCCCTAACATTTCAGAGGCCTTGTTCAAAAACCAAGATTTAACATGCTAATCGATGGTTCTGCTCTTATGGACATCTGTCACTTGTCATATACTCGTCGAAGTTTAATTATATAAAAGTTATTGTAAATGTCTATAAAAGTTATAATAACAATCTTCTGTTCGTAATATTTTGTTTTTAATCCATTTGCAACATTTTCTTTTTGGGATGATTGGTTTTAGCTTTTAAGTTAAAATATTATATACTTCAACAAAATATTTCATTATTAATAATACGTTTCTCAATAAAGACAAACAAAATGATTATGTTTACTTGTTGACGTCACTTATGAATAAATATCTAGTATCTTAACACTCAAGTCTATATATAGGATCTAATTTATTTTGTTGTTACGAAGCAATACTTTATTAGTTGATAATATATATATATATATATATATATATATATATGAACGGGTTCAAATGAGACTCAAATTTTGTTGTGAACGTGAGGACAAATGATAGTGCGACACATGTCATATTCAGAGTGAATAATCAAATAAACATTCAGACTGAATAAACATTATTCAGAATGAATAATTAAGGAAATATTCATACTGAATATAGTATTTATTTACTCTGAATAATGTTTATTCAGTCTGGATATTTCTTTGATTATTCACTCTAAATATGACAGGTGTCGCGTTCTCATTTGTCCTCATGTTCACAACCAAATTTGAGTTTGCATTTGAATTTTCCTCTCTCTCTCTCTCTCTCTATATATATATATATATATATATATATATGGTAAGAGTGATAATAAAAGTCGAGAATCTTATTTGATAAGTGAGAGATAAGACTTTCAGGAGCCGTTTGTTGAATGTTTACCAGATATGCACTTACAAATACCACTTACCTTATTGATTGAACATGACAATGACCAAGAACCTTACCTGATAAGAGGCATTTACAATGAATGGGAGTATGACACAGTAAACGAGGAAAAAGATTTTTACCCAGTAAACGTGTACCAGATTTAATACTCTTACCGACAATTCATTTTGATAACCGAGAATGTTACATAATAAAGTAAGTGGGGGTAATTTCTCTTGGGGTTAGACATTTGGTAAACAGTTTCTTCCCATGTAAGCGCTTACCAGATAAAAGACGTTTACCAACAATTTATTTTGATAGCCGGAGTGTTATCCAATAAGGTAACTTTGGATGATGGTTCTTTTATGTAAGCGTTTATCCGGTAATCGTTAGGTAAACTAGCCCTTATTTACATTATCCATCAAATTAAACGTTGCAATTTATATAGGTTTATTCATCACCATGGGTTGGGTTCCGATGGGTATGAGAATTATGGTAAGAAAGATAAGAAGAGATCTTCATCGTTAGATCAATACTAACTGAAGAGTTCCACTGGATCAACACTAATTAATCAGATTAATTCTCTTCTAAAACGCAATTTCATGGATTGATTTTAGATTAGAAGTGATTAATAGTCCAAATCATTTCTTACACTTATAAACTTAACTTATTTTCTCACACCGTCATTCATCTCATTATAATACGCTCATAATTAAGAGGTCGTTTACCAAATGTTTATCCGGGTAAGTGTTTACCGACAAATTTCAACAATATCACTTACTTATCGTGTAAGATTTTAGTCCATCAAAACTGTATTGTATAAAAAAAATTACCCGATAATCGCCCTCATACCAGTTAAGATTTTTGGTTCATGAATATGCATCCAGTAAAATAGTATGATTTTGTAAGCACTTACCCAAATAAACATTTAATATATAAACGACCCCTAAAATATAGACATTTGATTTTATTGACTTGTGCATACAATATCTCTATGTTTTTTCCTATCAAGTAGTATTTTAATTAATTCACATAAATTAAAACGATTTTTTTATTCAAAATAAAAGGATGTCATCTAATTGGATTAAAGCACATGTATCTATTTTGACTTTTTGTGTGTTATCTTCTAACAGTAGAGTCAGGTGTATTTTTAAAATAGGGTGTAAAAGAAAAAAACCCTGAAACAAAATATAGGAAAACAGATATAATATATATGATTATATGATAACGAGAGAATGAGAGAATAATTTTATTGGACTATTATGAGTTGATAAGTTTTCACATGTGAATAATTTTTGGTTCACAGATTTTATATATAAAAGAATGAATGAATGAAAGATACAATACAAAGGGGGCCATTTTCTATGGCTTGTCCTACACGTGACACGTGGCCGCCCAAAAATTTATTATGTTCCCAATTCATCGTAAATTTATTTATATTTATCTTACGACCTCGAACATTTTGTCGTTTTTTTTAACCATGGATTTACGGATCAGTTTATGCATACCGAGTCGATATCATCGACTGACCTTCAGACAATTATGAATTGTATGAATCATCGCAGATGAACCTCTATGGTCAGAATGACTTTAACAACTCTTGAATTTTAGCCATGGTAGATGCATTTTTCACTAAATCGCCCTGAAACTTAATCAATACGTCACAATCCAAATGATTTCTCTTTAATGGTAATTTGATAATAGTGGCTAAGAGCAACTTCAATTCTATCACCAAAAAGAACTGCAAACTGATGGGGCCATGGACATCAGAAATCGCCTCATCTCCAAGCGCAAGGCATTTATGTTGTTCCAACAGAAGGTCGGCGTATTTGTCGTGTCTCTCCCATCTACCGCAAAATCAAGGCGGCAGAAACGCTAATTTAGTGTATGATTGGAGTTACTCTATGGCCATTTCCAACTCATTATTAAACCAGTAAAATGGAGCTCATGTATGTTCTAACCTACCATTAAAATTTTAGAAGAAAATTTATATTCTATATTTGGAGTACTACTATTTTTCACCTCTAAAAAAATATGTGTAGTGACTTTTAGAGTTTTGCGTTTTAGTGTTTATTTTGGATAAGTTTTATGTTTTCGTGGGGATGATCCCACATTTTACTGCTTTTTACAGGTGTAGGTTGGTAATAGTCTAAGTTTAGCATATGAATAAGATGATATAAAATATACAAACCTGTAACTCAATTTTTCATATATAAAATATACAGTGTTGTTTCATATGTAAAATGTTCAAGATTGTTTTTTCACCACACAAAAAAACGGTTCTAAACATTTTACACATGAAACAATGTTATATAAACACTACATTTTTGCATGAGTTATTTCACATGTGAAACAATATTATATAAACACTACATTTTTACATACGTTATTTCACATGCGAAACAAATGGTTTGTAAATTTATACAAGTTATTAGGTGAGTAAACAATTATGTGTATGTAATATCCCAAACTATACCAAATAACTTCCAACATGAAACAAATAAAATTATCATAAAACAAGAATAATAATGTTCGACTAATTCCATGTCACCCTAAAGATAATAGTTAGAAAAATCCTCAGTGGTCCAAAGAAAACTCAAACTAGTGACCTATAGGCTATAAGGAGAAGACGAAGGCCTAGCCTTTAAAATGAAACTTATTTCAATGTAATGTTTTTTTTAAGATAATTTTTCTAGAAGTAACATTTCATGTTCTTTTTTCTGTTTTAAGTAAAGATGTACACAGATTTGATTAAAAACGGTCATTCCACTTGGTCATTTGAAGCCCGGTTCAACAAGAAGAAGAAAAAAAATCCCGGTCCTTAATCAAAACAGGCTTTTAACCCACGTCGTTATTCACGTTGGCAATGTCAAATCAGTGGCCTTAGAACCATTGTTCACCCATTCGAAAAATAAACTCAAAAAATTACCTCAACAACTCAAAAAATTACCTCAAATTTGTTGTGAAACGAACTCAATTCGAAAAATTGTGTATTTGCTTTCGTTTATCTTCGGGGTCGGTTTCTTTTTAAAGCAAACACATTTTTTTCATGAAATTTTTGGAATCAGAGCGCTTCCAAAATCCAACCTCTTGATTATGATCAAAGTTCGAATACAACTATATATCTTTTGCACCCACCATTACCAGTTATGACAACTAATGGTTGTTTGGTTGGTTTTTCCATTAAGTTCTGTATGTTTTAATCTGTCTATCAGTCTAGATAGATTGGAAATGTTTTTGTTTGAAAAGAATCACACTAGTGTGGCCCCTGATAAAGTGGAGAGTTTTATCATAGATGGAATGAACGAATTTTTTTTATTGGAAGGGACATGTTTACAAAAAAACTTGACTTTTTACATAAAGTTCCCTCCTAAAAGCTTATTGAATAAGCCGCTTTCTATATCATTAAGCTACTACCAAACAATCATGTATATGACTGAATAAGTTGTGAGTCCCATTAAGCTGCTACCAAATAATCATGCATATGACTGAATAAGTTGTGAATCCCATTAACCTGCTATCAAACAGACCCTAATTAGGCTTACCCTATGCAAATAACCAGTATGGATCTAAAGGCAGCAACTGAAAATTGGTTTTCAATGCCTATCAAATATCAATGAACCTAATGGCTCTAGGAAGCCACAATGAGGACTAATCAATCTAGGGACCCAACATAGACCCATATTAGTCAGTTTACCAATTGGGTAAACACTTACCGAGTAAGAGTGTGGTCTGAGTCAGCACCAATCGCTGACTGAGTAAGTGCCCTCCCTTAGCTTACCAGGTCAGATACAAAACAGCAGCATCTCTGACCGGGTAAGCAGACAGTAAACAGCTACTAGTGTGTTCTATGGTTGCAATATTTCAAGAAATCACCTCTTCTAAAGTTTGATGGTTCTATCGAATGCATAGGAAACTCGAATTTTCTAAAGAGAATTCAATTGGGATGGAAAACGAACTTTCTATTACTGTACCAGTAGCCATCCAGATTACACAAAAAATAGCAACAACAAAAAAAACCGCAAAGTGTCTCAAAAACATGTTTTAACTACGTTTTTTTGGCCTCAAATATTCCATTGGTCATGCTCCTCGTTCTAAGCTTTGAATCGATATATTGTGGACCTGAAACGGAGACCCATAGAAAAAGTTATGCACGTTGACACGTGACACCCCCAGTCATGGGCATCCTATGGTCAAAATGGAAGTAGAATAGAAACATTGGGGAATCGAGTTGAACATAGACAATGCTTAAAAACTTGTCCGAAATAACAAACCAACAAGCATAAACTCCAGTTCTACAAAAAGATTGTTGTATGCTTAAATATATATATATATATATATATAGGGTTGTGTTCTGGGGAAAACTGCAAAAAAATGAAAAATTGAGAAACACCTTGGTAACTATTTATCTGGACGTATGCATATGTGCATACAAATAATTTGTAAGCAATTTGTCCGGTATGCACATGTGCATAAAAATCAAAAAACAACCTCAGTTACTTGTATGCACATGTGCATACCGTCAAGATGAGTAATTAACAGGGTGTTCCTTAGTTTTTCATTTTTGAGAGGGTTTTCCCCCAAATCTCCCTCTCTCTCTCTCTCTCTATCTATCTATCTATATATATATATAGAGAGAGAGAGAGAGAGAGAGATGACATTTCAAATGCAACCTACCCCATTTGTACAACCAATGCAACCCAATCAATTGAGATATTTATGAAAACGATGATGATTCATTTATTATGTTTTGAATACTTATGTAAGATGATTAGAGTTCATTGATTATGATCAACATTTTATATTAGGAAACAAGATATTTATGAAATCACATCTTCACTAGATTAAATGAATGGTTGAGATTGGGTTGCAATGGTTATACAAATAGGATAGATTGCATGATAAAACCATCTCTCTCTCTCTCTCTATATATATATATATATATGTGTGTGTGTGTGTGTGTGTGTGTAGGGTCAGGTTCAAGAGAAAACCTCAACAACAAAAAAGAATTGAAGAACACCCTAGGAGCCCTCCATCTGGACGGTATGCACAACGTAATTTGTAACATGCATTTGTGCATATGCAATAATGCATAATATGCACTCGTGCATGCAAAAAGAAACAGTTTCAGTCGCTTGTATGCATTTGTGCATACCGTCTATGCACAAATGCATATCATCTGGATGGAGGGATCCCAGGGCGTTCTTCGGTTTTCTTTTTTTTAAGGTGTTCCCCTGAACCTCCCTCTATGTATGTATGTATATATATATATATATGCAAATATAACAAGTCACTAGTGACAATAAGCATCATAGCAAAGAAAAAGAGCATAAAAGACGGCATTACCTTGTTTCCAACAAAAATCCAACACGTTAACATCTTAACTCCCTTTCGATGAAGTGTAAGACATGACTAAGTAGACAGCACTGTATACATGCAGACAACACCATACAGACTTTTGTTCTTGAGATTCTTTAATATACGGGTTTACATCACCACGTCCGATTTCCCCACCACAAAACGTCCCTGCAAATGTCACGCCAGGAAAGTTGTCCAAAAACGGTGAGCTGTCAACATTCGATTGGCCGAAAAACGACTCACCTCGACCACAACAAGTGAAAACGAGCCCCCCAAACACTTCCTTTGTGCCACCTCCGGTCGTGCTCCCTTGCTTAAAACATCTGAACCGTTCAGACACGGTGGTGTTTGAAGAAAGAGCGGTGCTGGAGTCTGAATGGTAAAACCGAAAGGAATCGCCCGTTTTGATGCCAACGTCACCCACAAAAAGATACTCCTGGTTATCCCTGCATGAAGTGGCTTATTCAGTAAGCTTCTAGAGGGGAGCTTTATGCAGAAAGCCGAGTTTTTTTTCCAAATCTCTCTCCCAAAGTCACAATTAAAAAACATACTCCTTTCATCTATGAAAAAACCCTCCAAAACAAAATCTTTCCCAATCTATAATCTATACAGCCAGCTTAATCCACACAGACAACTTTATCCATACAGGACTTAATGGAAAACCAACCAAACAGTCCCTAAGGGTCGTGGGTGAAGCCTACAGTCACGGCCTACGAAATCTGAAATCACCCATTTCCAAAAAAAGGTCATATTCTGAAATGTTCATGAACCATTGTAATTTTACTTATATGTTGCTATTTATGTTATTCGCTATCAAACAAAGAATGGATGATATAAAGAAACATGAAGAGATTTATTTTCTTACCCGAGAACTTCATGGAATGCTAGGGAGGTCATCCATCCCACTTTATCTTGCCCAATTGAACATTTTCTTCTTTTTGTTACACCAATGTAAAAGGTAGGAAACTGGATTCTATCTCCTAGCTGTCATAATTCATAAAAGGCCAAAATGAGACGGGTATAATAAAAAGCAGGGTGTAGATAAAGCTGACAATATCCGGTACGATTGGCCAGGGACGTTACAGTATTACTTTGGAGACAAAAGAATGGCAAATAATGTACTATATATAAGTCTTGAATCTTGATATTTACCAAAATAATGCATTAACTATAATGAAATAATTAATGTATAAAGTAAAGGTAAAGAATAGCATACTTCATCATAAACTTGATTCATAATGGTTTCACCATCAATATGCTCTCGGAGCCCTTCTCTTCTTGCAGTGAGCCAAGTTAAAGAATCCCGGTGTTTTTCTCTCACGGATGCTGCCTTGTATGTGGGGCCTACAGGTGACAATCCGGTTGATAATACAGCTTTAAATTGAGTTTCTCCCGTACCTGACCAAAAATATTAAGAAATTTTTATAACCGGTAGGAATAAATAGATAAATATATGATTATAAAGAGTGAAGGGATTTAAGTGATCATACTGACGAATAGTACTCGAGGAAATGAAGAAACCCAGAAAGCTATGGATTTTTTAAAAGGTACAAAATCGACTGATTACTTTGAGCATGTCTTATAGGGTGCATTTTGGAACCGTTCATTTGCGGGCTCGGGCTTGGGCTTGGACCGGGGAGGGCCTAACCTATTTTGTTGACCAACGGGCCTAATATGGCAAACCCAGACCCTCTTTTACGGGCTTGAAAACTTGTCCATACGTTCCCATGGGCTAACAGACCTAAAAACGCATTTTTATCCCACTCAAGTCCTGTCTTGTTCCAGTCTAATGTCATGCCAAACATGGGACAAGTTTTTGTACAGTCAGAAAAGAATGTCGCGCCAAACACGTAATCATTCGCCAAAAAAGAAAAATAACTGGAAAAACAATAAGAAAATGATAGAGCAGGAAGATATTGATATATATATATATATAGAGGCCCCTTCAAGTGTTAACCCAATAATTTGTGCTAACCGTGTTAACCCATCGTCAACTGGTGAACACCATGCTCGTTCACTGGTGAAACGCCATTCATCAGTGAACGAATGGTTCCATACATGCATGCTCGTTCACTGGTGAACACCATTCGTCAGTATACGAGCATCGTGTTCACCAGTGAACGATGAGTTAACACAGTTAACAAAAATAATTGAGTTAACACTTGAAAGAGCCTCTATATATATATATATATATATCTAAAAGCGTAATTTTGAAGTTACCAGGGCGTTTGTTTCTGTCCACTGCAAATACTAAGGCAACAGCCGAAGAAGTGTATTCTTCCATGGTGGTTGTGTTCCTTGAACTTTGGTTACTAAATAGGAACCGGCAGGCAGTATCACCAACAATGACAGTATCCCGTGCCATGGCATAATCTACAACAATGAAAAGCAAATAAACGTAACTATACATACATATATATATATATATGACCGTATAACATAGTGAAATGTTTCCGATGCAACACTCACCCATCTTTTCTATAGTAGATTTCATGCCTGCTTCGAAGGCCTGTTAATAAATTCCCGCACATATTAGAATGGCAACAAAAAGGTTAAAATAAGAAGGTTAAATATCATGAGAAGGTAAGAATGGAAGATTCATATGTGAATCATAGAAAAAATCTATTAGTAGATGCATATGTCAACCAACATTATAGATTATTCATATGGGTTCACATATGCATCTTCAAATAGATATTTTCAATGATTCACATATGAACCTTCTTTTCTTACCTTCTCACGATATTTGGTCTTCTTATTTGAACCGGCCCCTAATAAATTATACACAGATAACATGAGTAAATAACTTACACTGAACATTATTATGGCAGCAGGGGATCTACATCCTGAAATAGAAGTCGAGTACTCCCTAATGTCCATCATAAATTTGTCAATCATGACAACTTGTGGTTCCTGATACATGTATGTATACTCCCATTAATTTTGGAAGCGCACAAATATATATAGAGAGATACACACACACAAATACGAATACAACCACAGGCATATGAGTTAAGTTAGCACAATATTCTAAAATGTTAACCACGGAAACTTTTTCAAGTGGTGTGACACCATTTGACTACAAAAAAAGAAGCTATGGATGGTTTTTATATAATCAGCATTGGTGTGTTGGTTAGTTCCTTGTTTTTGTATGTGAGGTCTTGTGTTCGATTCTTTTATCCCAAAAAAAAATTCAGAAACATAATAAACCTGAAAATAAAAGTTAAAAACTGAGAAAAAGACATAAATGGGCCTGAAAGGAGAGAAAAGACCGTGCAAACCAACTCTACTAAGAGGTTATTATTGTAGTTTCAAGGAATATACGGTTGCACCCAACAAAATAATACAGAGGCACCTTTCACGGCCCTAAAAAATTTACACTACGACAGAGAAACAAAGTTGTGGCCCGTGGGACCGTATTCACCATAGTGGGTCCGCCCTGACCTTCATTCCACCCCCCCCCCTTCTCTCCAACGTAAATGGACAGTAAAAATCTCCAATCTGTTCAGCGAATGAGATTCTTACCGCAATTTGCTTTAGAAGTGGGATTGCTTCGACTTTTAGCCCAGGTAGAAATCCAACAATCAACATGATTGCTCTATTTGCACTCTCGGGTTGAAGTAGAGGAACACCCGGATCATCATCCTCCTCGGTTACTTCCCACTGAATCTGTTGATTACTGAATTCATTTTAGTTTCTTAAACGACACTGAACGAGAACTAGTAACTTAGCAACCAATCCTACTCAGAAAAAGCAGAATCTTTTAAGTAGATAAAAGAGTAAACCTCTTTGAATTCGTCAGAAATAGCATCCCTTCCAATAATTCCAGATGGAACATTAGTAATCAGTGGAACTTTGGAGCCTAGTTTTGCTGTAATCTGAAAGTTTCATCCATGAAATTAATCAAATTTTCGAGGAAAGGAAGAAACCATATTTTGATTTTTAATGTCACATTGGTACATGATATGAATATTACTGCACAATAACATCAAACACATCTTAGGGCCTGTTTGTTAGCCGCTTAATGAGCTTAATGGAACTCGCAACTTATTTGGTCAGCTATATTATATAAATGTTTGATAGTGGCTTAATCGTATAGAAAGTGTCTTATTCAGTAAGCTTCTAGAGGGAGCTTTATACAAAAAGCCAAGTTGCGCTACTTCCATCTATGAAAAAACCCTCACAAACAAAAACTCTCTCAACCTATACAGACATATTAATCCATACAGGACTTAACCAGAAAACCAACCAAATTGTCCAGACAGCCACATTCATGTTTATAAAGTCCGATGTAGTAAGCAAATTTTCATGGAGATTTTGAAATTGCATATTAATTTTGAAATAGAAATGTTGATGTCAAAGAGTGGATTGCATGCCACCAAAAGAGAAGAAATAACATACGAGATTATGAGCCTCCTGCAAATCGAACGAAGGGCCGATAGAAGCAATGACAAAATGAGGACGAATCGGCTCCGATAGTGTTTTATTAAACACTTCTTCTACAGAAACCTAATGATAATTGGGAGATAAAAATCAAAATCATCGAAATGGCAGGATTCCGAATATGATTTTACAATTGATACAGAAATTAGGGCTTACATGAAGAGAAGAATTGAAGGAACACGCGGAGGAGAGTTTAGGGCGACAAAGGACGCGATCGCAAACGATGTTCCAGGAACGGCTAACGCAAGCGGCTGAGGCGAATGAAAAGGCCGGAAGCCTGGCGACTATGTTTTGAAGAAGGTCTTCGCCGATGAGATCAATCGTTGCGGCAACTCCGCCCGACCGCGACGGCGACGGCGACGGCGACGCCATTCCGCTGTTGGATTGTGTTGTTTTGGCGGTGGTTTTTGTGTGTAGGAGACCTTAAAAATGAATACAGAAAAGAAAATGAAAAAATGACAAATTGTTTGAAAAAAGATCAAGGCACCGTATCATTTTTTTTTGTTTAATATTATATACCAACTAATTATAATTGATATTCAAAAATTTATACCGTGTACTGACCAACTTAATTGGTAGCAAATTTTTTCGGTTGGTACGTATTAGTATGGTATTTATATCAACTTCTTAAAGTTCACAACATTTAATGTTTAATATAAACTAATAAATATGATCTGTTGTCCAAAAACTGTCTAAAACTCCAAATTACAAACATGTCTAAAAGACTAAAACCTGCTAAACCTTCTTGCTGTCCAAAATCAGTTGTCCAAAACCTGCTTGAGATTAGGTTACGGTTGGGTTGCTATCTTTTGTTATCTGTTATAATGAAATGAGACTAAAGAGGCTTCTAAACTCAAAAGTAAACTAAAGACTATAAGTCCCTAAGTGAGGTCCAAACCCAAACCAAAGTGAATGTAAAAAACAGAAAAAATATAAAACTATTAAAACTAAATTGTAAATAATTATCATATAATACGTTTAATTGATTTATTATATAAAAAATAATTAAAAAAATTAATATATATAAAAGTCGGTACGGTACGGTACGGTAGTATCGTGATATTGGATTTTCGATACCTCGTACCAACCATGTTTATGAAATTGGTACGATAGTACCAACCAATATAATCGGTACCAATTAAATTGGTACGGTTGGTATCTTGATTGGTTGGTTTGTCTCGGTACATTTTTGACACCCCTAGTTTTTACAAGTCTTTTAGCGGTCAACGAGAACTGAAGTTATGGTGAGAATGATAAAGACGGATTTTCATCTTGGATGCATATTAGGATGAGATGCAGCATCGGATCAATCCATCCATCAAACATAATTCATGGGTGGGTTTAAGATTAGAAATGATCAAGAGTCATATCTTTTCTTACGCTTCTCATCGTAACTTCACTTCTCACGTGATCCCATGCGAAGTTTTGTATATATAAAAGTTGAATTTACTGAATATTAGGTTGTTTTACATTTGCTGAATGGTATGATGCAGAATGATTAATAGACTTTTATGATACAGTGAAAAATGAAATATAATTATTTGGTAATTGTTCAAAATGAAAATAGAGCTCTGAATGAGTAATGAGGTCCAAAATACAAAATGATTCAAATGGTTTTTGGACTATTAAGAGACGAACATATTCTTTTTGTCAAACAGGATTACCTCTTAATAAATTGTTAAGTGATAAACGAACGGGCCCTAAAAGTCAAGCTCATTAAGTTGCTAACAATTACCGGAATTTTGACGCAATTCATGGTTCAAAAAATGTGTATTTAAATATTGATGGTTTAAAAATAATTTAGTTTTACAAAATACTAAAATTTTATTTATGACATGTTAGAATCCGGGAGTATTTCTAAAACTGTAAAATGTTTAATATGTTTTTTAAAACGAAAATTGAATGAAAGTACATTTTTATACGATTTGTTTTTTCATTAAAAATAAAACCACCTCTAAATTCATTGGATACTAAACAAATAATAGCATAAAAAGTAAAATAAGTTGATAGGAGACACCATTAAAACTGATTTGCAATGGTAATTCAGTATTTTGACATCAAGGTTAAGACGTTAATTTTAAACACTCCTAAAAAAACAAGACCAACAGATAAAATCTCTCAAACACTTTTTGCTGTTATTGCCTGACGTTTAATCTTATTTGTCATGATTGCTATTCCTTGATGTGATATTTTCTCTTTACTAAGAAATACCGTTGAATCTTTCGCATAAAGAACTTGTGGTGTTGATTGATTCAGTTGTCACGAAAATCTCCCTCATATGTTTTGGAACTATGGTTGATTTTGGTATAATAAACTCTCATTACTTGATTATCATACCAACAATTATTTTTAAACACCTGTCACTTGATGATGGTGTGTACATTCGGCCACTCGAGAAATGATTGCATAGAAGAACTACTGAACATTTATCAGATATACCAATATCGATGATAACTCATTATTTTGACGAATCGCGTATTTAAACAATTATGAAAACCCTTGCGTTGTCGTTATCTTCTTTCAGATGATTTATTAAAAAATTATATTCAATTTAGTGTAGACAATAAAAGTAACTTGCAACTCAATATATATAAATAACAATTAATTAATTACCATAAATCAAACATATCAATTTATCCATACAATGTTTGATGAGAAAAAAACGAGAAATTAATGATTTTGACCAATCATGAAAATCCATTTACCAATATAACCAAAAACTTGTTGAGTTTACCAAAATAACCAAGATTTATTCGAAATACATATCGAGAACGAGTGGAAGTGAAATACCTCCGCCACAGCACTGTTTTCCTCCGCCATACCTCCGCCACAAGACTGTTTTTCCTCCGCCATGTGGCGGAGGTATTTATACGTGTGGCGAAGGTATTTGTATGTGTGACAAATACGGTGGAAAACCCCCAAAACGACGTAGTTTTTGGGCCCTCCGCCATGTGGCGGAGGAAAACACTGCTGTGACGGAGGTATTTTTACTTCCACTTGTTTTCGATATGTATTTCAAAGGAATCTTGGTCATTTTGGTAAACTCAACAAGTTTTTGGTTATTTTGGTAAATGAATTTTTCATTTTGATCAAAATCATTAATTTTCCAAAAAAAAAACACACCGTATAGCCATCAAGTAAAGTTATAACCATCAAATACCCCAAAAATAAATGACTAGTTATTTCTTATTAAATTACACTTCATTAAACTATAAAAGTAAAATAATTGTTTTTTTTTTATAAAATTATCTTTTACAAATACATGTTTATCTATTTTAAACAAACAATAATGTTGTCAAACAAACCTCTTTTTAGGTAGAATAACACATTAAAAAAAGGGAGTGTTAATAATATCCTTTAATAGGGATGTACATAGTATTTTTATTTATTTATTTATTATAATAGCTTCAAAAATGTAAAAAAATTATTTTAATATAGACGTATATGAAAAAGAATTCACTTGTAGGGATGTCATTAACGTATCGTTTCTTGGATCAATCCCGAACAATATCTTAATCTCTTAAAAACTCTTAATTACAAATTTAGAAGCTATATGTACAAGTTATCAAAGGTTTGTTTTCCCACGACCGAGTTACGTTTCCCAAAGCGACTATTCGAACAAATTCATCTTCCCTAGATGACGATTCGCACAGATACATCTTCCCCATACGAATCCATCTTCTCTCGGTTAGGGTTAGGGTTAGGGTTAGGGTTCTTCATTCTCCGGATTCTACTGCCATCTCTTCATCCCTGTTCGTTTTCTCCAAATCAGATTACCTCTTTTATGAAACTTTCTGGTATCCAAATCAGATTGCCTATTCTTTCATGTTCCTAAACTATGTAGCTTATGGCATTTTTGTTCAACTTCCGTAGCCCAAAGTAAATTTTCATTTACCTTTCATTGCAGAGATGTCCTTAAAAGGAATCAAGTTCCACACTAAGGGGCAGATGACGGCCTAATAGTCTGTGTATGAGTCGTATTCGGTAAGCCATACATGAATATTCGGTTGTGACTTATTCAGTTAGTCCATAGCTTATTTTGATAGCCGACATGAATTTGTTCTTTAGTTTTACACAGATTCCAGTGTTCATATCAGGTGCTTCAACAATAACATGAATTTGTTCTTCAGTTTTATGCAGTTTCCAGTATCATGGAGCTTCAGCGGGTACACATTCTCATTTTTCGAGTTTTTCTTTGATAACAGTGGATTATAGTTTTCAATTTTTACCTTATATTTGTTAATCAATCAATTTAGATTTCAATTCAAGTGTGCAGTCATTAATTTTTTTGTTATTTGTTCATGTGTTTGTTGAAAGTCCTCAAAGAAATAAGGTACTTTGATAACTATGGATACATTTGTAGATTACTTTCATCTTGAAAAAAATAAGGTACTTCTTATCCTTCTATAAGTAATACACTTGCTGCTCTTACAATTCCCCATGTGTAGCATGTTTGGATCACCTTCAACCTGTTCTCCCTTGTATAAATTCGGTTTGGATCTCAGACCATCAAATCTGATTATTGTAGTTATCAAATTTTGTTGCGATGGCGAGGAATGATAACTCCACAGAGCATCTGTTAATAGAACCATTAACTGACAACTTTGAGAATGAATAGACGGAGACTTATAGAAGGCTTGGAATCCAAGCTAATCGGGGATGATGATAATATTTTTTTTTTTAAAGTTTATTCTTGAAGGGTGATCATCTGCCCCTACTATAATCAGCAATCTTTTACCAAGGTTCTTTCCTGAAAAGCTCCTATTTTTCATTGAAGCCTATTGTCTAATTGCTATCTATTAGCCTATCACTAATCAACCTTCATTGCTACCATTTTGGCACTCCCAGATGACCCCAAATCGATTAAAAGCTCCTATTATTCATGTATTTTTTTTATAGTGAACCATAATTTATGATATCATTCATTTTTATCATATAAATGACTGTCATCTTGAATGGTTGGTTCTCAGGTTTTTAAAATATTTAATTGTTATCATTTGTAATTGTACCTCCTTATTCTCATGAATAAATGGTTTTCAGGTTTTCAAAATATTTATGGTCCTCATTTAACATGCCCCATGGATGATGTCTGCTAATCATGTACAAGTCTCTACATATAGAACACAAGATGCTCAATTGTTTATAAATGCAAGAAGGAATTAGGAATGATCTTGTGCAGGTAGCGAAAGAATCAAAGGTGCTGTCAGATCCATGGACTTTTGAATTGAATTTGTAACAGTTGCTCTAATATAAAGTTGAAGTTTAGTTGCTGATTTTTTTGATAAAGTAAGACATTTGGTGGTTTCCAACTGATTACATGTATTAGTGACATGCTTTATTCAACTTGTAGGTCCATCTCTTCCGGCTTCTCAAGTTGGAAATCACACAAGGTACTACCAGGTCTCTCTCTCTCGCACAAACTTTCTTACACATCCCACACAAGGTACTTCTTGTTGGTTTTCCATCAAGTCCTAATGATGTCTCTGTGCATTAATTTGTCTGTAGATTAGGCAAGGTTTTTGTTTGGAAAGTTTTTCATTGATGAAAGGAGCATGTTTTTAATTGGGAGGGCTGGGGTTGGAAAAAAACATGGCTTTCTACATCCCCCCCCCCCCCCCAAACACACACACAGAAGCTTTCTGAATAAGTCACTTTCTATATCATAAAGCCACTACCAAACAGTCATGTATAGCTAACTGAATAAGCTGTGACTCCTATTAAACTCATTAAGCTGCTAATGAACATGCCCTTAGTACTAAATAGCTAAGTAGTATATTGCACAAAAATGATACTTGCCATCAATTGTTAAAGAAGAAAAATTGCTTTCGCCCTTTAATGATACTTGCCATCAATTGTTAAAGATGAAAACTTGCTTTTGCCATATTGTTGTAACTATAAAGAGAAATGGAAATGTGATTTTACAGAAATGAAAATGAGGGAGAATAGTGGTATAAACAAATGGAATGTTACAGCTTTGTTCTTAATTATAAGAATACGAGGAAGAGAGTTTTTGTGGCTTTATTTGAACTCTACTCTTTTCACAAATTATTGTATTTTTTTGTGTTTTTTCTTACAAGAAAGCTTTTATCAGTTTTCTCTATTACATTGGAATCAATTCCTTAATCATATTTGTATCATTTTTCTCTATTTTGGAAACGATTCATTAGTTTTCTCTAAGCATATATGTATTAGTTTGATTCCTAGCTTGTGTCCCATGGATGATTATCTTATTCAAATCAGTTTGATTTTATATTCGAAGGTCAGCTTGCGTTTTCATTTACAGTTAAGTATTTGAGTTTTAACATGTTGCTATTTCTTTATCGTTGAAGCTCATAACATGTAAAATCTATTTAGTTTTGTTCTTCGATTTGAATATTAAATGGTTTATATTAGGTACATATTCTCAAGTTGTCAAGTTGGTTCATTTATGTTCAAGTTTGACTGTGGAAATGTGTAAGGAAGAATTTGCAGATCCATCTGAGGATTCAAACCTATGATCATAGAACCTAGATAATGATGGTGTTGTAATGTTGTAGGGGTGATTTTAATTGTATCATCAGCTTTTCAACTCAGAAAAAATATTTGTTGTCCATTTAAGGGTTGATAATGTCTAGATTTTTTTAGTGTTTTGGCCATATTATTCATGTAAATCCAAAGTATTTAAAGTCTAGGTTGGAACTCAACTGATCTAGCTAGGGTGTGGGTTGAATACAACGCTTTAAAGCATGTAAAGTAAAAACTAATGTATTGCATAAAAATTCAAGAAAAAATAGAAGGTATGCGGCTTGTAATTTATGCATGACATAAAATTGGTCAAAACTATTTGTTTTATTCGATAGAAACGTTATTTTATTTCCCATATTTGCATACTTTTATTCGAACTATATGTCCAATAAGTTGTAGATGAAATTATTATTTTGAATATCACTTGGTAATTTTTTTTATTGGATAGGGAGGGTTGTGTTAATGTTGATACTTATTGGAATTCAATACATTGTACCTGTTGTATTTGTGTTAGTAATTGTAGTTAAGAGATTTGTTATACATGTGCCCACGTTTTTCATGTATGTGGTAAATGTTATTGACTCATAGGTACAAATGTAGCATACATTATAACGTATTGAAGAACTTTAAGATTTCAAAATTGAATAAATCAATAAATCTTTTGCATCCCGCCGCATTGTGCGGGTATATAACTAGTTAATTATATTATTAAAATATTTTATAGAATTAATAAAATATTATTTATCTTTCTAAAGATATGGAAATAATATAAAATTATAATTTATCTTTTTCTAAGATCATCTTCAATTTAACACTAAAAACACAAAAGTGGAGGTTTTATCATCTTCAACTCAACACTAAAACACTAAAAAATGTGGACGTCCAAAATATTGGTCTTTCGTTACTTTATATTTGGAGTTCAGTAATCTAAAAATATTATTGATATTTTATTCCTTTTTTTAATTATATATGTAGATTAATAGTTTAATAAACCAACAATAAATATATATTATTTTATTATTATTATAATATTAAATACGTTTTTAATGTGTTGTTGGAGTTGGAGTTGAGTTTTTCATATTATTGTAAGGGACCCATAATTTTTAGCATTCGTTACCTTTTTAGTGGTTGTGTTTTCGTAAGTTGTCCAAATTTCAAATTTTCATCATCTTTTATATTTTCTCTATTTTAAACTATTTCTTTTTTTTAAGAATTTATTGAAACAAAGATTTTAGAAAAATTATTTTAGGGGGTGTTAGTTTGAACTTATCAAAACAACTTCAGTGATTGAGATAGCGACAAGTTAAAGCCGAGAGGACGCACCCATTCCCGAATCCACTTTCATTAAAGCCTTTTCGAAGGCGCGAAAGTTCGCATTTTATTGACTTATTCTGGTGTGACACCGGTAATAAGTTATTCTGAGTGTTTGGATAAAACAACTTATCCGATGCCAAACCGGAAATAAGTTGTTTTCTAAGAAATAAATTTTTTTAACTTATTAAATTTTCATAAGCAATTTTCCACACCGACAATAAGTTATAAGTCAATAAGTCAAAAAAAAATTTAACTTATTAGATTTTGATAAGCAATTTATAGAAACTATTAGAACAAAAGTTTTCATTTAACAAGTATTATTTGGCAATAAAAGAATTATTTTGAATAACCCAACAAATAAATTATAAATACGTTAAATTTTGTGGAAATCAATCTTAAAAAAATTGTTCTTGAAATGAATCCCATTTATTAGAAATCCGGAGAACCGTTGTGGTCGATCTTCTCTTCAAAATTCAAATCGAAATAACGAAAATTTAAATCAAAATCGCAGGTAGTTCATCATATCATCCCGCAAAGATCTCCATCAAAACAGGCTTTTTGAAAAAGTTATCTCCACTCAAACCCCACATCAATCTTTTGAACAAATCAAATCTTCACCGCCATGAAATACGATCAAGAGGACCCACTTCAAGCACAATTAAAAACCCTAGAAATGGAATGGGATTCCATCAAGCAATCCTTTTCCAGATCTGATCGCCGGAATGTTAACACCGACTCAACCGCCGTCGCCGTCGACAATCGACTGTTTCAACTGGAGGACAACTCTCCGAAAGAACTCATGTCGTTATTACAACACGAGAATTCGCCATTGCAAGAACAAATCTGTGAAATTGACAACGGATTCACCGTCGATCGAGCAGCAATTGAAGTAATCAATGATCGAATGGTTGATTTTGATAACGGCAGGTTAAAGGGAAGACGGCTTTTTGAAGAATCGGAGATGGGTTCCGATGATGACGGTGGTGGTGGGTGTTTGAATGTCGCCGGAGAATCTGAAGTGAGTACTGAGTTTTCTTATAAGGGTTCTGAAAATGATGATGAAAATTACAATCGACTTTCCGGCCGTTCTTGTGTGAGTTCACCGCCGCCGGTGGTGATGGTGGGGGTGAAACACGGCGGCAGTGGCGGTGGTGGTGGTTCGGTTACAAGATGGATGATTAACATGACATGGATTGGTGTAGTTATAATGATGATTGCATTTGGTATTGTTGCATTCAAGTGTAGAGGTGAAGATGAAGAATTCCTAGTTCCTACATGAAATATTTCCATTTTGAATTCATAGATTTTATTGTATAAACAATCGTTGTTAGATGTCAGATCTGCGTACATTTTAGTTTCAGATAACATTTTCTAATGGGATATATTGGGTTTGTTTGATTTTTTGTAAGTTCATTGCATTCTTTTAGCATTAATTTTCATGTTATTGTATAAATAGTCTCTACTAAAGGTCAAATATGCGATCCCTTTCTGGTGGGATGTACTAGGCTCGTTTCATTTTGTTTAGGTTTTGTAAGTTTATTGCATTCTTTTAGCATCAATTTTCATGCAATTGTATAAACAGTCGCTACTAGAGGTTAGATCTACGTACATTTTACCTACAGTGAGATATACTGGGCTCGTTTGGTTTAAATTTTGTATGTTTATTGCATTCTTTTAGCATCAATTTTCATGTTTCTGTATAACACAATATGCTACCATAGGTCGGATCTACCTACATTCTACCATCCACTTTATGGCAGGATATACTGGACTCGTTTGGTTTCCGTTAGATTTTGTATGTTTATTGCATTTCTTTTAGCATCAATTTTTTATGTTATTGTATAACCAATCATTGCTAGAGGTCAAATCTACGTATATTCTATCTTCAGATCTCACTTTCAGGTGGGATATACTTGACACTTTGGTTTGGCTTAGATTTTGTATGTTTATTGCGTTCTTTTAGCATCAATTTTCATGGTACTTTACTACTTTATGCGGTTGTTTTGAATCATAGCCATTCAGATAAAATTCATTCAGCCAAAAAAAAAAGTTTAAAAAGGTCATGCTTCTAACTGAAAACGCAATTGCTAATAAAATCACAGATCCATATCTAGAATTATATAAGTTATAATAACTCTGCAATATACCGAAAATACTAATCAAAGCCGGAAACAACAAAGTCCAAAAAGAAACATTATTTCAACGAGATAAAAAAAACATAAACGTAGCAAGTGAAGTTCGAGTAAGTAAACGGTCCACCACGTGCACGTGTCTACTTGGCTTTAGTAGGAGCCGACTCGATCTTAACGGCAGGTGCAGGTGCAGCGGCATCGGCTGAAGGATTAAGCTCATCCCAAGCTTCGATCCAAGTGACCATGGCATCACCAAGCTTCTCAAAGTAAGGATCGATTGGGCCGAGCTTTTGTTTCACGAGCTTTGAGAGCTCGATGTAGCATTTCTGTGGAGTCGTGCATTCTTTCGGGAGAACGATATTTTGAAAGAATGGGATTATGTCTTCTTGCCAGTAGATGCCTTTGTACTCTTTTTTTAAGTTGACAAATGGGTTGCTTGCTTTGCTATGCCAAATGTATGGTAGCCCTGTTTTCACCCCTAGACCCAAATGGTCACATATCACCTACAAATATACCAAATTTATTTTGGTCAAGATACTGGTATACAGGACTAGACAGAACAGAACAGAACAAAAACTTGTTGTTATCGCATTTGAGCCGGGCCTGTTTCTGACATTTTATAGGCTTGGGGGGAGATGTACAAAAAGGGTCCTTGATAAGTACGAAAATCTTTAGTATATTGCTTTTACCATCAGAAATTAACATTGAATTCAAAAATATTAATAATATATATAAAACTATTTTCCAAGTATTCTTACTATTGTATACTAAAAAACTTTGGGCCTCGATTTCTTTTGGGGGACATTAGACTGAGACATGACGGGAATGCACAAAATAGGTGGAAAAAAATTTAGGAAGATGAGACGATTGGTAAATTACTATAATACCCATGTCAAATTGAAACCCTAAAACCTTTGTCAAACTCTTTTACCCGCCCACTTCACACTTTCCCGTACAGTTAATGTACAATCTCATCTACGTACAGAACAGTGAACACACCCTTAAAACAACCATAAAAAGTTCTTCATAAAGTATATAATATTTATAGAAGACAAATCAAATACAAACCATATAAACCAATCTCAATTGTCTATCTAGTCTAACGAATATCTGGTTTCATATCCTAAAATAAAGTGATGCTCATAATTAATGAACTATAATCAACTTCATAAACATTCAAATCATGATAAATGAATCTTCATCATTTCTATAAATATCATAATTGATTGGTTTGTAACCTTTGTATGATTTTTATTTGATTTGTCCTCATATTTATATACGACAATTGACAAATACTTTCACACACTTCTAGTAAGGTTTGAACCCTTGAGGCCTTGACCACATGGAAGGCTAGGTTCTACCGGTAACCCAGATACCGTTGGGCCAATGACCCTTTGGTGACAATAATAAATTATGATACTTTACAATCACACAACATATGTGTTTCACAAGAATGTCCATAATTTAAGCCGGGTAGTTTCTATATTTCTGCTTTATATCATTTGGAGTCATGACCTCCTAAAAACCCTTCGACCAATAACTTCACAATGGTTTTATTTGATTCAAAACCATTGTTTGGATCAACTTATTGCTTTTGACTAAGGGAGTAACTTCGTTTTTAAAACAACAAACATATCTATAAAGGTAACGTTTGAAAATGCAATGTGATCATACCTTAGTGCACCAACCAGCCCACATGTCATCATACCGACCAATAGGTTGACCGTCTCCCATGAGCCCGAAATACATGGCTGGTCCAATAAGCTCCCTGTGGAAGCCAAGGTTCATCCCGCACATAGGGAAAAGCGTCCCTTTCGGGATAGTCAAGACAGCATCCACATACCTGCAAATTTGGAGAATTTTAGTATCCGGGTTATGAGTAGGACCCAAGTCCCAAACTCCAAAGAGGTCAACGGGTTCAAAACACAACAAAGATGAGAAGTGTGCGTGAATATTTGTTGTATATAAATATATATACTTCGAAAAGTTTGGAGCACTTAAGTTATTATTATATTTTTCTTTAATTGTGGGGGACCAACTTGTGGTTCCTCAACTATAACTCCAAGGGTACCCGAAAAATAACAGCGAAAAGAATCCAAAGTGGCCCTGAGGAGACTCGAATCGGTGCGTTTGGTATACTGTACATAACAGAATAGTACAGGGATTAGGGATCACCTGTTCCATGTTTGTGTTTGGCAGGATTTTTATGTGGAACACAGTGGAATAACCGGTATTTTACCAATAAAACATAATTCTCTCCTAAAAAACATCAAATACGTCTCTCTCTTTACATTTATTAATTGTTTAAATTTTATTTTATGTTTTTAAATGTTCACTTTATTATCCTCAAAATATTATTTTTATATGGTTCCTATATTTTGGTTAATTTATGTAATTTCTTAAATATTAATAATAAAATTTTTATAGAAAAGGTATAAAATAAAATTTGGAAACTACATAAACCTCTTATTTTGGTGTCATTTTAATCATCTTGACGAAAACATTCTAGTAATATAAATATTTTGTTACAAAAATATTTATATTATTATAATTTGATAAATTACATAACTTAATCAAAATATATAAAATATATAGACAACTCATTAGATGTAAATTGATCTTTTTATTTCTTTTGTCACGTCCAGTTATGTCTTACCAAACATTGAACAACTATTTCATCTTGTTATGTCTGGATACCAAACGCTCCCGGACTTGACATAAATTTAGGTTTGTAAAAGTGAAGAAGTGAACCTGGTGTTACGCTCACGAGGCTTGACGAGTTGAGTAGGGGCATCGTAATCGGGAATGTTGAGCCAAAGGCCATGAGAAATGGCTGTGGTTGCACCTTCCCTTAAACTGAAAGGATAACCCCTCACAAAGTCAGCACCTTCCCTGTATGGGTCATATAATGTGTTGAAGAAGAAGGGTGTTGATGGTGTCAACAAGTTGTGAATGTGTTGTGCCAATGCATTTATCTCTTGCCCACTTGGATCCTTAGCAACCTTCATTAAAATCCAATAAAATTCAAAATTCATACACTTGAAAAAAATGTTTAAGGCCCGTTTGGTTTACAGGATTTGGAATCTATCTTCTTTCTGATAATCAATATTAGCTACACTTGGACCATTTCTCACATCGGCTTTCCTCAATATATAATGGAATCAATCAAACCGGTTTCACATATGCTCCAACAAGTTACATTAATATAAGATAATTATTTCATTCTTAAATCAAAACTCAAAAACAAAGCTAAGCATGATGAACACGATCCACAAATTGGGTTTCATTTAGGGGTCCTCATGGTTTGGGTTGATCAAGCATTTGAACAACCCAACCCAATGTTTACGGTTTGAAAAATCTCAACACAACCCAAACCCAAACCGTACGTGTTGGTCGGGGTTGATACTTTGGTATATCAAAATATTCTACTAACCTTGAATATGTTGTTTTTAGTCATAAAATTGACTAAGGACAGAAGCAAGCTACAAGCATTAGCAACCGCTTTCGTTTAATCTTTTGTAAAAAAAAAATGAAGCAGCAAAGAAAACAAGACAGTAAGTTGTTGCGCTAACTCGCTAGCGCTAGCGCACTACGGCTTTTCAGCCTCCTGCAGTTCATTCCATTCCCTTCGCTACACTCGACTTAAACCACCTATTCATTTCTCATAATCAATCATTTGGTACAACTTATCTATACTTTTTAAATCTCAAGTATATCACGTTCTAACTACTTTTCTCAACTTGCATATATATGTTAACATTTACTGAACATGTATACGAAGAAGTTATAAAGATATAGAGTATATATTGAAAATATATCTATACGAAAAGGGCATGTGATGTTAAATAATATACATATTAACAGGGACTTAAGAATCATATTAAATCAAACTCGATAGACATCGTAACCTAATTCCAACACACTATTTGAAGATTTTAGAGCATCTCCAATGGAGATGCTCTTATATCTCGATTAGCCATCGGCTTGCTTTGGGTCGGTTTTCTGAGCTAGTTTCGAGGGAAATAATTGGTATATTTAAACTTGATTGGTGCTAGTTTACTATTCTTGGTCAACAAATTTAGGTGTAAAATGTATTTGGACCACAAAAAGTCAAAATTATTTGACCAATGAACAATGATCATCAAAAGTCACTATTCTTAAAGTGTTAAAATCCTACAACTGGTCCCACTGACCGACAATCATACGGCTAACACTAGATCATATTCCACCTACTTTCTTCGATGCTCAACACGTGTCACCATCTAGTAACAGACTACCATAATAAGCATCTCATAGCCATCGAGCAACAGTAGTCTTCTTCCACTGTTGACTTTCAATTGAAAATTTTGAGATCTAGAAAACTCGTGACTCGTGAGTCACAGATTCAAACGAGTCAACTCAGTACAGAATTGGGGAGATAATTAGAGATAATAAAAACTTACGAAGCAATCGTCGTCAATGGTGAAGATGTATTTCTTCTTTGAGACAAGGAACCCGAAGCATCGACAAGCGGAATCCTTGAAGGAAATGCAACTGGATTTAGGACCAAGGATCCGATTGATATCGTTACGATTGTAGAGCTCGTAATCGAATCCTTCAGGTACTCTGATGGTTTTAGTTGGATCTCCATCTTGAACGATGATGAGATGATAAGGCTGGAAGAAAGGTCTCCACATCTCAAGGAAATCGAGGTTTCTGATGGTAGGGATGACGATATCCAATTCATCAACCAACGGTGGAGTGACGACGGAAGAAGGAACAGCCATGGCGGAGATGAGATGAGATGAGATGAGATTGGAATTGGAGGTGGTTGGAGAGTGTGAATTTGCAGAAAGAGATGGAAGTGAGAAAGGGGGTATTTAAGAAAGGGAGCGGGTAGCGTGTTGTATTGTAAGAAAGAAGGAAGAAGTGAATGTGGGTCACATGGGGGGATGCTATGTTTAGAAACAAGCTGGCCTTCTTAAATCTATAGAATAAACCTTTTTAGTTTTAACTATATCTATATATATATAAACTTCTATCATGTGAAATCAGACTGTTTTTGTGACACCTGTAAGACCGGGTAAGCATAACCGGATACCTGGTTATTTTCCGTGGAACCGGAACTGATGGTTTCTGAAAATCTTGAACCGGAACCAAAACCGCTAACAGCGGTTTCTTATATTTTGGAACCGGTTCTGGTACAACTTTTTTTTTTAATTTTTTTTACATTTCATACGATAAAAAAAATGTAATTATAAATTATAAAATACCGACTTAAAGAAAATAAATACAACAAATGGTAGGATTATCGTAAGATATAGAAAGATAAAAAATTCTATATTTTGTAGATTTTAATTATATATGACGAGAAGAGGATATTTTTTTTTAAAACTAATCCGATAAAAACTAATTATTACATAAACAAATTAGAAAGCTTGAGTTTTTATTTATTATTTATAAATATATAAAATATTTTTTATTTAAAAGTGACGGGTAGTAGGTGAGCGGGTAACGGTTCCAAAAAAATGAGAACAGGAACTGGTTCTGATCGGTTCCGTATTATAGAAACCGGAACTAATCACATTGGTTCCGGTTCCGGAACCGGCAGTTTCGAAGTGGTTCCGGTTCCAAAGGTGGGTACTCGGTTCCGATGCTCATCCCTATCTGTAAGATCATTTTTTACACTTGAAACTTTACAATGTTTGTTGTAAAATTTCAAATGTAAAAATGTGTTCTCATGGGTGTCATGAAAATAAGTCAGTCTCACGTGAACTTTTGAGAACTTCTTTTTATATGATAACTGTAATTGTCCATTCTTAGGCAATCATTCTAATTAATTTATTTTATTTCTAAATTAATAAAAAAGGGTATTAATGTAATTTACTCACTCTTTCATTTATTTATAGAAACAAAATAAATAATAAATTAAAATCATATATATCTCACTTTTTTTCTGTCACTTTCAAAAACCTCTGGTCACTTTTTTCTAGACCTATTCCGGTGAGCCAATAACTTTTTTCAAAATCTCCCGTCGCTTTTTCCAAAAGTGTGCACAATATGTTCTCAAAGTGTGGACACAACTAGTGGATCTATATCTTGTGAACAACTGGTATTCTCGTAAATCCAGATGTTGTGCAAATTGTGCACACTGTCATCCTACCATCTAATGCCAATTACAAATTATGCATAATGTGTATGCACCGTGGTGTTCATAATGCAGTAAAAAGTTTGGATAAATGGTTCACAATGTGCCCACAGTGTGGTCAACATTCACAAAGGTTCAACATGGTGTAGTAGTTGAATGGAGAGGGAGAGGAGAGATATAATATACAAAATATCTATAATGCGCTTTTTTCAATTTTGTAAAAAAATTATCAAAATTATTAACTTCCTAATTTAATATAATTATGTGACTTAGAATGGATCTCACGGTTCTCACAAAATATGAAGTTTCCAAAAGAAGGCCCCTATATATAGGGGAGGTTTCAATTGCAAACCCAACTAGCTTGACAAAAAGTATACAATATTTTAGCATGACTTTTTTCGGCTAGTTTATCACTTTGTTTTTTCAAAAGTGATTAGTTAATCAAATAGCTTATTAAACATCAGCTAGTTACTAGTCAATAACTAACAACTAACTTATTAGCTAACTAGTCAAACGTAGCCTTAGGCATTGTTTGGCAAAAATAAGCTAGTTTATAAGCTAGCTTATTTTCAGTGTACATGTTTGGATGCACCTAAGCTGACTTATAAGCTAACTTATAAGCTAGCTTATTGATAAGCTACTTGAGTAGCTTATGAGAAGCTTTTTGCCATCTTTTCCGATTATACCTTCATTAATGTTAATTATTATTTTTTCAATATGTCCTTTTTAGTCATTTAAATGGTTATCAGCTAGTTTTTGCCAAACATAATTTGTTCATCAGCTAGCTTATCAGCTACCAACTAGCTTATAAGTCATCAACTAGCTTATAAGCTATCAGCTAGCTTATCAGTCATCAACTAACTTATCAGCTAGTTTGCCAAACATAGCCTTAATATAATCTATTTAGACAACAAGTCCCTGTAAACAACTTAATCTATACAAAATTTAATGAAAATTAATCTGACCAACTACTTACTTTTTAAAATATATAACATTATCTAATAATTTGTTAGAGCATCTCCAACAATTTTCCTATAATTTATTCAAAATGAAGAAGCAAATAACAAAATCTCTAAAAAAAATTGCATTCATCTCCAACAAATTCCCTATAATTTCTCCAAAATAATATTAAAATATTGCATCATCTATTAAAATATTGTTTCTTTCATTAAATATTTATTTTTCAAAATTTTCTATTGGTCAATTCATTTGGTAATCATTTTTGGAGTTAACTCCATATTTGAAGAAAAACTCACTCTCTCTCTCCTAATTTCTCCATTTTGGAGAAAGTTTTGGGGAAGCTCTTGGAGCAAAAAATTTGTCCAAAATCCCCATATTCCATTTTTTCTCCATTTTAGGGAAACTCTTGGAGATGCTATTAGTGTATCCAAACAATTATCTCATTTTAATTTCATTATGACTTTTAAAATTATAGTAATAATTACTACATGTTATATTCATTATGACTTTTAAAATTATAGTAATAATTATTACCTGATATATACTATGTTTTATCATATATATATATATATATATATATATATATAAAAGTTTGTGCAACAAGATTTGTAAGAGACAATTTTTAAGCCGGGTTTTATGGTTTTATTTTAGACGGATTACGTGATACTGAAATTGTATATACATGCTAATGCTCACAAGTAACCCAAACTTAAAAGAAATTACAACCATCATGCTAAGGCTGTTACGATCAAATCATCGACTATTTATACAAATATACCACTATGATATCAAATGTATAACGCTATGACATTTATAAACGTAAATGTTAAAGATTGTATGTAAATATAAAAGGAACAAGATTATGAAGCATATATACAATATTTTAAGGATCTCTGGATGTGCATTAAATAATTATGTACATGTGTAATGTAGCATAACGTAAAACTTTATTGTAAAGTGAAAATAAAAAATTAATACATTTTTTACTATAAAAAATTAATATGCTAAATTGTTTTGATATTTTATATTTAGAAAACATGAGCCTCAAAAATAAAATCCAAGAAATCAATACAATCAATCAGATTACACGCTAGGGCATATGAGAGAAGAGGGCAAGGCCTAAGAAGAAGGTATGGAACGATAATTGATTTTTCTTTATAAACAGAGGCGGAACATAATAAGAGGCTAGGGGAGCCATGACCCCTACGTTTTATCTCTTAAATACCAGATATTAGAAATATTATCAATGAATTGCGTTTAGCTCAGGTGGTTATATATATATGGCCCCTATATATGTGGTCATAGGTTCTATTTTCCAGTCACACAGTTTTTTTTATAATGAATTGAGCTTATTAAAGAAGATGTTTTGTTGGGTTCGGCCCCGTTAATTAGAATGTTTGTGTCCTGTCCTGTTTATAAACTAAGCCTACCTGGAGTTGGTGATGCTCTTTGGGATTTTGCTGCCCATGACCGTCGCCCCCCTTGGCTTATAACCAGGGTCGGGCCTGAATCAAAACAGATTAATCTTTCACCCCGATTACATCAACACTCTTCAAATAATTAACTCAACTTTTTTTATTTTGAGATAAAGATACAAGAGATAAAAGAATCAAAATCTTAAATTGTATTTTATGGGAACGCTTTAAAACAAAAGCCTCCAACTCCTTTTACAGATATAAATCTCACTCCAAATTTTGTTGCTCCACATATTTCTGTAAAAATAATCCTAAGAACCTTAACTTTTGATGGATATTGAATTAAATATTATACTATGGAAAATCTACAAGTTATTAGCATCTCCAATAACTAAGTTATTTAAAAAAAATTGATATTTAAAAAGAATCTCAATAATTATATTAACTATTGTTTTTAACATCTCTAACAACTATGTTATTTTATAAATTTTAAAGATTCGAAAAAAGTTCGCTACAACAATTATAATAAACTTTTATTAAAAATAGTGAAAAAAATATAATGGAAAAATCTCCATGTATAACACAATGTTCTTGAATTTGACGAGAAAAGAAAGGAAACAAATAGAAAAAAAAAAATTATTTGTATTCTCGAAATTAAAGGAAAAGTAAGAAATTTTTTATTCATGTTATAGGATAGAAATAAAAGGAAAAACTATTATTTTTATAAATATAGCTTTTAAAAATGTGTCGTTTATAATAAAATGTTGGTTAGTTTAGTAGTTTTAACAATCTTTTTAAAAAATAAAAAAAATTCCTTTCTTCCCTGAAAGGGAAGTTTTCGACGGAAACTTACGATTTTTTTTCCTTATGTTTCATTTTTTTTTCTTAAAAGGTTTCGAGAATTCGAGTTTTTTTCCCTCTTTTTTCATTTCCTTTTCTCGTAAAAATGGTTTCGAGAATGCAACGTAAATGTTTTATAATATAGTATAGATGGTTGTGATTAACCTTGTAATAATCAATTTAAATGCATTTTAAAGGAATCATGACTGATTATTTTTATTTCGAGTGAAACTAATATGAAATAATCGTGTAAGAAACTATTGTAATAAGTGTAATTGCTCAAATAAATACTAAGTTGCTTAATTATCTTTTAGGGGGGGGGGGGGGGTTTGGATGAAAATAACAATAAATTACAAACTATAGAGACGAAAGCTGCGGTTTCTAAACCACGTGGATGAAAATCGCAATTTTTAACAAAGCATAGGACGAAAAATGTAATTTACTCTAATATATAAGATATATGTCTATATACTTTAGGTTTTCAGAATGATCAGATGGCTAGATTAAACCCAACTCGAAACCAAATATTTCACCAAAAGTTGGGTTTCGGATTTTCGAATGTTAAGGCATTTGGGTTTTACACAAGTTAGACATTTTTTAATTAACAAGTGATAGTTAGTTAGTTAGGGGTGGTATCCGTTGCAAACTAATCGATTTTTGCAAACTATGCAAACTCGTCGTGAACACAATGATAAAGCACCGATTGGATATTCATGAATGTTGAAAGTGTTCACGAATGGTGAAAGTGTATTCACGAATGACAAAAGTATATTCATGAATGAGAAAACTTGTCGGAAAACTCGCTAGATAAGACGAAGTCGTCAGAAAGTGTGTTCATGATAGGAAATTAGTAAATATTAATTTAAAAATGGTTAAATTATAAAATGATGATGATACCCTCAGTGAATTAATAAACTATTAATAAAATAAATAAAATATTAAAACAATATTATCCACATGGCTTATTTCTATTGGATAATGGTGAGTTTGCAAATATTGAATAGTTTACAACGGATACCATCCCTAGTTAAATATTAGTTGGTTATTAAATGACTTGATTGCGGTTCGGCTTGTTTTTTATGACTTTTTGTTCGTTTTATTGTTTTAATCAATATTGTATATTTCATATTTAGTGTTAGCATGCCACTGTTAACAAGTCACAAGTTGTACCAATAAATCATTAATCGGGGTTCAATAATGTTCGTAGAAACTAAAAGGAGTTAATTATTGTATACTTTCAAGTTTCAATTATTATCAGGTTTTAAATATATTTTCAACTATTAGCTATCTCGTTTTTAGTAAACTATTTGAAAGTTTAGCTAGTAGCTGAAAACCTAATTGATAAAGTAACAAATTTAACAAAAAGTATATGATAAGCTAGTTCAAAAATGTAAATTGACCAAAAAGACCAAGTTAAATGTTTAATCAATTTTAATATTTCATAACATAATTATGATAAATCACTAACAGTATAATTATAAATACATATTTGGATTTGTGAAAGTGAAAGTGAATATAACATCCTCAAGGTCTCGGGTTCAAGCCTTAGGAGTGGTGGTTTTCCTAAAAATGATGGAGGAGTGGGGGTTTATCCCCTAAATCGAAGGTTCGGGTCCCGCATACTGCCCATATGGATGTCACTGTGGGTTCGAATCACTAACTACTAACTTTCCGTTCAAAAAAAAAAGTGAATACAAATTTTCAATGTTTTAAAACTCGCGTTAACCCGGCCGGTCGAACCGGTTGGACCGGGACCCGGGGTAGTGACCGGGTTAACTAATGCCGGGTTAATGCATATGACCGGCCTGTTTCAACCCGACCGAGTTTCTTAAAAACCCAGTTAAACCGGTGGTAAACCCGTTTCTCAAACCCGGTTAACCCGTTTTTATATTAAAATTTTAAAAAAATGTGTGTTATGTGTGTTTTTTAATGTATTTGGATTAATGTAAAACTTGTTGTTTGTGTATTTTTAATATTGGAACTTGTGGACGTCAAATTATTACTTTATATATATGTATGTACGCAGGAAAATGAAAAAAATACAACATATTAAGGGAATTATTGAAACCGGTTGACCGGTGGTTTAACCGGTTGAACCAGTTAACCCGTGACCCGATCATCATTCCGGGTCAACTAAAAACCCGGGTTTTAAAACATTGCAAATTTTAGAAGAAAAAATTACATTAATTGATATCATAAGTAAATAAATAAACGTTCCATATAACTAATAATATGTATTAAAACATAGTTTGCCAGCCTTTCCTATATTAGTTAAAAGTTCTTCAAAAAATATATAAATTAATTACTAAAATTATTTATCAAGGTTTTATTGTCTATGAAATAGAAAAAAGGACTTTTAACTTTTACGTAATTCACAATTTTTTTAAAATTATTACTTCTGCTTTTTTGGTAATTAAATATGATTAATAATACTTTTAAATAATTAATATCAATTAATACTTTTACCATTAATACTATTTAATAATTAATAATTAGTACATTATCAACAATTAATAGTAATTAATATTAATAATGCTATAATTGAAAGGAAATTGGTAACAAGATATTTAAGGTTATTAAAACGGT
The DNA here is from genome assembly GCA_036898165.1 of Silybum marianum. NCBI lineage: Eukaryota > Viridiplantae > Streptophyta > Magnoliopsida > Asterales > Asteraceae > Silybum > Silybum marianum. The sequence continues at coordinate 34,198,621 of CM072535.1, forward strand.
ATTTAGAGTAACACTATGATCATCCAAATGATCATTTTTCAATGAGTTCGAAAAACAAAGTTTACTTATGATTATCAAACATAAACTTAAAGTATTTGTCTCGTATAAAAACCCTAAACTATGCAGCTTCATTGTTTGATACAAGCACGTTAACTCTTTGCAAAGCAAATTTTCAAGATAAAAATGCATAGTAGGTGTCTAGGTGAAATATAAAAAATAACTCACGTAAAATTCACAAACAGTTAAAAAATATCAATTTATATAGTAGGTTGAACGAACATCTTGACAACCATAATTTAGGGGGGTGAGCAAAAACCGAACCAAAACCGAAAAAACGAACTGGAAAACCGAAAATCCAAATGGTTCGGTTTCGGTTTTGCTTTCCATACCGACCGAAAAACCGAACCGAATCGAATCAAAGTAATATAATTTTTTTAATTATTATATATAATAATTTATGATTAATACTAAAATTAATATTATATATAATATATAATATATACATTTTTTTTAACAGCAAGTTAGCTCACACACACGTACCAGCGGTATCGGGCCTCCATTACGAGCCAACCCACTAATCCGCTGCGACCCGACCTAACCTATGGCTGAACCCGACCGGCAGGGTAGAGGGTATAGACTGGACCCACCCGTACAGGCCCCGAAGGACCAGACCCAAAGTCTGGATATCTCAGGAAACTGTCGCTCGTGGGATTCGAACCTGGGTAGTGTGGCTTTTACCCCACACCCTCGCATATAATATACCAAAAACCAAAACATTTCATACCATTTGATTTTAAAACCGACCCGAACATAAAAGCAAAAGACCGAAAAAACCAAAAACCGAACGGTTTGGATTTTCAAAAACCGAATGGCTCGGTTTTTGGTTCGGTTTAGCCAAAAACCAAACCGAACCGAACCGAACCATGCTCACCCCTAAATCATATTATGCATAATATCCAATTATCCATTTATATACTCGTTATCCCACAATCATGATGATCCTTTAATTACCGGCTTACCGCTCAATAAACATGAAGTACTACCCAAAACATACTTGTGAAAAAATAGACAAAATATTTAATAAGTAATTAAAACAAATTTTGGTTTATATATTTAAAGTTATTTGATAAAATATTCTCAACATAATAACATGAATTGAGATTACATGAGACCAACTTATTTTCGTAAGACCCATGAGACCAATTTTTTACATTTGAAACTTCATGATAAAATCCTATGAAAGTAACCTTCACGGTGTTTTTGTTGTGAAGGTTCAATTTTTTTTTTTACCTTCACGGTGTTTTGCTGTGAAGTTTAAAGTGTAAAAATGTGGTCTCATGAAAACATACTGGTCTCACATGAACCCACCTTTAATAATAGAACGACATAATTATATATTTTATTTATTTATGAACAATTAAATAAATTTATTTTTTTAAAAGATTTAATATACAAAACAATATATAAAAACTTGTATAACAGTTTATTAAAAAAACATAAAATCAATAAATATATATTTTATACTTATTAGTTTATATTTCTTGTATCAATCTTAGTTGTATATTTTATAAATATGTGTTAATATTTATTAAAATAAAATAATAAAAAAGACAATAGAAACACAAGAATTAAAACAAGAATTTGGTATCAAAACATGTCTAGTCCAGTGGTAAGATAATTTTTTTTTTTGGAGGAGGGAGGGGGGGATTCGAACCCTGCAAAGAGCATGTGACGATATCCAGACCATGACCTGCCACTTAGTAGTGGGTCTTGGTTGATGGAGATTAGTCGGGTGCCGGAATGAATCCTAAATACCTCGGAAACGTGTGTGTGTTATTTGCTGTTAAAAAAACAAGAATTTGGTTCTTATTCAAACACTTAAGATGTGCATAAATTGGTCCAAACATTATGATTAACAAAAAAAACATATTTTTTGTTTTTTATAACATCATTAACAAGTAACTAAATTAAGAACTTTTATAGAAGTCAGACACTAAAGTGAGTTACAATAACCTTATTTTATGGGTTCAATATACTTTTTCATCATTAAATTTTAGTGTATATTTTAAATCAATTGAAAATAAAATAACATTTTCATACAAAATTCAAGATAGTATCCAAATTTCTTATATAACAACTTAAAAATATGAGTACCTTGAATTAAATTACGTTGACGAAGTAAGGGGTGTCTAGTTACCATAATAAAATTCGGTTGAATTAAAATTCATCAAAAAATTTGACTTTCAAGAAATAGATATATAATTTACTGGAAATTGACCACATATTTGATAGGTATAAATTGGAATAAAATTTATCAAAAGAATTAAAATATCTATTACTGCATTTAGGGTTAGGGGTGTGACCGTGATAATATTAGTATGGTCGTGGTGGGGACTAAGGGTGGGCAGTGTTAGTTAGAATGGATGGAAAGAGAAATAATTCAATTTATTCACTTAGGGGTCGTTTACCAAACACTTACCTGGTAAGTGCTTACCGGTTAATTCAACACTATCAATTACTTACCTAGTAAGATTTTATTTAAAAAAACGATACTGTATAGAATAATTTACCCGGTAAGTGTTTACCGTGATAAGAGTCATCACACTGGCTTACCGAGTAAGATTCTTGATCCTTGTTTCGTTTTTACCGAGTAAAATTCTTGGTTTTTAACATATTCATCCGGTAAGATAACGTGACTTGGTAAATGCTTATCTGGGTAAGTTTTGATAAACGACCCCTTATACAAAAAATAAACAATTCATTCATTTGCGGAACTTAAAGGTTTCGGTTCGTTTCAAGAGGTGTACCAAATATAAAGAATTTGAAATTATCAAACGAATTTCCATTCCAATTCTATCAATTTCTTTCAAACGTTGTGAAACCAAATGGTCTCTAAAAACATCTCCAACAGATTCTCAAAATTGAAGAATCAAAAGTCAAATCTAAGAAAAATTATGTTTAACTCTAACATTTTCTCCGTTTTAAAGATTAAAGTATGAAAAATATTATTGAAATATCCAATATCTTTTATAAAATATTATTTATCTCTATGATTCTCGTTGATAGGAAAATAGAAATTAAGTCACCTCTCATAGATGATATAATCATCGTTTTCATATTTTCCTTATTTTAAAGAATATTTTAACGAATCTAACTTTCAAATTCTTAATTTTAAAGAATCTCGTAGGGATAAAAAAATTATATGTTTCTCCATTTTGAAAAGATATTTTAATCAAACGAGTTGAAATAAAAATTCTTAATTTTTTGTTTTAAAGAATTTGTTAGAGCATCTCCAACAAATTCTCTATAATTTTTTTAAAACGGAGAATCAAAAAACAAAATCTCCGAAAAAATTACATTCCGTCTTAAACAAAATCCATATTTTGGAGAATCCAACATTAATTATAATATTAAAGTATTACATCATCTATTAAAATATTATTTTTTTCTATTTAAATATTTATACACTAAAGTTTTCTATCGGCCATCTTATTTGGTAATCATTTTTGAAGTGAACTTCATATTTGGATAAAAATCCACTATCTCTTCTATTTTTTTTTTTATTTAAGAGATAATTATAGAGAAGTTATTGGAACAAAATACTTGCTTAAAATTTTTATTTCCTCCATTTTTCTTATTTAGAAGTTGGTGGAAATGTTATTAGATATTTTTCTTATAAAAACGGTACAATTTGGTCCGTTTAATTTTATTTGAAACCGATTGACCGACTTATATAAGTTTCAAACGTCTAAACCAAATACACAACTTTCGATTTTTAGACCAAACCGTCTCAAACGACTCCAATTCCACCTCAGTTTCCCATGGCGCACATGGCTTTTTCACTCTACTAGATCTAACGGTAATCAAACAAACACAACTCACTCTCTTAACTCTATCTGCAACAAGCACATTCGGAGATTGAAAAGTTTTCAACCTAAAATCTTCAATCCATTTTGATCTCAAAATCGGAGCTAATGGTGGAGGTATGTTCTTCAATCCATTTGATTTCAATCTCTCATTTTCATTATACAACGTTCTTCTGTTCTCGATTTGAATGTTGTTTGATTTGATTCAGGAAGTACAGAAAGCAGCGGAAGAGCCGAAATCAGTCGCCGATGATAAGAAGCAGGAGTCTGAGTCTCTACCTCCGACGATTGTTTTGAGAGTGTTCATGCATTGTGAAGGATGTGCTAGTAAACTCCGGCGATGTCTCAAAGGATTCGATGGTTTGTGATTTGTGATTTGTGTTTTGATTTGATTTATCTGTTTGTTTTCTTCTATTGAAGGATTTGGATTAATGTTTTTTTTTTGAAAATAATGTGATTCGATTAGGAGTTGACGATGTTCAGACGGATTTTAAGACGCATACGATTGTAGTGAAGGGAGAGAAAGCAGATCCGTTGAAGGTTCTAGAAAGGATCCAGAAGAAGAGTCACCGTGAAGTTGAGCTTCTTTCTCCGGTACCAAAACCACCGGCGGAGAAGTCGGAAAAAATCGAAGAGAAAGAGGCTTCCAAACCTGAAGAGAAGAAAGAGGAGGTTAATTAATTAAATTCCTATTAGAATTTGTGCTGAAAATCTCATTGTGAAATCAAATCCAGTTCATCTAATTAGGCTTTATGAATGATGTTGAAAATTTGAAATACAGGCTCCTCCGCAGGTGATTACAGTGGTTTTGAAGGTTCATATGCATTGTGAAGCTTGTGCTCAAGGAATAAGAAAACGCATTCTGAAGATGAATGGTAATTTCTTCTTCAAGTTTTCAAGAATTGAGACCGTTAATAATAAGAAATTGATAACTTATCATTTGACACTATGGAGGGTCATCTGTGCCTCTTTATTAGCAGCTGTGCCAACTTATTTGGTAAACTATACAAGTGTAGTAGTATTTGATAGTGGCTTAATGGAAAACCAATCAAACAACCTTTTAGCAGTTAGCAATCTTAAAATATTTTAAGAATTATAGAACCTTCATTTTTGTGAGTATTCATAACGAATAACATGGTAAACGGTTCACGATGAATACATAACAGATGAAAAATACTTACAAAAGGTTGTTTTTGGGGTTTCTAAAGTAGGTCGACCCCTCTTTGACATGTGATACACATCTTGGTATTTATAATTTGGGTTAATCAGATTTCATATCATTGCATTTGATTTTGTATAAAGAACAATCATCATTATTGAAAAAAAAAGGGCAAAAAAGAAAAAGTGCCATGTATGATTGGAATCTTTATTAAACATGTGGACAAAATGTTTTCCCTTTTGGAGAATGGGGCATGATCCTTTCACAAAAGTTGAACATGGGTTCTGAAAACTGTTGCTATTGTTTAATTTTCTTAATGTCTTAATTTTTAGGTTTTAGTATATGGTCTAGTTGTATTTGTATATAGAGAATCTTAGAGATGCACGTGCTTGAGATTTTGGGGCCTGTCCAACTTAATAGACTAGGCTTTGAGATTGAAAAATAATAAGGATTTTTTAAGCTTTTACTGACCCAAAATTTCTGCCTGATGGAAGTTTTGGTCTGGCCCAAACCGGTATTCAGGCATGTGTTTTTTAGGCCCGATTTGTCGATCCATAACTTTCGTATAACCAGCCCACATGAAAAATATCCGTAATTTGCTCTTAAATTTATGTGAAACCAATATATGTGTGTTATGAGCTTATAAGATGCCAATTTTTTTGTAATATATGTATGTAGATTTGGCATCATTTGAGATCAGTCTATTTTCGTGAGACCCGTGAGACCATCTTTCTACACTTGAAACTTCACAGCAAAAACACCGTGAAGAGTAAAAAAAATATTGAACCTTCACGGTATTTTTGCTGTGAAGGTTCAGATTTTTTTTACATTCACTGTGTTTTAGTATTTTTACTGTGAAGTTTCAAAAGTAAAATGGTGGTCTTACGGGAACCCGACCTTATGTATATATGTATTTTTTTCTTCTTTATAAATAAATTTAAATCATCCAATATAATTATTTTGAGTGATAATAGAAAACATCCATGAGTGTATATATGTGATTTATTGTTTTAAGTCATACACTGAAAAACATCCATGAGGTAACCGGTTAGAGTGCAGCTAGGGATTTTCTTGGCCATTTTATTCGGCACCCTTGGAATTTGGTGAGGTGCGCTCAACCTCACTTAAACATCCACGATTAACAAAAAAAAAGAAATCACAGTGTTATTTGAGCTAGTGTTCTTATAGGACTTTGATTAGGGTTTGTTTTGTTGGTTTTCTATTAAGTTTTGTAATTAATCAACTTTCTATTGTAAGAGTTTTTTTTTTTAATTGGAATTGATATTATTAAGGCTATATTTGATAAAAATAAGCTAGCTTTTTTTCAGTGTATATATTTGGCAAACCATAAGCTAGCTTATTGAATGTTACTTTAAGCAGCGTTTTAGAAGCTTATTGTCATTTTTTTCAATTATAACCCCCATAATATTAATATTTTATTTTTTAGTATGACCTTTTTTATCATTTTACATTCTTATACGCTAGTTTTAACAAACATCATCTTTTTCATCGGCTAGCTTATCAGTCAACACATAGCCTAAGTCACACTGTAGACGGTCATTTATAGCTGATCGAATAAGCTAAGTTTCGTTAAGCTTGCTAACCTGCCAACAAAAACAATCCAAGATACAAGATATAAGTTGGAGACATTTTCCCTCCTAGAAAATGGCGTGGTGATTTCGCAAACAAATACAGCCATGAAAGACTACCTTGATGAACTTTTTAGTCTTCTTTTTTTTCCTGTTCACTTTTTATAAATCAATAAACCATTTTATAGGTGTGGAAAGTGCTGAAGCAGATCTGAAGCAGTCAGAAGTAACAGTGAAAGGCACATTTGAGCCACCGCAGCTGGCTGAGTACGTCAACAAGAAAATGGGCAAACAAGCCGTGATTGTGAAGCAAGAGCCAGAGCCTAAGAAACCAGAAGCCAACGAGAAGGGTAAAGATGGAAAAGCCGAAAAAAACGACGAGAAAAAAGCAAAAGGTGAAGAACCGGCCAAACTGGCATCGGCGGCGGCATCGGCGGCCGGTGGTGGAGACGACAAAAAAGCGGTGGAGCTGCGGAAGAATGAATTCAATTTTTACCAAACTAACCTTCCGAGATACGCCGTGGAGTCGGCTTATGGTTATCCGGCGGCTCCACAAATATTCAGCGATGAGAATCCCAATGCCTGTTATGTTATGTGAGTTTCGAATTTATGGTTTTAATTTAAATGATATTACAATATTCAATTTTTGTTACTATTATAACCTTCAATAAAATAATAATCTTTTTTGGGGGTAACCATGGTATTCCGTATTCGGCAAGCTTTCGGGCAAACACGAATGGCAGAATCATCGCAACAGTTGAATCTCCATGGCCACAAAGACTTTGACAGCATCTAGATTCGAATCTAAAGTGGATGAGATATTCTATTATATCTTTTGGGCTTATTTGTGCAACACGACCCAAGTGGTCAATAAAATAATACTCCATCTGTTTCAAATTAAATGTCTACGTTACTATTTTTGTTTGTCCCAAATTTAGTGTCCATTTTCAAAAGTAAGTTTTCAATTTCTCATTCTACCCCTTAAACATGAGATGGAGAAAGTTTATCTCTCTACTATTAAGGGTATAAGTGTATTTAGTTATTTAAAAATTGTAATGGACACTTATTTTGAGACTGAGGGAGTAGTTAGGAACGTTTTGGTATTTTTAGAGTCACTCTAATATAAGAAAAAACTTTTTTAAATGAAATTTACATAATATTCATAATGCATATTTTCAGGTTACAATTAAATAAATCATCCCTTGCATATTCCATGAACGAATTTTTTTGCCTATATATCCATTGCATTTTAGTTATATAAACGTATCTTATGGATATCTCAATTTTTATATAAAATGTAGCATCTGTTCGCCAATAATCATCAAGCAATAATCATCAAGCGTTTTATCAACAAATTCCCAAACATATGTACATTATAGTTTAATTTCCAAAACTCATCAAGACTTCAAAATAATTATCTCCCAAGTATTTAAAACCATTCTCCACACTTGTTTTAATCGAAGATATAAAAATCTCAAAATTCCCAAAATTTTCAAGTTTGACTTAGTTCGTCCAAAATCAACCAAATGTGAAATATATGAAATGAAAGCTTTTTAAGGAACTGAAATACATCATTTTAACATGTATATGGTTTATAAAAGATTATGATGCACTCACAATATTAGATTTTGGATCAAAACCTAGAAATCAACAAAATCTTTGAAATGAAGATGAGAGGCTTAATTCTTGAACTCTAGACTTGGGTCTCTAGCTTAGATGATGAACTCCAAGGATCGGAGTTAATGAGAAGGGAGAAAAGAATTTTTAGTAGGAAAGTCCTGGTGAAAAATAGAGGGAAATGACCAAAATTGGCCCCGTTAATGCACAAACAGCTCATGACGTGGTCTGATGTGCAACCCAGGTCACGATGTAAGTCACCCAGTTCTCCCGACAACCTGACATACAGAAGGTAACGTGATCGTGCGACTTAGGTCACGGGTTAACGCGTGGGGGTGGTTTCCTTGCCTTATCCAACAGTGACTAACACGGCTACCAGCACGACTTAAGCCTTAATTTACGAAAAAATGACTTTTCCTATTATCTATTGAATAATAAGCTAATAAGTAATAACATCTATTCATTTAATGAAAATCATGCGCTTGCAAAGGGGAGTAGGTCGTGTGGGTGCTTTCCTTGCTTTCTTTGCTCGATAAATTAGTTTTTTTTTTCTCATTGGACTTTTCACCAAACACTACTAGAGTTAATAACCAACTCTTTTAAGGCCATAAACAAAGGAATTCAAGGTACTTTACTGGTCCAAAACTAAGGGTGTTATATTTTCCTTGATATTATAAAACATTTGACCAAAAACTCTTAAAGGAATAAAGAAACAAATTATGGACCGCATATGATGTAGATCCCATATAATATTAAATCATAAATGATTTAATATTATGTGGGACCCACATTATATGTGATCCACAAGTGTCCCTTTGTTATATTAAAAATGCAAAGTTCTCATTTGAATCTTCCTATATATATATATATATATAGGGTTTGGTTCAAATGTGAACTCATTTTTGGTTGTGAACGTGAGGACGAATCTCAGCCACACATCTTCGGTTATGGTGGACGCGATCAAGGAGGATTGACGCGATTCATGGGAGGGTGGAGATTATTAAAGAAGGGGAAACAGGTCAAAGCCGTCTTTATTGACCGGATAAGTGGCTGAGATTCGTCCTCACGTTCACAACCAAAAATGAGTTCACATTTGACCTTTCCTCTATATATATATATATATATATATATATATATATATATATATTAACGTTCGATTGAGAACCACCTATCTATTGTGAACCAGGAAATCACCACCGTCATGCATCCATATTCATAAATAACAATAGAGGTGAGTTTTTTTTTCACAACATTCATTATTAATGTTCCGGAGACATGAAGTACTTATAGAGTCTCAGTTGTTATCTGCAGAGACGGACCTAGAATTTTTTTCAAACGATTGCACCGTTTAACTATAAGAAAAAAATGTCGAAATATTTTTTGTAACATTATAATTGGTCTATTGGTTAATTCATTTATTTTTATATGTGAGGTCTGGGTTCAAGTCTTTTATTGTGCATTTTTTTAGAAACATAATAAATTTGAAATTAAAAGCAAAAAACTCAAAAAATGACATTAGCAAACCAACTCTGTCAAGGAAAAATTGTGTCCGTATTGTAGTTTTAAAATATATATATATATATATATATGGTGGCACACTGTAAAACAATACAGTTGCACCTTTCACAAACCTAATTTTTTTACTCTTCATCGGAGATATAATACAGTGGTCCGTGCTACCATAGACTACATTACAGGTCCGCCCCTGGTTATCCGGTTCGTCAAGGGCTGACCCAAGGAGGTTCATACGGTGGCACATTCCACCGTATTATTTGTCCATCGAAGGTTAGAAAACCCGATTTTTTACGATACATACCGTATCATTTTTCGAGGATGCCACCAGTATTATTTATATAAGTTCAAGAATGTAACTGTGCATCTGAAAATTAAAAAAAAAACTCAAATTCTTAATAGAAAATGCAGTTCTCAATCACACTTGCCCCTCTCTCTCTCTCTCTATATATATATATATATAGAGAGAGAGAGAGAGAGAGAGGGGAAAGTTCAAATGTGAACTCATTTTTGGTTGTGAACGTGAGAACGAATCTCAGCCACTTATCCGGTCAATAAAGGCGGCTTTGACCTGGTTCCCCTCCTTTAATAATCTCCACCCTCCCTTGAATCGCGTCAATCCTCCGTGATCGCGTCCACCATAACCGAAGATGTGTGGCTGAGATTCGTCCTCACATTCACAGCCAAAATTGAGTTCACATTTGAACCTAACCCTATATATATATATATATAATTGTATTAAATACATATATAGACATAAAAAAAATCGACCAAATACATGTACACTTGATAAATTGTATCACAAAATTAGACTCTCCAATTAGGGACAAAGTACCCGTGGCATGTGCATTATTAAAGAATCAAAAAGCAATAATAACATATTCGTTGAAAAGGATCTTATTTATATTATTGATATCGACCTTTCGTAAAAAGGATTCTACTTATATTATTGATATCGACCTTTCGTATGACAGTATCTCCAATGCTTAACCTATTAAAATATTTTGAGTAACCGTTTACTTACATTTGTTAATAATTTCAATTTTTGTTTCTACGGTTTAGAAAATGCGATTTTCGATCATGTGGTTTGCAATTTATTGTTATTTTCGTCAATGGATTAATTCCTACCCTTAAAGTACAATGAACCAAAACAGTAATAAATCGTAAACCACGAGGATCAAAACAACAATAAATTGTAAATAATAAGGATGAAAATAGTAATAAATTACAAACCATAAAGACAAAAACCAGAGTTTCCAAACCACAAGGATGAAATGCAAAGTTTAATAGATCACAAGGACTAAAAATGTAATTTAGCTTTTCAATTACAAAATATGTTTACAAATCTTTCCAACGAAAAAACTTTTTCAAAACTTTTTTTTGATTGCATTATAATCTATCTTCATCAATTAAAAATGTTTTATTAAGACCCGTCAATTAATTTGCAGCTTTAAAGTCTAGTTAATATTTTTCGAAAACAAAATCGTTACCACTAATTTTTTTACCACACACATCAAAATCAAGACTCATTTTTACATTTTCAATACATGATTTCACATGATTCTGACTTAAATGAGGTGTATATAGCAATTCCCACAATTTATACTAAATACCCTTAAGGCTTAGGTGGAACGAGTTTTTTGTAATTCAGTTGATCAATCATATTAGACCAAGAAACAATCATTCGTGTTTGAAAAAATTTCAGGATGCAATCAGGGCTTTTAATGATTAAGGGAGGTCCAAGATACAAAATGATTCGGAGGGTTTTGAAACCACTAAAAGCAGATTTATTTTTTGCCAAACAGGATTTACCTCTTAGCGATTCAGAGGCTGCCTCTTAATGGAACTATTAAGAGGTAAACAAACAGTCCATAAGTATTTAAATCAACCGGTTATTGGTGTTTATAAATGGACAAGTTGATTCAAAAGCATCAACGATACTATCATATTCTAAAATAATATCTTTAATTCAACCAAATAAAGTTTGATGAAGACTCAACAACTAAATTCCAAAAACTCCTAGGGTTGGATTAATGAATGAAGGTTGAGACTTATTCACACAATCACACACAACAAACTCCATGATCTCTAGTAAAATAACTACATGCATAATGATTATATGAGAAATGTTTGTGACACTCATATATTATTCAATACATTGATCTCGTAATGAGTCGCATCCAATACACATGATCCATATTCTGCACCTCGTATAAACTCTATATTAAGTATATATCATATGAATACCTACATAGGGTTGGGATCACGTGAGACCACCCTATTTCCGTGAGACCAGTGAGACCACCCTTTTACACTTGAAACTTCACAGCAAAAACATTGTGAATGTAAAAAAATATGATGCGTTTACGTAAGACCAGTCTGTTTTCGTGAAACCCGTCGGAGCCCCGTGAAACCACTTTTTTACTCTTGAAAACTTCACAACAAAAACACTGTGAAGGTAAAAAAAATCTGAACCTTCACAGCAAAAACAATGTGAAGGTTACCTTCACAATAAAAACACTATGTAGGTTACTTTTCATAGCAAAAATACTTTAAAGATTCATATTTTTTTTACCTTCATAGTGTTTTTGTTGTGAAGTTTCAAGTGTAAAAGGATGGTTTCACAGGTCTCACGGAAACAGGGTGGTCTCACGTGATCCCAAGTCTACCTACATATGCTAGTTATTAGCATATTACTCTAACCTAATCCCAAATAATATCTTGACAAAAAATAATATATTCTAAAATTGTTGTTATGATAGGCATTGTTTGGCAAAAATAAGTTAGCTTATAAGCTGACTTATAAGCTAGCTTATTTTCTGAGTAATCGTTTGGATGTACATAGGCGAGCTTATAAGTCAGCTTATAAGCTAGCTTATCGATAAGCTACTTGGAGTAGCTTATGAGAAGTTTTTTGACACTTTTTCCAATTATACCCCTAACTAATATTATTTATTTACTTTCAACATGTCCTTTTTGGTCATTTCACATGCTCATAAGCTAGTTTTTGCCAAGCATAACTTATTCATCAGCTAGCTTATCACCTACCAGCTAGCTTATAAGTCATCAGCTACCTTATAAGTCATACGCTAGCTTATCAGTCATAATCTAGCTTATCAGTTCGTTTGCCAAACATAGCCTAAACAAAAACACATAACGTACTAAAAAAGCAATAATTTTGATACTATAATTTTATTACTTTAATAATTTAAAAGTTAAAAGTTAAAATTTATAGATATTATAGAGCGACTTTTAGGCATATACTAACAACAAACCCCCGCTACTATTGGCTATAATCACCGTATTCCCATAGCAATCAACCGACCCCACCTCGCTAATGTCGTTCCCTTCCCTACGTACGATGGTCCCTGCTAATCAACCCTCTTGCATCATCTTGTTCGTTTTGATGTTGTTGGTAACTGCCTTCTTTCCTATGACGTTGCTTACGATGGCACCCTTTCTAGGCAAACAAAAACGTAAATGTAAACATTTTTTATAATATTTTTATTTAATGTTTTAAATGTTAAAATTACTTTATTATATGTTGATATCAATTATGATAACATTGATACAAAAAATGAGTGATTAATCTCAATAATTTTTTAAAAACTTTGATTGTCATTTTTATCCAATTTACCTTTATTTAAAAAGAAATCATGGTTTTAAATAATTCATTATAGCCTCGATATGATATGTCATGGCGCTGAATCTTGATTTCGTCGCTACGTTAACCGTTGTGGCTTCACTATAAGGTCAGGTTGCGTTGTAACGTGTTATGGTGTTTTATGACACGTTATTGCATGTTATGATCAATGTGTTATTTTGTAAGTCATGTGTTTTTTTATTGTTTTTTTAACATATAATTTGAGAGATAAATGATAATTATGTACGATACAAAAAACTTAAATAAACATTTGTAGGAAACACAAAAACTAAAACCGTTGATAGGTAAATCGCTACTCCTATTCCCGTATACGGAGAGTCGAATATGAATATTTTTTATTAAGAAGAAAGTAGTGAATATCCGATTTTGCATTATTGATTTCATTTTAATATAAAATCGATGCGTATGATATAAGTGGTTCTTCTATTCTTTCAGTTTTATAATTTTATATGAACTTAAATTGTTCTACGAGATTATTCAAAACACTAATACGCACAAATATATATATATATATATATGTATATATATACACACACATGTATGCATACACATGTCGCCTTAGGGCATATATTGAACAACAACGTAGTCTTGCCATAACTCATAAGGTTTAAGGTATGACCTTACTTCCACACCTCAATTCATTTAGAATTTTGAAAAAATTTAAAGTAAATATATAATGTTAGATTGTAGATTGTGGTTCCTTACACTTGGTATTAACAACAAAACATGATAATATGATTTAATAAAATAATAAACCAGTTAAGCAGAATAAACAACAAAAAATAACATAATTTTAAATTTATTAATATTTGAACAAAAATGTTTATTACTAACGATCTCAACCGATCCTGCATGAAACATGCCTCGTAGCTAGAAAGTAGGAACCATATGTTATAAAACATTTCAGAGTGGACTGTTAGTAAAAGAGTTCAGGTATATCTCCTGTAGGATTTGAACTTGAACTTTTTATATATTTGAGCAAATTCATTACATATACGAAAACTTACTATTTTATTCAAAATTCAAAATATATTTTGAGTTTTTTCAGGTAAAACATGTGATGTTTAAAGATGTTTTAGTTACAAATAATAAAACTTGTGAATGTTCAAATTAAATAATTAAAACTATAATGTTTAATATCATATACATAAAAAAGACAAAAAACTAACAAAATTTAAATAAGTCTACTCATGGTACACGACTTTTTTAATATTGTGTATCAACCAAGTTTCCATACTTGGTACGATAATACCGTACTGTACCAATGAATTTGGTATCAATTTAATTACTACAACTGGTAAACATGTTGATTGGTTTGGTCTTATACAAATTAGTCACCCCTACTTTTCGTAAAGGGAATTTAATTATTTTGACCCATTTATAAAACGGGTTTACCAAAATAACCAAAATCTTTTTCAGTTTACCAAAATGACCAGAATCCCTTCGAAATACATATCGATACACACATCAGATCGAGTGGAAGTGAAAAACGGCCAAAACGACGTCGTTTTGGCCAAAAGGCCTCCGCCAAATACTGAATACCTCCGCCACATGGCGGAGGGGCCCAAAATGACGTCGTTTTGGGCCGTTTTTCGCGTATCCCTGGACCGTATACGAATACCTTCGCCACACCGTATGAATACCTCCGCCACATGGCGGAGGGGACCCAAAACGACGTCATTTTGGGCTCTTTTTTTGCCTGGAAACTTTTTATTGATAGAAAAAATTAAAATATTATTTAACTTTTTGAACAAATAGCCTCTCGTCCCTTAGACCATCTCCAATCCACCACTAAAAACACAAAAAACCTTCCAGATTTTTCAAAAAAACCTTCCAGGTTTAAGTTAAATAAATTAAATGGGCTATTTTTTCGAAAAAGCTTCCAGGCAAAACAAGGGCCCAAAACGACGTCGTTTTGGGGTCTCCTCCGCCATGTGGCGGAGGTATTCATACGGTGTGGCGGAGGTATTCGTATACGTTCCAGGGATACGTGAAAAACATCCCAAAACGACGTCGTTTTGGGCCCCTCCGCCATGTGGCGGAGGTATTCAGTATTTGGCGGAGCCCTTTTGGCCAAAACGACGTCGTTTTGGGTGTTTTTGACTTCCACTCGATCTGATGTGTGTATCGATATGTATTTCGTAGAGATTTTGGTCAAATCAGAAAGTATTTGGTCATTTTGGTAAATGTATTTTGAGGAATGGTCAAAATAATTAAATTCCCTTTCGTAAAACAATGACATTTTAATTTAACTGATACACTTGGTAAATTTGTTTGGTTGGTTGGTTTGGTTTGCTACAAAGTAGCCATTCTGACTTCCCTAAAATAATGACATTTTTTTAGTAATGTGCTTTATGGTATTTTGGTTGAGAATCAAACAAACGCCAGTCTACTATCATTTCAGTACCATATTTCTGGAAAATTGACTGAAATAGTCAAGTCCTATTAATTGAATTCATTTTTTAGTCTTTTTCTAAAATAGTCAGTTTTTATACAGATGTTTCACGCATTTGTATAAAGACTGTTTTCTCAAAAATCCTTACAGAAAAGAAAGTTTTTTTAAAATCTGAAAATTGAGTTTATGTAAATGTACAAGACATTTATAAAAACTATGGTTAAAATGATAATTTACTTAAAAATGGCTAAAACGTGAAGTTTGTCAATTTTTTATATCCTACTACTATCAAGTATCAATTAAACTGGAATTGATATCAATTTAATTAATACAATTATTTAATATGTTGATTGAATGGTACAAAGTAACCATCCTACTTTCTAAGATAATGACACCTTTTAATTTAATTAGTACTTTTAATGGTACAAAGAAAATAGTAGCCACCCTTGTTTTTTCCTAAAATAGTAACCTGACTTTTATAGTCTAGGTGATTGGTTAAGGGGTATGAATAAAAATAAAAATAAAAATGATAAGTTTAATGAAAATGAAAATGAATTTTCGTTCTTTTCAATTTAGTCTGGAATGAAAATTTTGGTTGTCAAAAAAATGGAACCTATATATTTATATAAAAACAAACAATGTATGTTATTATCTTTTTTTTTATCAATTAATGGTTAATACTTAGGGGGTTAAGGGATTGGTTATTTAAATTGTTTATTGACTTATTTCAGTGTGGTGTCAGTAATAAGCAGTTTTAAATGTTTTGAGGGTAAAAAATTATAAAATGTTTATATCTCACTTTTCTTATTTTTAATTTATAAAAATATAATATAATTTATAGATTATAATAGAAATTTAATATTTGTAAATATTATTAATTATCTATAATTTCAAAAATAATTTATTAATTTTTATTTTTCCATATTAATTTTTATTTGTTTATATATATATATATATGGAGAGGTTCAAATGAGAACTTTGTAAATTTAAAGTAACAAAGAAACACCCTTAGAACCATATATGATGTGGGTCCCATACAATATAAAATCATATTTGATTCAATGGGGCCCATCATTGAATCAGATATGATTTTATATTGTATGAGACTCATATCATATGTAGATCCTAAGTGTGTTTCTTTAAATGAAGGGTGTTCTCGTATGATTCTTCTCCTATATATATATATATATATATATAGGGTTAGGTTCAAATGTGAACTCAATTTTGGCTGTGAACGTGAGGACGAATCTCAGCCACACATATTCGGTTATGGTGGACGCGATCACGGAGGATTGACGCGATTGATGGGAGGGTGAAGATTATTAAAGGAGGGGAACCAGGTCAAAGCCGCCTTTATTGATCGGATAAGTGGCTGAGATTCGTCCTCACGTTCACAACCAAAAATGAGTTCACATTTGAACTTTCCTCTATATATATATATATATATATATAGTTAACATATTTGAAAAACATTTAAAACATAAACATAATTTTATACTACAACTAGAAAAAGTGTAAAATTATAAAAATATTAATCTAGTAGCAATAAATAGCAAATACTAATATAGATCGCTCGTAATCTTGCTTCAACAAATATGTTCAACCAAGTTGGAGCAGATTTAATAATATAACTAGATGATTAAAAAACTTATATAAAATTTTACAATAAATAAAGAATAAACCAAAAAAATTGATTTTTTTTTATAAATTTTAATTGATATGTTTTATAGATCTATTAAATAAAATAATTAAAAATAATAACAGAAAATGAAGTATCGAATAACCCGAGTTCTTGTTTTATGGAGGTTATTACTTTGTCCAGGCAACAATAATGTTGCAGGAAAAAAAATATGACACCTAAGTTTTTTTTTTGTAGGTTCAACCTATGTGCATGGGCGGAGCCACCTTAGAGCCAAAAGTGGTATTGGCTCTCCCTCACGCTTCCAAAATAAATTTTAGTATAATCTCAAACCTCACTTATCTACTTGAAACTTTATTTATTCATATAAAATTCTATTTTTCCCCTTTATAAATGTCAAATTTTCTAAATGTTCTAAAATAAATCGATACTTTATTGATTACACAAAAATTTTAGACAAATTTAATGTATTTTCAAAGGACTTTTCTTATTTATATTGTTATCTACACACATCTTGTATTTGTTTATATAAACATATTTATGTTGTCTGGGTCACTCATGCTTTTCAACTCTTTTTTACAACTAGTTTTAGGACAAACATTTAGTTACAATGATTAGAAGCTTAAGAAGAGATCTACACCATTTGATCAATCCTAATTGAATGTCAACACTAATGAGGCGCACCAGACTAATTTCCTTCTAAAGTGCAATTCATGGGTGGACATGAAATTAAAATTGATCAATGGTTCAGATCTCTTATTACGCTTCTGACCTTAATACTCATTCTCACACGATCCTAGGCCTATATATATATATATATATAGGCGTAGGATCGTGTTTGAAGAAGTTAAGGTGAGAAACGTAACAAGAGATCTAAACATTTGATCACTTTTAATCTCATACTCACCCATAAATTGCGCTTTAGAAGAAGTTAATCAAGTGCATCTCGGTGAATCTCATCCTAATGTGCATCCAATGGTGATGATCCTTTCTTACGCTTCTCACCTTAATTCTCTTTCTCACCGGAACCCAACCATATATACAGGCCCGTTCCTGATATTTTATGGACCCTGTGCGAGATGTAAAAAAGGGCATTTGTTAAATGTTACAAACTTTACAAACTCGTACAAATCAATATATAAAATTATTATTTTTATGAATTTTTTTTTCATCGAATGTTATGATTTAAGATTTTATTACACATATGTTTGTTTCACCTTGTAAAAATTTCACATGTATTTGTTTTCATAAGTTGAAAGTTTTTTCATATATTTTTTTATGAAAAAGTTTTATATGTATTTGTTTCATAATGGAAAAAATTTACATGTATTTTTTGCACAAGGTAAAACATACATGTGTGTAATAATATCTTAAATCATACCATTTGATGAAAAAAAAATTAATGAAAAAAATTATTTTTTATATTGATTTGTACGAGTTTGTATAATCTGTAACATTTGACTGGTTTGTATTTGAAGCTGTCTCTGTATGTATATATATATATATATATATATATATATATATATATATAATTAGGCATGGGATCGTGTGAGAAGTGGAGTTAACGTGAGAATCGTAAGAAGAGATCTAAACCCCTTGATCACTTTTATTCTTTTAATCTCACACCCACCCATAAATTGTGCTCCTTACGAGAATTGATCCATTGCATCTCGATGTATCTCATCCTAATGTGCATCCAACGGTGGAGATTCATTATTACGATTCTCATCATAACTTCTCTTCTTATCGGAATCCACCCCTATATATATATATATATAGATACATCTTCAAATACAAATCAGTCAAAGGTTACAAACTATACAAACTCGAACAAATCAATATAAAAAATATTCTTCATAGTGATTTTTTCCCATCAAATGCTATGATTTAAGATGTTATTATATATATGTTTGTTTCACCTTGTAAAAGTTTCACATGTATTTGTTTTCATAAGTTGAAAGTTTCTCATATATTTTTTTATGAAAAAATTTCATATGTATTTGTTTCATAATTTAAAAGTTTCACATGTATTTTTTGCACAAGATGAAACAAACATATGTATAATAATATCTTAAACCATAGCATTTGATGGAAAAAAATATGAAAAAAATTATTTTTATATATGGTTTGTACAAGTTTGTATGATTCATCCAGTTTGTAAATGAACCAACCTCTTATATATATATATATATATATATATAGGGAAGGGTTCAAACGAGAACACCCATGTTTTACGAGAATGCGATGACACTTCTGAGCCTCCAAATTAATTAACACATAATAAAAATTAAAATAAATTAGTATTTATCCATAATTTTCGGTTATCTTAAATTTATCATTATCTCTTAAATTTTGTTATTATCATGAGGAGATCTTTTATGGTTGTCGATAATGATGTGATAATATTGTGATAATGATCTGATTTTGCCGTGATAAGGTGATAAAGATTTGATAAATTAAAGACTTTTTGTGTCTAATAATTAAATGATTTTTGTTGCGATGACAATGTGATAATGGCGTGATAATCGAAAACCAATAGTGACCACATCTACATTTATCGATATGTCAGTTCATTATATGATTTTTGTTGTGATAACAATGTAATAATTATTTAATACCGATTAACATATTAAAATATTAACCTTATGTGATTTTAAAGATAAGGATGTCACCAAAATTATATATAAACATGAAATCACATGATTATCTTTAATTAGTTATTTTATTTTAATTATGAGTTAATTAATTTTGAGGTTCAGAAGTGTTCTCGCATTCTCGTAAAACAAGGATGTTCTCGTTTGAACCTCCACCTATATATATATATAGAGAGAGAGAGAGAGTACCGAATTAATACAACACATACCAATCTTACAACCTATGCAACCTCATCTATAACCGCCCATTTTTTTGTATTTTTTTTTAATTAAGGCTAAATTTCAACTAATCAAATGATAACCGTTAATGAAAACTAGAAAAGTTTTTGCGCAATGTAGCCGAGATACATCTGGATTTTAATATTTTGTTTTATTCTTTGTCCCTATCGATGTTAGAATATAATTTTATGTGGTTTTGAAAAAACGATAATGTTATTATTTTTTAATAAAATATAAATTTGAAAATATAATAAAATTTTAAAAAAATACATATCGATATTTGTACCAAATTAACTATTTAAAAGTATCCATAAATTTCAAAAGAAACCTTAATATCAGAAAATTTAAACTTCATATGCAAACAACTTACACCATCGTCGAACATAGTAAAAATTGACCCTAATAAAATAATAAAAATAAAAATAAAACACATTAATTTAATTGAGGATGATTACCTCATAAACAAAAATTAATACAATAAGACACGATAGTAGATCGAAAAGAGAATGACATATGGAGAATTGATTAGAACTATCCTTACTAATCAATAAAATCACCAAGTTCAAGAACAAATAGAGGAAATTAACTCAAGAAAGCATAGTTTATTCATATTCCAAATTTGAATTTCATAATTTTAGGGATGGGAAGGATATGGATGATTAAGAGCATCTCCAACAGCATCTCTATAACTTTCTCTAAAATAAAGATTCAAAATCAAAAATCTCTAAAAAATATTACATTAAACTCCAACAGCATCTCCATTTTGAAGATTACAATTCATTATATTTTTAAAATATTTTATATTTCTAATAAAATATTATTTATCTTATCTAAATATTTAATTTCATTTATCTTATTGGTGGAACATAATAAAAAATAATTTATCTCTCATGGTAATCATTTTTTGAGATGTCACCAAATTCTCCAAATTTGTAGATTTTTGTAATCTCTTTCATACTTTCTCCAATTTGGAGAAAGTTTTAGAGATGCTGTTGGAGCAAAAACAATGCTCAAAATCCTTATCTTCTCCATTTTGGAGATGCTGTTGGAGATGCTCTAAAGGAGTTTATGATAGTATAGAGAGAGATTAAAGGGATGAGGATGAAATTGGTGGAAAAATCCAAGATGAACATGATAGAGCATTGTTAGGCTTAGGGATAAGGATGGAGTATACGTGAGATATATTTGACCGGATTGTTAGTGTGCTTTTAAGAATTTGTACCAATCTAACTAAAACTTGTATTTTAAAATTTACTTTAATCAATTGTAACTTATATATAATAATTTATCTTTAAAAGATTGTGTTTAAATATTTTATAGTATAGTATAGATAATGGATGGTTAAGATTTGGGTTGTAAGAGCATTTCCAACAGTATCTCTAAAATGGAGAAAATAAAGATTTTGAAGATTTTGAGCATTTTTTTTTGCTCCAACAGTATCTTCAAAATGGAGAAACACATTAAAAAGACTACAAAAATCTCTAAATTTGGAGACATCTCAAAAAATGATTACCATGATAGATAAGTTTTTTTTATTATGTTCCTCCAATAAGAAAGTTTAAAATTAAATATTTAGATGAGATAATATAATGAATTTTGTAATTTCCAAAATAGAGATGTTGTTGGAGTTGAATGTAATATTTTTTTAGAGATTTTGATATTTATTTTTCTATTTTGAAGAAGATTATGGGGATGCTCTAAGGGGGTGTTTGGATGAGCTTATTGACTTATGACTTATTATCGGTCTGAAAAAGAGCTTATGAAAAGCTAATAAGTTAAAAAAATTTACTTCTTAAAAAACAACTTATCTTCGATCTAGTATCGGATAAGTTGTTTTATCCAAACACTCAAAATAACTTATTACCGGTGCGCCACCGAAATAAGTTTTCTTGCATTTATTATAGGCATCTTAGATAGATTTTCATGCTGCGCCCCTTGCCTACGTGGATGCTCTAATACCTCTATTTTGGTCGATAAATTAAACATCAGTATCTCTACCATCTTTGTACCACATTTCCGGCATGGGCGGTTTTCGCTACGTATTTTGCTCGTCTACCACAATCAATACATTGTTTAGCTTCAAAATTCCTCATGCATTTCATATATCTATATGTATATATATATGTATGTGTATATATATATGTCATATATATTCAGTTTTCCAGTATAATTGATTCCAGAAGCTACTATACGATTTGCCGCCGGTGAACTGGTAGAGGTGATCAATAGTAATGGATCTGCTTCACAAATTGTTAAACATTTTGTTTCCTGTTGTATCGATCATCTTATTCATATTCATCTTCCCGATACTTTTATCGTTCCGCCTCTTGAGGTTTTGCATCAGATCTGTTTTCCGAGAAAAACTCGCCGGAAAAGTAGTGCTTATCACCGGAGCTTCTTCTGGTGTCGGTGAGGTAATTTATATACTTTAATTTTACAGTATTAATTCTTCGATTTAGTTGAATATAGGAATTTAACGATTAGGTTTTTTGATTTTTTGATTTGGTAATAATTATTGAAAGCATTTGGCGTACGAGTATGCGAAACATGGAGCGAGTCTAGTGTTGGTTGCGAGAAGAGAGGAGCTGCTTGCGACGGTTGCGAAGAAAGCGATGGCGATGGGATCGCCGGCCGCCGTGGTGGTGAAGGCGGATGTTTCGAAGCTTCTAGATTGTAAGAGATTTGTTGATGAAGCCATTAAGCATTTCGGTAAAGGTGAGTTTCGCATTTCCCTTTTTTTGACATTTCTGTTGTGATCAACGATTGCGATATAAGTGGTTATGGAACCTTTTATAAACATGAAAATATATCATATATCAATATCATTATTATAAAAAGAATTGAATTAATTTGAATTAAATATATGATTACACTATCAGATTCTCCTAGAAGCTTTAAGCCACTTTTTGTATCATTGTCATTATCAGACAATCGTGTATAACCGATGAAATAAGTTTTGAGTCCCATTAAACTCATTAGGCTACTGAGAGCATATCCAACAGATTCCCTAAAATTTCTCTAACATGTAGAACTAAAATTTAAAATCTTTAAAAAAAAATTGCATTCATTTCCAACAGATTCTCCATTTTGGAGAATCCAATATTGATTAAAATATTTACTTCATACATTAAAATGTTATTTCTGTCTATAAATATTTTGTTTTCAAAAGTTTCTATTGGTGGTTTATTTTGTAATCATTTTTTGAGCGTTCTCCGTATTCGGAGAAAAATGTATTCTCTCTCCTACTTTCTCCAATTTCGAGATGATTTTGGGGAAGTTGTTGGAGCACATTTTGGCTCAAAATCCCTATTTTTTTTCATTTTCTCCATTTTGAAGAAGCTGTTAGAGATGCTCTAACAAACAGGTTCGGAGTGAGATTGGTCTGTTTTACGAGAAAATGTTACAATGGAAATATCAAATGATCAAATTTATGAAATATGCTAACCCCTAATTCTAGTGTATTTGTCTAAAACAGGATATTCACTTTGTAGCGCCACTTTTTCAACTTATTGATCGAAATAGCCGAGATTATATAAGTATCACTTTAGGAGCTGTTTACTAAATGTTTTACTCGGTAATTGCTGACCGAGTCACTTTACCTTATCGGATAAACATGATAAGATTGAAAAACTCACCGGTAAGAGCACTTACGAGATAAAAATGTTACCGTGGCATTTTAATTAACTAAAATCTTACCCAGTAAGTTAAATGAAAATATTAAGTCTTACCGGTAAACGCTTACTAGGTAAGCGTCGGGTAAACAACCTTTTGAGCATCTCCAATGGAGATTTTTATGAAAACCTATTTTTTATATATATTTTTTTTTCTTTTCACGTCACTTCCAACTCGCACTCGCTAAATTAAGAGCATATATAAAAGTCCATAACGGTAGTTCTTATATTAAAACATCTTATTATATCTTTATAATAAATATTAAGTATTTAATTTAAAAACTAACAGAATGTCATTTCACACCAAGGTTCTTCTACTGGAACTTAAATGATGTGAGTTTTTTTATAAGAAGTCTCTTCAAATGGTAATTCTTAACAATACATTACATTTTTTACTTATAAGAATCTCTCATTGACGATAATATATGCAACTTGAATAACCCACTTTTTTCATTATATTATTAAGAAAAAAGTAGACATTATGAATGCTACGTAAATGCGACTTACGTAATGTCTATATGGACACGATATGGGCACACACTCCTTGGTGGATTGATTGTGCTAAGTAAATGAGATTTTTGGAGTACGTGCCTAAGGCATGGGATGGGATGATGTGAGAAGCGTAAGAAGAAATCTTGACCCTTGATCACTTTTAATCTTAAACCGACCCATGAATGGCGCTTCATACGGGAATTGATCAGGTACATCTCGGTGTATCTTATCTCGGTACATCTCATCCTAATGTGCATCCAAGGGTGGAGATTCCTTCTTACCCTTTTCACCATAACTTCACTTCTCACCGGAACCAGGGGCGGAACACAAGACTTCTAATTAATGGGGCCGAAACCAACAAAACATCTTCATTGATAAGCTCAATTCATTATAAAAAAAACTGTGTGACAGGAGAATAGAATCTATGACCACATATACAAGGGCCATATACTCATAACCACCTGAGTTAAGCTCAATTCATTGATAATATTTCTAATATCTAGTATTTAAGGGATAAAACGCAGGGGCCATGCCCCCCTAGGCCGCTATTGTGTTCCGCCATTGACCGGAACCCAACCCATGTGCCTTACAGCTTATCCAAGTAGACATTACGCAAGCAACACTTAGCCAACATTCGTAATGCCTACTTTTTCTTAATACTATTTCGGTATATAAGTTAAAAATTGTGGCTATAAAGTATCAATTTAACTATTTTTGACAATTTTCCCCAATATTCTATCATCGATCACATGGAAAAATGCCCCGATATTCATAGGATCACGAAAACGACTTGATAACGACCGATTTGGTTACATCTTTCTCGTTTTGTTCGTTAAACATTACTATTACCTAAACACAATTTTCGACAGTGGATTGCCTTGTAAACAATGCTGGAACTGGAATAGTTGGTCCCTTCGAAGATCAAATAGACATCACCGATCATGCTTCAACCATGGTATCGATCATCTCCACCGTTAATTTTTTTTTTCTTTCATTTCAATCGTGTACGATCAAGATATGAAAGAAAACGGAACTCAAAACCGAAGATCAATTTTGCCTTCTTTCTTAGGATATAAACTTCTGGGGGTCGGTTTATGCCACGCATTTTGCACTTCCGCATCTAAGAAAGAGCAGAGGCAGAATAGTCGTGATCGGTTCTTGTGGTGGATGGTTTGCTACGCCAAGAGTAAGCGTGTATAATGTAAGTAGAAACACCGAGATTTCTTAATTCCGTTCATTTGTTTATGTATATAATATATCAGAGAAAAGTTCAAATGTGAACTCAAATTTGGTTGTGAACGTGAGGACGAATGAGAGCGTGGCACGTGTCTGAAATCAGACGTGTAGATTCTTCAGACTGAATCATCAAAGAAATATTCGGACTTAATATAATATTTAGTCAGTATGAATAAACATTTTTCAGACCGAATAAATACTATATTCAGTCTGAATATGACACATGTTGCGCTCTCATTTGTCGTCACGTTCACAACCAAATTTGAGTTTGCATTTTAACCCACCTCATAATATATATAATGTGTGTGTGTGTATATATATATATGATTATGTTGCGTTCTCATCGATGAGTGACTCCCTAGGCAAGTAAGATGGCACAACAAAGCTTCTTTGAAACGCTACGAATCGAGCTTGGTTCAGATATTGGGATAACGATGGTCAGTCTCGGGGTGATCGATACGCCGTTAGCTAGTGATGACTTCTTAACTCAGGTAATTTGTTAATTTATTAGAAACCATTACGTATTATTATATATAGTTATTAATCGGATGATAGGCAAAGAATTATGTGAGAAATAGATTATAATCTCAAATCGAACCATTATTAAACGTTAGAATATAAATATATGTTGGTAGGCAAATCTAAAGTGGGTTCCAAAGAAATCGGTAGAAGGGTGTGCCAAGGCTATTGTGAATAGCGCCATTCGTGGAGATGCATACTTGACCGAACCCGGATGGATGCACACGGTTTTTCTATGGGTCATCTTATTGCCGGACCTAATGTATTTGGTGCGCCGCTTCCTTGTGGTCACAAACCCGAATACTTTGTTACAAAAGTGGAAATCCCAAAACATGAGCTCATTTGAACCTTTCGAACTCAAACACGACTAAATCCACAAGGAATCGGGTATTTGATTGTGAGTTGTATCGTGCAACAATATATTGTATGTTTGAGATATGATTAATAAAGACTTTTATTTTATATAAATAAATAAAAAAAAATCATATCTGATTAGGGAACATTTTTCTCATGCATTGCTGATTATTCATTGAGCGTGTATTTGGTACATTGGATAAGACAGGAGATGATAGTACAAAAATTTATTGTCCCAAGTTTTAGCGCAACAATTAAAGTAGGACACATGACTGACGTTGGGTTCATGTGAAACCGGGTGAGATCACTGAGACCACAAAATAACAATAAACTTCACAGTAAGGGCGCAATATCATGTGAGAAGGAGAGTTAAGGTGAGAAGCGTAAGAAGGGATCTGAACCCTTGATAACTTTAATCTCAAACTCACCTATGATATTGCACTTCATACGGGGATTGATCTGGTGCGTCACGGTGCATCTCATTCTAATGTGCATCCAAGGGTGGATATACCTTGTTCTCACATTAACTCTCGTTTTCACCGAAATCCAGCACTCACAGCAAAACAATATGAAGGTACAAAAAACACTTAACTTTCACAACAAAACAATGTAAAAAGGTTTACCTTCACAGTATTTTGTAAACTAAGCTATGAAGAGTTAATGTTATTTTTGTGATCTCATGGGTCTCCCAAAAACAACCTACTCTCACATGATCCCAAGTTTATATGACTCAGTGAGCTCAAAAATTCAAAATGCAGTTTTTTTGTCCCATCAAATATGCAGAACAAAAAAAATCAACAAGATAGTCACACGATAGAAGAGAGAATGATGAGAAAAATGGAGAAAATGAGGATTT
This sequence comes from Silybum marianum, assembly GCA_036898165.1. Taxonomy (NCBI): domain Eukaryota; kingdom Viridiplantae; phylum Streptophyta; class Magnoliopsida; order Asterales; family Asteraceae; genus Silybum; species Silybum marianum. The sequence continues at coordinate 34,226,063 of CM072535.1, forward strand.
TAATCAAAAATTTGATCCAAGAGATTTCCCAAAACTATCTCCAAAATGGAGAAAGTAGAAGAGAGAGTGAATTTTTCTCCAAATATAGAGATCACTCCAAAAATGATTACAATGTGAAACAACCAATAGAAATTCTTGAAAATAAATATTTAGAGAAAAAAAATAATATTTTAAAAAATAATTATAATACTTTAATATTATAATCAATGATGGGTTCTTCAAAATGAAAAATTTGTTGGATATAGATGTAAATATTTTTGAATATTTTAAATTTTGATTCTTCAATTTTTAAGAAATTTAAGGGATTTTTTTTTGAAGAGGATCTAAACTACTTAAAAATACCCATTCTCCATTAAATTCTTCCACAATTGTTTCATCAATCCAATGCTAAATTAGATTCATAGGAGCATGGTGAAAAGTGAAAATGACGACTCGAATAGGGGTTTTTCTTTAAAGGACAAAGTTGCACAAAAGTAGCCAATTCCAATAGTTTTTGGGCCATAGCTAAAAAAAGGTGCACAACCTTTTTAACATACACAAAAGTCGCATTTAAGGTAGACCTGGCAAACGTGTCGTGTCGTGTCGGGTTCGTGTCGGGTTTAAGGGTTAAACGGGTTGAGAGTGCCTAACCCGGCCCGTTTAATTTTCGTGTCGTGTCGTGTCAACCCGTTTACTTAAACTGGTTGAAATATATTACCAAAAATCCATTTCATTCGTATCGAGTTCGTGTCTAGTTAGTATGTTATGCCAGTTTTTGTCAGGTATACATGAAATGTAGAATCACTTTTTATTATTATTTAGTATATACTTTGTTAAAAAAAACTATAAAATGTGAGTTGTTGACGTTATTTGCCTAGGGGCCAAAGAAGACTAATATAAACGGGTTATTCGGGTCATTTTCGAGTTGAAATTTTTGACCCTGACCTTACCCGTTTAATTTCCGTGTCGTGTCGTGTCAACCCGTTTACTTAGACGGGTTGAAATGTATTACCCAAACCCGTTTAATTCGTGTCGAGTTCGTGTCGGGTTAGCATGTCGTGTCAGTTTTTGCCAGGTCTAATTTAAGGAATTAAGGGGTTGTAGCCTTGTAGGTACAAAAAAAATTTATCTTCTTTTTGATAAATTTCATATAAAATATGTTTTTTTTTTCCGATAAATCTTATCTAAAAATGTAAATGCAAATGCAAAATTAGATATTTCAAGAATTAGGGAAAATAAGTTAAGCCTTGTATTTATAGAGCAGAGTGTAAAAGGAAAAATCCATTTATAGTGGTTCAACCAACTTTGTTTAATTCATTTTCTTACACTTTATAAAATTACAAAATTAACTAAAGAGAAAAAAAATCAATGAAAAAACTCGAACCATAGTACAATATTTTATTATTTTGTATTGCAACAAACTTTGTTTTTCTAAGATTAAATGTTGATTGCTCAGACAAATTCAAACATTTCGGCCTTCTTCGTTAAAACTTGCTTGTTTTGTTTCAGTATCTCCTCTTTTTTTCCTCCAAAAGTGAGGTGTGACCCTCCTAAATACTAATTGTTTTAGAGGTCGTTTATCAGATGTCACCAGGTAAACATTTACCGATCAGAGTCATCACATTTACTTACCTTATCTAAAAGTATTCTTGGCCAGCAAAATAAAATATTGGTAAGCGTTTTTTACTCGGTAAACATTTACAGGATAAAAGTTTTCTCCCTTATTTACTGAATAAAATTCTTGATCCTTCCTATCCTTTTTTATGGCTTTACCCGATTAATGGTTTTAGTCATACTCACCCATTAAAGTACGTGAAAGGCAATGATGACTCTCCTGTAAGAATTTGATAAACCGCCTTTTAACACCCTCCAACTTTGAACAAAGCAAGCCCCACTCCACAAGTTTCAAATATGTAACTTCGACCACCAAACTTACATAATGCATATTTCTATCACCTTATTTCCCAAATAACACCTACGAATAAACCAAGCAACAATAAATAAATTTACAAATTAATTGCAAAATTTTCCAAAGACAATATTGGAGTGAAGGTAGTAATTTAAATGGTAATGACATAATAAAGCAAATGAAAAGGGTTAAATAGATGGGTGTAGAATATCGAATGCTTCTTACTCAATCGATAATTTGATCATAGTTTATGTTATTAGATTCACAATGATACATAACATTGAAAAAAGTATGTGGTTAATATGAATGACTTACTGATACTCCAAACGTCATATTTTAAAATCATGTTATAATTTAAATTTTGAAAAGTAATTTTCATTTTATGTTTAATCGGTGTTGATATTTTAAGTATATCACGTTTTAACGTAAAATTAATTACTGGTTTGTATTTGGGATGAAGGGTGCTTTGTAAGTTTGTATCCACGTTATGATACATTTGGTATACAAATGTCAAAAACGATATTCCTTTTTCACATTTTCGTCATCTAACTTTGACAAATATCTTCATCGTAAACCCAAATTGGTCAAGTCTGTACTAATTTGCATTTGATTCATATGTGTGTCATATGTTGCTATGTTACTGCAAAATTTTGCATGTTATTTCACTAGGAACATCCCTGCAACGTTAGTAAATGCTCACATATTTTGCATTGGGTTTTTTGCTTTCTGTCAAGTATGTGAAATTGAAATATTTCCAACCACTGGTTAAGGTTGTCATCAGTTACAACTTTATAATTGCATCGTTTTCTTGAAGTGGCTGATGGGACCGAAGAAAAACTAACGTTGCTAGCACTTTGACATGATGCCAATTTTTTTTAAAATGTGAAAATTTTGAGAATACAAAATTACAAGCTTATAAAACTCATGGGAATATGAAAATTATGAGTCTACAAAAGTTAGATCACAAGAATGCCGAAAATAGAGAGCTTAAGAGGCCGTGTGTAAAAAATAAATCATTCACTCAATACCTATATGTAATCACAAAATAAATCACATTTCCAAAGTCCAAGAGTAAAATATAAATCGAAATGACAGAAAACCTACTTGCCAGGAGGAAAATCCGTTATTCAATCCCAGATCGGGTCTGTTTGTTTCATCAATTTAAAAAGAAAATCAAGTTTGACTAGGACTTGAAATTGGGTTTTGTTGGGTCCAAATGAGGACCGGTCTCATCTATTGTTTTCTTTAAATTTATCTTCACTTTTAAATCATTTTCATAATTTTTATATACATTTAATCACGTTTACATGAATAAAAATTTATAAAGTTTCGGTTATAGTGATAAAAATAGGTAAAAATTTAACCAATTGACATTTATTTCATAACTGTATCCGGTAACAACTTGAAAGGAAACACTTTTAATGTTATTTATCAAGTCATTTTCGTAAATGAATATTTATATTATGAAAATAAGGATAAAATATAAAACAGAAGATAAGTTTTGAACGACTGGTTGGTTTTGTGTATCGAATGAGAAATTGTTGAAAAAACTAGTTTGAGGAAGTCATGCAAGATTTCAAAATCCCAAAAGATCGACAAGTTCTACTTTAACAACCAAAATGTTTGACATTTGGGAATTTAATTATTTTGACCAAATCCTAAAATGGGTTTACCAATTTGACCAAAATCTTTCCCAGTTTACCAAAATGACCAAAAATCCTTCGAAATACATAGCGATTAACACATCTAATCGAGTGGAAGTCAAAAACGACCAAAACGACGTCGTTTTGGCCCAAAAGCCTCCGCCAAATACGTAATACCTCCGCCACATGGCGGAGGGACCCAAAACGCCGTCGTTTTCTATGGTTTTTGCCGTATTTTTCGACCGTATACGAATACCTCCGCCACGCCGTATAAATACCTCCGCCACATGGCGGAGAGGCGCCAAAACGACGTTGTTTTGGCCCGTTTTTGTTGTATTATGGGACCGTTGAAATACAGTCGTGTCTTTGGTGGGGGTGGGGGTGGGGGGGTTGCTACTTAAAGATTTTAGGGTTAGAAAATTTAGGGTTTCCAGGCAAAAAAAAGGCCCAAAACGACGTCGTTTTTGGGCCCCTCCGCCATGTGGCGGAGGTATTCCTACGGTGTGGCGGAGGAAATCATACGGTCGACTCATATACGTGAAAAAAGGCCCAAAACGACGTCGTTTTGGGACCCTCCGCCATGTGGCGGAGGTATTACGTATTTGGCGGAGGAATTTTGGCCAAAACGACGTCGTTTTGGGTGTTTTTTACTTCCACTCGATCAGATGTGTTAATCGCTATGTATTTCGAAGGAATTTTGGTCATTTTGGTAAACAGGAAAAGATTTTGGTCAAATTGGTAAACCCATTTTAGAAATGGGTCAAAATAATTAAATTCCCTTGACATTTCCTATTAGTATCTGGTATTTGAGTTTTAAAATGAACACTATAAATCTGGACAGGGAGAGATTAACGGCACCTTATATTTTATTAATGACATCCCTATAAAGTGAATTTCGTTCCCATACACATCAACATCAAAAACCTCCTTTTACATTTTTTTTATTAACCTGGATATCCAACCCCCTATGCGAACCGACTAATCCCAGGGTGACTACCTGCTTTGCGGATAGCCTGGAGTCACCGTATTTGAACCTCCGTGGCCACAAGAGGAATTTTCTTTTAACCTCCCCGTATTTGAACCTGAGACCTCCTGGTACTGTTGACCTTTGGAGCCCAAACTTTAAACCATTAAGGCACCACCTTTGTCGTTTCTTTTTACATTTTTTAAAACAATAAAATCATAAAATTTTAAATAAAAATAAGTGTCATTAGTATTGCCCATCTGGATAATGTGTTTTTTTATGCTTTTAAAAACTATAAAAAAATCTTTCAAAAAATATATATATATATATATTTCACCACTGTATAAAAATATATTTGACCAATTTCAAAAAAAAATTAAACTTGTTTTGCTGAGCAACCATACCGACCAAAGCCTTAATTCGTCGATGAGTCGGTAGGCCGACGGCCCACCCTACTAAATCCATTTCCGCCCTCATATACACGCAAGCCATTAAAAAAATTTACATATATTTATTTAATTTAATATTTTTTTTAATAAAATATTTTATTATTTCAACAAAAAAAAATTGATTACCAATTACATATTTTTTTAAATATTGTTATCATAAACAAAGAATGTAAGGGTAATTGAGAGTGTGACACGTGTCACCTGCATCCCACGGACTATTCATCATGAATGTTGTATTATATGAACTCCATATTCGTTATTTATACTGAATGTTGATGCTGATAACACGTGTCACGTTCGCCTTTATCCTCGCATTCGCAATAAAAAATGAGTTTGTATTTAAACTTTCTTTTTCTTCTTATAAGCTCGATAAGTTAATACCAATATGAATAATTGAAATCAATATGACAATTTCTTTTAAATATGTATAAGATCAAATATTACATTATTTTAAAAATCCATATATGCTATACCAATTTAAGTATTTAAAAACCAATTAACAAATTCTTTTGAATACATATAAAATCAAACATTATTTAAAAAAACTCAAATACTTTCCCAATTCAAATATTAAAAAAATGGGAAATGTTTGAGAAAACCTAACAAACTATCCCATTTTAAATGGTTAAGTCCTTAAACTATTTTTTTGATTGAAAAAACCCTTAAACTTTCTCATTTTGAATGATTAAGTCCCTGAACTATTGATTTGAATGAAAAAACCATTAAATTTCTCATTTTGAATGATTAAGCCCATAAACATTTTTTTGAATAAATAAACTTTCGATCTTTTAAAAATTAGTTACTTGCATATTTTTTAAAATAAGTTATTTGTAACTCACTAAAAAAGTTTTAAAGTAAAATAAACTTAAATCGGTTTTACCGTTCCAAAATCCATGCACAATTAAAACCCCTGACAAACAATGGTATTGCTCTCCCTCGTCACTCCTCATACCCCAACGTTGTCCGTTCTCCATTTCGCCTAGCACGTTGTTGACCTCTGTCATTGATCTTTCCTCTTTTTGATATATTTTTTTTATCCATCATAAGAGAGATAATCAAAAGATAACCGGTTAAATGTGGTTTATTTATGTTTAGAAGCTGTAAGTAACCAATTTTTAAAAATTCAATGGTTTAATTTATTGAAAAAAAAAATCAGGGACTTAATAATTCAAAATAAGAAAGCTTAATGGTTTTTCTATTCAAAATAAGAAAGTTTAATGTTTTTTCATCTAAAAAAAATAGTCCAGGGACTTAATCATTCAAAATAAGAAAGTTTAATGGTTTTTTCATTCAAAAAAATAGTTTAAGGACTTAACCATTCAAAATAGGATAGTTTGTTGGGTTTTTTCAAACATTTCCCCAAAAAATCAGTTAACAAGTTTTTTAAGTACTCTCTATATATATAATTATTTTAAAACCCCAAATTAATTAACACCCATAAAATACACTTTTTATAATTGTATCTATAAAATGATACCCATAACCCCACCAAAAACAACACACTATTTCTTGTGATCAATCTCTTGGCCAAAACACATCAAATTGAACCATTTTTCAGGTATACCATGACACACACATGTATTATTGTTATGTTCCAAACTCTTACTTATTATCTGAAGTGTAATTTATTTCGTTTTTACTGGTTTTTTACCAACACAGGTTTTAGGAAGCTAAAAAGAGTAGGCGTTAAAATGGAGGGAAATGGCAGTGAAAGCCATGGGGTTGAACTCGTCGTCACACAAATAGGAGATCCGACTCTTGTGCAACCTTGTGAGGAAACAGAAAAGGGCTTATATTTTCTCTCAAATCTTGACCAGAATATTGCGGTTATTGTGCGGACTATTTACTGCTTTAAGTCTGAGGAGAAAGGGAATGAGACGGCTATTGAGGTACTGCGAGATGCTTTATCAAGAGTTCTTGTGTATTATTATCCGGCTGCAGGGAGGTTGTCGATCAGTCATGAAGGGAAGCTGATTGTGGATTGTAATGGAGAGGGTGTGGTTTTTGTTGAGGCGGAAGCGAATTGTGCTATCAAAGATATTGGTGATAATACGAAGCCGGATCCGGTTACGCTTGGGAAGTTGGTTTATGACACTCCGGGAGCTCAAAATATTCTCGAGATCCCTCCGGTTGTTGTTCAGGTTTGTCATAGTGCGGATTTAATTGACTTTAATTCAAACATTTTTGATGGATTTATTGTTAAGATATTATATTCATTGGTTAACTTTTTGAGTTTGTTGGATTATTTGTTCGAATTTCGAAACATGTCATACCCAAACTGAAAAACAACACCAATGTCAAATTATGATTTGTAAACCCCCAATGTTTTAAAACCCGGGTTTTTAGTTGACCCGTTGTGGTGACCGGGTTCCGGGTTAATTGGTTCAACCGGTTTCAATAATTTCTTTAATCCATTGTATTTTTTTTCATTTTCCTGCGTACATACATATATATAAAGTAATAATTTGATGTCCACAAGTTCCAACATTAAAAATACACAAACAAAAAGTTTTACATCAATCCAAATACATTAAAAAACACACATAACACACATTTTTTTTTTTTGAATTTTAATATAAAAACGGGTTAACCGGGTTTGAAAAACGGGTTTACCACCGGTTTAACCGGGTTTTTGAGAAACCCGGCCGGGTTGAAACGGACGGGTCATATGCATTAACCCGACGTTAGTTAACCCGGGTCCCGGTCCAACCGGTTCAACCGGCCGGGTTTTAAAACATTTGTAAACCGTGGTCGCATGTTTAACACATGCAAGTCGGACGAGGAGTGGTATTTCCAATGGCGGAATTTATTTCATAACATGCTTGTATTTTTAAATTTTAGTAAAATTAAAATGTGATACATATATACACACGTTTTCTATTTAATTGGTTTAAAATATATTAAAATTGAACTCGAGAAAGAAACGTTGTTTTCGATCTATATCGAATCAAAAATCAAAATTCATGTTTGATTTGATTCTCGGGCTTTTATTTTGAAACAAAAATTAAGTAGGAAAATGCAACCAAGTCTTATTTTGTTCTTATTTAATAAAACAGAGAAAAAACCGTTCATCATAATTCATAAATATAAAATAGTTTCAAAATGTTGTATTTGACGTGATAAACTTTAAAAAAAAAAATTATTCTACTCCTTTTTATCGACAGTTTACGAGTCTTATAACATTTTACAGCTAACCTTTATAACGATGCTCGTGGTGATATTCTTGGCAAATAATCGGTCGATTTCAAGAACGTTTTGGTTTGATTCTCCTATGTGCGCTATCTCATAAGACTCTTAGTTTTGCCTCTTTTCCTGGTGTTGTCTTCATTTCAGATGGTGTTTTCTTATGTTATTTTTCTTTCGGAAATCTTTTCCTCATTAATTTCCTAGTTGTTATAGTACTTTTTTTAAATATATTTTGCCTTTCTTAAAAAACACTCCTGAAACGTTCCGGATGGTTTATTTGAAACAACTTATTGTTTTTCTACAAAAATCTTTATCAAATTTTAATAAGTTAAAAGCTTTTAACTTCTTAAAAAACTCTTTATCATCGGTTTGCACTGGTATAAGTTGTTTTCCAAACACTCAAAAATGTTTATTACCAGTGTCGTACCGGAATAAGTCGATAAGTTGTTTTTATAAGCAATCCCAAACACCCCTAAGGGGGCGTTTGGTTCGCAGAATGAAATCTGTAGGAATGGAATCTGTCAAAGGAATTGGAATCTGGAAGGAATTGGAATGTTATGTTATCAGGTTTGACCAAGTGTTTGGTTTGCAGGAATGGAATGTAAAAATTGGAATCTGTCTGTTTGGTTTGCAACAGAATTGGAATGGAATGATGAATAATGACAAAAATACCCCTTTCTTATATTTATATTTATGTTTATGTTTATGTTTATGTTTATATTTATATTTATATTTATATTTATATTTGGAGAAGGTTCTTCTACACCCCAGTTAAAAGTTACACCACGTTTATATTTATATTTATATTTGGAGAAGGTTCTTCTACACCCCAGTTAAAAGTTACACCACGCCCACTATATAGTGAATTTCATAACATTCTCCATTTCATAATACATTTCATATAATTTAGGATCAAATGGAACAAGCTTGTCATGAAAAAAATCGTTAAAAGGTTGTGAAAATCAGAAAATATAAAAAATGTACTGTTTTGATTGGGGTGCACGAGGTGTAACTTTTAACTGGGGTGTAGAAGAACTGGACTCTATATTTATATTTATATCTATATCTATATTTATTTATATTTATATTTATATTTATTTTTAATTTTTTTAATTATAAATGATAATAAAATTAACATTTTAAAGTTATCATGAGGGTATTTTTGTCATTATAGAAGTTTTGGATGGAATGGATTTAATTAATCTCATTAACTGAAGGAATGGTGAAATCGCTTAAATGGGGGAATGTTTTGAATTGATTAGATTTCTGAGAATGCTAAACGATGGAATGGAATTTAGTCGCTCAATGATTATTATTAAATTAATCATTCATGGGATTAGAAAATGACAAACCCCCCCTTAACAAAATCACCAGATTACTGGTTAAAATTGATCCATAACAGAAACTTTGTCACATAAATTTACCAAAAAAATAAAAAAAAAATCTTACCCAAACTTTTAACATATTAATGTTTTTGAATTCATTTTCAGGTTACAAAATTCAAATGTGGAGGGTTTGTATTAGGGTTAGGTATGAACCATTGTCTCTTCGATGGCATCGCCGCCATGGAATTCGTTAAATCATGGAGCGAGCTCGCCAGAGGTTCGCCGCTGCAACTTCCTCCGTTTCTCGACCGGACGATTCTCACCGCCAGGAATCCTCCGATCATCGATTTTCACCACCACGAGTTCGCCGAAATCGAAGACGTTTCAGACTCCGGCGACCTCTACAACGAACAAATCGCTTACCGATCATTCTGTTTCTCGCCGGACGACCTTCACCGCCTCAAAATCCAAGCTACCGGCGCCGGATCCG